>JAZHEH010001331.1:0-1467500 GCA_036589455.1 Ateles fusciceps | reverse complement strand
TATCTGATGGGGATTGGGATGGCAAAGCTTTAATCCTAATATGCTTTTCTTTATAGGTGACCATGGGAACCTATTGATAAGGCTCTGGGGGTCAGATTCATCTCTGTTCAGACAACTCTAGCAGTGTGACCTTGGGCAAGTGTTTATTTGTTTGTTTTTCTGAGACAGAGTCTCCAGAGTCTCGCTCTGTTGCCAGGATGGAGTGCAGTGGTACGATCTCAGCTCACTGCAACTTCCGCCTCCTGGATTCAAGCAATTCTCCTGCCTCGGCCTCTCAAGTAGCTGGGACTGCGGGCACACACCACTATACCCAGCTAATTTTTGTATTTTTAGTAGAGACGGGGTTTCACCATGTTGGCCAGGATGGTCTCGATCTCTTGACCTCGTGATCTGGACCACGGGCAAGTGTTTTTTAACCTAAGTTCCCACTTCCTTAACTGCAAATGTAGGAATGATAACATCCTCCTCAAAGTTGTATGCTGGGGACAACACATGAAAGAGATGCCTGGCCCAAATAATTGTTTAAGAAATGTTCATTTCTTCCTTGAGCTACCTTCTACCAACTATTTGGTCTGAGTTTATGAAATTGTACATTTTGTCTAACATTTGCCTAACAAAGGTATTATTACCTTGCTTAAAAAAACATACAATACATTCTAAACCAAAAATAATTTGAGTGTAATTCATTATTTTGGATTAATCTATATCATCACTCCCCTCCTTTAGACAAGACAGGCCAAGAGTTGGTTACAATAATTTTCGAAGTAAATTGAAGACCTTATAGTTAACACTTATGTTGGAGAAGTTATTATAATTGCCAGGGTTTCAGTATTTACAGTCCAAAATAGTGTCATCCTCAGGATATAAAGCCCTTGTACCTTTAATGATATATTGAATGCGTTGGTAAATATAGCTGTTGTGAGTAAATTCCTATTTAACAGATGGGCAAGATGAGGTAGTGAGATTAAATGACTAGCTCATGGCTAATATTTGATTAAAAAGACAAATTTAATCATAGTTGCCATTTGACTTCCCTTTAGGACTAGAATTAACTTTCTAGTCTAGTCTCCTGACTTGCAGTTTGGTGCTTATTTCACTACAGTGCAATATGTGCTTTATTACATGCTTTAAAATAAGAGGGGAGAGTGGGGAGGCATAAGCACCTTCCTCCTTAAAGGCACAAAGCACAAAATATGAGGTAAATCGTCCGTCATTAATTTTCGTAACATTCCCCATAAGACAACAATGAGTATCGACTCTCCCTTGGTCGGGAGGATGCTGTAGAAACCTAAGTTTAAAAAAAGATCCACAAGATTCCCACAGATACTCAAGGAATCAAAAAGACAGCCCAGAATTACCATTCAGTTAGAATGAAATTTGATCATACACCTCTGGAAAGCACACAGTTCTACAAGTCTCTACATAGGCAGGGAAATCCAAGTACCTTTTTGTGGGGGAGGATTGTTTCATAGCACATCTAGCAGCAACCCTGGGTGAGTGGGTACTGTTTTGAGAATGTTTTCAACTTAGCCATCCAATTCTCATCAGGCTTAATCAACCAACTGCCTAACCTCGTTTTGTTTTGAAAAATAATATCACAAACGTGTCCAGAGCTGGACAAAATGCACAGTAGTGAGTTCATTAACATGCCATCTGCACACAAAACAAGGGGATTCCAGAGGCAGAATGCTTTGGTAGGACTGCTGGAAATCAAATTCCAGGCTAAAAAATATAAAACACAGTTTAGGGAGAAAAATATTACAGCTACACTTTTACTTGACCCACGGCAAAGACTGTCTGGTTTTCAAGAGCTCCAAAGCCAGCCAGATTCTCTTTCCCCTCTTTCTTAAAACTTTAAAACATGTTTTACTACTTAAAGAGGGTAAAAAACCAATTGCTTACAGCATGAGCTAGTTGATGGAGTTTTGTGAATTATATCCATCCCCATGAAGAAAAAAGGCCTAGCTAGACCTCAGTGTCAGAAATCCATTTAGGATTGCCTGTCTTTTGAAAATCAAGCCTGTTTATCTTCCTGATTCACTCAGTAACAAATCAGAAAACTCAAACCTGCCCCCTCCATTTCTTCTGGCTCCTACTGCCTCCCTCTACTTTCAGAGAAAGAAAGGATTCGACTTCCAGAGGCTGTAGCTTTAACGAACCAGAGGCCTTTTTTCCCACAGTGGTAACTCAAACTTCATCAAGAGCATTGGAGTCTGCTTTTTTTTCTGTTGCAATTTTCATTCCGCCTTAGCTCTCCCTGACACACCTGTGAAGTGTCACCAAATGCTGTATCACATCAACTTTTAAAAACTGCCAACTCTGCTAATGTCTGAGACCTCCTGATGTCACAGCCTTATACGAGCTTGAAGTACACAAAAGCATAGCTTGCGTTTTACCACGCACAGCAAAAGCACCTGTGTGGGTGGGTAGGGCAGAAGGTCTTGTTAACAGTCGTGAAATAAGACAAACAAAACCATTGAAATGAGATGTGCAGCTCGGATGTTTGTGGAGCCTATACCACCTCCTTCCCGAACTGCAGTGAGAGACCCCAGCCCCTTAAACTCCCTCAAAGAGCTATTTATTCTAGGCAATTGTTCCCTCCATTCTGCCTACCCTCCTTTTTATCACGATAGAAATTTCCCCATAGCCTAGAATTCTAAGAGAAAATATTTCATCTATTATCAATTTCATAAACATCCACTCCCATCCATGGCCAAAAACAAAAACACTGGTAAATACTATTCAGGGTATGGCTTGTACTGGCTCTTCAGCTCTGCGTACAGATGGCATTTATCGAAAAACTGAAATGTATCATGGTTTTTGGTCATACTATAGTGAGTAGTATAACCAAGTAACTGAGTATACGGGTCCTGCAGCCTCCACACCTGGTGCAAATCTTGCCTACTCCACAGTGTTGTTAACAGGCTTAAATTACTAATTATTTGACCTTAGGCCATCATGTATACATATCTACAAAGTATCCTGCCCTTTTCTATTGATATTCTGTAGTTGGAATCTATAGGTGTGTTGATCTATATACATTTTTCCAGGTCCTTATAACCTAAGGTGGATAAATGTATATCTGTCCATAACCAATGAGAAGGGCAATTTAGTCTTCAGACTAAAGAAAACACCTACTAGCTAGCTTCAGTCTCATTTTTCACATAGCAGAATAAAAGATAAAAAGATAGCAGGTAAAGTGCCTTTGGGTTGTGAGATACCCCACGAAATAACATATAGAAATTATGTGCTTTAAGAACCGGTACTTTGGCACCCCAAATCCACCGCAGTGAAGAATCTATGCAAAAACACACCCAAAAAGAAATGTTTTTTGCTTTTTGCTTCACCTTTTTATATCAACATCAAAGAATGTTTCATTAGAGTAGATATTTTTCTTTAACCATTTTTCCCTTTGTAATGAAGGCAGCTTGGATTTAATATTGTGTTCAAGTAACTTATTTACAATTTTTTGTATCTTTTTAGACCCTAGCAATTAATGGGAAAATACAAAGTAGAGCCAACAAAATTTTTTAAATAATCTCAGAATTGTTAGTATATAAGTAAAGGTATACTCTGTTCTCTTTGAATGTCTCAGTGATTTCCCGTCTTAAAGCAACAAATATAAACATCAGTTATTCTGAGGTATTTCTGCTTTTTACATCACACTAGAATATGTAAAAAGTTCTCCTAAAAATGTTCATGTGTATTACTTCTTTTCTACCTATGCAAGTACAAATGACTTTTATATAATCTAATTTATTGTAAGGTCTTTTATGTGGCTCAAGCCACAGCTCATTCAAAGATTCTAAACACACCCTTTGCTACTCTGCATGGAGTATGCTAATCCATTTTGCTTTCTGAACTAATACAATTATGAAAGTCTTGTCCTTGTTCCTCAGCAACAACAATTTGTGGGCAGAGTTGTTATCAATTATACCTGATTATTCATCATGAAGGAGTTGAGATTTCTTAAAATTCAAAAGAAATCTCTTTTAGAGCAGGCTGAAATACGTGAGCAGTCTAAATGAGTTGGCATTTCAGGTTGGATAAAGACAAAATGCAATACTTTACTTTTTTAAGAGGAAAGAAACTAGTTATAGCTAACAGGATAAAGCACATCAGCATTGCAGGTAATTTTACCAAAATGCCCCAAATGTCAGAGTTCAATAGCAATTCTGGCACTCTGGGCCTTAGTAACATACGCCCTGCCGTGTTGGAGGTGCGGCAAAAGCAAAAGAAGTAATATTTTACACCACCTTTACTTAAAATTCTGATATTTTGTTTGTCATGTATGTTTTTTTCATTGATTTTATTTTTTAAAATGCCGCATTAAAGACTATCTTAACTACTGATTTTTGACACCTCCTTAAATTCTACACCCAAAATAAGTGCCCACTAATCTCAACTCTACTCTTAGCCCTGCTTAATAAGTAATCTCCTTGAACTTTAGTTACCTCATCTGTAAAACTGAGGGAGTAATAATCAAAAGGATTATGAGGACTGAATGATATTGCATGCGTAAGTACTTGTTCACTGTAAATGTTAACGTATAAATACATTTACAAAGCTTTATGCAACTCCAGATAAAGTTTTTGTATTAAACATTATATTTAAAGATGTAAGGTTTATGGCAAGTTTAAGTCCCATGATTGATGACAGAAATTGAATCAGAGGCCTTAGAGAAATAGAATTTAAGACATACCTATTCCTACCAAACCTTATTTAAATAAAGAAAAAGGTACAGTAACAACCCAAGAAATCAATTTCCTTTCAAGGTTTCATAATTAATCTTCATTTGTAAATTCTGTTTGTCTTCAGATTTTCTCTTTACGGTTCTTAAAAACATTCAATTCACCAAAAATGAAAAATTAATTTAGGAAGAAACTCTAAATTAAGAAAAAAATTGCAGCTCAAACAACAGAGGTGAAAATATACAAATATAAAAATTGTTTTTGAAGAAGTTGGGGATGTGAACCTTTTAGTTCAAGAGAGGGGGATTGTTCTAGAGTGAAGGAAGGTGAGATGCCTCCTGGTCTCATGAGCTAATGATTGTTTCCAAACTGGTTAGAATTCAGTGCTAATTACATTTTAAAACACCATCTCTGAAATCCTTTCCTCTCTCAGGATCTTGCATCAATGTTTCACATTTTCAATAAAACCTTTGCACTTCAGCTTTCTCCCTCAACAAATCCTAACGTTAGATCTACAGGAAGAATTCAGTTCAGATCCTTCTTCTGCCCAGCAGGTTTTGATCTGGTGGTGGTGATGTCAATACCTAGGAAAGGCTGTCCTGCCCAGGTTCTGAGGGGAGGGAGACAGTTAAAATCGGTACTTTGGTGACTCTACTCAGGCTTGTCCATTCTAACAGAGAGTCTTTAAACAACTGTCCAGTGTCATTCAAAGAACTTATAACAGAATCAATTGATTTTCATCCTCTGCTTTATTAGTTGTGATTTAGGAAATAGAATGGCCCTGTTTACACAGCTGTAACATGTCAGGACCTGTAGTACATTATTGGCTTGAGGCCTCCGAGTTGCCGTCCATTCTCAGCACAATCAATCTGAACTCGAAAACATTCCCTCTAGGAAACATGCACGTATCTACTAGCATAAAGCACTTCTTGTACAACTGAAAACTGTATTCACTTGAGGTAAGGCGCAAGTTCACCTTCCAAAAATCAGCCCCGACTTGTCATTGCTCCCAGCATGTTCACGATGGGAGCAGAGGGCTACAAATGCCTCTTAACTAGGTACCCAGCGTCGGTGAATGTGTTACACTTTGCTGCTAGTCAGATCTCAGACTCTGCAAGTGAGAGTAGCTGGCTGTTTAACATGCGTTCAGAGCACTGCCAATCGAAAATGGCTGCTCAGTAATACTTTAATTGCAGTTTCATGGAAACAAATTGCTATTTAACTGCAATAAGCATTTCTGTGACTTGGCTGGACTGACAATAGTTGAGTCTTAGTAACAAAGCTACAAGTAACATTAACTTATACATGGCCTTTTTCCAACGGCCTCTCAAAGGAGTCATAGGTGGGACAGCACCCAGGACAGATTCCCTGGTGAAGGGTGAAGGGGTCTTTGGGGTGAAGGGTGAAGGGATTTTCGCATTTCCTCAATTTAAATACAATTATTTAGGCTACTTAGAAACTCTTCACTAGAATCAATATGTAGCTGTTGGGTTCACTGTTAGATCATTTATGGGCCCTAAGAAATATTTTATATAAATAGTAGTGCACATTAGAATCTTACTATATTGACATTTAAAGCCCTTTAAGAGCTTCATTTTAGATGATTAGTTGTTTCAAATATCAGTGTTAATAAGGGCAAAAGAAAGAACTTAAATACAGCTAATATTAAGAAGATGACAATTTCACAGGCTTCATTTTGGTGTGACAGTTTTCTCATTTTGTATTTTATAAGACTCTACAGTCCGTGTTAAACTATTTCCTAATAGATCATGAAGAGCTGAAAATAGTTTCCAGTGGCAAACGATTTGGTTTGGAAAAGCTTCAGGCTCCCCTGCCTTGCGGGATGTGTAAATCTAACTAGACAGATAGGTAAAAAACATTAAACCCTTTTAGAGGACAATCTTTTTACAAAATTGTTTCATTAGCAAGAGTGACAATTTGCATGATTGAGACATTTATATGTATCATAAACATAATTTTTTTTTATCAGGAGTTCAGCAGGGCTCAGTAACATTTGCTTTTATTTTTAATTGCACTTGCTTGTAGGGACTGGGGGCCATCTTGCTCTATGACGTGGTTAATATTAAATAAGTCCCCTTTCAAAAGAACAGTGTCCATCTCGCTAACTAATAACATCACAAATGCAATGGATGAAAGGTGGAATAAGCTTATAGGTTTTCTTTTTCCTAAGCAATGTTGAGGTTGGGGGAGGAACTGCACACAATCACTGCTCACATCAGAATAAACCTGAGTGTTTTTAGTAGCTTGCTATCCACACAGAGCATCCCCATTAGAGCTGGGTTTTATTGTTTGAAATGCCTCTGGTTTCAAGAAAGTGTTTTACCTAAAGCAAGACTACTACTTAAATATGTTCTATTGTATATTCATAGCTCCATTAGTCCTTCTCCAATTTAGCACATCAAAGAGAAGGCTTCATCACTTGCATGTGGATTATACTAACATGAGTGACATTTGTAATCTTATAGGTCTGCAACTTAAGACATGCTTTTAGAAGCTCATTATTAAATACACAGCAGTGCTTGAGGAACCAGCCATATAATAGTTTATTTAAAGTCTGAAATGACCTTAGCCCTCCACATCACTAAATGCCACAACATATTATTTACTAAAATTATTAACCACCTCCTTTGAATTTCTACACTATCACGGACATGAGTACTTATGCCAAAAAGAATATAGAAAATGCCTGCAATCTCATTAACACATTTCCCCCCTTACCATCCCAAAGAGTCTGACTTCCTTCAGAAAGTTTCTTAAAGGAAAAAAAAAAAAAAAAAAGCAAGAACCAGAACTAGTTTGAAGAAATTCCCCAAGGATCTAATTCAAACAGATATTATGTATGGGATTTCTTCATATTATTTCCTTGCATTTTGTTTTTATAAGGTTCTAACAAAACTACTCACTTCAACTCTATGCCTTTACAATTCTCTAGGAGATTTGAAGTTCAAGCAACTGATTTTTTTTTTTTCCTGCCCTGGAATCTCTGAAAACAGAAGTGAGCACAAAAGTTCTCAAAGGGAAGCTGACTGGTAATTGAGATGTGCTGGGCTAGACCTCTCTTCATGACTCCACTGCTATTCTCAGAGGGAGGGTCTACATCAGATGCTTTTCTGGAACAAAATAAAATAAATGCCATTTTAAAAAAGAAAACTTAAAAGTAGTAGTGTTCACACACCTGGTTTGATTAGCCTGTGATGGATGTCGTAGTTGAGATTTGCTCCTATCTAAGGAGGCTGGCAGTACAACCTCAGCATCCGGGCCTATTTGGTTTTCCTCCTTGCAGCACTAGCTGTTATACTGCATGTTTTCTGCAGGGCAGCTCTGCAGGCAGTGCAAGTGCTGTCGTGGACACTCTGCTGCCTACAACCAGCAACTCGGTATCTCAAGACTAAGACTTAAATGAAGTCAGAATCTTCCCCCCAAAATACACATAGCAAGGCAGACCCAGTACAGAAACGCAGAAGCAAAACAAAATAAACATATCTTAAAGCCGACCACACCAAAGGCTCACCAGGAAATGGCTACTTCTCCCGTCAAAGATCACTGTAAAAGAGCTCCGGGGCGCGGTCGCTCAGGCCGGTAATCCCAGCACTTTGGGAGGCTGAGGGGCGGGTGGATCACGACGTCATAAATTTGAGACCAGCCTGGCCAACAAGGCAAAACCCCGTCTCTACTAAAAATTAGCCAGGTGTGGTGGCGGCTGTCTGTAATCCCAGCCACTTGGGAGGCTGAGGCAGGAGAATTGCTTAAACCTGGGAGGCGGAGGTTGCAGTGAGGTGAGATCGTGCCATTTCAATTGCACTCCAGCCTGAGCAACAAGAGCAACACTCCAAAAAAAAGGAAAAGAAAAAAATAGCTCTGGGTCCTGCAACTAAGTGAGCTTCAAAATATGTACTGGTATGACTTAGAAATGCAGCTTCCTTCAAAAGCTATAAACTTGTTAAGAGAACAAGACGGTTGTGCTGTAGCTTTTTTTTTTTTTTTTTTACATACTTTCATCAATACCCAAGGCTTTGCTATCAAGAATAAACAAAATAGCTGGATACTCAAAACAAGTATTTATAAAAAACACAAAAGACTTACTGTGATATAGAAGTGTAACGAAGTGCTGTTAACAGAATATTCCTGACTTATAGAAAGGACTCTGTTAGAAACTTTGCTTTGCACCCCTGCCAATAATGGCATGGTTAAACAATTTGAAGAATACCTTACTGGCCCAGAGCTAAACAAATATACACAGCACCTCCATCAACTCCTTCAAATTTAAAGTGAGCTTGTTATTCAATAATAAAAACTAAAATTTTCCAAAATACAGAAGAGAAAAGCAGTGTTTAAACCCAAACACCATGGAGTATTTTTTCTTTAAAGTTTTTATTATTTAAATACACCATACTAGAGCAAATGTCTCTGAAAATATCACAAATAAAAGATTTTTTTTCTTCATTCAGCAAATTAGAAGTAGGGGGAATTTTCTACACAGTAGCTGCTATGAGCCTGATTTTTTTTTCCAATCTTTTTTCTTTTTTTCGTTCTTTTTTTCTTTGCCATGGGAGTAGCAACATTAGGACAAAAACACTTACATGCATACATACATTGTATTTTACAGAGATACAATAAGTGTTTGTGATAGAATATCACAAAAGCCACATCTCTTTCCTTTATCTCATGTTCAGTTTTGATTGAAACACGTTTCCTTACAACACTTAAATATACAAAGAGCAAATAGAATGTTGTTAAGGTAAAACACAGGGTACAAACTCTGGCCAGTGCCCTGCTAATTGTTAATGAGGGTAGAAAGCAGATTTGAATGCTTCTTTTAATTAGCTTCATTAGTCATTTCCCTCCCCCCCAGCTCCCCTCCCCCCCCCAAGATGTCCTCTGGTGGATCTTTTTTCATTTTCTCTACAGTCTCCCATTAGCCCAGGTTCATGGAGTCCTTAATGTTCATATTCAGTCATTTTAATACACCAATAAATGCGGGAAGGGCAATCAAGACTAAAGAAGGTGCAATGGCATGGAGCTGGCACTGGTGCTAGCTACAAAGGTGACTTGTCTACTGAAGACACATGGGATCCACCTGTGATGAACAAATCTGAGATGAAGGCACGCATTCTGCATTACTCTGACCTTTTAGCAGACCTGCAAGAAATAAAAACGGGCATCTTAGCTAAAATGCTAAATTTGAGAGATATTAAACTCAAACATGACTGCTTTTGTCTTCCCCACATTCACTAATCTTCTTTTATTAGATTACTTTCCAACTGTGACTTGATAGAGGCTTTCTATGCTACTTACTCTGGCAGTGAAGAACTAAAGCATAACATTTTCTGCAGTTTTACTAGCAAAGAAAATGAGACAGTAAATGGACTCTCAGAAAGTTTCTGGTGTAGAGTACTACAGTGAATTGCTTAACTCTGTGAAGAGCAAGCGTCCTTCCAAAAGCAATGTAACATCTTGCCCAGCAGTGGGATCTTGAGTTTTTTAAATATCGGGGACATTCCAAGACAATTTTCTACCCAGGAAGTTTTGGGTTAATATGCTCAACTGTGTAACCTTTTGGAATGTTGCTTAAACTGCTTGTGTCTCAGTTTCCTCATCTTTAAAGAAGGGATAATGATGCTGTTGTGATCATTACACATACATATGGGAGCACTTTCAACAGTGCTTGGCCTTTAATAAAAACAACAAATATCGGCAGTTACTATTATTCCAATATCCCCATGTGAAAAATATCACCCATATTGGTACGACCTATGTGTGTGTCTGTACGAAAAATTCTATGTACAAATATTCACGTGTTTTTCACTATTTCCTATCTGCTATGTCACTTAATAGTTACATACATATATGAATCAATACATGTATTGTGATGACTTGTGATAGATTAAAGAACATAGTCTGATGCAACGGTAGCTTCAATGTCTAAGTCAGAAATGGAAATCCACACACTTGTCAAATACAATCTGTTTGCAATTACCAAAATGAAATAATATATATTACGTTTTTATGGTTTTTAAATGACATTCTGAGCTTCCCAGGAAGTTCTCGTTTCACCCTTTCCCTAACTTACAAAAAGCCTGCAGTCTATTAGGAACTGCAACCCCCCACTTCCAAGCTAATTAAAGTGGTGGAGGCTTAATTCCCCAGAGTGGAAGCTCAGTGTGAGAAAGGTAATTTGTCTGTCCAGAACAAAGATGCGGCAGCAGCCAGCAAGCATATTTAATAAATGAGCATCAAATGTCCTCTACGATGGACACACACAACACCAATTATGTAACCATGGGGGAACTGCGAAGTGACATGTAAACTAGAACACTAAATTTTTCTCCAACTAAAGAGATGTGATCTAACTCCTGTTCCACTGAAAAGCACAGATAATTCTAGATGGCACTATCACACTTTTGAGTGGAAGAAAAAAATTCCAGAGCAGACAGAAATCTACAGAAGAAAAAATTAGCCACAACTCCTGATTTACATAACCTCTAGAAGGCAGTATTCTTCCGAAGCTAGCCTCCTTTAAGTGATATAGGTCATAAAATTTTGTAGATCCTTGCACACTAGTGGCCTGAGATTTCAGTCCATCTGAAATGTAAGATTTCAATCACTGTATGACTTAAAAGCTTAAAATTATTTTCCTCAGAATATACAAAAGCCAATGATGCAGAACAGCAAATAAACTACGCAGCCCAGACCCTGGGAACAGATCTCAGAATACAAGTTTAAAAGACCCTGTCGATGTGGGCCTATACTTTCCATACAATTAACTGTCTTTAAAGAAGGGATGTTTGAATAATCAACTCATTGCTTTTAAGCCAGAGGATGCCTGAGTATATTTACTATGCATAATACACCAAAAATGTAACTGATTCTGCGAATAGAAGGAAAACGGCCAAAATAAATGTCCAATTTTCCCTACCAAAAATATGCAGAACGAGAGAGGAAAAAATAATAAAATGAAGCCATTTGTCATTTCTCCCCATCTCATTGCCTCCAGAAGAGAAACGCCACAGGGTTTTGGGAAAATAATTTCAAAACTTCTCCAGTTCCAAAAAGCAGTTTATGTTCCACCAGTAAGCGTGTTTTCATTAACTCTTCCCCCTTGCTCTCTAATTAATATCTCCCTGGACCACATTCAGCTTGCCCAAAACCCTTATTTATAAAAACTACCTTGTGAATTGACCGTGTTCATGGTGAGCTAAGCACCAAGGGCAAAAATGTGAGAGACTTACGCCAACAGGGAAATGTTCTTAATTAACAGCACCCCCAAAACACAGCTTCTCACCAATGTCTGACAAGAACGTATCTTTAGGTTGTCTTATGCCTTTTACGAGCTATTAATTTTTGAAGCCCACCTGTCTCTTTTTTGGCTTCCAACATTAAGAAAATATACACTACTAGGTTCTTATTCATTGCCTAAAATATATTCAGTGTTCCAAAATGAATATGCTACCACTGCCATCCTAGAAAAGGTGTGGAAAACAGATTTCAATGAAAGGCACAATACATGTAATCTATAAACAGGTAAACCTGGTTTATCTGCAGTTCTCCCTAACACCTCTAAATGTATGCCATCTTGGACTGTAAAAGATGGTATGAAATCTTGCTCGAATTTCTCAGGTGCGCTTTGCACTTAGTCCCTATGAAACGTTGCTACTGCCTATATTCAGTGCTTCACAGTCAAGCTACATTTTCCATCTCATCTCTACATCCTTTCATTCTCACGAGGCATGCTGGTGAACTGCAACAATCATTTTTTTGTACAGTACTTTGCTAAGTCAGGGAAAGAAATGGTATAAAACCAGCAACCAAGTGAAGATCTAACTTGGGGAAAAATAAGGAGTGGAAAAAAAAAGTCTACTGTTTTATTCCTAGCACTTTTCTTCTTTTTTGCTACCAAGTGTAACTACGAATGGCTTTGCCTCGATTTTGAATAGGTATCTCAAAATATGTATGTTACCATCCATTCATTGTTCTCAACTCTGCCCTGTAGATTAACTGCATTAGAATCCAAATCATAAAAATCTTTAAGTATTTAGATATCTTGGAACACCTTAAAGAAGCTTGAAATGCCTCATCAGCGGTGACTGGCTAATTTGCAGTTAAAAAGTTTGACTTTTATTCTTAAAATGGTTATTCTATGTAGCTTCCCATACTAGTAAATTAAATAAAAGTGCACATAATTTCATGTGATTAACACTAAGAAGCGGAACATACATTTAAAACTACCTTATAAACTTGAGCAAGGGGAAAAGGACAAATATAAGCATCAAAATATGGCAGCATAATTTTAATGGTTAAAAGTTTTCAAGTATTTGTCATCCCCCCACCTCTACCACCGCGTTAAGAAAACGCGTTACAGAAGACAAAGAAGTCCATTTTTCCCGAGACTTTTGAAGCTTGCTAAATTCCTATTTGCAGATAAATGTTTTTTTTTGTGATCCTTACAACAGACATTAATGAAGTTCCTATTGTAAATCCATAAAGAATTACCAAGTGAAGTGTGCACTTTTTGTTTCAATGCAATAACTCAGTGCTGTGTGATTGCCTGGGTTAATGATGAAAAAGTCAAACATACTATCAGAGCTGATGGAAAAATCTATCACCAATCTGAAATTAAAATTCATCTGTGGTCAATAAGATTTAATATCCATGCAAGTGGCGCTGTAAAGAGTAAATGAATCAATGTCATCAATACATAATCAGTATGAAATATGATGTGAATAAAATTATGCACACGAGTCATACATTTCACTCTTCTGGGCCAGTGTGGAATGAACAGTCTCTTAACTGAAGGTTGACAGTAATTGTTACAAATTAGGCACAGCAGTTATCAAAATGCATTCACTTGCATAGCTATAGAACTTATTAAGGAGATTAAAATAGATCTAAAACTATCCAGTACTGGGGGTGCTGGACAACTGTTGATCACCAATTTTCCCTCTGGAGTATCTTCTAATACTACGTGATTTGTATACTTGTATAATTTCCTAATTTCTAATTCTGGTCCAAGAACTTTCAAGTTGTGGATCAACAATCAAGATTCATAAAATCTTTAATGGCACTATTAGTGGCACTAAGTGGGTTAGCAAAAACAAGAACTTGGTTTTAAAAGTAATTAACTTATTCAAATTTTACGGTACGACCAAGGAACAAAATGCCCTCCTCTGGAATTACAGAATGTTTTGTAAAATTACTCTTCTAAAAATAAATGAATCGTAAATTAGGTTTGGAAGGGCAGGTGTCCAGATTGCTATTGCTAATGCAGAAATCATTCTTTCATGACAAAGATGTTTATTCTTTTCCTGCCATTAATGTTCTAATTTTTCCTCCCACAATAACCTATCACATGATGTTTTTGAATTTCAAAACTGTCAAATGTAATAAATAACAGGTTATATGGAAGTTTTACATTTTGTTTGCTTTTGCATGTGATAATCTTGTGTTCAACATGAGTGATGCTACAGATATAACCAAGTCAGGATGTACTTTTTTTTTTAACTATAAAGGATTCACAATGTAATCAGCTATCCTACTTCTGAACACCATGTACGAGTAGTAATCTACATTTCTTTAAAAGGGCACGCAAAAATACAACCACCCAAGAAAACTCCCTTGCTAGGTTAAGAGGTTGAACCTTCCAACTTGCTCCAATAAAGCTTATTAGTAACTGCTGGGTATTCACCTTCTGGTCTGGCAGTAGTGGATTGCTCTGAAGTGAATTCAAATGGCCATTGATGAGAGCTGTAGGTCTATCATGTTCACAAAATAAACTGCCATTGATGTAGTGAAACCGATCTCCCGGGACCAGGCGATTCCGGCAGGTAGAGCATGTAAAACACTGAAAGGGAAAAACAAACCCACTAAAAACAAGGTACAAATTAAGTCTTTTTTTGGTCACAAGTTTATAACCTGTTTTTAAGCAGGTATCTATCTGTCAAGCACAGAGGCACTTAGGGTTTAGCGTTTTTTCTTCCTTTGACAGAACTCCAGAAAACAGTAAGCCAAACTGCTGTCAACTGGGCCAGGCCAAATGGGGACAAATCCAAATACGTGTGTACTTTTGTGGCAGAGGGGAAGTGTGGTCTGTGTGTGTGGATGTGTAACCATCACTGCCATGCTACAATTTCAATCATTCCTTTTAGTGTTTGCAGCTTGAGAAAACAGTTCCTACACCAAGGAAAAATGCTTTGTTCCCATGTAGGTAGGAAAAGTATGATTTTGTTTTTTAAAGAGAGCTGCAAATGCTACCTTAAGATGATACACATTGCCTTGCGCCCCTCATGACGAGTTCGCTCGCAGGAATCGACTGTCCGCAAGCGCTGCAAGCACCGCTATTCCCAAATAACCTGAAACAAAGAATAATGGTTGACCAGTGAATAATCTTAAACCAAAGAAAAAGAAAGAAGAACACACCCCCAGACTCTTGCCTTCCCTCTGCAATGCATTTGACAGAGGCTACATTCTTAGGCTCAGGCCTCAGATTTTCTGAGTGATTTACATAATCTGGGAAAAATCCTCTTTGGGCGACAACTAACTTCTGCCTACCACAGAGGAAGCCCCCAGATTCAATCAAAGTATTGACTCACACCTCTAGCAAATACAAAACAATTCTGTTCTACACACATTTTATCAGATTACTGGGTTCATCATAAAAAAAAGATACAATTCATGACTGGAGTTTAAATGCATTGTGTCCTTGAAATTATATGAAGAACTCTTTTGTACTTTAATCATATCTTGAGATATGAGTCATCAAAAGGGTTAAGAGGATTTGATTGTATATCTAAGAAGACATCATGCTCAGTGTATTGAAACTCCCGTAAACCTCCATCAGTGCAGACTTTCCATTAGAAACTCTCTGCTATCCAGGTTGATATATAATGTGTATGGGTTAACCTTTTCAATCATGGTGTCAACACTTAAGATTTGCCTCTGCTCATCTCTTTCATCCTAACCTTCTCTCTCTCTTGATAATGAAATGCTTGCTCCAACTTCCCTCTATCTGCTCCTGAGTCCACAATTTAGATTACTTCATCTCTGCTAGCAACAAACTGAATGAAATTTCGATTTGAGCAGAAAGTAATTTACCGGGATCTGGACCCATTTGTCATCATATCTCTCTGGGTGTTTGCTGTATCACTGCAGTTTTCCTATGCAATCAAATGAGACCACAACATCTGCCGTGGGGGGGAGGAGGGGGAGAGGGAAAGGCTGCAGAGGAGGGGGAAAGCTCAAGGAAGTGTGGTGTACTGAAGAAAAACATATACATAATTCCTTACATCCTTCTACAAGCACAACAAAATATTTTAATAACTACCGAACTTGGGCTTTTATGGAATCGTAGACTCGACCTGGGAAGGTTTATTTGCTTTTGGGCTTCTCTCTTTAATATCCACAAATATTTATTAAACAGACCAAAATGATTTCACATTGAAAGGTGGTGTTGGAACAAGTGAGCAGAGTCAGAGAGGCAGTTTTCAAAAACGAAAAACAAAGTAAGCAGACTTACAAATTAACATATTGGTTTCATAATAAATATTAACATTTGCATTTCCTCCTTGTCCAAATAAAGTCATAAAATGCAGTTTGTGTCAAACCAGGAGACATGTTCCTATAGAACACCCCGTAATCTGAATGACTGCGGCATGCCTCTATATAAAAATAATTGCTTTGCGTTTTCAGAATCTGGTCTTGCAGAAGAGGCTTGTCATGTTCAAACTACTAATTTGCTGTCGCCACTTTATTGAAAATAGCCTGTAAGTTGTTATTAAATGTATTGACTGAACGACAGGGAGAGTAGTAAAACTGCCCCTTAAGATGGCTTTTAATAGGAAGCCCGAGAAACAAATTTTGCAGCAGCATCGATTTGAAGAGTTCAATCAAAACTCCATTTCAAAACTAATTAGTCTGAGATCCACGACACATTGACACGTTCTTGCAGAATCAGAACAGTTACAGAAAGAAAGCTGAAATAATACACTGTCAGGATCTCCAGCCGCAGGACTGCACCATGTGGGAGCTTGGGGGGTCTCTGGGCTGCTGTCTCCTAATGCTGGACACTTCAGGAACACTGATGTGGACCTCCTGGTGTCTCACCTGCAGCACCACTGCCGCAGGGGAGTCCTCAGAAGGGCAGGGTGGCCAGAGAATTAGCATAGCCCTGAGGAAAGCATTTATGGACTGCAGTAGTGCTATTCCAACCCCCAAGAGGGACACCAAATTCAAACAATTTGGGTAAAAATAAAGTTAAGTTAAAAACCAGTCCTTGTGACCAAATACATGCTGAGGATAAGTGAAGACAGGTAATAGGGGCAGAAGGGGGTGACACAATCCTATCAAGGATAAAGAACAAATGTCCTCTTATAGCAACCCTAAAGTATTTTAATGGATAAGAGGTCTATAATTATGGTTGCCACTACCAACAGGTACACAGTGACACTCCATCTCAAAAACACTCTTTTCACAGTACCCATCTGATTACTCAGCCTAAGTGTTCATTTATGTAACAATTCACTCTGAGTAAAGTCAGTTGTAAGTCTTCAACATCTAAGTGTATTTTAATAATCAGGGCAGTCATATGCAATCCAAAAGCCTTTCCTATATCTTATTTTTTCCCAGGGCTGCTATCATAACCTTTCAGAGAACAATGAGCCACAAAATGGTGGGGATTCCTGAAGTGCCAAAAATGACCGTTACAAAGTTCGAAAATGACTAAGATCTACCCAGGACTGATGTGCTATTGAACAACGTATCAATGGAGTGTAAGATCTTTCCATGTCTACAGCTTTAAGGCTACCTCAGGGCAGAACTCACAGGTCTATACACATTCTAATCCCCTTTTACCAAAGAGGAAGGGTACCATTACAATTCCACCCTTTTTCTGAAAAGTTGTGTGTGTGTGTGTGTGTGTGTTTTACAATGTTTCTGTGCACTGGAGAGTTAATTATCTAACCAGGGGGACTGTCCAGGACAGTGTTTGATTTAAAAGGCTCGAGGCTTTAGGTGCTCAATTAAGTAGCTATCGGTCTCAGACTGGACTATAATGGGCTCTTTTCTCTTTAACTCAAGCAACGGGGAGATATACCCCAGGTCAGGCTAATTAAAGCCAGGGGAGACTTTAATTGTGATGACAGAATCGGTTTCAGTTTCCTTTCTTTGGGTCCTCAGTCCAAGAAGGTCGTTAATATTTCAGCATTTGGGCAACGCAATCAAAAACAAACATCAAGACGTTCCTTATACAGGGAAAGGGAAAAGATGGGAAGAAATCCCACCAAACCACTGCACTTTAAAAGGTGCTTTGTTCCTATTTGAACAACACCATGTAGTTTTATTCCTGTTTGCCCGCTCAGCTCCAGCTCTCCTTGCTGGCATTAAGAGATGAAGGGCAAATTGTATTTTTAGTTTACTACCAATGCTTACCATCTTTCAGTAACTTCAATGACCAATAGGTGGGCTTATTTTCAACTGCGTTATTACTTCAAGCAAAATACACGCAATATGAAGCGCTGCCTGGCTGTGTTTTCTAAACTGCTTTTGGGCAAGGAGAGGTATGTTTTCTAAGAGTGTGGCTGAAAGGTATACATTTGTACCTGCAAGTAAATATCAGCAACCTATCTGAGGAGAAAAATGCACATCCACAACTACTGATCCAGAAGCAATTGGTTTTCCAGCCGGTTCCTATATTTAATCTAAATTCTGCACCAGCTATATTAAATGTAACAAAAAAATGCAACCCAGAAATTATGCCTAGAGCCAAGTCCATTAAAGGTACTTCGGAATAACTGGAGACCACGCACCTTAAAAGCACCAGAAGCTATTGATACTTAAGAGAGGGGGCTGTGCAAAATCGCAACTGCTGCATTAGAGAGGGGAGGGAGGGGGAAAAAAAAAATCAGCCAAATTACGCTTGGTTAATTCAGAGTAACAGATCTGCCCCCAAGTGAATTGGAGGCCTTGAATTAATTCTGTTATGACAAATCAAGATAAACGTTCCCCCTAAATTGCATGCGATTTAATTAATTTTTGAGATCCTGGGTTTTTTTTTTTCCTAGCTAATAGTTCACATGCTCCTGTGCTGTCATTGTGCTTGAGTGGGCAGACTTCAAAGTGATATTAAATAACCAACTATTAGATTTACCTAGCACGTCCTATTGGAAAAGTGCCATTTAATTACCTAGCCTGTTCAATTAAAGGGACAGCATTCTCTGAATATAGCAGCTTGCTGTTGATTACCAGGGAATTGAACTCGCTGTCTGGCGGCGCCTCCATTCCTAACGCCACCCCCTCCCCAAACACACCCTCCACCACCAACTACCAGTTCTCCCCACCCTCGCCCCAGGCCCCCACCCCCGGCCGCGCCGCGCTCACTGCGGCTGCGGGCGCCACGTGAACCGCCCGAGCGGAGCCCGGAGAAAGAAAGCGCAACCTGCTAGCCCGGCTCCCGCCCTGCGCTCGCCCCCTCGCGGGCCCGAAGCCGCCCGCCGGCTGGGCGCTCCGACTGCGGCCTCGGGCGGCGCCGGCCCGGGTGCGGACGGCCCAGCGAGCAAGGACCCGCCGACGACCGCCACCCGAGCTTCCGGTGCGTTTCCTTGCCCTCCCCGGACCTGGAGCCCCACCCGTCGGTCTCCGAACTTCCTCCTCTCGCTGCACTTTCCGCGCCAGTCTTCGGGCCCGAGGTGGGGGTGGAGGAAAGAGGTTTGAGAAAAAGAGAAACGGAGTTTCCGAAGCTATTTCGGGCGCTTGGGTGGGGCTGAGGGGTCGGGGGGTGGGGGAGGGGGCAATCTTAGGGTTCCCCCACTTTTGTAAGGTGGGGGGGGGGGCATGCAGACGTTGGTCCCTTTAAGACCCACCCTCCCCCTCCGCTCTACAACCCCCGCTTCATCCTTTTCCCTCCCTCTCTTTAGAGGCCAATTTTGTTAATTAAATGTTTTGTTTGCGACGCAGCTCTCATTCATTGCGGACACGTCATTCGGAGCAGATCTAAGCCAGAGACCAGATCTCATTAGATAAAGCCCATCAGAACTAAGAAAATGGAGGAGCCACTAATTAAAGCTTTTAATTGTGCGGATTCGCTGCAGCAAGGCAGCCGCTTTATCTGAAATCTTGGAGGGAGAGGAGGCAGAAGCCCAGCTCTGCCCAAAGACACTTGGCCGCCGAGGGGGAGGGGACTGGTGAAGGCGCCCCCCTCCTCTTGCTGCCCCCTCCCCCGCCCTCTGGCCGGCCTTTCCCGGCTCTCCCGCAGCTTTTTTAGCAAGTCCTTGGTTGTTTTCAAAAAACCACAATCTCAGAGTCAGTTTAAAAGCCCCTCAGTAAATCGCTCCGTGGTCTCAGCCGGACCTAGGGGTCCCCTTCACCTGGCGGCGCGCGAGCAGATTACTCCACTCTTCAGCAGTGGTCTCTACGGCATTGAAAGCTTCTCCAACAAGTGGACTTGAGGGAGATTGGGGGAGGGGATAGCTGAGAGGAACAGGAACATCTGCGCTTCCCCCACTTTCCCCACCCTTTGGGCATCTTGATGGGCTGAGAGAAGGAACACTGAAGGAAGACTTCAGTCATCTCTTAAATTGGAGGGGAAGAGGGGCTCAGCTGCTGGTGAGCCCTGAGCAAAGTGTGAGGCCGTCAATCTGATACTGAGCTAGAACTCATCTCTCCTAGCAAGATTTAAGGTCCTCGGGGTGGCATCTAGTTCAAGAGGGGAGCCTGGCTCCAGTTTCCAGATTCAGAGGGAAAAAAGGAAGTAAGAACAGAGAACCGATTAATTAAGGCTCAGGGCAGGGCACACATCCTCCATTGCTCCATTAGGGCACAGGAAAACACCAAAACGTCATTTACATTTGCCCCCAAGAATAGAGAAAGGCATGGACACAATTCCCAGGGAGCCACTTGCCTAAATTTGTCCTGGGGGAATACAAGTGGACCCATCTTCTTTTTAATTAGTTGTAATCAGAAGCAGGGTTTTTTTTTTTAAGGCACTTGGAAAAGAGATGAATATGTACCATTCACGGAATCTTAACAACACTCAATTTTTCCACTTCAAACCACACTCCTTTTTTACCACAGTTTTGCTTTCTATTTAATTACAATACTGTCAAAGCTCATGGTATTGCTTGGAAGGAGGACCAGAAAGCATTACCCATGTTCCCTCTGATTTTCCAACATTTACTTCTAAAAGAACACTTAGTGAAATTAATGCTGCCATCTTAATTTAAAAATAAAAGCCCTCTCCCTTCCTGTATTTCTTTTACTTGACTGATTGAGGATGCCAGCAGAGTGGACACAGGTTGCATTATCAAAATAACTAAATGTCATTTTACTCCATCATCTTACACTAATGGTATCACTGGGGTAAACATATCCACACTCATCTCGGAACTGCACTGGGATCTTCTGCAGTATTAGCCGCAGAGTAAGGCGAATCACAATGGAGCTAAACTTTGAACAAAATATCTCATCCATTGATTAACCCACACTGAAGAAGAAAATTGTCTACTAATCACTTAAAAGAAAAAGGTTTAGGACAAATTTACATAGGATGAAATTCTTCTTAAAAATGTTCGGTTTTCTAGTATCAACTGTGTGCGTGTGGGTTTTTTTTTTTTTAATTACTGGATGTTGAAACAGAACACCTCCTAGAAGCATTCATGTGCATCAGTCTATCAAACCATTTACTCAAATTAAATGTGTAATCCTTCAAATGCCTCCTTTCAAATTAATGAGTTTAAGTAGCTTGAGTTCACCTGAAAAGATCCTATAGGCACCTGACCTCCTGAATGCTTTCCATTAATTGCACTGCAACTTGTTGGAAAAGACTGCTTACATGGACATATGAATGTTCCTATACATTGCTTTAAAATGCAAGATTAGTATAATTCTATAGCCTCTTTTTCTAAATCTCTTTTGGGGATCAAGGGCAGTGATACAAACGACAACAAAAAACCCAAAATCTGAACATGCTTCAACTGAAAAAAAATGCAAATTCTACATCGCAAACCACACACTAACTGAATTATTGTAAGCCTATGCGTAACAGTATGAAGAGAGACATTACCACTAGGTTTTATTTCTTGGGGGATTTTTCTTATAAGAAGAATTACAAGTCTTTAAACTGATGGATAATTAGCATTTTTCACAAGGAGTGCAAAGAACCAATCAACAACTTTCCACTCAAAGTTTAAAGATGCTTATGTAAATATCATAATAAGCCATCACGACAGACAAATCATTTCTCAAAAACTACACTTGTATTTTTAGGTCAACCTTTGTCTCCGTGGGTTCCCACCGTGTTTTAAGAACGCAGCTTAACTCCCGCTTGAAATGTTTGCTTTTAGCCGAAAGTCCAGTTGAGGCTGACCACTTAAAACTCTGGGACTACAGGGTGCTCAACCTTTGCACATCCAATGGCCCCAGTCCCACCAGATGGTCTTTACTTAGGATGGCATTTGCCATTAATTTGCCATCAGTTATTGGAAGACTAACACATGCTTCCAGAACCCCTTAAATTCCGTCAACCAGAAGATTTTTGAGGTGAAGGCTGCAATGTATTCCCATAGGTGCCTACTCCTTTCCTCACAACCCTGTTAACCTTTGGCTTTGCCATTGCTCTGCTCGCCCTTCTCCAGGAAAGGCAGCAAAGCCTTACCTAATGTAGTCATTTCTGCAAAGGATCATGCCGCTCTTGGTGTAACAGGACGTGCCGATGTCGCCCAGTTGCGCCTGGCAGCAGGAGCACTTGAGGCACCGGCTGTG
Organism: Ateles fusciceps; assembly: GCA_036589455.1. Lineage (NCBI taxonomy): Eukaryota > Metazoa > Chordata > Mammalia > Primates > Atelidae > Ateles > Ateles fusciceps. Next base: position 1,445,043 of record JAZHEH010001331.1, on the reverse strand, counting down.
CCAGTAGCTGTCCATGGCATAGAGCAAAAACCGGTCCACAATCTTGCCCCCGCAGCCTGCGCACCGCTTCCAGGAGAGGGAGCCGGCCGTCACCGGGGGCGGCTGCGAGCTGCTGCCCGGATTCACCATGGTCTGCAGAGGGCGGGAAGGGGACAGGGAGAGAAAGACAAAACAGGGGCGATGCAAAAGTTAGTAATCGCCGGAGGAAGAGCAAACCCATTCCCCCTCCTCCCCCCAGAGCTGCTGGAAGGAAGCAGCAGGGCAAGGGCGGGGAGGAGGCTGAGAGGGAGAGGGAAGGAGGGAGGCTCGCCGGCAGCAGCCGCCTGTTTACTTTTCTCAAGCTTTGTTCTGGGGCCACGAGCTCCTCTCAACTTTCCTGCGCTTGCCGCCGCTGACAATTTCAGCCCCGGTACTGTCAAAACTCCGAGAGCAGGCTCCGCGGCGCGCTCCACCCCTCGCGGCGCCTCCTCCCAGCCCCGCCTCCGCCCACTGCCCCTCCTCCCCCTCCTCCGCCGCCCGCCTCCAGCAAATGAGGGTCAAACCCACCCACCGCCGCGCCCGGCCCCTCCCCCAGCCCCGCCGAGCCCCGGGAGAGAGCCAAGGGGAGTGGGGGAGGTGGCGGCCCCGCCGGAGCCTCGTTCCCTCCCGGGCGCTGCCCTGGGAAGTGCAGCTGCAGTTCACAAGTTGGAAATAGTTCGGTTTTCCGAAAGGGAAGGCGGGAGGGACGAGCAGACGGGGAGATGGAGAGCGTGGTGGTGGGAGGGGAAGGCAAGGTGGCGGGAGGGGGGGTGCAGTGTGTAAAGTTGCGAAACTGGTTTTTCGTATTTTAAGCAGCACCTTTCACATGCCATTGTGGTGACCGCCATCTCCCATTATTGTTCCAAATCTCATTTCATTTTGAAGATCAATGAGTGTTTTCTCTGGGTTTTCAGGACACAGGCAAGAATAATAGATCATTGAACTTTAGGATGCCTGTTAACTTCCTATACAAACACTCTCCACTTTGGTCTCACTAATCTGCCCTTGATCAGCAATTTAAATGCTAAAGCTTTGTTCCCTCAAAAGGGGGGTGGGGGGGGCAGTGTTACAGATAATGTGTGAGAAGGCACCATTAAGGGATACACAAGTTAAATTCGAGCCCGTCCTGCCGTCACCAAAAACTGCTTTAAAAAAAAAAATTCCCCCACTCTTTCTAATGAATGCCACAAGAGATGCAACTGGGGTATAATATAGGAATCAATTTATAAAGCTTAGCCTAAACCGATTAATTTGTTGCCTTCAATCCTGAGTCCAATAAAGTCCTAGTGTTCCTCCAGTCACTTATTCTATAAAAAGATCAAGTTATTTACTGCCAATTAAGCAGCCTGTTTTGTCTTTGTCCTCAGTAAGCTGAGAGTGTGGGCTCCCCCTGAGGCTCCCGGCTATCTGCTCAAGACATTCAGCTGATACCTCAGAAGAAGGCGAAGTTTGCCTGTCCCCGGCCCAACTTGGCTGCTGCAAAAAAACGAGGAAGAGGGGAACGAAACAAGGACTCCGGTTCCTTAAATAGCCCGATTTTAAACACATTTCCTCCGAAAGAGTCCCGAAACGTGTGTCCAGTGACCGCACAATAAACCAGAATAAGAACTGCACCAATTAAGCTGTAACAAAACCCTGAGACTTTGGAAACAGGACCACTCTAAAACCCATTAGCATTGCATTTATCCGAATGCATCATACCTTTATGTAAATTGATTTATCTGATGCATTTACTCGAGGAATTGCTTTTTGTTACAATTTCAGCCCTAACCCAAATGAATCTGCATTTCCTGCCCTAGGTCTTTAAACTGTTCTCCCCCCCCCCCAACCCCCCAACGTTTTAATCGCTCCGAATTCCTTTTTAAAAGGAGAGGGAGGGAGGAGATTCCAAGCTCTTCCCCACCCATCTTTAGAGAGGGTAAATATATATGTTTTTTTTTTTTTTTTTTGAAAAAGGAAACATTACACTGAGAAAAGCATCCAGTAACCCCATTAGCTAAAGCTCTTAAGGACAAGCAATACCTTAATGCTGATTAAATCTAAAAGAGATGAATCAAGAGGACTGACCAGAAACTGACTCCCCTGATAACTAAGGACGGGCCCTCATCAAGTTTCATTTAGAGTTGGAAAAAAAAAAAAAAGAAAGCTTTTAAGTTAAATAGGCTTATACTCTAGTAATTACATAGCCAAGCAATTTAGGTCCTGGGATAGTCAGTGAAATAGAAAGCAGAACTGGCAGCTAGAGGCAAAATTGTCCCCTTTAACAACGTCTCTGGTGTTTTTTAATGGAGACCAAGGGAGGGACAAACGTAACGCTGGCAATTTGTAGTACAAAAATGGATGCTTAATTCATGTCTTGATTTTAATTAGGTGATTCACCGGATTTCTCCTGGATTGGAACAAAAGACTTATAAACCAAGAGGAATTTTTTAAAAAGAACCAGCAATACCGAATCCTGCTCACTTAGATCCTCCTGCCACTGTTTCAAAAATAGTGTTTACTAGAAGGGGGGGGTATCGTGACTATTCGCCCCCCCATTACACTACTTCTCATACTTAAATCCTCATCTAAGTACCCCTTGCCTTTCCCTTATGAACCACAAATATCCCCACCCCCTCTAGGTTCCCCACCAGCCCCGTTTCCAAGAGGAGCCCTTTTGTAAGCAGGAACCGCTACAAAGCTGGCGGCCCCGGGCTGCCCTCCGCGCTAGCTTGCAGGCCTGCCTCGGTAGTTTCAGACTCGCGCTTTATCTAAGCCGACGTATTGTTTACTTGCAATTTGGGACGGTCAGGGTAAGGAAGCCAAAGAAAACAGCCCTGGCCCGAATCGGCCCCCTCCCTCCCTCTCCCCGCTCCCGTCCCGCGACTCCCCCAGCCGCCCCCTTACCTGCTTTTCCCTATATTGCAATATTGCGAGGCGGCGGCGGCAGCGAAATGCGAGCGAAGGCGCTCGGCTTCCAGGGAAGGGACGCCTAAGCTGGAGGCGCTGGAGGGAGAGAGGGAGTTCTCGCAGAAGCAGGAAAGGGGAGGAGGGGGCTAAGGGCGGCTTTTTTTTTTTTAATCGCGTTGCTCTGGGGCGGTTGGGGGTCCCCGCGTAAGTGGCAGGCGGCAGGGAGCAGAAGTGTCAGTCTCAGTCCTCGTCCTTCTCCTCCGCCTCCGGCTGCGCGCGAGCAGCTGCAGGAGCCCTCGGCCCGCGCGGCGCGGCTTCAGGCGCGGCGCAGCGGCAGCAACTGCTGCAATCGCTGCTGCAAGTTTGGCAATGTGGCTTCACTTTGTATATTCCCCCGCCCGGCGGCCCCGCCCCCGCCCGCGCTCCTCCCGCTCCTCCTCCTCCGCCGCCGCCTTCCTCCCTCCCGCGCGCTCGCTCGCTCGCTCGCTCGCTCGCTCCGGGCAGGCAGCGACGGCTCGACTGAGCTGCCTGCACCTCCGGCCTGAAGCAGCCGTAGACACAACAGCCCCGGGAGCGGCGGCGGACGGTGCGGAGGCCGGAAGGCGGGCGCGCCCAGGAGTCGGGGCTGCGGTCGGCCGGGCCCGGAGCGCTGGAGCCTGCGCCGCTGCCGGGGCTGTCGCCGGGGCTGCTGCTGCCCGGCTCGGAGGCGGCGGCGGCACTGGCCTCTAGCCGGCTGGCTCGCTCCCTCCACGGCTCTTACACATGTGTTACTGACAGAGCAAAATCCCAACTACTCCCCGGCTCTGCCGCCGACGTCAGCGACCCTCAGCCACTGGGCGGCCGGATTGTTCAGGCGGAATAATAAAACCTGCCAATCCGGGGGAAGGACAAAGGGATGACTGAAACGAGACTCGGGGGGGCGGGGAGAGAGCGAGGCGGCGGAGTGGGCCGACCGAGGAGAAGGGAAGGGCCCGAATCAGGTGGGGAGAAGTGACCCGGGTGCCTGGCGCCGGGGACCCGCTTGGGCTGCCCTTCGCGACCCGGGATTCGGAGCCGAGATGCGAGGAGGCCGCACCTACCTTCTCAGCGCTCGGGACCGAGGACCCGAGCCCGCTTGCCCCTCGGGGACTGCCATCCCCTCGATCCGAGAGGGCACCCTTAGGAAACTTCTCATCTTTCTCAGAAATGGGTCTCTTCCTGTTTGGGAAGATAAGTCCTGCGTCTTAGGGCAGTGGACTTCTGTCCCCCACATGCACACGCACACGCACACGCATAATGCAGAAGAGGATTTTTGTTGTTTCTTTAATTCACGATATTGGAGATTTGTGAACCGTAGTGGAAGCTTAGTTAACAAGGTAGAAACATAAGGGAAGTAATAGTTGCTAGCTAAATACTTCTTTCTTACCCTCCCTCATCCCCCCCATTTACCCGAATATAAAAGTGCCTAGCAGACATTTCATCGGTCCTTGTCAGTTGCTGGTGATGTAGGAGCACGGTCCTTATTTTAAAAGTTGACGAAAACTTCAGGGAGAAAGACTTGCCCGACCACCCTCCTCACTGTGGAGGATGAGGGGCGGAAATTCTCATAGCCCCCAAAAGCAATGGAAGTAATTGCAAGATTTGCAATCTCACAGCCTCCGGAGAGTAAGAAATGTCACTTCTACTATAAATCAGGTTTTGAGGAATGCTTTTAGGGTGCTAGCCTGAGAGTCTTTTCCAAGGCCGAAGCACAGCCTAGATGCTTGAATTACCTAGGCATTCGACTTTACTCTGCCAAATAGGTTTAATAAATCTCCAAACTGAGGCTAATATTAGGCCTGATTATTGTTAGTAAGTTCCAGAGAGATTTTTCTGGTGGAAATTATCATGAAAGTGCAAAGCCCTTCTGCTAAGTATCATTAAGTAAAACCAGCCTTGTGGGACAAGTTTTCATATTGTATTACACACAGTACTGCTAGATTGAGGAAAGGAACCTGAAGGAGAATCTGGTGAGACAATGCAGATGTTGAACATCTATGGTTTTAGTGTCTATTTGGGGGATTTCTGTCTTTCAAACCGTCAAAATGAAGAAGGCTGCATAAGACAGAATAATTATTGCCCATACAATCAGGTAGAGGGCATTTTAAATATCAACTCAAATACTCATTTTTTAAATTCTAACTTCTTAAAAGTAAATGAATTAATTTTATTGATTTGTATTTAAAATTGCAATTATGATCAATTCACCTTGTGTGCATATAAAAAACATTTTTTAATAGTAATTCAAATATCCTACACAGAAAACAGCTGCAGATGGGCATGATTAATTAAGGACCAACTTAGAAAAGATGTAACACTGCTTGAAGGTTAGTCAAGAAAACTCAAACCAAATGAGGAAAGGAACCCCATAAACAAATAATACATTTGAATTCCCTGGTTCATTTTCAATTTGTTAATAATTTATAATAAAATGAGATGACACAAGATCTTAGTGGGGGGCTACAATTAAGTTATGATTTGTTATGTGCAAGTAAATTTCCTTCTCTGGGCCTTACTTTTCTAATGTACAAATGAGAAAATTAAGCCAAATGGTCTTTAGTTTTCCTTTTTTAAAATGATTTTCTTAGATAGAACACATAATGCATAGATGTATAATGAACTGTGGTACTTTTCAGTATTTTTCCTGAAGTATATACACTAAAATGAAATCTTAATTCCTGAAGCGAATGTCAGACATTTAACCAGACACGTGTTCAGCCATCACTGAGTGATTATCCAAAGGATCTCAGTAGTTGTTTGTGGAAGGAAGGAAAGTGAGATGGCTAAAACTTTGAATACAGGGCTCTAGGCTACAAGGGCCTACATTTTAGGAGGTGGTTTTAGTGCTTCTGCTCTAATTCTGTGTGGAGTGAGGTCTTTAAATATGTCCTGGTAGATTAGAGTGGGTGGGAGTGTATTACCAGAGAGCTTTATTTGCTGATGTGTGGTTATAGAAATAAAAAGCGATAATGGCTAACAGTCTCTTCTGCAGAGGTAGGGAGTAAATACATTCGCTGTAATCAATTCAGGTGTACTTTAACCACAGCGCCACCTCTCGGTAGTCTTTATTTCTGCATTCTTTGCGTTTAGCAGTCCCTTCTCATCCCGATTTGTAGTCTGAAAGTGCCTGGTTGAGTGGGTAGCAATGTCAATCTTTTATTTCCACTGATGCGAGACACAAAAACCGTGTAAACACACACAAATTCATTATGGGTAAAGAAATTCTGTATTTGGGTATTCTTCAAATATTAAAAACAGTGTATAAAGTGATATTCCTGGTATAAAGTAAAATTGTCTAACTCAAAATAATGTTATATTGTGCCACACAGTTCAAGAAACCGCTGCTGATATCACACATTAGTCATTCAGCCTAGTCATCTGCAATGAGATATAAGAGTATGGGGCTTTGAAAAGAAACGTAAATGTAAATGGTTTCTTTCTTGAATCCTAATTAAATGTGGGAACCATATTGATCCTGGATCAAGCCCCTATTTTCTCCACTTGCCCCAGAATTCTTTGTTCATAGTTTCCTTTCTTGCTTATGTCCTTCAATCATAATCATTCTTTTCTCCAAGTGACAGTTCTCTAAGAATCTCCTCTGGACAGCCAGAGGTTCTCCACAGACCTGTGCAGCCTTTAATGTCTGGAGAAAGTCTAGACTATTTGATGCTGATGTGACCTCCAAGACAACACGCCCCAGCTCTCTCTCAGGAAAAAAATATTCTGTCCTTTTAATGTCAATGCAAAACGGTTTTTGAAGAAAGTCTTTTTAGGAAGGAAATTTTTTTTAAAATCTGCTCACCTTTACCTTTCTTGCTGTCATCACAGAGATCCCTTGATACTGAAAGTTTCCTCCAATGTGAATACAAAAAGCTTGAGTCTAGGACAACAATTCCAAAGTGTGAAAGGTGTGGAGCGAAAAGGGAACAGTAGTTACCAACAGACAGAGCCCAAGGAAGAGGAAGAGCAGGTTAGGTCCTGGGACAGTTCTTTTGTGGTGGGGCGTATGGCACAGTAAGCAGAGTCAGAGACCTGCTGCTTCATTTAAGGAATTTACAGCTACAGTGGCCCATACCTGTAATCCCAGCACTTTGAGGGGCTGAGGCAGGCGAATCACTTGAGTTCAAGACCATCCTGGGCACCATGGCAAAACTCCATCTCCACTAAAAATGCAAAACTTCAGCTGGGTGTGGTGACATGTGCCCAGAGTCCCAGCTGCTCGGGAGGCTGAGGTGGGAGGATCACCTGAGCCCTGGAAGTTGAGGCTGCAGTGAGCTGTGACTGTGTCACTGCACTGTAGCCTGGGTAATGGGAATAAGTCCCTGTCTCAAGGAAAAAAAAAATAAAGAAAAAGAAAAAAAAGGAGAACTCAACATCTTGAAAAGCCTATATTTCAAAGAACTATATCTTGGCTTTAAAATTGATATTTAATAATACTTTGATTTTACTGACCGCCTTTTTAGTCTTTCTGAAAATTCTTTATAAATATCTCACTAAATGTTTCATGTGATAAATGTTTCTAATAGTTGCCTTATTAGAACATTTTTATTTGTTTTTTGTTAAAGCAATCCAGATGATGTTTGTAAGTATCCCACCAAATTATGTTAATCAGTATTAACTACTATTTTTAAGGTAATATACAAGCATAGTGAAGAATTTGATATTATGGCAATAAAATAACAGATCACTGAGGAAAAGGAAACAGCGTTGACATCGTTGTGATTGGAAATATAATTTAAGATGTAGATTTTGATTTTAATTATTCTATTTGATTAAGGCATTTGAAATGCTTGGAATTGATGGAAAGGTGAAAAAGATAATAGGAAGGAAGAAAACACCTCTGTGACCCAGCATTTTGCCTGATTTAGCAAGACCACTTGAAAATAGTGTCATGAATGACTCATTGTCTTCATACAGTTTATTACCGTAGCAGCAGGACATTACAAATCCCCCACATTTGCCTCAGAACTATCAGCAAATCTTTTTTTTTAGACAGTCTTCCTCTGTCTCCAGGCTAAAGTGCAGTGGTGCAATCTCAGCTCACTGCAACCTACCTCCGCCTCCTGTGTTCAAATGATTCTCCTGCCTCAGCCTCTCAAGTAGTTGGGACTACAGGCACACACCACCACGCCCAGATAATTTTTGTATTTTTAGTAGAAATGAGGTTTCACCATGTTGTCCAGAATGGTCTCGATCTCTTGACCTCGTGATCTGCTCGCTTCGGCCTCCCAAAGTGCTGGGATTACAGGCGTAAGCCACCACACCTGGCCATGTTAGTGTCAGTTTCAATTCTAGTATTGATATAATTAAGCTTTTTCTCTGTGTGAATTTGTAATAAGATGTATTTCAAAGTACAACATTGGTTTCTATTTGTTCACCAAAAAAGCTGACGAAAATATGATAATATTTATGTTATGATAACGTAACATCACTATTCATCCAATTGTAATGAATGACCCTGTTGGAATTAGGGAAGTACAATCCATAGCTGTCCTTGGACTTGAAAAGCACACATTTCTACTCTATATAGAGCCATAAATTTTTTTGAATAAAAAGAAAACCAGATATGGATTTTTTAAAATAATAAAATTGAATAACTCAATTGACTAAAATGTGTTCCCTCCACACAGAGGTACACATTATAACGTCATCATTTATATTTCTCAACATAAATCAAATTTCATAATAAAATTGTTTTTGATGAATCACCACTTCTTTTCTAGCTTCCAAACATTCTGACAGAGAAAGCAAATTTGTCAATTTCTCTGTATGATAAGAAATCACTGAAAATATATTTAAGACCTTTAGTCTAAGATAATAATTTTTTTTGGAAGTTTCGTTTAAAAGGAAAACATTCAAGTGAAGCCATTTTCAAATTTGGAGAAATAACTGAAGAATAAAATAGACTTTCTTTTCAGCATTTTTTTCAATGCCATCTGCTATACTCTCTGACAATAAGGCCAGGAAAAGTCATTACAGAACAATACTCTGGAAACAATTTGCTTCAAAAGAGAATGAAAACTTAAACAACACTACCTTCATACATGTTTGTTCTAATTACAGCGTTAAAACATCCCAGCATTGTCCCCAGATGCCTCTCTCTGTCCTCTTTTTATTGCTTTTCTCCACTGAGATAACATTTAACACTGCATTGAAATTCCTACTTACTGCTCGTGTCCAGTAGTAAATCCTAGCACATTATTAGAATATCTGCCTGTTATCAGCTCAGTCAGGGAATGAATTATTGACTATAACTCATTGCTGGGAAGACTACGTATGACACTCCAGTGAAGTTTTGATAATTTCTAGAAGTCATGGTAATTTATGGAAGGGGGTTTTGATTGATCTCCCACCACCTATTTTGCACCTATCAGTAAATAGGACATATATTGATGGCCTACTTGAACTCCATTAACAATATGGGGGAATTCACAATTTAACCATTTCTCTTTTTTCTAGTATGATTTCTATTAAAATGGTCACTTAGTTTCTATTAATTTTCATCTGTGTGGTTTACTGCTGAAAGGGAGGAATCACATATCTCAACTACTGAATACATAACATCACTATTCTAATAATGATTTAGATATAGTCCTCATTTGTAGTTATACCAGCCTCTGCCTTTTGGAAAGAAAGCCCTGATATCACTGGAACAGATGGAGGTGGAGCAGAACAAATACTGAAAGATTTTAAAAGGTCTCTTCAAGTATTGTAATACAGCTGATAGAATAAAAGAGAATTTTTTGAATTAATGGATAGTAGGCAAGTTCGTTATTTGGAAAAAAGTTTATAGTGTGTTTTGATATAAAATGTACAGATACCATTTAATATGATATAACAGTCCCTTTAAGGTTCATTTGCCAGAACATTAAATAACAATCACCACCAATCCCAACTCTCTTTTAGTTTTAGGTTGATTTTCCTCCTGTCTCATTTTTTGCTGGATTTCTCCAAATTCAATTATTTCTCAGGGTAAACTCTACTAGACAAATGTTTCTTTTATTTCCTTACTGAGTTTTCATCATTGTGATTTCATTATTGTTTTATTTACTATAAGAATTGTTTTCTAGAAAAACAACCAGTATTTTCAGCTCTTAATATGTAATATAGCAAGCAATATAAATAATAATTTAAAATTTAATGGTTATCTCCCCAGATGACATTTAAAACACATCTAGATTTCTAGAAATTTTATCTTATGCCCAGTAGTATTTAATAATCTGATGCAAAAATTATGGTGTCTCTTTTGCCAGGGCAGTCAAGATTGGAGGCGGGTAACTTGACTGAACACGTGGCGTAAAGAAAATTCTTTTTTCGTTTTATCTTAATTTAGTAGCTTCTAGCAGTCATCTAAACAATCTTAAAATTAAAAGATAATGTTAGTGGGAGAGACTGTTGTCATAGGATAATGGTTTCCTGCTGCTAGATTAATGCACTGGCAATAATACTGGAGCATTTATTGAAAATAAAGGGAAAGACAAAGCCAGGAGATTTATTTTTAAAGCAGGTGTCATGGATCCTATGACACCATTGTGTTATAATTACTTTGTTTTAATTTTACCAAATGGCTGATGGAGAATGGCCCCTTTCCCTGATGGGTGTGGGATGGCAATGACCCTGGCTTCATCCCCATAACTGGAGAGCGATACTTTGTATCTAGAGGATACTGTTGTGTGATTCTTCCAATCAGAAGACAGCTTCTAAAGGCTGTGTAATTTAAAGAAATAAATACCCAAAACGCACAAATAAATTTGTCCTTGACCAAACAAAAAGCAAGAGTCTACTTAACAGTGTCATCAATTGTTCTAGAAACATTAATAAACTCCCATATCAGTACCCAACTACGTTGCTGTCCAGCAAGCCCCAGGAATGGCCTATACAACAAAAGCTCTGCCTGTAGATATTAGTCACTGTAGCCAACTGTCCTGGATTTACCTTCTTTGAATACATAATGATAATCTGGGGCTGTTACTTAGCTATTCTCATAGGAATGCCATGGTAGTCAAAATTCTAAGAGATACCCCCAAGATTCCCTCCTCGGGTATGTGTGCCCTTCATAACCCCTTCTCCTTGAGTGTGGGTGAGCCTGCCTTAATCAGGTGAGCCCTTGTGAGAGAGGGTCTAGAGGCAGAAGACATGAAGGAGATTCAGAGCTGCAGAAGATGTTCTCCTGTTGTCCTGGAAGGGGCAGACTGCCATATGTGAGAGGCTCTATGGGGAGGCCACACAGCAAGCAAGGACCTATGTGCAGCCTCTAGGAGCTGAAATTGGTCCCTGGCCAAAAGCTGGCAAGGAATTGGGATCTCAGTCCTACTGCCATAAACACATGCATCCTGCCAACAACCAGTGACCTTGGAAGGAGAACATAAGCCTCAGAGGATATGGCAGTCCCAACTGACACCTTGATTTCACCCTGGTGAGACCCCAAACAGAGAACCCATCAGCACCATACATGAATATCAACCTACAGAGGCTCTGTCTGAGATAACAAATGGGTGTTGTTTTAAGCCACTGCATTTATGATCATTTGTTATGCAGCAATAGAAAGCTAACCAATGCAGTGAGAAAAAGCCAAATGAGGTACTTGGTTGCCATCTCTTTCTCTCTACTACCAGTTCTTCCATTTGTTCCCTATTGTCCAATCTTCCTCTCTAGCAGAGCCTGGGACAAAAAGCTGGAGTGTCCTCACTACAACCAGGGTTTGTACCAGTTAGGATATGGGTTATAAGCAAGAAATACCAATAACTAACTCATGCATGAGGGAATATTTAAAAGATATCAGGGGTTCTTAGAATGAACACAAGGTCTGAAGACCAGTCTGAGAAAAGCAAGAGCCAGAGGTGCTCTAAAAAGTTAGGAAGTAGGAATTTCAACAGTGGTCTCCTAGCAGAAATAGGGTGGTTAGTATGGTGTTGCCTGGACAAATGACCTTCCACTGTTCCTACTCTTCTCAGGGCCACTTAGTCAAGTTGCAAAATCCCTAAAAAGTGCCTGACTCTTAAGGAGCAGGCCTCTTAGGGCTTCTACAGTTGGAGCAAACCCTGAAAGTCCCCTCCCTCCCAGAATCTATAGCGTGAAAGAGAGGTAATCCCCCTACAGGAAAATAGATAGTGGACATTATTTTAAAGGGATGAATGTCCGCCAAATTGCATGTGGTCAGAGGGTGAATGCTAGACTCATGTATGAGGAGGAGCGGAGAGCCCATCAGACAATCACATTCAAAGCAGGTCATCAAAAAAATAGGAGTTTTGGTCCACAAGAGGCCTCATAATAAGTCTGAGAAACAGACATCTGCAGCACATGGGGCCATCTGGGCAAATTCTAGACCCAAGAATCCAACTGGCTTCCTACATGCCCCACACTTGCGTAGTTTAGACCTATGTAGACCAGCCAGAATAAGACTGAGATCTACCTCCTTTGTGTCTAATACTCATTAATTTCTTAATTGTCACCGTATCATAAGCACTATATTTCCTACCTCTTGGGATTATAAGTGTTCATGACTATTTGCAGGGGGGAAAGGAGGTGGGGAAGATGTTACACATTCAGTTGTAATACACATGTTCGGGAGGGCAGTCGGAAAACCAGTCTGGTAGGTTCAGGGTATTGCAGGGTTTGCGTCAGTTGACACACAAATGGGCTCCTGGCTTTCTTTGTTTTATTTACTTCAATTAAAATTGTGCTATTCTCAGTTCATTTATACATTCAAAAAACATTTACTGAGCACCTGTTAGGTGCTAATCAATGTTCAAGGTGGTGGAGATACAGCAGCAAAGAAAGCAAAGCCCCTGCCCTCACGGTGTTTATAAATTATTGTATGTTAGAAGGTGGAACATGCTATGAAGGAAAGGAAGCAGGGTCAGAATGATAGGGAGTGGTAGGGCCAAGTGGGAAAGGCTCTTGGTGGTGGAGCACAATTTTGTGTAGGTGAGTCAGGGAGGCTTCAATGACAAGACAATATTTGCCTAGAGACATAAGGAAGTAAAGGAGCCATGCTCCTAAGGGAAAGAGAATTCCAGGTAGAAGCACCAGCGTTGCAAATGCCCTAAGGAAGATATGTGCTCAGTGTGTTTTAGAAGCAGGTAGGAGACCAGGTTGTCCAGGGTGTAGTAGATGAGATCAGAGTGTAGATTGCGACAGATGTGGGACCTGGGCTTTTACCGGGATGTTATTGGAGGATTCTGAGCAGAAAAGAGATATGATCTGATTCTCACGTTAAACACTTTATCCTGGTTGCTGGGTGAGAACAAACGACAGAGCAAGAAGCAGCAGAAAGATCACCACAGAGGAGGTTCTTGCAGAAATCAAGCAAGAGATGATGGTGGCTAGAAGCACGGTGACAGCAGAAGGGAAAGTAAAAGTGGTCAGATTTTGGATATACTTTGAATATCTGAGGCAGATAGAACTACCACTTCTATTTCAAAATTTACATTTGCGTTCATGCGCCTTTGACAATCTTTGGTGTTTCCATGTTTCATGGCAGCTATACCTTCCCTTCTGTTTCTGAGAAGTTGGGCAGGCACCACTCCCCCATGTCTCACCCCACAAAATTCCTCTTTTCACATTCTGAGTTTATGTCAGAAATAGCCATAATACTGTTTTTCACTCAGATATTTCAATTTTAACTCAGAAGGAAGAAATAACAAATAATGAACCTCTCGAGGTATACCAGACACTAAGCTAGGTTCTTTCCATAGAGCAATTCATTTAATCATAATAACTACCTGATACAATAGGCATCATTGCCTCCATTTTAACACTGAGGAAACTCAAATCATAAATGTTAAGTGATTGCCCAAGAATAGTGTCAAAGCTGAGGTGCAAAACTTGGAATTCGGCAAAGCTTTATAGATTGAAGAAACTTTCCACAGTCCACTCCTACATGCTAATAAATTAGTCTGTGAACTTTAGCTTCTAAACCTGTGGTTCTCAACTGGGGATGGTTTTTGCCCCCCAGTGGACATTGGCAATGTCTAGAGACACTTTTGGTTGTACACTGGGGAAGCAGGGAGTTGCTGCTAGCCTCAGTGGGTAGAGGCCAGGGATGCTGCTAAACATCCTACAAGGCACAAGAAAGCCCCCACAACAAAGAATTATTCTGCCCAAATGGTGTTTTCGTTGTTGTTTTTTGTCTTGTTTTTTAGATGGAATCTCCCTCTGCCAACCAGGCTGGAGTGCAGTGGCGCAATTTCGGCTCACTGCAGCCTTCATCTCCTGGGTTCAAGCAGTTCTCCTGCCTCGGCCTCCCAAGTAGCTGGAATTACAGGCCCCCACCACCACTCCGGGATAATTTTTTTATATTTTTCGTAGAGATGAGGTTTCACCATGTTGGCCAGGTTGGTCTTGAACTCCTGACCTCATGTGATCCGCCCACCTCAGCCTCCCAAAGTGCTTGGATTACAGGCGTGAGCCACTATGCCCGACCTTTTCTGCCCAAATGTTTAAAGTGCCAAGATTGAGAACACCATTCATAACCATTGTTCCATCATTGGATTGTCATAGTAGAAGTAACATAAGCTATGAGACATTTATTAATAATCTTTCATTAAGATCTAAAACTAAGGAAGTTTCTGCAGCCAGAACAATTTCAGTGTGTTGGCTGGGGTTAAATTTATAGTCACCCATGGAGGTTGTACCCAGTACATTCCATCGCACAATGCTCTCTGTTCATATAAGCTCAAGAATACAAAAGCAAAACTGTAAAATGAAAATTAATAAATGTCCAACTAAATGTCTACAAATGGTAGTGGATGAACTTGACAATTGCAATATAATTCACTTCTTATATAGGCACTTGCAAATTATATTATTGTGGGGATGCGTTTGATATGATTTGGGCAGATATTCCAAAAGAAAGATTTTTGTAGTCTCCGCAGAATTCTGATAATAGCTTTACAGTCATTGTTTTAAAGAGTGAAATCAGGAACAGGGCAAAGCTATACCTGAATGAAGTGAGATGCTAAATTGTGACACGATTTGACAGAAATGCATTCAGGCAACAGAAACAGCAAATGCAAAGACTCTGGGGTGGAAATAAGTATGGCGTGCTTAGTGTTAGCTCATGCTGCTAGAATGGAGTGAGAGGGATGGAGTGTAACAGAAGATACTGGTGAGAGAAACAGAGCCTTTTAGATTTTAATCTGAGAACATTGGGAAGCCATTGGAGGGTGTTAAGTGGGGTTGTACCATAATCTGCTTTCATTTTTAAAGAAGTTAACTGGCCCTTGGAGAAGAATTGATTAGAGGGGTATGTGGCAGAAATTACTCCAAGCTTACTCCAGGATTCGTTTTCCTTCTTAGAAATAGAGCTCCAATTTGAACTGTGTATGTTGGCACCTGGAATAAAGGGCTGCATTTCCTAAATGTCCCTTGCTGCTCTATAGACCATGTGACTACATTTCGATCAATAAAGTCTATGTAAGAGGAAGTGTGGCTAGGACTTGCAGGGATGTGTTTAAAGAGGGCTCATTCAGCTCTCTTCTTCTTCTCTTCTGTTTCTTCCTTCTTTGGGATTGAAATGTGTACCTAATCACTAAAGCGTCACCATGAGATGGCCTTGAGGACGGCAGTTGTGTACTAGGATGAAACCTTGTACTAAGATGATAGAGCAGATGAAAGACAGACAGGTCCCTGGTCATACTATGAAGTTGCCAAATCAACACTTCAAGAGTTACTTCCAAACATATGAGAGAGAAATAAATGCAACTTGCTTAAAACTTTTTACATTTTTTACAGAGAGATGAAATTAATTCTAACTGACATAGGAAGCAAAAGTGGAAGTGAGAAACGAATAAAGTGATGACTGTGGTATTCCATGTGAGAGATGAGGTTGATATGGACCAGGGCAAATGGTGCAGTGGTGGGAGGTGTAAGATACCAAATATACTTTGAAGGTAATGTTAAGAGCACATGCCAATGCCTTTTTTGGGGAACTAACGGGAAAGAACAAAAATCAAGGATGATTTTTCATTTTCTGGGATAAGCAGATGAATGAGAGCTGTCCTTTTCTGAAATGGGAGGCCCAGAAAAGGATTATGGGGTAAATTGAGATTCTCTTTTGGACCTAAGCATAATAAGATTGAGATCCCCATTTAACACCCATGTAGCGAAGTTGAGAAGTCAATTAGATATGTACATCTGAGCTCATGGGAGAGGTCTATGCTATAGAAATAAATCTGGAAATTTTTAATATATAAAAGGTGTCACAACCATGAATACGACTATAAAGGGTCAATGATTGAGCCCTGGGGTGACCCAACTTTAGAGGTCATGAAGGGGAGAAAGAGCAAGTCTAGTACTTGAAAAAGACGAGGTAACAAAGTTGGAGGAAAACCACAGGACACATGAGGAAAATGTAAGAAGAACCCTAGTCAAATCTGTAAGTGCTGCTGAGAGCCTAAGGTGATGATTGAAAATAAGTCATTGAATTGGTAAGATGGCTTTATTTGGAAGGGAAGTACTCGTTGGACTTCCTTCCCCCTTTATGTCTCATTGGCTAGAACAAGATCATATGCTCAGCCCTACACCAATCCTGATTCAATCCCTGGGGGCTGAGGAGAAAAACACCTTCGCTTGTATCAACTGATCTCTGCCTTGGAAACAAAAATCAGGAATTGATTAGCAGAGAAGTGGGGGGACAGGGAAATGGCTGATGTTCAGGCAATAAACAGTGTCTGCCTCAATACTTTTCATTGTGACACACAAATTCCAAGCCTCCTCACAGTTAAGGCTGGTACTACACTGGGCACATGCAGTAAAGTGAGCCGCTGCTCTTTTTGCCGTTGCCATTGATCTTGTGATGAACTGCTTGTCAGGCATTTGTATACTATTAATTGCAAAATAATCACTCCCATGTTCAAGAAATTCAACACACCAAAGACTTCTAAAACTAAATAAAGATGCTGTCAAGTGAAAAAAAGAAAGGAATCAACCGCATGGATTTTTTTTCACCTCTAAAATTCTAGAGCCACCTGCTTGCCAGCTTGGAAGAGTAAAAACATGTTTTGCTCTTTGCTCACATGCATAAAAGCTACAAAGTTATTACTGACCAAGTGTTTAAAAAACGATGCTGGAGATTATTTATTAGAAAGCGTCCGAGAGAATTCTCCATGTTTACCTTAAAATTTGGATCTCTTACCGTCCACTTCTCCGTCCTCTGGTAAAATCACCCTTATTTGCCTTCATAAAGTACCTTAAAGTTAGCATTCCATTGTCATTTGTCTCAAAGATTGAGACAGGTTCTGGGAACTAGTCTCTCTTACTTCCTCTAACTCTGCTGCCAGATATGGAGACTGTGCTTATGAAATGAGTGGGTGGTACTGGGAAGCAGGGAGTGCTGCCTTATTCACAGCAAATGCGATCCTGTGAGACTGGGCCTGGCCTCTTCCTCATAATAATAATAAGCTACACATGTATTACCTGCACCGTAGGAATGCTGTGTTGCCTCTCATAAGAAAATCTGAAGACACGAAAAGCTGCTGGAGCAAAATGAATAAGGAAATAATGACAGAAGGCCCACTAGGTCTGGGTAAAGCCCTTCACACAAGCGTACGGCACCGCGCAGGCCCTCAGTCAATGATAGCTCAACGAACACAAGATACTGCAAAACACACAGAGGGGTCATGTCCTCTGGGCTTTTAAAATCTAGTCTAAGAAGAAAGAGTTGAAGATTAAGAAACAGCTAAAGGCAAGAAGAGAATTTTGGCATGCTGTTTGTATCAGTTGCAGAGTAAAGAGACAAAGGAGACTACCAGATGGCAGTGAGTAAAGTGGAAAATCTATCAGATTCCAAGGTGAGAAGAGGCATCGAGGTTTCTCTGATCCAACCCCTTCATTTCACAATGAAGTCAGGGCAGTGCAGAGGTCCAGGGTTGGTAGCAATCACCTAGCAAGCTAGTGGCGGAGCCTACCCTGAACCCCAGGCTACACTCTTCCCACCTCATCAATTGCTGGCTACACCCCCTTCCAATTCCAGGACATGATTCCCTTTACTGACGGGTGATTTGTCAAAAGAACAGGTACGAGAGCCACAAAAGACTGAACCCCATGCTTAACTTGGTGTTCTAATTTCATACTTACATTGACCCTTCACTTTGGACTGGAGGCCATTGAGAAAGGTTACTTCGAATAGTAATCTCAAGTGTGTGACAGATATTGTTTCTCTTTCCAGCAAATCATTCACAATCATCCCCTTTCTTCTCTCTAGTGGAAGCTTGGTTTTGTTCAGTTATCAAGGTGCCACGTGGTTTACAGGAACCTGGGACCCTTCACAGACTCCTGAGGTGAATCGTGATGGGTCAAAGCCTGGAGCACTCCTTGCCAGTGATTGGTTTAGGAGTAGGCATGTGACTTCCTTCTGACCAGTAAGATGTGAAAGGTCAGCTGCCGGTATTTCCAGGAAAGGTGTCCTTGCTTTTTATTAAAACAAACCAGAAAAGTGGGGAAAGGAATAGTCCTATCTCTTCTGCCTTTAGATGTTGTTATGTGAGGACCACATGCCTGGACCTCCTGTTATCTGGCGAATCTGTGTCTTTAATAATGTTGGTGAGCGCCTGAATTAATCCAACTGGAAACTTGGGGTCTCTAACTTCTTGTTACTGAGGAAATAAATACCCCTATTGTTCTAGCCACTTTTATTTTCTATTTTAATTTTCATTATTGTATTTGGGCTCTGGGGTACATGTGCACATCCTGCATCCTGCAGGATTGTGGCATAGGTACATACATGCCATGGTGGTTTGCTGTCTCCATCCCCCACCTCCTCCCATTGCCTGCATCAGGCATTTCTCCCAGTGTTATCCCTCCCCATCCTTCCTCCCCCCTTTTTTTTGTTGTTGTTTTTTTTTTAAGACAAAGCCGCACTCTTTTGCCCAGACTGGAGTGCAGTGGCGAAATCTCGGCTGGCTGCAACCTCCGCCTCGCAAGCTCCAAGTGATTCTCCTGCCTCAGACTCCTGAGTAGCTGGGATTACAGGCACGCACCAGCAGCCTGGCTAATTTTTGTATTTTTAGTAGAGATGGGGTTTCACCATGTTGTCCACGTTGGTCTCGAACTCCTGATCTAAGGTGATCTGCCCACCTTGGCCTCCCAAAGTGCTGGAATTACAGTCTAGTCACTTTTAACTGAGTTTTCTGATCATTGCAGCCAAAAGCATCCTAATTGTTATAAAATAAGAACCAATCTTCAGAATTCCCAATAATCCTGAAGAGGTTTATTTTGTTTTCTGAAAACAACAACAACGACCACAAACAGGGCTGTCTTCAGGATGATGTTTCCACAATTAGGCTTTCCTGGTAGCAAGGCCTCCCTGGCAGCATGATTCCACCACATGCTATCTCTTAACACTCTTGTTTCCAGAATGCCTATTATTTTTAATGTGGGATTTTGGCCTCAGCCAAGTCTTGTTTATACCATTAGGATTTAACGTGCCTCATGCCTCTATTGGGTTTCTCCTGTTCCTTACCGCCTGTTTCAGAAGGCTAGGGAGACCTTGAAAAAAACATAGACATTGGGAGAGGAGACAAATTCTCAGTATCAGTCTTATGGGTACTAATATCTATTTCCCACCAGATGGATGAGATTTCAGGGTCTGCTAAATTCATGATGTGTACATCTGAAATGTACTAAACGTTCCCTTTGTTTCATCTGTTTGAATGGGGGCTGTAATGATATTCCTTCACTGTATATATTTATTAAGAGTCCTTTGCTTATGTTAAGGGGGCTTATGGAAGGTTTCAGCCAAACACAAAACCACTTATTAGGACAAACAGAGCTTTTAAAAGAATACTATACTCTCATGAATAAACTAGTTTCTGATTGGCTAGAGTTGCAATTTAGCTTTTATCAGTAATTAAGGGCAAGCCATGGAGCAAACTCGTTAGTTGACACCAATTACAATTGGTAGACAAACTAATGAGTCCAAGAAAAAGTTATTTATTTCTAAACTTTTGAAGCATAATTGTTGTGTAAATCGGATAGCGAGCAAATCTTTTCCATACGTTTAGGTTGGTAATTGAGAAATAAAATGGTTACCAAATGTACTCTTTGTCCAGTTTTGTTCTGCAGCGGGTGTCTCTCGGGACTCTTTAAAGTGTAAGGAAAAGGTGATGTCAACAGCAACGTACTCTGGGGCAAACGGAGCCAGGATTAATTAATAGAGATGAAAGGGAAACACTAGACCTTTCTAAACCATCGCCTTACAGTCCCCCACAGTTAGATGCTTGCTGTTCTGCAGATGACCAAACACAGTGCCGAGGATGAGGGCCAGGGCCCAGAGACTGCCTCGTATTTAAAAACAAAACAAAACAAGAGAATGGAGAATGAGCCTTGTCGCCATCTCATTTCCAGCATGCAGTCTTAAAAATGAGGAACTTTCAAGAGCTTTTCCCTTTGAAGTTTAATATGTGGGACTTTACATCAATATAACATTTTAAATGTGTTAAGCAAATTAGTCTCTGGTTACAAAAGTTTTGAGACATTTGCAAGTTGCTATTTAACTAAATTTAATATGTGCCAGCAAAGTTGATCGCGCAGTTGTTCATTTAGAAGAATGCACATTTGGAATGATTAATAAATAAACCAGCCTCCCATTGCTTCAACCTCTGTGTTTATTTGAAGGCAATCTACTTTAAAAAGACATTAATATTCTTAGAATTATTATTAGAATAATTGCTTTTACTCTGCTCAGAACACACATTTTTTCTCATTTCCCTTCAGCACAGACAGCTTTTCACTCAGATATAAACTTCCCATTATTATTCCCCACCCCCCAAAAATGAAGAATAGGAATTATACACTTTTCACTAAGGAATAATTAATTTGTCTCAAGTATTAGAACAGAGAATTGCAGAGTGACTTTGAATGGTAGTCTCTGAGGAGTAGCATTGTTTGTTCTCTCCAGTCTTTAATGAGCTTTAGTAAATGGCCAGGAAAAATTACCTTCTTTCTGTAATATGAGAGAGGCGAAGAATGAAGGAAGCTATAGAATCCCTAGGAGAAAAAGGAACACACACACGTGCGCATACACACACATGCGTATACATACACATACACACCTCCTTCGCAACAGCACTCTGGTTGGTTAGGAGAACACAGTTCTCCTTTAGACTTATTTGAGGACAAGAGATCTGGTTACTAAGTGCATTAAAACAGAAGCATGGCCCTAATTTGTATTGATTATTGTTATCGTTACCACTGTTGAATCTGCTGGGGAAACCATCCATTCTACAATTCCAGGGGGCTGGATATTCGTTACACCCGCCATGTTAAATTTCTTTCCTCTTTAATGACTGAAAGAGAATTAGAACTAGAGCTTTAACAGAAATTAGCTGTAAAGAAGCCACCCCTCCCCCATGGGTCACTGAACTCCATAAAAAGAGTCCCCCACGTTGCAAAGATCCTACCCTAAAAGAGACTCACTACAGCCAGAAGACATTTACAAAGAACCAAATCATTTTCCCCAGGTTGCCATCAACTCCTGGGCTTGCACTCAAGAAATGGGAACATTTTTAGTCCTAAAATTCCTCAAGTAAAGAGGAAGTTTTACACTCATTTAAAGGTGGCCTGGAAAGTGAACTACGCAGGAGACTCCAAAGTTCATTCCCTCAAGCTGGTGTTGGGATCTAAGGGTACCCTAAGACAACACCCCTCTTCTTGCCCGAGTTCTGAACCAGCTAAGATATAACCCAAAGTGACAAGGCAGGAGGGGCCCAAGTATCACCCCCAGACTGGAGAAGCAAGTATCTGCAAATGTGATTTTATCTGGGGCCCAGAAGGCTTTTTTTTTTGGTGGGGGAGACAGGGTCTCGCTCTGTTGCCCAGGCTGGAGTGCAGTGGCACAATCTCGGTTTACTGAAACCTCCTCTCCCAGTTTCAGGTGATTCTCCTGCCACTGCCTCCTGAGTAGCTGAGATTACAGGTGGGTGCCACCACACCCAGCTAATTGTATTTTTGGTAGAGATGAGGTTTTGCCATATTGCCCAGGCTGGTCTCAAACTCCTGAAATCAGGCAATTGGCCATCCTTGGCCTTCCAAAGTGCTGGGATTATAGGCATGAGCCACCATGTCCAGCCCCAAGTAAGCTTTATAGTAGCAAATGGCACAATTGGACTGACTTCCCAACATGTTCTCAGCAGCACAGGCCTCTCTGGAGCAGCTGAATGCACAGCAGCAGGCAGGACACAGCTTGGTCCCCCAGGTGACTTGCTCTGGAGAAGAAGGGGAGAGGAATGGTGGGACTCTCCTTTCTCTTTTTAGGCATCTAACATGCCCAGGCCCGGCATGAAGGAGTGTCCACTGTGGGGCCAGTCCAGCTCTGTGCTTGCCTCTGTTCCCTGGATTGTGTGTGGCTTCCTTTCCTTATCCCTAGTTACTGACCTCAGGCTTTGTTCTAGCAGGATCCTAAGCTGACAGACACTTTGACAAGTCTTATAAACTGGTTCCCACTAAAATTGTAATGACCGATAGAAGCTTAATATATTAGGCACTGCCAGGGATTTGGGGTAGGGAGACCCATGGGTTTTGGAATTAAACAAATTTCTGTGAATTTTAGCTTCACTTCTTACTAGTCTAGCACCCTTTGGAAATGTCCTTAATCTCTCTGAGTCACAAAATCCTCATCTATAAAAGGGTTAAAGCCGCTGTTGGTGAACTTCGCAGGTCAACGTGCTGGCGCGGTGCCTCCTGTTCAGTAAATGTGCATGTCTTTCCATTCATATTCACATGCAAGGAGATAATAATAACAACCATAGTTTCTAATTGTGTAAAGCTCAGAGTTTACAAAATGCTTTAATGGAAATATTTCACAAGAACTACGAGCACTGCATGAATCCTGTAATACCTCTCCTAAGGCAGGAATTATCTTTGTCTTGCAGATAAGGAAACCTAAAACTCAGAGAGTAGAAGTTACTTGTTCAAGATCATTTAATGAGAGTTCATATGTGAATATGAGTTATCTGCCTCCAATCCTACTCTCTTTCTATTCATCAAACCAGTTCTTAATAGTAAGTTTTTGTAACACTGAAAAACTGGAGACAGTATCCCCTAAATCAGAGGAGGCAAACTGGCAAAGTTTAATCTAGGCACCAGATGTGTTTCGTTAGCAGAGAATTTCTTACAATTTTAAAATTTTTGCCAACATTTAAAAATCGCGGTATCATTTGTGAATATTTAGATTTACAGATTCTTTAAAAAACCAAGAGGTCTGAAACTTGCATGTCCATTAGGCCCCATCACCTATTGGTGCTGTGACCTTGAGAAAACTACCTCTTGTCCTTCCTCATGTGTGACATGAAGATAGTAAGAGTCCCCCCTCTCAGAGGGTGGTTGAGAATTAAATGAGATAAAACATTCAAAATGTTTAGAACAGTCCCTGGCTCATAGGTAGATCTCAATCAACTTTAGGTATTATTTGTATTCTCTTTACGACTATTTGCCAACAAAATGGAGCCTGAGGATTTTCCTGGAGACCCGCAAACTGTACTCACATTTGAAGCAATGCAAGACGGAAGTGTTTCAGTCTGACATACAAAGCCAAAGTTGGTTCTTACGCAGAAAGTGCAGCTTAACCCGGCGTTAATACTTGAGCTGTTCCAGCTGAGGTTCTGAAAAAAAGATTCGTCGTGTCTCATATTTATGATATTTAAAGCAAACAAGAAAAAAACTCCTAACTCTTGAGCTGGCATTTTGCATGACTTTGCTAGGAAGAAAAAAGAAAAGAAGAAAGACGCAGAGGAAAAGTGGAGGGGGGAAAGAAGAACTTTTCTTAGTTTTGCTTAAACGAAAGAAAGAAGGGAGGAAGAGAGGAAGGGAAAGGAAAGTAGGGAAGAGAAGAAGACAAAAATAAAAGAAAGGCAAAGAAGGCTGTTCTGAATGTCAGGGAAGGTGACTCTGGTTCTACTAGAATACTTTAGATACGCTGTGCCCTCTGGCAACAACTTGCATTTTGCTTTGTTTTGTTTTCAGAAACTTCAAAGTTTCTCCAGGCTTCATCCTCAATTAGAACAAATGTCAGTAACATGCTTGGAGAAAATTTGTTTAGAGATGTGTGTATGGTTGAAAATTGCACATTACACATGCCCCATGCATGATTTTCCACTAAATTTTAACGACGAGCGGAGGTACATGGTTCCAGATAGATGAGTGAATCTGAATGTATATATCTGGTGCTTTGCACGCTGACATAAACACAGCTGCTTTTATACATTTGAGAACATTTGTGTTTATTTGAATGTGTGATGGGGAGGTCATCAAAATGAACACACTCGTTGTGTTTATTTGAATCTCACATCGCTCATAAGAATACATGCTGTGTTTGAACATGCAGTCAAACACCAGCGTCTCTAAAAGGCAAATCAAACCCCTAAAGGCAATTCAGTGCAAAACCCCATTAATGCTGCATTAGAGGTGAAATTCCTTTCGCAGGAAAGCCAGGGAATTTAAAGATTTTCAACAACAAGTTCGTTTCTACCAGCACAAGAGAAGTTCGCTAGAAAGCAGTACACAGTTTCTTTCCATTCCTTTATCACAGTACATAGAATTTGTATTTAGTAAGACAAAAAGAAAGAAGCCAAACCCAAACACTATAGTACCAAAAGTGTTTGCAGGGCACTAGGAAATGACACACTATTGCAATAGCAATAGCATAGGCAGCACATAAGCTTCGTATTTGGAGGACGCTGCTGGTGGTGTCAGTGAAACGGGCAGGATTTGGGTGATGTTTTGGTTATGGTGATGGGGATGGTTTGTACACATGTTTGAGTATCACTTCTACAAGGACAAGGGGGTTCTGAGGCATTACAAAACAGGGAGTGGGGCAGGTAGGTACAGATGTGGTCCACGAGTAGAAGTACTTGTATGTAAGTACGCTTGCTTCAGTCCTTAAACACAGGCTATTGCCAAACTTAGTAGTCTGTGACTCACAATTTTTTTGCACACTTCAAGAACAACAACAGCATTATTATGTAATCCTGATACATTTTGTTATTGTTGTTGTTGGGATATCACTCTGTCACCCAGGCTGGAGTGCAGCAGTGTGATCATAGCTCACTGCAACCTTGAATTCCTGGGCTCGAGCAATCTTTCTGCCTCAGCCTCTCAAGCAGTTGGAGCTACAGGTGCACACCAGCTGCCTAATTTTTAAAAAAATTTTTTAGTGACAGGGTCTCGCTATGTTGCCCAGGTTGGCCTCCGACTCCTGGCTTCAAGTGATCCTCCGCCCTCAGCCTACCAAAGTGCTGGAATTATAGGTGTGAGCCACTGGGCCCAGCTCAGTGGGTTTGAATGCTTTGAAGCAATGCAATCTGCTACGTACGTCTGACAATGGTTGAGACCGTGCTGGTTCTCAGCTGTTGCTCTAGTTCAAGTTAAAGCCCCTCTCTGTTATGCCAGGTTAGCTTTTTAAATTCTTCATCGTTCTTGTGCTGTAATTTAGACAGAGCAGATTGCCAGGAACTGAGGCATCTGCCATTAAAAGCTTCAGGATTAGATTCACAAAACTTGTTACCTATAGTTTTCTCTGGGAATAAAAAACATAAAAAGCAAGTAAATAAACAGAAAGGAGGAAAGGGGAACACAAAACAGCAAGATGAGGTACCTCTGGAAATTAAATAGCTGATGCAGACGATTGAACAATAACAAGAAAAAGCGTGTGTTTCTCTTTGGCTTATAAGAACTGACAAGATTACAGCTGACGGTGGTTTGGCTGGAGAGTAGGAATTTTATTGTATGGTATTAATTAAAGCCAGAGGGAGTGAGATACCAGGAGCAGGAGGTGAGTCTGTTTCCCACAGAGCCACAGAACACTAGGGTTTGGCCACCAGGCAAGACTTCAGATACGTGCAAAACTTTCAAAATAAAAGACATAAAAAATCTTTGAAGGCCCGTGTTATCATAACAAAACATGCTTAGAATAACATAATGTCTCCACTGGTTCCCCATTAGAACAATTACAAAATTCAAAATTGCTTAATTGGTTAAATTAGATAAGATCAGATTGATTGAGACCGGAAGCAACATCTACCCCTCTTCTATTTCCATTGACTGTAACTGTGTCTTTGTTTCTCTACCAGGATGCATTTTCATCTACCTAAAATACTATTACTACATGGCAGTGTGTTACTCCATTAGTTTTAACACTTTTAAAAAATGTTTCAGAAATGACAAATGAAAAGAGGAAACAGAAGTTGCATTTTAAATCAAACAATTTTCTGAGTTTTATGTGGAAAACAAGCAAGACTATCTCAAAACTCCCCTTTGATGAGGCCCCAAATATACAAAGGGATCAAACTCCATAAAGACAAAAGGATTTTCCCCCCTGACTTTGGAGTGATATCTTGTTACACTAATGGCTCTTGACAGCTGTCATAAGACCCGTCGTTTACAATCTTCAGAACGAGGGGAAGCTAGAGTCTGCCATTGAAACCTCAATGTTTCCCATTCAGAAACAAGCAAGTTTGCCTCTTAGGAAGACACATGGACTAAGGTAAGGGAGAGTGGAGTAGATTTAAGTGAAATAGGAAATTTCAAAGTCATGTGTTTGGCTGAGCATGATGGCGCGTGCATGTCAACCTAGCACTGTAGGAGGCCAAGCTGGGAGAATCACTTGAATCCAGGAGTTTGAGACCAGCCTAAGAAACAGATTGAGACCTTGTCTTTAAAGAAAAACAAAGAAAAATTAGCCGGGTGTGGTGGTGCGCACCTGTAGTCTCAGCTACTTGGGAGGCTGAGGCAAGAGGATCACTTGAGCCCAGGAGGTTGAGGCTGCACTGAGCTGAGATTGAGCAACTGCACCCAGCCTGGGCAACAGAGTGAGACTCTGTCTCCTTCATATGAACAAAACCAAAAATAACCCCATATGTTTGATATGATCTCATTTTCATTTTTAAAAATAAAATATTTGCACATATATGTACACATGTGTATGTTGTGCATCCTTAATCTGAAAATCCGAAATCTGAAATACTCCAAAATCTAAAACTTTTTGAGCGCCAACGTGATGCTCAAAGGAAATGCTCATGAGAGCATGACTTTGGACTTTGGATTTTCAAATTTAGGATGCTGAACCAATAGATATATCTAATGAAAATATTACAAAAGGAAAAAAAAATAGAAATCTGAAACACTTCTGGTTCCAAGCATTTCAGGTAAGGGGTATTCAACCTGTATATGTAAAAAAGCTCGGAAAGGTTATAGACCAAGGTGTTAATGATAGTCCTTCTTTTTCATTAACTATACTTAGTGCTTTTCTATAATGAAGTATGCATTAACTTTATAATATGAAAACTTTAAAAAATATTTTTCAAAAATGGAGATTTTAAAAACTAGTGACATGACACCATGCAGTTTCATCTCTGAAAATAGCTGTGTCACTCAAAGACACAGATCACTAATCCTAGAGGTTCTTGAACGGCATATAAAATCAATCTCCTTCAGAGCAGTACCATTTTAACTCCGATTTCATAGATAGGACAAGTGAAAGTTCCAGTGGTGACTCCCTCAGTTTCTCATGGCAGTAAACGAAGGAGACATGTGCGAACTAGGTCCTTCATTTGCCGATATCGTGTTCCTTTCTCTGTTTAGAAGAACTTCTGGAGATCATTCTATCATTTGTCAAAGCTGAACTTACCTTTCTAACAGCCCAGAAAGGTAGGTATTACTATTTGCTTTCATGTTAACGAGAAAACAGAAGCTCAGAGAATGATTTGACCCTGTTCTTATGTCTGGAATGTGGCCAAGCTGGACTTAACCAGAGCCCTGATTCTGGGGCTAGAATGAATCCCCCTGCTGAAGTGAGGGGGAGCCCAGGCAAGACACCCAGCACATGTCACAAGTGGGCCACTGATGAGAGGGCCAGGAGGGCATGTGACTAACCCCCACATTCTAGAGCCAGAACAACAGGATTGGAATCCGGGCTTCAACACTTACTAACTGGGCAAGCCTGGGCAAGCTATTTACACCTTTTTCTGACTCAGCTTCTGCATCTGTAAAATAGGAATAATAATAGGTCTATCTTATAGGGTTGTGTTGAAGACTAAAGGGGTTAATATACATTAAACACTTAAAATACCTCCTGGCCCCTGGTAAGTACACATAGCTTTTGACTATTATTAACATAAGAGGACAATTATATCTTATCTGTTTCACTTAAATTAATAAAATATATATATAAATAAAAACATGTTATTAAATTATTCCTAATACTGCGGCTGCTTGAGAGCTCTGAGGATAAGGCCTATCTTCTGTTAAAAAAGGTAACTGAATTATTTTAAAAGTGTTAAAGACATGTAGCACTAACTGAGACAGTTCCCTTGAATTAATATGAAGGATTGGAAGTATTTTAAATGGAATAATTTTCTTACTAAACAAAGCAATATATTTTAATAACTGTGTCCATGGAATACCCCAAATCACCTTAAATATAGTGTCCCACACTTAGGACACACGGATAAACAACTGTTCGCGGCTAATGCGGAAACTGAGCTAACGGGACAACATGCGGATTCAAAGACAGGGGTACCAGGTTGATGAGTCAGATGTGGGATACTGGAGCTCATTCTCCTGGTTTCCAGGGGCAAAAGCTTCAGTCATTTGGGTAAAATCTTGCTCTCTTCAGCGCTGTGGCAGGGTGTGGTGTACATGTGAGGCAGCTTCCCTTTCCCTTTTCCTCAACTTCTTCCTCTCCTTAAATGCCCTCCCTGCTTCCCACTGGCCTTCCCACAGGACGAGGTGAGCCAGATCCCTGCTAGGCACTGCAAGCAGACTTGCTCTGTCTCTCTGCTTCTTCGTTCTGGTCTGCTGTGCAGTAGATCAGCCTTTTCCAGCATCCTAACATAAACTCCAAAGCAGGTGCATGTGTGTGGAGAAAGGAAAGAGAGCAAACATTCAAGCCTTCTGCCATCTACGGCTACCCAGAGCGAGACACATCAGACGGGGTCCACCTTCCATGCGGTCCAGCCCAGCATTCCAGATTTCTCTGCATTGGGGTTGAAGGCCAAAACTCTGGCTAATAATAAAGTATAATGTCCATTCATTTCTTGTTCTCTCTCATTTTCTTTCCCTCCTCAGAGTGACAGTGGCTCACCAGAAAGGATTTCAGGATTCCTGGGTCCCTGAACATAATATCATACAATACCATCCCATGGTTACCCCAACATTAAATAATGATCTACTGACCCTCTCAGGGGACTTTCCAGAGCCATTGTGCCTCTGACTATGGGACCATCAGGCTCAGTAGCAGGTTGTAGGAGGAGACTCTTGTGCACAGGTAGTAAGCTGTGATTCGATGGGGTGGCTTCATTCCAGAGCGTGAGCTTGCCATGCGATTTTGGAGGAAAACTTCCCGAGGAGGCATTTATGGTGGAGTTTTTCTTTGGTTGCCCATTCTGGGACTCAGATAGGAGGACAATCAAAACTAGGACAGACAACAGTCTGACAGAATTACCCCAGGCACATGCCTGGCCAGTGCCTGTCAGTCTTAGAGCAGCTTCTCTGGAAGTCTTTGTCAATCATGTGAAGCCAATGCAGTTGTTTTTTGTTTTGTTTTGTTTTTTGAGGCTGGAGTGCAGCGGCACAATCTCGGCTCACTGCAACCTCCACCTCCCGGGTTCAAGTGATTCCCCTGCCTCAGCCTCCCAAGTAGCTGGGACTACAGGTGCCTGCCACCACACCCAGCTAATTTTTGTATTTTAGTAGAGACGATGTTTTACCATATTGGCCAGGATGGTCTTGATCTCTTGACCTCGTGATCCACCCACCTTGGCCTCCCAAAGTGCTGGGATTACAGGGGTGAGCCACCACACCTGGACTTTTTTTTTGAGACAGAGCCTCGTTCTTGTTGCCCAGGCCAGAGTGCAATGGCTTGATCTCTGCTCACTGCAACCTCCACCTCCTTGGTTCAAGTGATTCTCCTGCTTCAGCTTCCCAAGTAGCTGAGATTACAGGCACCTGCCATCATGTCCAGCTAATTTTTGTATTTTAGTAGAGATG
Organism: Ateles fusciceps; assembly: GCA_036589455.1. Lineage (NCBI taxonomy): Eukaryota > Metazoa > Chordata > Mammalia > Primates > Atelidae > Ateles > Ateles fusciceps. The sequence goes on along the minus strand of JAZHEH010001331.1, from coordinate 1,415,136 downwards.
GGGTTTTACCATGTTGGCCGAGTGGTCTCAAACTCCTGACCTCAGGTGATCCACCTGCCTCAGCCTCCCAAAGTGCCGGGATTACACGCGTGAGCCACCATGCCTGGCTAACCAATGCAGCTTTTTAAAAAAAGTTTTCAAACTGTTCTTTCCATTCAAAATGAAAATAGCTTTATTGAGTTCCACAAAAATGATACACAGTTTTACTATATATCATTCACATATGTCAATCTAGGTTGTGTTCTTAGAATGTCAATAAAATATTGGCACTGCTTTTATCGGACACATGGGGTGTATTTTAGAATGATGTGTCTCTGTTGGTTTAAGACATTTTCCTGACTTCCCGTTGTCCTTGGGGTGAAGACCAGCATCCATGCCGTGCCTTCCTTTTCATCTTCGTCTCTCCCCTGCCCCTTCCCCTGTGTTGTTGCCAGAACTGAAGCCAGGGTTAGTGCATTCCTCTCAGGACAACATCCAGCAAGGCCCGCTTCACTTCCCAGTGTGCACTGGTCCAGGTCTCCTCCGTGGGCCTCCTCATCCCGGGTTGAAGATCACCTCTCTGCTTGGCAAGGCAGGCAAGGGAGTCCTACAGCCTGAAGCAGCCCACCTGAGGCCAGCTTTCTGGAAGAATCCACAGCCAGGCAATACGGCATTCAGATAGCTCTTCTATCAGACTTGTCACCAGTGATTCTGGAAAGCTCCTTCCCTGAGTTTTCCCATCAAATCTCTTGGCCATATGTGAGCTAAAGCTTGTCATTAAGAAGGTAGGAAAGCTGAAGATGCTCAAGAGGTGGCTTTTTGTCACTCCAGGGACTTAGATGGCTGCTCTTAGCCAGACTTGACCATCCTCCTGACCTTAACTTTCAGGCCAATGAAAGGGTGAAGGCAGGAGCTGCCAACTTCCACTTGGTCCATACTTTCCCTTTTTTTTTTTTTTTTTTTGTTTTGTGTTTTTGAGATGTAGTCTCTTGCTCTGTTGCCAGGCTGGAGTGCAGTGGTGCAATCTTGGCTCACTGCAACCTCCGCCTTGGTCTATACATTCACAACAAACCTATCTCTTGGACAAACTGAGAATCTCAAACCCCCGCTACCCAGAAATGGAACCCTATCACTGTCCCCAGTTTACCAAAGGGTTGCCTTTTAAAAATCAGTCCTCCAGTCCCCTGCCCAGCGTCTATCTCCCCCTCCAGTCTCCTGAGATCTGACAGGTAGACTCAGGCGTCCCAAGAAACTGCATCTCTGAAAGTTTGAAAATCTAATTTGTGCTACTGTTGTTAAATGATGGAAACTCATAACCACTGAGTCGGAACTCATTAACAGGGCAGCATTAAGGAGTTGCTGCCGCATTTGAAATCTATTTCTTGGGGGAGTCTGACTGCCGTCAGGGACTTTCTCATGGGGTAATTGAAGTCACTCCCTTTAGAAAACAAAGTATTCTATACAACCACCTCAAGGCCCCTGCCTGCTTTTCTTTAGGAATTTAACAGAGGCTTATATAAGGTCCAATAACTCAATTAATTAAGAGTAAAATGAAGATGGTGACTTCATATTTCTTTGGTCAGTGAAAATTTTAACATTCTCATAACCCTTTTTATTCTCTCTTCTCTTTGTGAATGCTAATAGAAAAATCCTTTTTAAATGGTATTTTGTTAGCAGGGGCTATGCCACAACTCCACAGTATCTTCCCACAGATCACTGCTCACATCATTCAGATGTGGAAAATTTTAAATGAAATCAATACTGGCCTATTCACGTCAACAGCACTATCCCCGGCAATGTAAAAATATAGAGAGAAACTGCAACCCAGGCTACTTACCCAGTGCTCTTTTCATTACAGGTCGTCAATTAAATTATTTCTACAATATTGTGTCCGTCCACAGAATGTTACCCAATATTCATGCACATTACTTCAGCTACACAGAATTCCTGTAAAATAAATGAGGGCGGGCAAGGAAACTGAAGAGACTTAGTAAAATAGGAAGGCATTTACAATAAGTCCAGTCACTTGGCTGCCAAAATTGCCCCTACGATGATACTTTTATTATCACTTGAGAAACAGCAATGTCTTCATTCTTGTGATTCCAAATTATTCCATTCTCTAGGAAGGAATATCCGCAGAGAGATTTCTTGTACCAGTGAGTGGGAACTGTCACTGGGAGCTTGAAAGTCGGCCTCATTTGCAATGGACCAAGCTGCTGGGCTTTGCCTTCAGAGAAGCTGGATGTGTCTCTATGTCCCCGGATTCAGTTGCAGCTGCCAGATTGAGAACTGGGAGCCTATTACCAATCAAATCCTCTGGTCTTCACTGATGATACCCCCGGAGGTTCTGCAGCTCCATTTGCCCCTGGCGCTGAGCAGGGGGAAGCCAGTGGACTGTGCTGAGGCTTGGCCCCGGAATTAGTGATCCAGCCAAGATGCATCTCGGCAGGAGGATAAACTGATTGAATCAATAATTTCAATCACTCCCTATTCCTGATAGAAACCAGGGAGGGCAGAGGAGGATGGGGGAAGGGAAAACCCACAAGCCTGGAGCAGAGGAGCCAGGGCTAAGCCCAGCCTGAAAACAATGAAAACATCACCATAACGAGGTGAGGATTGGAAAGAAGAAAAATGGGCCAGGGTCACTGAATAAGTGCCTAGGAATCATCCTCACCTAAGAGAGCCAACCTGCAAGCAATCTGCCATCTGAAAGCCACCTTCTCCTTCTATGGGGCACAGAATTTTGAGGCTTTTCGTCTGAGGATGGTGATTACTATGGGCTTGGAAATGACCCACAAAGCCTGCTGCTCCGAGCGCCTCGCCTCTGACTTACAGTCCACTGGCCGTGAGCCACAAGGCCCAGCTTGGAAGCTCAGCTCTGACACTTCCTCAGCTATGTGGCCATCTCTACATGGCTATGTCAAGCCACATATGATCTGCCTAGGCCTATTTCCTCCTGTTAGCTATGTGATCTTTTTAGGCCTATTTTCTGCTCTCTAAAAGGGAAGCCTGAATAGCACTTCAAATCCAATCCTCCTGGGACTAACATTGGAGAATTCTGCAGGCCCAAGTTTTAGCTCGTCTGCTCCCATCACTGCCTCTCTGGCTGGTCTGGTCCTGTCTGCAGTGGAACCCAGGCACAGATGGTGAGGGTAGTGGGGGCTGCCTCCCCTTAGTAAGACTTTTATTAAGTACTTACCATGGAAGATCTCAGCCAAGCTTAATACTCCTTGGAAACTCCTGAGGCATTATTACTTGTGTCCCCATTTTATAGATGAGGAAAGTGAGGGACAGAGGAGTTAAGGAACTGTCCCAAGTCACTGAGCTAGCTCCTAGAAGATCCAGAATCAAAACCTGGGTCTGTAAGGCCCCACAGTCAGAGTTTTAATGGCCAGAGTATACTGCCTAGCTCCCCTCTTTGCTCCTTAATGGAGCAACTTGGGAATTAAGTGTCTTCTTTTGTAGGGTGACCCTCACTCACCAGCTGGAAATCCAGGAGGGGCCTCAGCCAAGTTTACTCCTGGCACAATAAGGAAGCAGAGGGCTCCCAGGAACGTTCTTCCTCACCACCCACCTTCTCTGTCTTCCATTCCCTATGCCCTGCCTGGGAGATTCAGCTTCATCTGCCTTATCCGTGTCCCAGCCATCTTCGCTGACACAGGCCTCTCCCCACTCATCCCCCACACCTAGACCCCAGGTCAGAGGATGCTCACTCCAAGTCCCCATCCTTCTGGGGCTTGCTCTCTGCTATGAAGCTGCCAACAAGTTATGCCATGGGATGTGAGCATCAGGTATAGAGGCTTGGACAGCATATCCCATGCCCCCATTTCTTTAGAACACTTTGGAAAATGATGCTCTTAATCCAAAATTGCAGGTCAGAATTCTGGGCCTCAGGAAAGGTCATTTGAAAGAGACTTAAGAGAGGAGCGAGTCTGCTACATCTGCCATCAATCCAATGACAGAGGGTGTCTTAGTCTGTTTGAGCTGCTGTAACAAAATACCATACACTGGTGACTTATAAACAGCAGTAATTTATTTCTCACAGTTCTGGAGGCTACAGATTCAGTGTCTGGTGAGGGCCTGGTTCTATATGTGTCCTCAAGTGGTAGAAGGAGCAAGGAAGCTCTCTAGAGCCTCTTTTATTAGGGCACCGATTCCATTCACAAGGCTCTGTCCTCATGACCTAATCATCCCCCAAAGGCCCCAACTCCTAATACCAACACACTGAGAATTACATTTCAACATATGAATTTTGGGAAGACTCAGACACTCAGATCATAGTAGAAGGTTACTCCAATCACTCACAAAACTCACATGGCCCAACCCAGGGACTTCTCAGGGCATGTTGCAGCAATTGAAACACTCTGAGAAAAGAAAGTGTCAGTTGGGAAAGCTGTTGGTTTGAGCAGTGGGGGAATAGAGGGTAGGAATAGATGACACAGGAGGTGGCCTGGCTCTGTTTCTAAACTGCCAGAGTGGCAGTGACCCCCAGCCTTCCAGAGAGATCTACTTGGAGTGTGCAGCACATAATTCATGGAGCTCACAATTCCATCACACTGTTTTTCAATTCAATTCACTAAAAATTTTTAAAGAGCTTGAATGCATAAGGTCCTGGCATTGCATCAGGAGACATGGATATGAATAAGACATGGTCTCTGACCCTAAAAACCTTAGGGTCTAGTGGGAGAGACAGACACACACAGAAGTAACCATGATACAAAGCAAGTGGTGATTAGTGCTAAATAGAGACATACACAGAGGACTGGCGGGGTTCAGAGGTCGGCTGATTATACTGTCCATGGAAGGAATTTGCAGAGGAAGGGACCTGAACTGGGCTTTGAAAATAAAAAATGTAGAAGCCTTATGATATGGTTTGGCTATGTCCCCATCCAAATCTCATCTTGAATTGTAGCTCCCATAATTCACCCATGTTGTGGGAGGGACCCAGTGGGAGGTAATTGAATCGGGGTCGGGGGCAGGTCTTTCCTATGCTGTTCTCATGATAGTGAATAACTCACCAGATCTGATGATTTTATTCATTTTATTTTATTTTTTAAATTTATTTTGAGATGGAGTCTCACTCTGTCGCCCAGAGTAGAGTGCAGGGGTGCAATCTCAGCTCACCACAACCTCAACCTTCTGAGTTCAAGTGATTCTCATGCCTCAGCCTCCCAAGTATCTGAGACTACAGGTCCCGCCACCTGTAGTCTTAGATACTAAATTCAGCTATTTTTGGTATTTTTAGGACAGACAGGTTTTCACCATGTTGGCCAGGCTGGTCTCCAGCTCCTGACCTCAAGCAATCCACCCACCTCGGCCTCCCAAAGTGCTGGGATTAAAGGTAAGCCAACATGCCCAGCCAAGATCTGATAATTTTATAAAGAGGAGTTCCCCTGCACATACCCTCTCTTGCCTGCTGCCAGGTAAGACATCCCTTTGCTATTCCTTCATCTCCCACCGTGATTATGAGGCCTCCCTAGTCATGTGGAACTGTGAGTCCATTAAAACGTTTTCCTTTATAAATTATCCATTCTTGAGTATGTCTTTATTAGCAGCATGAGAACAAAGTAATACGCTCTCTGAGCACTTAATATGTGATCAGCTTCTGATGTGTGTCACACCAGAAAATCCACATAGCCCTGTGTAGAGGGAATATGCCCCACTTCACAAATAAGGACAGTTGAGAATCAGCCCAGGCAAGAGCCAAACTCTAGCCTATCTGTCTTCAGAACCCGAGAGACCCACACAGCCCATGGGAACAGAGGTAGCCAAGCCCTGAGGTGGGGAAGTACAGGGTGGATTTGGAGAAGAGATGGTGTGCAAATCCGCTGTGGCTGAAGTTCTCAGGGTGGGGCATGGGATGGGGTGGGGAGACGGAATCATGGAAAGAGTGAAACATTGTCGTGTGGGGCTGTGAGCAGGGACTCTGCAACCCGCCTGGCACACGCCTCGCTCCTACCCCTTACCAGCTGTGGAACAGTGAGTAAGTTGTGTCATCTTTTTATGCCTCAGTTTCCTCTTCTATAGATTAGGGGAATAATAAAGAAAGGGGAATAAAAAATAGCACCCCCCCTCAGCTCCCTCATAGAGTTTCTGCGAGAATAAATGAGCTACATAGATGGTAATAAAACTATATTCTCATAGGACAGTGCTAGGAGCGTGGTAAATGTTATATGTGTTATTATTGAAAGAGACTTAGTGCATTTTAGAGCTGGATGGCCTGGTTCAAACCCTGGCTCTGTCGCTTAGTGGCTGTGTGACCTTGATCAACTTACGTCGAGGTCTGCCCCTCAGCTTCCTCATCTATAAAGAGAAACAACAGTACCTATCTCACAGAGTTGTTGTAAGGCCTCAATGAGACATTGTTTGCAAAAATCAGAAGTCTGGCTCCACATAGGGAGCTGTTTCCTAAATCATATTCTCACTTCTACCACGTCGCTTGCTAGTTAGGGGCTAAAAACTTTCTTCACAATCAGTTGTGCAAGTGTCCTCATGGGAAATTCAATAACAAGTTCAGCAAAAGAACTGTAAATTCTTAATTGTAAGGGATTAATAAGGCTATATTATGGTAAATTTACCTCACACATAATTTATTAAGTCAAAACTGCGTTTTCTAATTAAAAACCTAAGAAATCATGCGTGCTGAGGCTTATAACACACAAATTTTAGTCTGAAACAACTTACTCAGGAAACCGTAAAAGACAGGGCAGTATATATAAATCATGCCTTGGGAAGAGGCAAGTTTAGGAGGCGGGTAGGTCTGTTTGAGGATCTCTAGCAGGCCCCTCAATGTAGCATCTCAACTCTTTGACGTATGTACTGATCAGCCACCCCCCAGTACACAGACAGTAGATCCGAGGCAGAAGGAAAACGAATGTGCAAAATAGTGGCCCGCCAATGTTGACACCCAGGCTCAGTTTCCAGTTTGGTGCCAGCCTCCCGTCCGCCCACAGCCCCTTGAGCAAATCCTTCTACACAGATGCTAATTACGTGCCTTCATTTAAACCCACAAATCTGGCATTAATTTATATTGGAGCTACGAGTCCTTTTTGTTTAAGTGTTAAAAAAGTCAAAACGGTGGTGAACTTCTAGAAGATTCTCAAGATAACACAGCATATTTTGATCAGAAGACCGTGTTGCATAAAGGTTAGACAGACAGACGGACAGACCAGGAGTGAAGGCCAACTCTACTGCTTACTGGCTGGGTGAGGCAAACTCCCTCCGCTCTCTGAACTAGAGTGCAAAATTAACTTCTTCTGCAAAAATGAAAGAAAGAGTCATAGCTCCTACCTCTTAGGGTTTTTGTGAGAATTACATAACTGTAAAAGCATCTGCCCAGTACATAGCAAGCATTTAGTATTTATTATTATTATTACTTATTTTAGGCAAAAGGGTCAGGAGGAAGTGGGGGATAGAGAAGGGGAAACCCCACAACCCTCATCGCCCTTTGCCTTGTCCTGAATCACAGAGGTGTTTTCTTTGCTGAATAATGGATGCCTTTTTGAGTTAGAAGACAAAGACAACAGAACTGTAAAATTCAACAAGTTATCCAGTAAGTTTTGGTCTTTGGCATAAAAGTTGAGCTTTCACTTAATGCTGTGCCTGACGTTTCTCTTCAAAGAAAAGTAAATTGGAAAAGTTTGTTTCAAAGTTATTTTTGGAAAGAAAAACAAAGCAGAGGGTTAATTGATTTGAAAGCTTTAGTGGTAAGACATCTATGAGTTGAATTTATAGTTGTTTTAGTTGTAAATCACATTTAGAAACATAGTTATGTGTGTGTGTACATTATGTATACACACACACATTTTTATATATCTCTATATCTGGTTTGATGTCACAGAGTTGAAAGTTCTTTGTTCATACTAATGCCAATATGTGAACAGGAAGGGAAATCCTCTCACACTGTAATTGCCCTGAGGTCAGGGTCATGAAACCCCCGTGAGACCTTGAGGCATCCCTCTTGATTTCAGCCCTGGGAACAGCCATCTCTGGTGGTAGGGGGGTAAATAACTCTCCATTTGTTTGACAAGACTTCCAGCTGGGGTGTCATCAAGTGTCACTTGCTGGGGCGTTGCTGTTTCTCTGCACCCCCACCCCCCACCACCGTCCCTGCCTTGTACCCAGGGGAAGGGATTGAAAGCAGCCAGGCCCACAGTGGCTCTTCGTTCAGTCATTCGTTCATTCCTATCCTCAAAGAGAGGGTCCTGCCTGCCCACTCCTGCCTCTGTGTCCAGATGGCCTCAGAAAGGTGTCTAGGTACGTCCTCCCCTTCAGCTCTGGGTCCTGGATGGTGAGAAGCAGGATGTCGGTTTGTCTTGGGAAGACACTGTTCCTCTGCATTGCCAGCAGCACGCATTCTAACAATTCACATTTCTGTTCTAAGATAAACACATTTTTTTACCTTTGGGGCATTGTACAAGCGATTACGTGACACTGGTGACGTGAATGGACTCCAGTCATGGCCCCAGTTTTGGAGTCTGCACCAGAAGTTAATGAAATCAGATTAATCTGAAGTCTGGAGACTCAGAGAGCTAAAACTTCCGAGCAGAAAAAAAGAATTGGGAGCTGAATGTGGCTTCCCGCAGTAGTGTCCTTGCTAAATAAATGCTAGTCTCGTGTATTTTTCTTCATGAAGAGTAGGGAAGTGTTTTCAATAAAAGGGTGAGAAGAGAGTCATCGTCATCAGAGCCATCCATGAGGAGGTCTGTGTGTGCTGAATGCTTCTATTTAAAATTCAGGCATAAGTACCACACAGGTGTCTCTTGCAGTGACACACAGTGTCCTGTCCACCCTCCCCACCTCACACGCACCCCCCTTCGTTCATAAATGCGTGCCCCTCCTGGCCTTGAACATCTGCTGGGGTTTGGATTGGAATCTGGCTACTCTTTGGCATTGCCATAATTATGTTGGTCAAGGCCTATGTTCTTGACAAAGAAAACATTCCTCTAACTCAACCTGAGTAATCCTTAATGAGTCCTTGTATCTTGTGATAAATTTCATAATTATTCAGCCCCTACCACTAACACCGAAATTCATCAGTCAAAGCAAATTAGCCGAGATTCATTAGAATAAGACATCTAGTAGGCACATGTACTTTATTAGCCTCTTACACCAATAGTTTTAATTAGGTACATATTTCACAGCTCTCGAGCTACTCCAGTGAAGGGCTGCCTTTATCTCTTTTATTTACAGTAACAAGCTATCAAACACACACCACCATAATTAAACTTGGATATAAAAAAAACCTTGTTTTATTAATGGCGGCCTATTCTAGCCTTGGATTTCTGAAACCTGCACTAGATATTTTTATTAATTAAATAAATACTATTCAATTAAACTGAAAAGATGGGGAGACAGGGATGAAGAGCTAGGTTTAAAAGTGAGATTCTCTTCTTCCTTCCTTGCTGATGGTTTTCTCTGTCTCACCTTCAGCAGGGGAACAAACATCTTCATCAGATATTTTAGTGATGAGAAAAGTGATTAAAATCCAGAACATTTTTAAATTATTAATAAGGAATTTAAATGATGTTATAAAAAAGGAAATACAAGAGAAAATGTTACACATTCATAGAATTTTGGCTCATGCATAATAAACAGTCGAAAACACTTTGCTTATAATACTATCCAAATTAAAGAGGCAAGAAGCCCCATGCTTTATCCATGGGTAGTAGCGTCAATAAATGACAAATGGCGCCATCTGCTGGTACTCGTGTTAAACACTGAATTCAGAGCCCAATTGTCAGAGCAATCAGTTCTTAGGTTGTCAAAACAAAAAAGTGATAAAACTTTGTGCCTCCTGATACTTTCACATGGGTAGACAAGGTTTAACTCTGTAAGAAAGACAAAGTTAGAGCTTAACATCCAGAGGCTTCAAGCAAGACACTGTGGGGAGATCTCTAGCCTTTCTGGTCTTTTGCGCTTTCTTTGAGGTATATACAGAAGGATCACAGCCAGATCCTTAAAAGACAACATGCGTGGAAAAAAAAAAATGTTTAAAAATAAAAAATTTTTTAAAACCCTGCACAGCACACACTCATTTGAGGGGGTGATATTACCTCATGCCTCTGAACCCTGAATCCCCGGGTTGCTATACCACAGTGCACACAGGACTCTAGGAAGCTACCTTGCTCTATCTCTCGTAGATTCTGTGACACCAAAACCATCATTCCCTAGTCCTTCTCTGGAATGCCTGTTCTTCACTTCCCTCCAAGCTTGCTCTTAGTTGTTTGTGTCTCTGGTGCATGAATAAGATTCCTCACTCTTCAGAACACTCAGGGGCTGGCGTGAAACCAATGAAATAACATTATTTTAATATAAATGATCATATTGATTGACTGAACCCATTTACACAACTCAGTGAATAAAAATATATGTGCAATAACCTTTGAATTACATCTTTTAAAATTCAAATCCTCAAAAAGAAAAAAAAACTTTATCCATTATTTCCCCTTCTGCAAAGAGTCTCTTTAAGCCTGATCAACGAAGTCAGTCCCTCTGAGACCACCTGGACTTACAAACTGAAAATCTGCATTTGCAGACACCAGTCACTGGGACCTTTCTTCTTGGCCGCATTTTGGCATAAAATGTGAAATTAGATCATTTTTAAGATTCCTTTATTGTTGTTATAATATTTCTCATAGAGATGACAGAAAAAATAATTTATATTCTTATAGGATATTACTTAGAGGTTATTGGAATAAAAATATTAACAAAATCTGAGTAAACTTCTGTTGCTTCTGTCCTTTCTGTAAGGCAGGGCTCAGCTAGGCTTTTCCAGTGGGACTTCCATGAGCACACAAGGAGGGGTAACTCCAGCTACAGGCTATCGGGTTGATAATATGGGTTACTCACAGAGTGTGTATATGTGTGTGCATGAATTACTCCAAGTCCCAAGTCCACTTTATTCAGGCTGTATCTCCTATGAAAATAGAAAACAGCAAAGGAAGAACTTCCTGCTAGGGAGAATCTCCTACCCTTGAAATCCTCCTTATGTGGGCAAATAACCCCTTTCAGTTCCACAGTTTCCTTGCCAGGTGCTGCCTTCCTGAATGGCCCTCTGCCTTGAACAGGGGTCCATGCCTACAGGCCACTGGTGGCCCACTGGCAGCACTGGCTCCATGCCCGACCCTCAGGTCTCTGCTTTTCTCAGCTCATCCTTTCAGAGGCACAGATCATTCACTGACCCCGGGACCCCCATCCTCAATCAGCAAGATCCCTACACGCCTTTTCTCTCTTCCCTATGCCTCCTTACTACTTACTGACCCCTCAATCTGCCCTTAATTTAAACGTTTATAGGAGCAAGAGGCTGACTTAAGATCTAGCCCCTGCCCAGACACTTCAAGGTGGCCCTCCCTCTCCTCAAACTCAAAAGAACAAACAGATATGTGGTCACCGGACATCCCTGATGTAAAAGGAATAGAAAAGAAAGAGGCTGGGATGCATGGAATGCCTGTCATGTGTCAGGCTCTGGATTTAGAGATTTATCAATGTCTCATTGAAGCCTCACAACAGTCCTACATAAACGGGATACCATCTGCATTTTATAGATTTGGAGACTGAGACTCAGAGAGGTGGAGAGACTTGCCCAACATCTCCCCAGCACTGCAGGGCAGAGGTGGAGTCTGACTTCATGGCACTGCACTACCTCCCCAAGGCAAGGATGAGCAAAAACTGCTTCTCACCTGCACCTGCTTAGAGACCTCTGAGGTCCCCCCTCCAGCCTCACTTGAAAGGCCTCACCATCGCTTTTGGCAGGTTGAACACTGCCTCCTTGTAACATCCCCTGCCTCCTTCTAACTCTCTGCCTGTTCCTTCTTTATCTCTTGGGTGGGCTCCTCTTTCGTCAAATGGTTCTTGAACACCAGTGTCGTGGAGTTCCAATCTGACCCTACAGGCTCGCTCCGAGTTGTCTAATTCACCCCCAAGACTCTAAAGGCCAGACAAGACCTCTCAGACCTTCATCTCTAGCTCTGATCTTCACCTGATCTTCTAACTCATTTACGCAAATTTCTGCTAAGCATCTCAATTTGGGCATCCCACAGGCACCTCAAACTTAACGTGTTCGGAATAGTTCATCTTTCCATCAAACTACACCTCCCTACATATTGCTTATCTTAGCCAATGGCATCATCAACCCCAGACCTCCAGGCCAGAAAGATGGGATCATCCTGCTGCTTCTTGAGTGCCGAACTCAAACAGCCACACGATTCTGAGCCTCCCATTTCCTAAATATGTATTAGACCCCATCCCCTTCTCCCTGCCCCTACCGGCACTGTCCCATGTGATATCACAGCCATCTCTTTCTCTGTCTACTGTAATAGCTTCTTAACTGGACCTCTGCCTCCAGATTTGCCTTCTCAAATCTTTTCTTCCCAGAATCATCAATATATCTTTTAAGAATGCAAATCTTTATACATCAGTCTGTGTTTTTCATGACTCTTGATTGTCAGTGTCAGAAACCAATTTCAAACTGACATATGCAAAAGAGAGAATCTGTTGCTTCTTGTCACCTGGAAAGTAGACCCAGGTGTCCAGATGAAGACAGGAGTCCCTCTATCTTCAACTCTCACTCTGCTGTCCTCTGGGTTTGATGTTGGTTTGTTCTCAGGAAGGCTCTCCTTATAGTGACAAGATGGTGACTAGCAGCTCCAGGTATATATTCTAGCTGCTTAGCAACCTAAGCAGAGAGAACTCTTTTCTTAAGAGTTCCGATATAGTACCAGAGTGATTCTAATGTGGTCCATCTTGGCTCACATGTTAGCCTCTGAGCCAATCACTGTGCCCCAGAGGATGAAATATTGTCGGTTCAGGAGCACAGTACATGTCCACTACCCCTGTACGTCAAGTGGGAGCAAAGTAAATGTTGATCAATGGATGAACTGATCAACAAAATCCGGTATATACATTATTCAGCCTTAAAAAGGAAGAAAATTCTGATCCATGCTGCAACATGAATGACCCTTGAAACATTATGCTAAGTGAAATAAGCCAGGACAAGTATTATATGATTCCCCCTTTTACATGGTCCATAGAATAGTCAAATTCATTGAGAAAGGAAGTAGGAGAATGGTTACCACGTGCTGGGGGAGGAGTGAATGGAAAGTTATGGTTTGAGGTCTAGAGCGTTTCAGTTTGTGATGATGGAAATGTTCTGGAGATGGATAGTGGCAATGTTTACACAACAATGTGAATGTGTTTAACGGCACTGAATTTACGCTTAAAAAAGGTTAAAACTGTAAATTTTATGAATGTATTTTATTATAATTTAAAAAACCTTTCAACAGCTCCCCATCAATTTCTGGATCAAGTCTGAGCTCTCAAGCATGCCGCACAAAGTCCGTTTGATCCAACCCCACCCACTTTGCCAGCTTGTGCTGCCCTTCTACCTCACTCTGAAAGCGCACTGTTCAACAGAGCTTTCTGTAATCATGGAAGTGTGCTGCATCCATCCTGTCCGACATGGCAGCCACCGGCTCTGTGTGGCCACTGGTCACTTGAAATGTAGCCAGTATAACTAAGGAACTGAATTTTAAATCTTAGTTAATTTAAATGTCAATAGCCATGTGTGATTACTGGTTACTCTATTAGACAGCAGAGTGCTAAAACACAGAGTTATATCAGGTTATTTTATAACCACGTTCTTTTGCTAATTCTCTTCCTTTGTCTTTGATGTTCTCCCCCTCCCCTTTCCATTCCCAAACTCTCAACTATTCAAGAAAACCTCAACTATTCCCCAAACTCTCAACTATTCAAGGAAGGTAAGGCTGGGAAAGGCTCCTGGACACTTGGTGTCATGGTAACCTCTCTCATTCTGGTTCTCTTTCAAGCATTCATTTATTCATTCCTACATGTTCTTGCTAGGCAGTAGAGATGCAAAATAAATCCAGTTGTTACTGCAGAGCTCACAGCCAATTTCTCTTGCAACGATCCTAATTATCCCTGTGCTACCCATTAGCCAGGTCCTAACTTCCTCTTCTTATAAGGACACCAGTAATATTGGTTTAGGGCCCATCCCAATGACCTCATTTTATCTTAATTACCTTGTTAAAGACCCTATCTCCAAATACAATTACATTCTGAAGTATTAGAAGTTAGGACTTCAACATTGGAATTTTTTCTTTTCCTTTTTTTTTTTTTTTTTTTTTTTGGAGATAGTCTCACTCCGTCACCCAGGCTAGAGTGCAGTAGCACAATCTCAGCTCATTGCGACCTCTACCTCCCGGGCTCAAGCAATTCTCCTGCCTCAGCCTCTCGAATAGCTGGGATTACAGGTACCTGCCACCACGTCCAGCTAATTTTTTGTGTATTTTTAGCAGAGATAGGGTTTCACCATGTTGATCAGGCTGGTCTCAAACTCCTGACCTCAGGTGATCCACCTTGCATCAGTCTCCCAAGGTGCTGGGATTACAGGCATGAGCCACCACACCCGGCTTATTTTCTTTTTTAAGAAACAATTTCGTTCCTTGAAGTCATCCCTTACTCATATGTACACACTTGCAAGAATACACATGCCCTATGCACACTGTGTTAGGACTAGGTTCTTCTGGGAGTAGCAGAAAACTCGAGACTATGAAGCTTACACAAGTTAGAAACTTTTTCAGTCTCAGGTAAAATACAGTCAGGACATCCAGGGTTTCTGTGGAGCTCTATGGGGTCAGAGACCAAGTCCTTATCTTAGCGCACCACCATCTGTGACTTCCTTTCCTAAGATCATCTTCTCAGTTTACCATGACTACTCCAGCTCTAGCCTCAATGCTACATTTTAGCGAACACATGAGAAAAAAAGAAAGAAGTTGTACATATGACCCTTGCTCACATCCCATTGGCTAGAACTTAATCACATGGTCACACCTAACTGCAAGGGACTTTGGGAAATGTATTCTTACTCATGATAGCCTTATATTCTGCTAAAAACTAGAGAGTGATCATAAAAGAAAGGGGCATCAAAATAAATTAAAGTAGTGTTGGATTATAACCCAAAGTATAAAACAAATATCTATGAGTCCAACTGATATAAATAAATGATTTCCTAAGTAAATAAATAGAAGAGAATAGACAAATTTCCTATGCAGAAAAATTCAAACACTGTAATTTATTTACATACTCTACCCTTAGAGAGGGGGAGCATAATTCCCCACTTTTAAGTATGGGCTACATGTTGTGACTTTCTTTCAAAAGTACAGTTTGGAAAAGGAGGGAAAAAAAGAAACTTTACAGTGGAGAAATCTGACAAATACTACCCAAAGCCAGGTAATCAAGGTTAAGATCAACAGTGATAAATCATGCCGATAGTATGTACCCTTGATATAATATGGTTAGAATGGCGTTTTACCTCTGTGGTCCTCTTCCCCAAAACACATTACTTCAGTCTAATCATGAGAAAAACATCACACAAATCCCAGTGGAGGGTTATTCTACAAAATACCTAACCAGTCGGTATTCCTCACAACTCAAGATCATCAAAAACAAGGACAGTCTGAGAAACTATCACAGTCAAGAGTAGTCTAAGGAGACCCGACTAATAAATGTCATGTGGCATCTTGGCTGCGATCCTGGATTCACAATAACAACAACAACAAAGGACATTAGGGAAAACAGAATAAAGCATGGACTTTAGTTAATAAGAACGTATCGATACTGGATACTGGTTTATTATTATTATTATTATTTTGAGATGGAGTTTTGCTCTTGTTGCCCAGACTGGAGTGCAATGGTGCCATCTTAGCTCACTACAACCTCCGCCTCCCGGGTTCAAGTGATTCTCCTGCCTCAGCCTCCAGATTAGCTGGGATTATAGGCATGTGCCACCACGCCTGGCTAATTTTGTATTTTTAGCAGAGACAGGGTTTTGCCATGTTGGTCAGGCTGGTCTTGAACTCCTGACCTCAGGTGATCTACCTACCTTGGCCTCTCAAAGTGTTGGGATTACAGGCGTGAGCCACCGTGCCTGGCCCTGGATACCGGTTTATTTATAGTGACATATGGGCTGTACCAATATAAAATATTCATACGGGAAGCTTCGCATGAGATATATGGAAAACTTTTGTACTAACCTTTCAATAACTCTATAAATCTAAAACCATCCCAAGACTAAAAGTTTATTTTTAAAAATAAAGGGGAACTCGATGTTGGAGGACAACCAGCAATTAATTGTCCCACCCCACCTAGAAGCCATTTTTTTCTCTTTGTACCTCCAAATCCAAGAGATGTTCATGCTAGAGAGGACTCTCAAGGTCATTTGACTTATCACTCAAGATAAGGAAAAGAAAGCCTAAAGGTCCCATAGAAAGAAGTTGCGTACTGCTACCCAGCCAGCTGACGGGTAGAACCAGAAGCCGTATGGCTTGAGAAGAAGCCAAGTGTTCTCTCCACTCCTCCACGCTGCCTCCCAGGTCTCCAGATTCTATGGAAGAAAGAAGTGGGCTGGGGGATGTCTGTTAACTGCCTGGTGAAGGAGAAGCCTCAGCATAGTGGAAAGCACTCTGCCATTAACTGTCCTTTTAACAGTAACAAGTCACCCCATCTCTCTGAGCAATGATTTCTTCACCTTCAAAATGGAGATAGTGCTAACTGCCCTGCTCATCTTCACAGGGCTGCTGTGAGACACAAACCCTATGGAAACGTCTGGCATTCCTACGTTGTAACAGACCAGCAGGGGCCTTTTGACATACTGAAGTTTTGTCCACAGTACAAGAGAGTGGACCCAAATGCCATGTGTAGGCAGTAGTATCTGTCTTTCGAAAATGGAATGCGGAATCTAGTCATGGCACTTTTACTGTTTCCAACTCCTTGCTGGAGGCTCTTTATTAGTCGGACACTGTCCCGCTCCCTGACCAACTGTCCAGGAGGTCCTCGCAGTCTTGTGCATCAGGTCAGGAAAACTGCAGAAGCCTGTCAAGTCCGCCGCTGTTGCTTGTCGTCTTGTGCAATACAGCGTTTTGGTTGAGTGGCATCATCTGTCACGTGAAAGTGATTCCCCAGAGAAAATTGCTTCGAAAGTCCAGATCTCTGCACAGGTCTGGCAGGTTTCTCCAAGAAAGGACGGTGCCATTTCCTCAGTGCTGGCTGCAGCCAAGAATATCCCACTTTCCTGCTCCCACCATGCAGCTCCCAATGCCCAGCTCTTCCCACTGGCATACTGGCGTACTCACTAGCCACAGAGGCACTGAGCTGGTGTTGGTTCCAGTGTCCTCTACCTCTGGGGTCCAGAACCTCCTTCTCCCCTCCTTCCCAGGGCTCTACCTTTGCAGTTCGGTTGCTTTGTTTTTTTCTCTTAAACCTTAAACATCCAAAGTTCTCTGCCCATCCTTAACATCCCGAGTACTTTGTCCCCTTTTCTAGATGTTGAAGCTACTCACTTTCCCTATGATAGGCTGAGTTCCATATCTCTAGGGCACCTTATACCAACCCTTTGGAGACAAACCACCTTCAGTGACTCAAAGACATTTAAGGCATGTAAGAGAGACTCCGCTGCCTTTTGAGGGAGTTGGTGCTACTCTCAGTGATTTCCAGCGATTGAGGACATGGAGAAAAGTGAGGAGAAGCTGACTGTAATATCTGGCAAGACATTTTGCTATAAACAAATAAAAAACAAAATTGAGTGCCTGCAATGTCCCAGGTGTTGTTTTTAGCATAGGTAATCAATCAGAAATCGATCAGATTTCTAGAAATTGTTCATAGAGACTGTTAAGACACTGTCCCTGTCCTCAGAGAAGTTCAAAAACAGCTTAGGAGAGAAAACAGACAGATGAGCACCATGTTGTTCACAAATATTTTTAGAGGCAACTAGAGGACATGACGCCAACACAAAGGAGAAGCTCCAACCTGTCCTGCAGGAAACGGTCACCCACACTAGGCTAGGTCTTCAAGGACCTCCTCGTGGCATGCCTGGGCGTAGCTAACCATCTGAGTCTCAGGTAGAGGCACAGAAGGCATGGAAATCTCAATATTAACATCATGGAGAATAAACTTAATACGAAATCAGATAAGAAACACAAAGAAGGCAAGACTCTTATATTAGTCTGGATTCTCTTGGTTGTAAGTGACAGAAACTTGAATAGAACTAGTTTAGGCCACACTGGGATTTAGAAAGATACTGGACCATAATCAGGAATAAGAGGAGGGACCCAGAAGCCACTTGAAATTGGAGCTTAAACACCACCATGACGTTTTGTCCTTCCTCTCAGAGGGAGGCTTCGTTCTCTTCCGCAGACTGACGGCCTTCCTGTGGTGGGGAACACAGCTCAGAAAGCCCCTGAATCCAGCATGCAGAGGTTGCTGCCATCAGAGGGAGACAGACAATCTTCTCTTGGTTCCGGTTCAGAAAAACCCAGGGAAAGATTCTGATTGGCCTGTTTTTGATTGGTGTCCATCCCTACACAAATAAACCATAGGCAGGGTTTGGGTAGGAGGTAGGGTTGTGCTGCTTGGAAAAATCCATGGCAACCCTTGTTGGTGTCAGTCCCAGAGATGGGGAAACTCTGAACCAAGAGCCACCCCAACAGATATCTACTAATTCAATGCTCGGAACCCTCGGGAGTGAAAGGTATCATTACTAGGAAATTCCACCCATTTTTTTTTTTATCATTTCACAATTAAAACCTTAAACAAGCCCTAAAATACTGGCATACATAGGCTAACTCTGTGTAACTACAAACATATAGTAATACTTCCCTAATTATTTTCTAATCAGCAGAAAGTTGGCTAGAGTAAATAAATATGAACAGCTTACATACGTCCAGCATTTTGCTGTGCATTAAGGAGATGGAGTGGGAATAGGAGTTGAAAAAAGTAAGCTTCAATGCCTGCCTCAAGGAGCTTACTCACTACTGAAGTTACTTGGGATCAGAAGTAGATCATGGAGATCATCTAGTCCACAGATATTTCCTTGTAAGTGTTCCTGGGAGGCCACCAAAGTGCTGGGGGGAGGAAGCTGGAGTGGTGGGGGATGGATCCTAAGAGGTTGAGCCGATGAGCTCTGAGCTCCAGGCTTCTTCCAGAATGTCTCCTGCTACATCTGTTCCGTATATTGGCATTTCACAAAAAAATAGTATTTGTAAGAAAGGTTTTCGCTCCTTTAAAAGTGTTTGAACCCCACAGATATAGTCCAGCTTCCCTGTGTTGCTCCTGGAGATTTCAATGCCCAGATCTGTCTCTTACATGCATTTAATGACCACATTTTACTAAGACCTGGCTGGCTAAGGCAGGCGTGGGTCTAGAGCCCTCTCCTCCTGATGCCAGGCCACCACCGTTCTGCCACCAACCCTCACTCCACTTACATGAACAGCAGATAAAACCATCATCAAGAGGTCTCATGCAGAGATTCAGAGAAGAAAGATCACTCTCTCGAGTTGTTCACTATTCAGCAGGATAGTCAGTAGTATTGGATGTGTATATGAAGAAGTTTATTAAGGAGAATTGACTCACATGATCATAAAGTGAAGTCCCACGATAGACTGTCTGCAAGCTGAGGAGCAAAAAAGCCAGTAGTGGCTCAGTCCGAATTCCAAAACCTCAGAAATAGGGAAGCCGACAGTACAGCCTTCAGTCTGTGGCCAAAGGCCCAAGAGCCACTGGTGTAAGTCCCAGAATCCAAAACCCAAAATCTTAGAGTCTGATGTTTGAGGGCAGGACGCCTCCAGCACGGGAGAAAGATGAAGGCCAGAAGACTCAGCAAGTCGGCATCTCCCACCTTCTGCCTGCTTTATCCTAGCCGCGCTGGCAGTTGACTGGATGGTTCCCACCCACAGTGAGGGTGGGTCTGCCTCTGCCAGTCCACTGACTCAAATGTTCATCTCCTTTGGCAACACCCCCCACAGACACACCTAGGAACAATACTTGCATCCTTCAATCCAATCAAGTGGACGCTTACATCACAGTTATACTATGTGGAAGTTGGGAGATGAGGAGGAGAGGAGAGCAGAAGGGAGAAAAAGCCAGAACACCTGAGGCCTGCACCACGTAAGGTGTCAGGTGGTTGGCCCATGCAGAAGAGCATGAAGAGAGACAGGAGAAGACAAGGAAGAATATGAAGGAGAAAGGAGTAGAGGAAAGAAGGATGGGAGAGGCAGAGGCCATACCAGCCAAGAAGTTCCAAGAATCACACTTTAGTTAAAACAGCTGTTGGCTCGGCGAGGTGGCTCATACCTGTAATCCCAGCACTTTGGGAGGCCAAGGTGGGTGGATCTTGAGGTCAGGAGTTCGAGACCCACCTGGCCAACATAGTGAAACCCCATTTCTATTAAAAATACAAAATTAGCCAGGCATAATGGTGCGCGCCTGTAACCCCAGCTACTAGGGAGGCCGAGGCAGGAGAATTGCTTGAACTCGGGAGGCAGAGGTTGTGGTGAGCCAATATCACACCACTGCACTTCAGCCCAGGCAATAGAGCGAGACTCTGTCTCCAAACAACAACAACAACACAGCTGTTTCTTCCTTTGTTTCTGTGTCACAGGTTTGAAATCCTGAAGTCACTTACTCAATATTTTCTCAGGAATTCATAATCAGACCCTTCAAAATTTGCTTACACTGCAAATGCTTATATTCTAATAGCAAATACTTATTGACGGTCACTGTGTGACAGGCACTGTGCTCAGGGCCAGACAGAATACAGGCAGCTTAGGTTGACTCACCATTTACAAACCAATATCCTATTGAGCAACAGTCGTTTGCCGAGGGTGAGAGAAACTGATTTTCTGTTAATATGATTCATATTTCTCTATCTTGATGTTCAAAATAAGAGACTTATTTCATGTGCTGAAACATTTTGACTTAATTAAAATTGCCTTCCATTTCACTTACTTCACTCTCACAACTGAATAGTGTTCTTTTCAAAGCAAAAAGATAACATACTGATAGAGTTATAAAATCTTGTTCGAATTTTGCTTAAAAATCTAATTTCTCTGACTTTCATGTTGACAAAATGTTTCCCATGTTTTTGTCCTTGTTTTCTGTTATGATTCTTTAAAGCAGACAACTGCTTGGGAAGCCTGGTGTCAGGATTCTAATTTAGATAACAGCATAATTCTCCAGAATACAGCCATAAGGCCGGCATCATTTGGTTTTAGGTTTTCAGCTGGCTATGACTTCCAGCTTCAGGGTGGGTGGCGGCAGGACCTGCATGTGTCTGATGCAACTCAGCCACACTGGCCAATCAGGATGGTTTTTTTCTCTATTCCAAGGGGACTGTCTATTCTGGCAGAAGAGAGCCAATTCCATTTCCCCAGACACATCAGGATCACGTGTAGATACCTGAGTTACTGGCACCATGTTTATCATTTATTCCTGGGGTGTTTGGCATCCCTTAAGCATAGACCCAGAGACCCACAGGCAGCTGCCCTGATGGCCAGCTCTTAATCTGGCTTTGGCTGTGCCAACTGTTCACATGCATTTAATCCTCACCACAATGCTAAGAAAAGAAGTATTATTATACCCATTTTACAGATGAAGAAATTCAGGCTGAGAGTGATTAAGTAACAAACTAACTGGAAAAACAGCAGAGTCAGGGTTTGAACCAGAAGATGCTATTTCAAAGCCCACGCTCTTATGGTATACACCACTCTATACTGATTCCTCTTGGTAAGTTAAGTACATATTTCACTTATATTCCCATTTTAGAGTTTCTGACAAAATTGCTGTTTTTAACTTGAGACTTCTAAAGTCAACAGCATTGACTTTGGGTCACTAACTCAGTTAGTTCTACCAAGACAGCAGTGTATGGCATAGTAGCAAGAGCCCAGGACTAGGAGGCCTAGTCTGTGGGTCACAAGGCCGGACACATAGTAGGTGCTTTGTGTAGAACTACGAAGCACAAGTCACTTGTGTACATTTGATTATGACTTTCTTCCAAATGTTCAAGAGACCACTTTGATTAAAGATCCTACAGTTTATACCAGCATCACACAGGTTGTGAAACATTGCAGGGTAGCGT
The DNA here is from genome assembly GCA_036589455.1 of Ateles fusciceps. Taxonomy (NCBI): domain Eukaryota; kingdom Metazoa; phylum Chordata; class Mammalia; order Primates; family Atelidae; genus Ateles; species Ateles fusciceps. The sequence goes on along the minus strand of JAZHEH010001331.1, from coordinate 1,393,229 downwards.
CTAAAACTACCACCATTTACTGAAAACTCATTAAACTTCCTACGTAGTACAGGAACTGAGGAGCAAGGAGAGTGTAGAAGACTTTTGCTCAAAGTAGCCTCTGCCTCTAACTGCTATTTTGTTCAACTTGTCTTCCCTTCTAACTTTGTCCCAGAAAAATCTCTAGGGAAATGAAATTAAGCTGTTTCCCAGATTTACTTTTCAAAATTAGTCCTGGGCTGGCCTTCAACACTGCAAACACATTCTGTGTAGTCACAAGGGAGGACTGCATTGAATTCTTGGACCAACTATGAAGCTTTGGGGGCCAGACAATCTGAACAGGCTCAAGAAAAACACAGAGTGGGTGTTTTGTGCTAATTACTGCCCACCCCACTGGTCTGTCCAGGGCGGAAGTCTCTTTCCTGGGCCCTTTGTTCGTACTTGCCCTTTCCTGCTATTAGGAATAATATCTGCCTGTGCTTGGGTTTTGGGCTGGGTAACTGTTACCCACAGTAACTAAATCAGGCCATAGTTTTGCCCAAGTACCCAGGGACCATCATCAGAATTAGGGCACTTTCCCAATCTAAATGGACCTCCTTCACGGAGGTGGGAGGTGGCGTGGTTTTTCTTGACACATGGGCTGCCTGCTGTGGTGAGTCACCCTGTCTGAGGGCCCATCTGTAAAAGCTAGACATCGTCAAGGACTTGGCTTCATCATTTTCTTGGGAATGAAGAAATTCCATTTTAAATCTGCATATTCATCATTCTGGAGAAATAAACCCAGTGTGAAACTAACTAAAATATTTAATAGTCAACATTTAATAATTCCCTAATCATATGTGGACGAGATTTCATTCTCAGGAATTGTAACACTCATACATATGTAATTATACAGGCAGTATTCAAGAAAGCTATCTTTCTTTCCCATAATAGATTTTCTTTCATTCTATGTGAGTTTTCAACAGATTGGCCCCAAGAGGAAAATACCGCCTACTCTGTCCTTTTCTTACAGTGCTGAGGTCATGGTGTTTTAAGCATTACTGGAATTTCCTTTGTATCCAAGTCTTTCTTATCTTCTCATCCTTAAAGTCATCTTTTCACTGACATTCTCTCTCAAAACAAACAAAGCAACAACAACAAATTTTTAGCATAAAATATCTACATAAATTCGAATTTTGTTAAGGTAAGAAGTACTCCAAGGCAAGTCCTCATCTGACAGCAGTCCTCTGCTTGCTCTTAGCCACAGAAAGCTACTCAGGCACTGGGCAAATGTAATCTCCTTGTTCCTGTGGTGGGGAGGTGTCGAGGGAGCAAATTTTAGGAGTCTGATATCAATGACAGTTTTTGCCAATAAAATTGTGGATTTCAACACGTCTTCTTTTATAAATGTTTAACACAGGGGAGATTTAGAGGGACTGTTTGTGGTCAACCTTTGTAGATTCTATCCATAAATGCCATTTATTTTTCATCACACAAGAAATTAACAAAATCTAAACCAATCCCTCTTGCAAAGACATTATTCAGTGGTAACAAGTCCCAATATGAAGAATTCAGGTTTCCTTCTGTCTAATCATATGGCCATTTTCCCAACTGTTTCACACATGCTAATGGAGTGTGACAAGTAAAACACATTTGGCTCAGTGTAGGGTCCAATATGAGATGGCTTCACAACGACAAAGCTTCTAATCATTTTTCCCCTAATCTAACACTGCTTTGGGGAGTTGGTGTCTTCCCTGTCATGAGTGATTTCAGTGCACTGATCAGGGTAGACTTGACAGATTCTTTATCAATGTCAAATGCCTTTTGTGGTTAAGTCCAGTAATGCTAAAACAAAACGCCTCATAGATATTAGATATATGGTGGCATTATGGAATTCTCTTGCAGGCGATATGTTTTGGTCAACCTACGAAAAGAAAAATGGAGCGCAAGCTGAAATCAAAGGAAGATGCAGTAGAAGTCTTGGCAGTTATTTCTATGGAAAACAGACAATGTGAATGACGTGGGGCCAATCGCCCTTCCCCCTCTTCTATTCATGTTAAAATAGAACAAAGAGAAATTGCCAACAAAGAAAGCAATGATCTAAGAGGAGGGGACTGAATCTCAATAGGCTTTTAGTTTCAGGAAACAGTAGTACTGCTGGAAAACATGAGACCCCTGTATGGGCATACACCCATACCCAAATGTACATACTCACTCTTACCAACTAAAATAATAATTTTCCTTGTGAGGTTTCCTTCTGACTTGCAAGGTTAATTTCTTAGGCCTCACTGACTCATCCACTCTCCCAATATTTAACTTGAGAGCACACTGTCTTAGAAAAAGTAGAATCCAAGTATCTCTGAACAAAATGGTCTGGGAGATATTGAATGGTGTTAAGTTTTCTTTTGACAAGAAGGGTTTGTAATGCCATCACTGTGCCTTCCTAGCAGTACAGCCATGACAATTGTATTACGGAGAATATTCTTTTCTTCAATTCATAACAGTGCTTATTCCACGAGCAGATTCTTAAGGAAACCCTCATAGGTGCACACTGTGAGGCCTACATGTATATATGAGAAAGATACCAACCACCCCTGCATTCCCCATCCAAAATAAATAAAATGTCCCAACCACTTGCTGAATCTGAATTGTGCTAATCTAAAATTTCAGAATACCACTATCAGAATAACATGGACTCCAAGAAGTTTCATTGCCTTTTTAGAAACCCAAAAGCCAAGGACAACAAAATTTTCATCAAAGTTACAAATGAGCAGTGGAAGAATTACTCCAAGTGCTGGGCGCTAACCTGAAATTGTTATGTGTTACACTGTCAAATTGGTAAATTAACATGAGCGAACAAGCCATACTGCACACCCTGAGTCCTCAGCCTTCAGATGCTCATCTGTTTCATATAGTTAAAGGCTGAAGCTATTTCAATATTTTATCCAATTTTTTTCTTTTTCTGTACTAATTTAGAAAGTTGGTACTTTAATGTAATTGAACTCACTGAAGCTAAAAATGTCCAGACCTTCTTAATAAGGTACCTTTCAATATTAAACTTTGGGGTCTGTTTTCCTCCCAAGCAGGCACTTAATTCCCATTAGCACTAATGGCATGTGTGTACACACATTGAGTAGGAAATATATATCTCTTTGTCTCTTTGTGCTGAGCTCCAAGAAGGGAAAGAAAGCAAGCAAGAAAAAAAAATTTGAGATTGGATAAAAGAAGTAGAATTATAGATTCATTTATAAAGACAAAATTAATGCCTTGCACCCCCAAATTTCAGAGAGCACACACCTTTAATAAGCAAGATGAGGAGAAAATTTCTAAATCATTTCAAATAATACCCAAGCCGTGCTTTTCTGAGAAGTCTGTTTCCCCTCCATCCCCAGCACATACATTAAACCCATTTTGCACTTGTTATGTACATAATGATTCTAGACAACATAAGAAGATTTCGTTTTTTCTTATCATTTTTACTTATCTACCAGTGAGCCAATTTACGCAGCTTAAACCGTTGCTAAAGAAGATGCATCCAAAATTGTCTGTAATCATTACAAATAATAGCACAGAATGTTCACAAGAAGCTGCTTTCTTATCATATTTTCATTAAAACATCTTTTCACCTGCTTTGCTTTTCCCACGTCTGGAACCTGTGTTGTAATCAGTCTTATTAACTGGGAACATAAATATGATTTATTATGGTCTGATAATGGAAGCTACGTGGACCCAGAGAAGGCCTATATTGTCCTTTGATAAAATGGCTCTTTTCTCTCAAATGGAGAACTCTATCATGAGAACATGCAGAATGTAGTGAGTGATTATTTCCTCAGGGTAAGTGATGGAAAAGCCCGACAGAAAATCTTCTTGTTGACCATGACAGCCTCAGAGGGTCCCCAAACCTTCCTGAGTTTGACAACCTGCAGACACTTTTGATGAACTGTATTCTTCTGTCAGAGACAGCCTGTCTGGGAGGAGAAAAGAGACCTTTATCGTCTGATCGGCTATTATTGTCTTGATCTTTTATAAGCAATCTCTAATGCACATGAATATAATATCCTTTCACACAAGTGCCAAGCATAATAGAAGTGTAGTTAAAGGACCCTCTCCTGGTTATGTAAATGTCCTTACATCATAATTAAGAGAGATGGTTTGTGACTGATAAAGGAAAGAAAAGAGTAATCAAGCTGTTTTAGCATTCTCCCCCTATTTTAAAGACTTCAACTCAGGATAAACAGCATTTATGGTAGATATAAGGAACCAGGTTATTTTGAAGTCTTGGCCTAAAAGGAAAAATAGTTTTGAATATGATATTAGCATTATATTTTTATTAAACATGCAAATGGAAGCTGGTTTTTAGCCAAGAGAGATTACTATGCTGATATAACTTAGAAGAAAATGGGTATGTTTCTCAAAATCCCTGTCTGTGGCTTACAGCAAAAACAAAGACCTATTAATAAGGAATGGACTTGCACAAATAGGTCCTCGAGTCCAAATAAAGTTCTCCAATAAATTTCCCTCTTATCCATTTCCAGGAGCCTAAATATAGCAAATATATATATATATATATATATATTCAATGAACAAATATATTTGCAGGCAAAATGCCTGCAATTATTGGGCAATTAAATTCACTTCTTACATGGCCCCTGGGAACCATCTCCATTTCTGAAATGTGAAGGATACTTCTAGTTGGTGTTTGTTTCAATTTGGTGGCAAAACTTTTCTGACCTTCCAGATAAAGCCCAACCAGCTCATGGAGGACAATAGCTTGATGTTCAATCTTAGTTGCTGGCAGAAAGAGAAAAAGACATCATCACCCCTCCTGAAATTTTTAATCCCCTCCAGCAAAATACAATACTTAATTTTTCATTAGCCTTCTGACATCTGGACTCAAGAGTATCCCCACAACAATCACTAATGGGTTTTGCATTACCAATTAGTAGAGAAAACCCTCCAGTGCTGGTGCCAAAGGGTTAATCATTAGTTTCACACTACTGGGTGGTCAGAGTTGGAAGAGCAGCCCCTGAACCCAAAGGGGCGGAGAGCAGGGGCCCCAGGCTGGGGAGTGCTCTCATTATTAAGAAACATGCAGCTCACAGGCACTGACCTCCATACCCCGCTGCTGGCATCTTGCTTTGAGGTGGATTTGAATATTACACATGGGCACGTGTACATGCGCACTCACACATTTATGTACATGTCTGGGCCTAGAACAAATCACCAACTTAGCTAAACTTTATTGAGCCTGTCCCATCAAAGGTAGATCAGACCAGAGGAATTCCCTTTCTCTCAGCACCTCTGTCTACTTGCTTCTCTAAGCAATGACTTTCCCATGGGAATGAAAAAATTTGCCATTTCAGAGGGAGTTGGGTTTTGAGAAGTGTTTGATCTTCCTTAAGAGATACTTCTCTGAAGTTCTGCCAACCCTCGATTATCTGTACAAATGAGGCTTAGAGAAAGTATGGGTAGATTTGATTCACAGATAATCTTCAAGCTCCAGTTTGGTCTATATTTTGGTTTCTTTCTTGTACTAGTGCAATTAACAAGCAAAACTGATTGGATGTTTCCTTCCTCCTTTTATGGTCAATTTCGTGGATGTCAGCAAAGTAAGCAAATTGTCAAAAACCTGGCAAACAAAAGAGAGGAAAGGGAAGAAACAAAATACCCAGATAATCTGCAAACTGGATAATCTGCTCCTGAATATTTGAAAAGAACCTAATTTCAAAGATAATGCAAAAAAAAGGCCTGGAGAGCAATTCCGTCTTGAAAATGCACAACCCTTTCCCCCAGCCCCAAAACAGCTAGTAGAAAAACAAATCAACAACAACAACAACAAAAACCCCACAAGAAAAATTCCAACATACTGTCCCCATCCACATTTTCTCTGATCTGATCCATATGTGTTCTGAGTTAAGTTATATTCTAAGGAGGATCAGAGCACGAAAGAGGAGAAGGAAGCGTCAAAAACATTTCTTATTTGTGACCTGCCTGGTCTCTTCATCAAGTGCTGATAGCAACAGGGTTGCTTTCAATGTCATGCTGGCCTAAAACTTCAGCAATCAATCCACCTCGACTCTAATTTTTTTAAAAACGAAAACCAGTATCCAAGAAAGGGACAACAATGACTCAGTACTTCATTTTCTTTTTCTTTTTTTCCTTTTTTTGGTCCCAAATGTATGATTCCTTATTTAAAAAAAAAAAATGCTCAAGTACATTTGAGACCGAAATGAGAAATTGTTATGCTTGATTCTCCACGGTGCTTCCACTCAAGGTTAGCACTTAGAGCTTTTCAGTTACGGGAAGAAACACTCTTAATGAGCCTACACATGCACAGATTTTGGCCAGAGTCATTGACTGACTGCACTTATTTAGTTTTGCTTTAGAAATGAAAATCTAATAAAGTAACTGGCAGTTTAAATGTCACCGAAATTTTCTCCAACTTCCCAACTGGAATTGTGAAAACAGTCTCGAATTCCTCTAATGTCCCCGTCTTTCACCTTCAAATGCCACACTTCTGAGGTGATCCATTTCCTAAGAAACAGCAAACTAGGTTGGGTTCAGAGGTCAGGGGCACAGGGTGGGGGAGAGGAAGACTCTTTCTTCGAGTTGGAGGGGATTTGCTTTTTTCCCCACACCAAGGAAAGAAGGATCAGAATCTTGAGGCTGGGAATGTTCTGCCTCTTGCAAAGGAATTCAAAGGAGCCATTGTGTTTGATACTTTGCTTCCCAATTGGCCTCTGACAGCAACATCAGAAGCAACAGATACTTCAGTTCTACAACTGGAAAGAGGCATTTTTTTCACCCAGGAAAAAAAAAACACACACACATACTTCTGAAGACATTGAAGCCTAATTGCTCTACATCCCATAGTCTTAAAGATTGGGATCTCGTAGTTGGTGATAACCCCTTGAGGAACAGGAGCAGATCCATTAGAAACTCAGATAACATTTCTATACTTTACCCTCAATAAAACTGATAGCCAAAATAAGTATATTGGCTGGATGCTTTCATTCCCCTGGCCATTGAATTATAATGATCATTATGTAAGATACAACAGGACCATTCATTAAGCTATCGCATGGAAAATACATTCTTCACTAAAATGTAGACGAGATTTAGGATGTCCAAGGCTAAATGACCAAGGAATTGGTTTAGGTTAGCTATTGTCTTTCTTGCTTTCTAGAAGATATATAAATCAAGTCCTCATATTCATGGTAGGAACTTTAAAGTTCTGAATCATCTGAATCTTAGAGAATAGAAAGTATTCTATGCAGCACAGTAATTATATTCATGGAAGTTGGAACTGCTATACAATATCCCCTGGGAGAAGTTCCCCCCATTTCTACTGCTACTGTGACCCAAACGGAGATGAGCTACAAGCAGGAAAAGAGAAGAGAGAAAGAATAGGAGTAGCAATCCGGAAAGCACTGAGGGAGACTGAAGGCAGAGGCCGAAGCAGGAGAGAAGGCATTAGTTGGTGAAGAGGGGTTTGTGAAACCATTAGCAAGCCTGGTAAGGAGGCAAAGAAAGCCAGCCACCAAGACAGAATCCATTCCCCACACTGTAGCCAAAGACAAAGGATCTTAGGCCATTTTCATTGTTCTGCCAGCTAAGTCAATTCCTGAGCCTCTCTGAAGCCATTGAAAACGTCTCAGGTTTTCTCATTCTGCTATTTTGATAGAAATTAAGCTTTGTAAGTCAAGAACAGAGTCAACTCTATATAAATGCACTCCTTTATACCCTATTCCCCAATATACTACCTATCTGATTTCACACCCAAATGATTGAAGACTCCTTTAAAGTTGGAGATATGCTTGTAAAACCACCTAAACATAGGCCTAAGTTTCCTACTAAAAGAATATTTTAAAGAAGACGTAGAGAATAATTGTGCAGTACTCATATGAAAAAGAAAAATGGGGGCATACCCATGAAAGGCTCATGAAATAGTCCTTGAAAATGCTTGAAGTAATGGACAAGCACATCCTGTGGGAATCTGATGAGTCTTGTATAGACATAAACAATATTAGTGAACTTTTCTTCTCCAGCTTGCCCTTGCACATTTTTGGCTGGTTCCCCTCACTATCTGCCTTCCCTCTGGGCATCTTTTATTTAAACAATTGTTTCTTTACTCATGTCATCTGCTATCCTCTCCTCTAGATTTTGACCATCCATTACTTGGACACAACATTAAAGAAGTCCTCCAACTAAAGAAAGATGTTGATTCCCTTTATGGAAACAGCCACTCTCAGCTACCTTGTCACTCTACCAATTAAGATTTTCAACATCTGGAGCAAGATTAAGAGATGTAGATCCACTGCTGACCTGTTCCAGGTGCAGAAATGATGGTAGTCACTAGAAACCATAAAACAAATGCCAAGTAAAATGAAAGCATAACATTCTGAGCAAAGCTTAGAACCAACAATTAGATACTTGAACCCTAACTCTGAGATCCCAGGGGCACCCAGGGCAACCAAATTCCTGAAAAGACTCCAGTCTAGTTCTTGAATTTTTAACTCTATGCCTTTAGCTACTGAAAAACTAGGCCAAATTTGGCGCAATTTCATTTCCTAGTGACTTTGCAGTCACTCATTCTTTTGAACACTTCTTTGGGGCTTTGTCAACATCCTGCATTTTCATTCATTCTGTCATGAAACCTTCCTTTTTAGCTATAAAGAAGACTTATGCCAATTAACATTGTATTTTGTCATCCTCTTAGAGGCTTAGCCTTTGCAGAGAGGACTGACAATGACTTCACCCTGAGTGGTGAGTGGTCTCTCTCAGCCATAATCACAGGCTCAACAGTGCATCATTCCCAGCTCTGCCTTTTCTTTTTTATAAGTGTTAAAATATTAAATATTTAAGCAAAACGTTCTGTAATGCAGCATCGCCTCATGCTAATCATCAGGTTTAAAGTTAAGAGATAGAAACTTCATACATTTGACAAAGATAAAAAGAAAGGATGAAAGGGAAAAAGTATGAGCAGGGATATTTCTTTCCTGGGATTGTTATTCAGCTTCAGCTATAGTCAGGCAACTCCTGCTGATTCTGCCAATGGAGGAGGCATTAGCCAGATAAAGCCAACCCTTTAGTTTCAACCTCTTCTATAATTCTAACATTACTGGGACTATTGACAGATGTCATGCAGCTGGGGTCATGTCTCAATACAGATCAATGTCTTCTGATAGACATACTCACAGAATACATACAGACATACTCATGGAACTCTTACAAATTGGGTAGGCAGTAGAGAGAAGAAAATAAAAATCACAAATAAGGTACTCCACACTGGGGGAGTCCAACAGTGATGGCAACATAAAACCGAACTCAAAGCACATAAATACAAAACAGAAATCTACTGGCCCTGTAACTGGGAAGTTCAAGGCATGGTCTAGCTTCAGGAATGGCTCACTCACGTGCTCCAACAATCTCAGAAACCTATTACTTTCCTACCATCTCTTTTCTGTATTTTACTCTGTGTTGGTTTTAGTTGTAGGCAGGATTATTCTGTTGGGTAGTAAAGAAAGATATAGCAGCTCAACGTTTACACTTTTACCAAGGACATTTTACCAGGGATCCTACAAAAAAATATCATGTCTATTTTCCAGAAATCATATCAGATCCCCAAAAGGACTCTTAAGAGTGCTACTTGGAACTCTTGCTGATTGTGCAGCCTGGCCATTTGATTGACAGCCCTATCTGAGTCACAGAGAATTTAGGAAGGGTGAATCTAAAAGGAAGGAGAATAACCTTTTATCAGAAGGAAGGGTAATGGAGGCTGGAAGGTCAAAGGCAGATGTCCTCCAGGCAGTGCCATTCCAGTCACTTTGAATCTAAAGCATTTGCAGGGATCTTTGGAACTCATTAGCGTCCCTTGGCTCAATGGCAAGATGGCGCCTCACCTGTGTTCCAAGTTGCTACAATGTTTTTTAGGTCTGAGTAGAGAACAGACCTCTCAGTACCTTATGTTCCCTACTACATGGATGATAAGATCTGCTCAGTAGCTTATAATGGTTCCTTAACTGCCATTACTGACTATCATGTAAATAAATAGTTACTGACTTAAGAACTCACATTTACTCAATAACTCTTGATGGGAACTGTGATCCCCTTACACACTATTACAGAAGTACATAATTATAGACCTTTCAAAATGGTTATTTCTTTCAGGCATTTGCCTGTAATAGCTCCTTCAAAGCTGTTAAGCTTTTATCATGTGAAGACCCAAGTAGAAAATATTGGGTTCACTCCTCATTGACCTAATAGAGAAAAAAACTCTAAGATGGTGTTAGCTTCCTGCCAAGAGTGCATGGTCAGCCTTGTCTGGCTTGGGCTATTTGAGAAGGAAATCAAATTGCTATTAGATCATGCTCACCCCATTTAGTGATTAAATATTGACACTGAATGATCATTGGTAACTATTTCTTTAGTCTCCTCTGAAGGAAATCTTATCACAGCCACTTGTCCTGACTCTGTTACTATCCAGCAAAGTTTCTATACAAGTAAAATGCCAGGTAGGTCTGTTGGCTTCAACACATCTCATTACTGAAGCATAGGGCACAATTCATACTTTAATGAGGAAAAGGTTTACGCATAGTAAATACATTGGTCTCACAGAGGAAAACCACAGCTAGGATCAAGAGATTGAGAGATGCCTGGTTCTGCCATGAGCTCAAGAAAACCATGTAATATATGATGCAATGAAATGTATACATCCTAGTCTGTTTGGGCTGCTGTAACAAAATATCTTAGACTGGGTAATTTGTAAATAGAAATTCATTGCTCACAGTTCCAGAGGCTGGGAAGTCCAAGATCAAGGTGCCAATAGATCTGGTGTCTGGTGACAGCCCATTCCTCATAGATGGCCCCTTCTATGTCTCCTTACATGGCAGAAGGTTGAAAGGGCTTTCCCAAGCCTCCTTCATAAGTGCACTGATCCTATTGATGGGGACAGAACCATCATGATCAAGTCACATCCTGAGTACCCCACCTTTTAATATTATCATATTGGGGTTTAAGTGCCAACATATGAATTATAGGGGGGAGCCAAACATTCAGACTCTAGCATATATATCTGACACAATCATTATATGTGATGTGTATCATACTACAAAAATGATTGCTGTACTATGTTTGAAAGGGTCTCAAGATATATAGAAAAATGAATTTAATTTGCTCAGTTCTAACCAAGAAACTGTTGAGTATTCATAACCCTGTTAAAGGTACTAGGTTAAGTGAGGAAGATGCAAATATAAAAATAAAGTTTGCGTTCATGGTTGCTCACCCACATCAGGACTCTATTTTTACTGCCCCATTTCCTACCATTTCCACTGACACCCTCTCTAGGCTTCACTACTTACAACTTTCTACCCAAGTCTCAGGTAAGCACGACTCCTTTTTAGCCTTCTGCTGTTACATGTGCTGTTTCTTCTCATTAGAATTCCCCCCTCTTTTCTTCTGCCTAGACCTTACTGTAACATCACCTCTTCAATAAAGCTGATTCACGTGGGCAGAGCTAGTCACCACAATCTCTGTTTCTGAAGCACATATAAGCATGTGTATTATACCATTAGCATTTATTCATGTGTTTTCTATCCCATTATACTGTGAGCTCCCTAAAGGTCAAGATTATGTCTGATTCATGGCTGTCCCCTCAGGGCCCTTGCAGAGTACTTGGCACAAACAAGTCCCTAGTAAGATGTTGAGTAATGGTCATTTATTTGACCTTATTCCTTCTGCAGATAAAAGCTACTTTGCTCTCCTTGCGTTTCTACTGTCAGGCCTCATAGGTGACTAGAAGAGAGACATAGGTGCATGAACCAGGATTGGACAAACTGAAGTCAATGCTGTAATGGAAATTCAAACAAGCAATGAGTGGGAGGGGACTCAGAGGTATGGAGAACAGAAGGAGGAAGAGAGGAAGAAAAGGAGAGCAAGAAAGCAAGAGAGCTGGAGGAGAGAGCATCTCAGAAGGAGGAGGCAGTATGCGCTGTAGCTCTGCCCGGGGGAGAGGAAGGTGAATGGAACATGAAGAAAGAAGAAATACAGGCACTCGGTATGGGAGGAGCAGAGAATAGTGTGGGAGAATTGCAGGGTAACAAACTAGGATATTATGTTAGAAGGATCAGTTGGGGTGGGACTGATCATCCAGGATTTGGACTGCCAGGCTGAAGAATTTGCATCTCTGCAGTGGTGGAGATTTGTGGAGAGGAGAGAGTGACAATGGAGGCATTTGATCCCATATGGGTGTTGGTAATCCAGTGGGGAAATTATGAAGACTGGGGTTCTAATGCTCAGAACCAAAATATTCGGACTGTACTTGTCAAGAATTTAACCTCTCACCCAACTGTAGTGAAACACAGGCCTTGCGTCACACACCAAATGAAAGAACAAATTGCAGGTGATTGGCCCTGATATTTCTTAGCCTTTACATTCTCAAGGATGCCAGCAACTTGCAGATTCCTCTGCCTGGGACTCACTTCCCCTAGCTATGCTCATGGTTACCTCTCCTTTCATTAAGGTCCCTGCTCAAACATCATGTTTACAGAGAGGCCTTTCCCAACCACTGTGTCGAAAAAAAGCCCCCCCCATTACTTTATCCCTTGTCCTGTTTTACTTTTCTTCAAAGCACTTAACGACTAATTGACATCATAGTATATATGTATTTATTTACTTAATATTCATACCCTCCGATATGAGGATCATCAAACTTTTTCTATAAACTCCATAAAGACCGAGACAGCAAATATTTTAGGATTTGCAAGCCATGAAGTTTGTTGTAACTACTAAACTCTGCCATTGAGCCACCTAAGCAGCTGTAAACAATGCATAAATAAATGGACACAGCTGTGCTCCAATGAATCTTTGTTGACAAAAATAAACTGTGGGCCAGATATGGCATGGGCCATAGCTTGCCAACCCCTGCTCCCGTAGAAAGTTCCATGAGGTCAGCAATACTGTCTTGCTCACTCTTGGGTCTCCAAGGGTTGGCACTCAATTAGGAATTTTTAAAGAATAAAGGGATGGGGGAAAAGATGTTCCATAATTCTAAGTCTTCTATGCATTGTCCACCAAGAAGATCTGGGCAGCTTATGTTCCTGCACAACAGTTATGCTAGCCTTGTGGCTAATCCCCTTCTGTTACTGTTTAGGCAAGAATTCTGCTCCTCTCTCAAGATTTACTTATGGTCATGCACTCAGAAATGCTCAAATGGGTACAACCATCACCAAGGGTGGGATGGGAGGGCAAAGGGGAAATAAAATATGAAGCATCAAAAAAAAAAAGAGAAGAAATGAAGTCCTATGGGAAGCAGAGAGGTATAGGAATACTACACCCATGTGAATATATATATTCCCTTTGTGATGGTTAACCTTATGTGTCAACTTGACTGGCCATGGTGCCCAGATATGTGTAAAACATTCTTCTGGATGTTTTTGGAGGAGATTATCATTTAAACTGGTAGATTTTGAGTAAAGCAGATTGGCCTCCATACTGCAGGTGTTCCTTATTCAAACACTTGAGGGCCTGAATAGAACAGAAGATTGGGAAGACTGGCACACACACTGCCCCCCAGCCCATCCCCCAGCAAGCAGAATGCTGCCAGCAGATAGCCTCTGGACCGGAACTGCAGCACTGGCTCCTCTCCAGGCTTCAGTCTGCCAGCCCACCCTGCAGATTTTGGATTTGCCAGCCTCCATAATCTTGTTAGTCAATTCCCTAAAATCAGTCAGTCAATAAATAGACAAATAAATAAATCTGTTGGTTCTATTTCTCTGGAGAACCTTGACTAATAAACACATAAATACACCATAGATTTATTCCGCTAGCAAAGTAGGGAATCAGCTGGCTCTGTAGAATTGGAAGCCTTACACTTGGGCATGCGCAAATCCCCATCACAGCAGCTTTCAAAGATGCCCTGTGGTCTTCAAGGAAACATTCAAATGTTTCTTAGCACTAAAGTGCCTTCCAAGCCTGGCTTCCACCCACCCTCACCTCTACATCCAGTCGGCATTAGAGTGCCGTGTGCAGTACTTCTCACTGCTCGCTGCTTTCTGGAGGGCAAGATCACGCAAGTTTCCATACCTTTGTATACACCGTAGCCTCTGCCTACAGTGATATACCACCCACTGGTCACCTGGCTAATTCCTAGTCATTCTTCAAAACTTCCCCTCAGAACCCCCAGAGGACAGGGTTAGATAGGTACCCCTGTTACCAATCATCACCTAGTTATGAGTGTCCCTGCATAATGTCGGTTTGCTTCTGTCTCCCCCAGAAAGCTCCTACCTCCTCCAAGGCAGGGACACCCTGTTTATCTCCCTACTTACCTCCTCCCACCTTCTCAGTCCACATGTCTGTATCTAACATGCAACGAAGACATTAGAGGGCAGTTAGATTACAAAATAGTTCAAGAAATTAAACCATGTGTAAAATGGTGTCACTTATTTGCCATCTATGAGAATAGAGCTTAGAATCACTCAAGGAAGATACAAAGCTAAATTCCAGGGGTATTAAGAATCTGCTCTGGGGGCCTCCGACTGTACAGAACTCCTCCTGACCTGAAGAAATATTGTCCAGAGTGAGCGCCGAAGGTGAGAAAGCACTACCCATGCCCTCTCCATTCTGCGCCATGTGTTTTTCCCCTAGCTTCCCAAAACACCACTGGGGTGGGAGTAAGATGGGAAATGGAGAGGTAAAAAGACAGCTAGAACCTGGGCAACTGCTTTCAGTTCTCCCGTGTCAAAAACATTCAGCTCTACCTATGGGAAGAATCTGAGGGCTCATACCTTTGATTTTTCAATAGAAATTAATAAGAAAATGGGATTTGCTTTACAGCAATAAGCAGACAACTGAGCTGAAACATCTGGTCGATAAAGGCAGGTCCTCCTGGGTGAAGGGAACTCACTAGCAGCAGTCTTTTCAGTGGATGGCTTCTAACCAGATTGTCCTTAGTGGATAGCACCTAACCAGACTTCAAGGCTCTAGGCTTCCTGGTTCTATCAGTGACTTGCTGGAACTTTTATGCCTCATGCTTTTATTTCTCAGTGCCTCAGTTTCTTCATCTGTAAAAGAGGAAGAATAATGTTTGCCACCTGCAACACAGGATGGTAATGCCGATGAATGAGCCGGCATCTGTAAAGCACTTCGTGTTTCCGCTCCTTCCTCTCTATGGATCTGAAGCTGTATTATTATTACTTCTGAAAATGTCAGCCATCATCCAAATGGGTTATTTAAATCAAAAGGCTTTCTTCAGGAGGACTTCATAAAGAAAAAGTGAAAGCATGCACATTCTCCTTGGAACCATCATAATTAGTCCCAGTAACAGTTGGGCCATTTTTTTTTTTTCAGTTCATTTATAGTCAGATTCTGCAAAATTGAAAACATCCAACATCTGGGCTGAAAAACTTATACAAAAGACAGAAAGCCCCCCAAATGGGCACGTGTGGGCTTCAGTGGCAGAGGAGCCAGATGTACTTTTTGCCTCAACTACTCTTTTTCAGCCTTAAGAGAGAAAAAAATAATAATCAGATTTTCATGCTTACAAAATCCTTTGATTTTCATCCCTAATTTTTAAAAATTATCTTTTTCTGACTATTTGTGAATTTAAGAGTCTCCCAAATAATCAGAAATTTCTACAAAAGGAAATCTTATAATACTGTACAAAAGCATTTTGGAGTTCAGTTGTAACCCTGTAAAATTTTACAGGGACAAATAACAGTTAACGTTTATTCTCTCTACACTAGCGGCAAGCTGTCTTTTAAGCACCTTATAGGTATTATCTCACTTAATCTTTCCATCCAATTCATGACATTAGTACTTCTATTTTTTTTCCATTTTATAGGTAAGGAATCCAAGGAATAGCTTGATTAAGTAACTTGCCCAAAGCACCATTAAGACAGAGAAAAGAAAAATGTTTTGGTTGATGTTTAAAGGAAAATTTCACTTAATTCAACCTTAATACGGCAAGAATCCAAGACAATCTTTGGTATAATAAGGTTATCCCAACCAGATTAAGCCACACCCTCTCCTGGGAAGAGCTGCAGAGCCTTTAATACAGCTTTCTGAGATCAGAGTGTTTGGGCTTCAGGAAACAAGCCCAGCTAAGAGTTTGTCCCAGTTTCTGCCATCTTCTTTAATGTTCTAGGGGAAGAAAAATACCCCACACGTTTACAGTAAATTATTTCAGCTATTTGCTGAAGAAAAGCTGTCTTCCATTCCTGTTGTTTTCAGCATGCCACCCAACAGCATCTAGAAGCTTTCTCAGGGAAAGAGGGGAATTTACTAGATTGCCAAACATCCTTAGAAAATCTGCTGGGGAACTCCACGGAAGGGTTTTGTGACCAAGGATAAGAGGGCACATTAGCGTTGCCTTGTTTCATAAAAAAAAAAAAAGGAACACACACAACAAAACTTGATCACAAAATCTCATTTTACAAACTCTAGGTAAGATGCACCTCCCTGGGGCAATGGCACAACCCCCACAGGTTGCTCTGCTGTGTGCTTTCTGAGTGAAGACCTGATTCAACTCGAAGGGCTGGGTTAGATAAAACCGGAAGGGTTTATGTGCACAGCATTTAACTTTAAACATTTCTTCATGGAAATTTACAATGTACATAATTTACATATTCAATACCAGTGACAATTTACTTCTCCCATCTGAACAGGGCTTTCAACTATGCCACTTGAACTAAATTAATAAACAGTAATTACAGAATGTTGTGTGAGCTAGCTGTTGATGTTGAGCAGATTCTAATCAACACCTTCTTTTAAGGGCCAATTAGAGCCGAATGTATGCAATATAAACATCTTCCAGTATTTAGACATGAACCACAGAACAAGGTAAAAAAAAAAATTAAAATCTGAACAATTAGACTGGAGATGAGCCAGTCAAAGCTGGAGCCATAGACCCTTTTCAGCCAGTCTCTAAAGTCAAGTTAATTCCTTTAAATGATGAGATTTTTTGTGAAATGGGGAGGGGCTCCAAGGACTTGTTAGGCCAAACCCCATCCGTTAAGAGATTTCTCCAACTTCCTGTATTATTTTCCATATGCTTTAAGTTTCATGGCGTTTTTTTAAAAATTGCCTCAAACACTTTTCTCCTTAATTCATGTGCATCTCAGCGAAAACTTAATCTCCATATTTCTGACTCATTTATGTATAAATCATCTACATGTTATCTGGTGTCTAAGAAACGTTTCCCTAGGCCCTATCTTTGGCCATCGAGGCGCTACACAAAGCTCGGAGTGCATCCCAGGCCCTGCTCTGAGTTTTTGCATCC
The DNA here is from genome assembly GCA_036589455.1 of Ateles fusciceps. Classification (NCBI taxonomy): domain Eukaryota; kingdom Metazoa; phylum Chordata; class Mammalia; order Primates; family Atelidae; genus Ateles; species Ateles fusciceps. The sequence continues at coordinate 1,375,996 of JAZHEH010001331.1, read as the reverse complement.
CAAATAAGTAGAGCACACAAATCACTGAGGAACCAGACTAGAAGCTATAGAAGGAGAAATCAAATAGCCTCTCAATCATTGGTTGTCCTCAGAACCTTGTCTCAGTTTCTTACCATGGCAGCATTCCGGCAGGCTTCGTGACCTCAGGAAAGGGACAGATGAGGAGGCATTCCAGTAATAGTAAAAGTTCTGGGAAATGGACAAAGCTGCACGAGTCACCGACGTGCATGCGGTGAATGGTTTCTTCCCAATGCCCGAGAGAAACTGGTAACCACATTTCTTTCAAAATACCCAACTCAAGACGATGGCATGGGAGTGAGTTGCCTGTAAAATCCACTTTGTAAGGGACAGATGATGGCCTCCCCTGAGTGAGCATGCGAAGTCTAAGATGAGCCTGGTCCAAGTGGGTGTGTGAAGACACATTTACAGCCCGTAATCTGTAACCCTCCCTTCCTCTTTGTACCTTAGATCCCAAGGATGTACCTGGACAGTTAGTTCCCTGCTTCCCTCAGGCTAATTGGCTCCTCTTCTTACAACACACCTTGACTATCTTTGCCTTTTCTTTTCCACTCAGATCTTCTCACCCTCCTGGACTTGGCCTCATCTCTGACCGTTCAAATCCTACCCAAGCTCAAGGCCAGCTTCAAGCTTATTCCCTTCTCTCATTCCTTCTCCTTCTTCTCTTTCTTGCTCTCTCTCTCTCAATGTCTGTCTCTCTCTCTCACCTCTATCTTTCTATAATCCATATTGTCTATGACTTAGCCATAAACTGCTTTGAAATCACTCTCAGAAAAGTTGATTTTCGTCTATTACCTCCTCCATTGATATTTAACTCTATAGGTATGCTCACCTCCCCCTTATCTAGATTACAGATAGCCTGGGGACAGAGATTTTGTACTTACATGGCTTTACCATTGTACCTGGCAGAGGACTGTTTATGTGAGCAAGTGATAAATGAATATTAGTTGGATGAATATGAATAATGCTTATTTTAAAGTCCACAAAATGAAAGTCTCTCTTTTGCTTCAAATATTTTCTCAATAAAATTTGGAAGTATAATGATAGACTCTGGGCCAGATATCAAAATTTCAAGATAGTTCTTAATTACTAGACACATATTGAAGTGGGAGAATTATGGAGCCAAGGGGCTGGGAGGGACCACTGGAAATAATTTTATTCCACAGTTCTGCCTCTGGAGAGGGCTACACCAAATAGACTCTTGAAAAATAGTCACAGATTGTTGCTCTGTGCATGCTCATAATAGCCACTTTATTATGTGACAATGACAGTGATCATTTATCGAGTACTCACTATAGGAAGGCAAGGGCCCTCGCTATTCTTACTCAAGCATGGCTGGAAGCCAACTTTCTGTGGGTACAAGCCAAGTGTCCCATGGACAGTAGCCGCTGGGGAAGATGTCCCAGGCACTCTCATCTCTCATCTTTGATCCGTTTGATGAGTTTCTTTCTTGTCTTCCTTCTGTTCATACTCCACAGGCTTCTCTGGACAAACTCATCTGTTTCCCATAGCATCATCCAACATTTCAGGAATAAGAAAGAAGGGAATTCTAGAGCAGAAGCCCTTGTGCCTCTCCTGAGCTTTCATTCTGTATTTCTAACCACTTGTAGGTTATCTTCATTAGCTGTCCTATAGCTGCCTCAAACACTGTGTGTCCACAAGCGACCCTCTGTGCCCTATTCCTGTCAAAGAAAAAGGGCACGGAGGTTCATAACTCTTCCTTTTCTTTCTAAGTGGTATCAGTATTTGCCCTCTTGCCTATACCAAGAGCTGAGCTTTGTGTTTGACAACACACTGTGGAGGAAAGAGGAGGGGATCTGGAGTCTAACAGGACTGTGTTTGAAATCTGTTTCAACCATTGACTAACAGTTCTGTGATTTTGAATAATTTTCTTAGTTTCTCTGAGTATGTTTTCTCACCTGAAAATATAAATATGCTAACAGAGCTATCACATATTGGGCCTTTAGGAAATGTTCATTTCTTTTCTTTCCTTCTCTCTTCTCTTCTCTCCTTCCCCCACTTCCCTCCCTGTCACCATTGCAGCAGGAGCCACCACTTCTGCATCCTCCTCATCCTTTTCTTCCTCCTGCTCCTCTTCCTCCTCTCTCTCTCTCCCTTTCCCTCTTTCTCTCCCTCCCTTTCCCATAAAAACTCAGTCATCAGGTCCTATCAATCATGGTTCCTAAAGAACTGCCTTTTTCTCTCCATCCCTACTCTCGTCATCATCTCACCTGCAATAACTCCCAACCCAGTTTTACTGCCTCTGTTTCCTCCTCTAGCCTATCCTGCTCTCTGCTACCAGTTATCTGAAGACATAACTCCCTTATATGCAATCTATAATTGTTCCCAGCTGCTCACAAGAGAAAAACCAAACTCTTTGGCAATATATTCAAGGACCTTCATAATCTACATTCAAATTACTTTTCCAGTCTCATCTCCAACTAGTTCCTGAAGCTCCCCCTGGTTGTCAGCTGGGTTCTTGCCATTTGCTGGCTATGCTACATTCTTCAGTACCATTAGTTTGTTATGCATGTTATTTCCTCTACCCAGAATCTCTTCTATCTCACCCAACACTCACACACCTGGCAAACCTCTACAGAACTTTCCTGACATTGTCGAAGTGGGAGTTCCTCTTGAAAACCTTCCCTGGCTTCCTCTGAGCTTTCAAGGGCACAAATTAATTATGGTGTCTTGGCCTCCTTCCACTCCCATTGTCCCCTGGGTCTTGGCTTTGCCTTATATATTCTTACATCCCCACAGGTGACATTTTCCCTGAATCCAAATTTCTTCCATCCTGGCATTCTCTGTCTAATTATAAGCCCATGCCACAGTAATTCCCTCCTGTGACTGCAGAGTGTTAACTTTCTTGCCTGGGCCCTGGCAATAGAGAATCCAAATTTCTAATCTCAGCTTTACTGTATGCTAATTATATGATCTTGAAGAACATGCTCAAACTTCCTGAGCCTTTAAACTACTAAGTACTAACCTTCCTCACATAGCTCCTATAAAGACTAAGGGACTGACTGGCATTAGGATAGACATATAGGTCAATGGACTAGAATTGATAGTCCAGAAATAAAACCTTACCTTTTTTATGGTCAATTGATTTTCTATAAGGACGTCAAGACAATTCAACAGAGAAAGAAAGGTCTTTCAACAAAGCATGCTGGGACAACTAAATATCAACCTATTTTGAAAAGAAAGAAGTTAGACTCCTACTTCACATCATATACAAATATTAACTCAAAGTGAGTCATAGGCCTAAACATAAGAGCTAAACTATAAAACTTTTAAAAGAAGACATAGGTGTAAATAGTGACAACTTTGGATTGGACAATGATTTCTTAGACATGACATAAAAAGCACTAGTGATAAAATAATAAATAGTTAAATTGGACTTTATCAAAATTAAAGAATTTTGTGCTTCAAAGGACACCATCAGGGTGAAAAACAAAATGTAAGAAAATATGTGCAAATTATGTATCTAATCAGGGATTTGTATCCAGCATATACAAAAAACACTTACAATTCAACAATTTAAAGAAAGACAATTAAGAAATAGACAAAGGCTTAGAATAGACAATTGTCCCCCCCCCTCAAAAAAAACATCCACAGATGGCCAATAGCACATTAAAGGATGTTCAACATTATCGGTATTAGGAAAACGAAAATCAAAACCACAGTGAAATACCACTTCACACCCACTAAGGGAAAAGATACCCTATTCGATAAATGGTGCTGGCAGCAAAAGAATAATCAGCAGAGTAAACAGACAACCCACAGAGTGGGAGAAAATATTCATAAACTATGCATCTGACAAAGGTCTAGTATCCAAAATGTACAAGGAATTCAAACAAATCAGCAAGAAAAAAACAAATAATGATATCAAAAAGTGGGCAAAGGACATGAATAAATAATTATCAAAAGAAAATATACAAATGGCCAACAAACATTTGCAAAAATGTTCCACATCACTAATTATCAGGGCAATGCAAACTATAATCACAATGAGATACCACCTTATCCTGCAAAAATGGCCATAATTAAAAAGTCAAAACTTAGCCAAGCATGGTGGCAGGCACCTATAATCCCAGCTACTCAGGAAGCTGAGGCAGGAGAATCACTTGAACCCAGGAGGTGGAAGTTGCAGTGAGCTGAGAATGTGCCAGTGCACTCCAGCCTGGGCAATAAGAATAAAACTCTGTCTCAAAAAAAAAAAAAAAAAAGTCAAAAAACAACAGCTGTTGGCATAAATATGCTGAAAAGGGAACACTTTCACACTGCTGGTAGGAATGTAAACTAGTAGAACTACTATGAAAAACAGTATAGAGAGTCTTTAAGGAACCGAAAGTAGAACTACCATTCAATCCAGCAATCCCTCTCCTGGGTATCTACCCACAGGAAAGTAAGTCATTATATGAAAAAGAAATGCACAGGCATGTTTATAGCAGCACAATTCGCGATTGGAAAGATACAGAACCAACCAAAGTGCCTATTAACCAATGAGCGGATAAAGAAAATGTAGTATATGCCTTTTGCAGTAACTTGGATGGAGCTGGAGGCCATTATTCTAAGTGAAGTAATTCAGGAATGGAAAACCGAATATTGTATGTTCTCACTTCTAAGTTGAAGCTAAGCTATGAGGATGAAAAGGCATAAGAATGATATAATGGACTTTGGGGGTCTCAGGAGGGAAGGTTGAGAGGTGGGTGAGGGATAAAAGATTACATATTGGGTACAGTATACACTGCTCGGGTGATGGGTGCACTGAAATCTCAAAAGCACCGCCAAGGAACTTATTCACCACTAAAAAGCCCATGGATGGACAAAAAAACAAAACACGGCATATCCATACAATGGAATATTATAAGTACCAATACATGATATAACATGGGTGAATCTTGAAAACATGCTAAATAAATCAAACACAGAAATGAACGATTCCATTTACATGAAATGTTTCAAATAGGCAACGGCAAGTCCATAAAGACAGAAAGTAGACTGGTGGTTGCCCAGTACAGGAAGACAGTAGAGAGCAACTGCTGATAGATAGGTGATGAAAATGTTCTGGAATTAAATAGTGGTGATGGTTGCCCAACTCTGTGAGTACACTAAAAACACTAAATTATACATATTGAAAGGGTGAATTTTATGGTATGTGAATTATATTTCAATAAAACTGTCATAAAAATAATTAAAACTATTTTAAAATGTTAAAAGATTGAGATAAGTACACAATAAATACCAGTTACTCTTATAATGTGTACTTCTGTTGTTCCTGTATTGATCTTATCCTGTTGTAATTCCAGATTGGTTTAGTTTTCTATTTTCCACACTAGAACATGAACTTCCTGAAGATAGGAAACGTGCTTTATTTAGAACCTATGCCATGTTTATTTATCTTTCCCCAGTCTTTAGAGAGATATTTGGCACAGAGAACACTGTACATAACATAAGATAACTGTACATAAATTAAAATGAATGATTGAGTGAGTGGGCAAGCGGGCTTTTCATACACATATTTAGCACCTCTGTCTTACACATTTGCAGGGCTTGGGCTTAGACATTTGCAGGAAAATGTAGACTAGTCTGTAGGGATGTTTACTGTTCCAGGGACGCTACATAACTGTTTGCAGCCCTGAATTTTGAAGGAAAGAGAGAAGGGAGAAAACAGGAATGGATGAATCCTAGTGGTTATCCTTGAGACCTCACTGGTCTAACTTCCACCAAGTTTCTGTCTGTTCTCCTGGGATAAAGTTCTTCAGAAATTAACAAATTCAAACCTTGGAACATATAAGAGTTTAGTGCTAATCAAAAGCCAGGCTCTTTAATTATTATTATTCTAAATCACAACTTTCTTACAAAAAACTGCCAACAGCTACTCCTGATCTCTACTCAGAGAGCGGAAATTGTAATTTTGTTATTCTGTACCATTTTATATAGGACTCTACTTTCCCTTCCTGCCTCTATAAAGATATTGGTAATCAGTCATAGCACATTTCCCACTGATTCTGGGTATTGCCTAAAAATCTTTCTCAATACAGTGTTCCAAGAAGCCACCACCAACCTGCTTGACTTATCCATGTGACATTAACAAACCATCCCCAAAATCTAGTGACTTAAACCAACCATTTTATTATCTCTAACAATCCAGGTGGTTGATTGAGATCAGCTAGATGGTTTTTCTACATCGTGTAATGACACCTGGGCTGCAGATAACTGGGGGGTCAACTAGGCTAAAGTGTCCAAGATGGTTCACTCACATGGCTGACAGTTGATGCTGGATTTTGACTGGGAGCTTAGTCTGAGCTATCCGCTGGAGAGCCTCAGTTCTTCTCCACCTGGTCTCTCTGTATCCCTTGGGCTTATCACAGGATGACGGCTAGGCTCCAAGGCAGAAAGTGGAAGCTACCTGTCCGACTTCACTTCCACCAGTCTTCTGATGGAAGTCAGTCACAATGCAGTCCAGATTCAAGAGGAAGAGAAATAATCTCCACCTCTTAATGTGAAGAGCAGCTTGTGCATACTGCAGAGAAGAATTAAGAGACAACTTTTGAGAGCTACCACAATCTGCTCTCTGACCATAGAAATTCACATTCTTCTCAAGTGCAAAATATACTCTCTCTCCTACCCAAGATCCCCTAAAAGCCTCATCCTTTTAGCATTAGCTCAAAGTCTAAAATCTTATTAGCTAAATCTCAGGCTTAATTACAGATGGTGCTCTTAATGTGTGGCCCCATTTGTGCAGCTACTCAGAGATAGTTTCTCAAGTGCAAGGACCTGTGAACTAAAAAGATAAGTGCAATGCACATGCAATGCACAACCATGAGAAAGAGACAGAATAACTGCAACAGACGTTTCCATTCATAAATGGAAGGGGGTATAAAAGACATGTAAAAGCACTGGTTCATTGCAATTTTGAAATCCTCCAATTCCAAAGTCAGAGAGTGTTCCTGGTGTAAGGCTCGGTTTTGCTCCCTGAGAGCAGAATGGCTTTTGTTACAACAATGGCTCTTGGGTCTGCCCTCTGAGCTCTTAGCTTCACCCTCTCTGAGTCACTCTTTTTCTTTAGAAATGCTTTATGATTATAGTTAAGTAGCTTTTTCAACCTTCTTGATTGACCATAGGAAGTTAGGTCCTCAGAGACTTATTTTCATTTTGAACTATGTCTGTCCCTTTTAATCCAAGCTGAAATAACTCATCTAATTTTTAGGCTTACTATATATAAAAGTATACTGCAATGCATTAAAAACATTTCAGACTCATAAATCTTTCCAAAAATAAGTGCTTTTCTACCTTTGGCTGAAAATAAGGGTGCTGTGAAAAAAAAAATCCTCTTATACTCTTAGAAACTATTTTTTTCTAGCAGAGGGAGTATAGGAAACAGTCCTTTAAGAGTCTTAAAATCCTACTGTCTATCTCAGAGGATTGATAAGACTCAAACTTAAATCTTATTGAGGTTTCCACAACAGGTCTTACAGCCCAAACCTTGATCTGATCTAGACTTCCAAGGCCACATTTTCCTAGCAGTGACATGGAATTAATCTCTGCCCCCAGATTTTTATTTACTTTGAGAGTATTTTGTAGGCTGGGGGAGGCTGAAAATAAGAAATGCTTTATTTTGTAACTCAGCAAATCCTAGATTAGGAATGTTTCTTCTTGATTCTTCTTGAAAACCGGACAGCCCATTCTTCCATTCATCTCTTTTTATCTCTGTACTTTATCAGGCACAGTTAAAAGCTATCACATGCCCTTTCAACATTCTGCCTGATAATCTGAGGAAAATCCACAAGTTCATTAGACATATGTTCTATATTATTGCATTGCCACTTACCACCACTTCATAATTAGGATCACCTTTTCTCCAGCCTCCAACACAACTTTCCCACAGTCATTTTAGTCTCTGTGAACAATCTCCTCAAAAACCTTCCCAGTTTCACTCATTGCCTGGTCCCAAAACCAGTGCCACAGGTTTAGGTTTTTGTTACAGCAGTGCCCCACTTCTAGGTAAAAGTTACTGTTTTAGTAGTTCATTGCTATTAAAAACTTAGTAGCTTAAGGAGACATTATACTACCAGACTTCAAACTATACTATAACCAAAACAACATGGTACTGGTACAAAAACAGACACATAGACCAATGGAACAGAATAGAGAACTCCGAAACAAGACCACACATCGACAACCATTTGATCTTCAAAAACCTGACAAAAAACAAGCAATGAGGAAGGGATTCCTTATTTAATAAATAGTGCTGAAAGAACTGGCTAGCTATATGCAGAAAATTGAACTGGACTCCTTCCTTACATCTTATACAAAAGTTAACTCAAGATGGATTAAAGACTTTAATGTAAGACCCAAAACTATAAAAAACCTAGAAGAAAATCTAGGCGATACCATTTAGGACATAGACATGGGCAAATATTTTATGACAAAATCTTCAAAAGCAATTGCAACAAAAGCTAAAATTGACAAATGAGATCTAATTAAACTAAAGAGCTTCTGCACAGCAAAAGAAACTATCATCAGAGCAAACAGGCAACCTACAGAATGGGAGAAAATTCTTGCAATCTATCCATCTGACAAAGGTCTAATATCCAGAATCTACAAATAAACAAATTTACAAAAAAAAAACACATTAAAAAGTGGACAAAGGACATGAACAGACACTTCTCAAAAGAAGACATTCATGCAGCCAACAAAATATTAACAAAGCTCAACATTACTGATCATTAGAGAAATGCAAATCAAAACCACAATGAGATACCATCTCACATCAGTCAGAATGTTGATTATTACAAAGTCAAGAAACAACGGCTGGTGAGGTTACACTGTTGGTGGGAATGTGCATTAATTCAACCATTGTGGAAGACAGTATGGCAATTCCACAAAGATCTAAAAGCAGAAATACCTTTTAACCCAGCAATCCCATTACTGAGTATATACCCAAAGGAATATAAATCATTCTACTACAAAGATATATGCATGTGTATGTTCATTGGAACACTATTCACAATAGCAAAGACATGGAATCAACCCAAATGTCTATCAATGATAGATTAGATAAAGAAAATGTGGTACATATATACCATGAAATACTATGTAGCCATAAAAAAGGAATGAAATCATGTCCTTTGCAGGGACATGTATGGAGCTGAAAGCCATTAGCCTCAGCAAACTAATGCAGGAACAGAAAACCAAACACAGCATGTTCTCACTTATAAGTGGGAGCTGAACAATGAGAACACATGGACACAGGGAGGAGAACAATACACACTGGGACCTGTCAGGGGCAGGGGAGGGAGAGCATCAGGATAAATAGGTAATGCATGCTGGGCTTAATACCTAGGTGATGGGTTGATAGGTGCAGCAAACCACCATGGCACACGTTTACCTACGTAACAAACTTGCACATCCTGCACATGAACTCTGGAACTTAAAATAAATGTAAAAATTTAACTCAGTAGTTTAAAACGACAACCACGTTAATCAATTCTTACAACTCTGCGTGTCAAGAATTGGATAGAGTACAGCAGAGATGGCTCATCTCTTCTTCTCATGTCTTCTGCTGGAACCAGATCATCCAAAATGGCTTCTTCACTTACATGTCTGATGGTGCTTCAGGTGAGATGGCTCAAAGGGGCTAGGTGGTGGCTGGAATAACTTGCCTGCAGTCCTGTGCCTGGAGCCTCAGTTCTCATGGTGGCTGGGTCTTCAGTTCTCCTTCATGGAGTCGCAGGTTATCTCCCTCTCCACACGGCCTCTCCACATGGTCGCTCTAGCACAGCAAATAGATTTCTTCTGGCAGCTCAGGGCTCCCAAGAGCAGAAAGCAGACTTCCAGGGCTTCTTAAGGTTTAGGCCAGAACTGGCACAACTCCACCTCTTCTACTTTTTACTGGTTAAAGCAAATCAGAGGAGCAGCGCAGCTTCAAGGGGAGGTGGTTACACAATGGTGTCAGTACCAGGTGAGGTGGTCCACTGGGGGACATTGATATAGCAGACTGCAACACAGTCTACTGGAATTGGTAAGGAAGAGGGATTCTATTTACTATTCTCGACCTTTTGCTACATCTATTTGCTTGATTCTGAAGCATACACAGCTTGCAGACAGTTGTGCCACATCATACAGAAACATTGCCACATGTTGGCTCTGAGGCGTCATGCACTCATGCGTGTCTTCTTCATCCCTTCCTTTACCACTAACCTCCACATTGCCCTTGACAGACTTATGTAAACCATTTATGTTTGGTTTGGGTCCTTCATTCATGTTGCCCATAGAGCATTTGGAGAAAACTGTTTCAGATTGTCTCAGCCAAATATTTGCTATGTATAACCATTCCCATTTCTGGAAAGCCAACTGCTTGCACCAAAAATGTAGAACATAGACATCAGATAACCCCTACCCACAGACAGGAGCACTTGTATCTCATCTGCTCTGGGGTAAATGGCAACTGAAAGCTCAATTCCAGTATAAAATGTAAGGAACAAAGAAATTCTGTATCTACCAGAAGTAGTCTTGCACAGAATTAATTGAGGTGCTGCAGGAGTCTCTGAGCCTTCAAAGTAAAATCACAAGCCAACTTTTAGATGTTTGTGCATTTTGCAGGGGAAAAGATCCATTAGCTTTCATCAGATTGTTAAAAGGGACTCCATGTACCCAGAAAAAAGCTAAGAACCTGGTCTCACATAGAATACTGTGATATACTTTTCCCATTACTCAAAGGCCAACTTGCAACTTTTATTGTCGTAAGCCACATCTTCCCTCCTCAGTATGAAGAAGCGTAGGCTTGATCGATCATAAATATCAAAGGAAATGGAAATGCAGCTCTATTATTCTCCACTGACAGATCCTTTTTTTCTATCCTCCATGTGCCCTTATCTTGTCTCTCCATATCCTCACATTCCAACTCACCTCCTGTGTATTCTATTTTTTTTAATGTTCCAGCCATATCCCTGGACATGACTTTATCTATTTCTAACATTGAATGACCTGTAATAGATTAGACTTTATACCTGTAAGAAAGTAGATTACCCAGCACCATCGAGTGACTTAATCTGAGATGAGAACTAGTAGATTGTAATGAAACACCAGTGCATGTTTCCAAATGCCCTTTGTCTCACTTGGAGATACACTTTTCCTTTAACAATCACAGGAGTAGAGTTGACATATGTTGTAGTATATTATTTTGATTAAATTCCAGTGAATTCCAGCAACATCATGTGTGAAATTGTAAAACAAATTTTCCCTATAATTTTGAATTTTCTGTTGCTTGTGTATATCTCATGAGATAGAGGAGAAAGAATCGATTGTCCCATTGTCATGGTAAAGTGGAGTTTCCTTATGTAGATACATCCATTGACAGATCTCTCCTGTTCTTGCCAATTTAATTCATTAAGCATCGGATGAATCAGGCACCCACTTAGGTCCAATGGTTCATATAAGAGGAGTAAAATTGATTGTTGCCCTCAAGTTACTTATGTTTATTATTAAATCTTTCCCAAGATTTAATGGGAGGAATAATAAAAACAGATACAAAGAGAAGGAAGCAGTGGAGAATTAGATGAGCGGTCTGCATTCTCAGGAGAGAAGAGAAACAAAGAATTAATTCTTGTCTCCCACATTTGCCTTCATTTCCTTCCAGCACTTTCTGCTCTTGATATTTCTCCTTTGTTGCTTTCTTTTCTCTCTTTCTTTCTTTTTTCTCTTTCTTTCTTTTTTTTCATTCTTTCTTCTTTTATTTTCTTTTTAAAAATTTTTTTATTTTTATTTTTATTATACTTTAAGTTCTGGGGTACCTGTGCAGATCTTGCAGGATTGTTACATAGGTATACACATGCCATGGTGGTTTGCTGCATCCATCCCCCCCTTCATTTACATTAGGTATTTCTTCTAATGTTATCCCTCCTTAACCTCCCCCACCCCCTGCTATTGCTCCCCTAGCCCTCCACCCCACAACAGACCCCAGTGTGTGATGTTCCCCTCCCTGTGTCCATGTATTCCCATTGTTCAACACCCACTTACGAGTGAGAACATGTGGTGTTTCGTTTTCTTCTTGTGTCAGTTTGCTGAGAATGATGATTTCCAGATTCATCCATGTCCCTACAAAGGACATGAACTCATCTTTTTTTATGGCTGCATAATATTCCATGGTATACATGTGCCACATTTTCTTTATCCAGTCTATCCTTGATGGGCATTTGGGTTGGTTCCAAGTCTTTGCTATTGTAAACAGTGCCACAATGAACATACACATGCTTATGTCTTTATAATAGAATGACTTATAGTCCTTTGGGTATATACCCAGCAATGGGATTGCTGGGTCAAATGGAATTTCTATTTCTAGATCCTTGAGGAATTGCCACACTGTCTTCCACAATGGTTGCACTAATTTATACTCTCACCAACAGTGTAAAAGTGTTCCTATTCTCCACATCCTCTCCTGCACCTGTTGTCTCCAGATTTTTTAATGATCGCCATTCTAACTGGCGTAGAGGGTACCTCAATGTGGTTTTGATTTGCATTTCTCTAATGACCAGTGATGATAAGCATTTTTTCATGTTTGTTGGCCACATAAATGTCTTCTTTTGAAAAGTGTCTGTTCATATCCTTTGCCCACTTTTTGATGGGGTTGTTTGTTTTTTTCTCGTAATTTGTTTTAGTTCTTTGTAGATTCTGGATATTAGCCCTTTGTCAGATGGGTAGATTGCAAAATTTTTTCTCATTCTGTTGGTTGCCAGTTCACTATAATGATTGTTTCTTTTGCCATGCAGAAGCTCTTAAATTTAATTAGATCCCATTTGTCTATTTTGGCTTTTGTTGGTATTGATTTTGGTGTTTTAGTCATGAAGTCCTTGCCTATGCCTATGTCCTGAATGGTATTGCCTGTTTTCTTCTAGGGTTTTTATGGTGTTAAGTCTTTTATGGTGTTTAAATTTTTAATCCATCTGGAGGTAAATTTGGATAAGGTGTAAGGAATGGGTCCAATTTCAGCTTTCTGCACATGGTTAGCCAGTTTTCCCAACACCATTTATTAAACAGGGAATCCTTTCCCCACTGCTTGTTTTTGTCAGGTTTGTCAAAGAGCAGATGGTTGTAGGTGTGTGGCATAACTTCTGAAGCTTCTATTCCGTTCTGTTGGTCTATATGTCTGTTTTGGTACCAGTACCATGGTGTTTTGGTTTCTGTAGCCTTATAGCATAGTTTGAACTCAGATAGCGTGATGCCGCCAGCTTTGTTCTTTTTGCTTAGGATTGTCTTGGCTATGCGGGCTCTTTTGTGGTTCCATATGAAGTTTAAGGTTGTTTTTTCCAGTTCTATGAAGAAGGTCAGTGGTAGCTTGATGGGGATAGCATTGATTCTATAAATTACTATAGGCAGTATGGCCATTTTCACAATATTGATTCTTCCTAACCATCAGCATGGAATGTTTTTCCATCTGTTTGTGTCCTCTTTTATTTCCTTGAGCAGTGGTTTGTAGTTCTCCTTAAAGAGGTCCTTAACATCCTTTGTTAGTTGTATTCCTAGACATTTTATTCTCTTTGTAGCAATTATGAATGGGAGTTCACTCATGGTTTAGCTTTCTGTCTGTCTGTTATTGGTGAATAGGAATGCTTTTGATTTTTGCACATAGAGAACTTCTCCAACCTAGCAAGCCAGGCCAACATTCAAATCCAGGAAATACAGGAACACCAGATATTCTTGAGGAATATCTGGTGTTCTCTGTATTTCCTGGATTTGAAAGATATTCCTCAAGAAGAGCAACCCCAAGGCACATAATAATCAAATTCACCAGGGTTGAAATGAAGAAAAAATGCTAAAGGCAGCCAGAGAGAAAGGTCAGGTTACCCACAAAGGGAAGCCCATCAGACTCACAGCAGATCTCTTGGCAGAAACCTTACAAGCCAGAAGAGAGTGGGGGCCAATATTCAACATCCTTAAAGAAAAGAACTTTCAACCCAGAATTTCATATCCAGCCAAATTAAGCTTCATAAGTGAAGGAGAAATAAAATCTTTTATGGACAAGCAATTGCTGAAAGATTTCATCACCACCAGGCCTGCCTTACAAGAGCTCCTGAAGGAAGCACTAAACATAGAAAGGAAAAGCCAGTACCAGCCACAGCAAAAATGTACCAAATGGTAAAGACCATCGACACAATAAAGAAACTGCATCAACTAACAGGCAAAACAACCAGCTAGTATCAAAATGGCAGAATCAAATCCTCCCATAACAATATTAACCTTAAATGTAAACAGGCTAAATACCCCAATCAAAAGACACAGACTGGGAAATTGGATAAAAAGTCAAGACCGATCAGTGTGCTGTATTCAGGAAACCCATCTCATGTGCAAAGACACACATAGACTCAAAATAAAGGGATGCAAGAAGATTTACCAAGCAAATGGAGAGCAAAAAAAAGCAGGGGTTCCAATCCTAGTCTCTGATAAAATGGACTTTAAACCAACAAAGATCAAAAGAGACAAAGAAGGACATTACATAATGGTAAAGGGATCAATGCAACAAGTAGAGCTAACTATCCTAAATATATATGCACCCAATACACGAATACCCAGATACATAAAGCAAGTTCTTAATGATCTACAAGGAGACTTAGACTCCCACACAATAATAGTGAGAGACGTTAACACTCCACTGTCAATATTAGACAGATCAACAAGACAGAAAATTAGCAAGGATATCCAGGACTTGAACTCAGATCTGGACCAAGTGGACCTAATAGACATCTACAGAACTCTCCACCCCAAATCCATAGAACATATATTCTTCTCAGCACCACATCACACTTACTCTAAAATTGACTACATATTTGGAAGTAAATAACTCCTCATCAAATGCAAAAGAACGGAAATCATAACAAACAGTCTCTCAGACCACAGTGCAATCAAATTAGAACTCAGGACTAAGAAAATCACTTGAAACTGCACAACTACATGGAAACTGAACAACCTGCTCCTGAATGACTACTGGATAAATAATGAAATGAAGGCAGAAATAAAGATGTTCTTCAAAACCAATGAGAATGAAGACACAACGTACCAGAATCTCTGAGACACATTTAAATCAGTGTCTAGAGGGAAATTTATAGCACTAAATGCCCACATGAGAAGCAAGGAAAGTTCTAAAATCGACACCCTATTGTCAAAATTAAAAGAACTAGAGGAGCAAGATCAAACAAATTCAAAAGTTAGCAGAAGACAAGAAATAACTGAGATCAGAGCAAAACTGAAGGAGATAGAGACACAAAAAATCAATAAACCCAGGAGCTGGTTTTTTTTAAAAGATCAACAAAATAGATAGACTACTAGCCAGACTAATAAACAAGAAAAGAGAGAAGAATTTAATAGATGCAATAATAAATGATAAAGTGGATATCACCACTGATCCCACAGAAATACAATCTACCATCAGAGATTACTACAAACAACTCTATGCACATAAACCAGTAAATCTAAAAGAAATGGATACATTCCTTGACACTTACGCTCTCCCAGGAATAAATCAGGAAGAAGTTGAATCCCTGGATAGACTAATAACAAGATCTGAAGTTAAGGCAGCAATTAATAGCCTACCAACCAAAAAAAGTCCAGGTCCAGACAGGTTCACAGCCGAATTCTACAAGACCTACAAAGAGGAGCTTGTACCATTCCTTCTGAAACTATTCCAAAGAATACAAAAAGAGGGAATACTCCCTAACTCATTTTATGAGACCAAGATCATCCTGATACCAAAACCTGGCAGAGACACAACTAAAAGAGAAAATTTCAGGCCAATATCCATGATGAACATTGATGCAGGAATCTTCAATAAAATACTGGCAAACCAAATGCAACAGCACATCAAAAAGATTATCCATCACGATCAAGTAGGCTTCATCCCAGGGAGGCAAGGCTGGTTCAACATATGCAAATCTATAAACGTAATCCACCACATAAACAGAACCAAAGACAAAAGCCACATGATTATCTCAATAGATGCAGAGAAGGCCTTCAACAAAATTCAACAGCCCTTTATGCTAAAAAATCTCAATAAACTAGATATCGATAGAATGTATCTCAAAATAATAAAAGCTATGTACGCCAACCCCCAGCAAATATCATCCTGAATGGGCAAAAACTGGAAGCATTCCCTTTGAAAACTGGCACCAGACAAGGATGCCCTCTCTCACCACTCCTATTCAATATAGTATTGGAAGTTCTAGCCAGAGCAATCAGGCAAGAAAAGGAAATAAACGATATTCAATTAGGAAAAGAGGAAGTCAATTGTCTTTATTTGCAGATGGCAAGATTGTATATTTAGAAGACCCCATCGTCTCAGCCCAAAATTTCTTTTTCTTTCTTTCTTTTCTTTCTTTATTTCTTTCTTTCTTTTTCTCTTTCTTTCTTTCCTTCCTTCCTTCTTTCTTTCTCTTTCTTTCTCTCTTTCTTTTCCTTCCTTCCTTCCTTCCTTCCTCCCTCCCTTCTTTCCTTCCTTCTCTTTTTTTTTTTTTTTGAGATGAAGTGTTGCTTTGTTGCCCAGGCTGGAGTGCAGTGGCGCGATCTTGTCCACTGCAACCTCCACCTCCCAGGTTCAAGCGATTCTCCTGCCTCAGCCTCCCAAGAAGCTGGGACTACAGGTGTGCACCACCACACCTGGTTAATTTTTATATTTTTAGTACTGATGGGGTTTCACCATGTTGGTCAGGCTGGTCTCCAGCTCCCAGCCTCAGGTGATTTGCCCATCTGAGCTTCCCAAAGTGCAGGGATTACAGGCATGAGCCACCATGCCCAGCCCCCTTGTTGCTTTTCTCAAATAATGAAACAAAACAACAAAAAGTGAAAGTAGAACTTCTCAGCCCAGCTTTTTGTCCTTCCCCTCTTTCCTTTCAAGGATTTGTCTTCCTTTTTCTGCTCTTTGGCCAGGCAATGGACTCTGGCATGTTGGCTTTCCTCGCTCTGATTTCTTCCACTCCAGCTCATTTTCCTTCTCTGCCACGTCATCTCATAGGCACCTCTCAACAAACGAATACGGGTGGAGCAGCTCACACGCCCAAGCTCTGTGCTGGGCCCCAGAGATGCAAAGGCAAATCCAATTTTGTGTAGGGAAAGCTTGTTTACAAAACTCTCCATCTCCTAGGGATCTATCCTTCCTCCATATGAATTTCCTTTTTTATTTCTTTCACTCTCTCTCCTCAGACTATTTTTATTTCCATCTTGACTGCCATTAGAGGTCTCCTATGAGAAGGAAATTATCTATAATGGAACAGGAACATTAAAAGCCTCAGTTTCCTTGGAAATTATTGAACTCATGAGGGTTTCACACTGGGTTTTGAATTTTAAGAATTAAGTTATAAGAAACTTTTTCTAACAAGATTATTTTAATACTTGCCCTTTCTAATTCTTCTTCAGGTACTGGTTTTTAAACTTTAGGCTGTGAGAATCTTCTGTAAGTTCCAGTCAATGCCAGATTATGAAGAAATGCCTTTCCAAATTCCTAAACCTGAACTAAATATGTCAAAGGTAGGAAGCCTGGAAGTAATTGCTACCAGCATCTCTGTATGAGCAATCTTGAACGTGTTTAGGCAAAGGGTATTGCTGAAATGACTCCGCTAGTCTTAGTGATCTGCTGGTGTGCCACTCAAGTTAAGGGGGCTGCTAGTAATAATTATCATTTTGATTATTTATTCATTAATTCAAAAAATATAAGCACCTGTGATACAGTAAGCATTAAACTGAGAGTCAGGATTATGCCAAGACAGACATAGTTTCTGCTCTGATGGAGTTTTCAGTCCAGCTGGGATTATGAACATATACAGTAATTCTAATAAAGTGTCCTGCATGTTATGACAACATCACTATGTGCCAGGCATGTGCTAGCTGTGCCATATTCTTATCTCATTTAATGTATGCAACATTCATATCAGGTAAGCACTATTAACCTCTCCACTTTACATATGAGGAAACTCGGACTCAAGCATGTTAAGTAACTTGCCCCAATTACAGACTCTGAACTCGGGTCTGTTTGACTCAGTAGCTAGAGTTCTTCCCTACCACCCTACTGCGCTTCTCACAAAACTGAAATGTGGTGCCATGCGGGACATCATAAACAGACTGTCAGGATGGTGAAAGAGTAAGACGAAGCAGTGGTAGCAGTGTCTCAAACTACTCATCTGCAGGAAGCTTGCTTATGAGAATTAGGAATAAAATAACAAAGTGCTTTAAAAAGGTCATTTTCTATGACCCAAATCATTTTCTAATTCCAGGGGTAGAAAAATCTCTGCAAAATGAATAAAAATGATAAAAGAATTGTTTTTTCTTAATCTCACTCATTTCCACAAAGATTATATTCATATTCAAGTGCTTTGTCTTGAAAGGCTAGAAAAGGGGAAGAAGTAAAGACTAGCTCCCCTTCTTAAGACAGAAAAAAAAATACAGAGAAGAAGCAATGATACATAAAAGCACAGTGAAAAGGTCTGTCTCCAACCAAGGTCAGCAGGCTGCCCAGATTCAGACAATTCCAAGTGCAACCCAAAGACTGTAAATGCCCCATAGCTCACTCCCTGGGGCCTGATGGGACATATTCCTAACAGTTGTTGTTACCATTTAGTGGGTCAGAGGAAAGATGCTATTCTTTTGGCTTTACCTGGAAAGATTTTCTTTTATCAGCAGAAAAGGATAAAAACTTAATTATTTCAAAAGGAAGAGGTCTCAATAAAGTGAGTCTAAAAAATAATCCACTCTGGCCAAACTCGCTCCATTAAAGAATTTTCTGCTTCGTATTGATTTGCAGTTTGTACATGATATCTTAAGATAACTAGTGCATAGTCTGTGAATTGGAATGTTCAGATTTTTGTTCCAGCTTTGGAAAAACCAACATGGTGACTTTTTGCAAGTCATTTTACCTCCCTGGGCTTTGATTTCCTTTTCTATAAAATGATAGTATTTGGACTTTATAGCTCTCCTTCCAGTTCTAATAATCTGTGACTGTACTCCATGGACCCTAGCTGGATAGTTACTTATCTAGATCAGCATTCCCATGGGTAACCAGTCTCCCCAAGCATTTATGCAAGCCCTGTTTATGTCTCTAAGGAGGTGGGCCACCCAGCTCTAAGGGCCTTTCCTATGCCAGGAGAAGTTTGAGACAGAAAAACATCTAAACAGAAAATTAGAGTTAAAAATGGTTTATATAACTTCCTGATCTGGGAAAACAATGAAGCTCATGCTAACTGAATCTAAAGGGAAGGAAACTGATATGATTTGGCTCTCTGTCCCCACCCAAATCTCATCTTGAATTGTAATCCCCACAGGTCGAGGGACTGACCTGGTGTGAGGTGATTGGATCATGGAGGTGGCTTTCCCCATGCTGTTGTCGTGATAATGAGTGAGTTGTCATGAGATCTGATGGTTTTAAAGTGTTCGGCAGTTCCCCGCCTCATTCTCTCTCTCTCTGTCTCTCTCTCTCTCTCTCTCTCTCTCTCTCTCTCCTGCTGCCACGTAAGATATGCCTTACTTTCCCTTCACCTTCTGCCATGATTATAAGTTTCCTGACGCCTCCCCAGCCATGTGGAACTGTAAGTCAATTAAACCTCTTTTTTTTGAGAGGAAGTCTCACTCTGTCACCCAGGCTGGAGTGCAGTGGCCGATCTCGACTCACTGAAACCTCCACCTCCCATGTTCAAGCAATTCTGTTGCCTCAGCCTCCTGAGTAGCTGGGACTACAGGCATGTGCAACCACACCCAGCTAATTTTTGTATTTTTAGTAGAGATGGGGTTTCACCATGTTGGCCAGGATGGTCTCAATATCCTGACCTCACGATCCACCTGCCTCAGCCTCCCAAAGTGCCGGGATTACAGGCGTGTGCCACAGTGCCTGGCCAGTTAAATCTCTTTTGCTTATAAATTACCCAGTCCAGGTAGTTCTGTATAGCAGTGTGAAAACAGACTAATAGAGAAACTAAATGTAATGGGTATAATATTCTTAAAATATTAATTATTTGTGTAGTTATTACCTCTTCTAAATTATGTTTCACAGCAGCCACTCCACATCTTGAGCCCAAAGAAAGTAGAGTGAGTAAATGCCACTTTGGGCATCAGGAGTAAGTTACGATGTGTGTGTGACTGGGGACAGTGTGGTGGGGGTCCTGCCACCAGACTGAAGGAAAATGCAAGTGTGCTCTGCCACCCCAGCAGGTTGTGAGAAGTGTGAAAGGCTGGAGGAGGGGAAATAATGGACATGCATGCCTCCCACTCTCTCTCAGCAAAGTTCATTGCTGCATAACAAGTTATCACAATTTTAGCAGCTTAAAATAATGGGTATTTATTATCTCACAGTTTCTGTGGATCAGGATTAGCTGGATTCTCTGCTTAGGGTCACACAAGACTACAACCAAGATGGAAGCTAGGCTGCGTTCTCATCTGGAGGCATGACTGGAAAAGAATCCATCTCCAAGCTCACTCAGGTTGTTGGCAGTTTTCATTTCCTTGTGGTTTTAAAACTGGGGGTCCTGACTTCCTACTGGCTGGTGGCTGCTGGCTGCCTTCAGGTCCTGGAGGCCACCCACAGTTCCTAGAAGTCACCTACAGTTCCTCACTACATTGGCTTTCCCCACACGGCCACTTCATCAAGTCAGCAAGCAAAGTCTCTTGCAAGTCAGCTAGCAAGATGCAATTTTTTATATAATGTAACATAATCACCAGAGTGACACTGTATCCATTTTTTATATTTTATTGGTTAGAAGCAATCACAGGTCCCACCCCCGCTCCCACTCAAGGGGAGGGGTTTATACAAGGGTATGTGCACCAGGATGTGAGGATCATAAGGAATCACGTTGGAGCCTGTCTGCCCCAAAACCAAAAGCAAAGAGGCCCTTGCCCTCTGAGTCTCTGAGGAGAGACTTCATTGCAGAGTCTGTCCCCACCCCCCACACCCAACACGTGGTGGCCATATCAGAGCAAAGTTATGGTTAGGCTGAAAGCAGGTCTGAGTTGGTTTGCTGGAGTCTCTGTCCTTGTATGGAAAATACTCAGAAATTCCTGGATGCTCTTTAGAAGAAACGAGAAAGTAACTAACTTGCTGGATGGTCAGCTCACCAGAGGGGTCACCATGGGGGAGTAAAATGACCCCGTGGCCAAGGGCAGCCAAGGCCGGAAAGCAAGTGGTAGTCACAGCCAGGCCTCAGAAGGCTACACAGCACCAGCTGGCTCAAAAGAGAAGGCCACCAAGTCCTTCCCAAGTTGAGAAAAGAAGAACTCTCAAGTTTCCAGCAGCAGCTGCCACCTGGGCAAGCACTGACAGTACAGGGAAAGGACACAATCCAGCAGGATCGGTGAAGACTCCAAGAGCAGCCAGAAGCCTGCAGCTCTGCGATCACCTCTGCGGCTACAGAGTAAACTCACCCATCTACCCTCTTGAAGTGGGGTGGGGAGGGGGGACTCTGAAAACCTCAGCAGTTACCTGAAAGGAACTATTTTAAAACAAAAGGAGACTGACATATTGTTAATTGGCTCATTTAAAGTTCACATTTGTTTCCCCTGCTACCCCAGGGCTGGAGGATCTTGAAGAAAATTCAATCAGTTATAGAGAAATAAAGGAAGTACATTTTCTTTTCACAATTGGATTGTGTGAGTGCATTTGTAATCCTGCTGCACCTGCTATGTAACAGACACTATATACATATGTTTCCATAGAGTTCTCCCACCATCCTATGAGGTAAGTGTTATTATATTCCCATTTTACAAATGAAGTTGAAACTCTGAGAGGTTAAGTAATTTGTGCAAGGTCACCCAGCTGGCAAGTGGAAAAGTTTGTATAGAACCCAGAATTGTCTAATTCTAATACTTAGGCTTTTATTCACTGTGTCTCTGTATTAGTTAGGAAGGCTAAATTCGGTAATTAGCATTCCTCAAACCTCAACAGCTTAACACAAAAAAAATTGGTTCTTGCTTGTTTCACAACCAAGTGCAGGTCTTACTCTTACAAACTCTTTGCTCGTTTGGAGATCTACACTCCTTCTCTTTCCTGGCTCTGCTATCCTCCAAATCTGCAGAGTCCTCTCCATTCAATCAGCGAATACAAGAGGAGAGACCATGGAGAGTTGCATAGGGTGATTTTCCGGGCCAGGCCTGGAAGTGTTACACATTACTTCTGACAACATCTATTGGCCAGAACTCAATGACATGATGCCACCTACCCGCAAGGATGCCTTGGAGGTGTAGCCTAGGTATGTGCCTAAAAGACAAGACTAGGACTTGGTGGACACAGTATTCTTTGCCACCATTCCATACTCATAACCTAAAAGACAGACATGTATGTCATCTTTTTCACCTTTCTTACCCCAGAGGAATTGGATTTTCCTTCCGTTAAATATGAAGACCAAAATTCAATAAATTGGCCTGATAATAAAGTAGTAAATATAACAGATACAGCCAGAAAACTTTTTAGATTTGGCTTCACGGTACTCTACAACTTGCTATGAGTTGTCTTTCATCCATTTTAGTTTCATTCCTGGGCCTCAGCAGCTAAAGTCCATGGTTGGCGCGTGCCCTGGCCATGGCTGACTCCAGTTGCTTAGTTGAAATCATAGTGTGACCTGCCTTTGTGATGTGTCTACGGCTTGGATGTTGGAGTTCCAGTGGGAAGAGAAATCCAACACATGATTGTTTTGCTATAATCTTAGAGAGCCCCTAATTACCTGGGCTTAAGCCATTCAGAAAACTGACAATAATAATAATAATATCATAACTTAGAAGTTACCATGTCATATTGAGTTTTGTTTCCCCAGGGCTGGCAGGCACTAGATGAGTGTTTATTGATTTGATCTGACCAATAAGTTTATTTTAATGGTAACAATAGGAAGATGAGCTTAGAAAATATATTTTTGGCTGAAATAAGGACAAAATGTTGCTGTTGTTGTTTTTAACCATAAATGTCTTGGAATAATGTTATCTTGATAAATGCAAAAATGGAATAAACAACTATCCACTTAGTGATGGTTGGCATGTGTTCCTAACTTAGGACGAGATTGAGTGATATTCCAGCTATGCTTTCTGGTGTCCTTCAGGGTTTGATGGAGGAGCTGCAGAAACCATGGCTCGTGGAAGATAGAGCAGGGGCACAGGAGAGCACAGGTCCCCTTCCGTGAACTCAACCACAGCAGCTTTGTCTCAATTTCTTGTGCCATGTAAAATTTTAGGAAAGGATGATAAAGACATGGGTAAGCCACCGGAGTAAACCAGTGGCTTAGTTTGGGTATCATATGTGAGGTAGTTAATCCTACATCATTCTCGCCGTGCCTAAGAAAGAAACAACTGGAGAGGTGATAGTGGGCAACTTAGAGTCTATCTTCCTCAAAGGCAATTTGGAGAGTGGAAAAAGCATGGGTTTTGGAGGCAGACAAACATGAGGTCAAAGCATGGAACTTATTAGCTCTGCACAGAAATACACTGCCCTTGCAGGATACCTGTGAAGAACAGGAAAGACCACAGGCTTAAAAGAAGGACAAGATATTGTAGTGACTAAGAGTATGGGCTTGGGAGTTGTACTGCCTGATTCAAGACTGCCATTTATTAGCTTAGTAACCTTGGGCAAGTTAACTAACTTTACTAATCCTCAGTCTCCACATCTGTAAAATGGGTTTATTGACAGTATTCGCATCATAAGCTTGTTATAAGACTTAAATGAATCTATGTCTGCAAAGCACTTAGCACTGCTGGACACATAGTAAGTGTACAGTGATGACAATTATTACAAATAATTATTAATAAAGTTCTAAGAATAGACCCAGACACACAGAAGACATTTAATAAATTATAGCTATAAGAACTTTCACCCAAGATCTCCTCTCAGAAAAAGAAAATACTAAAGTGAAGAAGGAAGAGGAAGGGGCCGTGGGTTAGTAATACAGAATGGGTGAGTTTCTTAAAGTATTGAATATGACTAGAAAAACTGCATGAGTAGAGAAGAAAAAGATTAGGGGATGTTATGGGGGAACCATGGTAGTAACGAGACAGACAAACATGGGGTCAACTTCATGCTCAGAGATAAGGCATTACTGTGAAAGAGGAAAAGCTCAACAGCCTGGCATGACTCAGTAGGCCTCATTCCAAAAGCAAGGCACTGTCTTCACACAGGCTCCAATAAAATGCACATGGAACACAGAAGCCAGCTAACACAGATCGATCGTCTTCTCAACTTTCCAAACCCATACCTTGTGTCCTGTGGGGTGGCCATCCTGCTCAGGGCCAGATTCAGGCAGGCAGTGGGGCAAAGAAAGCCAAGAGAGGAATGTAGAACCAAGAATGGGGGTAACTCTTCAGCTCCCACATATCACTGGTAGGCAAGTGTGTGGTGCCCAGTTGTGCATGGCTTTGCATTAAATAATAGACAAAGGGAATTGTCTGTATGTAGCTCCTGCCCTAATGCACCTCAGGATCCAATACCCATCAGAGACTCCTTTTCCTAGGCAGCCCATCAGGCAATAAGATCAGATGGCAACTTTGCAAACTCATGTTTTATCTTCTTAATATAACAGCCTATTTCCTCAAATTATCCAGTAGACGCAAAAGAAGGAGAAAAGCATCACCTAACAGTAACTCTTAAAATCCAAACTGATTAATTTCTCAAATGAATAATTTAGATCTGAGACACAAAATCATTTGGAAAAGAGCTTCTACTTTAGGTAATTTCATTCTACACCTTTCAACACCAATGGACTCCACTATTTCACAAAACCTAATGCTTGTCTCATCTGCAATATGACTTCCAATATAACCAATCAAAGGGAGAAAGCAGCGCCTAATGGCAGGGCAGGATTCCCTTCCAATTCTGAAAAGGAAAGGGCAGGACAAGGGTGAGCTGTAGCCAGGTCAATCCCGTCAACCTAAGCAAATAGCTCCTTCTGGGTGAATGGCCAGGAATTGAGATATTAATCTGGAAATGTTATCTGGAGACTAGATGGATGATCGATTCCTAAAATACTTGAATACAATAGAATAAATCTCCCAACAAAGACACAGTGGTTATGCTTAATCTGTCTTTAATGATTAAGGCCATCATATTACACATAAATTGTCGTTATATGATAGTTGTTGGACGGACATGTCAATAACAGGCATGTTAAATATAGCATCAAATCCTGCTCTATACATTTAAATCCTCCACCATTTGCCAACTGTGTAACCTTGACTCATCTTTGTGCCTCAGTTTACTAATCTATAAAATGGGAATAATACCGTTCATCTCATAGAGTTTGACAAAGACTCTCTTCTTTGATTGAAACTTTAGTCAGGCTTCTCTGAGTCCTCAGCTTGACTGGGCCTGAACTTGGGGTCCCTCTCTGGCTCTGTAGAATCCATTTTAACCAAGAATCTTACTAACAAACAAAAATTTTCAGCTGGGCACGGTGGCTCACACCTGTAATCCCAGCACTTTGCGAGACCGAGGCGGGCAGATTACCTGAGGTCAGGAGTTTGAGACCAGGCTGGCCAACATGGTGAAACCTCATCTCTACTAAAAATACAAAAATTAGCCGGGCGTGGTGGGGTGTGCCTGTAACCCTAGCTACTTGGGAAGCTGAGGCAGGAGAATAACTTGAACCTGGAAGATGGAGATTGCAGTGAGCCGAGATCACGCCATTGCACACCAGCCTGGGCAACAAGAGCAAAACCCCATCAAAAAAAAAAAAAAATCCTCTGCCCTTGGTATCTAATCACCCTGGCCTGCCTTCAACAAATATCCCATCAAGTTGGTTTGGCAAGAAACCCCCTTATCCTCAATGTTCCTTCTTAGTTATTTTCTATCCACTCACCGCCACCCACTCCATGGCTATAAACCACTTGTCCTTGTCAGAGAAAGAGTTGGGTCTACTCTCTCCCCCTCTTCTGCAAGCCCCAAGTGCAGTGATCCCAGTACCTATGGCCATGATCCCCAGGAATAAAGTCTGCCTCACCATCTTTAACATGTGCCAGAACACTTTGCATTTCACAGGTTGAAGTGAGAATTTCACAATTAACATAATCCAGGTATAGAACTGGATACCATATCTGACACACAGTCAGCTGCCTGTCAATCATTACTATGCCTGGCAGACAAGGCAGCACAGACTGAGGAGAAGGACCAACATCTCTCTCACACCTCACACCTTGATGGTTCTCTCTGGACCCTTGAGATATAAAAGAAGTTTTTTTTGTTGTTGTTGTTGTTTTTGTTCTGTCACCCAGGCTGGAGTGCAGTGGCGCAATCTCAGCTCACTGCAACTTCTGTCTACCAGGCTCAAGCTATTCTTCTGCCTCAGCCTCCCAAGTAGCTGGGATTACAGGTGTGCATCAGGCTCGGTTAATTTTTTTGTATTTTCAGTAGAGACAGGGTTTCATCATGTTGCCCAGGCTGGTCTCAAACTCCTGACTTCAAGCGATCTGCCTGCCTTGGCTTCCTAAAGTGAATAAAAGTTTTTATATGAGCTTCTGTGAGTTACTTCTCTAAGACTCAGAATCTAGAATCCAGCAGACTTGGAATCAAGTTCCAGTTATGCCCGTTATGAGCTGTGTGGCCTTGAGCAAGATACACAACCTTACTCAGTCTCAGTTTTCTCATCTATAAAGTAGGGATAATAGTAACAACTATTCAGAAAGAACTTGTGAGGATGAAATGAATTTACATACTTCAGACACTCAGCATAGTCAATACCATTATTAATATTAATATCATTAGTAACAAATCTCTGCTTTCAGGATCTTTCACTCTAAAATAAAAACAGTTAGATTCTCTCTGAGATCCCTGTCAGGACTAACATTTTAAATATTTCTGAATCTATTGCCACCTTACAGACGCAAAAACTGAGTCACATTTCACAAGTAACAAAGGCCATGGTTTCCCAGACCATTACCTTCATAAGTAGACCCTAAATACTTTATTCTGTTTTAATTTACAGGCCTACCAAAGGCCCAGGCCTTTTGAATATTCAGCTGGAATGTTAATTATGGGAAATTCCAGAATCCGTGGCTTAGAGACAAGTTCTCATTTACTCTGTGCCCTGGCACTGGGATCCCTCCTGTCTTGCCTTCAGAACACCAACTTGCTTTCCAAAGCCCAAGCAACCAAAGCCAGATGGCAGTGCCACTCGGTCCCCACTGCCCCAGGCCTCCATCCCTGCCAGCCCTCGGAGTTCCATCCTCTGGCCTGGGTCTCCGGTTCCTACTCCTCACCCCTCCTCTACTCTCTCAGGTCTCAAAGATGGCCCTAAAGAAATCCTTCCTTGACACCACTTCCAGATACACATTCTAAACCTTATTCTGGGCCTAAGTCACTACTAACCAGGAAGAACCACAGGCTCACTTGTTCCTGACCAGATTTAAACACCATCCACTTAAGGGAAAGAAATCATTTCTCTGGTGATGGAGGTTTTGCTCTTCCTTTGCTTGTTTTACTGGTGGTAGCAGCATTTTGCACACCATAAAGGACCATTTCACCCGCTGACTCAATCATTAGCTTGTTGGACTCCTCGTCCCATAACAGAGCAGCACAAGAAGGTTCCAGGAGATTGCAAGCCCGGGGTTCCTGGAGGCAGCTTTGCACTGCTGGACCTAGGTTCCCATTTTGCCTGCTCTGCCGTCTGACTTCATGACAGGTTAGAAAGGCCAGACTTGCTCCCCGGTGGAAAGCTCTAAACATCTGCTCCGTGGTAGGAGGTTTTAGGAAGACTGGGTTGGTGGGTATTCATAGGAGACTGAGGGTGTTTGGTGAAAAGAATCTAAAATCCTCAGTGTAGTCAGAAGATAGGAGGAAAAAAATCTCAGTTATTACAACTCCCTGACTCACCATTTTCTTTCAGGCAATGATCTTCATGTCCCAAGGCTAATCTTGAGGGGTGGGATCATCGTCAAGGGCAGAGGCACTAATTAGCCATGGTGGGTGGATGGATGGTGTGACAGGCATCAGGCAGATCATCCTCAGTTCCTTCATCCTTCAAGTGAAGGGAGGATGAGGAGACAGATGGGGGCATGTCTCTTGCCCCCTGAATGAACTGAGTAATTTATGTCTTAAGAAACCCCATGGCCTTGTAATGTCTTGAACAGTGCATGAGTCTTAGCCTTTGACTTTCACAAATGCTTTCAGTTTACCCTCATTTTACAGAAAGAAGAAAAAGTAGCCCTTCAGGGATCAAAGAATTTTCTTTAGGTTATGTGAACCGTTAAGCATAAGAAAAGATGGCACAGCTGGCTCCTGACCCCTACCCAAGTCTTCTCCCCATGGGTCACTCTGCATGCTTTGTGCAGGGTCAGGGCTCCAGACATTGGCCTGAGATGCTCAGGTGGGCCTGCCTTCCCTCCCTTCCCACAAGGAACCAGCCACCTCGACAAGGGAAGATGAATCTTGCTAGGACACCAGCCAGAGTCTTGGAAACCTTCATTTTTCTCCTCCAAGTACTCAACTCCCAGAGAGTCAAGCAATCTGCCTACTGTAGCAGAAAGCCATGTCCATTTTTATTTGGAGCTATTTAATACATATTAGCAACATGCCAAGCATTGTTCCATGATCCCCGAGAGCCTTCTTCCCCACTTTGAATTGATTTATGCTAAAACAATTACACACCCTGGAGCTTCACTCCTGAAGTTGGCAGGAGGGGATCCCCATGGGACCCCTTGATAGCGAAAGTCTTACAGCAGCATCCCCTTGGCATTTCTAAAGCAAGGCACCCCAGATGGACTCTAGGGCGGTCCAGCTCTATGTCCAGTTTGCATGACATCCCTCTGCTTTGGCTGAGGTTTCAGTGCACTGTGATAAGAGGTGCTAGTGGAATACTAGAAGCTCTCTGAACTCAGAATTAACCAGCTCTCTGGAGGACACACAACTGAGGCCCTCAGCACATGCAACTGTCTAAGAGAAAAGGTCTCTCTACCTAGCTTGTGTGTTTGTGCTCCCACAGTCTCAATTACATTCTTATCAAGAGGTGGTTGTGATGGTTCTCAGATTCCTCATTCCAAATTTCCTTAACATAATTACATAATTTTGATCAATATTATGTAATCTGATGAAATATGAGTTCAGGGAAAAAAAAGAATGTTTGCATGAAAACTAAGTAGAATGATTTGGAAAGAATTGGTAAAGGCTATTGCTAAAAACAGTATTGCCTAAGGGGATGTGAGAAAGACAACTGTACAGGACTGGGGCAAAATAGTAAAAGCCTGAAATGGTTCTATGTTCAGATTGCTTCACAGGTTTATTTATGTTTGTCTCCTGCATTGAAAGAACCTAAGCTGGAAATCATAAAATCATAGCTATTGCGTTATGGATGTGGTTTATTCAAAACTAGGTGGGGAAGCTGGGCGCAGTGGCTCACATCTGTAATCCCAGCACTTTGGGAGGCTGATGGGGGTGGATCACTGGAGGTCAGGAGTTCAAGACCAGCCTGGTCAACATGGTGAAACCCCGTCTCTACTAAATATATAAAAATTAGCCAGGTGTGGTGGCGGGTGCCTGTAATCTCAGCTACTCCAGAGGCTGAGTCAGGAGAACTGCTTGAACCCAGGATGGGGAGGTTGCAGTGAGCCGAAATCACACCATTGCACTCCAGCCTGGGCAACAGAGCAAAACTCCGTCTCAAAAAAACCAAAAAAACCAAAACACACACAAAAAACTAGGTGGGTGGGTGCTTACTCAAAGGAATAGTCTTAGCCCTATGTAATAATAAGAATAATCAAGATGATGAATTAAAGTACATTTATTTAACATAAATTAAAAACATTTAAGGTATAAATCCATACTTTTCCATGGTTCACCTCTTTGACTAATTTTTTTCCACATAACCAACACTAGACTTAAGAGGGGGTTTCTATTGTACTAAGATGTAAATATATCAATGTACCCAGACAGTGAAGTAGACAAAAGAATGTGCTGCCACCAACATGAAGGCTTTTCCTCCTTGATTGCTCACTGGGTCTTGTTCTTTCATTTGTTCACTTATTGAGTTCATCAATATCCTTGAGCCTCCTGAGAAAGGCATTGTGCCAAGGACTAGCAGTGTGGCAAGGAACAAGGTTGATGGCAGCACCCCAGGACTCACTTTCCTGGTGCTCCCATTCTCCAGTCCACCTACCAGTCGGCCAGATGCCACTCCTTTCCGACTTCCCTGCCCCCATGCCATGGCAACCCCATGACTTCGCTTCTATTGTGTCCTTTGTCTAGAATCCTCTACCCACTCCCAGCCTGCCCAAAGCCTTCCACCCCATATGCCACCTCCTCCTTGGAGTCTGCTGTGATCTCTTCAGGCAAAAATGATCTCACCCACCCTATCTCCCACAGAACTTTGTTTGTTTCTCTTTTATAAAATTTCTCATGTACTAACTTTTATTACAAATTTACTGCCTTAGATTTAATCCCTTTCCTAATTTGGAGGGCCACCTAGGTCAATAACCAAGACTTGTTCATTCTGGCACCTCCACGCTGCCTGGTCCAGGGTCTTATTCATCAATTCCAAATGTTGCTTTGAGTATTAAAATACTATATATAAAGATTAACTAAACATAGGAGATATCAAGAAAAAAATACTTGTTGATAGATTATGTGTCTTTTTATCTCTAAGAAACGTTTTTGATTGACTATACAAACTTCAAACTTCTTTTATTCACCAGCTAGTTTGAAAGTAATACAATGTGATCTGCTGAAAGGAGGATTCTTTTAGAAGTTTTATTTGTTTGGAAACCTTGCATTCTATGGAGATTTTCTTTCCTGCTGGAAAACATCTGGACATAAAATGAAAGAAATTAAGTTTTTCCTCATATTTCTAGAAACATTATTCTGCCAGGGATTTTTTTACTCTCACATGCCCAGAACGGAGAGCAAAGGGACTATGAAGAACATGATACCTCTTTGGAAATTTCAGAATGCTACCAGTTTCATTCTCCCAACTTGCATTTTAAGAGTTGTGAATCTGCCTCGTCATAATGTAGGCAACTGTAAATGAGGATGACGTAAGTAATTACCCAAGATAGCCATGATTCCACTTTCCAGGAGCCCAGAATTGCATGCTTCTGAAAAATAATCATTTCCAAAGAAAATAATGACTCCTCAATAATGCTCTTTATGTTGCTAATGAGACTTTGTTGGTCACCATACTGATCCAGGCTACTGATCCCACCCCCTTCTATCCCTCCTCTAGCCCCCACCCCGCAACAGGTCCCAATGTGTGATGTTTCCCTCCCTGTGTTCCTGTGTTCTCATTGTTCAACACCCACTTATGAGTGAGAACATGCAGTGTTTGGTTTTCTGTTCTTGTGTCAGTTTACTGAGAATGATGGTTTCCAGCTTCATCCATGACCCTGCAAAGGAAAGGAACTGATCCTTTTTTGTGGCTGCATAGTATTCTATGGTGTATATGTGCCACATTTTCTTATCCAGTCTATCCTTGATGGGCATTTGAGTTGGTTCCAAGTCTTTGCTATTGTACACAGTGCCACAATGAACATATATATGCATGTGTCTTTATAACAGAACGATTTATAATCCTTTGGGTATATACACAGTAATAGGATTGCTGGGTCAAATGGAATTTCTATTTCTAGATCCTTGAGGAATCGCCACACTGTCTTCCACAATGGTTGGATTAATTTACACTCCCACCAACAATGTAAAAGCATTCCTATTTCTCCACATCCCCTCCAGCATCTGTTGTCTCCAGATTTTTAATGATCGCCATTCTAACTTGCTTGAGATGGTATCTCAATGTGGTTTTGATTTGCATTTCTCTAATGACCAGTGATGAGGAGCTTTTTTTCATATGTTTGTTGGCCACATAAATGTCTTCTTTTGAAAAGTGTCGTTCATACCCTTTGCCCACTTTTTGATGGGGTTATTTTTTTCTTGTAAATTTGTTTAAGTTTTTTGTACATTCTGGATATTAGTCCTTTGTCAGATGGATAGATTACAAAAATGTTTTCCCATTCTGATGGTTGCCGGTTCACTCTAACGATAGTTTCTTTTGCCGTACCGAAGCTCTTAATAAAAACATTTAAAAATTTTTAAAAAAGGTAAAGGACCAATTTTCAGGACACAAGGGACAGAGCTGGCATTATTTTGATTCAAAGCTGATGGAAAAGAGTTTCTTCTATCACTTCTGCCATAGTCAACAATGTTCCTCAACCCTGGTGGTAGAA
Source organism: Ateles fusciceps (assembly GCA_036589455.1). NCBI lineage: Eukaryota > Metazoa > Chordata > Mammalia > Primates > Atelidae > Ateles > Ateles fusciceps. The sequence continues at coordinate 1,343,833 of JAZHEH010001331.1, read as the reverse complement.
GTACAGGTACGAGACAGCAGGTGCTACTTGGAGGGGCTTCAGGAGAGGGAGAAAGGACCGCAGATGTCAGGAGCCAGACATGGTCTGACAAGTGTGAGCAGGAGCTATGCATACAATCTTTGCTGGTTAGTAGTCACCGCCTCTATCATTAGTCAGTTCTACTGATGAACCAAGCACGTACTCATTCACATAGTACCAAGCACTGAGGAGGTGCTAGAACCAGGGAGAGGATGAAGACAGTCTCTTCCCCTGCAATAAAGTTACTCACAAGCTTCTCTAATACCCCATGGAAGGGCCTGAAAATTCCAGGAAGTCTTCACAAAAGAAAAATTATTTGGGCTGACTCCTCAGTAGAAGTCCACATCAGACAAAGGAGTGGAGAGCACTCCAGGGAAAGTGAACAAGGGTGAAGTCTGGAGTGCAAAAGAGCATGGTACATGCAGGAAATGGCCAGAAGGTCTGTGTGACTGGAACCTAAGTTAACTCCATAGAGTGATGGGGAGGAAGGGCTGTATGATATGTGAGAAATGGCAAGCTATCCATTATATGAGCAGATATTGTAGGAAACCAGGCCAGAAGGATTAGAAGAGGAGAGAAGTAAAAAAGTGTCCACATGAATAGGACCAGCAGATACTTATTCATTCAAAAAAGGTTTCTCAAACTCCTGCTCCTGCTCTATGCTAAAGACTGTTTTAGATGTCTGGAATACGTCAGTGAACAAACCAAAGACACCTGCCCTTAAGGAGCCTACATGCTAATGCAGAGAGGCAAGAAGCAATAAACATAATAAAAAAGCAAACTATATAATAAGGCAGATGATAAACTAAAAAACAGTAGAGGAGGTGAGGGGGTCAGCAGTGCTGATGCTGGGGGAGGGGGTGTTGCAGTTCTAACTAGGGTGGCCAAGTCAGGCCGCAATGAGACATGAGATTTGAACAAAGACTCAAAGGAGGTAAGGGAGTCAGCCAAGCAGATACCTTAGAGAGGAGCATCTCAGACAGAAAAAAAAAAGTCCTAAAGTCGGAGGACCAACAAGGAGGCCAGGGAGTCTGAAGGGAAGTGAGCAAGGAGAGAGAATCAGGAGGTGAGATCAGAGAGAGCCGATGGGATAGCTGGATTGCGAAGGGCCATATAGGCCACTGTAAGGACTTAGGCTTTTACTCGGAGTGCAGGGGAGCCAAGGTGACAGGAATGCTGCAGTAGAGAGTAAGACATTGCAAACGTCAGAAGGAAGGGAGAGGGGCTTGTGATGGTTAATACTGAGTGTCAACGTGATTGGATTGAAGGATACAAAGTATTGATCCTGGGTGTGTCTGAGGCTGTTGCCAAAAGAGATTAACATTTGAGTCAGTGGGCTGGGGAAGGCAGACCCACCCTTAATCTGTGGGCACCATCTAATCAGCTGCCAGTGAATAGAAAGCAGGCGCACCATCTAATCAGCTGCCAGTGAATAGAAAGCAGACCGAAAAACCTGAAAAGGTGAGACTGGCCTAGGCTTCCAGCCTACATCTTCTGCCGTGCTGGATGCTTCCTGTCCTAAACATGGGACTCTAAGTTCTTCAGTTTGGGGACTCAGCCTGGCTCTCCTAGCTCCTCAGCTTGCAGAAAACCTATTGTGGGACTTTGTGATTGTGTAAGTTAATACTTAATAAACTTCCATAGATATATATGTGTGTGTGTGTATATGTGTGTGTGTATATATACATATGCTATTAGTTCTGTCCCTCTAGAGGACCCTGACTAATACAGTGCTGTAGCAATATCCTTGCGTAGAAGAGGGAGACATGGCATACTGCACAGGTAGACTGACGGGCTTTAGAAGGGAGCAAGGACAGATCATCCGTAGAAACAGGCGGCAAGGTGGAGTCTGTGGGTGCAGATGGTAGTAGGTGCGGGGAAGTAGGACAGGAGTCTGTGGACTTTCTCTTCTGTTTGCTTTAATCTTCTCAGTGAAGTAGGAAGCAGGGTCATTAGCTGAAAGTGGGTAATGGGGGGAGGAAATTAGTTAACTAGGAGAATGAAAGGACCAGGAACTAACAGAATGATTGCCTGGCAGCATTAAGGACCCACTTACAGTTCATGGTCATGAATTTAAAGTGAGACCAGTCAGTGCGGCTGTGTGTTTTCTCTGGTCATATTCAGCTGCACAGATGCAGGAGGAAGCAAGCTGGATTTAACCAAGATTATGGTTTCACTAAATAAGTTTGAGGAAATGAGAGAGGGGCGGGGGGCGGTCAACAAGACATAACAGGATTGAGGTTTGAGCATGGGATTTAAGCTCGTTAAGAAGAATGGGGACACCAAAGGGGTGAGGGACAGGGAAAATGTACAAATACCAATCAAGTATGGTCCTGGTGGCCAAGGGCATCATTCAGTGCAGGTACTAAAGAGAATGAGCTGGAAAGATAGGAGCTGGGGGCCAAGAGCGGGGCAGTAATTTGAGAGTATGGACGAGCTGCCAGGGTTGATAATCACAAGGCGCAGGTGTAAGTGGCTGAGGTGGGATCAGACAGTTGAGAAACCCATCTGGGCAAGACACGCTACAGGTATAAAGACTCACGGGTCCTGGATGTTTGAGACCTTGTTGTGCTTGTGAGTTGCAAAGAGAGAGAGAGAGTACAGACAGAGGGAGAGAGAAGGGCTGAGTTCAGAGCCCTGGGAAGACAATGTTGGACAGAGGGGAGGCCCAGAAGGGAGGAGGTGAATTGGCAAAGGGCACACTGCTGTCCTAGTAGTCAACAGAGAAAGTCTGAAGAAGAAAATGCATGTGGGCAGAGTCAGAGTCCTCAGAAGGGTCAAATCAGGTAAGGACCAAACAGTGTCTATCAGATTTGGCAATTAACACGTCATTAGTGGATTCAGGAGCAGCTGGTGGAGTGAGGCATGAAGGAGAGGTGAAGAAATGGAGCCAGCAAGTGTGGCCCTCATTCTCTCTGAAGCAGCTCAGAAGCAAGTCCAGACAGTAGTGAAAGTCTGACAGCTAGTTCCCCATGGCTATAAGCTGAGACTACTGACAGAACCTTTCCTGGAAATGCAAAATGAAAAGAGAAAACACAAAAATGGCTCTGTTGCTTTAAATCATGCAGATCGGTGTGCACACATCTGTAAAACACTGTTGTCAAGACAACTGACAAACCCTGGAAAACCAATCCCTCACTTCATTCATCCATCACCCTGTTCTGTGCCTGTGGTGTCTGCCTTTTTCTCTGTTGCCATAGATAACCTTAATTTAGATGAGGACCTGCTCATTTAAGATACAGTGAAACCATGATCATTTTTGGATGGGATTATTGCCCATTTGAGAAAGTAGTTACTGAAGAGGACCCATGATCATGCATGAAATGCAGGGATGACAATGACCCTACATGTCAGACAGCCAAGTCACAGTCCTAGCTGGGACACAGAGGACCTGAAGAACTCAGCCATTTGTTAACACAAACATCCTATAAAGGCCTACTACTTGCTTATTAGAGAACATGGGAGTGAAAGTATGAGCCACCTACTTTACAGGATTGTTGGAGAATATATTGTTAAGAGCTACAAAGTATCCTAAGGGAAATCAAGGGCTTATAAATGATATTTTAGTTATTCTAGCTGTTTATTGTGAAAACTTCCTGGGCATTGGCTGGGTTTAAACTATAAATAAAGAAAACATCATATTTCACATAAGTTACTGACAAAGGCATATAGTTATAGAGTGGCTTCAAGCAAGATATCCAGTGGAATTACCCTCTGAGTTTATGTTATAATAAACACATTCATTAATGTTAGGCCGAAGTCTTGGATAGACAAGGATCCCTAAAAAACTGAAGTAGTTAAAAACAACACAGGAACAGAAAACCAAACACCAGATGCTCTCACTCGTAAGTGGGAGCTGAACGATGAGAACACATGGACAAGGGAGGGGAACAACACACACCAGGGTCTGTCAGGAGTCAGGAAGGGAGAGCATCAGGGTAAATAGCCAATGTATGCCCGGCTTGATACCTAGGTGATGGGTTGATAGATGCAGCAAACCACCATGGCACCCATTTACCTATGTAACAAACCTGCATGTCCTGCACGTGTATCCTGAAACTTTAAATTAAATTAAATTAAAAAAAGAAACAACCTCAGTACCCCAGGTCAGCTCTGCAATGTTTTCAAATGCACTGTAGCAGCAATTTTTTTTTTTTTTGGGAACAAAGTCATTATCTGACAATTCTTGGGGGCCAGAAGTTCAAGACGCCTCTTTTAATCAAGGAAGCTTTGCCTGTCCCTGCCCCCAATTAAGAAAATATCACCCTGAAAATTGATTCCTTTTTACCTTTTTTTCCAAGCAACACAGAACCTTGGGCTCCTGGAGACTGGTGAACTCCTCTGGAGACATCTGAAGCCACAGCCTCGCTGCTGTGGCAGGTTAAACATTGAGAAGCCTTCCCCTCAGCCAGGCTTGGGCCCTGAGCATCCTGTGACAAGGCTGTACACCTCAGCCCCAGTGTCTACCCTCTTCCCATCTCCTTCTCCTCTCCCTTGACCATCACTGTCATCTGCCCTATCCTGGGGTACCTCTGACTTTCACCAGTCCCTGCATTGCTCAGGATTCATATTGTTAAAAAGAGCTACCATGGTGATGAGTATCCTTCAAGAACATGGATAACTCACATGTATATAGTCCATTATAATGAATAACAAGCCCTCCCATAAAGTGTTTCATTTGAGCCTCAGAGCAAACCCATGAGAGAGAGGGAAAGGATTAGTAGTAACACCTCCATTCTACAGTTGGGGAGACCGAGGCTTAGTGAGGTCAAAGTCACACATTATTTCACACTAGTTTCCCTGGCTGTTGTAACAAATTACCACCAACTTGGTGGTAAAACACAAATTTATTCTTATATAGTCACAGGTTACCTTTTTTTCCCCTCTATCATTATCACATGACCTTCTTCCTCTTCTGCAGTCAAATCTCTCTCTGCCACACTCGTGATTTCATTTAGAACCTACCTGATCACTCAAGATAATCTCCCCGATCTCAAGATCCCCGACTTAAACACGTCTGCAAAGGCTCTTTTACCCTATAAGGTTCCAGAGATTAGAAGTTAATATCTCTGGGGACCATTATTCAGGCTACCACACAGGTTGAATTTGTAGCAAGAGTTCTACATTTCCAGGTGAAGCATTTCCACTCATTTTCTTTGCCTTTGGAATTTGCAGTCATCACAGAGTTGCTACTTTTTCAGTTAAGTTCCTGGTCAAGGGCTGAGCCAGTGGCCCCTCCAAGCATGCTTCTGCAGTCAAATCACCAAATCATGAGGACAAGTGAGCATCACAGTCACTGGCCTCACCCTGAAGTGGCCCCATAGGCTGCACAGTGCCTTCACGGTTCCACATCCTAGCCTTCACCCCCCTCTGCCCCAGGCACATCTTTCTCTTTCGTCTTTTCTCTCATGGAGTCCCGTGCCCTTTTCTGCCCCCCCAGTCCTCCTCAACTGGGCCCTGTGGGCTGCTTCTCCATTTCACCAGGGCTGACACATTTAGTATCATCTGCAGTTTTCATTGACATTCTGTTTACTCCCTGGAAGGCCTAGTTATTAATGGCATTTTCACCCTTTCATTGCAAATTGCAAAGACCTTCCCCAGGCCCAAGATGGCCCCTCAGAGAAGATGCTCTGCTTCACAACCACAAAATAAAGCAAGACCAAAAACTCCACTCTTGTTTGGGAAGCTAATTTAAAATCTACTCGTTCCTTTTTAGCCTCTATCAGTTTTTCTTTCATATAACCACCAAGATTAAAATATAAAGGATATTTTACTAAGAAAATCCAGCTGTCTCAGGAACAGGCAGGACCATGCCTGCTGGCTGAAAGGGGCTGCTGCAGGAGCTCTGCACTCTTGTGACACAGCTGGCAGGAGTGGCCTCAGACTGTCGAGTTGGTCCCACAAGACTCCTCTGAAAAGACAACCTCAGCACTCTCCATACCCTTCTAGGGCCACACATCACCTTGGTGGCCCACCCATGGGGAGGGACATTGTCTCTATTGGATAGATGAGAAAGTGGTAGAAATGGCCCACTGTCACACCCCTGTGAGTGCCAGAACCAGGGCCAGAAGCTAAATCCATTTAACTCCAGTGCAGTCAGTGAGTAAAATCTGGAGGCAAATTCCATGAGTATATGTCTTCTCCAACCACCACTCCAGAGATCTACTTTCCATGAGTATGTGTCTTCTCCAACCACCACTCCACAGATCTACTTTCCATGAGTATGTGTCTTCTCCAACCACCACTCCAGAGATCTACTTTCCATGAGTATGTGTCTTCTCCAACCACCACTCCACAGATCTACTTTCCATGAGTATGTGTCTTCTCCAACCACCACTCCAGAGATCTACTTTCCATGAGTATGTGTCTTCTCCAACCACCACTCCACAGATCTACTTTCCATGAGTATGTGTCTTCTCCAACCACCACTCCAGAGATCTGCTTTCCATGAGTATGTGTCTTCTCCAACCACCACTCCACAGATCTACTTTCCATGAGTATGTGTCTTCTCCAACCACCACTCCAGAGATCTACTTTTGGGATTTGATAAATTCCCAACAGACATGAGTCAATCAGAATAGGTGAGCAAGAAATAAAACTAGACCTGAAAAAGATATTCACAGTCTGCCTCTTCTTATCTCAAGTGTTCATTTAATATGATGACATTGGTTACCTGATAAATTTAGGTTATACATCTTTTAAAAATCCTCCTCTTCCTCTTCATCCTGAACCTACACTCTCCCAATCCTTCAAAAATTTGTCTTAGGTTGAAAATATGGATTTCTTTTTTTTTCCACTTAGGTCTTGGGCCACAAGTTGGATTGGAATCTGATCATAGAAGGTTTCCCAGCTGTGTGTACATGTTGCTTCTATCGTTTTGTTTTGTTTTGTTTTGTTTTCCTTTTCACCTTTGGGCATGTGCTTCAGAAAGCCTGTCTGGGTCTTTGTGCTCACCTGGGTTCATATTTGTGGACTGTTTCCACAGCTTTGTCAGTTCTCTGTGAACACCAGAGTTTTATGCATAACAGCAATGGGTCATTAGTCCAATTAAGTCTGCAGCCATTTCAATGGCTTCTATAGGAAGAGATGGAGCACAGTATGTAATTTCAGCTTTTCTTGTGAGGGTTTTCAATCCTTCCATGAACTAAATCATTTCATCAGTTTTTTAATTTTTTTTTACATGTCCCATTAAACTACAGAACTGGAACATGCTTGTGAATGGTTTCTTTCTGCTTTAACTCAAGGAGTTCCTGACATAACAAAAACTGGTAATTAACTGGCTCAGAGACTTTTACAATAGCCTCTTTAAATAAGTTCCAGCATGCAACCTCGCAGGCCCACTCCACACTGCTGATAGCGCCGCAATGCACCCTCTATTAAACCAGCTATCACTCTGACCATCAGCTCCCTCACTCTCCGCCACGCTGTTGTTCCGCCTGGAAATACCCACCTCTCTCCAGTTTCCCTCCTTACTGAAGTCATCCCTTGATATGGGACTCCTCCTTCTCCTTCTCAGCCAGGCCCTTTCTTTGCTTCCTGAGAATTCAGCCTCAATAGCATCAGCATCACAGGCCCAGGGCTTCTGAGGTTCATTTTAAATGTAGATCATGCAAGGACTCAGTCCAGAAGAACGTCCAGAGGAATGTCACCTCTGCTCTCAGCCACACGCTGTGAACCCTGATCTGCTACTCCACTTCTGCTTTCCACTACCAGCCTCAGTAAGAAAAGCCCCAGCTTCTTTCTGGAAATAATTCAGTCAGTTCAACAGCTTACCATAAAAGGCCCTACCTGGTCTTCCTGCTCCCAAACTTGCCCACCTCATCTACAGCTCCTTTTCCACAAAGCAGCTGTAGTGCTCTTTGAAAATGCAGCGTTTCTCCCTAAGGTTTTCATTGCCCTTGGAATAAACCGAATTCCTTACCAGGGCCAGGCTCATCTCTGAACACTGTCCTCATGCTCACTGTGTTCCTGCCTCCTTTCTGCTCCTCAAAGCCAAGCCAGCATCACTCTGGGCCTTTGCATCAGTGGTGCCCTGGGCCTGCGGTGCCAATCTGCATACGTCAGGTTCCCTCTAGCCTCACGTCTCCACTCAGCAGTCATCTCTGGGAGCCCTTCCTTCACCACCACCACCACCACATACACATACGCACACATACGCCACAAACCATTGTATCCCTGTATTATTTTGTTTACTTTTATTTTTAATAACACTCTTACTCTACAATTACTGCTACAATCCTTTGCCTATCTGTACCTGCGTTTCACTCGTAGGATGCAAGCCCCTTGCGAGCAGAGACCTCGTCTTGTTTGTGCCACATCAACATCTGCTTCTGGCACACAAAAGATGCTCAGGAACTATTTCTCGAATGAAGAGTTTTGTAACAGGAGCTACACAAAGCGCAGAAACTCCACCAATGACCAAGACCCTGCCCTGTGGGCTCCGCAGCCTAGAAGAATAAGCAGATAAGAAAATATCATCTGAACTCAAGTACACTTTAAAAGTGCAACGGGGATGCACTATGGTGGTGAGTTGCAGAGGGCCTCGGGGGAGCAGAGCTCTGCCTGCACGTTATACCAAGGTATGTGTAGATCAAGGATAGGTGATCTCTGGCAGAAGTTTGGTACTGAAACGAAGTGACTATGCCCTGAAGTTAAACACCAAACACCAAACTGAAATGAAGGCAGTTCCTGGTTAAATACACCAACCCTGTTACTAACTCACCCTGCTGTGCAAATTTATTAAAGCAGTCTCCAAATAAACAAGTCCTAAAACTAATCAGGAAGTGGAAAAACATAAAAATAATCCCCAGCCCACAACACACAACCATGAAAACAAGAAATAAAGAAAAATGTTCTATATAAAACCTGAGGGGCCAAACTCTGTCCTCAATTAGTGGTGCCGGCTGCCAGCAGAAGTCAATGGAAGTTTTCAGTCTAGTAATAGAGGCAGGATTCGGGGCTCATGACGCATTGCATTTACTTTTAGGTAATAAATCAGGAATGTCAAGTGGATGTGCGTGGGCTTCGATGACGTGATACTTAAGCTGAAGAGCACTATCTTCCACGTTGAGACCCACTGGAGCTCAGGGCAGCCACAGAGGTTCTTCAGTGTGTGTGAAGAGACTCCCTGCGTGGGCTATGCTGGGCATCACTAGGAGGAGGGAACTCTTCTGGCCAGGGCCATTCCCTGCCCAGGACTGGCTGCATAATTTGTGGGCCCCAGTGCATAATGAAAACACCCCCTTGTTCAAAAATAATTAAGAAGTTCAAGGTGTTAACAAAACATTAAATCAAGTCCAAGGCCCTTCAGAGCACAGAGTCCTATGTAATTGCATAGGTTGTACACCTATGGAGCCAGCCCTGAGAGTAGGAAAAATTCTGGAATGCAACCTTGGGCTCAGATTTAGAGCTCTCCACCAGTGTCACAGCTGACAATTTTTAAGCATTTCCTATGTACCAGGGAGTGTTCTAAGTGCTTTACCATGTTAACTCACCGATGCTTCACAGCAAGCCCATGCAGAAAGAAGTCCAGATATACCCATTATATATTGAAGAAATTGAGCTGCCCAAGGTCATACAGCTTGTAAGTGGCTGAGCCAAGATTCAAACCCACATGATCTAGTTCTATTAGCCACCTTCTACTACTTGTTAACAGTAGTCATGTCATTCTGTTTCTCTTATTCTAATAAGCCTCTTACTCATATCTCATCAGATTCATTTCCATCACAACCACAACCAAGGACTGTCTGAATTAAATTATCCACTATGTGGCTTGTTACTTGTGTGACTTTGAACAAGTTCTTTGGCCACTCTAAGTTCAAATTTCCTCATCTGAATAAAAGAAATTAAAATAGTACCGATCTCATGATTGAGTTTGTTGAAGTGAAGTACCAGGTGCATAGGCAGTACTCAATAAAATGTTAGCTCCTGCTGTTACTGTTATTATTTGCAAACCTTACATAAATCTTAAGCTGACTGTAATAAAATCATAGCTAGCATGTAGTGAAACTTATCATATGCTAGGAAATTTACATAGATCATGTCATGTATTGCTACAAACCTGAAAAAGAATACCAAGATAACTAAATACGGGAAGAATAGTCTTTTTAACAAATGATGCCAGGACAACAAAATATCCATATACATACAAAATAATAAAGGTAGACCCCTTCCTCACACCATATACAAAAATTCAAAATGGATTATAGACCTCAATGTAAAAGCCAAACCATAAAACTCTTAGAACAAAACATAGGACTGAATTTTTATAATCTTGGGTTAAAGCAATGGTTTCTTATACAGGGCACAAAAAGTACAAGCTACAAAAGAAAAAAAACAGAGAAACTGAACTTCACGAAAATTTTAAAATTTTGTGCAAGAGAGGACACCATTAAGAAAGTGAAGAGAACCCATAAAAATAGGAGGAAATATTTGCAAATCATATATTTGATAAGGAAATTATATCTAGAATATAAATAATTCTTATAACTCAACAGTAAACAAATAACCCAGTTAAAAATCAGTAAATAATTTGAATACACATTCTTCAAAGAAAATATACAAAGGGCCAATAAGCATGCAAAAGATCTTCAATATCATTAGTTGTTAGAGAAATGCAAATAAAAATCATAATGTGATACCACTTCACACTAAGATGGCTAAAATCAAAAGGACAGAAAATAACAAATGTTGTCAAGGATGTGAAGAAATTGGAACTCTTATTTATTGTTGGTGGGATTGTAAATGGTGAACTTGCTTTGGAAAATAATTAGATAGGTCTTCAAAAAGCTAAACATAGAGTTACCTGAAGTCCCAGCAATTCCCCTTTTAGGCATATACCCAAGAGATATGAAGACATATATTCAATACAAAAGCTTGTATACAAATGTTCATGGCAGCATTACCCATAATTACCAAAAAAGAACCCAAATGTTCCATCCACTGATTAACAGATAAACAAAATATGGTATATTTGTACAATGAAATATTATTCAGCAATAAAAAGGAATGAAATACTGATACATGCAAAAGATTGGGTGAATCTTAAAAACATTATGTTAAGTAAAAGAAGCCAGTCACAAAAGACCACATACTGTATGGTTTCTTTTACATGAAATGTCTATCATAGACAAATCCATAGAAACTGAAATAAGTGGTTGCTAGGAGGAATAGGGGAAAGGAGGGATGGAATATTCATGGGTATGGGTTTCTTTCGGGGGTGATGAAAATATTCTGGAATTAGATAGTGGCGATGGTTGCATGACTGTAAATATACTAAAAAAAATCACTGACTGAAATCCCTTTGATAGGGTAAATGTTATGGTATGTAAATTATATCTCAAAAAAAACTGTTATGAACAACAAAATCCCAAATCCTAAGAAGGTAGGTCTCATTTTCCCTGTTTGGTAGACAACAAACTGAGGTTCAGAGTGGATAAGGAACTTTCTCAGGGTCAAAGAGCAAAGCAATAGGAGCTACTGTTGAACCCTATATGCATCTCATTTCCACATCTACACTCTTAATTAAACTGCTTCCAAAGCTCTGGTAACAACAACAAAAATTCCTTCTCAAAAGAAGGAAGAGGCTCCAGCCACATTTGGTTTAGATCTGAGGTCACTTAATTCAAGCCTCATTTTCTCAAGTCCTTTACATCAGCTTGATCCTAGGCCCCGGGCAGATGGGTGTGTGGTGAGACACGAGAAGCCTATGAAACATCATAAACCAATGTCAGTCTGACCACCGACCCAGACTGTGGTCTACTGGCTCTGCTGGAGAAGTCTATCCCAACAATCAACAGTAATGGCAGTGGCTCAATTCAATTGCTCACGAATCCCCATCCATCATTAAGACATCAGAATGGCAAGGCTGGCCTTGCTAGGACCTAGTCTTTCACATTCACAGGCTTCATGCAAGTAGATGGCCCTTTCACCCTTAATGATTCCCCATCTCGGAGCACTGACACATCTCCTAAAGCAATGCTCAATATCTACTCCTGTTATTATACATTGCATTTACTATGGGCTGTATATCATAATTATCCACTAACCTGTCTTCTTCTACTCTCTTTTCGGTGAGATTCTTAAAGAAAGGACTGTGTTCAATTCAGTTAAAAATTTTCCACACCATGGAAACTTTCCATCACGTATTAACAAAAGTTCTAGTACCATTTCCTACATGCATACCGTATACTTGCTGAGTGCCAGGCTCTAGCCTAAAGTTTTATGACAGTGATCATATTTGATTCTCCCAACAATTCTATGAGGTAGAGACTATCACAACCTTGATTTTACAGCTAGTAAATGGCAGCCCAGTAAATCTCCTTGAATTTCTCTGGATGGTATTCTCGGTCAGTGTCAACACTGTTCTCTCTGGGTCACTCTGTAAAGACGTGGGATATGTTTTCATTGATTCAGATCTTGCTGTATATGTACACCCTTAGCAAATGTAGATGCTGGGCAGGGTGGTACTGACTGGGACATGACAGGCAAACAGCCCTCTCTTAGATTTGATCAGAAACACTACCCCAGGGATCAGCTGCCTAAATTCCAATCTTTCCACTCAGGAGGCAAGTTTATACAATTGCATATTTGAGAATTGCCTCTATTAGAATTTGTTACTACACTAACACAAAGTGAGAAATGGTATTGTGTTTTTAAAGTCTGAGTAATTTTGTTGAATGCCTTTATTCCCATTTTGGAGAGATTGGAATGTTTTCTTACCATGTGGGGCTATTTTACTGACTAAGGGCTGTGGCACTCACAGTCTGAGAGTTTGTAACAATTTTCTGGGGTTTAGGAAATCACCTTCAGTGACTAAGGCAAGCCGTTAAAAAATGGGATTTTTCCTCTATTCACAACTGGCTGGTTGAAGAATTTGAGGTGTTTTACTCACATCCCAAGCATTCATAATATCAGTGTTTAAAACCAGCTATTCCAGTTCAGAATTCTCAGCCAGGACTTGAAAGGGGATCTCAAGTTCTCTCTTTGTGATGTCAGCCACGGCAGGATTCTCACACCTTTATCAACTCTCCACAGCACTCTTAAAGGCCCTTTTTAATGGGCCTGCTGTTTCAACTTCACACTCAGGGACAGAATTTAAGACATGAGTTCTCACTAGTGTACACCTGTGAACACTGGAAAAGGCATGAAATATCCCTGTGGCCACCTTCTGCTGTCCTGGTCAACACTCCATCTTAGCTCACCGTTTGTGCCATGTGCAACGAGGTAACCCACACTTTGCTGTCGTTGCCTGTTCTCCCTTTAGCTTACCACTGGAAAGTGGGTTTTCTATGGTTTTTTGGGGAGAGGTCAGTTGCGGCTTGGGATATGCATTTGTTTTGCTTTCCTTCATATGGCAGAGGGAGGGCTATGAAACGGGGCTTCTGCTTTCTTTACTGATTCCCCCTTTTCTTAGGCCCTGTCTCTCTTCCACTGTCTGGTGCTCCATCTTTCCAAACCAGCATCCTCATACTATCAGTTGATTCTTCTATGCCTACACATGGCCTAAGGAGACACATGGGGAGAGGGCTCAGGAGAAGGTTTGAGCCAGTCAAGACCAGAGCAGGCTGGGTTAGTTTGGAGAAGCTGTAGCTGTTGAGGGTAACACAGATGCCAGCCAGAGGCTCTCAGCTCTTTGTAGGTATGAAGAAAATTGACCAGAACACACCTCCCACCCATTCTGTGGCCTTTGGAAACCCAAAGCTCTCCTCCAGATTGCTGCTAATTCCAAGGGTCCTCTTCTCAAGGTTTTTACCTCCAGTTTCTGAACCAGCTACCTCTGTCTCACACATATCAATCCCAGTGTGGAATCTGGCGCTTTCTTCATTTTCTGCAATCAAATGTAAAAATCCTTCACTTAACTCTTGCGCAGTTTTGTAAACTTTACTGAACCATCCCAAGCAGGTTTCTGCTCTCTCCCCTCCACTTTCTCTCTTCACTTCTAAATTCCATTCATCCACTTATCACTCCCAGCAGCTACCTGTGCCCTGGGGGCCTGGGGTGCCAGTCCAGGCTCCTCTCCCCAAGAGGCATCTCTTGAAACCAAAGACTCCTCTCCCTTAAAGAAACTCTGTTGTCAATTATTAGAATAAGAAAATGTTCTGTATCCCGTTACCCTGGAAAACGCTGGGACTGTTGAGAACATGGGAAGAGGGAGTGTTCTGCTGAGATGCCACTGGGTACAAAGATGGAGTTAGGTAAGAGAGTGGGAGGGCAAGCAGGGACCGAACAGGTAGATTAAGACATGGGCTGCACAGATGGCCAAATAAGGAAAGTGAGAGGAAGAGAGAGAGAGTTCAAGGAGAAGAAACACCAGTCACTGGGTGTCTGCAAGAAAACCCCTCTGAAAAAGACATCAAGGCAAGGGCAGCAAGAAAATCTTTCTCCGGAGCTAAGCCAGCAGAACTATTTCTCAACACTGTGGAAACTCACAAGCACTCACCACTAGTGTAGCTGTGAATCTAGGCCTTCTAGGATGCTGGCATCTTATCTGACACTCTTCATAGGCAGGGCCTGCTGCAGAAATGAGGTGAAGCTCAGCCTCCGAACTTTGAGATCCTTGAGTCTTGCAACAGGCATTGATGGTTTTTAATTTGGCTCAGCCTCATCCCCTCCCTGCAACCTCATGAGCTGATCTCAGCAACACTGTGTTCACTCAGGTGGGGGAGTGTTGGGAATGCCGGTGGGGAGAGGTGGGGAATGCAGGTGGGGAGAGGTGGGGAATGCAGGTGGGGAGTGGTGGGGAACGCCGGTGGGGAGTGGTGGGGAACGCCGGTGGGGGAGTGGTGGGGAACGCCGGTGGGGAGTGGTGGGGAATGCAGGTGGGGAGTGGTGGGGAATGCAGGTGGGGAGTGGTGGGGAACGCCAGTGGGGAGTGGTGGGGAACGCCGGTGGGGAGTGGTGGGGAATGCAGGTGGGGAGTGTTGGGTTCTAGTTCTGATTGAACAATTAGCTAACTGTGTGACCACAGGGCAATTTTTCGACTCTGTTTGACTCTCTGTTTCTTTACCTATCAAATGTAGACAATAACACTGGCCTCACAGGACACTTACAAGGACTAGAGACAATCTATAACAGGCACAGGTTCTGACACACAGGAGGGGCTCAGTAAAGGGCAGCTGAAGCTGGTTCTGCATACAAGTGGATATGAATCATTTAGGTTTAATTATCATCGCAAACAATAACAAATGTAATATTTCCCATTAATTTTATTGTAAGTTTTATTTCACTGTGATCAGTGATGTGTTGATAAATATATACTAACAATTATAGTTAAATCACAACCAGACCCCTGATTTGTATCATTTGCTGATTTCCATGATGTCAGTACTACCACCCTGGACGATTTCAAACTGAAATCGACCAATGTGATGCCCCTGGGCACAGAGTTGGGAAGAGAATGGTGCATCAAGAGGCATGTGACCGGCCAGGACGCCTCGGACAATTCTGACAATAGTCTCAAATCTGCTCAGATGTCACATATTGGTGCTTGCAAATTAAGTCATGCACTTACAAATAAAAAAAAAGAGGAAATATTGTACAGCATTCTCACTAAATCAAGAATAGCCTCTTCACAGGAAAAAGAGATTGCTCCTTCAGTTCCCCATATGCCCCTAATTCCATATTCTGCCACTCCTTGGTCACCATTTGAGTATTCATAATTTTTAAATTAACAAACCCCTGAGGGGTGTGTGTGTGTGTTTGTGGGTGTGCACGCGTGGAAACTGAGCTTTTCCCACCTCTCTGACTATCCACATAAGTATGGATTATATTTGAAAATCAGTCTTCACTAAACTCTTATAATAGCTTGTAACATCAATTTAACAATAGATAAAATAAAGGAAAATTACACTCTCCTTCATTTAAACACTAAGCCCTTTTAATTGTTTTATTAAAAAACCTCATTTCCCCCTGTAATTATCAATATATTTCCATCACCCCAGGAAATAAAAAGGCTCTTTTCAGGGGCAATTTTAACACCTGTAAATCCCCCAGCTGGTAGAATGAGTCTGTAAGAGCTAGAGAGGAAAGCGCTTGTTTTATAGTCTGGCAGTTTCTCAGTTTGCTCTTTATTTTTTTAAATCCTTTCATTGCATTTTTGATTAGTGCTGGATAAATAATGTTTGGATTAAAAATCCTACTGTATGATTATACTTGGCATTCTTGCTACCAGTTTCGCAGATTCCGCATTGAATAATATATCTCTGTCTCCATGTAAGACTTTCAATGGTCACATACAGAACCGGAGGGACCCAGATCATCTCACTCCGACTATTACTTTCCAAATAAGAAAATCGAGGTCCAGAATGATACCACGGTTTGATCACGTGTAGGTCTGGCCTTTTACAATTCTCCAGGCAGCCACAGTCACCCCTGCCCTCCATGCTTCCACCCCACCCCACTACACACTCACAGTGGGGTGTATAGTCACAAAATTCAGCAGAAACTAAAACATCAGCTATGCCCCACCCAAAAACAAAAAAGTAAAAATTGTAATAATAATTTATTTCTTCAATAAATATTTATTGGGTCAGGAGTGGTGGTTCATGCCTGTAATCCCAGCACTTTGGGAGGCTGAGGGGGGGTGGATCACTTGAGGTCAGGAGTTTGAGACCAGCCTGGTCAACATGGCAAAACCTCATCTCTACTATAAATACAAAAATTAGCCAAGCACGGTGGCATGTGCCTGTAGTTCCTGCTACTTGGGAGGTTGAGGTGGGAGAATCGCTTGAACCTGGGAGGTTGAGGCTGCAGTGAGCTGAGATCACACCACTGTACTCCATTGTGGGTGACAGAGTAAGACACACACTCCCTCTCTCTCTCTCTCTCTCTCTTGTGTGTGTGTGTGTGTGTGTGTGTGTGTGATATACATGTATTTACGGGACACTTATTATACCCTGGGTACTGCCATTTTGATACTACACATGATTTTTTTTGAGACAGAGTCTCACTCGGTCACCTAGGCTGGAGTGTAGCGGCACGATCTCTGCTCACTGCAACCTCTGTCCCCCAGGTTCAAGCAATTATCCTGCTTCAGCCTCCCGAGTAGCTGGGATTACAGGCGTCTGTCACTGTGCCTGGCTAATTTTTGTATTTTTAGTAATGATGGGGTTTCACCATGCTGTCCAGGCTGGTCTTGAACTCCTGACCTCATGATCCACCTGCCTGGGCCTCCCAAAGTGCTGGGATTACAGGCGTGAGCCACCACACCCAGCCTATACTACACATTTTTAAGCTTGTGATAGATACTCGTTTCCTTAAGTTCCTGTATTGTTAGTGTAACACACAGCCCTCCAGCTCTCTCAGATGGAAATAAACCTTGTTAAAGAAAGCTTGTAGATTTGCCCATTATGTTCACCAGAAACTTGACAAAACCTGGATATTGTACTCTGTGTTGTTTGTTTAACTCTAGACTTTATAAAGACAACAAAGGATTTATTGAAATGATCAAACCCTTAGTGTGGAAGAACACTCTATAGTTTACTAAATTGTTCATTTAAATATAACTATGTGCCATAAATGAAGTTCTCCTCCAAACCTCCGAAAAGAGAGTGGTTTTTTAAATAGACAGTTCTAGAAACATACTCAGCTCCAGGAGGTGCTCGGTGAACTTCAGCAAGGTACTCCACTCCTCTGGGACTCAGTTTCCTCATCTGAAAAAACAGGAATAATACCACTTAGCTCAAAGGCTTGTCAGGAGCTAAACCTAATCACATCTATAAAGCTTCTAGCACAGCACCCCACAGGACAATTGCCTTGCACACATGAGCTCCCTTTCCGGTGTCTCCCCTACTCAAGAGATGGAAGGGGAGTTGACAGGAAAAAGAAAATTTAGGGGGATGCACAGGAGAAGCGGATGGATGCAAAAGGAAAGGTGTGGTGGGGGAGAAAGGGAGAGAGAATGGAAAACCAATGACTAAGACATGACCCCAAAGAACAGGAAAGGAAGAGACTGCTGTTTAAGAGCTATTGGGACTCTGCCTAAGAACCCTTCTTAGGCAATGTTAATCCCAGTTTCGGAGAAGGCAGCTTTGGCACAGAGTGAGAAGGTAAAAAGGCCTTCTTCTCAGAAAAGAACTATCATCCCCCACAGATTTCCCCATTAGAAAAATGAATGCTGATCCACTCACAAAAATAGTTCTACTAAAATGCCCCACATTCTGAGGGAGTCATTTCCATATGGGCTCCTTCAAAGTTGGCAACCTTATTTGCAAAGCCTGGTGTCCTTCAGTGGTCTTCCAAATTTGGTGAACTCCAAATTTGGTGAACTCAGAAAATAATTCTCTAATCCAACTGTTTTCTAGCAATTGAATCTTTATGACTCTGAGCCTGGTATTTTTATCTATGCCATTTAAAAAATCTGATTAATTTGTATAGACTACACTATGGGGCATAAAGAATTTTCATGAGTGTTTTCACAGATCATGTAAAAATACTGGTGCCATACCAAGCCAATTCTACTGACTAGAAAGGAAGACAGGAAATCATAGATGAAATAAACACAAATTTTTATTAAGGGACATGCTAATAAGGGGGCAATGATGATGCAAGCCAAAGTCAGCTTATTTCCCAATACAGGATAAAATGTCTTTTTTTTGGTTTTATATGATGTAGAGGATTTAAATGGAATTAAATACAAGTGGTAGGAGATGCTCTAGTCTCCATCCTATGTAACAAACTACCCTAGAACTTACTGACTTAAAACATTGACCATTTTATTGTGTTTCATGAATTGTCAGGTCAAGCAGGGCTCAGTTGGATGATTCATCTGCTCCTAGTGAAGTCAACTGAGGTTATCGAGTGGCACTTAGTTGGCATAAGGGTATGTACTTTCAAGATGACTTCACTCACATGTCTGGTAACTTAAGGATAGCTAGAAGGCTGGGCTCCATTGTGGTTGCTGGTGAGAACAACTACACCTGGCCTCTCCTGCATGTTGGTCTCAGGGCAGCTGGACTAGTTGTATGACATTGACTTCTCCTAGAAAAGTGTCTCGAGAGACTCTATGGGGAGCTTTACTGCCTTCTCTAACCTAATCTTGGAGGTCACATGGTGTCACTTCCCCTTCATTCTATGGAGTCTAAGCAAGTCATAAGGTCAACCCAGATTCAAAGGAGAATATTAGGTTCTCCTCAAATAGCAAAGTATAAAGTCACACTTTAGAAGATGTGTGGGATGGGGAGATTATTGCAAAATAAAATCTGCAACTGGGAACTGGGGACAAAATCTCTGATTGCTTTCCCATGGCATGGTGTCTAAAGTATCCAATATTAGCTTTAAGGCCAAAAGTGGCTTTGTCATCATTGAGAGATTCTTTGTCCTGACCTGAAGTTGTTTGTTCACACAGTGCAATCCTATAATACCCACTTCCTGCCATCCCAGTCAAAGACTTAGTGGATGTGGATCTGTCAGGGCCAGCAAGGTAGTGACTTGGGCATCAATCTATAAAGAGTGCTAAATTAACACTTAGACCTAAAATAAAATTACTGGAAGTGAAACAATATGGAGAAAATTGAGTACATCCGAAGTCCTCTAAGGCTGCATGCAATGTATCATTGGAACAAATGCCTTGATATACTCCCAGAGGTGGGAAGGGAGACTCAAAGGGAGCATGCTTAAGTAACAGCAGAAGGTCACTGACATACATTCTCAGGAGAGTAGATCCAGACAACTCAGAACTTTTGCCTTCCTGGATAGATTATGCAAGTCTGGGACCAGAGATGAATTGTTTGTAAGCGTAGAAAGCAGGCAGAATGCTGCCACCATTCCTTGATCACTGCACATCCCTCAAGCCAACCTCAACTTCTCTAAAAAAATATTAAACAAATAACTAAAGAGCAGCATTTCACTGTCAGGCCCTGGACTCTGGCACCATTATCCTAGGCATGAAATCTCCCATCCAAGTAACCGTGGTTCAAGGATGAGTGATGGGCACAATGCTGGAGCAGTAGGCTTGAGACTCAGGCTTCACTCTCTGACGTTTACACTGCCCTCTGGAAGCTCTTGTCTCAATTCTGATAAATTTTTTGATTGGTAAAACAGGAACAATAATATACTTACCTCCATAGCATTGTTGTATAAACAGTTTAGATAATGCCTGAAGCAACCAGTGAATGCTTCTTCCTAAACACTTGCTTGGCCGCAGTACAATTTCCAAATGCTATAGGTTTGGCCGGTGTCACCTTCCCCATTACAGACTTCTCCTTATTGATACAGGGTTTGGCGAAAGGCTCTCAAATTAAATAAAATACAGAAGATAATCTACCATCTCGGAACACGCAGTACTTGATATTGCAGAACAAGGAGCTTGCATTCTCCTGGAGCTATTCTTTTTACTTTGGCAGCAGAGTAATTTTCAAATAAATATAAGTTCCAATAAGGACAGTGCCAAGACCCAGTCGTGACAAAGCGACTGGCCAAACTAATGGAGTTATTAGGGATGTTCTCTTAAGTAGAGAACTAAATGTTGATTGAATGTGAAAACTGTGTAATGCTCAGCCTTCACTTCAACAGTATGGCATTTTTTAGGATTTGGGGCTAGCCACCTAATTTCCAAATGCCTGGATGTATTCAGAAGTCAAATCATCCAGGTTTCTCTGACAAAGATGAGCTAGACCGACAGACTCCCCTAAAGACGATTCCGAGGAGACGCCTCCACATCCCTACATCTCTTGCTGCTTCTCCCTTTTGCAGACGTAAACATGCCACAAAACAGGGCGAGACGTTTGCAAACCAGCTCTGCAGCTGCTTCGTTACCCTACCAATATCAATATTAATTTTTGCAGGCTTCCTTTCTCAGCACATCAGGCTAGAGGTGCAACTTGTACGCATCCTAGTGTTTGGCAAGGGGATTTGTGAGCCTGCTCTAAAGGGCACCTCCTCTGCCACTTCCCCTGTGGCATCGTGCAAAAATCTAGTTCAAGCCCAAGACAGCACGGAGAGAGCAGGGGAGGCAAAGTCAAGCCTCACAGGCCAGATCACAAAAGCTGAAAAACAAGTACCTGGATATTATGTGCCTGCCTCTCTGGTGTTTTCGCCGCCAATTTCCCACTTGGCCACATGTGCACGTTTAATTAATGTTCTGCTCATCACCTCCTGCAAGTCATTAATAATGATGCTCTGTAGGCGCCGGCCCATCTCAGAGCCTGCCAGAAGCACGCCGCTGGCCACCATCTCCCAGTCACTCCACGGCCGCCCACCGCTGCTCACGTGGCCTTCCAGCCGGGTCTCAACACAGGAGACAGCTCAGAACCAGCCCCGCTGAATTCATCTTTCAAGTGAGATTTCTGGATGCATCCATTTCATTTCCTTCACCCACTAATGTTGTGGACTTTTTTTTTAATTCTATTAAAAAATGCAATTAAATTTGTCTCATGGAATTTGCTCTTTAAAAATCCAGACAGCTGCTTGCTCATGGTGGCATTATGCTCTTGATTCTTACACATTTTTTTCCTCATCTCCATTCCATTACTTTACTGAGGATTAAAGACAGGCTTCCCAGATGGCAAATGCCAGGATCTCTTCCCACCCCCCACCTTCCGTTCGGAAGACTAGTATCATATCAGCCATAATACACAGCCCAGGTTCCTCTATGCAGCTTTTGGCAGACACGAGCAATTGTTTCATTTAAATTCATTAGCCAATGCCTAAAACACAATGAAAGGGCAGGAGGTTAGGAAAGACGAAATCTGAGTACTGCTGGGAATGCCACGTCCAGGTGTCCCTGTGTGCCTCAGTTTCTTCATCTCTTCAGTCTCAGTCGCTTCCTCCACCATTTCTCAGCCATAAAGCATTCATTAGGCTGTGAAGCAAATGAGGTAATGTCTGTGGTGAGATGGTTTGTGCGTTTCCAAAGAAAGACACCATATAAAAAGCATTCTGATTGCTAACAGTCAGGGATGCTGAGGATTGGGCCTGGCTGGCTTTATAAACTATTTAACTGCCTGCTTCTTGCAAAAACTATTTTTATCAGTTAATTACACATTTTTCTTATTAAATAACAATGTGAAAGCATTTCTTGCTCATTTTCTTGTCATGATTAATTTAATCTGCCTCCCTTTATTGAAAGTCCAGTTTTCTTCCCCCTCGTTTTATCCAGCCTGATAGGCTAGTAAAAGCCCCACAACTGTTCAGCCCCCTTGAGTAACATTAACCCATTCGACTTCAATCTTTTTCTTATCTGGAGTCCCTGAAAGAGTTTCTTTTCTCCCCAAACTGTATGCCTGGTGCCTAAGGAAGCACTGGACATTAAAGGATGGACCTTGCCCTCACAGATGGCTTCCTTTCTCCTTTCCTTTCTTGTGCCCTCTCTCAACAGGCAAATTCCCAGAGGCAGAAAAGATTCAAGTTCAGCCTCCAGCCATGTCCCGCATGGGAAGGAGGCCAGAGAGTCAGCGAAGGGAGCCTTGGTCATGTTCGATTTCAAAACAGGCACATGTGTGATGTGACCAGGATTGGACAGGAGTGAGAGGGAGCACACCAATGCCACTGGCAGTCACTGCCTGGGGTACTCTTTTCTAAGATTATCCTTTATTATGAACTAAAATTACTAATTATAATAAGCTTAAGCCCTTGACACGGAAAGAGGACATGAGGCAGGCCCTCATACTATTGCTCAAATGCACAGAAAGAGAATGAGCTTCGAGAATAGAAATCACAATTTTTGAGACAAAATATCCAACCATGACAATGACAGAAATGGTAGCAGAAGAAGTCACCACATGTGTTTTCCATCTGTCGCTTGTTGGGGGTAGAACACTGTACAAGCGACGGGATGGCCCTTCTGAGGTTGGGCTGCAGAAAGGCTATGGCTTCTCTCCTGAATGCTCTCTCTCACCTGCTGGCTCATGCTAAGGAAAGCAGCTGCCACAGGGCAAGCTGTCCCGTGATGAGCTCCAGGTGGCAAGAATCTAAGGAACAGCCAATGAAAAACTGAGGCCCTTTGTCCCAGAGACCGTGAGAAACACGATCCACCAATAACCGCATGAGTGGGCACGGAAGTAGATCCTTCCCCCAGCTGAGGATACAGACAAGGATGTGGCCCCAGCTCCATTGATCGCCACCACATAGCCAATGTTGATACAGAAGCGCTCAGCTAATCCACGTCTGTATTTCCACATCCCACAGAGACTGTGAGATGGTACATGCCTGTTTTTTTTTAAACTGCTAAATTTGTTACTCAGTAGTAGATAACTATTACACCATCCCTCCCACAGTCAAGATAATCCAGAAATACCGTGGGATACTACAGTCATGAGGAAAAGTGCAGTCCTACCTTATGCCCATGAACTCGTTAATCAACCAAAACCCTCTTTCTTTTTGGATGTGGTCTGAAAACTCTTCCCAACACAACTCTCCAGGCAGGTACACCCGGTCCGTTGTTTGGAGGCGAGAGAAAACTATTGCTGTCCCTAGAATAATGCAAAGAGAGGAAAAGTCCAAGTTAGAAGACCTGATTCCTACTTACAAGTCAAGAGGCTTTGGACAGGTCATTTATACTCTCTGAACTTCATTTTTCTCATTGATAAAGTGGAGATAACTGTTTGGTTGTTCTGAGGTACAAGAAACAGAATACTCAACTTAAAAAATCTAAAGAGAATTGTGTCTTTTCCCAGTCTGCCACCTTCTATGTGTTGGCATCTCCCCTTATAGCCACAGGACAGTTGTAGCAGCTCCAAGCCTCATGTCCTCCCAAAATAATGCCCTTGGGCACAAAAAGGAAGGATTCTTGTCTCCTGATCTATGTGTAAGAAAAATTTCCCCAAAAGATTCCCCAACAGAGTTCCCCCAGATGCCATCTTGGCCAGACCGAGCTTACATTACTACCCCTAAAATCATCACTGGCTGAGTGGATCAAGGCCACCATGATCGTCTGAGACCAACCACATTTCACCCCTGAGACTGGGAGAGGCCTGGCCTCCTGTGGAGCAGATGGCCATCCAGAGAAGAACTGGCAAAATTTGAAGTTCTGTGCATGTGAAATGAAGAGGGGAAAGTTGCCATTGGGTAAGTGTGTTAGTTTGCACAGGCTAGGCCGTGCTGGAGTGTAACATGCATGATGGCTTAACCCAATAGAAACTTATCTCTTGCTCACACTACATGCCCAGCACAAGTCAATGAAGGTCTCTTTCTTTTTCCACAGAGTGACTCAGGATCAGACTGACAGAGGCTCCACCTCATCAGCCCAAGGCCTCAGGTTTACTCCCCGCAGCAGAGGGAGAAGCTGGAGAGGTCACTTTCCCTCAAACTTCTTTGGACAGAACCAGTGAGTGGCCCTCCCCAACCAAAAGTGTAGTCTCCCATGTACTGGAAAGAGGAAAATGAAACAGGAATTGTTCTGACCCCATGAGGCAAACAGCAGTGTCTGCAATAAAGTCTTATCTCCTCACAAGGTTTTTGTGACATTCAAATGAGATAATGTATTAATTCATTTTTCAAACATTCATTAAGCACATAAGATCTACCAAGCACTGGACTGGGATAGATACAAGGATCAATAAGACACAGTCACCACCCTCCCGGCAGATATAACCGTTCGAAGATACCAAACATATCAGAATATCATTCAAAGTTTACTTGCCCTTTCTTCCCCTTCTAGGCCCTGAGTGCTCACCTCACAAATTTTATCTCCCTATTGTTGGCTTAAAAGCTTTTGCCATGGTTTCAAGAGGGGTCATGGCCAGAAAGGACACAGGGCTAATCGAGAGTGGCACAGCATCCAGGGATTGTAGTAGAAGATGGCGAGACACTACACAGATGTCATCTTTTCCTTGATCTCTCTTGTCTCACAGAGTGTTAAAAGAATGAGTTATTACTGGATTTCTTTCCGAAACCCTTTTTGTGCGGTGCATGAGAGAGAAGAGGTTCCTGCCTGAGTGAGTCCTGACAATCCACTCCCCTCCCTCCTCAAGCCCGTCTCCTTTAGCCGGCATTGTCAGCAACTCAGTGTTTGCTGGTTTCACCCTTCTCTTGAGTATCAGCTTCCTAAAGAAGAGGTCATGATGCTGTTAGGATTGACTAGCCTGCAGTTACAGATGGACCCTGAAATTGCAGTGGCTTCATACAAAGTGCTCACCAGGATCACCTGGTCAGTTCAGGGCTGAAAGGAGGGTTTCCTCCAGGCAGTCTTCA
Organism: Ateles fusciceps; assembly: GCA_036589455.1. Classification (NCBI taxonomy): domain Eukaryota; kingdom Metazoa; phylum Chordata; class Mammalia; order Primates; family Atelidae; genus Ateles; species Ateles fusciceps. The sequence continues at coordinate 1,318,687 of JAZHEH010001331.1, read as the reverse complement.
GAGATCCAGGCTGATGGTGGTTTTCCATTTTCAACCATGGTTTCTAGGGTTGCCCTAGGCATTGACAGCCCCACCAACCAGAGAGAAAAGATCATGGGCAGTGCATGTAGGAGGTTTTCAGTGGGCTGGGCCTGAAATAGTACCCAGCACTTCTGCCCACAAACCACTGGAGAGAACTCAGTCTTGTGACCACACCTAACTGCTGGGGTGCTGGGATATATAATTTAATTGTGTGCCCAGGAAGAAAGAAACAGATTTTGGTGGACAGCTAGCAGTCTCCCCCATACTCACCCACACAACTTCCTATTTTTCAACTTGGCAAAAGCTGAGACCAGGGAGTATTTCTATATAGCAATGTACTCTTTGGCCTGCCAAGAGGCCACATTTTTTTTATGGGAGACGATTCACAAGTATCTTGGTGCAATTAATGGGCAAAGACCTGACCCACCACCCATTTCTCCTGTGGTTTTGCTACACCTAGATTCTTGGTCAGGTCCCCTAATTCTAGACATAAAACCTTACGGATGTGAAGTGATCCAGACATTTCCAACATAAGGAGAAATCAAAGGACGCTTCCCATGTAAAATTCACCCTTTTCCAGTCACCAAAAAGATAAAGGCTTATATGACAATAAATTCAGCAGCCAGGATACTGGAGGAGAGGGGGCTTCCTAGACACCTTCCATTCATTCACCCACTGACCACGTGTTTATTGAACAGCCAGGGTGTGCCAGGCACTGTATTAGGCACAAGAGATACACTGATGAATCAAAACGATGTGTCTCGTGGACCTCAGAGACTAGACCAAAGAAAGAAGGTAAGCAAGAATATAAAAGAAATTCATATCATGATAATTATAAAAGAAAAATGGGGCCAAGGCAGAGCATAACAGCAGGAGTGGGGAATGGTGACATGTAAATTAAGACCCTAAGGATGAGATGTTAGCCACACAAAGGGAGTGGAGGAGTGGTGGGCACTCCAAGTAGAGGACACAGTGTGTGCAGGGTCTGGGAAAGACAGCATTCGGCGTGACCAAGGAGCAGAGAGTTGCCAGTGTGGCTGAAGATGAGGAGGGAAGCATGAGTGGGAGGTGAAACTGGAGAAGCCGGCCAGAGCCAGATCACAAAGAGTTTTATAGGTCACAATAGGAAGCATTTGAGTTTGATTCTGAATGAAATGAGAAGCCATCGGGCCTTTAAGAAGTGAAGGGACACATTTCCAACTGTATTTGTTAGCTAGGGCTGCCGTAACAAAATACCAAGGCTGAGTGACTTAAACAGGAGAAATTTACTGTCTCATCGTTCTGGAGGCTGGAAGTCCAAGATCCCGGTGTTGGCAGTATCATTTCCTCCTGCAGGCTCCAAGGGAAGATCAGTTTCAGGCCGCTCTCCTAGCCGCTGGTGGTTGGCTGGCAATCTTTGGCACCACTTGCAGATGGTGCTTAACTGTTCCTTCACATCATCTTTTCTCTGTACAAGGCTCTTTCTCTCCAAGTGGCATTCTTTTTATAAGGACAACAGTCATATTGGATAGGAGCCCACTCTAATTCCGCATGACTTCATCTTAGCTAATTACGTCTGCAACAACCCTATTTCCAAATATGGATACGTTCGAAGGTACTAGGGGTTACAACTTCATATAATTTTGGGGTGGGGACACAATTCAACCCATAACACCCACATTATAAGATTAGATTCTGCTAAGTATGGATGGGAAGAAGGGGTGATTGGTGTGAAGGTGCAGAGGCAAGATCTGGGAGACTAGGGTCACCGCTGCCAAGGTGAGAGTTGATGTGGGCCTGGGCTAGGTGTCCCAGGAGAGATTGTGTTGATAAAACCATCACGACTGCTGATAGATTGTATTTCACTGGCGAGGGAAATGGGTGAAGCAAAGATGACACTTCAGTTTCTGGCTTGAGCAAAGAGGAAGATGTTGACTCAGTTTAGGAGAGGAAGAGGAATTGGGAGTTAGAGACATGTTTTGGAGTAGACTCCCGTGGTTTTATTTGGGTAATGTTAAGTTTCAGATATGTATGAACCATCCAGATAGATATACCAAGTAGACAGTTGCATCTGAGGATCTGGAGCTCTAAGGAGAGGTCTGCTCTAGAGATTTAAACGTGGAGTCATGAGTATAGAGAGGAATTAAAGTCACCAAGAACAACTAAGGTGCAGAGCCATTGCTGCTCCTTCGCAGGGGGTTGGTTATTCTTCTCAGAGGGCTGAGATCCTGACTGCCTAACAAGCTAACCCCCGATGGTTCCGTCTCAGGCTTCACAGAGATTCTCTGGGTCCTTGGTTTCTAGAGAACAGGAAGACAGTGCTCCCAATTCTCTCCCAGATTTATACAAACTGTTCATCATCCATGTCCAAGAACACCCACGCAGCCCAAGGTACATAGCTACCTACACCGTATGAACGTTGGTGAACACACGTATGCACACCCCGTCTCTTCAACAGAAGTGACCTAAACTTTGTGAGGTTCGCATGTCCCTAGAGATGATCTCATTTGCCTGCTTCAAAAGCGCTTTGGTCTGCACAGCCTGTAGCAGCAAATTTACACTTCAAAAAGCAGACAGCTTTTTCCACATCTTATTCACTTAATGGGTGAGAATGTAAAATTAGTTCCGTTGCTGATGAGGACCTTGAGCCAAATGAAAAGTGTTCATTTGTCAGCACAGACTTACAGCCTGAGACATGATTATATAGCTAATCCAATAATGGGTTTTGATGCTGAGCACTTATTTATATACAGTATGTCTTGTTATCTGTTGGTAATCAGGACCTACAATTTACTCTTTCTTGTGAGTGTAGTGTGAGATAGCAACATCTTCCAGACATATTGCATTTAAGTACCAACATGCAAACACATACAAAAAGCGCCGTCATCGGCAAAATATTTTATTTGCTTTCTTTAAAAAGAGAGAGAGATAACCAATGCTTGTATTCAGGCTTTTACATTTTTAAATATAAGTAGTAAATAACATGTGAGATCTCTTTCAAGGGTATATAAGGGTTAAAAAAAAAAACCCTGAAAACAAAATCTCCTTTATCATTTTGATCCATCCTAATCAAGTGATTTCTTCCTCTTACTCTCTAAAAATTCTATCTGCAGGTCAAATCCTACACATATTTTTACATATAATGGTATAAACCAAAAAGAAGATACCTGGCGAAAATCTTCACAGTGCCCCCAGCTGACTCTCTGGCTACCTGAATCTTTCAGACACTCTGCTTATTGCAAAGATGCACATTATCACCATGTGAGCATGGGAACTGTAATAATTATCTCAGGCAAAATCTTTCTTTAAAAAATAGTAACTTAAAATTAAATATAAAACCACTACATTTCTATAAACTCTTGCAGAGACTACATACTGCTACATTATATTGTTTCTTACCCTGTGGACAAGCGTAAATGTCTGTCACTAAAATATAAGGACACTCTCGTCCTAATATAAATATAGAATGCATAAAATCCAACATTTAAAACAAGCAGGCATTTTTATAGGTATGATGCATTGTCGCATATTCCAGCTATAATAAAGCCTATGGGAAGGGAAAGGCACGTCAGGATTAAGTATTCTGTTAATTGCAAATGTGTAGCACACCTGCAAAATGTGTGAAAGATCCCACATTTTGGAAAACTCACTGCACGTTCTTTTCCATACTACCGTCTCTTGGACAGGCCTAGAAAAATCCAGAACAAATGCAGAGAGGCATCAGAGAGCTGTTATCTCCAGTTGCGACTTTTCCCCGCTTAGTGATCCCCAGCCCAAAGGACGCTGAGAGGACTGGTCACTCTATGATATATGAGAATGAAGGGGGGGCAAGCGCACTTTTTAAAACTGAAATTTATTCCGCAATAAATACTTCAATGTTGGTGGGACATGATGTTTTATTGGATTACAGTCGTTTGCTGAAGAAATCACACTGGGACTAGCAAAGCTTGCGGTTTTGTGGATAACGCACTTGTAGATGTGAAGGCTTTACACTGGAAGAGTATTGAAGAAGGATAACAAGCCAAATTAGGAACTAGCTAAATACATGCAAATCTATATTAGGGCAATACTTGGCCGCGTTAAGTCCAAGAGCTTTTTGCAGCAGTTGCTTTACCTAGGCCGGATAATTCATTAGGTTTTGACTCTGGTAAAGACTAAATGAATATAGTATGCATTACATTCTTACTTTCGTCGCAGAAGCAAATCTTCCTTGTACCAACCAGTGTAATCTTCAGAGTTTTCGTTATATAAAACACCTCAAGAAAAATGCACCTCAGTAAGATTTACACTTTATTACTCTAATGATTCTACAAACACTACCACAATGTGATGAAAGACAGAGTAGTCCCGGACTGATTGAGAGCTAATAAAAATCAGTACTGAAAACTGAAAAGAGCACCCTTATCATCTTTCTTTCATTTAGAGCTGATTACTAGGGGATTATAATGCAATCACAGCTATGTGTGAGAGGTAGCTATGGGAACCAGTTTTAACTGTTTATCTAGCCAAAGATCTTAATTTAAGTTTGAACACTCTGATTCATTTATATGTAAGACACCAAGGAGACAAAATGCAGAAGAAACAGATGCGCACTTGTTCTTTCCATTTAACTTCGTAAGCTACCAGCCAATTTGTCTTTCAGGGACAAAATTAATTTCTGATGACAATGTGAGCAAGTAATAAACTAGAAGTTCCTGTCCTGGGAAACTTGTTAATGCCATGTAATGTTCTGGAGTTATTTAGGAGGGGGAAGAAAGAGATTTGCTCCGGGAGTTATGGGGACGTCTGCAACAGACATGCCTTTGTCCCAGCTCTCAGCCACCCCTGCAGAGGTTTATGACACCAGAAGTTGAACTGGGAAAGTTCAAAAGAAACCATGTTGTTTACCATTTCTTTCCTATGGAGTATTTTTAAACTTCTCATTTTCCTCATGTTCTCCACATGATTCAGAATTGCTCATAGCCCAAATCTCAGGCCCATGGCTTCCCAGCCTTGGCATAGAGGCAAGGCAAGTAATGATGAAATGAAAACTGAATCACAAGACTTCCTTCATGGGTCCCCCGTTGCTATAGAACACAGCCCTTCGCAGGCAAGTGCACTCAACCTGAGGGGCTCGAGGCCATGGCAAACACTTCACAGAGGAGCCCAGGATGTATGCCAGGACATCTCAGTGATGAGATTCGGTGTGCTAATCTGCTGCCAGCCAGAGAGAAGGGTGCCAGTCGGCTAGATGAAAGGCATGCACATACTTAACTTAGATGGGAATTAAGACTGGCACCTCCTCGAAAGCCATCTATGATGCTACCTATCTCCTCGTGTCAGCAAGAATTACTGTAATAATAATAAGAGGAGCCAGCACTTACTGAATATTTACTGTATACTAGAGAACAGGATGGACACTCTACATACATTACTTCATTTAATTAGCTCAGAACCCTACGAAGAAGCCATTTTTATGGCCATATTCTGGGCAAGGAAACTGAATCACACAAAACCTAACTTGTCCAATGTCATGGCTAGCAAATGCAAAAGTCAGCATTTGAACTCCACGTGTCAGACTACAAAACTGATGTTCTCCGGCACTCGGAAAGGGAAACCTTGACAGTGTCCTTTATTTTGGCCTTTCTTGTTTTCCCATCTTATTACAATAGTTGCCTCTTATCTGCAGGGGATGCACTCCAAGACCCCCAGTGGAAACCTGAAGCTGAGGATAGTACTGAACCCCATGCTGACACTACACACCTATGAGAAAGTGTGATTTATAAATTAGGCATAGTAAATAATGAACAACTAATAAAATAGAAAAACCATAGCAATATGCTGTAATAAAAGTTATGTGAACGTAGTCTCTCTCTCTCGCTCTCTTTCTCCCCCCTCCCCCAGAATATCTTATTATACTGTACTCACCTATTTTCAGACTCGGTTGACCATGTGTAACTGAAACTGTGAAAAGTGAAACCACAGATAAGGGGACTAACGTACACACCCACTTTTTTCTATCTCTGAACTGTGTTCGTCTGTTAACCCATAGGCTCTATGCTTCGCTCCCCACTCACTCCCACCGACTTCCCCAGCTTGTATTTCTCTGCTCTCTGGGGGAACTCCCCCACGGCATAATGGCTGTCCATTAGTGTGTTTTTAAAACCTCCCTTTCTCCTATCCTCTGACAGTTTTCATATGCTCCACATGAAGGATCCTTTTCCAGAAATACTTTTGAAGAAAGTCTAAAGTAAGCTGAAAAGTATTACATTTTTCATCTCAACGGGGAAATGGATTTACGAAAAGGAGAGAAGAGCCTGCAGGTCTTTCAGATTTTAAAAAGAATTCAACACACTGCTGCACTGGCACTGGGAACACATCTATCACAGAAACCAAGAGAGCATCTGCATTTACACGCTGAAACGGTTCCTTCGTCCTTGATCACGATAATGACTTAGAGTTCCGCTGAGCCTTTCATCCAGAGGGACGCCATGGCCCCTGCAAAAGCCAGCCCAGTGAGAGGCTCCCTCCACCACCAAGGCGCTGCTTCCTCCAAGGTGAAAGGAGAAACGGCTCCATTAGGGGAAAATTGAAAAGGACAAGCGAGCACTGTAAATTCTGTTTCCACGGGCAAGTAAAATAATAACAGCCCGGCTGTCCGTATTTAATTGCCCCATCTAGAACTTGGGCATAACAACGTGGTCCCGAAGAAACCATCTAAAGGGCATCAATAGCAAGACATACATAAAAGAAGGGAGCTGCTTTCCCAGCCTAGAGAAAGCCATGATCTGTGAGCACCAGGACATTTTACTAATTGCCCTATTTCCGGTTTTTAAACCTACGTCAGGCAACTAGGGACATTCCCTAGACAATTTCCACATGCTTCCCCTTGCCCTCAGGAGTCCAGTGGGATGAGTGCGAGTAGCAAAGACAGACTTGAGCTAGTTTGCTGTCTGGGGAAGTGCAGAGCTGCTTCCCTGGCTGAGTATAAACAACTGTACGAAACATAAACAGCGTCACCAGCTATTGTTCTGCAGGCCCTGGAACCCAGGGTGAAAGTCGGACTCACACTCAGCAAGGCGCAAGTTAGAAGTTGCCGTTCCAGCCAGGCAGCATGGGCCCGGGGCTAGCCATCCATCCTTAGCTAATCCTCAGGTGGCAACCTGCCTCTGTCAGGAGGTGCTGCTTGTCCTCTCCTGGAATTCCTCTCTCCTATTTCCATCTTTATCCACCATCAATACTCCACTCACGTGTCATCTCCTCCAGACAGCCTTTCTAGAACTCCTTAAAGTTGGGCTAACTGTGCCGCCTCTGTGTTTCCATAGCATCATGCACACATCTCAGGAACTGTATTGACCACATTGTATGATAAATAGGCATCATTTATTGAAGACACATGTGCCACTCACTATGCTAAGCACTTTACACATAAATATCTCTTTTCACCCAAGGTACTATTATCCCCATTTTACAAGTGAGGAAATTGAATATCAACAAGATTGAACTTCTGCAACTAGTAAATGACAGAGTTGGAATTTGAAAGTAGGACTTTCTGCCCACCCTACCCCCAACCCACACTTGTCCCCAGTGATTTCAGCACCCTGAGGCTGGAATCCTATTGCAACCATTTCAGTAGCACCAGCACTGGCACCTTCGAGGCACTTATAGGCCCTCAAGTGTACACTGGTTGCCCTGACACCACTGGGGGAAGTCTGTGGGGGAGCTAACTGGCCCGTATCAGGAGAGTGAGTGAGCTGGCCTTGGGAGCCTCGCATGCTACCAGTTGACTATTCTGATTTGTCTGGGTAACAATAGAGCTGTTTTTTTTTTTTTTTTTTTTAAAGCAAGGTGAAGCATTTCAAGCAGGGTCCTTGGTGTCATGCTGACACTTCAGAAAATGTGTTGTCTTCCTGAATTCAGGTGTTCTTTTCACTGAATTCAGTCAAACCGGTTCTGCATGTTGACACAGGAGGTGTAACGTATAGCGATTCAATTGTTATGCATCATTGCATAATCACTTCTGTCATCCGTCCCTGTCCTGTGGCAAGGCTGCTGCCAACACTGTGGCAGCAGCTGCAGATTTCCCCAGAGAATGAGTGGTGGTGGAGCACCCCCACGTGCCATGCAGGGATCATGGTGGCACAGCCCATCTCGGTGGGATAACAAGAGGCTGTGCTGTCTGACAGATGGGCAGCCCTGCTCATCCTTCTCCTTTCCTCTCCACATCCAGGAACTCAAGTCCATCCCTTCTGTTTTCTTCATAAGGGTTTCCCTTCCATCCTTTCTTGTTGTCTCTGCTATTGCCCTGGTGCAGGCCATAAGCAAGTTGCCATTGACCTCCTGACTCCAGTTGGCCCAGGTCACTCTGCATGCCATCGCCATGTCAATCCTAACCTGACTCACTGAATGCCTCATCCCTCCTGATCTTCAAAAGCTAGTAAAGGCTCCTCATTGCCTTCAGCATGAAGTCTACAGTCTCTTGATGCCCAGGCCCTCCACCTGCAACCATTCCAAGCTTACTTTCTACTATTCTCCAACTTAATCCTGCTGAACTTTTAGTTGTTGTCCTCACTGGTCCCCAAACCAGCTCTGCTCTGCACTGGACCCCATACCCATAAACACCCTGCCCTTTGCTCAGGCCAGCCCATTGCTTGCTCCTTTCTGCAATCACCAATCTCATCTGTCTTCTCTGAATTCTCACAGCTCTTGTCCACTTGACAGTCAGCCATCTGATATATCATCTTATGTGAATGTATGTTGTTGTTTAACTTTGTAGATATTTATATGCAATATTCCTGGGGAAATCATAGGTTCCCTGTGGGTGGAGACGATCTGTCTCACCTATCTCTGCCCCATGAAGACCTAGGACAGGCAGTGTTTTAGTGATTGTTCAATGCCATTTAGCTAGACTGTGCACGCTCCATTCTAGGCATCCCGGAGTCCCTGTAGTCGCCAAAATGTGCTATTTTATCTCTTTTTTCCAGGTATTTGCATGAGATGTTCTTTTTGCCTGGAACTCTTCAACTTTCACACTCCCCCACTCCTCCAGCTCCAGTTTTCTTGGAAAGCTACTGGGTCTCAGCTTAGATAACACTGCTTTCAGAGAGTCCTCCCTTAACTCCGAGAGACCAGATGAGGGTTGGATCCCCCAGCAGCTATGTTAACTACAATCAGCGATTGTTACATTATGTGTTCTCTAAGACTCTTTCAATTATGTGTGATGGAGAAACAACTCAAGCTAAGAAAAGTAGGTAATCTATTGGCTCAGGTATCTGTGATGGCCAGGGTAAAGCTGGATTCAAAGTATGTGGCCAGTTTACATTCTCTCTTGGTTTCTCCTCATTCTCTTTCACATTTTCTCTACCTACTGGCTCTGCTTCACTCTGTGTGGGTCTTATCCTCTATGCAGCAGAAACTAGAAGGGGGGACGAGAGTGCTGGGGAGAGCCTGGCTTTGAGGGTACTGGGTTTACATAATCACAACGGCCTCCAAGGAAACAGAGCTGATATCTCCCAGCAGCCACACAGTAAACCCCAGGGGAACTATTCTCATTGAGCTTGCTTTGGTTTGCAGGTTTATTCTTGGGCTAATCACTGTGGCCACAGGCATGGAGATGAAGTCTGTCACCCCGCTCCCCACCACAGTATCATGGGGAGTAGAGGTGAACTACTATGATTGCCACCCTTCCCAAAACCACTTGGAATTGCAAAGAGAACTTCCCCCATAGGAAAGAAAATCTTATTACCAAAAACAAAACAAAACAAAAGGATACTAGATAAACAGAAACAATATATATTCACTACACAACCTCTGTCTGCCTCTTGCATCTGCCGAAAGCTACTGGTGGATATTATTGTGTCTTGGTCATTATCTGTCCTTGGTACCTGGCACATGGGAATGCACAACCAATATTTGTTAAATATATAAACGAATGGATTCTCTGAGTGCCAATCAAACACCCTGAGTTCTAGACAAGGAAACACAATGTCCTGTTTTTAAAAGCCTAAGTGTTCATACAGTGACCACTGGCCACTGCTCTTTTGCTTTCCCAGACAATGCAATAGTGGATACCGGTGGGTTTTGGAGAACCCACCTTCACTGCTCAACAAACCCATGAAGTGTCCAAGAAGGACCCCAAATTTACCTTAGATCTGGCAATATGTGAGCCTGAGGTCACTCACCTACCTCCTTAGGCCTGGGTCCATCCAATGCTGTGATTACAAAAATATCCAAAGCAGCACTTTATCAAGGCAGAAGACAACAGAAGAGATGCTTCAGAAAATCAACAAGATGCCTGTGTTTCTCACCAGATGGAAGTAAAGAAATGTGGTAAGTGCGTTGCTTTATTTGACCATTCTGTTAGTATATGCTGACAACATAAAAATCTTCCACTCTGAGATTATAATAAAATTTGGCTCCTATGCCCCTACTCAATGGCAAGCTCTTAGAGCACAAGAACCCTGTCTTTAACTACTCTGTAATTCCCACAGTGATTGGCACAACAAAATGCACAGAGAGGCTGTAACTAAAGTACCTCAATCTATCTGGAGTTTTTATAAATTTAATTCTGCAAACCCAAATCTGATATGATATTGACTTTCAGAGACAGTGCCGTCATCTTGTTGACTCACTGCTTCCAGAAGAACTTTAATTATGATGATGGAGTTCTTCTATTTCTTCTTAGGTTCCATCGTTAACATAAACAAAAATGCTTTTAAAATCTATTTTAAAATGTGGGTCTTACCCACTTTCTTGTTATCTGCCAAATGCCTGTAGTCTTTCTAATGAATTAGGCACCACAATATACAATAAATGTGGTGCTTATACCCACTGGTGCATCTTTACATAATTTTGGCCATATGTGCATGTGCACGCACGCGCGCACACACACATCTTTAAAGAATACGTTTCTTTAGAATTTCTATGGGGTATGATATGAGAAAACTATATTCCTTAGTCTCAGGATGCCCAGGCATTACAAAAAATTTTGGAACAAATTTTAAGAAGGCTTATTTTAAACCTTAAGTTTGTTAAAATTTTGGTTTATTACCATATTAGTCTGTTTTTACACTGCTGATAAAGACATACCCAAGACTGGGCAATTTACAAAAGAAAGAGGTTTAATGGACTCATATTTCCACACGGCTGGGGGAGGCCTCACAATCATGGTGGAAGGCAAGGAGGAGCAGTCACATTTTACCAGGATGGTGGCAGGCAAAGAGAGAGAGAGCTTATGCATGGAAACTCCTGTTTTTAAAACCATCAGATCTGATGAGACTTATTCACTATCAAGAGAACAACATGGGAAAGTCCCACCCTATGATTCAATTATCTCCCACTGGGTCTCTCCCACAACAGGTGGGAATTATAGGAGCTACAAGATGAGATTTGGGTGGGGACACAGAGCTAAACCCTATCAATTACTAAGTACATGTTGGTGTGAAACAATTGGTGATATTGTCATCTACTTTACTTTCCAAAGACTTCTGTTAACTTTATAACAAAAAAAAGTAACTTTTTAATAAACACCAGAGATATAATTAACTAATTATCTTCTATCTGGTCTTTGCACCATCATTCTCTCTTCATCCTTCACAAGTTGGATTTATAACCACTTTTTAAACACATTGTAGCCTTCTTAGGGAGAACTCTAATCATGTATTTATTCTCAAAATCTCCTGGCAAGTCTACAATTCAACTGTCTTAGCTGCTATTCCAGAACTTTCCTAAGCTCCCAGCTCTCTTACTAACTGACTACTTCCTGCACTGTTACCATATAGTCACTCTGCACTCAGTTTTCTGACTCACCCACCAAATACTGAGTACAGCAGGCTCTGCCTCTTGGCCATAACATACTCTTCACCTCAATTATTTGGCCTCTCTTATTCACCAGTCCAAATTCTACTTTTTCTTCAAAGGTCAAAGTATGTCTTACAGACATAAGAAGGCTTCCCTGAGCCCCTAATCCTACAGAGAGTTCCCAACCTGTGAATTCATGACTCTGAAGGTCCAGCCTCTGACCTGGCACTTAGGTGCTGACATCTACCTTATCTCTGTTTTCCGCTTTTCCCCTAATTTTCCTTGCATATATTTGCAACTCCACCGGGTAATTAACATAATGAGCACAGAAATTAGTTTGCTATACTTTCCTGTGTTACTTAGCCCACCATTTTAATGGTTTCTCAACAAATGTTTAATTAAAAAAAAAAAATTCTGACTGTTTTCTGATATATCCAAAGAACATTAGGAGAAAAGTCTTCCATTTTGAACCGCTTAACTATTCTTTCTGTAATACAGGATAAGTATAAGTTAAAAAGACAGTTAACTAAAGAGTGAGTGGAGTTCTAATTAAGAAAATTCTCTCCCTGAGAATTGATTTCTTCATGGAGTGTAGGGTTTATTTAGGAAAGGAGGGGACATATTATAAGGCAGCTGTCTCCTGCATGGGTTTTTCCCACTGTTTACTTCAAGGTAATGTATACACCCAGGAGAGCAGATATATCCATATTCAGAGACAAATTCAAAATTACAGAACAAGGAATTCTGGTTCATTATGATGTTCTAAGCACAGATCTCTGCCTTCCCTTCCTACAAAGATCCTATAGAAACTATAGAAAAGATGTATTTTAAAATATTGAAACCAAAACATTCAAGAAAAGTAGAATGCAACATAGCCTAGAAATGGAGGAATTCCTGGAAGACACAAATTACATGAGACTAGAATGACAGTGAAATGAGAACTAAGGAAGCTTCAAGGAAGTCCTGGACAAGTTCCAAGCTCAACAAATGCAAAGCTGGAGAGGTAGGGAGAGGTGGCAGGGTGGGGAGTGAGAAACCATGGAGCAATTAATTAAAAGAACTGCATTTGGAACAGCTGAACCAATGAGGCAAATGTTCCCCACACCCCCTCGCCCGTGCCTGCAGAGCAGCTAACAATTTAGTGGCTTTTGCCTTCCTGTTAAAGCCAGAATTTCTCCCTAGAGAAGGGGAGTATTCTGCCTAGACGGGTGTCCTTTATTGAGGTAGAAGCAGAGTAGAGCTGGAGACAATTCTGGACTTCTGCAACAGCTGCCAAGGAGAAAACCGTAAAAAGTAAGACAGCTCAGCCTTAAATTGGATGACCAGTGATCCTGGGTGGCTCAGACTGTTCAGTTTATGTTATAATCACCACACAATTATTAACATTTTTCGTTTCACTCTCAAAAATATCCTAGCTTGAGTAATAAGTTATGTAGTCACTTTATCCATGAGTGAAAAACAATGAAGCCACATTTTCGAACCCAAGCCCAGGCACTGTATAAGGATTTAATCCTACTCAGACTTGTCTGTCTGTTCAAATCATCATCCATATATTGGGCTCTTATGTCATTTGTCCAACACAGGACTTGAACGCCATAGTAAACACAAACGCAAATGTGGGTTCTGACATGTTTGCCATATTAGGTGCTTCAGAATCCGCAACTGATATTTTAAAAGACTGTCACTAAAATAAAAACCAAATTTTTAAACTCTCTTAAATTTTAGGACTCATTAACTCCTAAGAATACATAGTGGAGACACATTCTAAGAATTACTAAATATTTAAGGAAATGATGAAAACAAAGAAGGGGGAACAATTTATCTTATGGGAAACAAAGATTATTCAAAAAATAAAATAATTTTGTTTAAAAATTCAATTAGTTTCAAGAAAGATTCAAGAGGACAACATATTCAATAACCAAAAACAAGGTGCTATTTTTCTTAAATTGTTCAGAGAACAAAAAGGCATTATTGGAAATAGAAAAACATAATATTTAAATAAGAAATTCAGTGGACAATCTGAATAATTGAATACACTATGGATGACAAATGGAGATCTGGAAAAATGCCAAGAAATCTATCAAAATATGGCACAAAATGACAAGATAGCAAATGTGATAAAGAATAGAGATTATGGGGTCAGTAACTGACTAATCAGGATTCTAGAAACAGGACAAAAACTACAGAAGTGAAGAAATAACCAAAGACATAATACAAGAAAAGTTTTCTGTTCTGGTGGAAGACACAAGTCTTCAGATTTAAAAGCCCCACCAGATGATGAGCAGTGTGAATTTAAAAAGAAAAGAAAGAAAGATCCATTTCAAGATATAGCCTGATGAAATTTCAGAAAGCCAAGGATAAAGGGAAAATCTTAACACTACCATAGAGAAAAAATAGACTATTCACAATAAAGGGTAGATTGACAGATTTCTTATCAAAAACATTTGATGCTAAAAAGTAAATAGAGTAGTGCATTCAAAGTCCTAAGAAAAATTATTTCAAAGTTAGAATTCTATATCCAACTGTAGAGTGGAAAGGTAATATTTTTCTTCACAAGGGTCACAGTAGACACTCCTATAGCAAAAGACAGGTTAGCAGGAGGAAAACATAACACATTTATTTAACAAAGTTTTGTGTGGTATAGGAGCCTCCAGATTTTCCCTGACTCTTCCCCAAAACTTTAGGGAAAACTGTATGTTTTTATGCTGAGCCTGATGAAAGAAGTGGCCAGTTGTGGAGAAACATGATTGGACAAAAAGGCTATGATCAAATGGTAACAAACTGAGGGAGGGACCCACAAGGCGTGTTTGTTCAGATTCTTCTTGGCTTGCCTGTGTGGCATTTCTTACCTCCAGGTATGGAGTAGGACATGTGTCACATGAAGGCCTTATGATCTACTTTCAGAAGAGGTGCTTTGGAAAGTGATCATTCTAGGTTTTATGGCTTGCTTTGAGAAAGAGGAATCCTAGTTTCTATGACCTGTCTCTGGGGAGAATGGGAGAAAGAGAAAAAGGGAGTGGGGGAGGTCAGGAAGGCCTTGCTTCTGAAGTTCTCCTTTCTTCTTCAGTTGAAAGTACTCAGCATGTCAAGATGCAATATTTTGGGATATTGTGTTCTGAGTTCTGACACAACTAAATAGGGTGTGTGTGTGTGTGTGTGTGTGTGAGAGAGAGCGAGCGAGAGAGAGAGAGAGAGAAGAGAGAGAGAGAATGGGATAAAATAAAGATATTTGCAGAAATGCAAAGGCTAAAATGTTTGCCACCATGAATTCTATGTGAAAAATTACTCAGAAAAGCAAACAAGCAAAGAATCAAAGATAGACAACATGAGAGATTTTTTTAAAAAGAGTACAGTTTAGCCAGAAGAAATGAATACAGCTAAAAAGGCCTTTTAAAAGAATCCCTTTGACCTTAATACTCAGAACATTCTCACTTAAGGGAAATCGGATGGTGACCCACGATTAGTTTCATATTCTTTAGACCTAAACACAGACTCATGGGTTGTAGTGAATAATATCTGCATAATCATAGGATTGGTTTTTTTTTTTTGAGACAGAGTCTCACTCCATCACCAGGCACCAGGCTGCAGTGCAGTGGCGATCTCGGCTCACTGCAACCTCCACCTCCCGGATTCAAGCAATTCTCCTGCCTCAACCTCCCAGGTAGCTGGGACTACAGGCGCACGCCGCCACACCCAGCTAATTTTTTTGGTATTTTTAGTAGAGACGGGGTTTCACCATGTTGGCCAGTATGGTCTCGATCTCTCGACCTCATGATCCGCCCGCCTCGGCCTCCCAAAGTGCTGGGATTACAGACTTGAGCCACCGTGCCCGGCCAGTTTTTTTGTTTTTTAAGTCAAACTATGAACTCAGTAAACATATAATCACCAAAAATGTAAATATAAACTTTAACACTGTGAAAATGACATAATTAATCAAGATTGGGAGAAAAGAGAAGAATTACAAGAAAGTGTAAGTAAATTACTCTAACTTCATGTTTCATAGCAAGGAGTCAAATGGCCTAAAGTTGATAAATTAGGAGGTAGGAGTACACTATTTGAAGTTACAATAGTAGCTATGACAAGAGTCCAAGAGTTAATCACTTTTAATAGTGATTACCTATGAGGGGCTTGTTATTTTATAGCACTCCCCATTTTACCATTCTTTACATGCATTTGCATTATTTTCTATTTCATTTTAAATATGAGCACTTTTAAATCTTTGGATTATGCGCCTTCAAAATCTACAAAGACCAAAAGAAATGATTTATTTTGAAATATCTGTTTTTGACAAAACTTGGGCCATCCACCCAATTAGAATTAATCACTCCAGTTCTAAGGAAAGCTCATCGCTGACTGGGCAGGCTGCTCTAACTAGGCCATGTAGCAGAATGAAAGCTCTTAGAATGCCCAGTTGAAAGTAGAAAGGCTACTTTATGTGACCAGCTTCCACCTAGCATCTTTCCGTATTAATTGGTGACAGGAACAGCCACCAGCCACAGGATGGTTCTTATGGCGAGACTCGCCCCTTTCAAGTGTGTTGCGTTTTTATGCAGGCATTATCTCACTGGGGTAGGTGTGGACGGAATTATTATTACTTCTACATTATAGATGATCAAATGGGCATTCCAAGAAATTAAGTGGAAAAGTCCCAGGACTTAAACCCAGATACCCTAACTCTCTGTCACTGCTCAGATAAGAGGACAGGATTTTTACATTGCTGAAGGCAAGGAAATGAAAAGGCTGCAGCTTCTATTTACTTAATGACCATAAGGTTAATGAGAAAGCCATCAACCTTCACCATGCACATATCCCCAAACCACTATAAATTCCATTAATCAAAATTTGGAAGAAACCAGTAAAATATCTCTTTTTTTTTAGCCTGATAGCTTGATCTGAAACATGAGTTCAAAAGCTAAAACACTCTTCTGTAATCTGAAGTGATCTTAAACAATTACCTTTTGTACTCTTTTCTCTGCTATGAACAGTGATAAAAACATGCTTTTAGAAATAACCAGTTTACAGTTATTTAGTGACCAGTTATGTAGTTGATACATTATCCAGACCTTTTGCAATCTGTTCTTTTACATAATGATTTTAAACGTTTCCTTTTGTTTTCTATCCTTTTACTATTCCCAATTTCCTCAATTGTCATTACTATATGCCTTGTTAAGAGTTTTGACTGAAAGAAATAAGTTCACTAAGTTGGTGGTATTTGCTGGGAATTTCATCTCTCCATGTTATGCAGCCCTCCCACCAGCAGAGAAAGAATCAATGTTGGAAACAATCTGTTTCATATCAGATTTGAATAGCATTGACTTAACTTGAAAATAAATTTTGATCCTTATCAAGGGAATTATTTTTCTTTTGGGGGTATGGGAAAGTTTTCTTTAATATTGTTCTATCAGTTTTATAAAAACGGGGGTGGGAATTGAAAAAATATTATGTATATTCTCCAAAGCAGAAACAGTATCCCTGAACAAAAACAACAATAACAACAAAAAAAATCAGTGTTACCAAGTAGACAAGATATGTCCCTGTGCACGCTCTCCCGAAGTCCTCCTCAGCCATACATCAGAGAAAATCTGCCTGGGGAAAAAAAAATAAACAAATCAGTTGTGGCTTGGTGGGTCATTTTCAACCCCAAGCCTCTTCCATTTCTTCTTCCCTTTCACCCTAGAAAAAAAAAATTGTTGGCTTCACAACTGAAGACTTGAGGGGTAGCAGCGAAACGAAGTTTGTCTTCCTTTCCGGTTCTGCAACACTGCAAAAATGCAGACTGTGGAGGGTTTAAAGCTAAGGAAAGAGCAAGAGCAGTTGAGATGACTAATAGTAAATTGATGTGGTTACTGGGTAGAAGGAAGGATAAGCTTTCCTTAGCCTGAGTCTTAAACTGGGCACTATGTCTTCCTAAGGCTAACGAGGGGCTACAAAAAGGCACATTATTTCCCCAAAACCTCTGCTGTCACATCCCAGCCCTCCTCCCCGTCACTGTGCCTGGAATCTGCTGAAAAAGTTTCAGTCCTTCAGAAAAAGATCAGTGCTTTACCAGACTTCCTCCGAAGTGCAGATTGCCCTGAAGCACTAACAAATGAAGCTGTTGTCTGTATCCTCTGGGATGAATTTTTCAAGTTGTCGTCCCCAAAATAAATTGTAAGAGTAAATGGGCTGGGCAGGGAGAGGGAGGTTTTTGGTGAGTAGTAAGATTAGTAGGATAAACCTGGAGCTTACAGCCCTGTGCAGGGAAGGGAAAGGACGGAAACTGATACTTACTAATGATTGTGTTTTCCAGGTGCTGTCTTAGGTGCCTTACCTACAGCCTCATAGCAGCCCCTTGAAGTCGAGATTACTATTTTCATTTTCTAGATAAGAAAGTAAAGACTTAAAGAAGTTATATAACTTGCCTATTTCAGTTATCTGTGTAACAAACTACCCCAGAACTTAGTGGCTTAAAACAATAATTGATTATTTCTTACAATGTTGTGGATTGACTAGGGCTCAGCTAGACAGTTCTTCCCAATGGTCTCACTTGAGTCTCTTAGATGTCACTCATGTGACTGGTGCAGGGGACAGCCACTAGGCTGGGTGCAGCTGGGATGCTGGGGCTGGGACATAACTCTCTTTTCCTGTACTTGTAAGACCCCCTCCAGCAGAAAAGTCAGACTTCTTACATGATGGCTCAGGGCTGTGAAGAGAAGGAAGGAGAAGCTGTCAGTCATCTTAAAGCCTAGTCCTGGAACTGGCATGACAGCACATCCACCTTATTCTACTGGTCAAAGCCGGTTACAAGACCAGCCTAAAGAAAAAGCACCTCACAAAAAAAGAGAGTAACTAGAAACTTGCAACCATCTCTAATCTACCCTATTGCTTAAGGTCACACAAGGGCAACAGAGTCAGAATCTTTTACAAGACTTAGTGCTTCCAGGTCTGCGGGTGTGGGACAAGGATAATGCTGCAATGAGGACTCCTCGAGGCTATAAGGGAGTTATGGGTGTGGGAGAGACACAAGACAAGGGCAGGGACAATAAGCAGCTAGAGGAGCAGGCTAGTGACTGAGTCCCCCGGAAGGCTCCATACTGTCCTGAATAGAGGAATTAAGTGTTACTCATCTGTGCCAAGGCTTCAGTGCAGACTCAGATCTCCAGAGGAGATCATAGAGTTGATGGAACATTGCACAAACATGTTGAGTATAAAAATGCCCAGTTTCCAGCTCCACTTGAGGAGCCATTTGGCAGGTGAGGCAAAGAGCTATGCAAGTGTGCCTCATCTATTCTGTGAACCCCAAATTACTAAACATAAGCTACAGTCACATTTATTCAACTTATACCTTCAAGGCAATGCCCTTTCCCATCATCAGCACACTCATTTATTTATTCGTTCCTACAACAAATTACTGTCGAGCATCTACTAAATCAAACACCGTGCTGAGGGCTGGGGATACAGCAGAGAACAGACTGCGGAGGGTTTAGAGCTGAGGAAAGAGCAAGAGCAGTTGAGATGACTGATAGTAAACTGACGTGGTTGCCGGGCAGAAGGAAAGATAAGCTTTCCCTTGGCTTGAGAATGGAGTCTTCAACCGGGCTATGTCTTCCTAAGTCTAACATGATGGGGCTACAAGAGACACATTCTTCCCCCAAAACCTCTCCTCTCACATCCCAGCTCCCCTCCCCTTCATCTCCATGGAACTTAACATTTTTTAGTGAGAGTGATAGGTAATATACAAAACCAGCAAGTAAATAACAAGTGTTTTCTGTAGTGATTCCAGCGGAGTTTGAGAGTGTGTGGTGGGGGATGGGGGATGGGCCGGGCATCAATTTAATTAAAATAGAGTAGTCAGAGGAGGCCTCATGGAGAAGGTGGCGTTTGAACAAAGACTGGAGAAGGTAAAGGAAAAGAGCTTTCCAGACAGAGGGAAGAGCAGGGGCAAATACATGAAGTGGAAGGGCACAAACATTCACCCTTGGATTCATTAATTTAGCAATATTTATTAAGCACCTACTCACCAGCACTGTACTCAGCAGTGGGTATACAAAGACACACATAGGTCTCTACCCTCAAGGAGCTGACTGTTTAGAAAGGGAGACAGGCAAACAAAAACTCCCCCGTGGCATTAAATAACATGATAATGGGTGAAAGCAATGTCTCAGCAGGCAAGCTGCTCAGCTTAGCTGAAAATTGTTCTCAGTCCATCTGTTGATGGATCAGAGAGACAAGGGTGGTGTTTTGTACTTGAAATATAATCTGCCCATATCCTCAAATATTACAGACTCA
Organism: Ateles fusciceps; assembly: GCA_036589455.1. Taxonomy (NCBI): domain Eukaryota; kingdom Metazoa; phylum Chordata; class Mammalia; order Primates; family Atelidae; genus Ateles; species Ateles fusciceps. The sequence goes on along the minus strand of JAZHEH010001331.1, from coordinate 1,298,641 downwards.
TAATTTTTATTAAATGCAAATTTTATTATTGCACTTTAAAGCAAAAGTGCTGGGTAAACTGCCTAATATAATCACCATATGACTATCACTTTGAATTAGTATTGCAGATACTTCTAACTACTTAATTATTTATTTTTAAAATATATTCCAATATTTTAATTATGTTCAGTTAAGTGTACTTGAATATTTGCAGCACTCTGCATTATTTATATTAGAGAAAAAGCAGCCTAAATCAACTTGCTCTGGCATTCCATAATTTGTGCTTGCACGTCTCTAAAATAGATTTATATATAGCTATCAAATGGTTATTCTGGATATGCTATGATTTAAATTTTTTATCTGAATTTTATTTTAATGTACCACAAAAATAAAATTTACTGGTTTCTTTATACTAATACGTGTCTTATCTGATTATTCATATTCAATATTTGCAGAATACTAACTAGAGCTTCACACTCTTTAATTAGATACAAATATGTAGATTTCATGACACTCATCCTAACCCCCACTCCATCTACCCCTGCCTCATTCCTCGAAATAGTCTGAATTTGGTTGGATCAAATTCTCTGGCAGCCTAGGGGTAAAGAGTAAGGGAAATGTTGTCAGCTTCTAACAACACCATTGCGAGAGGGAGAAGGGGAGACATCGGAGACCCCAAGGGCAGTTACCATCCTGCACCAAGGAGCATGGCGTAAGACTGCTTGAAAGGAAGAATCTGGATGGAGAAGCTTACGCAGATGTGGGCTCTACTACAACTAGTCTGAAAAATAATACAGGCTGCTCTGTTCCTTGGTATCTGTCCAATGTCTTTTCTAGTTTCTAAATTCATTTAGAAGTCATTTCTATCTACAGGGTAAAAAATATTAAAGTTGCAGTATTTCAATAACCCTCTTTATGTCATACAAATCCAGTAGACAGACGCCCACTAAAGAGATTACAGCTTGAATACTTAATCCCAATTTGGATGTTTTTAAACAAGGCAAACCTGGCCTTAAATGCAATGCACGCAATTTAGCTAAGTATAAAATATTAATGCACAAACATGGCTTTAAATATAGCCAGAGAATCTGGCAGGAGGAAGCTACCCAAGAGCCCCCTCTACACATCACTCTCTCAAATCAAAGGCTGAGTGAATAATGAACACACCCATTTCCAGGTCGAAAGTACAGGTGGATCCTGACGGACCATCTCAAATCCTGGGAAGGGAGGGCTGCTAAGATGACAGTCATTTCAGAAAATAGGGCTGGGTTAGCAGTTTTACTCAGGCAGGATTTGGCCTCCTAACCTCTCCTGTTTTTCCTGGACTCTGAAAAAGGATGACTGTCTCTCTCTCTCTCTCTCTCTCTCTCTCTCTCTCTATATATATATATATGTGTGTGTGTGTGTGTGTGTGTGTATATATATATGTATGTGTGTGTATATATGTGTATGTGTGTATATATATATATATATATTTTTTTTTTTTTTTTTGAGAGTCTCACTCTGTCCCCCAGGCTGGAATGCAGTGACATGATCTCAGCTCCCAGGTTCTGCAACCTCCACTTCTTGGGGTCAAGCGATTCTCCTGCCTCAGCCTCCCGAGTAGCTGGGATTACAGGCATGCGCCACTGCAACCAGCTAATTTTTTGTATTTTTAGTATATACGGGGCTTTGCCATGTTGGCCAGGCTGGTCTCAAACTCCTGACCTCAAGTGATCCGCCCACCTGGACCTCTCAAAGTGTTGGGATTACAGGCGTGAGCCACGATGCCTTGCCAGGACCTGTATATTCTTGATGCCCAGGGATGTGGTTTGTACCCAGGGCAGCATGGAGCAGGGTTACAAGCATCTCAGGGGTCAGATTACCTGGGTTCAAATCTCCCCCTGCAACACGTGTTAGCTGAGCCAACTCAGGTAAACTGCTTAATCTCTCTGTGCCTCCGTTTTCCCATGTGTTCATTTGACACATCATAGTAGTAAATCAGACTCATGATATAAAGTCATTATGATAATTAAAATGCACCTGGTACAATGCCTGGCCCATGGGAGTAAGATTTAGCTATTATTATAGAGGTTACTACTAGAAAACCAGAGAGCAGGACTTCTGGCACTGGGCTGTATAGCAGTAGTTTGCAGGGCAGGAAAGGTTATCATCCATTTCTCATTCCACCCCTTCATCTGCCCTCATCTCCTTCATTTACCTTGTGCCTTGCTTTCCTCTTTAATCACTGTACAAAATATTTGAGTTCAGTAAATACTTGTTGGGTGAATGAACTCCCGGGCTGCTAACCTTCAAGAACACTTTCTGCTGTGAAACAACCGCCATATCCACTGTCACTGATAAGACCCTCATTCAGCCATCCATTCATTTGCTCATTCAACAGATATGTATTGATTGGGAGGCCAAGGCAAGTGGATCACTTGAGGTCAGGAGTTTGAGACCACCCTGACCAACATGGTGAAACCCCATCTCTACTAAAAATACAAAAATTAGCTGAGCATGGTGGTGTATGCCTGTAGTCCCAGCTACTCTGGAGGCTGAGACAGAAGAAGCGCTTGAACCTGGGAGGCAGAAGTTGCAGTAAGCTGAGTTCCATATTACTGCACTCTAGCCTGGGTGACACAGCAAGACTTCGCCAAGAAAAAGAAAAAGAAAAAGAAAAAAAAAAGGATGTGTATTGAGTGCCACGCAGATATATATACTGAGAATACAATGGTGAGCAAAAAAAAAAAAAAAAAAAAATCTATTTCTTTCCTCAGTAATCATGGAAATAAATATTAGATTTAAAGCATGGTAATAAGATGCATGTAGGACTCTGAACACATGTAAGAGAAATAGGGCTAAATTGGAGAAATCAGTGAATGTTTCCCTGAGGAAGTGACTATTAAGAAAGTTTCAAAGGAAGAGGTGAAGGGAGAGTCTGACAGACAGCATGAACAGTGTGTGCAAAGGCCCTGTGGTGGGAAGAAGTGTGGCACATTTAGAAGACTCAGAAAAGATCATTACAGTTGAAACTATAAGAGCAAGGGATAACGTGATTCAGATAATGCTGGAGAGGCAGACTCAGGCCAGGCCACATCAGACTGTTTTGTTTTTATCTTAAGAACAATGAGAAGCAGAAGGGTAACATGATCAGATGTTAATTTTGCAAAGGTCATTCCAACTGCAGTGTCTAAAAGATGGATGGGGGTAGGGCAAGGGTGGATGCCGATGGCCTGGTTAGGAAATGATTGCAGTTTGCGGGTGAGAGAAGACTAACAAAACTAGGTTAGCAGTAGTGAGGGAGAGACATTGGTGCAGCCTGGAGGTAATGAGAGGATAAACCAATAGGTTATAGTCGTGGAGTCGATGTGGGATTATTTTGACAGGCTCCCAACTGTTCTTCCACTGTTTACGCTTTCCAGTCTATGAGCCATTTTATGTGTCACTGCAAAACAATTGTTCTTTCAATACCGATTTTCCTCCAAGTAATATTCATTGCCCATTTTTCCTTTTTTGATATCGTCTTACTCTATTACCCAGGCTGGAGTGCAGTGGCACCATCTCTTCTCACTGCAACCTCTGCCTCCCAGTGCTCAAGTGATCCTCCCATCTCAGCTTTCCAAGTAGCGGGAACCATAGGCGTGTGCCACCACACCTGGCTTTTTTTTTTTTTAATAACATTTGGAATTTTACCATGTTGCCCAGGCTGGTCTTGAACTCCTACACTCTAGTGATCCACCCACCTCAGCCTCCCAAAGTGCTGGGATTACTATTTTTCTGTATACGGTTTTCTCTTACTACTTAGATTCCCTCCCCTCTCTTCTCCACATATACAAAGTATATCCATCTTTCAATGCTTAAGTCTTTCCTCATTCATTGAATAATCATCAAATGTTTATTGAGCACCTATTATATTCCACAAATTGTTTTATGTAATAGGGATACAGGAGTGAGTAAAAAAAATTCCCTGACCTCATGGAACTTACGTTCTAGATCTCTCTGATCCCTCGTCTCTTCTGAATACACGCTAAACGTATAGACTATATCTCACAAGTTCGTGATGTTTTTATTTTTATTTTTTATTTTTCCTACATCCTCAGGTGAAACTGAACCTCCTTGAAAGCAAAGTCTAATGTTTGTGTTGTCTTCCAAATCTCCTGCGTCATCATCTGTAACATACAAACGACTTAAATGAAGTGAAAACATCATTGATGGTAATATGGAAGACTAGGATTTGTGGAATTACTAAGTGCTTTCACATTCATCGTCTCATTAGGACGCTCTCCAAAGTATACAGCACGATTGGAAATGCATTGTTGCCATTGTGAATGTTAATATTGTTGTTGTTATTACTATTTTTGGTATTGTGAACCAGCAACAGTAATAACAGCAACAGCAATGCTAAAGCACTAAATCTATTCCCAGTCCTGTTTCTGGTGAGTTGTAAATAATAATTATTCTTATGATGGAGAATTACATGTAAGATAATGTTACTTCGAAAATCCATTGTCCTTTATTGAAGAACAATGCACATCCACTGATAGTATTCAAAAATAACAGAGATTGAAGGTATATCATTCTTTATTTACTGCTCCATTCGGCTACATACAGCAAGGCTAAGTTCCAAAAGAAAACCTCCCAATAGATGGTCCCATCTCACCTTTCATTACAGCCCTTCCATCTGTGAAAGCGTCATTTTCACTAGTTGGGAGACTGTCCAAACAACTCCAAGCACACTGCGATTCGATGCCACACACTCAGAAGGCTTTGTGATATCCTATCTGCAATTGGTAATCTACCCTCAGTCCCCCAACCTCCAGAGAACAAAGATTAAAACTGCCATCTTTTAGACAGATTACACTTTGTGGAAATCCACAGAATAACAGATTTGGAAAGAAAATGAAAACATAATTTGTGGACAAAGACATATTGTTTTCCTTTAAAATTTACCTGAAAGTCAGTGTGTCAGTAAAGTCTTTGCATTGTCTTCTACCACAGCCAGTATTGCCCAGTGACCTGACTTGAAGGTTTTTAGTGAGAGCTTTAACAAACAGCTCTAAGAATACCAGACACCCACAGTTACCACACTTCATATAAAATAACTAAGTAATATAGGCCTTGGGTGGCATATTACTTCATATTTTTCTAGAAACATGTTAAAAAGTGATTAACAAGGACTTAAAGATCAGCACAAAGAACCACATTAAAAATTATAAGGACCCCAAAAAGCCTGTGAAATTAACTTTACAGGCATATGTTTTAATAAAATTTATTGTTATATGTGGTTACAAAATTATTGTTTAATATGTGCAGCTTAACCATTTGAACTCATCTCAAATTTGTCATTTAAATTATTCTCCAATTAGGCAATCATCCTGGCCACATTTGGGAGGTGCCTGCTCTTGCCCTGTTCTCTGGGAATTTCTGTTACTCCTCCAGGCTACAGATGATTAATCCAGAGGTGGACAATTGGCCCCAGCTGGGCCAACCAAATTCTCTACTGCGTATTTAGAGTGGGAATCAAGGGAGCATTTATCAGACTCTGTAGGTGCCAGGACATATAACACACAGTCTCTTCCTGTTAGCTGAGAACCCACAAGGAGAGAGAGGAGAGGGAGAGGGAAGAAAAGAAAGAAAAAATAAAAAGGAAGAGGAGGAAAAGGCAGTTGAATAAATAGAAGCAGAAATGAAAAATGAGATCCCTGCTTTTTAGGGAGTTTTCAGGTCCATTCTCGTCCTTCATTCTGGCTAAATCCCTTACCTTGGGCTCCATGAGATGTCCTGGAATTCTTATAACAAATTTCCTCCTTTTTGCATAATCAAGTTTGTTTCTGTTGCTTGCAACCCAAGAGTCTTATCCAAAATACTTTTTAGAAATGTAGCTTGGTCTCGAAGGCCATGTGTTCATTTATTCCGCAGTCATTTGCCAAACCAGGCACTAAAAACACAGACATGACTTAGTCACAATCTTTAACCCCAAAAACCTCATGTTTAGTGGGACAGACAGAAATACGTTTGAAAAACACACACAACATAGGTTAATACACCAAGTAGGTAGCAGACGCAATGACGTGTAGTGAACAGAAGGGTTACAAAGCAAGGATGGTGAGCTTCACCTGGGGCAATCAGGGCAGGCTGCTCAAAGGAGATCTCAGAAAATGGCTAGTGCAGACAAAGGGGAAGCTTATCCCATGGAAGGACAAGCACACACGGACATGAGTGGGATGGAACAATCTGGTGTGCTTAGGGAGCTATAGACTCCATGTGCTGGAGCCCCTGGTTCAGCAAGGGTACAAGGAGATGAGACAGGAGTAGCGGGGGACGGAAGGGCAGTGTGGCATTCAACGCGATGTTAGGCTCAGGACACTCATCCCCATGGAGTAAAAGCTCAGAGCATTTGTTGCCCCCTCTCATTTCCATGAGGATATGGAGGTGGCACGTACCTCCCTTTTCAGGCAAGAAAAATGATTCACTTGACAGACTGGTGGGACTTATTCCTGCGATCATCTGGGAACTCTGGACCAAGGGCTCCAAAGCACAGCAAACGATGCTGATTCTTGCTCAGTCACAGAAAGAGTGAAACGACAATATAACCTGAGAAAGTAGCCCCAAAGCTCTAAAGTCTGGGGAAGTAACAGGATAGAAATTACAAACTGGGTTTTTTCGGATATAGGTCCAAAATTATAAAAGTTACATCAGGATATATATCTCAATAGAAGTGCCTTTTTGGACATCTTGGTAAATGCTTTTCAGATACAACTGTGGTTGGAGATTAATGGGAAAGAAAAACAGGGAACGATTTTGGGAGGAGTATTAAATATGATGAAGAGAACCCCAAAGCATCACAGACTTGAAACAAGAAGAAAGAAAGAAAGGAGAAATTCAGAGACAGAAGAAATGTAGACAAAATAGTGAAACAAAGTTCAGGGGAAGAAAGTAGTGAATTTTGAAGGAAGCACTACATTAGGATGAACTAAGATAGAATCAGATACCCAAAGCAAGATGTAGAAACCAAACTAATTTCCTTTGTTTAATTCTCCACTCAAAGTTGTAGCGAAAAAAATACTTTCGGGAGGGAAACCCAGAGCCGGTGGGACTAGAGTTTCCATTCTTAACTATTCTAAAACAGAGATTGACAATTGCTTGCCCTGAATTAAATTATTTCATCCTAGCGAACCAGATGGTCTAAGCTAGTCTTTTATTTGGAGGATTTAGTGAAGTTCAAACAAACTTTGCCACCACACAAAAGTTTAATAAAGTCAGAAGGAACAACTAGTACTTTCTCTTAGGCTGTCTTAGGAGCTCTAATCCAAGAGCTCTGGCAGGCTGGCCTTGGTGCCTGGCTTGCTGTCTTTTTATGTTGGTCCTTGATTGCAAAATAGCTCCAGCTGTTGAAGGACTTATTAGCTGTGTTCCATTAGAACTGTGCAAGAGAAGCAAAGGGTTCCTCTGGGCCTGCTCAGTAACTGGATCAACTAAATCCAATCCTAGGTGTTCTGTACCCAGGAGCACTCAATTTGATTCCTGAAACCCATCGGCCAATGCAGTTTCCTCCTCCCAAAGTTGTTCTTGAACTTTACTGTGCATGTTAATAACCTGGAGATCATGCCTGGATGGGGCCTGAGACTCTACATTTCTAACAAGAGCTACTGTGATCTTGGTGCTATGGACCAGGCTTTGCATAGTGAAGTCTTAGAGGGTTCTCAAGGATGAGCATCCGAGCACTCATTTAAGAGACTTCAAATATGCATCTGGTTAGCACAGGTGAGTCCAAAGCAGAAATAGCCATAAGATGCAGGAACTTCTGTAAAGCTTTCATATCAGCTGCTACAACAGTATCCCCAAAACAGTGACTTTCACAACATGCCAGCTGGAGGTTGAGATAATCACAGGACTTCAGACATGGACTTTATTGCCAGGGCAGATAATCATACCAAAAAGGGGAAGAGAGCCAGAAGGCATTCAAATCTCTGGGCAAATATGACTTGCAATTTATTATCATGTGAAAAGCCTAAGTGGCAGAAGCATTGTGATTTTTTTTCAGGATATTTGATAGCATCGGAGCTGAGCTATCTCCTGCCAGTTCCCCCTCCCATGCAGTCCCATTCTCTGCAGACCTGGAGGGCCTTCCTCATCTTCGTCTATCAAGGGGGTCATGTGTGGTTACCCAAGTTAGACAGAAAGATTGCAAAAGAGGCATGACAGGGAATGCACTCTTTGCACCACAAAAATAACGTTTGGAACAACGGACAGTTATCCCAGAGGTAGTGCTGCATCTGAGGTCCCTGCACTCCTGCTTAGGGAAGGCAAAGTCACAGTAATGATGACACAGAAACAGATTTCAGGCTGGGATCGTGAGGCCTGGGTCTGCTTGCTGCCTTCACATTGATTGCCCCGATCCCTCAGCATCCTGGAGAGCTCCCCTTTACCAAGAAAAGTGTCCTGGTTCATATCATTAAGAGGCCTTGGCTGTCTTTAGGCAATCGCTCAGAATTTTTTTTTTTTATTTTTACCTTATTACCAATCTGCCTTTCTTAGCAAAGGTCATGAAATGGGCAGGGGATGTCTCATCTTCCTTATAATCCACTGTTAGAAACATTTCAATTAAGCTTCAGATCAGGCCCCAGAACTGAGGCTGTTTTAACGAGGGGGAAGTAATGACCTTCTGTTGCAGGTGGTTTCTGGCACACCATCAGTTTTAATTCTTCTTGATCTTTCTGCACCCTTTGATAGCCAGGATCAAGGGTTCTCTTTATATGCTTCAAGCACATTGGAGGACTTTTAGGGACTGTACTGACAAGGTTTTCATCCCTGCAGTCTCAGCCGAGCTGGTTGTCACCTGCAAGTTCTCCACGCTTGTTCAATTTACCAAAGATTAAAAGACAGCTGAAAAGACAGGGCCCATGTGCTAAACTGTGAGTATCTGCATGTGTTCCCAAAGCAAGTGAACATCAGGAGGATTCCGCCGAGATAGTGCGATAACCCCTTTGATGCGTGCTCCCCGGGAGGAAGGAAGCCTCGCGGGAGGACGCAAGAGCAGCAGTGTGGGCTTGGTGGGTTTAATGGGGCACATACAGGGGTGTGCATGCGTGTATGTCTGGAAGCAAGACTTCTGAAAGTTGCACTGGTTTCATATTGGAAGGTCCTGGCTCCTGTGGAATTTCATTTTCTTAACGGAGACATGGATATTTTAAGGAAAGTAATCCTTTTGAAGAAGATTTATCTCGTTTCTCATCCTGGATAAAGGGCAGGAAAGACAGATAAAATACCTTCTTTTCCTTTCAGTATGGAAGAATTTCATTCATTTTACTTTTCTTTAACAATTCTTGAATCCTACTGTGTGCCAGGCTCATTACTGGGCTGTCACTGGGGGGATAGCCATGAATAAGACAAATGATCTCTGCCCCCAAGAGTTTATAGTCTATTTTGAAGGACTTCTATTTTTAAAAATTATGCAAATGATTGTTTAAGGTAAAACTTGAATGCACCGTGCAGCTTCCTGTGTGAATGTGTGCCAGGAAAACCAGCCAGGTTGGCACAGTCTTGTTTTGGTGCTTGCTCCTGGGGGAAGGCGGGGTTGCCACCTGGCACCATGGGGGTAAGACAGGGATGGAAACTAAAGGCATCCTCAGGAAAAGGGTGTCAGCAGATGTTTGTGGGTATGGATGTCAGCAACAAGCAGCCTTATGAGCTGCCAACATTTCCTCCAAGAAAACGCAGTTAAGTGCCCATGTGCTTCTGTCTCCCCCAAGGTAGACCAGCTTACCGGCTGTAAGCTCAGACTTCGGATCCACCCTTAGCTTGGTCACTCACTGTGCAATTTTGGGAGAGTTACTTCGCCTCTGTGTGTCTCCATTTCCTCAACAGTAAAGTAGGACTAATAGGAATACTGACCTCATGGGGTTTATCTGTGGATTAAATGAATTAGCAAGCATAAGGTACTTACAACTGTGCATGTGAGTGTTTGCTATCCTCATGAAGGTCAAATACACTCTGTTCCTGTTGGGAGCCAGGATCGTTCTGGCCCTTCACGCTGCTTCTCACGCCACTCCTTCCCAGCAGTGCTCAGCCTTGTCCAGCCTGCACCTAAGTAGAGTTTAGAATAGAGCCTTTTCCTAGCCAGAGGCATGTCCTGCCATAGATCTGCTTCCTGCTTTCCCACATGGGCCCGTCTTCTGCAGTGGGGACTGTCCTCCCGCCAGGACACTGCAAATGGATCATTTGAAAGAAATGGCTCCTGGTGCCTTTTCATTCCTTAAGCTGTTCTCACTTGCAACCAGACGGTTTATCAGGAAGGGTATCAGCAAATACTGTGTGCTTTACTGCCGTTAGACGGCACTGGCATTGAATTGAAAAAGCCTTAAAAATGGCCATCAATCATTTGATATACGTAGCCAGTGATCTATATTGATATGGCTCCAGCTACCATCTGAAATGGTTTGTCTTTCATTTTACCCTTTATATGAGGGTTATTACAGTGCACACCACTTACAACAGACATGGTTATTATGGACAATTGGTTATAGTGGACAAAAACTGATTTCCCAAACCAAACATATTAAATCCAATACATTTTTCATAGCTTATAACCGACAGAAACCTTGGTTTCAGCTGACATTTTCCAGAGGCTTTAATGACATTACTATAGGACTCCAAAGGAAAGGAGGGATGGCAGGTATCGAAATGAGCCCTGGGAACACCAGAGGTTTCATTTCCAACAAAATAATTATCCAAAGGTGGGAAACTGTTTTGGAGTTAACCCCCAGAGTGCTCCTGCTCAGGTGGCAAGATGGCTGTTAGCAGTTTCTCTGCACACACTCTCCTAGCCATGGGCCCCACAATGCGTGTGGCAGCGGTAAATCAATGAAATGGGAAGCCTAACCAACACAGGCCCCCTTTCCAGAAGATAAGTGGGCTACAATTGGTCATGTCTTATCCATGAAGGTCATTGAACCAATGAGCCTTTTTTTTTCTTAACATGCTCAGGCCAGCAGATCTCTTAAAGGAGTATTTAAGAAGTTGAACAAGAGCAGGGGGGACAGATTAAATGACCTTGAGAATCCATGCCTTATTCTCTGCTGCTTCCTAAACCTAACGTCACAGGAAATGCATGGAAATCACCATCAGATTGTTTAACACAACCCAGCACCCACCATGCAGTTAGCTCTGTTTTCTAGGACTCTGCCTGCCCCTCAGAGATTTGGGCTCAAGGAACTGCAGAGTTTACTAGTTAGTCGTCAGAGTTCAAGGCGAATTCCATTCTGCAGTGTATCTGCTCAGCATTTGCCTGAAGCTCACTCCTATTCTCCCCTTTTGCTCCCCCACACCCACCAACGCCTTTGCATGCACAAGGGAGAAAATAGGGCATAGTATTGGTCTTAGTCCCTTTGGTGTAGCTATAACAGAATACCAGAGACTGGGTAATTAAAAATGAAAGTTATTTGGCTCACAATTTTGGAGGCTGGCAAGTCCAAGAAGCATGGCATGACATCTACTCAGTTTCTGATAAGGGCCTTGTGCTGCATCCTTCATGGTGGAGGAGCAGAAGGGGAAGCAGGTACACGGGAAAGGGGGAAGGAGGAGACGCAGCCTCACTTCGTAATAACACACTTTCTTGGGAACTAATCCAATCCCCCAGAAAACTAACCCAGTATAGTGAGAAAGGCATTAATCTATCTTAACCTAATCACCTCTTAAAGGTCCCACATCCCAACACCATCATATGGGCAATTAAATTTCAATCTGAGTTTTGGTAGAAACAAACCACATCCAAACCGTAAGTATTCACAGGTAGAACAGATGAAAATGACACGGCCCTTTGGTCACTCAGAATGTGGACATCTCAAACAATGTGAGCTTCGACGTCCGTCAAATGTGTGTTTGAATCTTTCCTCTACCCCTTAAACCATGTCACCTTGAGCAAGTTTCTCAACCTTGTTGAGCCTCATTTTCTCTTCCGAAAAATTGCATGATGATATGAGACTCCTCTGTAGTACCATAGACAATGTTATCTAGAAAGTTCTGGCTAAGCACTGGCCACATAGGAATTTGATGCCCCTCCCTTGGGCCCCCCACTGCACTCCCAGAGTGTTTCTCTAGTTGAGCCCTCATTACTCTGTATTAGAACTTATTTACATGTCTGTCTACCCACCCACTCTCACCAGGAGTTCCTTAAGGACAAGATGCATCTAATTCATCTCAGTGTCCCTGTTGCCAGGGGCACAGTGGTTGTTTATTAAAGGTTTGTTGAATGAATGTAGGAACGTTCGTTTCCTTTCCCACTTAGGTTCCTTGCTTTGCAGGTGGTTAAGATATTGGCTTTAGGAAATCTATCTTGAGGATTTTATATCCAGGGTTTTCTACACAGTGTGTTTTCCAATAAAAAAATGAAATTACCACCTCTCTGTTTTGAATTCTTTCCTCATTTGGCCTATTCTCCCTCCCTAGGTCCCCCTCGGGAAAGGCTGGTCGTCTGTATCCTCTGGAGTTTCAGCTCTTGTCAAGTTTGAACTCCCCATTTACCCACCTCCAGGGCAAGGTGCAATGTCTGGGCAGAGTGCCAGACCTGAACCCAACAGTGACACGTTAGCCCATTGACTTAAACTCACCAACTTCAGTTTCCTTGTCTGTAAAATGCCCTGATCTCCCTGCTTAATCTACGGATCTAGTGACAGAGTACATGGGAGACTGCATTGAAAATTATAGAATACTCCAAAAGGTTTGAAGACAAAATTATACTTGCCCTTTAACAATGCTATTTGAATCCTTCACTACTCAGGTGACTCTTAGAGCGAATGATTATCAAGATCATGCTTCTGTGATTGAACACCAAGCAGCGGAGTGCAGTCCCTCATTACCAGAAGCTGGCACTCTCACGAGCCACGCTGGCTAGCACCATTCATCCAAATCACTGTAGACGTCACAAGCTGCATCCTGGAGAAGACATGCCCAAACATGCTCAGCTATACATCCAGGTCCACCCCTTCTGCACCAACAAATTCCACAAAATGACTTGCCTAAATAATTCACTCCCACCCTCCGTGACTGCAAGAGGTTTCCACTGTGGAGAAAGAAAATTACTTCAACATTGCTAGAAAGGTGCCCACTATACCTCCTCCACAGAGACTTCTTCCTCCTCCCCTCCTTCTCCCTCCACCCTCTTCTCCAGAGCACCCCACCCACCCTCCGCAGCTCTGTTAAGTCAACAGAGACAAGTAGTCCTGAGTTGCAAATGATCTTTTCACCTCCAGAGCAATACCTGTAGCAATTTAAATATTTTCCAAGGTTGGTCACCATTAAACATGTTTCAATTTGTGTGAGTTTTGCAAACCCACTCCAAAGAAACTTAAGCACTGAGTTCCTAGACATTTTCACTGGCTTTTCCTGCCTCTGTGTCATTTCCCACGGGCAGCAGTAGACTAAAATTAAAAGTGATGGGGGACTCAGAAGCAAGAGTTCTAGGTTCGAATCCCAACTCTGCCCCACACTGGATGGGTAAACCTGGGCAAGCTACATACCTCCCTGTGCCTTGGTTTCTTCATCTGGAAAATGGGAATAATAACAATAGTAGTAGTACCCTCTTCATCAAGTTGTGACAATTAAAATATTTCATCCATTAAAGCACTCAGAACAGTGCCTGATACACAGTAAATCCTTAATAAAGTTATGATTTGCTTTTAGGGAAAAATAATCATTCCTTCCTTATTGGATCCTGGCGAAATCTAAATGAGTTACATGCATATAAAGTACTTCGCATAGTTCTTGGCTAAAAGTAAGTGTTCAACAAATGTAAGCTCTTTCCCCTGTCTGAAATGCCCTACCCTCAATACTGCCTATAAGATTTCTCCAAGTCCCAACTTAAACCCCATCCTCCCCCTTCCACGAAGACTTCCCAGATCACTCCAGCTGAGGGCTTTCTCTCTCCTGACTTCTCAAAAGCCTTATATTATTGGTTGCTCACACGTGGAATTTATTATCTTCTTTCATGTAATAGAATAATCTATGCACATAGCAGCTTTCCAATTTAACTAGAAACTCACAGAGGACAGTCGGGATTAAAATTACATGACCCTTACTCATCATAAACCCTGGATAGATATTTGTAAATTTATTAATAAATGAAAGTTCTGATGAATTATAAATTCAATAATTTAATGAAAAAATAATATTTAAGGGTGGAACTTTTAAAAAATAATTTCTTTCAAGCATCTGTCCATTCTCAAGTAGCTCTCTTGGCGGGGGGGAGCTGGGCTGCTAACAGCTGGTCTGTGCACCAGCCTTAGCTTTGTGTATGCGTATCTTCTCAGCCAGGCCTACTGAAGCCTTTCTTGGCCATGCTATGCAGCAGAAAGAAAACAGCAAATCTCAACTCCATTCAGTTCACAGATGGTAATTATGGTCCAAGTTCTGGGGCAGAATGGGTTTGAGTGAAGCTATTGGCTGAAATCAAGTTTAGGGATTTTCTGTGGATTTCAATTAGCCCGGTTATCTCTCTTCTTCCCTTTTTGTCTCCCTCACACCATCCCCCTGTAGTCATTGTGAAGTGAGAAATTTTAGTTTACCAACTGTATCCATTGAATCTGATGACCTTGAGCATTTTCCATTACAAACTGCTGAACTTTCTGGGGCCCCCTTTTTCAGATGAGATCTTCCCAGAAAGAGGCCCAGGTGATGGGGTTCTGATCTAGCTTTTTCCAGGCACTTGTAGAAATCGGCCCTCTAGGTAATTCCTTGTATTTTCTGCTCAGAGACAATTTTACATTCAGTGTTTTCATGTTTTAATGCACATCTTATGTGTAATAGCCCTTCACATGAATACTACGAAATGTTTGACGAAAGAACAAATGATTGCCCTCCTGAAATCACAAGTCTTCCCAAATTACAAAGGCTATGTTCTGTGGATTATTAATTTCACCACTGCTCCCAGGCTAAGCTCAGCCCCCAGAGGGCCTTCATCTTGCAGGCCCCCCATTCGCTGGGGACGGATTTGCTCACACAGCTCCAGCCCTCTCATCCAGAGGACTCAAGGCCCAAAGGGCCACCCAGCATGTGCCAAAGCGACCCCTGCCCAAGTCCATCTTCAACCACCTCCAAATGTTTCTCTGTTGTCCTGGGATATAGGTGTCTGCTGAAGTGGGCACAGAAGAAGAGAAACTGAGGCAGACAGAGGGCTGAGCTGGCAGTTCTCCATGAAAATAGAGCGGCAGAGTCTAATAAGAGAATTCCTCTTTGCTCTAATATTGGACTGTATTTCCTCCCAAACAACTTTCAGCTGCTCCACCTTCTGCCCCAGCTCTGGTCCAGGAATTCTAGCCCCAGAGTTTAGCACATAAATTCCCTGGGGCCTCAGCATAGACCCCCCAGTATGCTGGAAAAGCAGAGTGATAATTACTTAGTGGAATGGATCAGACTCGCATTAAAAATTTTGCCAATTGACAAACATGTGAATGATCTTCCTTCATACAGTTGTACTTACTAATTTATTAATCCATTATTTAAGGTTCCATAATTTAAAAACTTCCTTGCTTTGTAAGTGGTAAGACTTTCCAGTTAAAGACAATCGTTGTAGTCCCAACACCCACTATGTTCCTAATTAGCTCTGTAATTAAATTACCAATTAAAGAGAACTGAAAAAAACTCTTCATTGGATAAAGTAAAATGTCCTTAATTATGATGTTGTATCCTCCATGAACAGAAGTAGAAATATATATACACACACACACTCACATACGAGAAATTAAATATATATGTACCCATCTATAAATGTCATCTTTCATAAACTTTTCCATACCCGAGCTTCACACTCAAGCTTCACGTCAAAGTTGTGACTCTCCTTAGTTTTTTTTTTTTTTAAGAGAGTGGGTGGTAGGGAAAAGGGACAAAGCAAAACAACTTTATCAGCTTAAACTTGCCCTCATGAAAACAATGATATTGCTCAAATTTATAGGGCTTGATTCAAAAGGGAATTGTTCAAGATACTTCCAAATGAGAGCAATGTAATTTTTTAAAAAGCACATATGATGCTCTGTTATCTAAAGGGCTAACTTTTGCTACCTATTAACCCTGCTTTCTTAGGATGGTCTACAAGATAGAACAGTGAGGAATCCCGGGATATTGTGCCATATGGGTCTGAGGGTTGGACTCTCTAAAGCTTCATTCGGCTTTCATGTTTTTCTGATGCATAATACAAGAGAGGGAATAAAAAACAGCTATGACCAGGAAGGAAAGAACTTCCCTTTTGTTTCTGTAGTTACGTCTCAGAAAATTTACCATTTTTCCCTGAGGGTGCAGAATCACTAGTGTGTTAATTAAGTTCACAACAGCACACAGCAAGTCAAGAAATAGCAACGAAAAAGCCAAAATTTCTTGCAGCAAAACTGAGTTGCTGAGGTTGCCCATGGCATATAAGGAAGTCATACCCTGCCCTCCTGTACAAGCGTTCCAAATACTGAATGTGCTGAGTGAATCACTTCTTAATTATTGGGAGGTTTTAATTCATTTTCCCAAATCTCCTCTGCCTTTCCCCTGCCCAGTCTCCTCCCAAGTTATTCTATAAATTTGTGCCTTTCAGTGCATTCGTTTTTAAGTCTTTAAGCTAGCTTTTGTGTTGTATACTTCAATCAGGGAGAAAGGAATTTAACACAAACATTCCAAAGGAAATTCTAGCAGGGCAATGAAATTTAGTGTGGAAATTTTTATCTCAAAGGAGACATGGATTTGGGAAAGTTCTTATGAAGCAGCGATTTTCCATGGACAAAAACTGAACTCTCATCACTGCTACTATAAGCATGATCAGAGCCACGTTTGTAAATGGCCTTTGTATACCTGTTTATAGTTTTTAATGAAACCTAGAAATGGAATCCTGAAGTCTATTACTGGGCACTTGCTACTGGTACATTACAGATGACAACGTGCAAATGAATTGCCCTTCATCTCTATTCAAAAAAAAACTTAGCAGGTACGTCTTGGCTTTTTCCTGGCCAGACTCAAAAAAATCATCTCAAAAGAGAATGTGGAACAGTACGCCCATAGTTTGTAGCTGAAGCTCTGACCCACAATTTTTAGCAGACAGCACTTTCCTCCTTTCACATCTTCCATTTTATAAATGGGGAAATTTAGGCTATCAGCAGCTTCCATAAACAGTCGCAGAAAATGTTGGGCTGTCAGGCCAAACCCAAAAATCAGAGCAAAACTGAGGTCTAAATGCCCAGACCTGATCATCTTGACTCTGAGAAACTTGTTAAAGCCATTCAGGCAACCGTTTGCTCAAATTTCTTTAGAAAGTCAGCCTCTCATCACATAGGAGGGATGGTATGTCTTCCCATAGCATGTGACGTTCTGTTTTTGGCTGAGGAAGCTGCACCCTGCATCACACAGCTCTGCAGCAGGACCTCTCTCTACTCAACACGCTCGCTTCCCACACGAGCTGCCATATGTCTTACCCTTCAGAAGAAGTTGGGTGTGAATCCATTTTTATTTTAGCAAGGACTCTGATTCTGTTCGTCATTAATCTTCCCCCTTTGTCTCATCCCTCATCTCTTGCCAAATGACTTTTCAAGTACTCACTGAACTTATTTTAAAGGACAAAGCATTTCTATACTCCCTCTGTTAAGAAATACCATGAGAAATGAAAATGGCTGAAGGACCTTTTTTTGTTTAATGAGGAATTTATAGACATTTTTGTAAATGCCTTTTAATACAGGAAACCCATTAAAGAAACTTAGTGAAAGTTACCCTTGTGATCTCTAAGTAGACATGGGGGCAGTGATTCTCAAATATTCATATCCTTACAGAATCCTAAAGAATTTGTTGAAAACGCACACTCCTGGGCCCCATTGCTATCTGATCCAGTAACTCCTGGGGCCCAGAAACTTGTATTTTTGAAAACTCAGCAAGCAATTCTGATGTCGGTGGTCCCAGGACCACACCTTGAAAAACACTGACCCAGTGAATGTTTATCCACATGGCAGAGATAATTTGCAGCCCTGGTTTGGGGGAGAGACTGGCTTCAGGATATTGGAATGTTAAGAGGTCAGGGACGAAGGGCTTGGGTTGAGACATGGGGCCTGAGATGTCAAAGGTCACCTGCCCACTTCTTTTCTGAGACTAACGCATAACTTAGGCTGTCTTGTTTTCATGAGTTCCAAACTCCCCCATTAGGAAATAAAGAATGGCCTGTTCAAATTCCTTCTGTGAATCTTTCTCAGGTTCCTTAGGAGCAAAAGCCCTGTGTTCCCTCCCAGGAGTTGGCTGTGCTCTTTGTATAGCTGTGTGTTTTCTTCTTCCACTCAACTGTCGGTACTCAGCCAATACAAAGCAGTTTCCTTGTTCTGAATCGCATTTTCAATGTGGACCATAACTAATCTGGACTTTGGAAATCAAAATGGGGAGCACAACATGTGACCTGAATGTGATTTTTTTTCCATAACCGGAGCTCTTAATATTTAGTTTTGTTTAATGATCTAAGTCATGGATCTGCACGGATTACTCTTTCTGCTCCATTCAGTTCACACACAGAGTAGAATTCACATAACCCAGCATTAATTTTTCTCATATAAATAATCAGTTCTACATTTAAAAACATGTTAAGATGTTTTATTTCTTAATCAGCTAATTTGACTGGGAAACAAAGATGCCTTTTATTCACATTTTCTTTGAGTCGTGTTACTGTAGTAAAAGTTCCCCACAAGATTTGGCCTTCACTCACAAGTTTTGCGGCTGCCAATTAGTTTCCAGAGTTGCTATTTTACAAAAATGCTTCTCACTTTTAAAAAATGTAATTGAATGTCTGTTCATCACAGAGTTTCTTGTGTTCAAGCCCAGGGTGTTAAACATTTTTCGGGTTGACTTGGGTCAGCTTTGAAAAATTTCAGACAGTGAAACTTGAGAAGGGACCGTATGCCATAGTGTGTTCCTCACATCCTGTTAAGTATTAAGTGGATATTTAAAATGGAGTTGTTATACCTCTTGACTGACTTAAAGTGAGCCATATAGTTTACAAGACTATTAATTAAATGAGAAGATTGCATGGGATGCACATGTATTTTCATAATCATTCACATTGGCCCAGAGTTGCCCTTTAATTTTCAGACTAATTAAAGTAACACATTGAACTGAAAGGGTGGATGGCTGCGTTTCTGCATAGATGCTAACACTGATGAAAGTGAAATGGGGAGTTTTTCTTTTTTAAAGGAAAAGGAGTGGGAGAAGAAAGAATCCGCCTGAGTGGACCTGACTCCATTCTATTCATGGCTCCCTATTTGTTCCACTCCTGGATCAAGTTTTTAATTTAACAAGACTGCGTTTTGGGGGGAGTTTTCAACTCCATCTGTTTGGGGCCAGAGTGTGCCCCACCTGGTGGTGCAATTGATTTCTGAATTAACTGGGCTTTATTTCAGTACAATAGAGCAATTGTTTAGTTGCTTTTAAGCACTAGGATTCTTGGAATCTGATGGGCAAAAAAATAAATCAGACCGCAACGTGCGGCTCTCTGGGCCGCTAATTGCATCTGACCCATTATCCTCCACAGTCCTGGTTCAAACTTTGACACGGCTGACTTGGAGTTTGAAATGTAAATGGAAGGGCTGCTTTTGCAGGTCATCATACTGCAGAAAGTCCATTCCTGGAACACTTTCCGAGGCCTGGAAAAGAGAAGAAACAGATATTAGCAATTATAGCAGGATTGTGCAGCTGCTGGCATTTGGGACCGGCAGACACAGCCACCGGCCCCTCTCCCTCCAGCACCAACCAGCGTGAGGAGCAGAGACGGAGGGGGTCAGGCTGTCCCAGGGAGGGAGCGGAGCGGCGGCAGAGGTGTCAAAGGATCATGTGTTCATCGCATCCAGGGAAAGAGCTGCTGAGGGGAAGCTCCCCTCCTCCTCCCACACCCCACCCTTAAAAAGCATGTTCTACTGGCATATAGTTAGCAACTCTTTTTCCTGCCTCTACAGCTTTATCCTTGCCACCCGTAAAGCCTCCTTGAAAAAAGTACAAGGTTTCTAAAGATCTTCTCTTTCTTTACAAAGAAAAATTCCTCCATCCCTAGGAGGCGCATCCAAAAGAAATATCTTGTGCTGCTCCCCCAGCCTGCGTCTGACAAGGATACACGTGTTCACCTTCAGCTCTGCTCCCCTGTAATCATGGCTCTCTCTCTGAGGGCGTCGGTCCTAAGTTTATTTAACAGTGATTTTAAAACCATATCCCAGACAGTGATTTTAAGGGATGGAGCTGGGCCCTGAGAGGACAGGAGCGGGCTGGAGAGCGCTGCTGGGGGAAAGGGTGATTCCAATTCAGGAGGGATTCTCGGGGCTCAGAGACAAATTGCAGCTGGATCCAGTTCCTCAATCTGGAGAGAAAACAGGTCCTAGAAAGAGAGGAAGGGGGACTTCCAGGGAGCAGGGCTGCCAACAGCACAGAGTCACCTGTGTAGGGCACAGGTCCCCAGTGCGGCAGTC
Organism: Ateles fusciceps; assembly: GCA_036589455.1. Lineage (NCBI taxonomy): Eukaryota > Metazoa > Chordata > Mammalia > Primates > Atelidae > Ateles > Ateles fusciceps. The sequence continues at coordinate 1,278,227 of JAZHEH010001331.1, read as the reverse complement.
TGCAGTCACACCAGGAGCTGCACCCAAGGTGAGGGTCTAGACACGGGCTTCACTCAGGGTGACAGGGCAGTTCAAACCCCGGCTTTGCTACTTACCAGCTGTGTGGCCTTGGCCAAGTTACCTTATCCTTCTGCCTCAATTTACAAAATGCTCAAATGGGGCAGTGATAGAAATAGTAACTACAAAATAGCACTGTTTGGGGAATTTGATGCTAAATTGGTACATAGTAAGTGGTACATCATAAGTGTTTGATGAACTCCATCACTAGCACCAAGGTCTGGCCTCATCTCTTTGTTTGCTGAAGAAAGTTCAAGGTCTCCCAAAGAAGACCACAAGTCCACACCTTAATCAGCAATATTAACATGGCACACATATAGGGAGGCTTGGCTCCTGGCAGACTGAGCTCCTGACTTTCCAGAGATCACCAGCCAGCGGAGGAGACAGAGGCAGCTACACCCATAAGAGAGCAAAAGCACTGGCATCCTGTGCTCCTCAAAGCCCCATGGACCTTTGTCAGTCCAGTCTTGCAGAGAATTCCATTCTGCCCCTATGGGATTCCTGTCCCTATTTGTGGCAAGGAGACAATGCCTTGATATGCTCCAGCTCAGGCTGGGGTGGGTCCCCTGACTTGTAGCATTCCATTCCCAAGATCAGGAGTCCAACCTAATCTTGCCATTTGCTGGTGTGGTGGTTAATTGAATGTGTCAACTTGGTTGGCCTAAGAGATGACCAGATAGCTGGTAAAACATTATTCCTGGGTGTATCTGTGTGAGTGTTTCTGGAAGTGCATAGCATTTAAATTGGTAGGCTGAGTAAACAAGAGCTCCCAGGTCGAGGGTGGTGGCTCATGCCTGTAATCCCAGCACTTTGGGAGGCTGAGGGGGGGAAGATCAGAAGATCACTTGAGACCAGAAGTTTAAGACCAGCCTGAGCAATACAGCGAGACCCCATTTCTACAAAAAATAAAATGAATTTGCTTGGGCATAGTGGCAGACATCTGTAGTCCCAACTACTTGGGAAGCTGTGGTGGGGGGATGGCTTGAGCCCAGGGGTTCGGGGCTGCAGTGAGCTGTGATTGCACCACTGCACTCCAACCTGGGCAACAGAGCCAGACCCTGTCTAAAAACAAAAACAAAAAAAAACTCCCTCATTCCCTCACCACCTTACTAACACTGGTGAACATATCATTCAATCTGTTGGGGGCTCAGATTGAACGAAATGGAGAGTGTGAACTCCTTTGTTCTGCTTGAGCTGCGACATCCATATTCTCCTGAGCCTGGACATTGGAACTCCTGGTGTTTAGGCCTTCAGATCTGAGCCAGGACGGACATCATTGGCTCCCCCTGTTGTCAGGCTTTGGGGTTTGGAATGGAACTCCAGCACCAGCTTTCTTGCGCCTCTACCTTGCAGACGGCAGATTGCGGGACTTCTCAGCCTCATAACAAATCCCGTTCTATACAGCTATATATATATATATGTATATCCTATTGGTTCTGTTTCTCTGGAGAACCCTGACTAATTCAGCTGGACTTGACCCTGGTTTCTTATCTCAGTGGATAATGAGAAGATGATGCTTTTGTGTGAGTTTAAGTATAGCTCCTGAGTATATTTTGTAAGCGTGTATGGCGCTGACTTGGGCAGCATTGCAATAGAGTCATCCCAGCCATTCTCCTCGGCTCAGAGATGAAGAAATGTACTGTATTTGGGGGACAGGTCTATACTGCACCTGGATTTCTATATTTGCTAGTAAATAGCAGCACATGGAGTTATTAATTAGCACTTATGAGTTCATTAGCATTCATAAGTAATGTCAACACAAGCTGATGAACTAAGCTAGGTTGCTTGGGAAGCTGACATGAAGGAGAAAACTTCTCCCTCCACTTGGATTTATAGCAATGTTACTTCCCTAGAATCGACCCTCACCAAGGAGTCAGCAAAAATAAACACAAACACACAGGGCAAGACAGTAAATTCCCTGTATATGAGGGTGGCCTCTCCCGAGTTTCTGGTTCCCATTACTAATCTACCTCATATTGAATGGATTTAAGACTTGGTTTAAAGAAAACATACAGTAGCAATATAACCAGCCAAGGATCCATATGTGATTCTTTTTCATAAAATTTTCAAGTTGAAAGAAAACTTAGAGATCATTGCATCACCTCCCCATGCTTCAGGTAAGGAAACCCAGGTTCTAAAGTTATAAGAACTGGGTCTGGAAACTTCACATCTTTACCTCGGTTTCTATGACTCAAAAATGGATGAAACTGATACATCAAATACGGGGCCAGAAAGTCCACTTGGATCCAATGTTATCACTTCCTTGAAACAATCGTTCTCTCCACCAAGAAAGCTTGCTTCTTTTACTCTCTGTATTGTCTTTTGGGAACCAAGCATCACTCGCTCACTTCCCCTTTCAGTCAATCTTTCAGCCCAGCTCAACAAGAACCAATGGTAGTTGGTGTCTATGCTTCAGTCTCTTCTGGGCAGAGCAACCAAGTGAAACACTGTGGGAACCACTGGACTTCTAATGATGAAAACTATACTGGGCTTAAATAATTCAACTTACTAGGGACTAAAAGGAGCTTTAAAGATGGGAGAAGGAAGGGGGAGGAGCAATTGATTGAAGGGGGGAGACAGAGACATGGTTAGAAAACTAGAAACTCCCAGAGGACTATCAATTCTCAGTTCTTCCATTCATTTGGAAACATCACCATTTTTATGCAGATCTAAAACATTTAAATTAAATTTAACAGTTGTTTTAATAGGTTTTTTCAAAACAAACACTTTTAAAAGCTTTTCCCACATTCAATCTATACCAGGTGTTTTGCTCACAAAAAGCCACTCACAAAAGTCTAGCCCACAATTTTGTTTGTAGCATTCACCTTTTGTTGTTGTCTTATGCAGTCCTTGCTACATTAAGCTTGTATCGAATTTCTAAAGGGCACTCTGTATCATCAATGATGATGCCTGGTTTCAAATTTGATTTGGAGTAGCAGAGCCTTACTCTGAGTCTCCATGTGCAGTATGTAGGCTGACACCTTGGGCTATGCTGGAACAGCATCTGGCATTAAGTCTATGTGGACTAGATGAGAAGTGAGGGAAGACCAAGTACTAACCCAGGATACAAATGGTTCTGGTTTTAGAAATTTTTATGGATCCTTAATTTAGAACAGTTGCCCAAGTGGGACATCCTGCTGACATTATAATTTTTCAGTAATGCCACATTTCTGCAAACAAGCGTGGTTTCTATCCCGGTAGACTGGCTGTAGTTCTCAAATACATTGTCGATTATTTTATTCCACCAACGTGTGTTCTGTAGGGTTATTAGCAAAGAAAACAACCAAGAAACCAAAGGTGGCCTCTACCTCACATTTAAGTTCATCTACAGGGAATACTGGATTCACCCTGAGATTCAATGTTAACTTTTAACTTGGTCAGGAGCTTGTTGCCAAAATAGCTACCGAGTCTCCTTGTGTCCCAATACATAATGATCTGACTGTTGTTCCTTCCATGCCCCTCAGGTCATCACTAGATAGCATACTGTCTGATCATCAGAGTTCATTGCCTGCTTTAAGCTCCCTTGGGATGCTGAAATCTCAGGTTTTGTGGCTAGGATGTATGGTGATCTTGTGTGGAGTCTCTGTCCTCAGAACTATCATCAATGACTTTTAATGACTTAGCAAAGTAGCTCATGCCAACATGAGGCCTTTCAGAGTATTATCAAAGTGCAGGAGCTTCTGGATGGTGATGTCAAAACACCAGTGTTCTTTGTGAGATCTAGGCCCATAATCAGTCTCCGACTTCCCCTGCTGTGCCTTTCAGCACTGCCATTTTAAATAATTTGGGGGGAAATGGGCAATTTTCAGTGATATAAAAAAGCTGAAGAGGCATCAAGAACTCCAAAGCCGAAGACCCTACGGATAGGTAGTGACCTTAAGGATGTCTTTTCAGCAGCCAGATTTGCTTGGTATTTGCCAGAACCGAGATTTGCTGTTAGTATAAACACATCATCCCTGCATGCTTCAGGTAAGGCTTTTGTAAGATGCCACAGACAAAGACTAAAAGCACTCAAGCAGAAGCGACTGCAAGCTGGGGGCTGAAGAAAATAGACTGAAGGACACTTGAGAACCACACTCCCTACTGAACACTTGCCAATGGTTCCACATCACCCACACAGTGAAGTTTATGCTCATCAGCATGGGCTGTAAGAGCCTTCCTTATCTGACCCTTCAGTGTCTCTGACCTTGTCCTCTATGCTACAGAAACATTCATCCATGCCATTTTTCATCCTGTACTTTTGGTCTGCCTACAAGAGTCTTATGCCATATCCTGAGCTCTTTTTTATTACATAAGTCTAAGCTCAAGCATCAACTCCTCCTGGAAATTTGCATTTACCATCCTTCTCCAACTACATAAGGTGTCGCTCCTCTATCCTCATCTCTACCACTGCAGTCACCATGATGTTTACAATAGTTAATTATCTTGCTCCACTTGACTGCAAGGTCCTTAAGAGCCAGGGCTATTTCTTATTTCTCTTTGTCATTTTCATATTCCCTGTACCAAGCACAAAGCCTGTCACACAGTAGATGCTTAATAAATGTTCATTGGATGAATAATAGTCTTCAAACAATATGAAAAGGCTGTGGGAAAATGGTAAATACCATCTAACACCTCTAATGTGGCATATCAGAAATGGAAGGACTAATTTTGAACCAAATGGTTGGGTAGCCTGGAAGGTAAAGAGCTTAAGTCGTTAAGAGTAGCAATATCTATCCCTGCCAGCTCCAGCTCTGCAGACACAGCTCCTACTACTGTGGCTGGGGCAAACTACATCTGCTGGTCTCAATCTTGCAATAGATATCATTGTCTCTCTCTTCTAATAAAGATTCTCTTCATCCTCAGCTAGCATCTCTTTTGTCTATGTGCCTTAATTGGTGGAGTGACCCAGACCCTTATTCTTGAGGGGTCTGAGCCCCTCAGCCTCTTCTCAGGCCATCGTTGCAGGACTTACCCATTTACCCATCAAAATTGGGCAAGAGATCATCTACAGAGAACATCCGAATGGCTTACTGGGTGGTAAAAATAGGTCTTCCTGCTTCCATTCTGTAAGAGCAGCCCTCCTCTTCTTGATCAGGATCAAAGAGTGCTGCTAAGAGGGTGTTTCCGCAGCACGTGGAATCTGAAGTGCCCCACCAGCAGCCATAGCGTAGAGTTCAATGGTACCCTGCTGCATCCCCCTGATGGAAGCTTTCTCCCTTCGGAAGCCAAGACTTCTCAGCCTGCAGAACCCAGAACTGTAGAAAAGAAAAGTACAAATTCCCCAAGTGGGTTACCAGGAGTGATGGTAAGCAGAGCCACAGTGACTTTCACTCCTTGGTTCCTGAACCCATGCGTTCTGCCTATTGGGAAACAGCTCCAGGTAATGGTTATTGATTTAAAGTGTACACTGCATTCTGGAGAATAGTGCCTGATCCTCACAGATACCATCTTCAAGCCTTCAATAGGCCATCTACGTGCCCTCAATAGGCCAGTCACTCCAGCAGACCAGATTCTTCTATGTGGTACTGTATGAGATAGGGCCATTGAATTCATTGTCTGGTGCACCTCCTTTGCCATAAAGTGGGTCCCATGCTGTGACACAAATGTGATGCAGGATCCCTGTTGATAGATAAAATACTTTAAGCTTTCAGATGGTGGTGCAGGCTGAGGCTCTGCAGCAAGGAAAGGCATTCCCATTCTGAAATATCATTTATTCAAGTTAAAATGAATTGGTGCTCCTTCTAGCCATGTAGCTAACTTGCCACCAAGTGGCTTCTCGTTGACCTCAAAGGATAGTATCATGTCGGTAATTGTTCTCTGCTGCTGACAATCAGACATTGAGCAGCAGGAGCTATATTAATTTAGTGAGTAGGAGCCATGCTGTGGACCCGCATATCACCTCCAACCCTAACACTCTGACTACTCCACTGATGCCTCCGTTGTGCCAGCACTGCTGTGACCCATGGCAGAGGCTGGCTTATGTCAGCTGGCCTAGTCATTCTACCTTTGTGTTGAATGCTTTCTGGTGGGTGTTAGTCAACATGTGATACAAAGCTCTTCACACTTCATGCCCACTCCTGTAGGTGTGCCCCTTCCCCCAAATGCCTTTGTCTTTTTCCTTCCAGGCCTTGACCATTTGACTAAGCCGTTTTCCCCTGCCCGTGAGCTTAGACATATTCTCTTTCCACACAAAGTGGATGAGCAGGTGCACCACTTAACGCTATGCCCATTGGGATGATTTCTACTAATTAGTGACTTCGAGGTCACCCTGAGTAGGGCTAAAGTGCACTGGCAGTTCATGTTCAGCTTGCACCACATACCAAGCCAACCTGCTCATGAACCAAGCTCTACCTTTCATATGTTCCATCGACTGGCCATAAGGGACCCCCATGCAGCCACAGGTGTGCACTGAGGCAGAGGTAATGTGACGGTGGCGGATGACAATTTGGCGGTCTGGGCCCCTAGATCATGCAACTTACTGCTGACCTCTGTCCCTGCTTGTGTCCAGTCCCAAATGTACCCTTTTCGTCTTAGAAGGATCACCTCTGGTCACCCATCGACCTTATAACCTATTGGGTCTGACAGAAAGAAGTTCATGATGGGCAGTTCTGGCTTCACAACCACTGGATGCCTAACAGGCAGAGTGCCAAAGCATACCAGTAGCTGCTTTTCAAAGTGTGTGTAACCTCTGCTCCAAACCCTCTCACTCAACATAGTCACTTGGTGGGTTTTCTGGCATTATACACTATTCCCATCCTGCCATGCCTATTTCTCTGAGCTTTTTGTCCTTTCTCCCACCAACTATGATTGTAAGTCATTTCTGCTTCCTTTTATGTGAGCTCTTACTTCCTCCAAGTTTCTGAGGGCCATCCTAGCAGTACATTAGCAGTATCCCAGGATCTTTGCCAGATGCTAAATCCTGTGGCCCAAGAGAGTGATCCCATATTGATAAATTTCCCCTTATATAACTTTACATTCCAGCTACCTTGATCCAGTACTCTCAGAACCCAGTCCTTTAAATAATGTTTGATATCCTGCCAGTGCCTGTTGGCTACGTCCTGCAGTTCCTTTAAGGTATGGTACCTTTCCTTTCCTAGCAGGCCCCGCCCTTCCCCAGCCAGGCAATGTTGTGGTTTAACCCCATTTATTAGTCTGGCTGCCAGGAAAGGGACTGTGGGGGCAGAGCTTAAAGTGGGAAGGACACATTTGTCTTGCAGGCAGAGGCCTCTGCATCTTCTTCAAGCAAGAGAGGAGTATTGCTAGCCTTTAACAGACAGGAGTGGGCCACTTCTGTAGGCCCAGAGAGTTTAGGGGAATCTGGAGACTCAAGATATTTAAGTGCATCATGTCAGATGTCACCATCTAATATCTCAAGGGCCTGTTCTTTCCCAGTCAGAACTTGGCCTGGCATAGCTCACATATCTAGGTTGAGCATTCAACCTTCCCAGGAATTCTCTCGATCTTATGATTAAGTCCTAGCCCTGATATCAACTTTTTCTGCCTTCTTACTACAGGACATGGGGCTTGCTTGATATCCAATAGTGAGGCCCTCTGGTTTACATATTACTTGCTTATGAATTGCCTTCTCATCCAAAGCATGAATTGCCCCCAGTAATACCCACCCATTGCCATTGTTCTTATCATTACTATTTCCCCTTATTTCTCAAATGCCTGCTACATTCACCTCCTAGTGAATACTTTCACCAGCGTACCATTCCACGTCGCCACTGTGACCCTGTGCCAGGATCTACTCTGCTCCACCCACTCCCCACTCCCAGATACTGAGGACCCAGAGATGAGGTCCTCACTATCAGTAGCCGGCAGGTGATCTAGCTCTTGAATCCCATCTTAGCATTGCCTTTCTCAGACCACTTCTGGTACCAACCCTTTTGGCTGGGTTCCTTGAGAAGCAGACTTTGAATCAGGGATTTGTGTAGGAAGTTTATCAGTGCCTGCTCTTGGAAATCACCATTCATAGAAGTGAAATCACAGGGAAGGAAACAGGACTGGGCCAAGGGAGAAGCTGGTCTGTGATACCGTCACAACGAAGGCATCAGCTAACCTCACGGAGAGCTCAGAAGCTCATTTGCACTTAGTTGTCTGAAGTTGTGGCGAGGTGGAGAGACCTTTATAGCCCGACAATGTAAGGTTTTGGACACTGGCTAGCCCAGGAGAAGGGTTGTTACCTTGAGTGAAGAGGCTCACTTACATAGAGGGCATTGAGCAGAGAGGATGACAGCTGAGCGCTGTCAGCCAATGGCACTCTCAGCAGCTGGAGGAGTAAAGCTTCAGTCCTGAAGGGGGATCTGGGTGGTAGCAAATAGTGACTCCCACAGAACCCAGCTCCAGCTCTTACTAACTGTATGACCTTGGGCCAGTCAGTCATGCTCTCTGGGCCTTAGTTTCCTGATCTGTAAAATGGAAATGACAAAAATGTCTACCTCATAGGGTTGTCATGGAGATTAAATGAGATAATAATGCAAAGCACCTTAATACAGAGCCTGGCACATAATAAGGAGCACTGTAGCTTCTAAACAGAAGCAGCTTTGGGCTTATATGAGAAGCTACTAAATGATGAGATGCAACAAAAGGGGTTGCTAAACTGAGCACATTGGGAGCTTAGAAGAGGTAAAGATCAAGGAAATAAACAAGAGCAACGTCAGAGAGGAGATAGTCAATTGATACACAGACTTTAGAAAGGTGTAACAGAAGAAGACAGCTTCCAGGTGAGATATTAACACGCGCAAAGGCCCAACCAACATGGCATTTGCAGAGCAATGATGAGTCAGCCTGGCTGCTGCAGTGTTTCTTGCCTAGAAGTAGACTAGGAGGTGTGTGGATTACACAAAGCTGGACATCCAAGCAGAAACAGCAGCTCTGGACTTCCCAGCAGACCATAGTTTAGTTGGACTCAAAAGTGGCTTGCGGGGCATTCCAGAGAAATGGAGTGTCTTGGCAGGAGAGGGAAAGGGGGAAGATGGAGGAGACAGTGAAGAGAGAGGAAGGAAGAGCAGAGAGAAATGCGGAGGAAAGAGAAGGCTGTGAACAAACTGGGGACTAAAAGCCAATCCAGAGAATGCAAAAGAAAATCAGAAGTGAAGAGAAAATGTAGAGTAAATAGAGTTTTAAGAAATAATGGTCTTCCAATTTCAGAAGTTCCAATTCAAAGACTCGGACTGTTCAGCTATGTTACTTCCTTGAGAAACTATACAAGTACACTTATTAAGAAGCCAGCATTTTGTTATATTATAAATAGTTCTGAATTAATGTCCCTTCCCAAAATGCCTACTTTTCCAACAGGTGCAATATTACACCATCTGCCTAACAAAAGAATCTAAATGTCACTAACTTCAGAAGAAAATATGATTGACTGCCTAGGACCCTAGTTTATTATATTTAATAACTTGTACTTATACAGCATGTAGGGGCATAAAAGGTGTTATAAATGTTAACCCTCTAATTCACAAAATAACTCCTTAGAAAGAGAGAAAGCGCGACACTCCCTTTTTAACAGATCCATTCATTCAGCAAACATTTATTGGGTTCCTACATGCTAGGCATTGTAATGGTGTAGAAATTTGGCTACATAGAGTTTGATTCAGGCTGTTGGGTGCCTCCCTGCTTCCCCAGCCACAGTGAGAGCCTCCCAAAAGCAGGAACCACAACTTTTTCTCTCTGAAGTCCTAGAGCCCAGAACCGCACCTGGAAAGAAGCTTTATTCCATAAATATGTATAGACTTTTTAAATTAAATACTCAGCATTAGATATAAGTCTCTGCTGCCATTATTAAAAACCGTAAACCCCAAAACTCTTGACTTCTGAGGCATTGCTAGCCGCTGATCCTTACTTCTTGTGGAACCCCCCCCCCCAGTCTGCTCTTTGAGATGATAAAACATTCACTCATCCTCCGAACACTGTGAATTGTATGCAATTTCCATGGCCCTTTGCATTTACTGTGGACGAGGTAGAGGCTGAGAATGGGCCCCACACTAAGAGCTGCTCTTTCCTTAAAGACTTTTGGCTTCCGTGCAGATTTTTATATTGGAAGGAAAAATAGAACTCTGGATCTAGAAATCACTCCAAGTCAATATCCTCTTGGTAGTCTGCGTTGGGTGTGGGAAAGTTCCATTTGGCAGCTATGAGGTCCCAACTACTATCAAACAGCCAGCACGAAAGAGAAACAAATTGGACATTGAACATCTCTCTGACTCAGGTCTTGGGGTCTCACTGTGTTAGTGAGATTACGCTCTAGCGAGATGCTTCACAGGTATCTGGTAATTAAACCAACTTGTACAGGGTCCAAAACAAAGCCATCATGTGCCACCCCAAAGTCCCGGTGAACTGGAGAAGGAGATAGTTACGAGTGTGTGCCCAAATTTTTCACCTTCTACTCCTCCCCCTCCTCCCACATCCCAAAGTGGATGCCATTAGAAAGCTCAATTGCTAATATCTGGAAGGTATCCTGTGTTCTCGGAACTAAGGCCAGGGTGTCAACTGTCCCTAAAGCAGACTCTCTCCAAGCCTGAAGACGGAAGTGGCACCAAAAGTCTCAGGTGCTCCAGCCCAAGCCTGGAGCTATTATCCTTGGGACAGTCACAGCAGATGGTCCATTTTCACAAATGTCAAAAATTAGGCTCCAGACACTCCCGAGGCCTAAATTAGCTGCTGCCCACTTAACTCATACAGGTTACACTTTCTCTTTTCCTTTTGCTCCCTGATGTTGCTCAGTGATCGACTGTGTGAACTGCCGCTCTCCAAAGAGCTTCAAACGAACTCCATGTAAACAGTGCATCTGAAGAGGCCTGCAGAACTTGAAAGAAGAGGACTTGGCTTCCCTCATTCTTTGAAAAATATATCCTGTATCCCTTGGCTGAAATATACAGAAAAAGAAATCTGAGTTTCTTTCTTCTGCTCTTCCGGGGGAGGAGGGTGGCACAGTCTGTCTACGGCTGAGCCCACAGTTGTACATGAAAGTTAATATTTCCAGGGCGCTGCGTGGGATACCTTTCCCAGAATTCATGTTCTCCATGGGAAACTGAAATAGCGCATGAGAGTTACCCTAAGTAGATTTAAATAATTAAATTCAAAAATTCTCAAACCACTTGCTGTTTCAAATTTATTTCTTTAATAACAGCTCAGACTCAGCAACAGACTGGATTAAGGTTTCATTTATTGGAAATTTAAGGTATATCCAGCTCTGGGTGTTGTTTTTAAGTATTTAAGGGGAAATTTGTGCTGGGTGAAAATGAAGAGACTGCAGCATTATAAACTCATTTCCTCTATTAGAAGCAGGGCCGCGCCTGCACGCTGCAGCTGTTCCAGGAGGCAGTCCCGAGCTGGAGGGCAGCCGGGAGCAGACGACCCTTTGTTTCCCCAATAGGGGAGATTTGGCCAGCCCCGTACCCTCGGCAAGAACTATTTCCTCAGTGGCGCCAGGCAGTTGGGCAGGATCATCTGGGGTGGTTTTCATGTGGCAAAATAAAGCATCCTTTGGGATTCCAGGGCGACTTCTAAGGGATCCATCTGCATCTGTGACCTCAAACCATGTCTTGCACCAGGCCCCAAAGATGGGAGGCTGCCGTGGCCTGAGCCTAGTTCGCTGACCTCTGAAATAACCCATCCTGAGACATTCAGTAAAGCCTCAGAAAACAGGTGTTACCTCGCAGGTAACAGCCCCATGGTACTTACTATTCATGCTAACAATTTTACAAACAAGTGAGTTTCTTATACATTCATCGCCAGCCCCAGGCATTCATATTCTTTTTAAGTACAGAAACCTTAATTAGATTTTGACCACAGACCCGGATTTGACTTACCCTGACAGGGTTTCCATTAGTGTAATCTGTGGGGGAATTCGCTGTTTTAACATCTGTGTGCCTGAGGCCTATCTCACATTTACTGCAAAACTCTGAAAAGCCTCCCTTGTATGGCTGTATGTTTCCTCATGCTCCCAATTTCACAGAAGTCATTTCAGCACCAAACGGTAATTAGCAAAGGGATGGGCCTCAGCTGACATGAATGCAATTTATTGTTTTCCACGAGGCCCTGAACCAAGCAAACAAAGAACACAGTCTAGCTGTCTGGCATTTTATTAACTTGTATTGTGCAGTGCACCTTACTGAAGGGAGATCTTCAAGAGAAATTCACCAGTTTGTGTGTGGCAACACGCAGACTTTGGAAGAATATTAATTTCAGTTCAATTAGGCAAGTTTTGTGGTACCTCAGCCTGTAATAGAGGACAGCCACTTTTATAATCATCTTCCATATTAACTTTATCATCACCAGACTTTTGCATAAATTCAACCTTTCATCTTTAAAATGCCAACACTTCTTCAATTTTGGCAACCGTACAGCACTGCTAATTATTTGCTCATTATGTGTGGTTAACTGATGAATCATTAATAAATGAATGAATGGCTAATATATTTTTATGGTAATTGGAGATATAACTGATTGCAGACTTCCTTAGCTTCTCAAAACGGCACTGAATGAGCAGTGGCTGCCTAATTGTTTACAGATGATATTTATGCCCCCACCCAGCGTTTCCCACAGTTGTGGTTTATCCCTGGCATATTCTCATCAGTCCAGGGTGGCAGCTTGAACCAGTCTGGGCAGAGGGGAGTGGGTGGCAGCATAACCTGAGCTTCCTTTATTGTGTTTCTGTCACCTCGTTTGTTTCAGCTCAGCTGACACGTAACCACGTACGAGCCGCATGACCATTTGCTAGCAATGTGAAGAATGCCTGTAGACTCTATTTGCCTAGGCAGTGGCAGGGCCACAGCTATGACACTACTGTGGTTACCCCTGGTCACAAACATACAACGACTCGGATGCTGACACACAAAGACCCGGGCCATCCAACTGCCACTTGTCTTGCCTGGCACACCCAAAGGAGCAGGGGCCAGTGGCCACCCAGCCTGGTGTCTCTGTGGTTGAGAAGTTAAAGGAGACCCTTTGCAAAGTTTGTTTGGGAGCTTGGAGTTCAATTTGCACCACTGACTAAAGTCCATAAAATAAAATCAACCAGAGATCCTTTAACTCCATTCACTGACTCAACACTCCACGGCCGGTTAACGTGCTTGGAGGTTAACTGCTGAATTACAAAAATTATGTTTATCATGCTGCAAATCAGTCAGCACCTATAGGTTTAAAACAAAGAGTATATATTTGTTGACAATTCTTGTGAAAGTGAAAGATAGAATACTTGCCAAATAAGGCTTGTTTAGCTTCATACAAACAGACGGAAGATCAAGTGAAAAATGCAAAGGAGATTACCAATTCTTAATTATAATTATTTAACCAGGTGGGTAGTTTCTCCTAATGAACATTTCCATGAAAACAGAATAACTAATGACTGTCTTAAAGAAGCCTTTGTCTTTCCATGTACTAATGATCACATTTATAAATATGCAGCAAGGCCCCCGTGTACATTGCTAATGATAAGTAATTAAGCACCAGGCGTGGGAAGCCAGTGAAAAGGGTCATGTTAATGCAAGAGAGGAAATTAAAAATGCAATAAAATAAGTTGCCTAGAAAAGATTAAATAAACTTCTGGCTTCTCCTTCTTCCAGAAGAAAAAGAACAGCTTCCCCATTCTCACAGTGAAGCCATGTCAGGCCATTCAACAGCTGGTTATCGAGTCAGACAGTACCAGGTGATCCACTTGCTTTCTTGCTTTCTGCCTCCATCCCCCATTTTATCCTGTAGGATTGCAGGCAGAGGGTGTGGCTCAAAGTAAAAGGCATTTTGGGTCACCAAAGGAGAGGACCAGCCCCTTGGAAAAAGGAAACAATTGGCCATCAGAGATGGATACCTTCCACTGGGGAGTTAAATAGGACTTTGGTTGCTGTTGCTAAAGTACCACTTGTTTATAAAACCATGTTGACCAATCTGGGAGAAAAAGATTCTGGAAGAAAGAGAGAACAAGATCAGTTCCTTTTCCAGTAGAACAGAATAACCTCTGTCTTCTTGTGGTGTTGACTTCCCCAGCAGATTGCAAACACCTGGAGGGCGAGACCACGACTCTGTGTTATTAGACCTTGTATCCTTCACGCCCAGCCCTGCACAGAGGCAGTGAATGCTTAATAAACACTGGTTGAATAAGTGAATGAATGAGTGTTCCAAATAGACCATCTCTAAGCCAAGGAGCAGTGTGTCAAAGAGCCTTGTCACATAGTTCCCCATCCAAGCAGCCTTGCCACCCAAACGCAGGCCCACTCAAAACATGCGAGACTTTTCCCTCATTCACTTGCTGAGAAAGGCACTGATTCCCTCTTCAACATATCATCATTGAAAGGAATAGAAATTTGAGGCTTTAAGAAAAAAAAAAAAATGGTATTTGCAAAAAAATCATACAGTTGGTTGTAAGATTTCTGTTTAGGGATTGAATAGGAATCCCAGCATCTCCTTTGAGCGTTAAAGGCACACAAAATGAGTAAGTGGCCTTCTTGGCAAAAGAAAAGGGACTTATATTTGGATCTCCAAAGCTCTTAAATAAGGGCAATTTTGATTTCTTTTTTTAAAAGTATCTTAGTGAAGCTCTCAAACCACTGAAGATTTTTTTCTTTCAAACGTTTCAAACTGGTTGATCTCAAGTCTCTCCAGACCTCCACATTCCCCAACTCTTCTATGTGGTTAATCCCTCAGCGGGGGGAATCTAATTTTCTGCGGCTGCAGTCTAGGGTTAACAAGAAGGCAACCTTGATCTGAAGAAAATAGCAACCCACCAAAGTCTAAACTTTGGTTGGCGATTTGGGGTAGCTTTTCTTGTTTAAATTTTCTCCCCTTTTTTCTTAAACAAGTTCTAAGAAACAAGTCATAAGGCAGAAAACCTAGTTTTTGGCTCTCTCTGCCCTGTTTTAAGGCTCCTTTTGAATTCAAATGAATCATTTCCTTTTACATAAAATCTTCAACGAGGCCACACTTCTTCTGTTAGTTATCAGAGTGCTGTCATCGGCAAGCCTGCGTGACTCTCATAAAGGCGATTTAGTACCTGACACTGGAGCAACGTGTGCGTGGGCTGGATTTGCCTTACAAATAAGGGCTGCCACGGGAACCTCCCCGGAGAGGCCAGCGGCCCTGCTCAGGGACACCTAAGGTGCATCTTTCATCAACTTCTCCGCCAGGCCTCTGCTTCCCAGGGCGTGCCGTTCCGTGCACAGCCGCCTTCCCCTTCCCCCTCCCGAGAAAGTTCAGGCCGGCGGCAGGGCCACTCTGCAAGCTTATCCTGACCCCCAGTGGCCGACCCTGTCATCGGGCCCGCACCGGGTCCCTCCCTCGCAGCCGGGCAGAGGTGAGCACCACCCTGAGGTTCCCTGGATCTCAGGGACCCAAGCACCATTCGCTTTAATTGACAATTAAAACAAACTTCGGTTCTCACAAGAATCAACCGAGTGAAATTTCACAACTGCAAATTTCACAATTCAATTCCCTTGAAGCAAAACCAACAGTTTCCCTGAGGTTTCACTCCACACCTCTCCATTTGTTGTTTAACTTCCCCCCTCAAGTTTCTCTTCCCACACACACAATTTTATTTTCGAGTCAGTCATGGAAACAGTTTAATTATGTTTCTGGGGGTCCCCGCATCCTCCCTGCCCCGGTGCTGAGTCAGCGCTTCCGCGAGCCCCAGGATGAGAACCCCAGCGAGCGCATGTTTATTAACAGAGCAGCGTGGCGCTCCCAGCGACCAGGGGGGCCCTCGAGGTGGCTATTTATGGCTTCTGCCCACCGGCCTGCCTGTTCAAGCTGTTTCATATTGTTAGCCACCGGAAATCAAACAACCTGAAATAAGGCCTCCGCGGCCACGAATAGAACGCACTCAGCAAACACTTACGACCCCGGCGTTAGAGTCGCTAAATTTAGCAAGGAAAACTACAAGATGCCCAGTTAAGATTGAATTCAGATAAACCACAAATACGTTTTTAGTATAAGTATGTCCCAAATATTGCAAGGGATATGTTTGTACTAAAACATATTTGTGGTCTATCTGAAATTCACATTTCACTCGGGGCCTTCTATTTTATCTGGCAATCCTACCCAGTAGAGAAAGGAGAGGTTCTGTTTTATGGCTTTATGGCTCAGCTTCTGAGCAGATCCCTGGATAGGTCAGGGGGCCTGGGCCTCTCCTAAGAGTTAGGTGAGAATTATTTTTAAACAATAGGAAAATGGTCCGAATGTGGATTCTCGGAGCCTCTCTGGAGGCTCAGACCTCCCTGGACACTGGCCCCCTTCTCAGTCCTACCCTCTTCTCTCCCTCCCTGTCTCTCCACTGTGGAGCCAGGACCCTGTCCCGAAGGGTCCCGTTCCCACGATCAGTCTTCCCAATCTGCCTCAGGTGTCCTAGCTCGCAGATGTTGAAGCAAAAGTCCTGCTATTTGTATCTACTGAAATGTAAAAAATAAAAATAAAACCAAATTTGAATTACTATCTTCCTTTTCAAAAAAAAAAAAAAAGCTATGGCCTTGGGAATACTGTACATATCTGTTACCGACAATTCTGAAAACCACCCCTGCAAGCTTGTCAGTTAAACCAAATGTTAAATGGAAAATATTTGATGGGATTTAAAATTAGACCCGCACACATTACTTACAGATGTTTCCATGCAAAACACTTGAAACTGAACCACACCAAGTCATAAACCCCACAATGGTGTATTTTTTATACCCCAAGTTAATTTTTATTATATAAGTAGCCATATGAAGAAGGTATTGCATACAGCTTAAATTAAATACGGAGGAATGAAATCAGCAGTATCCCTTTACAGCATATGGCCCAGCAAATCAAATTACAAAGCTTTCCACATCTCATTAACTGCAATGAGTACAGTGAGTTTTCTAATAAGTCACATCTTTTTCATGTGAGTGGTGAGCAGTGACTTATTGTAAGAATTCACAGGATGACCCTTGTGCTGAAATTAAGAACTAATCTAAAATGGGCAGGGTCATCTGGTCAGGACTGATCATAACATTTCCTCATTATTGTTTTAGTTGGCATTGAAGCATATGTTTTCCTGGTGCCCCAGCTGAAAAATGCCTTTGATAATTTCACTGACAGCAAATAACCCACACACTGCCATTTAATGAGTTCGGGCAGGATTAGCTGACAATAAAGAATATAGTATAAATGTTGTTATTAGAACAGATTTATTTTTTAGCTGGGAAAAAAAAAGAAGTCCCATGGAAATGCCGAGCTGATTTCTACCCTTGCGATAGCGATAGGCCTGTTAGTAATGCAGGTGAAGGCGCAAAGCTGCGCGAAGCCCAGGGCTGGCCAAGACAGCGCCTTCAGGCTACAAATGGTGAAAGGCAAGTTCCAGCTGGAACCTATACTCAGATGTCTGGTTCCTCCTTTGCACAAGAAAAAAAATACTTCTACAATTGCTCATCATGTGGCCTTTGGTTGAGATGAATTACCAATTTACAACCTCTTGTGTTTGGAGAGAAGCAAACTGTGCTCTTTTGAGGCAAGAATCAGGAACCTAAAATCATTTAAGACTTCTTGTTTATAAGGCCAGAGTGAGGCCAAAAATCCATTTTCCTCTGTGCTCTAAGCCCTTTCAATGACGAGTTTCTCACCATCTGCACTAATAAGTATGGACTGGTGTGTGTATAACCATACACTGAGGAGGAGGGAGAGAGTGAAAGGGTTTTAAATGGTTGCAAATTGCTCTCCTGCTGAGATAACAGCAGTTTGCATGTGAGCCTCAGTTGTCACACATCAAGAATGGGCATTTGGCTTCTTTTCACACAGCTGCGAGAGAGAAGGGGTAAGTTTCAGAATGACTAGAGAGAAAAGCAGTCTGTTGTTGTTCTTAGGGAGACAGGCTTTCTGGTGGCATCTTGCCCAGAAGCTCTTGCTTCACAGCTCCAACCATGGGGACTGGAGACAGCATAAGCAGACCCATCCCCAGAGCAGGGAGCTGGGGGATCACTGAAGCCCTGAAACGGGATCATAAGCCTCAAGACTCAGCAGAGACCGAAGGGATCAATAATGGAAACAAGGCCAGAGGGTTGAGGTCGCCCAGTGTGTAAGAAGGTGGTCCTTGACGTTAAGGTCAGTTTCTTGGGAAGACTTGGAGGCTTAAGACTGTTTCTTGGGAAGACTTGGAGGCTTAAGACTGTTCCTTGGGCACAAGTGGCCCCAAGAAAAGCTCTGTCTTAGGAAGATGCTAACAGCAGTCTAAGGAGGTGGTGCAGGTTAGCAGAGGCAGACAGTGAGTGTGCCATAGGAAGAATAAGGCCGCCGAGGCCAAAGCCAGTCATCCAGGGACCATGGAGCCTGACTAGACCCAGAGGTCTCCCAGCCAGAGAGAAGTGGCTCCTTGTTCCTAACATAATGTAGTGGGCAACTGTGGAAGCTTCAAAGAGACTGTCAGTGAAATAGGGAAGCATCTCAGCAGTAGCATAGCAGCCACAGTGAGAGTGGAGTGCCCAGGCATCAGAAAGTGCACTCTAGGAAATGCCGAGAGCGTGAGAAGACCCCCTGGTTAGAACACTTCCAAATACATCCTCCAACAGAAGGACCTCCAACCTGCCCCAAGGTGGGGCAGTGGGGACCCAGTCCCCTAGCTGTCCGCTCAAGTAATCAGCATGGGAGGGGGAAAGGACCCTGGGAAGCAAGGGAGAGTAGGAAGTATCGAGTCCAAGGGAGAAGGAAAATGGGAACTGAAATGGAGCAGAGCATCAGCAGTTGAGCCCAGGCAAGGCAGTGGGATGGGCTGGGAAGCAGACTGGAAAAGTCCCCTGAGCATGTGAGACTCTTAAGAAGTACCTGTGTCTGAGCCCGTGGGAGGAGAAGGCACTGTGAAGGATGCCAGGCCTTTAGGACCACCCAAGGGAAATGTGGGGAAGTGGGGGAAGGGAGAGGGAGGGAGGGCCTGCCATTAAATACAAGACCAATCCCTGGTAAGAAGGAATTGCTAGCTGCCACCCAAAGCAACAGTTCAGGATTGTACATGGTTCACCCTTAGTGTTGTCTTAGGTCCTCAAAACAAAACCTATATTAAAGCCTTTATCAACTCATTTCACCCTTCAGTTGTAATTGAAGCTTTCAAGCCTAAAGCAGGCCCTGGTTACTTAAACTGGAACCTAGACAAGGAAAATCCCCGAGTATTGCTAGGTAACAATAACAAGTAATATTTGCACAACTTTACAGTTTACAAAGTGTTGCCATCATTTTTCTCATTTGCCCTTCATTACCAGGCTGGGAAGAAGGCAACTTACCCGTAGCTAGGAAATAAAAATGGCCAGATCGCAGACCAAAGTCTTCAGATTCCAAGCCCAGTGTAACTTTTATTACAGCAAATATCTTTTATATACTAGTCAAATAACACTCTAAAATGCTCTGGCAGTCTGAGGGAATATCCATGTTGTACTCTTGGTGTAATGTACTCAGAGATTAAGACAAAGTTCTCCAGAAGAGACCATCCTTCCCTAACATACCTTAGAATATCTCCAGATCTGAAGTGTGTGTGGCAGACCTTCTGCCTCCATTTCCCCCTGGCTGGTGCAGATGGAACAGTGTTACCAAGATTATATTCTTCAGAAACACGTTTTCTAGGACCCTCTTGGTAGCTGCTCACTGACTGTGCTTGGTGTAAGAGCCATAGTTGCCTTTTTGGCAAAAGAAGAAAATGAGGAAATAAATCACACACAGACGTAAGTGATATTAACATGGCTTTCAAAGCAGCATCAGCCAGGAAAGCAACCAGCCCAAAGGAACTGGGGCTACCGAGCGCTACGTACCTTCCCCTTCCCCACAACCCTTCTCTCTCTTTCTCCGATTTCTTCCTCTTTTTCTATCCCCCATTACTAGATGATGCCCAAAATATAGTCACTCTCTAATAGGAAATAGGAAACTCTCTCTTATTTCTACATTCTTCCCCCGCCAACTCTAGCAGGTAAATGGGGCCAAACTAAAGAGTGTTCTTGTTGAAGATATAGAGGCTTCAGGTGAATGTGAAAGGCTGGTTGTGCAAGTAGATTTTTTAAATTCTGGGCTCAACCCAGTGGCTCATGCTTGTAATTCTAGCACTTTGGGAGGCAGTGGCAGGAATATCACTTCAGGCCTGGAGTTTGAGACCAGCCTGGGCAACATAGCAAACCCTATCACTACAAAAAAAAAAAAATTTTTTTTAATTAGCCAGGTGTGGTGGCATGTGCCTATAGTCTCAGCTATTAGGGAAGCTGAGGCAGGATTGCTTGAGCCCAGGAGTTCATTGTTGCAGTGAGCTATGATTGGGTCACCACACTCCAGCCTGGGTGACAGAGCAAGACCTTGTCTCTAAGAGGAAGAGGAGGAAGAAAAGGAAGAGGAAGAAGGAGGAGAAGGAGGAGGAGGAGGAAGAGGAAGAATTATCCTGCTCTCATGTGGGAGGTTTTGAAGGCCTCATCCTCTACCACCTGAACTTGTAATTAGACACTTCCATTTACCCAAGGAACCCAAACCAGCACAGAAACCCAAGGCACACTTATGCAAGTAATTGACATGAGGCATGAATTGTATGTTGATGAGTAAGATAAAGGTTTAAACCTAAGGAAACATTCTTCCTGTCCTTATCTCCTCTGCTTTCCCAAACCTCCCCAGTACTACCGCTGGTCCTACCGCATTTCTTGCAGCCCTCCTTCATTCCTGCCAAGGTTGGTGCAGCACCACCATTCTCCTTCATGCTACCTCCAAGCTCCCCACCCAAGATACCCCCAATGCTGGAAGCATTTCCTTCTTGTTTCCTGTGCTGCTTTCCTCTCTTCCGTGGAAGTTCCTTTCACTGACTCTAGGAAGGCTTCCTCTAATACTGAATCCCCACATCTGCAGCTTGTCAAAGCCTCTAACATGTACATCCAGTATCAGAAAATTCAACAATCATTTACAAGTTAAGATTCCTATGTCTCAGGGGCTGAAAGGGACTTTTGAATCAGAATCAGTCAATTTTCAAATATTCCTCTAGCTTATGACAACTTTCTAAGCTTCAGTTTTTTTCGTCTGTAAAATGAGGGTACAGGGTCTTAATTCTAAGGTTCTAGAAGTCCAAGGCTTGGTCAAGTTTACACAGCTAGAGGTTTGACAATGCAAGCTAGAAGTGGAGCCTGCTCCCTTCTGAAGGCCACACTCTCCACATAAGCCAACTCATCTGCCTGCACTCCTCTGTTAAATATGTACCAAAACTAACAATGGAACTACCATGTGATCCAGCAATCTCATTTCCGGTATATCCAAAGGAATTAAAATCAGTATGTTGGAGAGACATCTGCGCTGCCACATTAACTGCAGCACTATCCACAATAGCCAAAACACGGAATTAACCTAAACGTCTATCAAGGAATGAGTTGATTTTTTTTTTAATGTGGTGTATATGCACATGGAATACTATTCAGCCTTAAAAAGAATGAAATGCTGTCATTTGTGACAAAGTAGATAAATCTGGAGAATATTAAGAAGTAAAATAAGCCAGGCACAGAAAGACGAATACTACATGATTCCATTTATATGTGGAATCTGAACTCCTGGAAGTAGAGAGTAGAATGGTGGTTATCAGAGGCTGGGGAGGAGAGATGGGGTAATGGAGAGATGCTGACCAAAGAGTACAGTTTTAGTTAGACAAGAGAAACAAGTCTGGTGTTCCATTGCACAGCAAGGTGACTACAGTTAATAAGAATGTATTGTATAGTTCTAAATTTCTAAAAGTTTTAATTTTAAATGTTCTTACCACAAAGAAATGATAAGTATGTGAGGTGATTAATATATTAGCATAATTTTATGTTTAATTATATATATATTTAAAACATATCAATTTGATACTAAGAAGCAATTCTTTATTTTTATGCCCTTAAATGCTAATAGAGTATTGCCTACTGAATTATGTCTCAGATGTAAACACCCTGTTATCCATCTCTATATCCATCTACTACCAACCATCACCCTTGATCTTTGCACATCAAAGATACCTACTATTAAATGCTTTTGAATGAACAAAGGCACTGACTGAACGAAGGACCTCCCTTTTTTCATTATCTCAATGAGTACTGCTCACCAGTTGATTGAAACTGGACTCCCAAACTCCCAGGCAAAGTTAACCCTCCCAGAAGTGTTCTGCTGGCTCCACCGTTAAATAGCTGTGTCACTCAGCTTCTCTGTAACCCTGATGTGCTTCCATTTCCTCATCTATAAAATGGGGGATAAAATAGTACCTACTTCATGGGGTAGCTATCAGAATTAAATGAATGAATCCATTAAAAGCACTAAGAAAAGTGCCTAGCAATATGTGTCAGAGTTCTCCAGATGGACGGAACTAATAGAATAAATGTGTACATGTAAGGGAGCGTATTGAGGAGAACTAGCTCACATGGTCACAAGGCAAAGTCCCACAATAGGCCATCTGCAAGCTGAGGAAGAAGAAGCCAGTAATGGCTCACTCTGAGTCCAAAAGCCTCAAAAGTAGGGAAGCCGACAAGGCAGCCTTCAGTCTGTGGTCAAAGGCCTGAGAGTCCCCGGCAAACCACTGGTGTAAGTCCAAGAGTCCAAAGGCTGAAGAACCTGGAGTCTGATGTCCAAGGGCAGTAGGAACAGACAGAAGCCTCCAGCATGAGAGAAAGAAGAATGCCAGAAGCCTCACCAAGCGAGCTTATCCTCATTCTTCCACCTGCTTTGTTCCAGATGGACTGGCAGCTGATTGCATAGTGCCCATTCATATTGAGGGTGGGTCTTCCTCTCCCAGTCTACTGACTCAACTGTCAATCTCCTCTGGCAACACCCTCACAGACACACCCAGAAAAAAGTCTTTACCAGCATCCCTCAATCCAGTCAAGTTGACACCTAATATTAACCACCACACAATACATGGCAAAATGCTCAGTAAATACTAACTGTTGTTACTCTGTACTTTCATCTAGCATAATCTTTATCACACATCACTGTGATTCCTGTTTAATTTGCTAACTTTCCAAAATGAGTGGAAGCTCTATGAGGTCAAGGACCATGTTTGCCTTGGTCTTACCCCCCAGCATGGTGGTCTGGCACGTGGTAGGTAATCCATAAATGTCTGAATGCATCCATGCAAGAATGCAAAAATGTAAAGGAGTGATGTAATTCCCTGGACTATGTGGATTGGTTGCTGGTACTTTATAACTAACAGAAAATTTTATAACCTTTAAATACTATAGGTAATTGTTCTGACTTGCACTCTTCTGTTGTTTAAGAATAGAGGAAATGAAAGGCACCATTCCAAAGTGGTTAAGCGCACAGACCGCAAAGCCAGACTGCCTTGATTTGAAACCTGCTTCTACCACTTACCGAAATGTGACCTTATGTGAATTCACTAGAAACAATAATAGTACCTACCTCAGATGGGTCTTACGGAGATTAAATGAATTAACATATGAAATGCGCTTAGTGTCTAACATTACATAGTGTTAGCTACTATCATTATCATCGCCATCACCATCATCATCGCCAACGCCATCATCATCATCATCAATTGTGAATAAGGATATATAACACAAAGACAGAGTGAAAACAGATGTGTGGTTGTAGGAAAATATTTTGTCACCAATACAGAGACACCATGGATGGCTAAAAGGCAGTGTTCAATTTAACCATGTTGTTGTGTCGTGACAATTTAGCTGTCATTGACATACTGTTGAAATGTTTTAGGTTCATGCAGTTTAGGTCATACCTGAGGGCAGGGAGTTATGGGAGGAAGGTTTGCAGAAGAGTGTCTACTTTGTATAGTGTAAACACTGCTATCCCCACCAGCTCCCACCACAAACCCTGCACTCCAATGAGGCGGACACACATCTGTGGCCCATCACCACCCCTGAGTCCTGCTGTGGCCAGACCATTCTCCCCTCCTTGCCATCTCCTCCTGACACAGATTTTCTTATCACATTTTAGTTCAAGGACCCTCCAGAAACCTAGGGCAGCATTCTATTCTTTGCTGCTGTGTCTTTCAAGTCATGGGCAGTGAAGCCCAGGACACCAGCTACCCCCTCCCTGGGCCTTGCTGTGGCTGACCTGCAGGTCCCCTAGGATGTCCAGAAAGGTGGCAAACTGGGCTTTCCCCAGGTTGCTGAGCCACCTGCGACAGGAAGCAGGGGAGGAGCTTCCCCCTATGTGAAGAGGGCGGCAGGACCCAGCTCTGAGAAGATGTAGAACACTCTGTAGCTTCGGGAAAAGGAATCTTAAGTCCCAGAGCAATTAAAGAACAGGAATCGAATTGAAGCAAGAAATGAGGAAAGCTTTGCATCTCCCGTTTCTTACTCTATTTCACCACAATGGCTTTTCCCCCTCCACAGCTCAAAGCTGTGAAGTGATTTGAAGCCACTACATTTAGCCACAGATGATTGATTTTAAAATTATTCATGAGTAGCCATCTCACCCCTATCTACCTACCTCAAGATTAGATGGTGCCACTATCTTACAATTCCCTTATAAGGGGTGGAAATCAAAATCTCCTCATGAATGAAATTTATCTCACCAGCTATGAATATGCACTGTGGTTTGTTATCATGGTGATCTTTATCCTATTAGTTGCTTAAGCTACCTTAAGATTATAACATGTATTAATTTTTGTATTGCAAATTCTATGTTATATGTAGAAAAAAAGAATTACAACAGCACCTGCCATGGTTCTATTGAATCAGTACTTCATATATTGCACGTATTGCACAGCATGACCTTTTGATGTTTAATACCCAGCCCTACCCCTGCCCCACCTTATGAACACACACAAACAAAAATGATTCTCTGAAGGTACCTCATGAGTCAAGTTAGCTCAAGATTCATGGCTCTTACCTGAAACACTGGGGTACCTATTTAAGTAATTTTAAGAAGATGTTAATATTATGAATACTATTTCCTTGGGATAGCCACCCTGTGGCATCAGGATTGCAACATGAATGCTGACACTGGTGCCTGGCAGCCAACAGAAGTTAGAGAACGTGACACCAGGGGAGCGTCCCAGAAAGGACCCAGGACATGGTCCACTGCGATCCTCACTCAACAGAGTAACGTGGAAAGTGCCACTCCCTCATTTGTCTGATCATATGTTCATTGCCTGACCCTGGATGGATGGAGTCCATCCAGGTAACATGCAATTTTTAATTTTAAGGGATGATATCCATCTTTAAATTAGCTAAGTAATGATACAAAGACTGAAATCAGAATTCGTCGTGGCCTTCCCATGAATGACCTCATGCCATTTGGTGACAGCGGTAAAGAAAGGGTGGAAAGCTGGGTGCTGGGGTGTCCTGGATTTGCGAGGCCACTTCCCTGGAATACAAGACAGGCTCAAACCTCTTGAAGCCAGTCAGAGTCCAAGGGAAGCAGCTTCACAAACACTCAGCCAATAATAAAATGTTTTGAAAAGCACTTAAGCTTAATGGGTTGAGGTGTTAACTCAGTGCAAGCTTCTGTTACTATGGAGAGAGCCTGCGAGAGCAGAGCAATTCTATGAGGGAAAAGGAATGCCATCAGAGGAAGTCATGCCACACACAGCAGACATACAATAAGGCCTCCCATATGCGATGGGCAGCCACATGGGGCCCAGGATGATGACGCTGGGCCAGGGGAGTACCAATTGGTATGGGGACGGTCTTCAGATGTCTCAGTGCCACTTGGTTTGAATCTTCCTCTTGATCCACCATTCTCCCCAGGCCTACTGTAGAGCAGACCTTCTAAGACCAACTTCTCCACTTATTCTTCCACCCACTCTTGGTCATCAGCTCAGAAGCCAAGGGCCATCCCCAGACATCCCAAAGTGAGTAGACTGGAGTGTGCTCTCCATCTGTGCTATTACCGGTTCCTCCACTCTCTGACACATGACAGGCCACAGAGGTATCATCGGGTCCAGGAATTCGTGTGGCAAGAACAATATTTTAGTTCTCCATGACTGCTAACTCAGTGGTCTTGATTAGCCTTATAATAATGTTGTTTCCTATCAAGTGAAACATTACCTTTAAAACGATTTCAGTCTCCAAACTTCCTTTACACAATGAATGCTCATGTCCTAGCTCCCAGAGCCATCTGGCAGCCATTCGAGTTCCTTGGGGCTGTGCACCAAGGAAGAAACTGGTTCATCCTAACACCATTTAACACATACATTACTGATGGTCTTCTACGGTGTGAGCCACTGGGAGGGGCTGAGTTGGCAGCCAGTTAAGCGCCTTTCTGACCTGATCATCTGATCAGTATACAGAACCACTGCTGTTGGCTCGACAATGTAACAGCTCGAAATTTATTCTTTATCAGGGGTATCCAGTCTCCTAGCCTGAGATTTATAAGATTCATTGAAAGAGATAATATATTTTTTAAATGAAAGAGCAAAGCAACATAATTACATATCTACAGAATAAACCGACGTCTGCCAACCCAGGTGGACATGAAGCGCACAGGGTTTGATTCCTCTAATTACACACGGCTTTTGGATAGGGGTGGATGAAAGGACACTGTATTATTCTCCCTCTAGTCATAGTGCTCTGTTGAAGCTAATCAAACTCTAATTCATTAGAAACTGGGACAAGAAACAGAAAATATAAATAAATAATGGCTTCCACTGGCCCTTAAAGCCCTAGTGAAACTTCTGATTAAATCTGGCGCCTGGGCCCTGTTAGAAGTGCACTCCATGAGAGCAGAGGCCTTGCCTGGCGTGTTCACCAGCGGACCTCCAGCACCTAGACGAATGCCCAGCACCTCGTGCTCACCTCATAAGCATTTGTTGAATGAAGCAATGAATAAATGAATGAATGAACGAATAAACAGGGCAGACTCATCCCGAGCAGCAGAGGAGTCATGGTAGATTGAATGTGCCATCAAAATCAAAGGCCTTGGGCTGATCCCAAGTCTTCTGACCAGAGCAGTTTGAGTGAATTATCTCACTTCTTTCAGCTATTTCCCCACCATAAGATGGAAGTAAAAATAATATATTTTTCAGATTAAGTGATACAATTTTGTAAAAGTATTTCATAAAGTACCAGTTACCCATATGAGAAACCTGTAAGTGACCCTATATCCTACGGCCTCACTCACCCCCCACACCGTTTGCCTCTTAGTCCTACAACTTCTACCGCCTAATATCTCCCTTCGTTGCTTCCTCTCCATTCTCACCACCAGTATCTTCACTGTGGTTCTGAGGCCTCATCACCTGATAACTCCAGCCCCTTCCTGGCGGGTTCCCTGCCTCAAGCCTAGCTCTGCTACAGTTGCCTTGCTGCCAATGGGCTTCATGAAGAGTGAATGATCCCTGTAGTCACAAAGCCCAGGGATCCATGCTCAGTAGGGCCCAAGCTTGAGGGCAAATACTCTCTGGTTGCCATCCTGAAATTCCTAACGATTTACTGTTTTGGAAGTGAAGTCCATGTCACATGAACCATGGGCTGGGGGCTTAGGGTCTTGGCTCTCATGTGCAGCATCTCTTACCACCTTCCTGCCTCCCAGGACAGGTTCTCAGCTACCCATTTCCCTGTCCCTGGCACCCTGGACCCTGCCCAGCCTCCCCCACAACCTGTCCCAGTGATACTGTCAACTCCACTTCAATGGAGGCTTGGGCGCAGGGTGGAGAGGGGCAGGGTTGGTGAGTGCACTTCACAGTATCTTGCAAGGGGGTGTGTCAATGGCCATCCTCACCCCAGGCTATCAGTGCCACCGTGCATTTAGCAGGCGAGTTGGTATAGGATGCCTCAGGCCCAACCTTAACCAAGATACCCAGTGCATCTTGACAGGGAAGTTGCAATACCCTCGGGGGTTACCTGCTCACCACGGATGACAGCACCAGGCCTCGAGGAAGGAGGGATGCCTGGCTGCATCTTCCTGCCCCTACCTGGGGCATGACGCATCAGTCCCACAGCTACTGAGAGGAGGAGCCAGCTGCCGGTGGACCACGTGTCTCAAGTCTCGGGGAGGGCTCCAGCTCCCTCGAAGGTCTGTACTTGCCCCATAAGTGTCCTGCCACGAGGACTGGAGGGACGTGACATTAAAGAGGATAAAAAATGCCATCACAGACTGCGAGACTGCAGAATGAATGGAAACGCTCTGTATTTTAATGCCTTTAACATCACTTTGTTTTTGGTTTTTGAACAAAAGGCCCTACATTTTCATTTTGCACAAGCACCCCAGGATCCAGTCCTGGCTGTCAACATGACCCTTCTAAATTCTGACCCTAACACACTGCTTACCTGTGACACGCCTTCCTCTTTCCTGTAACTCAGAGCAGAAAGATCGAGCCTCCTGGCGAGGCCCCCAGGCCCTCCTTCTCTGGCACCGGCTGATTTCCTCAGCCCCATCCCCTTCTGCTCACCCACACTCACCCTCCGCCTTGGCCATCTTGAAGCATTAGCAGCTTTTTGAACATGCCTTGCTGCTTTATGTCACTGCTCATCATGTATTCTTCCCTCTGTTACCACTGTCTACCCCCACCTTTATCTGACTGTGTCTACTCAAGCCTCACTTCCTTCCATGGCCTTCCCTGACTACCACAGCCCCACCAGGATCCCTCCCAGGAAACCTGTGTCATGGCCCCAATCACTGTGTCCTGGAGTCACAGATATTCCTACCTGGTTTCACTGTCATATGTATGCAACAAGATCCTGAAGACAGGGACCATATGACCTTCTATTCCTAGCTCCAGCGGAGGGTCTGCCACTTTTGGGGGAGCACTGAATTCAACACAAAGCTGGACATGCTGGTTCTCTCTGCACATTTCCTTCATTGCCTGCTAAGTGAGATGATCTGAATCAAACAAATCAGTTCCACTGGCCACTTTCTCCCGAGAGAGGAGCCTTTTCCATCACCAAGATGGCCAAGGCACCATTTTAAACCTATTTTACAGGCCTACCACTTTCTGATCGTGTCACCTGCAATGATCCCTTGGGTTTCGGCTCTTGCTTATCACCAAACCTCAGCCACAGAAATTAGAGATTGAAAGCACTGGACTCATTTTTCCCCTTCCACACATTCACAAAGCTCTAACATTGCGATCCTAGAACATGGACCTTCCCTCCTCTACTTCCCTATGGAGATCAGCATCCCATACAATGGGTTTCCTGACCTTGGACCTGGAATCTAAACATCGTCTATTCAATCATCTGGTCCAGATCCCTCATCTCACCATTGCGGACACTGAGTGCAGGGGGCCAAGGGCTGTCTCCAACCCAACCCAAGCCCATGCTCATCCCACTGTTCCATGCAGCCTCTGTGAACTGGGAGTTATTGTCAGGCTCCTGATTCACCCTTTCACTCACCTCTCTGAGAGGATACAAGGTCATCCTTGCTTCTAGGTTTCCTTTCCTCAAGATCTCTAGACTATAATATTATCCCATCAGTTGTCCAGTAACTGAAAACCTACCAGCCATACTAAACTAACGCATGATTCTGGCATTCTCTGTTGCCACTTCTCACCGGTGCTTTATTTTCCTCCTGAATGTTCATCAGGGAGTTTGTTAAAAATTGGGAAGGGGCAGAAATGAGGCTATTGAGCTACCAGTGATCAGACAATACAACTTACCTCACAGCAACTGTTTATTTCACTAAATTGCAGGAGAACCAATGATAAAGAAATAGTCCTGGTTGATGCACGGTATTGACACAGTAGCCACACAAACCACATTCAATATCTCCGTAAGCCAGCTGCTGGCTTGTTTTGGGGGCTGTGTAATTGCTGCTGCCATCATTTCATGAACAGTCCCCTCCCCATCCCACCACCATTCATGGATTAGTTAATAAACTAGGAGGACTGTTTCAGACAGAGAGCAATCTGCAAATCAGAAGCTTTCCAGCTAGACTGGAATGGGTGGCTTTATTATACACATTCCCAGTCACCTTGCTAACAGTCCTCAGGTTTCAGAAATGTCATTAAATATTCCATTCAAGAAACACAGGAAACCCTAAACGCGATCTAACTCATCCCCATCCCCCACCGCCTCCCCCACACCATCTCCATCCTTCAGGCGCGTTCTAAACTTATAGAAATGTGGCCAGGAGAGAGTTAGACTATTTTGTGTGATGCAATACAGCCTGTTCAACTTTTGCATAGCAATTCAGCAAACAGAGTTTTAAGCATTCAATTCTACTTCTACAGCTTCTTAAAATTCCCTGCAATGTAATTATACTGATGGGAATGCAGAAAGATAATTGCTTTTAGAGGAAAGTTTCTCCTTTGTTCCATGTTCATCTGGCTTCCAGAAATGGAACAAGAGCCCTTGAACAGCAGAAATACGCATCCATGTGTCTCTAGTTATCATTTATTTACAAAGATAGACCTTGACAAATGTAATTTGTTCAATAAAATTAAAAGGATGCACGATAATTCACTTAGACAAAGACACTTGAAAGGGGACGTCATCGGCAGCAGCGCCGTCCATCATTCCAAATGATCAGCTGACTTTGAAGAAGTGGCAGGTGTTCCCCCTTTTGGAATGCAGCATTGAAATAGTATTTAGAAGGGGGTAAAAAGAAAGAGAGCTAGGAATTGGAGCAATTTTTTATTCAGGCAATAATTATACAAATTAGATCTATGAAAGCCAGAGAATGACTGTGCCTTGAACCCTGTCTGTGTGCATAGAACAATGGGGAAATTAATAATTAAATCTATTACATATGCTCATAATTCAATACAAAAGATACCTCAGTAGTTCAAACACTCCTGTATTTTCATTTGAATAAGGCTTTCACACATTCTCATTATATATGTATTATATTTTAAATTTAACAGCTTATTTTGTTGCCTTTATGTTTGAATTAATAAGGGCACACTTTAATGCACTAATGGGGAATTGCATTAGCCAGCTTTGCAGACATAACTTTGAAAATCTCCCCAGTTTCCCAAGGGTGAAATCAATTTGCCCCATAACATGTTGTCTCACAGACACATCTGGAATCGTGGAAGAATAGCTCCCCTCTACAAGCTTCTGATTTGGGTGTCCATATTTATAAGAGGATCCCCAGAGAAGATACCTTTGCTAACTGATCAGATCCATCAAGCTCATCCTCTGGATTTTGCAATCTTTTAGCCAGCTGACATGCTTTTCATGCCTGGTCCATGTTATTTTTCCAGAGAACAAAAATAATTTTTCTGTGAAAAAGTAAAGGTTTATTTTTAATCCAATAAATCATTTCCTCTCTTTTTAAAATTTTTCTTGCTCACTCCCTCTCTCCCTCTGGCTTTCTTTATATTCCTATTTTTGACTCTTTATACCACCTCTGGCTCTGGAGAGTGAAGGAGACAAGGAATTAGAAAAATGAGAGAGAGCGAAAAAGTATATCCTATGGTGGGCAATGATGGAAAGGCCCCCACAATCGTTGAGGTACCAATAATAGCATCCGAAGTACTGGAGTTCAGGATAGGGGGATCAGTGGTTGAACTACAGCACTGAAATCCCAGAGAGCACAAAGAGTTCACAAAGCAGGAGTCTCCGTTTTCTAAAAAACAAGGTGACTCCATGAGAAGGTCAAATGCTCAAGTTATAATCAATGGAAAATACCCATCCCTCTGCAACCCAGAAAAGAGACAAAGATGTCAGTAGCGTGAGAAAGAAAGAGAGGAAGCCTAACCAACTGCTCACATCTCAGTGCAAAGCGGCTGCCAGCATACCCGGACAGCCCGGCACATGCGGAGGCACTCGCCGCTGCTGCCACTGCGGTATGACAAGGAGTTTTGTGCCTTCGGAGGAGCGCCAAATCCAATGATGCTAATTGCATTGCAGATTTCTAGCATCATTAGCAATTCTTAAAATTACATTTGCCCTGCTTAAGTTCTCTATTTCCAGCCTGGCGTACGAAGGGGGCAAGTCTCTAAAGGGGATATGGGTTACAGAGAAATTCGATTGGACATGCTGGCTTCAGGTGGGCAGGTGGAGGCTGGCCGAGGGGGATTCACAGCCCAGGAAAAATGTTTGTTTGTCTTATTTTAAA
Source organism: Ateles fusciceps (assembly GCA_036589455.1). Lineage (NCBI taxonomy): Eukaryota > Metazoa > Chordata > Mammalia > Primates > Atelidae > Ateles > Ateles fusciceps. The sequence continues at coordinate 1,246,292 of JAZHEH010001331.1, read as the reverse complement.
TGCTGATTGCCGGAAGAATAAACAAAACCCGCAGCTAAATGGGCCTTAAAGGAACACTGGGAATTTTGGAAAGAAAAAAGCCTTACCGAATCACAGTTGGAACTAGCCCTGTGGGTCCTACAGTGACAAGCACCATCCAACCACCCCGAGTGATGGAGTAACTTGCATTTGAAATAGTTGGTGCAGAAATAACCCCTCTCCTTTTGTTTGTTTGTATTTAAAACAAATGAATAAAATCCAGATGAATTGGTGTTTTTGCTTTGTTTGTTTGTTTCCTTAAAGAGAACATATTTGCTCATTAGGAAAGCTAGACAGCCAGCTCCAGAAACAAAAGCCCCAAGTCTGTGTCTCTCCCGAGCTCTGGCAAACACTTTGCCACAACATTTCCCGGCCCAAGTGTCTCAACCCTGCTGGGAAGGGAAAGGCTATCCCAAGAGCAGAGCAGAGGTCAGGATCTGCCTCTCCCAAGGCTGCTGGCTCCTGAAACTGGGGCAGAGCTCTGTGCAGCCGGGACTTCCACTGCAGTCATTGAGAGACCACCAACACCAGCCTCTCCCAGAGTGGAGGGGTGGCCTCTACCCTGAATCTAGCAACAGAAAGGGGACCAGCTCCTGGGTATTTTTTCTAACAATTTATCCCATGTAATTAAATTGCTAAGCCTACATATTTATAGACACATACATACACATATACATATACACACTTACAAATATGTATTACATATACAGCTCTATGTATAAACACTCACATAGAGGGAGTACAGCTTTTAATTGGGCCGTCTTCTCAAAATAATTAAGCCAGTTTTAATGAAATACTGTTTAAGGCTGCTGGCAAGCAAAGAAGCCATCTTTAGCAGAGCATTAATAAACTGAGTCATTCGCACGAGGGAATGGCTAGCTGTATCAGTCACATTCATGGTGCTAATAAAAGAGCTCAGTTCTCTGTGGCGGGCCAAGGACTGGAGGGCTGGGAGGGAGCACAGAGCCCAGTCATCTCAGGCTCACTGTCACAGACAGCCCTCACGGCTGCATCGGAGTTCACAGTGCAAGCTGGAAGAGGGGTCTGCTTGCCCTAAAAGGATGCCAGCAGGAATCTAAGTCCATTGCTCTGTCCACGGAAAAGTAAGGTGGCCAATCGCAGGGGCTGGTCAGGTCTCCAGAGCTTCTTAGTACTTGTGACTGGTGCTGGACCAGGATTGGGAACAGGGTGCGAGGGTGGCCAGAGTTTCCCCTTTTGGTGTCCTAGTTCCTGTCTACAGTGACCTGCCAACCCCATGATATTAGTGAGATAAACATGTTGAGAAGGTTTTTCAGAGGTATTGATGCGAGTCATGTTTAACTCTTAAAATGAGGGTAGTCATTCTCTAAACCAGGAATTTAGATAGGACTTCCCTTATCATTACCTCCTGCTGCTTTTTAGGAGGAGGTAAAGGAATATCTGGTTTGGTTTTTAGTCAAAGGGATGGTTTACCCATTCTCACAATGAGAATCTTTACAAACGGGACTGACTTTCACCAAAAGCAATGAGATGGACCTGCTGCCACGTGTAGGTCCATGGCAATGAGATGGTGTAGCAGTATCTGGTGCTGGAAAGAAAGGGGCCTGTATGAGATTCCCACTGTACCAAGGAGGAAACTGACATGCCCCAGTGTTGCACCGTTCATCCCCAGTGGCGCAGCCGCAAGAGTTCTGGGAGAAGAAAATAAGCCCCGTTACCCTCTCTTCTTTCTGCCTTGGAGAGGGCAGGGCTATAAAACACTAATGGTGAGGGAAGGTTTTTCCTAATTCCAGATAAGGCGGTAAAAGCAGGAACCTTTGATTTCTGTAAGATCAATTTGATGAAAGGCTGGATCGGAAGTTTAGATTGGACCATGATAACAGTTACCATTTACTGAGCCTTTTCATTTGCCAGGAGGACACTGTAGATGCAAAATAGTTCATAATCCTTACCACAACTCTGTGAGCTAGGGAGTTGTATACCCATTTGACAGAACAGGAAACTGAGGCTCAAAAAGTTAACCAACTTACCCATAGTCCTAGAGCTCTCAAACAGCAAAAGCAGGATTCACACACCCCAAAACAGTGAACAGGGGGCCCTGGTTCTGCTAACACCCCTTCCTGGTCCTCCCTCTCCCGTTCTCCTCTACCCAGGCCTGATGCTGGGTCCATCTTCCCTTTGGCCTCACCACTAAAGCTAATGCTGACATTTTCATCAACTTCCCGGGCCCGCACTCCCGGGAGCAGCAACAGGTATCAAGCCCCGGCGCAGACACAGTCCTTACAAAAGGCAACTTCTGGGGAAGAAAAAGAAACTCCTTGTTCTCAGTTCACTTTCAGAACCGATGCCCCGCAGACAGGAAGCGTGCCTGAAGTGTGCTGTCAGCATGGAGGAAGGAGAGGCACACGCAGGGCTTGATTCCCGGTTCTCCAGGATCCGGAAGCGAAGAAGCCGGGGAGTGACGAGGGACCCAGATCCGGCCTAAACCAGCGCTCTTGGGTCAAGCCCCTGTGGAGTCCTGGACAAAGGAGCTGCGACCTGGCTGGGGGGCCGGGAGCAGGGAACGGAGACCCCAGTGGAGCCAAGGAGCCTGGACGGCCGGAGGAAATGGGCGATGGTAAATGCAGATGCAGCCGGGTATGGGAGAGAACGACCATCGACCATCGACTGGGAAGCGGAAATCCCCTTGCGGTTTGAGGGCTCTGAGGAGGGGAAGCGCCCCGCGCCCGGCCCCCAGCCCGCCTCCAGGGGTGAAGGGCGGCAGGGCCCGCCGAGGCCGCCGCGCGGGGACCACCTGGCTAAGCCCCAACGAGACGTGGCCGGAGCCCACTGCCCCTGCCCGGCCCCCGCCCGCTCCTCGGGCCAGCACGAGGCCCTACCATGCAAGCGCACTGTGCATCGCGCCTGCAGCCTTTCGAAAACAGAAAAATAGGGAGTATATTTAGTACCCCGAACACTTGTAATGATGCCGCTCCAAGCAAATGAGTCCTTAATAATCCAGGAAGCTGGAACAGCGACCGATGGGGGAGCAAACAGCCCGGCCCTGTGGGGTTGAACGCGCGGCACCAGAGACTCCTGACACCCCATGGGGCACAAGTCCCAGCTCCAGGCGTGCCAGCACAGGGCCTTCCCCAGCGAGGAGCCAGGCTTCTGACCGGAGGACAGGGTGGCGAGAGGAGGCCAGCAGGACGGCTGACCCTGCGTGAAAAAAAGAGAATTCCAAGGCACCGCAGCTAGTCCTCCCCGGCTGCGACCGTGCCTCGGGCTGGGAGGATGTTCCTGTGGCGCCACCTAGTGTCCCAGGTGCAGACAACGCCCTGGCGAGCGAAGGCTGCAAGGACGGCCTGAGACCAGCCCTGAGACCTCAGACTCAGGCTGGGACATTGGGATGGGTCATCCCAGGGGACCCCCGCTGTGGACCAGTGATGCACTTCCACCAGGCAAAAAGCCCCCCAGACGTCTCTCTCTTCCTGCTGCAACCAAAGCTAAAAAGAAAATTTGCCAGAACGAATGGAATAACTGACGATCCCTTTCAATGAAACGTCTTCCATGAGGTGATGTCTGATTTTTCCTAAATACAATGGCAAGTCGATTATTAGTTCATTCAGAAAAAATATAGATGCTGTCATCGTATAAACATGAGTCCCCACATAGAACTGAGCCTCGGACCCGCTGGAGGTTCTGTGTCTGGGAAACGCTGAACTAGAATTTTGAGTGGAATAAAGTAGCATCTTTACTTTTTATTTTAACAGTAGCCTGAAGACTTCCTGCAGAATAATGGAAAGGATCAAGACCTGGGAACCAGGATACTAAGGTTCTGGCATTGGCTCTGCCTCCCAGTTGTCTGTGTGACCTTGACCCGAGGGAAACAGTTTTACCTCTCGCAATGATGTGGAGTCTGGATTGATATCTACATGTGGTAGATAAGGAAACAGGGGTTCCAGAAGGTTACCCAAGGCCAGGCAGCAGATCAGTGGCCAGACCAAGCTTCAGCTGCACGTCTGACCAACTCTGAAGAGCACAGTCCCTTCACCAGCCGCTAAAGCCCTTCGTGCTTTGCCCTTTTCATCTACAGCGTGAGGGGCTGTTCCAAGTGGGCAGGATTCCTTCCAGATACAGCAAAGTGTGATTCTAAGGTTTCACTGATCCCTTAAAACCCAGTTTTAGTGCTCACAAACCCCGTGGTGATAACAAAAGAGCCTTTAAAAAGGATTTATCCACCTATAAAAACCATTAGATTTTATTCTGGGCTATGGGCAAAGAACACCAAAACAAACTTGTTGGAACATCAAACCTCCTTTAAAATTCAGGGCAGCAGGGACAGAGGAGAAAATCTGCACAGGCCGAGGAGGGACAGCTTACAGATTCTGCGGCTGGAACTAGACTGCAGGGCACTGCTTATCTGCCATTGGCTTCCTGGGGGATAATTACCTCCTGACAATTGTTTAGACTCGATAAATACATGAAATGGGGCCACCAACAGTTTATGTGGCTACCAGTTCAGATCCAGACAGAACCAGATGAAGAAGTCAGGCACATTTGCAATAACCTCAAAGATAAAACCTTCCTATCTGAGACAGCTTATCTCCTCCTCAGGGTCATGCTGCCCAGTAACTGCCACCTCCAAAAGAAGGAAGGGGAGAGCACTTCTAGCAGGGGGCTCACAGTGGGCCTCGCTTGTCTTGAATTCCCCTTCCTGCTCACACGACAGGCCGCCTGCCTGATGGCAAGGAGGTGGTACTGTGCCCTGGTCTGGAAGGCTTGGGAAAGATGTTAGCAAGGAAGGTGGAAGAAATGGGCAACTAGACCCCAAAGCCAAGATCACCTAACTCTGAGATGAATGTTTTCCTCGTGGGCTCCTCCCCTGCTTCAAAGGGACAAGCTGAAGGAAATTGAGGCCTCCCCCAGCAAGGATAAGACCATGAGCCGCAGCTCAGAGGAGCTGGGACCCTGCTGGGCTACATATGCACCCCATGACCAAAGGCAAGTTGGACCTCTGGGCCTCAGTTTCCTCACTTCTCAGGGGTTTGAGCTAAATCATCCCTAAGATCTTACTGAGCTATTTTATGGACTGGAATCAAACCAGCCAAAACAACTTTATGGTTTAAAAGAGGCCAGAGGTTTCATTGAAGAACCATCTCCCTGCCTTACACTTTTCCTTAGCCCGCTTGCTTTTCTCTTCCTCCTCCCCAATAACTCTCATTTCCTGGCCACAAACCTCCATCCTCCAACTCCTTTCCAACGTCAGTAGCTGGTTCCACCAGGCTGGCTAAGGAGCGAGAAGACCATTACCTCAGAAAGCAGCCCCGCTGGGTGGTCTATGGCGCAGTTCGCCGAGCTGCAGACAGGCCCTTTATTTTCCGTCCATCAAGGAAGGAAGCTGCCTGATGCTTATTTCCTCCTCCCACGCTTCTCCCTTCCCATCAGCAGACTCTTCCACCTTCAAAATATTCTGATAGGGGATTGCAGGAGTTTTCCTCAAACAGGATCACCTAGGGTCAACCACTGAGCAAGCCCCAGCTGCAGCCCCAGCCACTCCTTCACCCTCCAGCTTGAGCGATGGCTCCGGCTCCGGTTAGTAAAGCAGTTGGCTCAACAAGACAGCAACAAAAACCCTTCTACGCCCTAAAGCCCTCAGCTGACACCACCTCTTTTTTTTTTTTTTTAATTCTTCAGGGGCCTTTTGGGGACCCACAGTTGAGCTGTATTCTGCAGAAAGAACTTCCAAAGGAAAGGAATGAGGCATTGTTTTACCAAGAGCCTTTTCTCCCTCAAGCAAGTCAGTGTACCCTGGGCATCTTGCACTTTCTTTTCCCTTTGGGTAGGTGAGCAGAAGGAAAGAGTTACCACCCAGGGTGAGGTCATTCCTCAGTGGTGGTGGGATATCTGGTTCTTTCAGAGTTTCCCCATGGTGCTGGCCTCACAATAGGTGTTCATGAGGTGCAGGCTAATTGGGTGAGTGGATGCAGTGCTCATGGATTTATTCAGTGTACGAGATTGCAAGGCCACATGCCAGCAAAGGCTTAACCACCCCACCCCTTCCCTTCAGACCAGCTCCACAGCTTTCCACGTCCCTGTCTGCCAGCTTCAGTCTGAAGCAAAGGCAGGGATCTGAGCTATACCCCGGTGAATGCCCATCCCCTGACCCCTGTGCTGGTGCCTTGTCCCTGTGTGCCTCGGCTTCCTGTCTTCCCTCTGGACTATGATTCATGGCAGATATTAAAAAGGAAGCAGCATCCTTCAGTTCTGTCTACCATTTCTCTTATCTTTAAAGGGTTCTTATTAAGCAGTCTCTTCAAACTTATTTATGTGATGTCATACTAGGAAGCAGTGTTGTCAATGTGCCACTTTCCATGAGCACTGAATTCAGCAAAAATAAAAGCCAAATAAATGTTACGTTGCCTCCATGCAGAGTCTTCTCTAGTCATGACGAGCTATCCAGAGAGTCGGGAATCCCTACAGATAAGCAGATAATGGTAACTTTTACTTACCGAGGCAGTCAGACCGCTCCCTTTTCCTCTCCTCTTCTGGAGTGATTGATCCGGAGAGGCGAGCTTCTTGCTGGGCCACAACCGCCAACCACTCCTAGAAGCCAGCCCAGAAGCAGGGACACAAAATCACGGGGAGCCGACCATGGCCACAGGGTCATGCTATTACCCTTCACTTCACATGTTTTAGTTCTTTTTTGAATGTTATGAAAGATACACAGATGTATGTATTTCATGCCTGTTTTCATATTAAAAGTGAATGGGCAGGAAGAAGTGAGGAAGGGAAGAAACTAGCACTCAAACGCCAAGCATCGTGCTGGGAACTCGGAGTTCTCAAGCCCCCCAGTCTTGGTCACTGGGGAAGGGAATGGGCATCACCCACCCGCTTAGTTCATATTTGAATAACTGCTCATACTTGAAAATGTCTTGAACTGCAACTACATGAAGTGGGGAGCCCCCCACAGGAGCTCCCGTCTTCCCCCGAGGGCTCTTGGACAGTGCTCCTTCATCCTCCATGACTTTGATCTTGCAGTTCTCTTTACCTTCAGTGCCTTCTTGCTCTTCTCACCTTCATCCCAACCCCTTCCACTTTTCAAGACTCATTTAGACATCATCCCCGAGAAAGCTTCTGATTCCTCACTGCCCGTTCCCCGTCTGGGTGGGCACCCATAGAGATGTCCTGTACAGCGCTTGTCCCCACTGTGTTGTAATACTCTGCATATCTGACTGCTTCCTCAATGTACTGTGAGCTCCTTGAATGAGAGTCTGGTTCAGCTTTGCATCCCCAGTATCTACTGGTGTAGTTCTAGGCTACCTCTTGCCCAAACAACACCTCTGTGTTCTAAGGAAAAGAAGAATGTAGCCCCATCCCTCCCACTCACCCCATATGCACACTATCAGCCTCCAGCAAGGCTATGTGACTCCCTTGTTCAAGTCAGAAAAAGGTGCTCTCTTATAGTGGGTGCAGCCCTACAGCAAGGAGCATGTCTTGGTGAGCAGGACATGAGCTGGATGTCCACACCCACTGGGCCGGCCTCCAGGCAACCTACACAGCTATACTGGTTGGCTCTGGTTAGATCAATCACTCTAACCAGAGAGCAGTGACCCACTTCTCTTGACCTCTGGCTCAGCTTCCAAGACACCAGGCTGCTTTTCTGCTCCACTGCCGACTCCCACTAACCACAGCTGCTCATGAAGTAGATAAGCCTGTGTGTCTCTAATAGCACAGTGCTCCATGCAACCCAAACACAGAACCCAGAAGAGAGAAGCCGAGGAGGTCCTGTTTCTTCCAGGCGCATTGCCAGCCTCTGTCCGGGCCTGGGCACGTGGGCTCATTTACATAGCTGGTTTGGAGCTTTTGGCAGATGAAAGTGTGCGGATACTTTTTTATATGTGTTGCTCATCATTAAATCTCCCCTTCAGGGTTTCTTGCCGCCTTTGGTTTGTGTCTCAATCTGGAGCAAATTTAAGCAAAGGTTTAGGCCTCTGCATTTCCTTGGTTTAATTAATAATTCATAATAAAAATTTAATCAAGGCATAAGCTTTTGTGGAAGGTTATAAAACATTTTATTTGCCCTGGAGATCAGAATGACCACTTTCTAAATCTGTGAAATGATGGGTTTTTTCCCAAATGAGGAAATTTTACTCTCAACTGTAAATTTCAGCTGTTTGCCATATGTAACCTCAGAGAATCTGTTTATTGACTTAGTATATTAGAAGTAGTTAGGCAGGAAGAAAAATAAACCCAAACTCCAGATGGGAGAAAGTGTGGGGAAGGAATGAAGAGCTGAAGTTAGAGTCCAGCAAAACTCCAGTCTCAGAAGAGATAAATGGTAGAACCCATCTCCCAAAGGAGACAATGATGATAGGAACCAGACTGGGAGACAAAGAAACTGGTGGGACAGTCATCACAAGCCATTCAAGATCTTTGGAGATATAAGAAGAGAATGCAAAGGGAAGAGTGGAGCCGTGAAAGGATTTCAGACACTATGTGAACTCTACAGCAGGGTATGGAGTCCTGCTTGGTATAACCTGTAAACACGGGATGGGTCTTCACCTGCCTGAAATAGCAGAAAAGAGTTCTTGCCAAATAGCAGAGAGAAGTCTAGACCAGGGGTAACTCAAACATCCATCCGCAAACAAAGCCCCCTAAAAATATAGAGTCCTCTGTATTTTAGGAGAGCCCCCTAAAGAGAGTCCTCGGCCTCCACTTTAAATGCCTTTTAAACTCTGCAGGTGACTTTGATGCCAGCCAGCTTTGGGAACCATGGTCCTGACGACCTTTGAAAGTCCTTCAGCATTAATTCTCTGAGATTTGTAAAAATTAAGTCAAGAGAGGAAGCACAAAGTTGCTGCAAAGAGCTGGATTCAGGGGATAATATCTAATAATCAGTTGTTCTCCACAATAATGATTGCAACATTAACCTGTTATTAACTTTGTGGTTACTCCCCTTAATCTGACAACAACCCTGAAAGAAGGGTATTATCATCCCTCTTCTAGAGCAGGCAATGGAGTTTCAGAGAGGTGAATGAGTTTGCCCAAAGCCATGCTGCTAGTGAATGGCAGGGACAGGCTTCGAGGTCTCCTGACTGCAAACACTGGACTCAACCCTAATGGTCTGCACAAACCAGTCCGCTTTAAAGTGAGCTAACTGTGAACAACGGGGTTTGCAGGAGAAGCCCCTGGAAGGCCCGGTGGCAGACACCACCTAGCACTGATTCTGTCTTAAGTGGCCACTCCATGATGAGCAAAAAGAAACAGACTCCTCAGGGCTTAATGGTCACGAACAATTTTCCAATGTGGAAAAATAACTCCAGGGGGAAATCACTCAGATCCTGGCTTGGCAGTATTGGCTTTAAATAAGAAGTTCTCCTCATTCAAGCCAGACCCCTCACCTCCAAGCCCAGCCTCAGCCCCAGTCTCACCTGCAAAAGCCCACTGGTCAGAGTGGCTAGCCCACACCTGGTTGCCAGAAACTTCGAAGAGAAAGTGTTCAGTGGGGTCTCTAAAAGACCAAGGTGTTGGCAGCAAGAAACAGAACACTTTCAGGAACCCACTAGCTTAGACTAGTACATTTAGTTATGAGAAAAGTTCCTGGGCTTCTAAACTGTAATCTGAGTGCAATGACTTTGGAGCCGAGGGGGTCAGCATGGAAGAAGAGATTAGTGAGGGCAGCTCCGCTGCCTGCGCCTGCAGCAGGAGGTGCCGTTAGGAGCAACGGTGGGTGCAAACGGGTGGATGAGCCTCATTCTGGCTGTGAGAACCCACTTCACTGCGTGCGTGGCCCAATCCCCTAAATCCCTCCATCAACTGCATGTTAATACAGACATTCGAGTATCCCAAATCCAAACCGCTCCAAAGTTCAAAACTTTTTGAGTGCCATCAAAATGCTGGAGCATTGCAGAGTCAGATTTTATAATGCAAACATTCCAAAATCCCCAACAATTTTTTAAAGCTGAAATACTCCTGGTCCCAAGCATTTTGGATAAGGGCTACTCAGCCTGTATTTTTAAATGTACATTTAATATACATTTTATATGTATATTCTTATACATTTAAGGAAGAACTTTGTTACAAAGAGGATTAAAGATGCCTTCTATAAAGGACTATTCGATAAATCACAGGTGGGTTAGCAATTAAAAAAAAACACGAGACTGTAAATAAAAAGTAGAATCAAGGATGAGGCTACAAGAACATTTTCTAGCTCATACGCTTATTTGGGATCAGGCAGAGATTTGGCTTTGTTTTCTAGCTGCCATGGCAAAACAAAAAGATGGGGGAGGAGAGTCATGTTATTTGTTAGAGAAGTCAGTGATCATAACAAACCAGACCCATGAAGTAAGCCAGTCACAAAAAGACAAATACTGTCTTACTTCTCTTAGAGGAGGTACCCAGAGGAGTCAAATTCACAGAGACGGAAAGTAGAATGCTGGTTCGGGGAGTTATTGTACAACGGGTACAAGGTTTCCATTTGAAAGATGAAAAGAGTTCAGAAGATAGATGGTGGTGATGGTAACACGAGAGTATAGGCACCGAATGCCACTGAACTATGCACATAAAAATGGTTACGATGGCGGATTTTACGTTGTGTGCACTTTACCACAATTCTAAAACGTTACAACTTAAAAATGAAAAGAAAAAAAGAAGCCAGGCCCTAAGGAGCTGAACTCTCTGATACGAAGACGAGGAAGTTTCTTCTTAGCGTTCCACCAAAAGGAGACTTTTAAGGTTGTAATAAAGGACAGCCTCAGCAGCATGCTTACAGGAGACGCATTTCTCAGCCCTCAGTGGAGGCTGATGCCTTCACAGTAAAATGCAGTTCAGAGAAAGCACTCTGGTGGGGCAGGGGGGATATAATGCCATCCAGGTAACCACACGGGATGGCTCATGGAGGCAGGAGAGGACATCTGCTCACATGACTGCGGGAAGCAGCCTGCCTGGCCTTCTGCAGAGGCTCCACCATGAGGGACCTTGTGATAGCACCACTGCTGCCCAGTTTGAAAGTGAGACATGCCAATATGGCCACTTGGCCACCCACCAGAGTTAACATTGATGTGATACTCATGTCCCCAGGCTCTCCAGCCTTCAAGGCTCAATTCTTCCCTTAATGCAAATAGCTACAACCTTAGCTCCTATCCCAGGAGATTGCAGGAAAGCGAGTCTTTAGGGAGCTTCTCCCATCCCAGGTGTTTCTGAGAATCCCCCGGAAATGCATCCAAAGATCAGGTCTGTTTGCCACATCACTTTGCCCTGGAAGGACAGGTTTTCTACTGCCTCTAAGTCTCCCCTGGCTTCTCTAGGTCGCTGACTGCCCCAGTGCATAGACCCAGACTCCTCCTTTAGTCTCCCAGAACATAAGACCAAACTGTAATATTGATCGAAATTTTCTGAAAGCTCAAAGATAGCAGAAAGGAATTACAAAATAGAAACAGAAAGCTTAAACCTCGGAGATAAGAAGTCCTAACCATCTTTGTCCTTAACCCCTAACTTGTCCCACATTTCAGAGGCCAGCTGGCTTTCCCCCAAATGCTTTGACCATGTTTCTTCTACCTAGAATCTGGCTTCCCTGATACATTTTGGCGTCCAAAAAAGAAAGAAATCTCCCAGAGTGTCCTCCAAGTCCAATGTAATAATTATCTCCGAGATGCAACTCTGCGTATAGAGAAGACAACCTGTCACGTTACTTTGCAGTTACTCGACTCCTTTTTGTCTCAAATACCTCCACTCCAAATAGAGTTTGCTTGAACACGACCAAATTCCCATTAAAGCGCTTTTTTCAAAACAAAGTGCCATTTCCCTCAATAATGTCTCATAAAGTTGCAGTAAGTTTGCCCCTATCCCTAGTTATCGTGTTTCCAAAATTGGGGGACGCCATCTCAGTTCAAGCATCACTCCTATAACTCACTTTCACTGTGGTGGAGCAGTAGGGGGCCAGCCTCGTTGGTTCTGCCAGGCATAGTCCTTCTGGCAGTGGACAGGATGGTTTTAAATGCTTGTGGCTTGGTAATTTGCGGACTCATTTGCAAGGCAAATGCAAGCTATCTAAAATTAAGGTTCAGTGAAATGGGGCACTAGCTAAGGATTTCTTTTGTTTCATTTTAAAACCACACTCTTGCTCTATGAGATTGTTATCACAGGTCTAGGAAGAGGCCCAATAGCTTTCATTCACTGGATAAAATTTATTCCACCCGTCCCACTGAAGCTTGGATGAAATAGTCGTAAGGGAAGGGACTGTTGAGGTCGGTGGTGGCTAGTTGAAGCTGAATGTCAGTGCCATAAGGAAAAAGGCCAGGCTGGGAAGTTGGCCTGGCCTACGAGCTGGTCTCTGTATTCGTGTTATTGGTCACAGTCCCCAAGAGGGAGGCTTTGCGCTCTAATTCCTCTTGGTGAAGTGCGGGGTAGAATGTTTGGTCAACTTCAAAGCCCAGTGCAACTTCTTCAGATCTTTGTCAGATTCAACCCAAGTCTGATCCAATCCTGGGGGCTGGAAGCGGGGAGGGGCGGTGCAGAAGTCCACTTAGTTTACTCTTGGCAAAACAGATCTTCCTGAGTCTCAGGGAGGAAAAAGAGCAGCTTAGACAGACGTAAACAGGCTCTGAGGCCCTTTGGACAAATAACACTAACAAAACAACGTTTAGATGAGTTAAGTGTAAATCAATCAGAAACATATGGACTACGTTTCCCTGAAAATACACAGGGGTTTGCAAATTACAGGCACAGGGGCTTGGCAAAATGCAATTTAGGTTTTGCCAAACCTAAAATGTTTGGAGAAGATTAAAAGAAAGTAGTCTGACCCCAGATGCCTTCAACCCTGCCCATCTCTGACACTGATAATATCCCACATGACAATCAACATGTACAGGCACGAATTTTTAGAGACTTACATGCTGAATAAACTTAACTACACAACAAGCTGACATTCTTTTCCAGAAGACTGTTCATAGAGAGAGGAAACTGACAAGTGACCGTATTAACAAAAGGGAGAAAACATCTACGTTTTGAGTTGGGTACACCTACATGTTTTCACTTGCAACAGAGTGGGATATTTTAAGCTTAGACACCCATGACTGCAGATTCATGGAGCACAGGCTCCGTGTTTCCCTGGTGTGGGTAGTCTTTGCACAATGAGTGGCAGGCAGCATCTTGCACCCTTTTGCTGTGTATGGGGACAACACGTGAATATGGGGACACATATTCACTAGGGTCACTGTTGTGTCATGACCCTCCTACATGTGGTATTTCTATGTCAAAAAAAAAGTTGTCCCAGTAGAACTAAAGCACCCAAGATCCAACTATTTGGGCTTTGAGATTCAAAAGTGAAGTCTGTCAAAGATATAAAAGATTTGGTGTATCCACCCCACTCGCCACCTGAGATGAGATGGAGTCTCCAAAGGAGAGCAGAAGGAAAGAGTGGGGTCCCTGAGAAAGAGCTGCATTACTGCTGTCCCCTGGAGGATAGAGGGGAATAAGAGAAGGACAACAGAGTTTCTGGGATAGAGAGCAAAGACACCACTGTCTCTTTCCTGGGTGCCCAGCATGGACAGGAGCAGCAGGGTAGAAAATGATTCCTGGTGTGCCCAGATCAAGAGGCCTGTGACAGTCCCATAGAGTTATCACAGCCCTGGAGTGGTTGTGTAGGGTGTGGGATGGAGGCGTAGCAGAATTCCCTACAGGCCCTCAAAAAGGGGCACAGAAGTAGTTAAGAAAGAGTCAAATCTGTACAGACTTTGCAGTGGGGGCGGTGAGACAGTGCAGCCACAAACCTGTGGGTATCAGTGATCAACGGTGGGATGGGGTGATACAGACCTGGGAGGCTGGTGTGGACAGACAACCTGGGTAAGAGGGCCTCTGTGTGCATGCAGGGACACACATACACACACACGCTGCTGTGATTGTAACAAGCCACCTATAATGGAGATACAACCCCCAGCAAGAGAAAGACTATCCAGTGGTAACTGAAATTGTCAATCAGCAAGCAAAATGGGGACTCGAAATGGAAATTGCACTGATTCACTAAAACAAAACATAATGTTTCTGGCACACTTCAGCTGTTGGGATTCTTGCCTTCTCCTCATGTGGATGAGGTCACAAAATTGATCAGCGTGGTGTGACTGTTAGATTGTTTTGGATATTCCCTGAACTCTAAGAGGCAGACAAACTTTACCCCCCCTGTCATTTCATCCTAAGGAAACTTGATCTGGGCCATCAGGGGATGAGCTGAGGCTGTGAGAGGATGTGGGAGGGGGGTGCAGACTTCAGCTCGAGGAGCAAAGGAGTCATCAATGGAAGCGGCAGGGGCCAACCCACCAGGGGCAAGTGAAGGAGACAAGCGTGCCGAACCCTCAGGGGTCAGGCAGATATCAAAGACAGAGCAGTGTTCCATTGCTCTTCCAACAGAAACCGTGTTCTAGGATATGTTCAGGCAGGCCAGCCAGCTCACCACACCCTCTTGCTCTGGAGGGACTAAAGGAAGGGCTGGGAGGCACAGAGGAGCTCCAAGATGGCTAGAACCAGGGCTCTGCGTGGAGACGGAGCTGCTGAGGCCAGAGGAGGGGCCTAGAGACACAGTCACTTTGAGGAAGGGAGGAACTTGGAATTGTTCGTACCTGTGCCATTGGCTCTGTGGGGCTAACCTACATGGGAAGTTAACCAGAAGAAGGAAGTCACTGTCATTCGAGGAAATTCTAGGTCTCCTCCCGTGTGGCACACAGGATGGTTCAAGGCCAGCCCACAGTGTTTCTCTTTTCCCCTGCATCTCGCTTCTTGGTTAGAATGTGGTTCTAGGTGCATGGGGCCTATAGCAATTGAATATGAGTTTGCATCCACGTTTACAAAAACAACCAGAGATTTTACACGGGCCTCCTCAGCATGAAATATGCAGTGAAGCTGCAATAACCACTGCTACCACCCACCTCCCCCACTGCCAGATTTGTTTTGTATGGCTGCTATAATAATCTACTGGAAATGTCTGCCTCACAGCAAAACGAATGTGTAATCTTACAGTTCTTGAGATCAAAAGTCTAAAATGGGTCTCACTAAGCTGGTTTCACTTCCATCTTCAAAGCCAGCACTGAACAGGCAGTCTCTTTCACATGGCATCACTTGATACTGATTTTTCTTCCTCTTCCTTCTTTTAAGGACCTTTGTGATTACACTAGATAATCCGGGCCCACCTGGATAATCCAGGATAATCTTCCTATTTTAAAGCCAGCTGGTTAGCAAACTTAATTCCATCTGCAACCTTAATTTCCCCTTGCCACGTAACATAGCATATGTGAAAGTTTGGGAATTAGGATGTGGACATCTTTGGGAGATCGTCCCAAGCACTGGTATGCATGCATGCCTGTACACACACACACACACACACACACACACACACACACACACACACACCCTGAGAGACTCCCAACGAGGAAAGTTGAACAATGAGCTCGCTCATTTCTAGAGGCTCCTGCATCTGTCATATATGGTTCTGCTTCTAAGTAAGGCTGGCCTTTACTTTTTCAGACGTCAGAGGTCCACTACTTGCTTTCAATCTATATTAAGTCAGAAATGCTTTAGCCAGTAGGGCACAGTGGCTCACGCCACTTTGGGAGGCCAAGGCAGGTGGATCACCTGAGGTCAGGAGTTCGAGACCAGCCTGGCCAACGTGGCAAAACCCCATCTCTACTAAAAATACAAAAAAATTAGCTGGGCGTGGTGGCACGCACCTGTAATCCCAGTTAATTGGGAGGCTGAGGCAGGATAATCGCTTGAACCCAGGAGGCGGAGGTTGCAGTGAGCTGAGCTTGCGCCACTGCACTCCAGCCTGGGTGATAGAGCAAGAGTCCATCTCAAAAAAAAAAAAAAAAAAAAAGCTTTAGCCCAATTAGGAAGAGCATGTTGCATTTAGAAGTGATGGGCATCAGCTGAACAGCCATGCTCTATCTGCGTACTCCTGGAGCTGTGCTCGCGAGGGCCCAGCCTCTGCAGAACGTGCAGTTGTTTTCCAGAGCTCCTTCCTAGCATTGGAGGTGTTAACTGCAGGATTAAAGATGATGAGAAGAAAGAAATATTTTATATTTGTAAAACCCCAAAGTTATCAATTTTTATTATAAAAAACATACGTGCTTCCTCTTCTGTAGTAGAAGTGTTCCTGACTGGGTATATGTAAATCAAATTCTTTATAGATTGAGTCATATTTTAGATGCACCAGGGGAGCTGGCTATTTAAAGGGGTCCTGCTGTGAATCTTTTTGTCAAGCCAAGAGGCTGTTTGCGATGCTAATTTTCACCCCTTAATTTGCCTGTTTTGTAGGTTCGGATTTTCATAAAATCTCCAAAATTCACATACCAAAGCAAGGCACACCTGTATCCTATATTTCAAGGGTATCTTTTTCATAAGAGCTCAAAGAGCTGTCAGGTGGGTTATCGCATTTATCGTCCCAACATTCTTCCAAAGGAGTCTGGGACAGTCATTATTATCCTCAAAGTAGCTGTAACTGTCTCCCAAACAGCATTGCAGGGGGCCCCATGAAAGGAAAAGACATGCTTAGCTGAGAACCATTTATTTTCCAATTAACAAAAGGCTCTGTCCTGGGAGGGGCGTTTTGAGAGTTTTTCTTTAGAGCCCAGAATGTTCTCTTTTTGCTATTCTTTTTCACTGCTGTCCAGATAGAGAAACTGAGGAACTGAGAAATTAAGTGCTTTCGGTGTAGTAAATGTTTAGTGAATGTCCCTATACACAAGACATGGTGTTGGAGTTGGATAGGGACAATGTCAAGAGCCAGAACAGGCCCTCACTTGGAGTTCGCCACCTATAGGGACGAAGGGCAGGTGGACTAAACCAAGAACACAGCGTTAGGGAACACTGAGGCCTTCAGTTCACCCAGAGTGTTCTTCTCCCAAGGATTTTAGAGCTATGACCTCATTCAATTCTTACAGCACATAAGGTGAAGTTGGCTTTGGTTTTACTTTTGATAGAACAAGGAAACTTAAGAGATTAGTGATTTTCCAAAGGTTGCATGACAGATAAGTGAGTCAGTTTTATTCAAAAGGCATGTGCTTCTCAAGTCACTATTATTGAACATAGGCACAAACAATGGGCTTTGTGAGTGTAGTAACAGGAACAGATTCTGCCTTTCAGGATCAAAGAACCTGTCCCGGAGAGACGCTGTTTGAGCTGGGTCTTGAATGGTGAGAAAGATTTCCATAGAGAACTGGGAGAACAGGGACAAAGGTATGAAAGTATACATAAGTGACCTGGTTGATCCAGGCTACCAGAGAGCTGTGGTGGTAAACAAGGCTGAAAGAAAAGTTAGGGACACAGCATAGAAGGTCCTGGATGTGACCTTAAAGAGCCACACCCCTTCCCACAGCGGATGGGAAGCCACTGAGACTTTCTGAGGGAAGAAGCAACACGAACTTTCTCTCTGGAAGACAGAAACGTTCTTTCTGTCACCAGTGTGAAGAATGAGTTTGAGCCAGGAGATCAGATCTTAATACTTAAACAGCATTTTCTCCTCCAACAGAAAGAAAGCAACCTGGTGGACACTGAGGGAATGCCAGGTGTGAGAAGGTGCAGTCCAAATGGGAAGCTGTTGCCTGGCTTCAGGATGAATTCTATTTCCCTTACGTGAAACAAGGCGGCTGGACCCTTGAAAGGAGGGTAGGTCCCGGCCAAGCCCACCCCTTGTGCTTATTCCCTTCCTCTGCACCCAACAGTGCCAGGCGCAGAGGAGTGGGCCATGCTCTGTATTTCTCTTTGCACAGATCTTCACAGGTGCTAAGGACAGGGGTGTGCAGCCAAACCTCATGCTTGCCTTTTAAGCGGACTCCATCCTTTAAGGTGTCTGTTGTAGGTCATCCTCGTCTGTCCTAAGCCACACAATAACAAGCTGAGCTCAGTGAGCACCTGTTAGATCCATAACCTCTGGGGATATGAGAGCCAAATATCTTCATATTGAAACTTACCTCTTCTAAGACGAAAGTTTATTAGACTCATCCAGATGCAGTTTCAAGGTCTTTGAGCCGCAAAACGAATGAAAGGTTAAGATGATGAAAGCTGGTGGGGCCTCAGGCAGTAAGAAAGCCTGTTTCCTTTATCCATCCCACTCACCCACCAAAGTTTATCAATCTTTAAAGATCCATCCTTCAAAGCAACTATGTAAGGCCATGAAGGAGTAGACTTAGAATAAGGAATGTATTTTCCTTCAGTTTCTATTTTTTGGACTATGGCGTAATTCTTGTATTTGTTAAGGCCTTGGGGCTTCTAGAAGAAAGGAGACTTAAGTATAAAAGCCATTATAATAGTATTACTATTAGCAGTAGTGGGTTTGGCATGAAGCCTGGGCCACCCGGACTCCAGAGTCCTAAGTGACTCAATGGGAGGCTGAGTGTGACTCAGATGGATCTGACGTGTTAGCCAGGGAGGGGCTAGGAAATTTCCCTAAACACAGAAGGAGTGTTGTGCTGAGGGACGGAGGAGGAACAGACAGCAAGAGGCAAGAACAGGGGGTAAAACCAAATTCAGGGTTCTCTGGAAAGCTCAGAGCAGGTGCCACTTATGAAGCCGAGATTTCTGGGGTCAGGAAGCTCTCCTACCCACCTGCCACCCCCTCCTGCCTGAGCATGCCTGGACTCCCACGAGGCAGAGGTTTTATTCCTTTGGCTTCAGGCCTTGTGTCTACTGTAAAACTTCAGTTCTGCCCTCCCACCCTGAAAAGGTTAGATTGGCTGGTCATGGATATCTCTGAACCCCTCTTTCCAGAAAGGCCCTTGGGCATGTGGAGGGAGGGAAGTGAGGGGATGGCTGGGAGGGCTGCAGGGACACTGGGAGACAACCAGCCTTTGCTGGTGCCCATGTTGGATCTGGGCCAAGCCTGCTCTATACAGCACTTAGGAGGAAGCATCAACTGCTCGGCACCTTTCACCTCCCCAGAACAGCTTGGTCAGCCTCCTGCCACGGTGGCTCTTGTGAAAAGGCAAGGTTTGCACATGGAGACCCTGCTAAAACCGGAGAGCCCTGGCAGAATTCATAAGACACTGACTGAACCGCTGGGAACTGATGACTTGGTCTGTACTCACTCCCCCAGCACACTGAAAAGTGGACTCAAGGTGATTTTCCCAACATTGAATCTGGGAATCCTGTTAGTCTTTAGACATCAACACCATCATGAATAACTAATTGCCATTTATTGACCTGGGAATGAATTTAGGGACTAGGAAGAAGCATTTACTAGGGACTGTGTGAATTTAGGGACTAGGATGAAGCATTTCAAGAAAACAAAATGGCCTAAATTTGTCCCTCCTAACTCCCAGTTCTCCTCCTTGGAGGCCACACTGAGTTGCAGCCATAGCTGTAGCCCACATGGGTGACTGCCATAGCCCTAGGTCATGCTTTTCCTGTTGCCAAGCCCCGTGGGGCTGTGTGAAGAGGCAGAAAAGACATATGGCAAGACTTTCTTTTTTTTTTTAAGATGGACTCTCACTCTGTCACCCAGGCTTGAGTGCAGTGGCGTGATCTCGGCTCACTGCAGCCTCCACCTCCTGGGTTCAAGCAATTCTCCTGCCTCAGCCTCCCGAGTAGCTGGAATTACAGACATGTGCCACCACGCCCGGCTAATTTTTGTATTTTTAGTACAAGACTTTCAAACAACCCCCAACTACTACCTGTCACAGCTGTCCGAGCCTTATGCTGCACGATGGTTAAGAGCAGAAAATTTGCAGTTAAACCTGGATTTGAATCCTGCTCCACCACTTTCTGTGTGCCTGTGAGAAAGCATCTGAAATTCTGACTCATCCTCCTCACCTGTAAAACGGGGCTGCTAGTAGTACCTTCTTCAGAGGGTTAAGAGGATGAAATGAGGCCAGGCATGGGGGCTCACACCTGTAATCTCAGCACTTTGGGAGGCTGAGGCAGAAGGATCACTTGAGCCCATGAGTTCAAGGTTACAGTGAGCCATGGTCACGCCAATGCACTCCAGCATGGGTGACAGTGAGATCCTCTTTCTTAAAAAAAATGGGGGGGATGAAAGGAGTGTTAACAAATGCATAGCACTTGGTACAGTACCAGCACACATGGGCAACAATCTTCCTCTTTCAAAAAGAATGTGTTGAGGAAATGCATCACACCCAATGGCTCAGTCCACTACCCTGCCCATCTCTCGCAGTGTGTGGAAGGAAGCCTACTGGCATTGCTATGCAGGAAGATCAGTTCTGCTTTCCCTGGAAGTCCCTTGAGTTATCGAGTAACCCTTGGTCTGGGCTCTTGCTTCAAAGAGAAAAAAAAAAATGCAGGTAGAATTTGTGAGAAACAGGTGGGGACTTCTGTTTAAGCCACATGACTGGAAGAGTTCACATGTGCCCACAGACTATGAATCTCAGCTGGGAAGCACTGCCGGTGATGACAGCAGTAGGGATTTCCAAGTAGCCACAAGTATTCCCACACTGCGTCAACCCACGGCTCCACAGATATTGCCAAGCCAGGGCAAGGAGCCCTCTTGCCATTAAATCCATCACAGTAAACAATTAAGTATGACCAAGGAACACTGGGACCAGAAAGTCCAGATGACATGCACTTAGTAATTTTGGACTCTCAGCTGTGTCCCTGAACTTCCTGGGTACACGAGTAGCCATTCTGAGGTTTAGACCCCAAGTTCACCTCACACAGAAAACAGAAACTCATTAGAAGGGGTGGAACTCATTGCCTTACTCCAGATTACATCGAGACTTCTTTCTTCTTATTGACCTGCTCTGTTCTCCCCCCAAACGATGTTTCAGGGATTGCCAAGAATGGAATATGTAAGATGTACTATAGTTTATAATGCAGTCCAATGTAGAAAACAGATGGTGTTGGAGCCAGACTGACCTGGATTCACATCCTTGCTCCTAACTTCTGTTATGAGAGGCCTTAGGTTATTTAACCAGCAAGGTTAAGCTAAGCTAGAACCTCAGTTGTCTTTTCTGTAAACTGGTGCTCTAGTCCAATGGTTCTTAACTTTAGCTTAGGTCAGAACCACCTGGAAAGCTTATTAGGAAACATATTGCTAGGTCCTACTCAGAAGGCTGGGACCTAAGAATTTGCCTTTCAACAAGTTCCTAGGGGATGCCGACACTATTGGTCCAGAGATGGGATTATAACCTAAGAACCACTGCAATTGTTTAATCTGTATTAGAGCCTTTGCTCACTTTGAGAGACAGGCACACAGCAGGAAGGGCATCCCGGTTTGATGGACTACGAATCTTGAGGGCTGGGGAGCCCATCTTCCACCTACTGGCTTTGTCAGTTTCAACTGTAAAATGAGGATAACAGTATCTACCCTTCCATGTGAGAATCTAATGAGAGGATAAATGTGAAATGAAAGCACCTTGTAAAGTATAAAGTTCTAAACAATTGTAAAGCATAATATGAGGATTATTGAAAGGTGAAAGTTCATGGTACAGAGAGAACCTGTAGTGCAGTGCCTGGCAAACAGTGGGGGCTCAATAAATATTAAACGTAAAAAAAAAAACCAATAAAATTAAAATTTGCCACTGACTCCATGCCAGAGATTTCAGTCTTTGGCATATATTAAAATAAGCAAAGGTAATAAAGTTTAACACACGAAGTTAGTATTCCAATTGTGGGTGGCGAGCACCTCCTTCCCGGCTGCCGATGCAATTCAGTATTCAAATCTCCTCTACCTAATGTGGAACTGCTGTGGATCTTGATAAGAGGAACAGGCTGGGCTCTGTTTCCACTTTGCTCTTGGCAGTACTCAGGCCTCCAGTATAACTTTCCTGGAAAATGAATAGGGCTGGCTCCCGGAGAGACTCATCTAATCTCATCTTGACCACTCAGAAGATCCATATCAAACACTACAGACTGTCTGACTGCAGGACCACAGCAGGAAGGGGCATCTAATTCCATCTGGATTTGGATCAGTGATTAAACGATCAAGTAGAGGGCCATTAGCATGGTAGAAACAGAAAAGCAAAATATAACTGGCCTACTTCTTAAACACTGTTCTCATCTAAGGTGTTATTCAAAGAGCCCCCACACGAAACAAAGGCAGAGAAACAGAGTGAGCCTGCGAAAGAGAAGGGAGTTTCAAGTCCACAGCCTCCTTTAAAAACAGATATGAATGGATCAACATGCCACATTTTCACTGTTTATGGGCGTGACAGTCTGATCAGATAACCGTGCTATGTATGCCAAGAGACCTAATTAGCAATCCTCTGGCGAAGTTTAAATTACTTTTCAGGGGAAAAAATATGTTTCTGGTAGCTCTTGATTGAATAAAATGTCACTCATTTCTGGTCAGCCATTTTCAGGAAGGCTCTGCCCACTTCAAATGGAATTACTGGTGAGTTCAGTTACCCAGAAAAGGTATATTTCAGCTAATCAATTTTGAGAGATGCTTAAGAACATCCAACAGTTTCCAACACCTAAGACTGAAACCTCTACATTATTTTTTTTAACAGCACAACCTGACTGTCTTATCAAGAGGGCACCCAGAATCAATAAAATGGATACAAATGAAATGTTATTGCCACAAGCAGTTTAAATACATCTCTCAAGCTGCTACATGAAATACCCAGATTTAGGTCTAATTGGTTCACATTTGTGAAAGCAAAACAAAGTTCAGAAGCCAGATCACTTGGGGACTGTAGGTCTACTCTTTGCCAGATTTTAATATTTAATTTACAGGTTAAAGCTTTGATACTTTAAGAAGGCACATGCTTAAAAAAATCACAAATTAGCAAGTTTAACTGACAGTTCAAACTTTGATGTTAAGTTTCTACTAAGAGACTGAGTGATTTTAAATTGGAAAGAAAGGAGAACAGAGGGAGAGGGAGAAAGAAAAGAATGAGCTGATTCTAGAATCCCAGAATAATCACTCTTGGATCTGCTGCTCAGGGAGAGAAATTTCTTAACATTCTTGCAGTTCAAAATACTTATGTTGCCTGTTTCACGGAGGGCGTATTTAGCAACAAAACCTGGACAGGGGTCAGTTACTGCCCTTACAGCTCATCCTCTTCCTTTTCCAGCATCACTGATAGACAGGCTGAAGGCTCTAGAAATCTAGTTGCCCACACCCTTGACCTAAAAGAAAATTAATCTAAATACGTTTTCTCTGTTTCCCCGTAAATGCTCTCAGTGCTAATGATGTGACACATTTCCAGGCATGACTTTCATTTTTAAACTTTAGGTTTAGAGAAGTAGAGGTAGAGGCTTAGAGTTGGTGTGTCTCATTAGTAGCCTTTGTCATCAAACCAGAGGACGGTAGAAAAGTTTCTAGGGGGTTCTTTCTAAACTATAACCCAATTCACAAAATTTGGAAGAGCAAAAGAGGCAAGGAAGTCAAACATCTGATAGGGAGATAGTGAATTCCTTCTCTGTGATTCTAGGTTCTTTGCGAAAACACTAGTCTGTTTTATAAGCTTTGACACAGGAAGTAATCATCATTGCCTAATTGAGGCAAAATCAAGGGGTGCTGAAAATGTGCACAGATGCATTGTGCTACAAACTCAAGTTACTGCCTTCATTTCCCATTTATTGATTATCACCCACCTGTGACCAAATGTTGGCATTTCTGGCTCAGAGATCTGTCTGCCTCTCCCCAACCTTCTCTCTACTTTCTTGATAACTGCAGTCTTCTCCTCAGAGGTTTTCATGTTCTCAGTTTTTAGCTTGAGAGCCTATTCTTTACACTGCTGCTATTTTTCAAAAACTCAAATATGACCACTGCATCCTCTGCTTAAAACCTTCATCACCCATCATAAAAAAATCCAAACTACTGCTTGGGATTCAAGGCTCTGAAAAGAGCTTTGGTAAAAGAAAGAAAAACACAAGTAAGCATCAGGAAGGACACAGTTAGGTTCCTCTGCTCTAGTGAAGGGATAACCCCATAAATATTATTAGAGACAGGGGTCTTGCTCTGTTGCCCAGGCTGGTTTCAAACTCCTGGCCTCAAGTGACCCTCCTGCCTTAGCCTCCCAAACGGCTGGGATTATAGGCATAAGCCACTTTGCCTGGCCAACCCATAAATATGTAAAATGACTTCTGTGGGTTGGCATATATGTATAATATTGATTCCACATGAACTCCACACAACCAGTTTATAATGAATTCTGAGAACACAACCCATCTGTGAGATTGAGACTAAGTGTATTGCTTTATTTGTATGTATTATTTAAATGACTTTAGAATTGAAACAGAATTAAAAATTGCATGTGAATGGCAACAATACCTGTCAGGATAAAACCTTAATCCTTTTAGCCTATTAACCCATTAGGTGTCTAGAGAAATGAGAGAACAGATTTATCACAAAATGAAGCTATCATATAGAGGAATATGGAAATCCATATTTTAGAGGAAACTGGTACTAGATGTAGAACTTGATCACGTGGGATAGGTTGATGTATATGCTATTCCCAGGTTAAAACTAAGAGACGAAGTTAAGTGCATTAAATTAAAAGGTCCAGGAGGGGTTAGGAATCCTTAACAACAAAAAAGGGAAGTGGTTTATCAGTAAGGTAAGAACTATTTTTGCATGCTGCTTTGTGTTTCCTCTTCACCCATTTCTTACCAACAAATAGAGGCCATACTCTATTTGTTCATCTTTCTTATTCCTCATGCCTGGCACAAGTCAATGAACGACTGAGTGGATATATACTTCCCTTTTCGTTCTTATCATAAAGTTAGCACTTACTCTGTGATAGGAACACTGTGATAGAAACATACTAAGTTTTACACATCCATTACTTCATTTACTTCTCAAACTGTTGATATTATTGTTATTCCTACTTTACAGATGAGGAAACTCAGCCTTAGGGGAGTTAATTTGTTCACAGTAACAAGTGGTGATGCTCTGGAGCCCATGTTCTAACTATTGTATGAAACTGCCCCCTTTTCAGGGCTAATCAGAGATCTCTCTACACCATTTAATCGTACCTTTCAAAAGTCAATTTCAGTTGCTCAGCTATGAGAACATCCAGAAATCATGTGGATATGGTGAAGGGCTGTAGGGAAAGAAAGGAAGCAAGGAGAGAATGTTATGGGAATATGAGAGCTCAAATGAAACCTGAGATCTTAGTTTTCAAGGTAAAAATGTAAAGCTATCAAAAGTTTTTTAAAAAACGGTATGGTGACCCCACTAACTTGGTCATCTGGTTTTGAATCAACACAGGGCCAAAAGGTGAGAGGAAAAGAACAACTAGACCACTCTGAGAAATTATCTTTCCATGAATCTCCCATTGTTTTCAAACCAAAAAATAATCTAATCTTGGGGCTCTATTCTTTCTTACAGAACAAAACAGGTAAAAGGCAAAAAGGAAAAAATCATTTTACGTTTTTCCTATTGTTTATCCTCATAAGTCCGAAGTGCTATATATTACCTAGAAGTCCATTACAGGTTAAAGAGGCCCCCGAAATATCTTAACACTTTCTAATCTGTTCAGTCCCATGCTACTAGAAGAAACAGAGCAAACCACACAGAGAACAGCGACTTTATAAAATCTTTACTTGTTTGCTCAGCTGGTTATTCCTGAAGTAGAAAGGGGGTAACCTTGCATTCTGAATCAGTTTTGTTATGATGCTGTTTGTTATTTTTTGTTTTGTTGCAAGTTGCCACATATATGCTCTGTGGTAAGAAACGTGAAAAAGGAAGTAAGGAAGCCAAGGTAAGGTAAGGGGTTGGGGACATTCCTTCAGACAAAGGGAACAGTTGGACAGAGATTTGGGACTAGCATTTTTGCATCTGTTACTACTGGAAGAAAATTCAGAAAGTTCAACTCCTGCTTTAAAAATAGCTGGTGATCATAAAAGTAAATGCAGGTGTAGGCAATAATCTTTGCACATTAAGTTCATTTTTCAGATATCCTGAAAGCCTGGAATTCTAACATGATCAACTAATTAATATCTCTAAGGCAAGTATCCTCTTTGCTCACAGAGTATGGATAGTTTCCTTTCTGTTCAGAGTGCAAATCATTTCACTCCTGGGATCCTGAGTTTTGTATGTGTACTATTTAGCAGTCTTTACTGTTCAAATATACTAAGATATAAACTCAAGTCACTTCTGGAATAACCAAGTCCTATCTTCTTTAGAACAATCAGCATTTCCCCCCTTTAATCTGTACAAATGAGTGATTTTATGTGGAAAGAGACAGCAAGAATCAGAACCAGGAGTATCTATGCTACAGATACATAAATGACGTGGTATTAAGATAATCAGTAAAAAGTACAGTCATTCAAAAATATTTATAAAAATATCATTTATGAAATGACAAAACTAGGATTCTGCAGGGTGAGAAGGGCACATCAGCTTGGTAACAATATTCCAGCATAGCATATAAATGCCATCAGCTATTAGTCTACCCTGGCCAGTACTTTGCATATATCATGCCCAACCTTTACGACAATCCTGTTATCTCCATTTACTGACATCACATTGCTAAATGCACATCTCTCAAACCCATACTCTTTGTTCTGCCACTGCAAGTGCAAACCAAATACTGTTAAGAAAATTCATCATTGAACTGGCATTTTATCAACCCAGTATCATATCATATAAATAGAATCAATCAAGCATTGCTCAAAACAATGAGCCAGTGGCTAGAAATTGAAAATCAACGAAATTGAGACTTTCTTCTTTTAAGGGCAAAAAAAAAAAAAAAAAAAATTAGAAATGTGTGTTCTTAAAGAAACATTATGGGCATGTCCAAACTGTGCCATAAATATTAGATTGTTACTTTCAAATATTTTTTATTCTAATAGCCCTTTCTCTATTTTTCTTTTTTTCTTCTAATTAAGTATATACTCTGTAAGTTTTCTATCTGAAATTTTATTGCCAGTAATGAAGTACAAAGCAAAAGCAGCAGACGCATGTCAGTTCATATAAAATATTGTCACAAATAAGCCATAAAATCATTAGAAACCGATGATGATGCATGCTTTTCTGATGGCAACACTGAGAGTTGACACTGAACACTGAGTCAGCTTGGAAAATGTCCATCAGTGTCAAGGCTACAAAAGAAAACATTAAAACAGGACACCAAACCATTTTTCCCTTCCCACTAGGTGTTTATTTTATAGCTTTTGCATCAGGTAGTCAACTGAAACACTTCAACAACAGAAAGCTGGCAGAATGTTAAGGAAAAGGAGTGATTATCTCTCCAACAGATGTGACAAAATGGTTTCAAGTTGGAAACAGTACTGCATAAATGAATCAACTGAATGGGGTTGGGGAGGGCAGGAAAGAGAAGAGAGAAAGTAGTGAGCATCTTCCAACAGGACTATGAGGGAGAAAAAAGGCACTGTTGAGCTATCTGTGTATTTATAAAATAAAAGTCAAAATACACAATCCATGTTTTCCAAAATGACATTGAACACTGCTTCAGAGATGCTCACATACCTGACTCTGAATAGAAAGCTACAAAAACCGTCTAAAAAGTGATACAGACAGCATCAGTATGTCTCAACACAGGCTTACCAGTAATGCATTTTAAAGAGTTCATCACCATCAGGGTCCATCTTATAAATAGTACTGCAAAGGCCACAAAGCTGCATGAAATTATAGGATAAATCTGACTAAATGATCACTCATTTTGATCTCTAAAATTCCTGCTCCAAGAAATCAGAAAGTAAGCTCCACTCCAGAGGAGCTGAATTGGCAGTGGATTCGAAACAGGGCTGCTTTTCTCCTCAGAAGGCTGCCAAAAGAGCAGTTTAATTGGCATCATACAGCAACTTTGCATAAGGTAAACGAATTCGAAAACCTAACAGCCACTTCTCTGCTTTCTCTGAAAGTAAACAATGTTAATTTATGAAGAGTCCAACTCAAATCATAAAGGAGAAGCACCTGGGCCTCTTCAAGGCGAACTTCATAAAAGGTTACAGGGTGCTTCTCATAATGACTCTAGGACCATAGGTGTGTTTGGGAATGACCAATGGGAAAATTCAGTTAGATGATTTACACAGATGTTCTCTGTGTAGATTTGAATTTAAATTAAAATGCCAGCTATGCATTTGGGAACCAGCCTTTAGTTGAATTCTCCAGTGCTTTTAGAATTGTTTGATTTTATTAAAAAAGAGAGAATCATTGTCCACAAACTATTTTCTTTCTAACTATGCAAATACAGTAAGCAAATCACCTGCAATATCAAAATACTGCTTGTAAATCACTGAGCGCACCAACAATTTTGGGAATTTCCAATAGGACATACATTGAGAAAAAGGAACAGACTTCAAATTATAGGCATTAACCAAATTTTAAGATTCGAAAATAAAATTATAAAAATTAGTAAGTTTAAATTGTCTACTTTTCAATAGTTTAAACCCCACCATCAGGAATTCAGAAGCACCCAATATGTTTGAAGTTGCACAAATGCGTATGGATGATAGAAAAGTAATCCTCATGCAATATCTTAAGTGTTGTTATCAGATATATTTAAGTGCTACTTTACAGATTAAAGCTGGGTAAAATCAAAATATATTTTACTTCCCATTGTATTTTAAAACAATCACAATAATTTATCAACAGTTGCCATTTCACAGCAATTAGAAAACAGGAGTTGATACAAGTTGAACAGAAAGGTATCTTTTCCTCTTTTAGGAAATAAACATATATATATTTTTTTCACATACACACATAACATTATCTTTAAAATTCCAAGTGGTTAATTTACTTTTGTATTATAAAAAAATTATCTCCCTATGATCAAAATACTGAAAAAGCACAAAGGCTGAAAAAAGAAAACCACATTTGCCACGTTAAAAAAATACATTATTATCTCAGTGGTTCTATTTATTTAATTGATTATAAAGTATTATGACTCCTAGTACTGTGCTGGACCCAATGGAATTAAATTCACCCCTTTCTCAAGTCTCCAGAAAGGATACTCCTAACCCACCCTGAAATATGATAAAATAAATGCCCCTATTCTGAACTGTTAAACTGGGAAAGAAAACATGCCCACCTGGAAACAATATAAGTCATAAAAGTTTATGAATCTGTGGGAGAGACTACATGAATCAGAAAGCAATTCTTTGGATATAAGTTAGGAGCTTTTAGAAGTATATAAACTCTTTTAGGCCTCTAGAGTACAGATACAAAGATGATTTCTCCGTAAGTAATGATTTAGCCAGTGCAATGGCTGGTAGCCCATGGTCTGTATCTGGCATGTCATCTCTTTTTGTAAATAAAGTTTTATTGGAACATAACTATGCTCATTTGTTTACATACTGTCTATGGCTGCTGTTGCAGTACAATGGCAGGGTTGACTTCCTGTGACAGAGACCCTATGGCCTGCAAAGCCTAAAATATTTACTCTCTGGCTCTTCCACAGAAAAAGTTTACTGGTGTCCTGATCTAGTTCACCAAGTACTGCTCTAGTTACCTAAGAGAGTTAATGCACCTCAAGAAGATTTGAGCATGTGGTGCAAGAATAACTTGCATACTGGGGTTTGTTCATTAGCAGGTAATGTCAAATCCCACCTTGAAGTGGTGCTTTACTTTTGGGCAAGGAAATAATTTGTATACATTTTCACGAAATACTTATAAAAGTCAATTTGAAAAAAGAAAGAAAAAAGCCAAATTTAAAACGCCTATGTTCTTAATATTTTTATATCATTATGAGGAAAGGATGCTAAGATGATTCTGTCATTCTTTTAGTTTTTCTTTAATTTTTTTATAAATGTTTTCTTATAAGAAGTGTTCCCTCATGCCCTCCCACACAATTAATAACCTTTAAGGCAATCTACCTAAAATGCTTACAGTCTGGTGAAGCCTTGTTCAGAAATGTTTACTTAAACCATAGGTATAAAACAGCTACCATTTCTAAAGAGTAACGTAAAATAAAAACAGAAACATCTTTCAAATTTGAAGAGCAAAGTTTCCCAGACCCTAGTCAGCTAACAAAGCCTATTTCTAATAGGGAACTTCCTGAACTTAAGCAGCTGTTCATGAAGCTTTAAGAGTTCACAGGTATTTCATATTTCAAGAGTTGTTGAAACATGGAAGATAAAACACTGAGAAGATATTTATCAAACACAAATTTATATCAAGATTAACTTTTTCAACCAGCTTACAAGCAGACTTTTCCCTTTCTGTGTTAAAAAATGAATGGTATGAAACTATATGTTAAAGATGTTTCTATAACAACACCTTACATTTATATAGCGCTTTACAATTTTCAAAGTGCTTTCACATGCCATCTCATTTAATCCTCACAACAGCCCTGTGAGGTAGGTACAGCAGGTATTACTATCCTCATTTCAAGATGAGGAAATTGAGGCAAAGAGAGGTTAAGTGACTTGCCCAAGATCACACAGCTGGTAAGTGGTAGAGCTAGAACCTGAAATCAAGTTTTTTGACTCCTTGTCCGTTACTCTTTCCACGGTAATTACTGCCTCAAGTTATGAATAATGAACTGTGTATCAAAACTGAAAGCTTATTGAAGTTCATTTCAGTGATGTCTTAACAGTAAAATTAAATGAGAAATATAAGAACAGTAGGTCTGATGGTTTTACTTGACATAAAATTGGTGCAAAACCACTTTTGTCTAATTACTTGTAATCTTTTGGTCCAAATACATAAAATATGCAATATTTACAGCATTTTTCTTTTGTGTAAATGCAATGCTTTAAAACACATTATAAAGCACCTTAGTAAAAATAGTCTACAGGTAAAAGTACAGAAGCAGTAGGAAAATCCTACCCATACCACAGCTCACTAATGGAGTCATAATACGGAGTCACCAATATCTCATTTACAGCTTTACAAATAACCCATGGAGAAACAAATACTAAACTTACTTTTTTGATATTAATGTGTGGAAATCTTAACTAAAAAACTAAAACTTCAGACAATCTTAGTATTCTCTGAAGTATCTTCTCAATATTAGCTATTGAGGAGACAGGAATGAGAAATACTGCTTTGACCTTTTATCTTTTTACCATATTAGTCATGATTTAAATTGATTTTTAACAGTAATCATCGTTTAAAAAATTAAAACCACCTACATAAATATGGCCAAATTCAACTACAGCAGAAACATTTCTTAGCAAATATGATTAAACATTCCAATAAATTTCATGAGACATGACTCACAAAAACAAAGTACATACTGCCAAGCAGTTATTAACACTATTCAGTAGAGGTGTATAACCCAAACCCTCAGTGAAGGCAGAAGAGGCAAATGGACCCATCTTCATTCATGGTTAGTTGAAAAAAATGGTTTATCAAAAACAAGAGTATCAGAACCTTTTCTGAAATTGTATTTAGCCTTTTGATTAGACCTGCCATGAGTTCATTTTAGGTGATGTATATTTTCCCCTAGGCAGGAGGTTATAACTTTCACCAAAGTTTAGCCAGGAAAAATAAAAATGCCTGAAACTTAAACTTAGAACACTGACATACCAGTCAGTATCTACTTCCTTGACGTTACTCTCTGTTTCCTAATTTGGCTCGATACAAATTGTCATATACACCTACTGTCAGCAATCCAGACTGTGGAGCTGAGAACAAAGGTGAAGACAGGGTCAAATTTTAGTTCAAGAAACCAATAGTCACACCTTATACTCAGTTCGACTTCGGGTAAATCTTTTCATAGAAAAAGTTTTGTGCGAGGATGTAGAGGTCTCCATCTTTTTCTCGAACAGCATGGGCTCTGATGAATTGGAACTGCTCTAGTGCAAATTCATAGAACTCATTCTCCATTTTCCAAATATCAGATTGCTGTAGTTTTGCAATGGTTTGTTTAGTGGGGAGTTTCTTCTCTGTGGTTTTCCTAAGATGAGATTTCTTTCCTACTTACAAAGGGGAAAACACAAAAAGGAAAGGTAAATAATTCTTGGAGAACACACAAAAGATCAATTCCTCCTTATTTGCAGAGGTGGTTAATAGGACACACTGAAGAACAGGTAACATAACTGTCTTATATAATTAAGGTAAAAATGGAGGCTTGATCACACTAGAGCCATGATTTAGTCCTTTAAAATGTAAATCCTCAGCCTATTAAAGACTTAATGAAACGTCAAATAGCAAATTTAAGGATTGGCACACGGTAAAGTGTAGGCTGTCACCTCACACACTATATTCTCAAGTGCTTGTTGCTCTGAGACTAGCTGATTTTTGATAAAATATCTATTGCCAAACTGAATTCTACTTTCTCATAACCTGTATTCTCTAAAATTATGTGTTACAAGCTTGGGCATATGCATACTCAAGGAAAAGAGTTCCTATGACTGCATCTTATCAAACAGAAACAAAACGAAACAAAACAAAACAATTAGCTTATCACTTTGAGATATGTAATACAGCTGAGGCTGCTAAAGCATGGCTTAGGCACACTATAACAGATGTAGCACGTGATGACTGTATCAGCGTGATTCAGTTGCACTAGCCCACCTCTACTTCAAACTGGTGGTGGACAGGACCAATTCACAGGCCTAATGTTTGACATCTGGCATTACTGAATACTATACATTTCTAAGGCCGGTTCTGTAGTTTGTATCATTCCACTATTTCAACAGTGTCTTCTAATTTTCACCTAATTCACAGTTATTCAATTGAAAATACTGAGCAGAAACAGACAAGATACCTGCCTTTCTGGAGCTATCTGTTGTGTTTCACTGAAGAAACTGCAAGTCATGTATATTTTACAAGTTGCAAATAAAAAAAGAAACCAAAAAAAGCTTTAAAAAGAAACCCTTCCTTTATATACCTGTGCGATAGAGTTCAGTAGCACCCCTGAAAACCGGGGCAATGCTGCCTCCAATAACATGATAAAATCTTCAAGCTCTTCAGTAACTCCCACCAGAAAATATTCATTAATTAGATTATACTTGGCTTGATCCATAGCCCACCTGCTTCCCACATTCCTGAAACCAAGGAAAAGGAATTAAAAGCCTGGTTGTGAAATCTGCTGAGTATTTTTGGTGTCTTTGACACCATACATTACAGAGAAAAGAAACACATGTATATCCAAAGCCTCAATGCCCGTTTATTACATCCTGTGGGAGGCACACCTGTTTCTAATTTCCTTTGCTTCCATCTCCAGTTTCTGCTCAACTATGCAGTGCTAATTCAGAGTTTATCAGAGGACTCTTAACATGAACAATTCAGTTTGAGGGCACTTTAAAAATGTATATAGATATAAAACATATATCCCTCCCATATGATTTAGTGTGTATTTAACTTTTTTAAACTACTCTAAATTCTGTTCATTTAAGAGCTCTCTATTAAGGTGTAAACAATTTGTGTTTACTGCTTATTTTGTGAGTTTAGAGTTTTTGTGAGCTATATGTTTTCTGAAATTTCTGAGGAACAGAAAATTGATAAGAAATCGCTCTGCTAAGAATCTTTTATTTTTATTTTCATTTACATCGTTAGCTAATGCTATTAACACAAATTTGGCCCAAAATAAACTAGACTTTTGGGTTCTTTTTAGCATGAATACTCCTTAATCCAAATTCTAGTTCTGCCTTTAAGTGGTGTATGATCTTGAGCTGGTGGCTTCACCTTTCTCAATTTTGTTTTCTCAAACTACTTAAAAAAACGGGGAGGGAAGCAGTGATTAATTGGTTTCTAAGGACCCTCCCAGTTCTGTTAGTCTATGAAACATACTGAAGAAATTCAATTAACATCTCCTCAAAAAATGCCCAATAGAGCAATCGTCTTTATTGTTCTAAGACAGGAATTGGCAAACTTTTTCTATAAAAGGCCAGAGGATAAATATTTTAGGTTTTGCAAACTACATAGTGATATGGTTTGGATATATGTTCCCTCTAACTCTCATTCTGAAATGTGATTCTCAGTGTGGGAAGTTGGGCCTGGTGAGAGGTAAGTAGATCATGGGAGCGGGTCCCTTGTAAATGGTTTAGCACCATCCCCTTGGAGATAACTGAGTTCTTGACTCAGTTCATGAGAGATCTATTTATTTAAAAGACTGGGATCTCTCCCTTCATTCTCTTGCTCCCATTCCTGCCATGTGATATGCCTGCTCCCACTTCACCTTCTGCCATGACTGTAAGTTTCCTGAGGCCTACATCAGAAGCCAAATGGATGTCGGTGCCATGCTTATACAGCCTGCAGAACCGTCAGCCAAGGTGTACCTTCCTCAGGTATTCCTTCACAGTAATGTAAGAATAGCCTAATAGAGAAAATTGTTACCAAGGAGTTGGGTGTTGCTATAAAGATAGCTGAAAATGGAAAAGTGGCTTTGGAACTGGGTAATAGGCAGAGGATGGAAGAGTTGGAGGGCTCAGAAAATTGTTACTAAGGACTGGGTGTTGTTATAAGGATAGCTGAAAATGGAAAAGTGGCTTTGGAACTGGGTAACGGACAGAGGTTGGAAGAGTTGGAGGGCTCAGAAGAGGGAAACTTTTAAATTTCTTAGAGACAGGTTTAATGATTGTGACAAAAATGCTGACAGAAATATGGACAGTAAAGTCCAGGCTGATGAGGTCTCAGAGGGAAATGAAGTTATTGGGAACTGGAGTAAAGGTTGCTCCTGTTATGCCTTAGCAAAGAACCTGCCTGAATTCCAACCCATGAGAGCAGCCAAGTGGGCTGTGCCCTACAAAACCATGGGGGCATGGTACTCAAGGCCTTGGGAGCCCACCCCTTGCACCAGCATTCAGGAGATGAAGTGGAGGATTATGCTGGAGCTTTAAGATTTAATGAGTGCCCTGCTGGATTTCAGACTTGTGTGGGGCCTACTGCACCTTTCTTTGGCCAATCTCTCCCTTTTGGAATGGGAATATTTATCCAATTCCTATACCACCATTGTATCTTCACAATAAATAACTTATTATTATTTTTTAAACTCACAGGCTTATAGGGTTGAAGCAACTCATCTCCAGATGACATTTTGCACTTGGGACTTTTGAGTTAATGCTGGAATAAGACTTTGGGACTACTGTGAAGGGATGAATATATTTTGAAATATGAGAAAGACATAAGATTTAGTGAGCTAGAGGCAGAATAATATGGTTTGGATGTTTGTTCCCTCCAAATCTGATGTTGAAAAGTGATTCCCAATGCTGGAGGTAGGGCCTGGTAGGACTGGATCCCTGATTGGATCATGGGAGCAGATCTGTCATGAATGGTTTAGTGCCAACCCCTTGGTGATAACTAAGTTCTCGCTCAGTTCACACAAGATCTGGTTGTTTGAAAGTCTGGGAACCACACCCCCAATCTGCCCCTACTGCCCACTCTCTTGCTCCCACCATGTGATATGCCTGCTCCTGCTTTACCTTCTGCCATGATTATAAGCTTCCTGAGGCCCTTGGTGGTGCCATGCTTGTACATCCTGGAGAACAGTGAGCAAATTAAACCTCTATTCTTCATAAATTACCCAGACTCCAGTAGTCCTTTATAGTAATGTAAGCACAGCTAATACACATGGTTTAGGTTACAATTACTCAACTCTGCTGTTGCTGTGTGAAAATGGCCACAAGCAATAAGTAACAAATGTATGTGGTTGTGTTCCAATAAAACTTTATAGAACAGGTGATGCAGCTGGGCACGGTGGCTCACACCTGTAATCCCAGCACTTTGGTAGGCCGAGGCAGGTGGATCACTTGAGGTCAGGAGTTTGAGACCAGCCTGGCCAACATGGTGAAACCCCATCTCTACTAAAAATACAAAAATTAGCCAGGTGTGGTGGCGGGCACCCATAGTCCCAGCTGCTTGGGAGGCTGAGACAGGAGAATAGCTTGAATCCAGGAGGCAGAGGTTGCAGTGAGCCAAGATCGTGCCCCTGCAATCCAGCCTAGCCGATAGAGCAAGACTCTGTCTCAAAAAACACAAAATAAAACAGGTGACGGGCCAAACTGGGTCTGCAGGTGACAACCTGTAGTTTGCCAATCCCTGTTCTAAAGAAATGATTAAAAATTGAGAAGGCATTCTTTATAGGCTTCCAATTCTTGTACTGTTATGAGGCTTTGATGTAATCTACTGAGTAGGACCTTAAACTCCGCAGCAATTTAATGATATAACTCAAATAATGAAGAAATTCCTTGTATTTCTCATTATGGTTTAAGGAAGAAACTCTGACTATGTTCCTTTTTTCTCCTATTTTTCCTATTAAAATGATTTAATGGAACAAATAAATATGTAAAAATATTTTTAAAAACTAAAACAACACATTCTGAGGAAATAATTTTTTTAATTAAAGTATTATTTTCCACTTGGTATTTACTAGCAAACTAAACCACAACCATAACTTTGGCTTCTCTTAAAGTCAAAATCAGTTTAACAGTAAAACCAGGTGAATTTTAACCCACTGAGCCTCTTCTTATTTAACATGAATAGCTAAAACAGTAAGCTTGGGACAAAATAAGATTTATGATGCCTCTGGTCTCTAATTAAGAGCTTCACTGGAATACAGCAAAACATAACACCAAAAACAAGAAATATTAAAAACCAGTATCTGAGAAAACAATGCAAGGATACTAGGATATTACTCTACATGAGGAATCTTTTAAATGCATTTAAAACTAACTGCAAAACTAGATATTACTCAATTACATGTTATTTTGAGTCTAGTCTTTGACCGATTTCCCTAAATCTAGCCCTTGTGAAATGAAACACAGATTATAGAGACAATAAGGACAATAATCAAATTTGAGCCAACTTTATCTCCCTACCAGCATTCGGAGCTATGGCCACAGAAGAATGGGATTTGAAGCCAGAGCTTCTCTGGAGCACAGTCTGAGCCACCCTCTGCTACACATTCATCAAAGGTCTAGAACAAAGACAAAGCAGCACAGGTAAGCCATAAATCCAAGTCTCACCTATCAAATATCTAATATGGTAAATTATTAAGTAAATGGATGAGAGTAGGTGGGATGAGACACTCTTATTTTCTTTGCAGTCATATAAATTAATCACATACTGCCTTGTAACAGGCAGCTCTGAGGATATGGTTTAGAATCTTAGGATAGGTTGATCTGTCTGTCTGTCTATACCTTTATCTACATAACTTGCTTCATGGGCTTTTTAAATGTGTTATGTATTATGTTCTGTCTTTCCAACTACAGTGAAAACTTCCTGAAGGGATCATGCAGTAGCATTTGTGTCCTCCAGAGCACATAGAATAGTGCTATATAAACCACTTGGACTTGTAAATGACTGCTGAAAAGACTGCACTTTGGGGATTTACAGGGGTATTAAAGGCATAGCTGTAATGGAGATGAAGACAGAGGAAATAAAATATTTTCATGAGGCATTTGACTTTATTTCTGAAATTATTTAGATGGTCTGACTTAGATTTGCTAGCCTAGGCCATTTTCTAAAAAGTAGTTTTATTATTTGTGCCAAATTTTGTAGCTCATAAAAAGAAATAAGAAACAAAAACCTTATACATCTACCATATCCCCAAACTATAGCTATTCAAATTTAAGTATTTGGTGATATTTCTCAAAATGAATAAATTATGCCTGTCACCTGAAAGAACATCTGACAGTGTTGATACCACGGGGGTCTCAGACGGGAGCTATTCTGACCATGTTTGAAGACAATTTTTGTTCTCACAGCTGAGGTGTGGGGAATGCGACCAGGCAGAAGTAAGAGATGCTGGTAAACACCCTACAATGTATAGGAAGCCCCCCACAACAAAGAATAATCTGGCCGAAAACAACAGTGTTGAGGTTGAGAAATCCTGTGATAGGCCAATGATAAAAATTAAGCTTTCAAACAGAAAAAAAATTTTTAGAAAACTTTTATCTGCCACCATAAGCTTGACAGTCTCCCAATACTTAAAGACTTTTCTGATGAAATCAGTGGTAATATTAATAAATACGAGTTTTTAACACTGTATAACAAAATATGTTCCATTTGAAAGGTCTGCATAACTCAGTGAACCAGTACGTTCCAAATGACCAATGTATGACATTTCAAAATAAGCTTGGTTAGAAGACCCATTCAAAGTGTAGACATATTAATAGAGTTTAACTAGCAAAGTATAAAAAGCTCACTACTATGGTTTCAGATTCGACATCGCAACTAACTTTTGAAACTACCACTTGTCAAGTTGTTAATGTAGTATTAGAGAATAGCCACAATTTTTTTGAAAACTCTATTAAAATCTTCCCTTTTTCAACTACCTAGCTGTGTAAAAATGGATTTCCTCTGTACAATTCAACCAAAAGAACATTTTGAACAAACTGAATTCAGGAGCAGATATGAAAATCAGCTGTCTAGCTTCTCAAGGTTCAAAGCAAAACGAAACAAAACAGAAAAAGAAAAAAAAAATCGGTTGTCTATAGTAGGCCAGATGCTAAAACCATTTGCAGAAATATAAACTGATGCCACTCTTTTCATTTTTTTTGGTCGAGGGAGAAATAGTTACTTTCACTAAAATATAATTTATGTTAACATAAGATGGCTTTACTATTGTTAAAACATAATACTTTAAAATTTTTTTCAGTAAATGGTAGAAAAAATTTTTCAGTAAATTAATTGATATTGGTAAATATCAACAGATATAACCCAAAACAAAGCAAAAGCTATAAACAAAAGCTCTTTAGGGAATTCTTAATTTTTAAGAGTATAAAAGAGGTTCTTACATCAAAAAGTTTGAGAACTACTGATTTAACTGATAGTCAATGCTCATCGTTGGATTACTTAATATCCCTATTTTCCAGATATTGGGCAGAGATTAAATTAAGTAAAACTCTAGTTCTAAAATGTGCAAATTTGAAATCTCCCAACTCAAATGTCTTTCGTTCTTTACAAGATCAAGTGAAAGCTATTCTAGGTGCACATATATCTAAACTGTGTTTGAAGTGTAACCACAAAGCAGTTCAGATTACTGGAATACTTCAGTTTAAAACACAATAGTTCCCATAAGTGCTGAATTGAATACTGTTTAAATACATCTCAGAGTATCACTTGAGGTGCAAATAATCTTCAATTTTATAGAAAGAAAGCTATCTAAACTTTTTTTGAGAATAAGTGCCATTGCAAGGTATTTCCAACACAATCATGGCCACCCTTTAATCCCCATTATCTGTGTTTTTTTTTTTTTTTTTGGAGACGGAGTCTTGCTCTGCCACCAGGCTGGAGTGCAGTGGCACAATCTCGGCTCACTGCAACCTCCACCTCCTGGGTTCAAGCGATTCTTCCGCCTCAGCCTCCTGAGTAGCTGGGACCACAGGTGTGTGCCACCACGCCCGGCTGATTTTTGTATTTTTAGTAGAGACGGGGTTTCACCATGTTGGCCAGAATGGTCTCGATCTCTTGACCTCGTGATCCGCCCACCTTGGCCTAAAGTGCTGGGATTACAGGCCTGAGCCACTGGGCCCGGCCAATCCCCATTATCTTTCTAAAACCCTTCCAGCTTTAGAAATGTTATATGCATGCAGTCTTATCAACTTTATAGATATGAGTTTAATGAAAATTCTTGCCAGTTAAAGATGTGAAGGAGTTACTGGCAATAAACATCACTTTACTCATTAGGGTTACCAACATGTATGTCAGGAGAAACAAGCCAAATTACTAGAAATGTCTAATTACCAATATGTTTCAAGACTGAAAAGGTACATTCTATCATAAAACAAAGTAATCTCTTATTTTTATAAATCAATTATTTACAGATAGCCCTGTTCTCATAAGAGGTAAGACAATGCAATAGTATTTTGCTGATGGTAACAACACTACATCTAAATAAACAGGCATATTAATGTATATTTTATAATGACATTAAAAAACAACAACAACAAAAACCCAGGCCTTATTATAGTCAGGGTGAAGAATAGTTAAAGCTCCAGGATGGCCTATCTACCTAAAACTTTCAAGGAGATGGTGTTAAAATGTCTGCCTGGATTTTTTTGTGAATATTGAATATGCAACTGTGGAACACATTTCACAGAAAAATGTCAAGTGACATGTTGCATTTCTCCTCTCCTCTCCTTTTTTTTTTTTTTTTGGGACAGAGTCTCACTCCGTTGCCTAAGCTGGAGTGCAGTGGCGGATCTCAGCTCACCGAAACCTCCGCCCCCTGGGTTCCGGGTTCAAGCGATTCTCCTCCCTCAGCCTCCTGAGTAGCTGGGATTACAGGCGCCTGCCACTGTGCCCGACTAATTTTTGTATTTTTAGTAGAGACAGGGTTTCACCATCTTGGCCAGGCTTGTCTTGAACTCCTGACCTTGTGATCCACCCGCCTCGGCCTCTCTCTCCTTTTCAAGGATATAAGAGAAGTTAAGACTATGGGCTCTGGAAGTAGAGTGCTTGGTTTTAAATACCGGCTCTACCATTTACTAGCTGAATAACACCGTGCAAAATACTTAGCCCTTTCTGTGCCTCAGTTTCCTTTTCTGTAAAATGAGGACAATAACAGCAACCACCCCATAGACTTGTTATGCAAGCTACCTGAAAAAATACATATAAAGTAACTTAAAACACTGCTTGGTACATGATAAACCGTAAATGTGAGCCATTATTACTGTTAATAATTATTATTTATTATTACCCAATCCCCCCAAACTACACAGGATAGAAACCACAAATCATGCTATCCAGGACTGATAATAACAAATGATGGAAATAGTAACCTACATGACTGCAATCTTTTCCTTTCCAACACTAGTAGTACTTTAGTCAAAGGTGGGAGATAGATAATATTTACCGAGTCAATAGTTAGTATAAATAGGGCTAAAATTTTTTTTAAAAAGAAAGCACACAAGTGAATTTAGAAATAAATATTGATAAATTCTAAAGTAGTAAGTCATAAGAATTATACTAATAGATTTTATAAAATTTTACAGAATCTCCATAATAAATATTTCTAGAAGAAAGCAGATTTGGTTAGTGATCTGTGTTTGGATCAGTACCTTCTGCCTATAGCTTTGAGATTGAAGAAACAGCAATTTCTAGAAATCATTAAAAAGGAAAACAAAACAAAAAAACCAATGCCCCATCATGTGACACAGAGAGTATATCTAACTTAGAAAAAAATATTGTTGGATGTTAATTATCATAACATACCAAGTATCTGGCATCACTACTGTGTGATACTTTAGGTTTAAAATGCACAGAATTCACAAATTCAACCATTTGTTAAGCACTTACAGGTAACCTAGGTATGATGTAAATACTGAGGAAACAAAGATGAATTAAATATATGCTTCAGGAAATTCACCGCATTTTGGAGAAGACAATATGTAAACTGATAATCCAAATGCCAAAAAATGAATGCTTAAAAGAAAGAGATTTGAATGAAGTGCCCTGGGAGCCCTGAAAGAGATACAACTAACTGCCTGGAGGCGCCAAAAAGACTTTATGGAAGAGGTCATGTTGGAGCTAGATCTTAAAGGTGGATAAAGAGTTTTCCAGAATAAAGGAAAAAGCATTCTCAATATAGGGAATAATACATGTGTAAAAAGTATGAAGCATTAGTAACTTAATGAGTTTAGAGGATGGTGACATTTCAAGTGGTTGAAGCACTGAAGCACCTAAAGGAAAATCAGACAGGGGAGCGAGGTCAGAGATCATGTCCAGTTGTGTCTCCTACGTGTTAGATAATCTGTAAGCAATGAGGTCCCAGTAAAGGTCTTCCATCAGAAAAGTGACAAATCAGTTTGACTTCTTAGAAAAATAACTCTGGTGATAATCTAGAGAATGCAATGAAATGAAAGACAACCCCGCATGTGAACCGGTTAAGAACTTTGTTAAGTCATTATTCTTTTCTTGCCAGAAAAAAAAAGAAAATCTGCTTCAGCAAAACAGTGTCCTTAAACCGATGATCACAAATACAAATTGCCATCATCAAGACTAAGAGAACCAAAAAAATACAAAAATATATCGTATTAGTGAATAATTACAATAACTGCACAGAAAATTGTTAACAAGATTCCGCC
This sequence comes from Ateles fusciceps, assembly GCA_036589455.1. Taxonomy (NCBI): domain Eukaryota; kingdom Metazoa; phylum Chordata; class Mammalia; order Primates; family Atelidae; genus Ateles; species Ateles fusciceps. The sequence continues at coordinate 1,204,484 of JAZHEH010001331.1, read as the reverse complement.
CTGGAAAAGAAACATTTTTAAAAATCACAAAAAATATGTATATTACAATATATCAACTATATAACTAGTCTTCATTTTGATTCTTTATGTTTTACGTTTTCAAAATTTCCACAATAAGCAAGTAATAAATTTATAATTAACACAAATTTTAAAAGCACATTGCTCACTGTATTTCATAAACAATTATCTTTATAAAAATCTTAAAGCTAAAAAATTACCTTTTTGTCTCCTTGTTTTCGTCTCCGTAAGCCTGGTCTATAATCATCTCCAAATCTCAGAAAGTAATAATAAGACACTAGCCTCTCAATAGGATCTCTTATGACATTAATGTAAATTGGTTTCTTCTTCACACCAAATCTGAAATAAAACAAAATTTCAAACGTGAAATAAACATTTTCAATCTGTTTAAGAGTGCCCTGAAATTATATGTGTAAGTCTGAGGTACTGGTCCTATAAGGAAAGGAGAACATGAATTAATTTAAATAATTTGTATATGTGGAGATTGGGAACTATTTCATGATTACTGATTATTCATGTCACAATAAAGTAAACAAGAAATATGAATTAAAAAATTATTTCTGGGCTGGGTGCAGTGGCTCATGCCTGTAATCTCAGCACTTTGGGAGGCCAAGGTGGGCAGATCACAGGGTCAGGAGTTTGAGACCTGCCTGACCAACATGGTGAAACCCTGTCTCTACTAAAAATACAAAAAATACAAAAATTAGCTGGGCGTGGTGATGGGGCGCCTGTAATCCCAGCTACTCAGGTGGCTGAGGCAGAAGAATCACTTGAACCCGGGAAGCAGAGGTTGCAGTGAGCTGAGCACGCCACTGCACTCTAGTCTGGGTGACAGAGTAAAACTCCATCTCAAAAAGCAAATAAATAAATATGTCTGAAGATAAAGGAAAGGAGATAAAAATGAATGAAAAATAATTTTAAACTTTACCAGCAAGAATTATATAAAAGGCTGGGCTCACGCCTGTAATCCCAGCACTTTGGGAAGCCAGGGTGGGTAGATCATGAGGTCAGAAGATAGAGACCAACCTGGCTAACACAGTGAAACCCTGTCTCTACTAAAAACACAGAAAATACAAAAATTAGCTGGGTGTGGTGGTACGCGTCTGTAATCCCAGCTACCTGGGAGGTTGAGGCAGGAGAATCACTTCAACCCGGGAGGCAGAGGTTGCAGTGAGCCAAGATTGCGCCATTGCACTCCAGCCTAGCGACAGAGCAAGACTCTTACCTCAAAAAAAAAAAAAAAAAATTACATGAAACATTTTAATTCTGTGCCTTCATTATATTTTAAGTCAAAGTAGACAATCCCTTCTCAAATTATAACCACATATTACTATGAAAGAATTTAATATTTATAATTTTTAAGTGAACTTATTTTAAAAATTGCTTTATATATATTCCTGAATAAATCATCTGGTGCTACAGAAAGTTTCAAATCTGCATTAACTATGTAGGAATGATTTCTCACTTCTGGCTCATCAAACAAGCCAGATCTGATAGTGTTTTTTTGAACCCTATCAAAGGATACAGTATTATTGAACAAAAGTGTGACCATGTCAATCTACCTTCTGTTGCTGTTTTTAAAGACAAGATAGAAGTGAAAGACACTAGGTTTTCAGCATTATTTCCTTAGGGAATGATAAAGAGTTCATAAAATACTGAAGATTTTTACTTTAGCAACCCTCGCATACCCTAGAATTGTACAACTGGCTCCCCTATTTCAATATATTCCCTTGTCCCAGTCTTAAAATGTTACAGCTATCTTGATTCTTCCTTTTCCATTATTCTTCATTTAATACAATTACAAAGTCGTTTTGATTCTTTTGTAAGCTTTCTCACAGATGTGACCTGTCTTCATCATTCTTTCTCTTTACCACGTCTCTTTTTCTCAGCCTCTTGCTTAGATTACTGCAATAATACAGTTTTTTGCATCCAGTTTCTGTCCCTTTCAATTATCTTCCATACCAATTCTCAAAGGATGTTTCTAAACTTTGTTAAATCACGCTTCTTAGGAATCTGAAATAACTCTACTGATTAGTTGATACAAAACCAAAGCTCCTCTACTGGTTGTCTTAGGGTTCTTTTATCTTATGTCTTAGGTACCACCTTACTTATCTTTTTCTTTAACTCTCCTCAAACAAGAAACCATTTACCTGTTATAGTTAGGTTGGCCTCTTTTATCTCTTCCCATTTCAATACTTATACTATTTCTCTTTACATACCTTTGCTTATTCTGTCTTCCTTGAGTGCCATTCTCATTTTTCTTTTCATTTTCTACATTAATTCCTTCAAAAATACTTTTTGTATGTACCTAATATTACCAGACATAATACTATTCTGGGTACTAGGGATACAGCAATGAAAAAAAAAGACTAAATTCGTTGACCTTCTACAGTTTTCTACTTGGGACAGACAGGCAATAAACAAAAAAGTATATATAACAGATGGTAAAAAGTACATGGGAGAAAAATAATTCAGTGAAAGGGAATAAGGAGTGCTAAGGAAGTGAGGTGAATACAATTCAGAATAGCGTTTTTTGGGAAGACATCACTAGTCTTATGTAATGAGGAAGGTACCATGTAAACATCTGGGAGAGAGTGTTCTGGAAAGATGGGATTTCCAAATAAGAGGCCCTTGAAGCAGCTAAGTGCCAGGTGTTTTGAAGAACAGCACGGAGATTAATCTACCTGAAGAATCAAAAAGGGAATACCACAGAAGATAAGAGAGGTGAGGGTAAGGTGAAATGAGTGCAGATTGTGTGGGCCTTTTACACTGTTACAAGCATTACTTTATATGGAGTCAGGAGGGAGGCCACTGAAAGATTTAAGCAGAGAAGTACAATGACACGACTCATATTAAAAGTTCATTGGCTGCTGTTTTGGAATAAACAGAGGGGCTATAACAAAATCTTGTGACCTTGTCTTCCTGATGATTCCAGCATACAGTTCTATTTGCTTTCATTTGACACCTCCTGCACCTAAGAGCTACCAAGCAACTTTACTCTTAACTTATCCTACTAGTGTTTCTCCTGTCTTCTACCCAACAGCATTATAAGTCACTTGAGGGTAGGCATAGTACCAATAATGCAGTAAAAATTCCTTTCACAATTTTCAAAAGAAGAAGACAGTACTGTTGCAAATACATAACACTGTCACATTAGGTATCAGAGAGAAGTTCCACTAGGGCAGGGACCACTTTTCTCTTGTTCTTGGCTTTATCACTAGTGCTCAGCACTGTGCTTAAAACATAGGTGCTGGGTATGAATAGAACTAGGTTGAAGAGAATCTTGTGAATTAGCCACTAACAAAAGGCTTTCTGCCAGAGAGTACATTGAGTAGTAAGAAAATAAGGAGGCAAGAGCAATATATTGTTGCTCCTTTAGCTTACAGAGCTGAGAGGTTTTTAACAGGAAACTACAAGGAGAGAGTACAGGACAATGGGCTAATGATTCCATTCTTGAGACTGGGATTCCTGGGATTTCTCTCTATCCTCTCTCATTATTAGCCACTGCTCCATCCTGAGCCATTACTTTGGAAATAATCTCCTCGCAGAAGAACTCCCACGAACTTCTACCAATGTTTCCTCCTTACCCCTAGTCCCTGACATGTGGAGCAGACAGCAATTACCAGGCAGCAGCAAAAGGGAATATGGCATCTTACAAAACTTTTTTTGCTGTCCGGGAAAATGACTATCTGTGGATTGGCTTTGGGTGGCATTTATTAGGAAGTATGATGTTAATGAGATATAATCTGTGAACTCATTTTGAAAATGGATATGAATTACTATATGCAATTTAGGGAACAGTTATGTAGAACCAAAGGGCTGGAGGCAAAAGATCGTAACAGATAATGGGCATGATTAAAAATAACATCTGGTTGGGAGGCTGAGGCAGGCGTATCACGAGGTCAGGAATTTGAGACCAGCCTCACCAACACAGTGAAATCCCATCTCTACTAAATATACAAAAATTCTGATGATAGGGTGTCAATGTTAGACCTTTCCTTGCTTCTCATGTGGGCATTTATTGCTATAAATTTCCCTCTAGACACTGCTTTAAATGTGTCCCAGAGATTCTGGTACATTGTGTCTTCATTCTCGTTGGTTTTGAAGAACATCTTTATTTCTGCCTTCATTTCACTGTTTATCCAGTCAACATTCAAGAGCCAGTCGTTCAGTTTCCATGAAGTTGTATGATTCTGAGTTAGTTTCTGAATTCTGAGTTCTAATTTGATTGCACTGTGGTCTGAAAGACTGTTTGCTATGATTTCCGTTCTTTTGCATTTGCTGAAGAGTGATTTACTTCCAATTATATGGTCAATTTTAGAGTAGGTGTGATGTGGTGCTGAGAAGAATGTATATTTTGTGGATTTGGGGTGGAGAGTTCTGTAAATGTCTATTAGGTTTGCTTGGTCCGGGTCTGAGTTCAAGTCCTGGATATCCTTGTTAATTTTCTGTCTCGTTGATCTGTCTAATATTGACAGTGGTGTGTTAAAGTCTCCCACTATTATTGTGTGGGAGTCTAAGTCTCTTTGTAAGTCATTAAGAACTTGCTTTATGTATCTGGGTGCTCCTGTATTGGGCGTGTATATATTTAGGATCGTTAGCTCTTCTTGTTGCATTGATCCTTTTACCATTATGTAATACCCTTCTTTGTCTCTTTTGATCTTTGTTGGTTTAAAGTCTATTTTATCAGAAACTAGAATTGTAACTCCTGCTTTTTTTTTGCTCTCCTTTGCATGGTAGATCTTCCTCCATCCCTTTATTTTGAGCCTATATGTATCCTTGCATGTGAGATGGGTTTCCTGGATACAGCACACTGATGGGTTTTGACTTTTATCCAATTCATCAGTCTGTGTCTTTTGATTGGGGCATTTAGCCCATTTACATTTAAGGTTAATATTGTTATGTGTGAATTTGATCCTGCCATTTTGATGCTAGCTGGTTGTTTTGCCCATTAGTTGATGTAGTTTCTTCACTGTGTCGATGCTCTTTACCATTTGGTACGTTTTTGGAGTGGCTGGTACTGGTTGTTCCTTTCTATGTTTAGCGCTTCTTTCAGGAGCTCCTGAAAAGCAGGACTGGTGGTGATAAAATCTCTGAGCAATTGCTTGTTCATAAAGGATTTTATTTCTCCTTTGCTTATGAAGCCTAGCTTGGCTGGATATGAAATTCTAGATTGAAAGTTCTTTTCTTTAAGGATGTTGAATATTGGGCCCCCACTCTATTCTGGCTTGTAGGGTTCCTGCTGAGAGATCTGCTGTGAGTCTGATCGGCTTCCCTTTGTGGGTAACCCGATCTTCTCTCTGGCTACCCTTAGCATTTTTTCCTTCATTTCAACCCTGGTGAATCTGATGATTATGTGCCTTGGGGTTGCTCTTCTTCAGGAATATCTCTGTGGTATTTTCTGTATTTCCTGGACTTGAATGTTGGCCTGCCTTGCTAGGTTAGGAAAGTTCTCCTGGATAATATCCTGAAGGATGTTTTCCAGCTTGGATTCATTCTCTCCATCACATTCAGGTACACCTATCAAACATAGATTAGATCTTTTCACATAATCCCATATTTCTTGGAGGCTTTGTTCATTACTTTTTACTCTTTTTTCTCTAATCTTGCCTTCTCGTTTTATTTCACAGAGCTGATCTTCAATCTCTGATATCCTTTCTTCTGCTTGGTCGATTTGGCTATTGAAACTTGTGTATGCTTTGCGAAGTTCTCATGTTGTGTTTTTCAGCTCCATCAATTCATTTATGTTCCTCTTTAAGCTGTTTATTCTCCTTAGCATTTCATCAAACCTTTTTTCAACGTTCTTAGTTTCTTTGCATTGGGTTAGAACATGATCTTTTAGCTCAGAGAAATTTGTTATTACCCACCTTCTGAAGCCTGTTTCTATCAATTCATCAGACTAATTCTCCATCCAGCCTTGTTCCCTTGCTGGTGAGGAGTTGTGATCCCTTGGAGGAGGAGAGGCATTCTGGTTTTGGGTATTTTCATCCTTTTTGCACTGGTTTCTTCCCATCTTTGTGGATTTATCTACCTGTGGTCTTTGTAGTTGGTGACTTCCAGATGGGGTCTCTGAGTGGACGTCCTTTTTGTTGCTGATGAAGTTATTTCTTTCTTAGTTGTCTTTCTAACAGTCAGGCGCCCCTGCTCTAGGACTGATGGAGGTCCCCCTCCAGACACTGCTTGCCTGGGGGATCACCTGCAGTGGCTGCAGAACAGTAAGGGTTGCTGCCAGTTTCTTCTTCTGTTATCTTTGTCCCAGAAGGATACCCACCAGATGTCAGCCTGAGCTCTCCTTATGAGGTGTCTCTTTGGTTATACGGGGGTCAGGGAGCTGCTGGAAGAGACAGTCTGTCCCTTATAGGAGCTCAAGTGCTGAGCTGTGAGCTCCGTTGTTCTGTTCCAGAGCTGCTGGGCAGGTACGTTTAAGTCTACTGCAGTGGAACTCATAACTGCCTTTTTTTCCCAGGTGTTCTGTCCCAGGAAGGAAAGAGCTAGAGGAACAAGATCAAAAAAAACTCAAAAGCTAGCAAAAGACAAGAAATAACTAAGATCACAGCAGAACTGAAAGAGATAGGACACAAAAAACCCTTCAAAAAAATCAATAAATCCAGGAGCTAGTTTTTTGAAAAGATCAACAAAACAGACAGACCACTAGCCAGATTAATAAAAAGAAAAGAGAGAAGAATCAAATAGATGCAATAAAAAATGATAAAGGTGATATCAACACAGATTCCACAGAAATAGAAACCACCATCAGAGATTACTGCAAACAATGTTATGCACATAAACCAGTAAACCTGGAAGAAATGAATAAATTCCTGGACACTTACATCCTCCCAAGCCTAAACCAGGAAGAAGTTGAAACCTTGAATAAACCAATAACAAGGGCTGAAGTTGAGGCATCAATTAATAGCTTACCAACCAAAAACAGCCCAAGTCCAGATGGGTTCACAGCCGCATTCTACCAGACATACAAAGAGGAGCTGGTACGACTTCTTCTGAAACTATTCCCAACAATCTCAAAAGAGGGAATCCTCCCCAAATCATTTCATGAGACCAACATCATCCTGATACCAAAACCTGGCAGAGACTCAACAAGAAAAGAAAACTTCAGGCCAATATCCATGATGCATATAGATGCAAAACTCTTCAATAAAATACTGGCAAACCGATTGCAACAGCACATCCAAAAGATTATCCATCACAATCAAGTAGGCTTCATCCTGGGGATGCAAGGCTGGTTCAACATACACAAGTCTATAAACGTAATTCACCACATAAACAGAACCAAAGACAAAAACCACATGATTATCTCAATAGATGCAGAGAAGTCCTTTGACAAAATTCAACAGCCCTTTATGCTAAAAACTCTCAATAAACTAGGTATTGACAGAATGGATCTCAAAATAATAAAAGCTATTTATGACAAACCCACAGACAATGTCATACTGAATGGGCAAAAACTATAAGCATTCCCTTTGAAATCTGGCACTAGACAAGGATGCCCTCTCTCACCACTCCTATTCAATATAATATTAGAAGTTCTACCCAGAGCAATTGGGCAAGAAAAGAAAAAAAGGGTATTCAATTAGGAAAGGAGGAAGTCAAATTGTCTCTATTTGCAGACGACATGATTGTGTATTTAGAAGACCCCATCGTCTCAGCCCAAATCTTCTGAAACTGATAAGCAACTTCAACAAAGTCTCAGGATACGAAATCAATGTGGAAAAATCACAAGCATTCCTATACACCAATAATAGACTTAAAGAGATCCAAATCAAGAATGAACTGCCATTCACAATTGCTACAAAGAGAATAAAATACCTAGGAATACAACTAACAAAGGATGTAAAGGACCTCTTCAAGGAGAACTACAAACCACTGCTCAACAAAATAAGAGAGGACACAAATAGATAAACATTCCATGATCATGGTTAGGAAGAATCAATATTGTGAAAATGGCCATACTGCCCAAAGTAATTTATAGATTCAACGCTATCCCCATCAAGCTACCAATGACCTTCACAGAACTGCAACAAAACACCTTAAACTTCATATGGAACCAAAAGAGAGCCCGCACAGCCAAGACAACTCTAAGCAAAAAGAACAAAGCTGAAGGTATCACACTACCTGACTTCAAACTATACTACAAGGCTACAGCAATCAAAATAGCATGGTACTGGTACCAAAACAGAGATAATAGACCAATGGAACAGAACAGAGGCCTCAGAGGCAACACCACACAACTACAACCATCTGATCTTTGACAAACCTCACAAAAACAAGCAATAGGGAAAGGATTCCCTGTTTAATAAATGGTGTTGGGAAAACTGGATAGCCATGTGCAGAAAGCAGAAACTGGACCCCTTCCTGACACCTTACACTAAAATTAACTCCAGATGGATTAAAGACTTAAACATAAGACCTAACACCATAAAAACCCTAGAAGAAAATCTAGGCAAAACCATTCAGGACATAGGCATAGGCAAGGACTTCATGACTAGAACACCAAAAGCATTGGCAAAAAAAGCCAAAATAGACAAATGGGATCTAATTAAACTAAAGAGCTTCTGCACAGCAAAAGAAACAATCATTAGAGTGAACCGGCAACCAACAGAATGGGAAAAAATTTTTGCAATCTACCCATCTGACAAAGGACTTATATCCAAAACCTACAAAGAACTAAAACAGATTTACAAGAAAAAAACAAACAAACCCATTCAAAAGTGGGCAAAGGATATGAACAGACACTTTTGAAAAGACAACATATATGAGGCCAACAAACATATGAAAAAATGCTCATCATCACTGGTCAGTAGAGAAATGCAAATCAAAACCACATGAGATACCATCTCATGCCAGTTAGAATGGTGATCATTAAAAAATTTGGAGACAACAGATGCTGGAGAGGATGTGGAGAAATAAGAACACTTTTACACTGTTGGTGGGAGTGTAAATTAGTTCAACCATTGTGGAAGACAGCATGGCGATTCCTCAAGGACCTAGAAATGGAAATTCCTTTTGACCCAGCAATCCCATTACTGGGTATATATCCAAAGGATTATAAATCATTCTATTATAAGGACACATGCACACAAATGTTCATTGCAGTACTGCTTACAACAGCAAAGACTTGGAACCAACCCAAATGCCCATCATTGATAGACTGGACAGGGAAAATGGAGCACATATACACTATGGAATACTATGCAGCCATAAAAACGATTTCGTGTCCTTTGTAGGGATGTGGATGAAGCTGGAAACCATCATTCTCAGCAAACTGACACAAGAACAGAAAATCAAACACCACATGTTCTCACTCACAGGCAGGTGTTGAACAATGAGAACACATGGACATGGAGGGGAGCATTACACACTGAGGTCTGTTGCGGGGACTAGGGGAGGGACAGTTGGGGGTAGGGAGTTGGGGGAGGGATAACATGGGGAGAAATGCTAGATGTAGGTGATGAGGATGGAGGCAGCAAACCATATTGCCATGTATGTACCTATGCAACAATCCTGCATGTTCTTTACATGTACCCCAGAACCTAAAATGCAATAAAAAAAAAAAATATATATATATATACATTTAAGAAAAATACAAAAATTAGCTGGGCATGGTGGCGTGTGCCTGTAATCCTAGCTACTCAGAAGACTAAGACAGGAGAGTCACTTGAACCTGGGAGGCAGAGGTTGCAGTGAGCTGAGATCCCACCACTGCACTCCAGCCTGGGCAAGAGTGAGATTACATCTCAAAAAAAGAAAACAAACAAAAAAACAAAAACGGGATCTGAGCCACACTCAGCTCAGCCAGTTAGAAAACAAGAGGTAACGAGATTCGTTGGTTTTACTATTTTGCCAACCAGGTCATTTATAAAGGAGGAAGAGTAAGTTCTGTGGTCAGACTCCACCTCTAACTCTGGTCAGTCATTTCAGTTATTTCTCAGAAAAGCTCAGGTAGAAGAGTAAAAACCTATTTCTACTAGCAGAAAATAAATTATTGTTGATCTGTTAGAACATGATCTTCCTGGGTAAAGAAGAGCACATTTGGTAGGAATCTGCAGATGAAGATCAGAAAGGAAAAGATAATCTGAGCAGAAGGTTGGTAGGAAGGTATCTTAGGAACTTAATTCTTGCCATGTCAGCATATGAAGCATAGCAAAGCAAAGAACATAAACTAGATTCATTTTTTTACAATTACATTCTATCAATAGCTTGTCAAATGAACAGTATCAATATGCAAATAAATAACAATAATGGTTAAAAAGATCAACTGGGCCGGGCGCGGTGGCTCACGCCTGTAATCCCAGCATTTGGGAGACCGAGGCAGGCGGATCATGAGGTCAAGAGATTGAGACCATCCTGGCCAACATGGTGAAACCCCGTCTCTACTAAAAATATAAAAAAATTAGCTGGGCATGGTGGCGCGCACCTGTAGTCTCAGCTACTCGGGAGGCTGAGGCAGGAGAATCGCTTGAACCCGGGAGGCGGAGGTTGCAGTGAGCCGAGGTTGTGCCACTGCACTCCAGCCTGGTACCTGGTGATGGAGTGAGACTCTGTCTCAAAAAACATGAAAAATATAAAAATAAATAAAAAATAATTAAAAAAAAAAGATCAACCGCACACTCAGAACATTTGTAAGGAACCTTGTCAATGGCTAGAAAAAGTCTAAAGGGAGGTGATCAACATGAAAGAGGGCTGAATGGCCTTTGGGAAGCATTATGTTCTGAGATTTTTCTGCTTCATACTAAATTTAACTTCTCCACTTATTTATCTATCTTGCTGGAGACATTTATACCTTGTCCAAAATTATTCTGGACTCTCTTAGCCCTCAAGCTTCATAGAAACTTTCAAATCCTAGTAGCAAGGTCCCATTGTCCTGTATCCAAAACAGTGAATGACCTGTTGCTATTTTTTCGTCTCATTGATGATAATGTTGTAAACAAATGATTTTTAAAGTAATTTATGTCTTAAAAAAAGGGCATTCATCAACTGTGTACCTATTAGAATGGCTCATGTTTTGAAATAATGATCAAGTCTAACAATTTCAAATCCTAGTGAGGATACACAACAGCTGGAACTCTTAAAACAATGCTGGTTTGGTGGCAAAATGATACAATCACTTGGGAAAACAGTTTGGCAGTTTCTTATTGAGTTACCATACAATTCAGCACTCCCACTTTTAGGTTTTAATCCAAGAGAAGTTAAGACATATGTCCACACAAAAACCTGTATGCAAATGTTTTAACAGCTTTACTCATAATCACCAAAGCCATAAACAACCTCAATATCAGGAAACTGGTGAATGGATCAAAATCGAAGTATACCTATACAATAAAATACTACTTAGTAAGGAACTAACTACTGATATGTATTAGATGAATGTCAAAAGCATCATGTTAAATGAAAGACACCCAAAAGACTTGATGACTGATAAGATATAGGTGGTGATTTAAAAAAAAGTTGTTCAAGATTACTCAAAAGTTTCTTGTTTGGATGACAAGATAAAAACGACAGATAAAAATGTGTAAACCTTCCAAAAGAGAATAATGGAGGCAAAGAAAGAGTCTTATACAATGCTTAATTAACAGTTGGAAATGAGGACCAGCAGAGATTCAGACAAGGAGAAGAAAACACCAGTTAAGACAATAAGGTAACTGAAAAAAGACAGAATTTTAAAACACCAGTTAAGACAATATGGCAACTGAAAAAACAATTTTAAAAAGAATCATAACACTGCTCTGTGTGAGGCACAGAACTAAGTGCTTCATCTACATTATCACATTTAATCCTTACCACCACCCCATGAAGTAATTAATTGTTCTCAAATTAAAAACAGGACACTGAAGCTCAAAGATCTGAAGCAATGTGGCTGAGATCACACAGCTAGCAAGGAGTCTGAGCGGATTTAACGGCAGATCTGTCCTACTTCAGAGACAGACTTCAGATACTGCCTTTTTTTTTTTTTTTTTTTTGAGACAGAGTCTCACGCTGTTGCCAGGCTGAAGTGTAGTGGCGTGACCTCGGCTCACTGCAACCTCCGCCTCCCGGGTTCAAGTGATTCTCCTGCCTTAGCCACCCAAGTAGCTGGGACTACAGGTGCGCACCACCACGCCCAGCTAATTTTTGTCTTTTCAGTAGAGACAGTGTTTCACCATGTTGGCCAGGATGGTCTCAATCTTTTGACCTTGTGATCCGCCCTTCTTGGCCTCCCTAAGTGCTGGGATTACAGGCATGAGCCACTGAGCCGGGCCTAGAGATTGCTTCTTAGCAGTCTATAGGATCAATGCTATAGAAAGAGCTAGTAGTACAAGGCAACTCCCACATATTGTCTGGAATGATTAAAATAAATTTCTAAAGTACCTACAATGTTATGACATATTTGTTGAAAGTTGTAGAAAATTGTGCAAACGTCATCTGCTTTAGCAGAGAAGTATTAGTAGAAAGAACAATCTCACATGAATCTACATATTAACTAATTCTATTTAGGCCTAAAATGTTGTCACTTGATTATTGTTTAGAATTTTAGACCTAATGAAGGATCTAGTTGTTTCCTGTTGTGACATATCTGCTTCTTTACTGATTCAGAACATTCACTTGTTCTGAAAATGATACTAGAAGCAATATGGAGACACTAAAATGACAGCAATGAGAACTCATTCTCATTTCTGGGGGACAACCACAAATGTACATACCTGATATGTGCCTGAATAAACTGTTACATCAAAAATAATTTTCAAATACCTTTCAAGACAGACGCTAACATGTGCCTCTGAGGTAGCTATATCATAAAAAATCTTAGCAGAGGCTGAAAGAAAGTACATCATTAAAAGTGTTCTTTTAGTTAATCATTATTCATTATACATGAAAATATTTATTACTGAAGAAGTGTTTTTGAAAGAGACTTAACATTTGAATTTTCTAAAGTTTGAAGAAAATCAAAATGGGATAATAGATGCTATTGAAAAATGAATAGTATACATTTAAAAGTAAGAAGATATTTTAGGAACTTCATTCATCTTACATGAATGAAAGAAAATCTGTAATATTTTATATATTATAAAAACAGCAAAATCTGTGATATTTTACTATTTATAATAAAACATAATGAACTGATAGTTTCAGAAAAAAATAAGATTTCAGTGAACTCATTAAGGTCAAGAACTGCAACATATTCAATTTTATATTTCCTGCATACTACAACATTTTGAAAATGTTCAACCTATATGCAATTTTAAACTGGAAAATTTTCAAATTTATGATAATAATTTATCATATGTACATTATTTTAAAATTGTATCATCCACCAATTAAAAAAAAACAAAACATAACATTAAGGGGAAAAATGGAAAGGAAAAACTAGGAAATATGCTTTTAAAAAATCAAATAATAAGATTCAGACAAAAAGAAGCAAAGATGGAATGCAAAAATGTAAAAAAGATATTTTTGTTCATATTCTAAAGTTCAATAAAAAACAAATATATGTAATCAAAACATAGCTTGAGTAGAGAAGCTTGCAAATATAATGTACACTTCTTAGTGGTCAGTCTAAACTAGAAAGGAGCTTTCATTTTTTATTTCTCTGTCTTATTTCCTAAGTTTCTTGGGGTCTATACTCATTTTAATTTCTCTGCTAAGTTAAAAAACCATGTGATTAAATAATTCTTTTGCCAAATTCACCACTTTCTCCCGAAAGCAAGCAATTTAGTGGATTTCACAAAGTACTATGCCAATCAAGAATACTGTTTCGAAGAATAAAGTACAATTGGCCCTTGAACAACACGAGTCTGAACTGTGCAGGTCCACGTATACATAGATTTTTTTCAACCAGATACAGTATTTGAGAGATGTGAAACCCGTGTATAAGAAGGGCCGACTTTCAAATTCGTGGGTTTCGCAGGGCCAGCAGAAGGACTTGAGTATGTGATTTTTATACACTCAGGCAGTCTAGGAACCGATACCCCGGACATACCAGGGACGACTCTAATTTAAAAACTGGTAAGGCGATGTTTCTTTCCTCTGCCTTCCTCATTTATGGAGCATATGGCTATTAAGCGAAAAGATATTTGAGGATACTAGTTAAATCTACAACAGTTCCTGACTATATAGATACATCAAAATACGTTTCACCTACACTGATTTTGTTTAGGTATTCGTTTAAAATCTTGCCAAAATCTATGAAAAATTTTCACAATACTTTTTGCTTCCCATAAGACTCACTATAAAAATATTCAAATCCTTAAAAATTCACGTCAGTATTTAATAAGAAGAGATTAATCTCTTCAAAAAGCTTTATATTTTTCAACTACAAGAACCTCAGCATATATCAGAGCTTTGTTCTAAGTACAAGACTTTGCCAAAAGCGAAAGCACTCAATATATAATTTTAATAATGAAAACCTAGAGTATTAGAAACCAAGCTGTGTGTGGAAAGAATAAATCATTTAGGTGAAAGGGCAACAAACATTCAATTCAAGGATAATGCAGCCCTGAGGGAAAACAGGCACATGAACGAAGCTTATGAAATTGGTCCAATGCCTATGCAAAGAAAAAGTGATTAGTTGATTTTAAAGCTGCCTATAAAATATTTTCAATATTGCAGTATGAATTATTTATAGAAAAACACATATCTAACTTTAAATGTACAATTTTATTGAAAGATCTTGAGTATTGTGAGAGGAACCAGAAATAGGAATATATCATTTTATGTATGCAATATTTGGGTGATTATTTTTTAATTACATGATTTCCCAAAAAGTTAAGATTATCAATTTGAATCAGTAATATTTCAATCTATTTTTTCTTTTCAAATTTAAGAAGTAAAACTGAGAGTGGGGTGTGACTTTTATATTAAATTTTATAAAAAATGCCTTTTAAAGTTGACCAATACATCAAGGTGTGTTACTCTGAAATCAAAACAGCTAATTTAAAAACTGAATGAACACGTCTAAGCTTAAATAATAAAAAAATTTTGTTTAGTGTTTTTGAAGTTAATGCATAATCCTGGGAAAGCGTTTGGATTTGAGGTTTACTATAATGGTACTATGTGTACTACAAAAAAGTTCAAATGCATCCATAAGACTCTTACATTTGGAAGATTATGTTTAACTAATTTTCTGATTAATACTTAATATGGCACAGACTTTACAGAAAGCCACATAGTGCTTAAATACTGTGAGTAGGCGTATAGTTTTCCAAACCTTTCTTGGGAGAACTGTTAATATGACAGAGGCCGAGCACAGTGGGTCATGCCTATAATCTCAGCACTTTGGGAGACTGAGGCGGGAAGATCACCTGAGTCCAGGAGAGAGAGAAAGAGAGAAGAGAGAGAGAGAGGTGTGTGTGTGTGTGTGTGTGTGAGTGTGTGTGTCTGTGTATAAGAGAGACAGAGAGAGAGGGAGAATAAATGGCGACAGACAACTCTCTCTTTTCCCCAAGAACATGGGGTGAGACTTATCTCTGATAACAGGCAAATTCAAATAAAAGAAAATCATTAGTTTTTTTTAAGTCTTGTAATACATCATAATTTTAAAGCTAAAATAAGGTAGCCCAAGGGAAGTGTACATTTCATTATGTCTTGGCTGAGAAGCAGACACACTGGAGCACCAATAACTTAGTGAGAGCTTTTTTGCTTTCTCACTCAATGATGTGGTAAGTCATAATCTGGACTCTAGGCTAAAACTTGAGCTCTCCTGAAATACTGTCATTCTGGTTGGACACATAAACACAATAATAATAAATAACTTTAAAGAGTAAAACCTAATATATAATTAATAAGAACTGCCAATTTATGAACACTAGAGGGCAGTAAAACACTAAGAAGTTATATTTAAATAACAGTTTTAGATGTTATATTTAAATAACAGATCTAAAACTGGCAAAGGCAAGTCAGTACATTTTTTTATTAGAAAATCATAACAATTTAATGAATTTATTCCTTTTTAGGTTACTAAAGTACAAAGCATTCTTTAGTGTGTTATTTTAGTGTAACTTACTTTGTAAAATCCAAGAAAGAAACGTGTCCATGATAAAATCCTGGTTTCATCTCTTTCCAGGAAGTTATATTCTTTACAAAGCGCACCTAAAAAGGGAGAACACACTCATTATGTACAATTTAAAGAAAATGAAATTTGATAATAGCAAAATATTTCCAAGTTAGGAATTTAAAAACCACTTACACCACTTTTCTCTGTTTTTCAGAGCTTGAAACACAGGTTTGGACTAAAGAAAGTACAGTGTAATCTACAACTACTAAAATTCATCATAGATACAGCTACTGTTATCATACTCAGAAAAGAGTGAAAGATAATTCTGAAAACAAAATCGCACAATGAAATCTTTTACAATGCTGTAGAGTGAGTGCATTTACATAGGGTGGGAGGAGGATCATTGTGGGGGTGTGTATATCTACACCCTGCCAACACACATGCTAAAGCAGGTAACACAGGGACATTCTAGCCTATCAAATGTTTTCTTCTCAGAGGCTTGCTCTTCATAAAAATTTATTTTTATTAATGGCTCAACAAATATGAAGTTATCTTTAATCCAAAATGATTTTTTAAAAGATGGTTATCAGAAAATATTTATGAGTTAATTAAGAGCAGACATCACAAGCCTGTTGACAAAAAAATTAATAAAATTAGAGATGTAATACAGGTCAAAATAATTAAAGGTTCTAAATATTATTTAATTTACTGGAAATAAAGTTTACAAAAAGTTAACTAATATAAAAAAATTCTATGTGTAAACATATTTTAAAATGTCTAATAACTGGTTAATATGGAATAAACCTAAGGATAACTAGCTGCAAAGCAGTTATACACAATTTCTCATGGAAATGGTATAGATTTTTGATAAGCGAATCTCTGCATGATAAATAGCAAGTGGTTAAGGATCTCTTTAAGAACCTATATACAGTGCAGAAAGTGGGGGCAGTGAGGTTCACCAACCTATACCGCACTGAAAGCATCTGTAAGCTGTGACTTCAGTCTCTCAAACACAGAACTGTCAATTGCATAATTCTGACAATTTATCAATCTTTCATTTATATCATAGAATAGGGACAGTCACATGGAGATAATCTGGAACATTTCATACTACATTACACAAAATAATATCAATAACTGATGATAGCTGCCTCCTACTTAAGCCTATTGGTAGGTGAGGAAGGGGAAACAGTGCAGATATAGCCGTATGTCAGAGAATGTGAACTAGAGAAAAATGAAGGGTTCTGGGAGAATTTATCTTTTAGGGGAAGCATTAATAACTCACATACTAAGAGAAGTTATGAAGCTTTTGGAATGGATATGGTATAAGCCTTACTTGGCCTCTCCACACACATATACACCCTTAAAATAAAATCTGAAAAATGAATTGCAGATAAAATTAGATTGCATTAGAAAATATACAATGTCATTTTAGCAGATATTTTCCATTTTTTCTCCATTGAAACTGAAAGAGTCAAATAAATGTGATTTGAGGTTTTCATGTTCTTTCTGATTCTTCAACTAAGGCACCAAATGGAATGAAAATACCAAATTGCACATGAAACAGAAAAAAAACACAAAATTAAATAATACAGAGCCTGAATCCTTAAAATAGTTTACATGTTGAATATGAAAAGTCTTTATAACTGCCACTTAATGGTATATTATTTCATATAAACCTTTGGTTCTATGAAAATCAGTTCTAGTATTTCAGCCAAAAATGAGAGGAAAAAGAAGGCAAAGAGAATAAGAAGTTGAAGGTGGTGGCTAAAGGGAGCTTAAGACATATTTAGCAACTCACCTCTGTTTCTCAGAAGCTGAGATTTAACGTGGACATGGTGATGTAGGAGGGAAATGAAAAATGCTATATTGAAGTCTGAGAAAACAGAGTTATATAAATAGCAGGGAAGATCATAGTACAAGCTTGGAGTATACTATGGTGAAAGATTCCAGCAGAAATGAGTCAGGTACCACTTCAAGTATTCTTTTTCCTCCAACGAAGCTTCCTAAGGATGGTAAATATTAAACTAAACCCTCTCCTGAGGATGAATGATATGTCATCCAATGTGTGTCCTTCAACACAAAGTGAAAAAAGCCCAGGAAGCTGGATAATGTCTAGACTGCCGTAAGGCTTCTCATCTCTTAAAGGTTTTTTGATTTATTGGCATACAGTTGCTCATAGTAGCCTCTAATGATCCTTTGACTTTCTGTGGTATTAGTTGTAAGGTCTCCCTTTTTATCTTGGGCTAAGAGTTTCTTGATTTTATTTATTTCTTCAAAAAAAAAAAAACAACTTTTCTTTTCACTGATCTTTTTGTATTTTTTTGTTTTAATTTCATTTATTTCTGTTCTGATCATCATTTCTTCTATTGACTTTGGATTTGGTTTGCTCTTGCTTTTCTAGCTTTTTAAGATCCATCAGTAGGTTGTTTATTTGAAGTTTTCCTGCTTTTTTGATGTAGGCACTTATTGCTATAAACATTCCTGTTAGTACAGATTTTGCTGTATCCATATATTTTGGTAGGTTGTATGTCCATTTTCATTTCTTTCAAGAAATTGTTAAATTGCCTTATTGACCCACTGGTCCCTCAGGAGCATACTGTTTAATTTTCATGTGTCTTGCTATTAGTTTCTAGTTTTATTCCATTGTGATCAGAGAAAATATCTGATATGGTTTCAATTTTTTTGAATTTTTTTTTTTTTTTTTTTTTTTTTTTTTTTTGAGACAAAGTCTCACTTTGTCACCCAGGCTGGAGTGCAGTGGCATAATCTTGACTCACTGCAACCTCCGCCTCTCAGGTTCAGGCAATTCTTCTGCTTCAGCCTCCTGAGTAGCTGGGATTATAGGCGTTTGCCACCACACCCAGGTAATTTTTGTATTTTTAGTAGAGATGGGGTTTCACTACGTTGGTCAGGCTGGTCTCGAACTCCTGATCTCGTGATCTACCCGCCTCTGCCTCCCAAAGTGCTGGGATTACAGGCGTGAGCTACCGCACCCGGCCTTTTTTTTGAATATTTTAAGACTTGTTTTGTGACTTAACATATGGTCTATCCTTGACAATGATCCATGTGCTGAGGAGAAGAATGTGTATTCTGCAGTCACTGCATGCAATGTTTTGTAAATATCTATTAGGTCCATTTGGTCTATATTGCAGATTAAGTCTGTTTCTTTGTTGATTTTTCTGTCTGGGTGATCTGTCCAATGCTGTAAGAGGGGCCTTCAAGTCTCCAGTTATTGTATTGGGGTCTCCCTCTCTCTTTAGCTCTAGTAATATTTGCTTTATATGTCTGGATGCTCCAGTGTTGGATAGACATATGTTTAAAAATTTTATACTCTCTTGCTGAATTGACTTCTTTATCATTTATTTAGGACCCCTGAGTACTTTAGCCCATGGTGGCAGGGCTTGCTGGAACTTAGTTACCAACTGCTGGGATGGAAGATTAACTTCTGGCTAGAGCTGTCCAAATGCTCCCTCTGTGGGCATCAGCTGAGCTCCGCCCCAAGTTACTTTCTGATGTGACAGGGCAGCACCATGTTCAAATGCAAAGTACCACAATCACTGTGCTCTTCCCCCTCCCCAAAGCGCAGATTCTCTTTCTGCACCATGTGGCAGCTACCAGGGGGAAATGGGGGAGAGGTGGTATAGGTGATACAAGACTGTGTTTCCTAACCTCTTCAGTGCCTCTTTCCTTAATATGTTAAAACTAGGTACTATGATCGCTCCCCTGATTTTTGGTTCTTATGGGGGTGCTTTTTTGTGTGGATAGTTTTTCAATTTGATGTTCCTGCTGGGGGGGACAATTGCTGAAGGCTTCTATTCGGCCATCTTGCTCTGTCTTCCTCCCCCATATCATAATTCTGATTTAACAAACTTGGATATTGAAAATCTCAACTTTTATCCACTACTAAGGCAATCTCTCAGATCCAGTAATTTAAAACTACTCCACCTCTCCAACATCTCAAAGCTCTGTTAATATAACTCTCTCAATTGTTTATTTCCCTGTTAGTTCATTCATTAACTTCATTGTCATATCAGCTTCCAGTTCACCCTGATCACTACTCTCTACTGGACAACGATTTTAACAATAACTCTTCACATTTGTTCCCTTGTCTTTTTATTATCTTGGGTAACCACTGGGGTTGCTAAGTACTCCTGGTTGAAACTGAGACTAGGTCTAAATATCTATATAAGATTTTGAATTTTACTTCCTAAATCCATGCTATCTGTAGTAAATTTAGATAATTATTATTGCTTTTAAATTTTCTAGATGCTGTTGTTTTTTTTTCTTTTCTTTTTTTTTTCTCTTTTTGAGACAGAATCTCACTCTGTCACCCATGCTGGAGAGTGTAGTGGCATGATCATAACTCACCGTAATCTCCAATTCCTGGGCTCAAGTGGTCCTCCCACCTCAGCCTCCTGAGTAGCTAGCACTGCAGGAGTGCACTACCATGCCCAGCCAAGGGTTTTTTTTTTTTCCTTTTCTGGTAGAGTTGTTACCAGGGCTGTTCTTGGAACACGTGGGCTCAAGTGATCCTCCCACCTCAGCCTTCCAGAATACCAAAGTGCTCACAGGCCTGAGCCACCGCACCTGGCCTCTACTATTGTTAAAGTCTTCAAAACATACAGAATCTCTTTCTAAGCTCAAACTAAAAGCATAATAAAGACTACATATGTAATATATCTGGCATATGTATTTTTCTTTCATCTCATTAGCATTTAACTAAGGCAGTATGTTAAAGTTTCATTAACATATCTGTGGCTGATTTAAAATTTGCAATGAATCAAAAGATGCTAAGCTGAGGTTTACCTTCTCTTTAGGAAGAAGAAAAAAGTGTAAAGCAAATAAATGATGTCAATATGGTTAACATGGTTCATAGTAATCTAGAAAACAGTCTGAGCTTTTAAAAGTGTTAGCTGGGCACGGTGGTTCATGCCTGTAATCCTAGCACTTTGGGAGGTCGAGGAGGGTGGATTGCCTGAGCTGAGTTTGAGATTAAACAAGGCAACATGGTAAAACGCCGTCTCTACTAAAACACAAAAAATTAGCCGGGCGTGGTGGTTCATGCCTGTAATCCTGGCTACTCAAGAGATGGAGACAAGAGAATCACTTGGACCCACGTGGTGGAGGTTGCAGTAAGCCAAGATCATGCCATTGCACTCCAGCCTGGTCCAGCTTGGGCGACAGGGTGAGACCCTGTTTCAAAAAACAAAGTGTCGTTTACATACTGTTGAAATTCCACATTAACTTTATCTCCCCCTTCAAAACTTTTCTCCACGGAAATAATATAAGTAACTCCCTTTGAAAAACAGTACTTTTAAAAGTTTTCTTTTTAAAGTATTAATTCGGCCACTTCTCCTTTTACAATGTTTAATATTAATCCTTAGTTCTCCACAACTTACCTGGTCCCTACTCTTTCACCTTCACCTTTTCTCTCTCATCAGTCTAGTCCCAGTTCTGCTCTATCATCTGCCTTCTCACCTCCCCTGCACTACTTGCTTTGTCTTTCAGTCTGTTTTCTTCTGGTGTTTCTCTAGGCATTCTGCCTAAGACCTTGAGACAAGATTCTAGAATACAGAGGAGTAAGAAGAGGATACTGAGATTAGGTAAGCAAGCTTCTACTGAGTTCATTTTACAGATTCTTACGACTATACTTGGCACAAATGAAAGGTAAAGTGATAGGCAAAAAAAAAAAAAGGAGTAAAACTTAATAGAACTTCATTTCATCAAATGAAGTTAAGGAGACTGAAGACACTGAAAACTCTGGCTTGGAAAGAAGAAATAAGGCCACTATAATGACTTCAGTCATAGAAAATTTTCATACTCTGATTGAAATACGCTACCAAGAAGAATGTTTCAGACATAGTAGTCAGATATAGGACATGAAAAGCAGCTAGCCTGAAACAAAGTGTAAACTGTGATTTTTGTTGGATTTGATGACTCAAGTCAGGCTAGCAAGTAATACCTTTAGGAAAAACACAAACAATATATGTAATGGTGTTGGGATTTTTTGTTAGTTGAATCAGACCTGAACTAATGTTACAGGAAAAAGCTAAGAAGCACCCATCTCACTAACAGTAGTGTCTTGACCTATATTCTTCACAGCTCAACCTCAATATTATGATTATCTGTGATCACAAAAGCATTTGTTTTCACTATCTAAAAGAGTAGGAATGTCATCTGTAATCCTAGCACTTTGGGAGGCTGAAGAGGGTGGATTCTGGCCAAATTCCAACTTTGTAATTACTATCTGCTGAATGAATGCTACTATTAACTGAGTAATTACTATATACCAAACTCCTACTCATGCATTTACTTGAACATTTCTTGTATGACTGTGGGTACTTTTATGAGACTAAGCCAGGGAGAAAATTTGCTACACTAAGAAAACGAAGTAGTGGTTGGATAAAAATATAAGAAAAGACTGCAGTAATCAAACATATTTTCACTGAAGTTCAGAGCTGTGCTGCTCAACCTGTTTTAGGAGTGTAGGGCAGAGGGCTGGTTCCCAATCCACCTGAGAAATAAGAATAGATCATACTGCTGTCAATCAGAGGGGCTCACTCTGCCAGTAATTATTATCATCTATCACTATCAAAATCTATGTTGGCCCATTTGTTTGTTCATTCATTTATCATTTATTTAACAAAAATTTACAGTTCCTACTATTTCTCAGGCACTATTCTATACATAGGGAATATAGTAGTGAACAAGACAGACAAGGTTCCTGTCCTTAAAGATCTTATAATAAAGGAAAACACAAGCAGTAAACAAACCATTATATATGTTAGTAGGCTGAGATAATACCAGAAAAGACACAGTAAGAATGATATGGTACACAGTAACTCAGAAGAGGTATTTAACATGTAGGATGGCCAGGCATGGTTTTTCTAAGAGGATGTCATTAAACTTTAAATGGATAACATGAAGCCAATTATGAAAGAAGCCAGGGGAAGTGCATTCTAAAAGGAAATGGTAAGTGCAGAGGCCTTAAAATGGGAAACGCTTGGTGTATTCAATGAAACACAAGGCCAGGGTGGCTAGTGGGTAAGAAGTTGGTGCACACAAGGGCTAGATTAAAAAGGGCCTCTTGGTCTACATAAGAAATGTGGATTTTGTAGGGGAGGTAGGAATAAGAATTTGAAGATAAGAACTTTACAGTCCTGGGAAGACTAAAATAGTCATCTTCCCATACCCCTACCTAGAATCATCTTCTGAATCTTTGTTACTCAAACTGCAGTTTAAAGACTAGCAGCATTAGTTTTGGCATCAAGTGAGAGTTTTTTAGAAATCGAAAACTCGGCTTCATCTTGGTCCGTCTCAATAAGAATCTGCATTTTAACTAGTCATTTGCATACACATTATAGGGGGAGAATGCTCATCTAAAGTGCTGCTTGAAAAGTATCTGCAATTCCTGGTGAACTGTGGGCTCGAACACAGATAACCTAAAGTTGGCTTGAGAGTAAATGAAAAGAAAAAAATTTATGTTGTTCTTCAGAGAATACAAATTCTAGATATTTCCAACGTCTTAACAAAAGGGGTTAAATATAATCACAGACCTAAACACATGAGAGCAAAAAAGAATTCTTTTTTATGAAAAATCATAAAAGATGTAGCTAATCACGTATTTGGTATAGCTATTTTAAAGATATGATGTTCTCTAATGTAAAGATATTGGCTGGGCACGGTGGCTCAAGCCTGTAATCGCAGCACTTTGGGAGGCCGAGGTGGGCGGATCATGAGGTCAGGAGTTCAAGACCATCCTGGCTAACACGGTGAAACCCCGTCTCTACTAAGAACACAAAAAATTAGCCGGACGTGGTGATATACACCTGTAGTTTCAGCTATTCAGCAGGTTGAGGCAGGAGAATCGCTTTAACCCAGGAGGCGGAGGTTGCAGTGAGCTGCGTGCCACTGGCACTCCAGGCTGGGTGACACAGCGAGACTCTGTCTCAAAAAAAAAAGAAAAAAAAAAGATATTTACATGACAGCAGAGCAAACTCCATTTTTCAACTAGAAGAGTTGATTACCTGTCTCTTGCCGATTCCTATTTATTAACTAATTAAAGTCCATCTCAAAAATATATCTCTAATGACTGAGCGCACACCTTATTCTAATTGCTTAGTTTCTCAGACCTTATATTCTCAAATGTTTATCTTTTAATATCCTTCTTTTAACTTTTCAACTGTTTAATTAAAAAAAATTTCTAAACTACAGAAAAGATGAAAGACTACAATGAACATCCCTATACTCTTCACCTAGATTCACTAATTATTAACATTTTGTCACTTTTATCGTTTTCATCTATATATGCACATACATACTCAATTTTCCTGATCTATTTAAAAGCAAATAGTTGCCATTAATATTTAACCCCTAATTACCTCAGCATGTACTATGTCTATGAACAAAAGATATTATCATTTTTGATCAAGAATCTGATCACAGACCATACATTACATTTGGTTTCCGTATCTCTCTAGTCTCCTCTAGTCTAGAGAAACCTCCCCCTAACTTTTTTGGTTGTTATAATACTGACACTGTAGAAGTCAAAGATAGTTGTTCTGTAGAATATTCTACAACATTAATTTGTTTTCTCAGGATTAGGCCCAAAGCAAACATTTTGGTAGAGAACATTTTTGGTTAAATATTTTAGTGAGATCACCATAAATTGATGTTTTACTTTAACTGTTTTCATAGCTACTATGTTTATGTTTTATGTTCCCAAGTAAATTTTAAATAAGTTCCTTCAAAGATGTGGCCATGCTTTCTGTTTCGTTGATATTTCCCCAAAGAATGTAGTACAATCTTTGTGTTTATTACACACACAATAAATAGATGAAAAACTCAAAAGCAGAGCTGGCAACTATTTCTAAGGATAGCAGAATATATATAACTATTATACACTTGATGATTTTATACCAGACTAAAAATTTTGCCTCTAAAATTTTTGAAATAATTAAGCAGGTAAACAGTTTAGAACAGTACCTAATACAGTATATACAAATATGTCTAGAAAAGCTGGGGCTAAAGGCAGATATGAAGCAGACTGAACTAAGATTGGAAGGTGAGGGAATAAAGAGGATGGTTACCTACTGTATTTCAAAATATTTTTATGAGTAAACTGAGCTTTACATGGAAGCTTGAGACAACAGATTTAATAAAGATCTCATCTTTTAAACTGCGCTTGATTAGAAACTAATTCTTAGAGAATAAAGAAGAGCAAAACAGGTCATTCAATTCTTTTTTTTTTGAAACGGAGTTTTGCAGTGAGCCAAGATCACTCCATTGCACTCCAGCCTGGGCACCCAGAACAAAACTCCATCTCAAAAAAAAAAAAAAAAAAGTAGCTAAGAACAGTACACAGAGACAACAAAATATGAAATTAAAAGTATGTTATATAAGATGGGGCTCAGGGAATACTTAAAAAATTATTTTCAAGAAATACAGTACAATTTTTAGAGTTTACATTTAGATGAAGCTTACTAGATTAAAAGCGAAATAAAAATGATAACATGTCATACAAAAGAAAGGGAAGCAGTAAATATGACTTGTTGAAGAACTGCTTCTACATAGAACAAGAAATTACAAAACTGTAGATATGGTATATAAAGAACATTTGTTAAGTAACTCTTAATTAAGATCAGGTTTGAACTACCATCTGATATTTTGAAGTACATCAGCTAATGATTAAGAGTATTCTTTTACTCTGTCCCACACAAACAGTTTTTTAAGTGTTGGTCATTATGTAATCCAACTGCTTTTAAGATATAGCATTTATGCTTCTCTCTTGCTGTCTTTTTTCTATGTATAACAAGTTATTAAAAGAAAAACAGAAGCTTTATCTCATCCAAATGCAACTGGGAAAATACACTACTACATGATGCCTATAAATGTCATATGTGGTGAGCTCCTCCAGATTTATATTTCATGAAAAAAAAATGGTTGATGTCATTGCCAGACATCTTCTAGTTATCAGGAGACTTTGTAATGCTTGACACAAAACTCTGAAATTGAACAAATTAACATTATGTTTCTAAAAAGTACTACTGAATAAATCTGAAATTATTATGTAAGCATTAATACATATTCCTTTTAAACCAAACCATATTTTGAAAAGCAATAATGCAAAAAGATTTAAAACCTACTACACACTGTATAAAAACAGAATATTTAGGATACTTGCCCTTGAGATACACAATATTACATAATGAATGGTTTTTATGACCTACATAGCTAAAAACAGCTCATGTTTCTTCTCATTTACAGAAGAGTTATTTGGTTTGGCCAACAGATGTGGAATTTTGGTTCTAAGGATCCTGCAAAGAGCCAAAAATTACATGAGCAGATGACATACCTTATACCATTAGCCTTTACAAACAGCTTTCTAGCAAGAAAGCCAACCTTAGTCTTGTGTATCAGTGTCATTCTCTTAAATATAAGGATTACAGTTATGATAAATAGTGGGATAACAGTTAATTCTGTAACAAGTTCACTGCTTTCATACAGAAAAATATCATTGTAACTATAGGACCATCACAAATACCTTTCTAATAAGCCTACTCCAATTTGGCATTTGATGCTAAATAGTATTTTCAAACATTATTTTTTCTTCTCATGGGGTAGAATTTCCATGCCCTTCCATATTTATAGTGAGAACTTTATTTATAATCGCAGTCAAAACTCCAGGTGTGGGAGATATGTATGTTACTACTGTTAAAGAGATGAGTAAATTTTACTTCACAAGATAATTTCCTCTACTTTTAAAACCATTTCACAAAATTATCTATTCAACTGTTTATCTAAAACTTCTTGAGAATTTAAAAGGCAAGATTATGTTGAAGCTACAATCCCTGTTCTTTATTATACATAAATATATATAAGCTATATATACATTTATAAACTACATATATTTATAAACTCTATGTCTATATCTATCTATATCTAGTAAAGAGGGGCTGGTCACAAAATTGACTACTAGTATTCATCAAATATTTCTCTATCATAGGTTGAGACAATAATTTTTACTGCAGGATATCATGCCAAAATTATATTCTTAAAAGGATACTTCGCTGAGGAACATCAATTTTCTTCTCAAAAATTCAAGCTATTCATTAATTCATTTACTTCACAAATATGTGAATACATACTATATGCAAGGAAATGGGTCAAATATTGTCAAGTAAAATTATACAAACTAGCTGGCCCTCTCCACTAAAAGGCTTATGATCCACTAAGATCAGCACTCATATCCCTTTAAAATACTTTATCCCCTTGAGCTAGAAAATTTGAATGAGGAAGTATTAGAAAACATTTGAGCATTCCTCAAGTGGTTAATTACCTGATCTTGCAATGACATCACTGGATTATTTTTGGTAGTGTTGATGTGAAGTACATGGTATTTATTCTTTGCACACAGGTCATAGGCGATATTGGTAAATGAAGTGCTTGCAGTTTTGGGAACTCTGTTATAAATGATCACCATGTCCTCTTCCGCATCTAAAGCGGCATCTTGCCGAGGGCCATCCATTGTATGTCGCTGCTCAATTTCTCGGACTTCATGTCTTGCAATAGCCCTTTCTGCAAAGAAAAACACACAAACTAAGTTTTTACGGATACTATAAGGAAGTTATGAACTTTGGACCATGATAAGAAAAGATACATAAAAGAAAACAAAAGCAAAGGACCAAGACATGTGGAAAACATGGGTAAATTGCTTGGGGTTTTAAGAGGATCTAGTTGATTCTAAAATAACTTTACAGCCTGGAACATAATCCTCCTATTCAAGAACTGGGTAAGAGCTGTTGAAGAAATGTTTTGAGGACCAAAGCTTCAGAATTCCTTATGAAGGATAATATGTATGTCAAGAACAAAGGAATAAACAGTCAACAAATGTAGAATAGCACAGACCACAGAATACTTCAGTGCAGTTCCAAAGTCACTTTACATTCTAATAGAATTCCTACAGCCTGAATTAATTCTCAAACACACAAAGATCATATGGAATACTAAACTACACAGTAAAAAAAAAAAAAAAAAAAAAAAGAACTTAGAAGACAAATTACTTATAATTTAAGAAAAAGCTTTGAAATTTATTACCCAATTTAGTTATTCTCTGGTTTATAAAAATTTAGCAGGGCAGTGATTATAAATGCTAATATGACTGAACAAGAGTAGAAACAATACTACCACAAATCCTTTTTCTTTTTGGTGTTACATCGGAAGCTATGTTTATCACATGGCTATGCTTTTCCCTTAAATTTCATGGTTCCTCTAATTTAAATCACCTATCTACTATGTGGTTTCAAAAGCAGTTACATTTTCCTATTATTCTCTATTTAATGCAAACTTCAGCTTCAAATATATATATATATATTTTAGAATAAGGATGCAAGAAAAGGAGAGGATAGAAGGAAATGAGGGGCGTGAAATCCCTAGCAAGACTGCAAATACTTTGCACAGGGATAGTTACACATAGAGCATGTACTCTCTTAACCCCCAGATCTTTGTGTAAGCTATCTTTGGCAGTTTCTCAAAAAAGTTAAACAGGATTACCAAATGCCTCAGCAATTATATTCCAAGGTATACACCACCCCAGAGAACTAAAAACAGGTACTCTAATATTTCTTATTAATGTTTAAAGCACTACTCACTATAGCCAAAAGGTACAAACAATCCAAATATCCAACAGATGAATGAGCAAATAAATTGTGGTACTATATACGGAACAATAGAATATTCTTCAACTATAAAAAGGAATGAAGTACTTATACATGTTATTAATATAAATGAACACCAAAAATATGCTAAGAAGCCAGATACCAAAGGTCACATATTATATAGTTTTATTAATATAAAATATCCAGAATAGGTAAAATGAAACAGTATTAATATATTGGTGGTTGCCAGGGAATGGGGGAGGGAGAAATGGAAAGCATGTGATTAATGGTTATGGGGTGTCCTTTGGAGTAATGTTTTGGAACTAGATAGAGATGGTGGTTGTACAATATTGTGAATGTTCTAAATGCCAGTGAATTGTTCCCTTTAAAATGGCTAACTTATGCTCATTTCACTTCAAAAAAATTACCAAAAACAAGTACTCACAAAATATTGAGATCTTATAATATGGGTTCATTTTAATAACAATAACATTAAAAACAGAAATTATAAAATATTCAACAGTTTATAAATTAGTCATTTATTCTCAATTTAAAAAATATTTATCTTCAGGTACAATAATTTTTATAGGCCCTTATAGACACATCTTTTACAAAAACATTATGCTTCCAAACTAAATATACATTAATCCTTAACACTATGAAAATATAAGTATCAAATTTTCCTTCACAACTTCAACTGACTGATAAAGTATCACTAAAAATATACTGGAGTTAATGTTCCTGAGACGATCAATCTATTAGATAACAACATTAAAGTAGTTGTTAAAAATCCCATCAATCCAAAAACCACCAATTCTTTTCTTTTTGTGTTGCTGCTAAGCTTACTAGATTTAAGGAATATGAGCTATATTTTAAAGCTTAAAGGAATATGAGCTATATTTTACTAAATGTACTTGCCAAGCTTGGCTATACTTTTTTACAGTTATTAATTTAAAAATGTGAAATCCTTATAAGTTACAACCTTCTTTTATTATCAATCTGAGAAATACACTAATCACCTACATGAAAAATAATAGTGGTAATAGCTAACACTGAATTATCACTATGCTTTAAGTGTTTTATGTGTATCATCTGCTATACCCATGCTCTGTGCTGCATTTTATATACATCAGGTCATGATTCTTAAAGCAAACCTAAGAGGCAGAATTATTATCCTCATTTAAGTAAGGAAACTGAGTCTCTTTAGTTGATCACCAGCTGATTACTGATGTCAGGATACCATTCCAAGTCAATGTGACTCTAGAGCCTGTGTTCCACATTGTACTGATTGTCTGAGATTTTGTCTATTTCTATTATAGGAAGAAGTAGAGCCTTACAGTGAAATACAGCATTACAATGTTACAAAAATCTCTTTTCTTTTTTGCAAATACCTTAAAATTTTTTGATGTATTTTATTTTGGAATTGCAAAAGCATTTTGCAATTGTTTCCTGCAACATTCCTGTGAAATAGGCATGGTAAGTAAGTGAAACAGAAGGACAGAAGATGGTTGTCCTCTAGGTGTTAAAAAGCAAAACATGCTGTACTATCTTTGCAACTTCCTGTGCATATATAATTATCTCAAAATTTAAAAGTTATAAAAAACCACAACCAAAGCCAATAACAAAATAATTATTGATATCATTCCCCAAATTAGTAATTGTATAATATTCTAAGTACCATTCTTAAGTAGGGAAAAAATTCACAACATACAAATTTTTTTATTCATGGGTTACTATATGGATTGCAAGGTCCGAAGTAGATCCAATATAGGGCCTATGTTTTTCTCTAAATATACCAGCATAAGTATAGAGATGAAACATATTATTCAAATTATAAGTGGAATCCTCTTCCAATTCATAGTTTAGAAAAACACCAATTTGCCGATTGTACTGACCAGAGTCAGATTTACCTGCATCCGTCTTTTGTAGATGAAAATGCCATAGCACTTCTGGGAAAAAATTCTTTTCCCAGATGCCCATAGCCTGTTCACCCTTGCCTCTTACTTCTGTCTACCAATAATACAATTTTTAATACAATTTTTTTGCACCAAGTATCTATTTTTTAAAATACAAAATATGATAGTTAAAAATCATAGGTGAGTTGACTTCAAGGCTTCATTCTTTACTCATCTCAGTCACTTGAAATGAATACTCTGATACAAAATGGGGAGTCCAACTATATATGCTTTTCCTTTTTTCTTGAGCTTTACTGAGACATTAATCTTACATCATCCCCTCACCTCTTTATAAATTTCAAGTGAACTGTTCCTATTTTCAATGTCTATCTGGTACAAAATTGAACAAATGCCATTATAACAAATGCTATAAGTAAGAACAAAATACTTTTGGATCCAAGAATTAGGGAAGAACCTTCTGGAAAATACACTGAATAAGTTCAGCCATAAAAGGACAGAGCTGCCTTTAAAGATGTGGGGATGGCTAACTGGAGAAGGCATAAAAGCTTGAGTAGTAGCACAAGCTGATAAACAACAAATATATTAGTGTCACGATAATATTAACAGTAATGTGAAACAGCTGCAAAAAAATCTATGGCAATTTTAGGCTATGCCAACAGACATATCAGTGTAACAAGTGCTTCTACTTTGAGCTTTTACTGTGAGCTGGGAACAATGCTTCATGTTTAAATGTACATTACTTCACTTAATTCTTACAAGAACCCTATATGGTAACATTATGGAATTTAGACTCAGAGATATTAATTACGGAGCTGTTAGGAACAAAGTCAGAATTTAATACTTCATCTGTCTGATACCAAAGCCTATATTCCTAACCAAAACACAGTAATTATTGTCTCAAGTCACAGGAAGGAACAGTTACTAAGAAATTTATATTCAGTCATACAGGGCTATCATGTGTCATTTCAGGTACACATTAAAAACTAGAGTACTCCAAAATGGGAATGAGCTGGATGGATCATGCCACATAAAAAAACTGTTTAAAAAAAAACCAGTGTACTTAGCTAAGAGAAAATCCATAAAAACAACTAAAAGTCTTGAAATATTTGAAAAGTTATTGTGAAAAAGAGGCAGAATCCTTTCTGTAGTATTATTCCAGAAAAAAGGGTATGACTGTGGCTCAAGAGGGAATGGGCTTTCAAATAATTAGTAGTGCAAAGTAAAGACACAGGCAGTTTATGGGGTGGTAAATTATTACTCTCTGGAGATACTCATACAGAGGTTGCATGAGGAGATGTCAAAGAATGATGGAAAAAGGATTCCCGCACTGATGAGAGCTAAAATCAGGGGACCTCTGGAATGCATAGCCCCTAGATAACTTCCATAAAGCTATGATATCAATTTCTCCTCTACAGTACACATGTGTTTTTGGAGGACTCTCTCCACCCACTCACCCCAGGCTCAAACAAAATTGAAAGAAGCAGAAATAGAGACAGAAGCAGGCCAGTAACAACTGGGTGGGGAAGAAGGGAGTGGGATGCTTACTTATTCTCCCACAATCCTATTTTATTCACTGACACCCCAGATGTATTTGTCTACCTTAAGACAAAAAATATATCTTTTCTGATTACTGTAAGAATTCAAGTAACTGAGCACAGTCATACTGTACTACGTATCTTTGAGTAGTGAGAATGATGTGATCATTTATAACCAAGCTTTTTCCACTGAATTCAGCAAATAATTTCATAAACATTTACTGAAAATCTATTAATTTAAAAGTATTACATCAGGTTCTGGACATATATCTACTCTTGGAGAGTTTGATGGTATAGTGTTATTTAAAAAGTTTATACAAGATGCAACGGAGGTCCCAAAAATGGGATGGTTATGAGAAAGGATCCAGAGGAGATGAGTGAGATAAAAAAGTACCTTCTGGGTAACAAAGAAAACTTCTAGGCAAAGGAAAGAAGCACGAACAAAGTCCTTGGAGACACAACACTGAATAGTGCATTTAGGCCCTAAAAGTGGTTCTTAACAAGCTTAGAAGATGGGAGAAAGATTAAGGCTAAGGTAAAACATAAGGCAGAAAGGTGGGCAGAAGCCAGATCACAGTGTGTTAATCACCATATCCTATAAGCCAGCATCTCAAACTTTTTGGTCTCAGAACCTCTTTATACACTTAAAGATTGTTAAGGACACCAAAGAGCTTTGGTTTATGTGGTTTACATCTAGCAATAGCACATAGTTATTAAAAGTGAGAAACATTTATTAACTCACTTTAAAATAAAAATATGACATGTTAGCATAAATGACATGATTTTGTGTAAAAATTTTCCAAAACCAAAAAAATTTAGTGTAACATATTTTTGCAAATCTTAAATGTCTGGCTTAATAGAAGACAACTGAATTTTTGTATCTGCTTCTCCATTCAAAATATTGCCATATATTCTTTGGGTTGGAGTCAGTAAAGAAAATCAGACTCATACAGATACAGTTGGAAAAGGAGTACTTTAGTAGCCTTTTCAGATAATTGGAAATATTCTTTTTCAATTCCACACTAAAACCTAGCAAGTGTTAACTCTTTTTTTTTTTTTGAGCCAGAGTCTCGCCTTGCCAAGCTGGAGTGCAGTGGCGTGATGTCGGCTCACTGCAACCTCTGCTTCCCGGGTTCAAGCAATTCTCCTGCCTCAGCCTCCTGAGTAGCTGGGACTACCGGCGCATGCCACCATGCCCAGCTAATTTTTTTTTTTTTTTTTTTTTTTTAGTAGAGATGGGGTTTCACTGTGTTGGACAGGATGGTCTCTATCTCTTGACCTTATGATCTGCCTGCTTCGACCTCCCAAAGTGCTAAAGTGCTGGGATTATAAGTGTGAGCCACCGTGCCCGGCCTAATTTCTTAAGAAGTTAATTGCAATGTGATAGAAAACCACATTAATGAATATACACTATTCATGTTCATATCAGTGAATGTATACTGTTGTATTGATATCCTTTGCACTGTAATTTGAAAAATACTGGGATATGGAGTTATGCCGATCCTCCAAATATTAATACATTAGAATTGTATAATAAAAATTATACAATTAAAAAAATCATTCATTATAACACTGGTGGTCACCAATCTCAGAGAAGTCTAAGTATTGGGAAACTGTTATGCTCACAGTAGCAGATACAAGTTTCTTTAAATTTTATAATTGGCAACTAATACTGTCAATTTTTTTCTTACAGCAACAAGTTTGCTTTGCTCATTTTTGAGAAAATATCTTCCAACTACACAAGTCTGAATAAACATAGTTTGTGTGTTGATCATTCTTTCAAGTAAAAACAGGGTTCTATGAAAACAACTGCCTTATTGAGTTTGCAACTTGTCTATTTTCTGTTTCTATGACAGAGACTGGGTAGTTCACAAAGAAGTTTCTTTAGCTCCTGGTTCTGTAGGCTGGCAAGTTCAAGACTGGGCAGCCACATCTGGTATCTTCTGGTAAGGGCTTCATGCTGCATCAAAACATGATGGAGAAATGGAAGAGAAACTGATGTGCAGAAAATGGGACTGCACACACCAGAGGCAACCTTGCTTCATAACAACCTGATCTCATTGTAACTAACGTAGTCCTGGAAGAGTGAGAACTCACTAACTCCCTCAAGACTACACTGATTCTTTTATGAGAGCAGATTCCTCATGATCCAAACACCTCTTAAAGGTCCCACCACCTCTCAACACCATTACATTGGGGACCAAGCCTCAACATGAGTTTTGGTAGAGACAAACCATATTCAAAGCACAGCACAACTCAATAGCACAAGTGCTTTACCTCAAGACAATCTCTGTACTCTGGTATGCAGAAGTGCTTGATGAACTTTCCATTTTGTGATACAATATTAAAGACAGACACAAAAAGTCAAGATTTAATAAAGTTATTGCTTTCTGAAGGACATTCTTACGTGAAAATGGCTTTTGAGGGTTTAGGCTGTTAGAGAAAGGTAGCAAAAAACACAATCCCTACTAGTGCAGTTTGGTACCAGCACTGCTTCTTACTATGAGGACAAATGCTAACTAGTGAAAAAGACAACTAACATGTTAGAATTATGAAAATGGTTGTGAATTATTTTGTGATAGCTCTAAAGGGGTCTTGAGGATCCCTATGGTACATGAACTGCACTTTCAGAACAACTTCTATAAGCAATAAAGAGCCATTTTTTAAAAGAGTTTTAAGTACCAGCCCATGTGGGACTTCTACAATCCAAGATTCCCTAAGGCATCATTTTATAGAGTGAAGACATAGTGAGGATTAAAACTTGAAGGAAAGCAACTTCAATAAGGAAGAAGCATGGAGACTAGAAGGAGATAGGTTAGTGGGACAGAGGCTTAGATGACGAGAGTAGATGCCTCTAGGTTTCTTTACTGAGGAGGAAGATGGGGTCATTCAGTGAATTTGAGAATTGGGGAAGGAAGAACAAATGGGATGAAGAAAGGAATTCAGAACAGTTTGTACTCTACATTGAAGTTCAAACTGAGAAATCAAGTATGTAGCTGATCTGTGGAAGAGCCATTTTCATAATGGCTTTATTTCAAGCTTGTGTAAGAACAATATCCAAGCCTAACGGGTCTAGAGGATAGGACAGAGAAAGCACAATGGCAGAAAAGTTCTGGATTAGAGTATAATACGGCATCTATTCCCTACCAGCCCCATGAATATCCAGATATTTATGTGTTTGAGCTTTTAGAGAAAGGGAATGCAGGGAAATGATTAAGGAGCTGTTTTAATGAAGGGCTTTGTAATATAAAGGGGCACTGTATTAATTAGGGAAACATCAGCTGTTGTAACAAAATCTCAATTGTTTACTACACAAGAAAGTTTAGTTCTTGCTCAAGTACCAATGTGAGTGTTCCTGGCTGGCAGATGGCCTTTTATGCAGTAATTCAAGGAATCATGCTTCTTCCCTGTCCTGACTGCAAGGCCGGTTGCCTCGCCGGGAGCTCAGACATGCCCATCCTTCCCGGCAACAGGGAATTACGTCACCACTCTGCACCAAACATGTAGCCCCTGCTGAAAACCCCACCCAAAAATTTTTTGGAAAGCCCCGACAAACCTTGCCTAATAGCACTCCCTTGCCCAATAAGCGCTTTGCCCTGTCAAGGTCATTTCTCCCAAGACGGCCCACTCACCGAAGATCCCGCCTACCTACCAGTAATAACTGCCTACACTCCACTTCCCGGGTCCCAATAGCCAGTCAAGTGCCTTCTGCTTTGTCTCCCCTATGTCAATCAAATGCCTTCACTCCACTTCCTGGGTCCCAATATCCAGTCAAGTGCCTTCTGCTTTGTCTCCCCTACGTCAATCAAACGCCTTCACTCCACTTCCTGGATCCCAATATCCAGTCAAGTGCCTTATGCTTTGTCTCCCCTATGTCAATCAAATGCCTTCACTCCACTTCCTGGATCCCAATATCCAGTCAAGTGCCTTATGCTTTGTCTCCCCTATATCCAATCAAATGCCTTCACTCCTTATAAAACCCCTTACCCTAAAAAGTTAAGTGCAACTTCTCTGGCCCTTACCTGGACCATAGAACCTTGCCCGGGAGCTGAATAAATCGGATTTGCATTTCTTATACTGACCTCAGTTTCCTCATTTCGACTCAACAATATATCTTACACTGACTTTGCCATTCTCCCCAGTACCTTGAAGTCTTTTGATCCAGCTGGCCAGACGGAGTGCAGAAAGCACAACCATTTCTTAATTATCTTGGCAAACACTAGTCATATGGCCCTACCTAGATGCAGGGTTGTGGTGAGAAATTTAATCCTTGGTGGGCAGTTGCTTCCTAGCAATAAAAACATACTATGGGAAGAAATGCATGAATAGCTGGTATATAGTTTGCCATTTCTTCACACAGGCACATAAGGCAGGTTCTCAAGTGATTAACTATGACATCAGTGAGAACACAGGAGAACTTTCTCCATTTCTACATGAAATGTGACATCAGTCTTAGTACCATGAGGGCTCCAGTACTTTCTGGCATTTCCTCTTGGGGCAGCAGCAGAGATGATGATGCTTGATTAGAGACAGTTATTCTGTGGACAAGCAGGTAACAAAGCAGAGTTAGGTAGGGGAAGTCTGCTTTTTTAAAAAAAGAAAAACAGAAAACCCACAAGATATTTCTAGAAGACTTTCAGAAACACTAGAAAGGAATTTCAATGGAGAATGAAGCCTTGTGCCAACATCTAGGGTAATGGCCAAATAAAAAATAGGCTATTAATGTAACTCGTCCATATGTATTTACAGGGTTAGTGTAAGGGAGAGACTTGGATTATCAGTTTCAGACACAGTGAGCTTCAAGTGCCCATGGAACATCCAGGTAGTAATACGTAGGTTACAGAAGATACACACCTCAGGAGCAAGTTGTGAACTAAAGACAGAAATTAGGAGTCACAAAGGCATCAGCTGATGTCAAAGGGAGTAAATGATCATGAAGGTATAGAGTTAAAAAAAGAGAATTTTATTTTTCACTTAGTTTTTCATTTTTATTTTTAAATATCAAAAGCGAATTTTTAATTCATCAGCGTCTGTTTCTAAAAATCTGTTTTACCAGCACTACCTATATGTGCACCACAATCAAAAACAAACCTGCACCATCACAGCAAGATCATGTACTAATCTATTAACAAACATTTTAAGTGTTTTGACCATGTTGTCCACTTGTAAATACTCATAGTTAGTATACTGCAGCAGATAAATGCTAGCCTCATGTCTTACTGACATTCCTTTAAAATGTTTTTTGAAGGACTCATGAGTTTTGCAACTCACAAAGCACACAGCTGGACCCTACTACTAAGAATGCATTTAACTAAAATCTCTGCTAGCAATTTTTTCCGGAGTAAAAACTAAACATGATATTGTAGAAGATGTGAAGAAGGTTGAAAGTAAATTATTCAGTAAGACATTAAAAAAATGGTAATGCACATACTGGTGGGAAAATAAAATAGGAGTAAATTATATGGAAGCTCGGTAATTCAGCTAAAATATTAATTTTGATATTAAACTGGTAGGAATAGTTAGATATTTCCTTAAATTCTTAGCAGAAGTTCATACTACCATTAAAATAGATGTGCTTTGATTGTTGAAATAAATATCATACCAAGAAGATGAAAGCATTTTGAAAATCAAGAAAGAAATGTCAAAACTGTCTACAAAGCTAAATTATTTTCACACTTCAACAACTGCACCTGGTGCTCCACTTACTAGTAAGTAAAAAGAATAGGAAGTAACTAGGATTCAACTCCAGCTGGATTTGGATATCATTAACTAAAATCTAATGCAGCAGCTGTTTGAAAATTGGGAATTAGCAATGCTGAAAACTTGGTACCATTTTACTGGAGTTGGATATGCATCATATTCTAGAGCAGTGGTTCGCAAATTGAGCATGCATCAGAATCACTTGGAGCATTTGTTAAAATACAAATTCCTGCCTTCCCACATTCTCTGGCTACTAATTCCAAGGACTAAGAATTTGCCAATCAAGTTCTCAATGTTGATATGATGGTCTAGGAACACTTTGAGGATCAGTGTCCTAGAGGGCATTTCTGTCAGCTTATTAAGAAGACAGAGAATATTATCTTTTCCATGTAACTAATTAATTTGTACCCCATTAATTTGGAATTTTAGCTATAGCTTAGATCTGTGAAAAACAACTTAATGGTATAAACTAGTTGTGAGAGTATTCTGGTCATCACATCCATTACCCTTTAACTCATGGCACTGATTCTACTGAGCTAATTGGATTTCTCATCTTCCTCACTGCTCCCCACCAATCACTAGGTCTCCTAAGGCTAGTCAGTTCCTTCTTAAAGGATGCTGAAACCATCATTATGGAAAGCACAAGTGAAATGTTTACATTGTTCTTGGGCCTAAACTGTAACAAAACCCTTTGAAAATGAGACATTAATTAATTCTAAATGATGGTCACTGCCCCACACCCTTTTAAACTGAAACTATTTTGGGGGTACAACCAATAATTCAAGAACCATGTTAAAGATATTCATCTTGGAACATTCCCTTATATATGAAGAAATTCTGATTAAACTACAGTTTCCAGTCGTGGCTCACTAGTTAAAAACTGAAGTTCAAGTACACTACCCATTGTTAAGACTAAAAAAATGAGTTAAAAAAATTTTTTTTGAGACAGGGTCTCGTTCTTTCACCCAGCCTTCAGTGCATGGCATGATTAGGACTCATTGCAGCCTCAACCTCCCAGGCTCAAGTGATCCTCTCACCTCAGCCTCCGGAGTAGCTGGGACTACAGGCATGTGCTACCATGCCTGGCTAATTTTTGTATTTTTTGTAAATACAGGGTTTCACCATGTTGCCCAGGCTGATCTCAAACTCCTAATCTCAGGCGATCAGCCCACCTCAGCCTCCCAAGATGCTGGGATTACAGGCATAAACCATCGCACCTGGCCTAATACTTTTTATATCTTATAGCTTTGTATCTTCTGAGAAACTGTTATAACTTTTCAGTTGAATGTGTATTTTTAAGGAATCTTTAAAAATTAGTCACAGGTATTAATATTCTAAAGATGTTCTTTTTTAAACATTAATTTCCAAAAACTGTCTTCCTTTGTATTTGTCTTGTGTAACAAATAAGAAACATCATTCAGCATCCTGTAAACTACAATTCTTTACTAGTGACACTTAAACATGCCCACAATGCAATGATAATTGATAATAATGACCAGTAAAATGCTGAACCGTTTCATCAACTGACAAAAACTAATGCTTGACCATAATTTGAGTTTTAATTGTTCTACTGTATTGTAATTACATAAAACAAGTATAAGGAAAAAAATTCTCAAGTAGAATATTCTTTATCTTGCAGATAACAATTTACTATAGAATGGTCATTTTAATACCTACTTTAAAATAATTTGTTGATCTTTACGTACCCTGTATTAGCTTTTAAAACCCATTAATTTTTTGGTTTATTTTCCTATGCCAGAAATAAAACTACGATCATTATGAAAAGGTATGGGTTGATAAAATTAATGGGGATGAGGCAAAGTAACTCAAAACTGTTTGTTCTATTTTGAGTTACTCTGCCTCATCCCTATTAATCTATTTGAATTAGGCAACATAAATTTAAGTGCTCTAATCGAACACTGGAACCAATCAAACTATGGAAACTGAAAAAAAATCATGTGGAATTAATGTGACTTTTTGGGGGAGGAGAGCATAACTTTTTTACAAGCTACTTCTTTCTCTGAAAGAAAGGCGATGACCATTATTACCCAGCATACAGAAGACACACAAAATTTGCTTAATAAAAACAACACAGCATACTAAATTAAACCATATGGGAGGCAGAGTTCTTCACAATCCAAGAAAGGTTAAAGGAAGTGAACGATAATATTAAAAGGAAGTGACGGTTTGATGTGATTTGATCTCTACTAACCTAACAATGTTACACATAGCACAAAGCTAAAGCTCCATACATGTCAAGACTTTTTAGTACAGTATTCTAGGTTTACCACACCTAACTAATCCTCAGAGGTTTTTACCTCTAATGGTGCCAAGACTGTGTAGGAGAGAGAGGAAAGTGGCAGAAAAGGCAGAGATTAAAGGGGTCAGATAACCAGGGCAGGACCATGATTTCTGAGCCTAGAGTAATCTAAGAATCATATGGAAGGTTAGTTACATTATCTTAAAATAGATTACAGAGTATAACAAATTCCATAGGACTGGGGAATCTGTATTTTTAAAAAGCTCCCAAGGTGATATAAGAGCAGGTCGTCTAAAATCGATAACAAACGAAGACATTAGAAAGCAACATGGGGTAAACATTCATTGACTCTGGTTTGTGACCCTGTGGGTACCATTCTCCATTTTACACTTTTATAGCTAAAATATTACAGAAGGAGTCTCTGAAGCATAATCTCTCATCTTTAAAGCCCATTTTATTTCTAATGTAGTCCCAGTTTATTTCCCAATTTTGGCTTTTTTTGGTGGCCTAAGATATCCTAGAAATAATAAGTCTAAATAAAACAAAGTTCGAAAAATAAAGAAAATTGAAATTTTAGGAATAGGTTACTTGATGGGATCTATCAAATTATTCAAATTCTTAAATCTTAATTTATAATTACTAAAATTTATATTTGTATATTAAAAGATTACGTACTAATGATCTAGACCCATACATACCATACACACCACAGAAAAGGCAGAGATTGTCAGACTAGACAAAAAAGCAAGATTCTACTATATACTGACCACTAGAAAACCACTTCAAATGAGAGAAACATTAAATAACTTAAAAGATAAACGATGAAAAAGATATGTTATCACAAATCAAAAAAAAATCTGGTGTGGCCATATTAATGACAAATGGATTTCAGAGTAAAGACTATTAAAGATAAAAAGGATCATTTCATAATGATAAAGGGGTCAATTTATCAAAAAGACATTACAATACTTAACACTTTTGTACCTTTATAAGAAAGTTTTTAGAACATATGAATTAAAAACTCACAGGAAAAATAGACAAATCTGTAAGTATAATCAAAGATTATACTTGATTATAAGTATATACACTGCTCTTCGATCATATATTGACAAGGAAATGGCAAAAGACTTGAGGGAAAAATTTGGAGATCTAGATTGTTTTGCAAAGGTCTTAAATTTTTTGGTTGCATTTTAAAGAAGTCCAAAATGGAAAATACAGTAAGTATTATAGGTTTGCTTTATAAAACAAAGATATGTAGAACTCTCATAAGTAGACCCATACTAAAAAAAAAAATACTCATTTTCATATTTTTGACATGTGCATGAATGAGTGTGCACTTACATATTTTGACTTAAAATAGTTAAGGTTTAATTTCTACATATATCAGCTAATAAAATAGGGTCTTAATCCCAACAACTAAAAAGAGTTCCCAAGGTTATCTGAGTTCAGTATTTTCCTGCCACAAAAGCAAATACACTCCCTCAAAAAGAAATGAATTACCAAAACCAGAAAGAAGGGGGAAACGAACAAATAATCTCACCATACAAATACAACCAGTTTTATCTTTGGCCACATCTCTTTACCGTTTTTTTCTTATGCTTTTATTAAACATCAATCGATAACACATAAACATGTTTGTATCTTACCCTTTCCTCTTTGAAAACAAGATAGTTCCCCCATATTATTGAAAACACTGTTCTTTTAAATAGTTTCATCTGCACAGGCTTTTAAAGTGAATCCGTGCATACACATGCCAACGCCTCCCTTTATACAATGAGGTACAAAAAGTCATTCATTTCTCACTCTTCTTGAATTGACAAGTAGGAATTAAAGATAATATGTATTAAGAAGAGTTTAAAATTGGATTCTCAATTCAGATGTCATAGGCAATAACTACTTCTTAAAAAAGAAAAAAAGTCCTGGCCGAATACTTGTCACCTTTATTCTCATCTTTACCTGTTTATTCAAATATATAAGAGCAGCTTCTCAGAAAAAATACTGACCAGAAAATTGCTATTAACTCAACAACCTGTGGAATTTATCAACACATTTCCCACTTCAAAGGTGAACAGTAAAAGAAATTACTTATCTGGAGTTTTAAAAAGAAGTTTTATTAACTCAACAACCTGTGGAAGTTATCAACACACTTCCCACTTCAAAGGTGAACAGTAAAAGAAATTACTTATCTGGAGTTTTAAAAAGAAGTTTTATATGTGAAAGAAATACACACTGACATTTTCATGCCTGGTGTCTAACTGCTGTCTTCCTATGTTTGTTAACATTCTAGGGAAATCAACAAAATAAAAATAATAAGGATAGAAATGGTAATGGTAGGCTGGGCATGGTGGCTCACGCCTGTAATCCCAGCACTTTGGGAGGCTGAGGTGGGTGGATCGCCTGAAGTTCAGGAGTTTGAGACCAGCCTGGCCAACATGGCAAAACCCTGTCTCTACTAAAAATACAAAAAATAGCTAGTTGTGGTGGTGGGTGCCTATAATTTCATTTACTCGGGCAGCTGAGGCAGGAGAATCGCTTGAACCTGGGAAGCGGAGGTTGCAGTGAGCCAAGATCATGCCATCGCACTCGAGCCTTGGCAACAGAGCCAGACTCCATCTCATCAATAAATAAATTAATTAAATAATAAATAAATAGTAAAGGTGTCAACTAGAAAGCTAAGAACAAGTAGAGCTGTAATGTCCAAAAATATCAGTACTGTCTGTTACTGCTATTTATTTAATAGTCTTTTGCTAGTATTTAATACCACAGAACCTTTCTCCTGCCCACTGTTTTGGCCTACTGAACTGAGTATAGTTTATTTATCAAAGATTTGTTGTAAGCCTAACATTTCAATGGTTCTATAAATTTTACAGCATTTTACCTTACTTGCTCTGAGACTTCAACTAAAAAAGCATTTTTCTAAATTTTCTAAAATAAACATTACTATTATAATCCAAATAAAATTTATTCTCAAAAAATACATTATGGTACAAATAGAGTCACCCAACTAAAATATAAAATATTTATTTCTATACATATATTTCATGGTTATCTGTATGTATTTATTGATAAATACTAAAGCTGATATATAGAAAGATGATATATTTAGTAAGGTCATATATCAGAAGCACTGTTAATGCACATAAGATATACATCCACATTTTTCAACAAGAAAGATGTTATTTCAGTTCCAAATGATCACACTTAAGGCAAGGCACAGACATACATAGAATATAAGACAGGATTGTAACAATAATGTCTTCAGTTACTTTTCACTTCTGATTACATGAATATAGTAAACAAGATACCTCCATTAGCTGATTCTTGGGGGTACAAATCCAATTACTGTCTTGCTGTACAATAAATTTAGAATAAATTTCTGTTGATTATTAAATCAGGTAAAGCATAAAGCACTTTAAACTTGTTATTTGGTCTCACAAAACGATTCTATCTAAAGGCTTAATTTAGAGCCGCCTACAAAGATGACCCTGTAAAGCATTCTACATTTTTAATCTTAAAAGTTTAATAGTTCTTACATAATTTCTTATTTTCTAGCCAGAATCATCAATGGAAAATAGGACTAATTCGGATTAAATAAATCTAGATTATTTCCCCTTTCCATCAGCCTCTCTCTCCAACCAAACAGTACTTAAATTATCACAAAGAGCCTTTCTAAATCGCACTTATTTACCTTGTAGTATATTTTGAATTAGAAGGTACAATTAATGAAACTGTTCTCTATATGGAAAGATTTGTTGTAAGTGCCCCCTTACCAGATGTGTCTGCTATTTCTCTGGCAAAATCTAATCTTGAAAGGGTTGAGTGAAAGGAAGAATAATAGCAAGGCTCCTTTTCAGCTTCACTTTAAATGGCCACCATGATTAGAGAGAGCTGGGTTTCAGACATGCTTTTAGCAAACATGCAGTCATTTAACTTTTTCATGTGCTGTAAAGCTTGTAAACAAAAAGTCAGGAAAGTAAATTCCAATGAATCATATACTTTTTACAAAGTATTTCAGTTAACATATTCTCAGATATACAGAATTACAAAATATTACCAATTATAAACTATCCAATGATGACTATGGAAATATATAATCTCCAGTGACACTTTATCATCTTGATATTCTGGAAACACTAAATAATATAGGATCTTTTCATGAGAAGTCAATTTGTTCTGAAAGAAAAGGGCCTTTATGTTTAGTTATGCCTGGAAGGCACTGCAAAAGAGTACTTCCTTTCTCTAGTTAGCACAATGGCAGGTATATCTATCCAAAAAACATCAAGAGGAGATATGCAGAAAAAGGAGATGGTTTTTCATTTTTATTTTTAAAATAATGGCTTCCTTAAAAAGTAGAATCAACTAAAAATGGATTAAGGACTGAAACAAAGGACCCAGAACTGTAAAATTCCTAGAACATAGGGGAAAATTTTGTGACATGGGTCTTGATGATGATACTGTTAGATCTGACATCAAAAGCACAGGCAAAAAAAAACATAGACAAGAAGCATGACT
This sequence comes from Ateles fusciceps, assembly GCA_036589455.1. Classification (NCBI taxonomy): domain Eukaryota; kingdom Metazoa; phylum Chordata; class Mammalia; order Primates; family Atelidae; genus Ateles; species Ateles fusciceps. The sequence goes on along the minus strand of JAZHEH010001331.1, from coordinate 1,159,899 downwards.
ATATCAAAGTAAACAGTTTCTGCATAGCAAAGGAAACAGGGAAATGGGAACTTACAAGATGGGAGAATATATTTGCAAACCACATATCTGATAAGGGATATGTAATATATAAGAAATTCCTATAACTCAATAGCAAAATCCCCAAATATCTCAATTAAAAAATGGGCAAAGGACTTGAATTGACAATTCTCCAAAGACGACACACAAATGACCAACAGGGTGTAGGAAGGTGCTGAACATCACTAAACATCAGGGAAATGCGTATCCAAACAATAAGAAGGTAAATGCATTTAAAATATTAAACGCAGAACATATGATCTACTAATCCCAATTCTGGGATATAGTAGTTCTGTGTTTAATTTTTTAAAAGAACTGAAGTCAGAATCTTGAAGAGATAGTGGCACTCCCATGTGTTCACTGAAGCATTGTACACAATAGCCAATATGTAGAAACAACTTTAATGTCCATCAACAGATGGATAAAGCAAATGTGATATACACATACAGTGAAATATTATTCAGCCTTTAAAAAGAATGAAATCCCATCGTATGCAACAACAAAGATGAACCTTGAGAACATTATGCTAAGTGAAATAAGCTAGTCACAGAAGGACATATACTGCATGACTCTACTTATGAAGTGTTTGAAGTAGTCAATCTCATAGACGCAGAAAGTAGAATGATGGTTGCCAGGAACCGAGGTGGGGAAGCAGTTGCTGTTAACATGTATTGTCAGTTATGCAAGATAAAGTTCTAGAGATCTGCTGTACAACACTGTGCTTGATGTTAACAATAGTGTCCTATACACTTAAAATTTTGTCGAGAGGGGAAAGGTTGGTAATATTTTACATTTAATTTTAAAAATTCAATTTGTTGCTTTTTAAAAATTTATATATATTTTTTGAGACAGGATCTCATTCTGTAACCCAGACTGGAGTGCAGTGGCATGATCAGAGCTCACTGTATCCTCAAAAACCTGGCACAAGCAATCCTCCACCTCATCCTCTGGAGTAGCTGGGACTACAGGTGCCCACTTTTTTTTTTTTCCAGTAGAGATAAGTCTCATTATTTTTCCTAAACTGTATTGCTGCTTCTTTTATTTAGGAATTCAATGTGGTTTCCCCTTCCTCTCCCCTTATCTCCCTTTCCTCCTTTAAAAAAAATAAACAACAATCAAAATAATGCTAAATAAAACACTAATGTAAAAACTGTCCAATGGAAATAAGGTAAAAAATGAATCTAATTTGAAAAATTATTTAACCTCTAAAACAGAGGAGAGCTTAGTGGTTACTGAGATCAAAATGAATCTGATGGGTAAATTTCTTCAATAACCCTGAAAAGTGGTTGCCCTTTTTCTTCAGTACCTCCAGTAGTGGAGAACTCACTCTCCTCTGAAGACGTAACTAATTCTTGGAAACTGTACTACTTTCCACCTTTTAAAGTTTTTTGAGGTGTCACAGAACATGCCTACTCCTTTTTTCCCCCTGAGATACACAGATAATTCTATGCGACCAAGTCTTCCTTTTTAAGGTTAATAATCTGAACTTTTGACTTGATCCTTGCCTATGTGCCTAATTATAGGAATCATGCTCTGCTACTGCTAACATTCTATGAGCAGAAGGCTTGGATCTGCCAACGTATTCTTGAGGTTGTGGAAAGGCCACAGAACATAATTCTTCTCACTTCCTTCTAGTACCTGTCCTCACCTGGACAAGCTATGCCTAGCCCGCAAAGCACCTTGGGTGAGTCAATGCCCCATGCCCCATGCCCCATGTACCACCAGCCGCCTGCAAAACCCAGTAAGAAGAGTTCAGACTGGTTGAATAAAGACATCATTTAGAGATATAGGTACTTCAAAGATGGGCAGAATGGGCATAATAAAAAGGAAAATTGATGCTTCTAAAAATATCACAGGAACTGAATGAAGAAAGAATATAGGTCTTATTATCAAGCAAAAATCCTCTGACTCAGACCTTGAAAGGCAAAAATCTCTCTGTTCTGAAGGCGGGAGAGAGAGGTGGAAATTCAGTCCTCAAATTCTTGTTCAACTATATCAGAATAAGGAGGTATTATTTCTAATTTTCCCCAAACATGAGACTCTTGATTATTTCTTAAAATCTCTAAACTGTCGTCTATGGGGGGGAAAAATGCCTTTCAAGCATTTGCCTATGAACTTTCCGTTATTTTTCATTCCAAAGAAATCTGCTTGTTTTCTATTAATGGATCTATTAAAAGGAAACTACTTTTTTTCCTTCTTAATCTTCTTTCCTAATACAGTAAGAAGAGCAAAATCCAATTCCTCAGATTTTTTTAAAGCCTATAATGGAATTTTAAAATGCCACTACTGGGTATATACCCAAAGGATTATAAAGCATTCTGTTATAAAGACACATGCACACGTATGTTCATGTGGCACTGTTTACAATAGCAAAGACCTGGAACCAACCCAAATGCCCATCGATGATAGACTGGACAAGGAAAATGTGGTACATATACACCATAGAATACTATGCAGCCATAAAAAACGACGAGTTTGTGTCCTTTGTAGGGACATGGATGAATCTGGAAACCGTAATTCTCAGCAAATTGATACAATAACAGAAAATCAAACACCACATGTTCTCACTCATAGGTGGGTGCTGAAAAATGAGAACACATGGACACAGGGAGGGGGAGCATCACACACTGAGGTCTGTTGGGGGGGGCCAAGGGCGGGACAGCGGTAGGGGGGGCGAGGGGGAGGTCAGGGAGGGATAATATCGGGGAGAAATGCCAGATGTAGGTGACGGGGGGATGGAGGCAGCAAACCACATTGCCATGTATGTACCTATGCAACAATCTTGCATGATCTGCACATGTACCCCAGAACCTAAAGTACAATAAAAAAAAAAAATGCCACTAATCAGACTACACAAATATAGACACTAGTTGCATTGAATACTGTCACTCCATACACTGTCAAAAACTGTAAGAAATTTCCTTTTCAGCTACCATCTCTTAAGCAACTCCTATGCTTTGGCACCTAGTCTAGAAACTATATATGGTACCTCATTTTAATCTTCTACCTACCTGTTGAATTAGTTACTATTGATCTAACTTTAAAGGTGAAGCAGCTAAAGCTCTATGAGGTTAAAACCATAGCCAGTGCCACAGAGCCAGTAAGTGGTAAAAATCAGGATGTCACCCAGTTCTGATATTCACTGAATAGATGATTGAACTGATACAAGGATAAATAGATGACAGCTGTCCTGCATATTTAATGGCAGATAATAAAAATCCAGAAATTCATTAAGCAAGCAATAATAATAAAGCTATTATTATACTTCAACCTCTGCTGCATTCAGAGATGGATGCGTTAGATGTTCATTCCTATTCTTTTGCAGTGGGGCTGCAGTGCACCAGGACAGAACTCAATAGCTGAGGATCGCAATGAAACCGAGAGGACAAAAAGATAAGCAGAGGCCCACCAGGAAGCAAACTAACAGTCCAAAACAGCAACGATACCTATGGTCCACACCCCATCCTTCCTGGTTCTTAGTGCACAATTGGTTATTGACAACATTGCTGAGGTAGCACATGCTGGTGGTTTAGAGGATCTTTTTCCAGAATAGCCAAGATACTTTGTAACTATTAGCAAGCCCTGTATTTCTGTCGCCATCCAACTGGCCAGAAATCCACCATAGGAAAGTCGTGAATTGCCATTTTGAAAACTAGAACCCTTACAATTACCAAAGGAGAGGTGCTTTATTACTAACCCACGTATCAATACCTTCCACATCAGTACAGGATCCAGCCAAAGTCGTCATTTGGCTCATGATTGTTTTTACTAACTTATTTTTTCCATATACATGGGAAATTTAAAAATGTTTTTCAATTGTATACAACAGAAATATATTAAAATTATAATTTTTTTTAAAAAAGACAATATACTCAAGGTTTCAAATGTGAAAAGGTATGTAAAAAGTTTCACTGTGAGCATCCATTTTTTTTTAAGTTTCTCTCTTGTTCTGTATCTAGCTGCCCAATTCCCATCCTTCACAATACATAATCACTATTACTAGTTTTTGGTTCAGTGAAAATAAAACAAAAGTTAGGAGCAGATAAATAAAATGTCAGCACCCATAAATGTGATATATTAGCAAAACAAATGAATTGATTTATAGTATTCATTTCATTAGAACAGGAAAAAGAATCCTAGCACCTTACTGCCTAACTAAGGTTTAATTTAACAAATACTGTTGGGAAATAAAGTGGCATATACAACTAAATGCTCCAGATATTTGGAACTTACCCTTTTAAGCATGAAAACCTTTTGGTTATCCATTTTGATGAAAATCTCTCAGAAAGGACATATTTCTCTCTGTTTCAAAATACATGTATTGAACATAACCAAGGTTTTCCTTGAAAATGCGTGTGTCAGCATTCATTCATTCACTCAGCAAATTAAAACTGTCTTCAAAGAGCATTCAATCTTGACATTCTAAACTTGATATTAGTTTGGTCAAGGTAGTAAATCAACTGAATTAAAAATAAAATTCTATGAAATCGGAAATGTCTAAACACCTTTTTACTTCATTCCAGTATTATCTTTTATTTTTTTCCTAAAAATATATTCTAGCCAAACTGTTACATCCCTATAACATAGTCCATGTTTTCTCATCTTTGAGTCTTTGCTCAGTATTTATTTCACCTGGAATATCCTCCCTCCAATTGCTGTCAAAAAACCTACTGATCCTTCAAAGCTCATCTCAAATCTCAACTGTAGCATGAATGATATTTCTTATCTTCCCAATTAAATTAACCATGCTTAAAAGTATTTCCTCTTGCCTGAACAACCTGTTTTAATTCTTAAACAACAGTACTGGGAGGTAAAGATTTACACAACAAACGTTAATTTATTTCAAATTAATGGGTCATACCTAGGATCCTTTCTTGTAAAATAAAAATAATATCAAACTTGCAAGGTTATTGTGGAATGTATTATGTACAGAAGGTGTCTATATCAATGCTGGATACACAGTAGATGCATAAGAAATTAATAAATATTATGATCACCACTATAAGTGAAAAATCAGGTCAAGAAGCTACATACTAAATTATTATGATAACACATTCTCTCATGGGCATGTACAAACATCAGAATATCTATGCCAAGAACTATGTGATATCGCTAAGAAAAAAACAGTAACTTAGAGCAGGGCTCATTTATTCTTCCTCAGTACATGAAAAGTCTGAATCCTAAAGAAGAATAAATTTTTCAAAAAAAGGTATATTTAAAAAATAATTAGAAGTATTGCTTATAATACAGATAGGTTAAAAATTGTTCATGGGTTAATTAGTTCCTATTGCTGCTGTAACAAATGACCAAAAATGACCAGTTCATAAGAATACAAATTTATTATCTTAAGAGTTCTAAAGGTCAGAAGTTCTAAAATCAAGGTGTCAGCTAGGTTATGTTTCTTCTGGAGGCTCCAGAAGAAATCCATTCCATAGAAGGCTTTTTTAGCTACTGAAGGCCACCTGCATTCCTTGGCTTATGGCCTGAGCCTCCATCCTCCAGCTGTACAGTATCTTGAAATCTCTCTCTCACTAAGACTCTTATTCTCTTGCCTCCCTCTTATAAGGACACTTGAGATGACACTGAGATTACATTGAGACTACCAATTGAGATAATCCAGGATAATCTCCCCATCTCAAGATCCTTAATTTAATCACACCTGCAAAGTCCTTTTTGCCATGTAAAGTGATGTATTCACAGGTTCTGGGGATTTAAGATGTAGACATATTTAAGGAACCATTATTTAGCTTAAAACAATGGGCATATGTGTCTCTTTCATTTTATAAAGATTACTAACCCTATACTCTTTGATTCAAAACTATTTTTTATTGTCTTTTAAAAGGGAAAGCTTCGTACATATATTTAACACTGTAACAGTTTCTCAACTGATAGAATTTGAAAGGCTTTGAAACCTCAAGATTCTTCCAAGATGTGATTCTCATTTCCTAGAGCCTCATTCTATTAGCTAGAGTACAATATTTGCATTTTCAAATGTAGTTCATTGAATGGTTGTACATTTATAACACAAGGGTAATTTTGGTAAATAATTTAAAATCTCATAGTGAAAAGAATTACTATAGCTTGAACAGTAAAGTTATCAATCCATTGTTAATTTATTTTCTCCCCTCCAGAATCTGGGAAAATCACCCACAATAGTTACTCTGGACCACAGATCACAAAAGATTAAAGTGTGGTGCGTAGTGGGGGAGCTTCAGCTGCTCTAGAATGATTGTCCAAGTGTATACTGTAAATTTCTATTCTCTTGTAATATTATATTTGCAATGTAAAAGAATTTACATTTTCATTTGTCATGGAATAATAATTTACTGTGACCTTACTCACTGATATTTCAAAACCATTCTCACCATTGATTCTATTTTTGTTTGACACTTTGAAACAAATCAAAGGGTAGATGGTCAACTTATTTTTTAGACTTACTAAAGAACCACTACTACATTTTTGTATTTAAAAATTAATAATCATTGTATATTTACAAAATATTACTCATTAGACAATATGTTAGCTACTGTGTCTCAACTGCTAAACCAGTAAAACTGTCATTTTTCCATTCCTGTCTTTCATTAAGCTTGTCATTGCTCACAGTGGTAGTATACTGTTACTCACTATAAGGAATTATAAGTCAACAAAGTCAAAGTATTATGCTAACTAAAAAATTTACCACTTTAAAGCCAGGTGTGGTGGCTCATGCCTGTAATCCTAGCACTTTGGGAGGCTTAGGCGGGTGGATCACCTGAGGCTAGGACTTCACGACCAGCCTGGCCAACATGGTGAAACCCCGTCTCTACTAAAAATACGAAAATGAGCTGGGTGTGGTGGCAGGCACCTGTAATCCCAGCTACTCGGGAGGCTGACGAAGCAGAATCACTTGAATCCAGGAGGCGGAGGTTGCAGTGAGCTGAGATCATGTCACTGCACTCCAGCCTGGGTGACAGAGCCAAACTCCATCTCAAAAAAGTAAAGAAAGAAGAAAAGAAGGGAAGGAAGGAAAGGAAGGGAAGGAAGGGAAGGAAGGGAAGGAAGGGAAGGAAGGGGAAGGAAGGGAAGGAAGGGAAGGAAGGGAAGGAAGGGAGGAAGGGAGGAAGGGAGGGAAGGAAAAAGAAAGAAGCTGGGTACACAGCTCACGCCTGTAATCCCAACACTTTGGGAGGCTGAGGGAGGTGGATCACTTGAAGTTGGGAGTTCGAAACTAGCCTGACCAACACGGTGAAACTCCATCTCTACTAAAAAAAAAAAAAATTAGCCAGCTGTGGTGGCATATGTCTGTAATCCCAGCTACTAGGGAGGCTGAGGCAGGAGAATTGCTTGAACCCAGGAGGTGGAGGTTGTAGTGAGCCAAGATCACGTCATTGATCTCTAGCCTGGGCAGTAAGAGCGAGACTCCACTTCAAAAAAAAAAAAACACACACAACAAAACAAACAAACAAAAATTACCACTTTAAATAAAAATTTACATAGAAGAATCAGAGAAAGAAGATAATTTCAGGTTCTTATTGTGGAGATGCTGTGAAGGCATTTCATACACTGCACAGAATCTAAGTAATGTAGTTATTATGTGACATGGTCTTTGAACTCTAACAGAAATTCCATATTTATTTCTAGCAAAGATTCTTCATTACCTGTTACTTCTGAGCACCCAATGGGGTTCTTGGAGTTCATCCATTCTAGTTCACCAACTATGTTTCAATAATCCCCTTGAGGAATATTTATGAATAAAATGGAATCATGTCTAAAATATGCTGCAGTGGGGAAAGGTACAGATGAAAAAAGATTAGACAAGAGTCAATAATTCCTATAGCCTGCTGATATATATGTAGGGATCTATTTTACTATTCTATTATGTATATTTTGAAAATATCCATAACAATTCATAAACGTATATAACCTTAGGTTCTACAATTTATTAAAATATTTAAACAGTGGCATTTATCATTATTATTTTATAATCCAGAGGACCATCATGATTGGAAGATGGGGTTTACAACACACTAAATGAATTAGGAAAAACCAAAGACTGAGAATGAGTCAGATGAAAGGGAAGAAACTATTTTTGCAAAGGACAGTAATCACAGATGGTCAAACTAAATCAGCTGTTCACCCAGAAAATCTGTGGAAGTCAACCCATCATAGAGCCTATTCAAAACTTTTAATTATACTCGTGTTCCATATATACATTTCATAGTTCTTTTAGACCAACAATATCTGTTATTGGGCCTACCTTCACGGTCCAAATAATTAAAAAAGAAGAATGCATTTTTACTAAAAACAAGAACTCAAGGTAGATAAATAAGCAGGACTATGAATAAGGAAAATCCTTATTATGTTGGAAATTAATCTCTGATAGTAAAAGAGCTGTCACTGCCAATCTGGAACAATCTGTGAATACTTGTAAGCAAATAAATAATTTCCTATATTACATAAATGAAATCATAATACTTTCCATATGAATTATTTTGCAGAATAGTGCTTACTGATGAACTGATACATTTAAGAACATTTTTCTTTTTTTTTCTTCAGCTACCACTGTTGAAGCCCTATTAAATATCACATGGAATTTTTTACATTTTAAAACTGCTTTGCAATCACTTTAAATAATTAGCCATGTGTAATTCAATTACCTCTCACAACAACGAAGAAAGAATAGTGCACTGAACCAGTAAATCATGCCATAAAATATTAGTCATACTATGGTGGTAGAATGGAACATTTTTCCATTTTAGAAGACTGACACCTAAACATTTCATTTTTTCTTTAAAAAATTGTCACTCCACATTTTTAACCTTCTAAATTCTTCCATTTCCATTATCTAAATAACAACCTTCTGTTTATTATCATGTTCAGTAGTATTACAATAACACTCTAGATAGCAAATTTTAAACAACCATATATTAAATATTCAGTCACAGAATTTAAGAACTAGGAAAGAACCCACAGAAGTGCCACTCCAACTGATGGTCTGAGACCAAATAAGGGGCTTATACCAAAGTGTAAATTAAATTTACCATTTCCTTAATCAATAGTCTTGCTACCAAAAAAAGAATGCCAAGCAAACTAAATAGCACACTATGCTTTAGCTGATTTACATTCTGGCACAAGCTCCATGTGTACTTGAGGACTGGCAATAAACAGTCTGTATAATGGCAGCCAGTCTGAACCACACTCTGAGTAGCACTGTCTTATGGATCATCTAGTCTAGTGGTTCTCAATGACAGCTCCCAACATGAGAATCATTCAGAAAATTTTAGGAAACATGTAAATCTGCGTTTTGCCTCTAAAGACTGATTTAGTTGGTCTGGAATAGGGCTGGTGCAGAAATATTTCCACGGATATAGGCCCATCCCATTTTGGAGACAAGAACACTGAGACTTAGCCAGGTGCACTGGCACATGCTTGAAATTCCAGAACTTTGGGAGGCTGAGGCAGGCAGATCGCTTGAGGCCAGGAGTTCAAGACCATCCTGGGCAATATGGCAAAACCCCATCACCACAAAAAATACAAAATTAGCCAGCTGTGGTGGCATAAGCCTGTGGTCTCAACTACTCAGGAGGCTGAGGTAAGAGGATCGCTAAACCCCAGGAGATCGAGGCTGCAGTGAGCTGAGATCAGGCCACTGTACTCCAGCCTGGGCAACAGAGTAAGACTCTGTCTCAAAACGAAACACGACACAATACTGAGTCTTAAAGAACCAAACCACTTAGTCTCAGTGTATAGAACCTGAGAATAAAACAACTGACTCTCAGTATAGTTTTGCTTTACCATTGTACTCCATACATAAGATGAGTTAAAATTCTTACAGTCTCAATTTGTATTCAGGACACTGGAAGAACAGAAATACTTGTCTGTGAAATTTTTCTTTCTTATTATTGGAGTAAGAGACAAAGTAAAAGGAAAACATTACATGGCTAAACTTAGATTAATTGAAGGATTAATCGTATCTCAATATACAAATAAATTTGTTACTTAGAAAAACTCCTGAAAGAACTATTACTAAGTCAAATACTCTGATTTCTTCAAAACTACTGAATTAACTTGATGATTTTTTATGTCACGCGGAAAGGCGTGTGTGTGTGTGTGTGTGTGTGTGTGTGTGTGTGTGTGTGAATGAGACAGGGTCTCACTCTGTCACCCAGGTTAGAGTACAGAGGCATGATCATATCTCACTGCAACCTCGAAATCTGTAACCTCGAACTCAGGCTCAAGCAATCCTCTTGCCTCGGCCTCCCAAGTAGCTAGGACTACTGGCACATGCCACCACACCCAACTAATTTTTGCATTTTTTGTAGAGATAGGGTCTCCTGTGTTGCCCAGGCTGGTCTTGAACTACTGGCCCAGATATCTTCCAGTGGAAAGGTAATTTTATTTTTACTATTTGAAAAGATTCTGTGACCATAAAAGCCAAATGAACTTTTCTTTTTCTCCTAATTAAATGCTCATGGTAAAACAGTCAACCAGCACATCCTGGTCAATAACAAGAATATGTTGGTTAACTAAGGACTCACAGGGCTTTGTAATTTTTTCAGCAAGTCCTACAAATTGGCAAAAACAGAGATGAAAGCAAGCTAAAATTAATATTTATAAGTGCTAGAGTGTTTTGCTTCTTCTGCATTTGAAAGGAAAACTATATACAAATTTGCTTTCATTTTTACTGAAATACCTTTCTTCTGGGCAAGAAACTAAAATAAGTAGCGAACATACTATAGAGTCATATTCATACTCAGTTCTACTCCTAAGACCAACACACTTAAACATCAACTTTATCTATTTGTAAGTGTCCCTGAATATGTTTATTCACCTTCTGAAGCTTCAGCTTCCTCATTTGGATAAATTTTTCTAGTCATTTTCCCTACCATCATCCTCCTGTCCTGCTCTAGCTGAAGTAGACACCTCTTCTTTTTGTTCTTTTATGAAAAGGATTTATTTCTGTAGATTTCACATAAGTCAAATTCAGTATTGAATATTAATTTTCCCACAGGAAAAAGAAACTGTAAGTGACATGGTGTGAGAGCACATAAATCTATAATCACTGCAACATTTTTGTTTTGCTGTTGCCTTTCTCAGCTTTATCACTAATATTTTGTACAATTTTGACTCTCAAGTTAACATCAATTGCTTAGTTTTCTTCAGTAGGGTTTACCATAAGTAACTTCTTCCCCAAAGTTACTGATTTCTGGGACCACGTTTTTCAGCATTACTATTGACACACTACTGAATGACATTAAGATACAAAGACTTAAAAGTCAAACAAATGTTTAGAATAACAGTACAATAGTAACAGAAACCATCTGTAGAAATTCTAATACAAAAAAAGAAATAATAATTCACATGACACTATCAAAAGAAGGTGTTTTTTTTTTCTTTTTTTTTTCAGACAGTTTCACTCTTGTTGCCCAGGCAATGGCATGGTCTCGGCTCACTGCAACCTTCACCTCCCGGGTTCAAGTGATTCTCCTGCCTCAGCCTCCCAAGTGGCTGGGAGGCATGTGCCACCATGCCTGGCTAATTTTTTGTATTTTTAGTAAAGACGGCGTTTCTCCATGTTGGTCAGGCTGGTCTCTAACTCCTGACTTCAGGTGATCCACCCGGCTCGGCCTCCAAAAGTGCTGAGATTACAGGTGTGATCCACTGTGCCCGGCCAGAAGGTGGTTCTTTTTATTGGACTGTTAAAACATTGCAACTATGTGGCAAAAGCGCCCACACATGGTTTATGACTCACATAATATTTTCTTTAGTCTGCTAATGTACTAAATTATATTAGGTAGAATTCCTAATACTAAACCATTCCTCCATTCCAGGGATAAATGCTACTTTTTCCTGATTTATTATTTTAAAACACTGCTGGATTTGATTTGCTAATATTTATATAACTATTTATTAAAATATTAAGATAAAAACATTACACTTGGGAAAGTTGGTTCCTCATGTCTTAACTAAGTACATCCAGTCATTTCAACCAGAAATAAAATACTAGGGCAAATTTTGTTTCACTACCTTTGGATAAAATAGGCTCTGATTTCAGTAGAGATTAAAAACAAAACCAAAATCACAAACCATACTTTTTAAAGGAAACTTATTTTCAGTATAAATATAATAAAAGAACAGTGGCAATAAATTTCAAAAAAAATATCAGCTTTTCTGTTTTTACACTAGTCATTTCCTATAATCCTTTCAACAATCCAGTATCCACTCTTTAGAAATTCCTTTAGGAATATGTTGCTATTCTCCCAAAATTTAGAGTTTGCAAAAATGTGTGTGTATACATGTGTCCAACGTATGGTATATACCCATTGTAAAAATATCCAAAATAAGGTTTTAATCCACTTTCTAATTTTCTACAGTTTATTCAGTGTGGTAAATAAAACAATGTTGTCAGTTTCATGCGGAAAAACAGCGAGAAAAGCTCTTTAAAAAAATGTCCTCAATTGGCTGTAAGCCACAAAAGGGAAAATGGTGCTATTTGCTGGGATACTCTCAATGGGTACCCAAATTACTTTTTTTAAACAATGAAACTATTTTCTTCTCCCAGTAAAGTCTTTTGCAAAATAAGTAAAAAACAAAAATTATTTGAAGGGTGATTGGAAGACCAGCAGGCTTCTCCCCTGGCTCTGAGTTGGCCTTGAGTCACCTTTGTGAGGATCTGAGGTTTCTTGGCACACAGTTTAGAAATCTTGGTCCAGATATACCTCAGATGGGAGTCTCAATTTTGAGTTCTCCTGACATGAAAATCATGTGTCTAGTAGAGTATGTGAAATAGTCTACTTAAAGTACTTACCCTCTATTGTTAGGCCAGGACTTGGTTTAACCTTTAAAGAAATCTTATGACAAACCTGGGGGACAGGGAAGGGAGGCAACAATTAATACCAGAAGATAAATCCAGATACGATGTAAGGCAGCATTTCTTAACATTTTAAAAATCTATGTCCCAGCCGGGAGCGGTGGCTCATGCCTGTAATCCCAGCACTTTGGGAGGTCGAGGTGGGCAGATCACTTGAGGTTAGGAGTTCACTACTAGCCTGGCCAATATGATGAAACCCTATCTCTATTAAAAATACAAAAATTAGCCAGGTATGGTGGCCCATGCCTGTTGTCCCAGCTACTCAGGAAACTGAGGCACAAGAATTGAAATTAGGAGGCAGAGGTTGCAGCAAGCTGAGAAAGTGCCACTGCATTCCAGTCTGGGTGACAGAGTGAGATCCTGTCTCAAAAAAAGAAAAAAAAATCTATGTCCATTCTCATAAATATGTCTTTTTTTTGCCACCCTTCTCAGTTGAGAATCTGTAACTGCTCACCTCCACCAGTTATCAAACCTTAACTCATGTGGACTGTATTACAAAACAGCATCTTTTTAATTTTCATTTTCCTAGTATAAAATTATGTGATGTTAAATATGCTTTTTCAAACCATTATCACCACCTATTTTGATCTATCACTAGTTGAGGAAGAATACTTTGAGCTTTACATGCTATGAGTTCTCATTCAGATTTCTAAAATCATGCATTTCTCCTTCCTATGATTTTAAAACATGTTGTCCACTGTATGCTTCCTTCCCACTAACATTGTTGGTAAAATAATTATAGTGCTTATCTCAAGAAACTCAGACAGTGAATAAGTTAGGGTATGAAAGCACAGTAGTTTCATTATGCAATTGTCCTTATTTGATAAAAAGAAAGTGGATACCAAATAGGGTGTGGAAGCCACTCACAAGAAAAAGTAACAGTTGGACAAAGAAGGGAGCTGCACAGTGCTTAAAAAATGACACTGCTGTTCTAATGGTATTTCAAAACCAACAATCTGTGCTACTCTCAACTATTGTCAACTAACTTACTCATATTTACAGGTAATTAAAAATATGAAGAAATTGTTTCTATACATATATCAGTCTGCTTCAGACTGTTACCAACATGTATTACATTGTTATGAAGGGTTCATTATGATTAACATAAATCAGAAAAATAAGCTGACTTTAAATTTCACTATTAAAATCAGTATGTTGTAGCTGGGCGCAATGGCTCACGTTTGTAATCCTAGCACTTTGGGAGGCTGAGGTGGGAGATTCACCTGAGGTTAGGAGTTCGAGACCAGCCTGACCAACATGGAAAAACCCCATCATTACTAAAAATACAAAATCAGCCGGGTGTGGGGGGCACATGCCTGTAATCCCAGCTACTCGGAAGGCTGAGGCAGGAGACTCACTTGAACCCGGGAAGTGGAGGTTGCAGTGAGCTAAGATCGCACCATTGCACTCCAGCCTGGGAAACAAGAGTTAATTTGGTCTCAAAAAAAAAAAAATCAATATGTTAATGAATGGATCCCCTTAAAATTTAGGATATTTTAATTAAGTTTTCTCTTCCCATCAATAGTGCTCATAATCAAGTTTTCTGATATTTATATTTAACATCTTCTTTTCTTAAGCTGGTAATTGAAGACCCTAGTTTTATGCTGCCATTCATTCAGAGGCTGTAATACAGGTTTCACACATCTAAAGTTGCAAAATAGCAGCAAAAATTCTACCTGCGGAATGTCACTGCGGTTAAGACACACAATTTAAACCTTGTAACTAATGAGATGAAAGAAAACATGAAAAAGAATTCCTATTAAGAAACTTTGCCAACGTATCCTGTTTTTTTCATAGACATTTCCTATTTAACAGAAACTATAACCAAACTATGCATTTTTAATAATTTTATAAAATGCTCAGAATATTTAATAATGTAAAACCTTATCTCTCAAAATTTTTTAAGGTATTAAGATTACATACATTTATTTAACTTCTATAAATCACTACAGTGCTGTGTGTGACGTAAGTCACCTAATGCCTACACTCAGACAAAAGAAAAGATGTTTTAAAAATACGATCATACCATATTTTTACCAAGGTTGCAGGTGAAAGCATGCTCTTACAACAATTACAAGTATTCTTCATTAGAACCCATGAACGTATCTCAGTGAAAGCAGGGGTCAATAAACATTGGTGACTGCACTGGGAACTATATAACTACCACAAATAGAATGAACATATCTAGTTGTAACAGAGCTGTGGGGGATGTCTTAGTTACATCTGCACATTTGCTGTGAATACCACTATCTTTTTAAAAAATAATTTGCAAAAATACTGAACTATTTTTAATCAAAAATACAGTTGCAATATATTGGCTCACTTTCACAAAGGAGAATAAGAATGTATCTTTTTTTTAATGTGGTATCTTCTAAATCATAGAAACAGCCTTATCTCTACAAGTCCACCCTGCTTTAACTGCAAGAAACTGAAACCATGCTATCAATTTGACTCAGTAACAATACACGTATGACTGCAAATATTTCAGACTTAACTTATAATTCATGTAACATTCTGCAAATACTAATTACTGGAAGAATTACATATAATAAAGAAGGAAAAGGTTTCCTAGAGACTCGTGAAGGTTTATACCAAATTTTTAGCAAGAGTTGGGGGTTGTGGGGGAGAAAAGCAAATTATGTGGAATTCTTAGTGAACTCAGTCATCCTTTATGAAAGGAACACATCTTAGACAAAAAAGGATTTTAAAATGCAAATTTTCTATGAAAAACATATAAATTTAGTGTTGAAATATAAGAGATATCCTACACAAAGGTCTCTGTGCATTTCTCAAGCTAATTCCAAAATTTATCCTTTTATACTCTGCTCTATGATCCTAGGGCTGGGGATCTGAAAACTACATTTCCCATTTGCCATCTGTCTTCCTGCTAGGTTCTGCCAATAAGGAACACTAGAGGGAAACTAGAAAGCATGACAAATGTGTTCCCTGTTCACTTGATATTCCTGTTAGTGTCCTGTAAGCAACAATGCTTTGCCCTTGCCAGCAACTGTTGGTTCGAGGCTCAAGTTTCATCCTAATTCTTTAGAGTTAGCAACAGCCACCAGGCAGCACCATCTCCTCAGGTCTTTGAGTCCCTATCTGCAGGTCCCATGCTCCTCTTTATTTCTCCAGTTCCAGAAGTGTTTGTTAGCTGTTTTCAGCAGTTATTACTCAGTTACCTCTGAGCTCTCATTTTTGCTCATTCAATCCTTTGACACCTATGTAACCGATTATCTATGTTATAGTCCCTCACTGAAATGCATAGTGAATTTCTGTTTTACTGAAGAAACCATGACTGTTACATTATCTACTGTGGTATTTGTAGCTACTAGCTACTTGACTTCAGATAACTAAACGTAAATCACCTTTTAATAATTAAAATACACATTAAGCATGATTGGTAAATTATAAAGGCATTTAATAAACAATTTCTCACAATTTAAAATTTTATTTTTGGTATAACATAATTGAAACACAGATGTATAAATGTTTCTTACTTAAAATAGGTAAAATAAAACTTAGGAAATATCAGATTGAAAAAGGACCTTAGAAACCAAATACTATATACCTTCTATCTAAAAAAGTATTCGTATTTCAATGGCAATTGTCACCATTTATTGAGGGCCTAACATAACATGATGTAGGGTACTTCATCTTTTCTCAATCCTCATAGCAATCCCATGAGATACACTTAATTACCCCCATTTCATAGTTAAGAAAATTTAAAAGGTTAGGTTTCTTGCCCAAGGTCACAATAGTCCCTAAGTGGCACAGAACTCAAACCTAGATGTTTCTTAAAAATGACTACTGATCTCTTCATTTCACCATGCTTCCTCCTTTCATTAATCCTGATAGCAATCTCTGTATAACTGCCACCAAAAGTCTTTGACACTACTCTTTAAATTGTTCATAGCTACAAGTAAGCTCTTAAATTAAGCTGAAATCTGTCTCCCTGCATCTTCTACATCCATGAGTTCTATTTTTGTCCCTTGGAGAAACACAGAAGTTAAATAATGCCTCCTAATGCCAACTCTGCTCTTTGTCCTGTTAGCCCTTTCTCCAGTGGCTCTTCATCAGTTGTTCTCTACTATAGAAATGTCCCAGTAGCATGACCTCAAAAGATACATTTAAATCAAAATCTGAAAATGCAATAACGTTCTAAGCATAAGAACAAAAGTCATTGTTTGAAAAAAAATCGTAATACAAATGATACCTTAGTGATTCAATAATCCTCAATTTTCTGTTTAGAACTGTGTTTATCAAATTTTCTTAGAGACATGAATGTTGAAACACATTCATCTATCCCATTCAATATATCCTTACCATGCATCTAATATATGCTACCTGTTGAAGACAGAGTGATAAATAAGACACAGGTCTTGTCCTCAAGGAACTCAAAGTCTGGCATATCAAGATATTAGCATATGCTTCAGTTTTAATTTGTTCATAGAGATACACAAGGATATATAACATTTTTGTGCCAGTGATAGCATGCTATACCTACTATTCTTTTTTTTTTTTTTTCTGAGATTGAGTCTCACTGTTGCCTGTGTTGGAGTGACGTGGTGCGATCTTGGCTCACAGCAACCTACACCTCCCAAGTTCAGGTGATTCTCCTGCCTTAGCCTCCCCAGTAGCTGGGACTACAGGCACCTGCCACCACACCCAACTAATTTTTGTATTTTTAGTAGAGACGGGGTTTCGCCACGTTGGCCAGGTTGGTCACGAACTCCTGACCTGTGATCCACTCACCCTGGCCTCTCAAAGTGCTGGGATTACAGGCAAGAGCCACCGCCCCCAGCCTATACATACTATTCTATGATCTATGGATAGACATTTAGGATGCTTATGATCTTTTTTATTACTAAAAAGACCTGCTGCAATGAATATCCTTGTAAATACATCATTTTGCATAAGTAGTTATTTATCTTTAGGATAACTAGAGTTTGTAGATTTTTAAAAGGGAATCGTACATTTAAAATTTTGTATATTTTTTCCAAATTATTCTCCATAAAAGTCATACCAACTAATCAGTTCTGCTATTAGACTAACTTTGAAATCTTAATTTGTTACAACACAGTTGACATATTGGGAACAATTTTAGCATAACACAAATTTTGTATTTGTTTATGCTTGATTTTATCCTCAAGAAACTAGATAAATGTAGAAAACTGTACCTAGCTAAACAAAGCAAGGTAGACATATACAAATCACGTACCTCCAACGTCCACCTCAGCTTACGGAGGTGCAAGCTCACATGCGTCACAAGCCGAACCCATTCACATTCACATTTGCTGTTACAAGTTTCCAACCCATTTTGGATAACCTTTCTCCCACCACTTTACAATATGGAAGATTTTGTGTTCCATATTGAAAACATGCCAGACTTTGAGTTCCTTGAGGACAAGAACTATCTCTTGTTTATTATGGCACAACTGACTGTATTTCCTTTTAAAAGTACATCAATATGTCTGTTTTCCTGTAACTGTGAAAACAGTGTGTTGGCAGCTTTTTAAATCTTATTAATATGATAGGTAAGAAAGGTGCCTTACTAACTCACGAGGTGCAACCCTTCTAAGGCCCACTTCCATAAGCAAAGTTCAGGACTTTCTGAAGGTAATGTACATGTTTATTGTATTTAGCCATTCATGTACTTAGCCATTTAACATGTATTTTTAAACTTGTGCTACAATTTTCATTAGGGTCTTTAATTTTCTGTGTCACTGATGAAGTTTTTGAGTGTTGTGCTCCTAATCTCATTTTTCTCACAAGCTCTGTGTTTTTATGGAGCAATTTTGCCTGGCACAGCTATTTTTAGGAACATATATGTTGAATTATGGCAGAACTGACTGTATTCGCTCCTAACAATATATGAATGTGTTTTCTCATAACTGTAAAAACAGTAATAACAGTAAGATAGGTAAGAAAGGTACCTTATTAAGGGTCACCTTGCATTTTACTTGAATTTAATGTAAAAAAATTAAAACAAAGAAACGATCCACATTTTTTCCACTTAATGACAGCCAATTTTTTTTTCAATTAAAATAATCTCTGTCAACACAGACCTACTGACATCACCCATTCTTTTAATTTTCCTTTCTAATCTCTCAAAAGAATTTTGGGAATTCTGGGTCAAACAGTATACCTGCTATCTCCATACATATAAATGATCTCGAAGTACAAAACTGTGTTACTTTCAGGTTCTTCTGTGGTCTTGCACACCACATATAAGTAGGAAATCATTTTCTAATTTGGCATAAAATAAATGAGAACAAAACTTTCGTTTGAAATGTATAGAGTTGATAGATCTCTGAATATCATCAGTGGTATGAAATAATACTGTAAGCTGCGCAGGGTGGCTCATGTCTATAATTTCAGTACATTGGGAGGCCAAGGCAGAAGGATCACTTGAGACCAGGAGTTTGACACCAGCCTAGGCAACATCGTGAGACCCTGTCTCTATAAAAAGGTAAACAATTAGCTGGATGTGGTGGTGTGCACCTTGAAGTTCCAGTTACTCAGGAGACTGAGGTGGGAGGATCCCTTGAGCCTGGAAATTCAAGGTTGTAGTGAGTAGTGATTGTGCCATTGCACTCCACCCTGGATGACAGAGTGAAATCTTGTCTCAAAATAAATCAATAACAACTACAACAACAATAATAATATTGTCAACTACCAACTATCAGACGAGCCTTATTTAATTTTTGTTTGGAAAATACAAATTTGACAAGCAAGCTGAGTAGCTGGTTTAAAAGGCTACACTTCTTTATTATTTCAAAAAGGGATTTATGGAAGAACATGGAATGTTTGTAGGACCTACAAATACTGACTAGAGGGGGGGAACTAATCAATACTGTATGGATTCTGAATAAGGTCTAAACTGCATACTTCTTGCAAATTCAAAATATATGGTGTGGGAAACATACCTGAAGGGCAAGTGGAATAGGCGTGCTGGCAATTTTTTATATGTAATGGAAGAACATGGTTGAAGGTGAATCAGTGAAAATCATAAGGTAGACACCCTGCACTAAATTCCTTAAGTTACCTCTTGACTAACTTCCCAGCCAATGTCTGGGATAGGGATAAAGGTCATTCTAAATGGGAAAAGATATGTAGCTGTGGTACTAAGGAACTTGATAACTAAAGGTAAAAGAGAAAACTGATATATCTATAGAATGAGGGCTCAGAACTGTTTATGGTCATGGTTCATTTAGATGAGGGTTAAAGATCTTTTTATGTCCTGAATTGTATCCCCAACCCCCCAATTCATATGTTGAAGTCTTAACCCCTAGTACCTCTGAATGTAACTGTATTTGGAGACAAGGTCTTTAAAGGGTTAATTATATTCTCAAAAGAGAGGAGATTAAAACGCAGACATGCACAGAGACTATGTGAAGACAGGGAGAAGATGATCTACAAGCCAAGAGAAGGGGTCTCAAAATAAATCAACCCTGCCAACACCTTGATCTCAAACTCCTAGCCTCCAGAACAGTCAGAATATATGTTTCTGTTTAAGCCATCCAGTCCGTTGTACTTTGCTATGGCAGCCCTCACAAACTAATACAGACCTAAAGAGAAGGGTCTATAAAAATAATCAAATTAAGAAGGGTATCTAAAATTCGTTGGAAACTCAATAAATATAGTGCTTCTTTTGAGTTAAAAGTGCAGTAGAGCACTGATGTGGGAAAGTGTGGTTTTCCCCATTCACTTCAGCCCTGCGTGTACTAGAGTAGGAAGCATAAAAGTGAATGACCAAATAGTAGCTGATCAGACATGAGAATGAGAGATGCATTTGTATCAGTGCAATAGAGGCAAACATACAATGTGAGAACTAAAAACTTTGGAATTACTAACACTTTATGACACTCCAGGAACCATCATTTTTATTTCCTTTCTTCTATCCCTCAACTTTAGAGTCAAGAAGATTTTAAATGGCCAGAGTACTTTTTGATAAAGGGATTTGTTTTTATTTAGTAAATATTAATACTCTCAAAATAAAATTTGGCAAAAATTTTACTGTCACATAATAAAAAGGCCAAAATAACATCTCCAGTTCTACTCCCAAAGTCATATCATACAAAATAATAAGCAATACCCTCCATACTAATAGAAACAACAAAGTTTAAGGTTATTCAAATGACTTACACAATAATCTCCCTGCCTGCTTGGCTTCCATTATTGGTACAGATATGAGCAAACTGATAGATTTCTATGGGAGTCAGAAAAAGTTTTTATTGTTGACAGCAACAAACACACTCTGTGGAGCAGATGCTGTCATCAAATTGTAGTATTATTCAGTTACTCTGCTTTGAAATTAAGTGAAGTACTTGTTTAAAAACGTTTTCTCATTAGAATGCACAATGATCATTTAAAATTCTATTTGCTATAACAGGATATTTCTATCACATTGCAATCTGGACTGTGCCATAGACACTATTGTACTTGAACAGATGGAAATCATAAAGTGATATTTAGCCACAGATTTCCTGTCATATAGTTTTGCAAACTGAAAGAGGAAAAATCAACATTTGCAACCAACTAAAAACAAAATACTATCTAGTAAGTTAAAGTGATGCTAATGTGACATAAGAATAAAAATGCATTCAATTTAATTGTACTGTGGTTTTTGGGGGAAAAAGCAAATGTTAAAAAGATATTTTACAAATTTAGTCAAGTTTATGATGGGGGCAGGGCCCAGAGGAGTGATGTGAAAGACACCTACAACATACAAACTGTGACATTGCATGTAAGTTTTAATGGATCGAGTGCTGTATGTCCTAGTAAACTCAATATTTGATAGTTAAGAGTCTCACTCTGTCGCCCAGGCTGGAGTGCAGTGGCACAATCTCAGCTCACTGCAACCTCCGCCTCGCAGGTTCAAGCAATTCTCCTACCTCAGCCTCCTTAGAAGCTAGGATTACAGGTGTGTGCCAACACGCCCAGCTAATTTTTGTATTTTTAGCAGAGACAGGGTTTCACCATGTTGGCCACGCTGCTCTCGAACTCCTGACCTCGTGATCTGCCCGCCTCAGTCTCCCAAAGTGCTGGGATGACAGGTATGAGCCACCACGCCTAGCCCATGAAGAGCTTTTTAACTTATCAGCAGATGAATGTCTAATCTGTTAACCACGTAAGACCACATTGCTGATTCATGTATCTAAAATTCTTGGTTCTAAACTCACAGTTTTGAAAATTCAATACAGTCATCAAAACTAACATTATAGAGAAATATATTCCAGATGCAGGTGCTCAAGAATGCCAATCTAAAGAAACATCATAATTTATATCATAGTAATTTATATACCTAAGATTCCATGCATCTTACAAACACATAATGTATCAGTCGACGTTCAATTAGAAATTAGAAATCACACAGGAGTTTGAACAGGGAAAATTCAACATAAATAATTATTATTATAACTAAACAGAGTACTGGAGTAACACAAGATTGGCTACTAAGAAGTAAAGAGAACTCTAGAACATAAAACAGCAGATATAATGTGCAGCCACCACCCTTAGGACAAAAATGGAGTGGCCAAGAAAGAATACCTACTATATCCCCCAGACTGAGATCCAAATTTTGTTGGATATGGCTCACTGGATGGCAGAGAAGATGCTGTAGTGCTGCATCAGCAGAATTTGCTGGAAATCTGTCCTCGAGAGCACCATGAAAAGCTATTCATGGGTGGTGTCTCATCGGAAGCACTATACTTTAAAACCACCCAGAAGATGCAGGCTGCTAGGTGCTGCTGGTTGCCATGTACTACAGGAGCCAAACGCTATTGCTACAAGCAGCAAAAGCAGCAGAATTATTCTGCTACAAAACTGCCTGGTGGGTGGATAGGGTATAGAGTCCTGCAGGAAGCTACTGGCTGTTGGGTGCAGATGACCATTTTGCACTTTAGGAGCCAGGAAAGCTGCAAGCACTCAAAAACCAGTAAAGAAGTTCCCTGCCTCCTTTAATGGCATTGTGTCAGTACCCTTAACTGAAGTTAATATTGTGCCAGCTGGCAAAGGAAAAATATTTAAAGGATTCATCTCCATTTTCCCAGGGCAGTCAATGAGGGGTAAATAATGTTTTTTCTCTTTTGTGACTTTTATCTTTGAAAGGTAAATACAGAGGTAAGAGTTAAACTGATGAGTAACACACTCAGCTAGAATTCCAAACTGCTATGTTTTACCTTGAGAAAGGGAAAATAAAGTTGTAGGTCAATGAGTCAAGGATGAGAAAATCTTAGGTAAAATTAATTCCTTAAACCTCAGTTTTCCTAACTTTAAAATAAGGGAACGACCATTCATATTTAAGATACCTTTGTGGGGGGATGGATAGGTAAAATACAAAATTTGAATATTCTGATTTGGGGCCTGTTTTCCCTTGGAAACATAGGCTAAGCCAAAAGAAAGGACACATATATCAAAAATCAAAAAGCATAAAATATGCAAATAACTGTTTTTAACAAGTTTATTCTTGTTGAAACAAAAGACAAATGACTGTCTCCATTGTCTTCTGTTAATATGCCTATCAAGCATGATTAGCTAATACTTAGAACATTTCTCCTTGCTGTGTAGATATAACACATGGTTATAATGGCTAGACTATGACATGTGGTAAATATGAAGAAAATGGTAATTTTAAAGAGAGAGAGGCCACGTGCAGTGGCTCATGCCTGTAATCCCAGCACTTTGGAAGGCCAAGCAGGCACATCACCTGAGGTCAGGAGTTCAAGACCAGCCTGGTCAACATAGTGAAACTCCGTCTCTACTAAAAATATAAAAATTAGTTGGGCATGGTGGTGCTCGCCTGTAGTCCCAGCTACTTGAAAGGCTGAACCAGGAGAATCGCTTGAACCTGGGAGGCAGAAGTTGCAGTGAGCTGAGATTGCACCACTGCACTCCAGCCTGGGCGACCAAGAGATTTCATCTCCTCTTCAGCAAAAAATAGAGAGAAGAGAGAGAGAGAGAGAGAGAGAGAGAGAGAGAGAGAGAGAGAGAGAGAGAGAGACTGTTAACCTAGACATAAATTTTGTTTTCATTCCCTGCATTCTTAATTTTATAGCCTCAGCCTAGGAACCTCATTCACTCCCATGTTGATACCTAAATCTTCATTTCTAGGCTAATCTTTCCAAAATTCAAGACACTTACGCGTCTTAAAGTTAACGTATCATATGTAACAACCAAGTTCCTTTAAAAATGTCATAAAAATTGACCCCAAAAAGAAAGTGAAAACCTGAAAAAAACCCAATAACCCTTAAAGAAACTAAAATGACAGTCAAAAATCTCCACCATCCTATAGCAACTCACACTCTGTTCCAATAGGTATCAGGTCCACAGCATATGGCCAAACAGAGCCAAAAGGTAGAATGCGGGCAGGGGTGAATGGCCTGCAGGCACTTGGTTGCTACATTCAATTTTGTGTGATTTATGTACAGCTGCTGTAACTTGGAAGTCCTGGGGAAATATTATTATAAACCAACTTTACTTTCATATTATATTGATGTTATTTCCTTATAACATATAACACATAACCCAAATTATTTTCTGAAATAATGTAATAGAATAGATTGTGCTATGTTTCTGTATAATTTTATTTGAGAAAGAATTCTACTGAAAGGAAGGAAGGCAGAAGAGAGAGAGGGAGAGAGAGGGAGAGGGAAAAGGAGGGAGAGAAGAAAGAAAGAGGGCAAGAAAGGGTAAAGAATAAATTAATTCACTGATTGATTCACCTGGAAAACAACTGCATTAGACTATCATCTCCAAAACTAACGTCTCCCATCCAGGTTTCTAATGGGAGGTGAAGAGGTAATGAGCTCAAGGTTAAATATACTGATGATAAACCAAGATTCATGGAAGCTATGTCACTCTGCTTTTAACTGAGTCAATCCAGAGTGGATTAGCACCTTTGGCTTTAAATTCTTAGTTAAATATATAATAACCAAAAACAGAAACAAACAACAATACAAAAACTCATTCATTCTCATTAAGAAAAAGAGCTAAACTGCTTTTCATTGGCTTTAATTTTTAATTCTAAGGTAGAAATTCAAAATAATATCACTCTAAACCAGAAATTTAAAGTAAGATGGGCCACCTTATGGCATTTTCTTCCACATGCCCTTTAAGAAAACACCCCACATAAAAAAATAACAAAGGTACTGCTAATTAAAGGCATGTTATTGTCAACCTTAATAACAAACTGAGAAAGACTCACTAAAAGAAAGGTATTTGGAAAGATCATTGTAATAAGAATACCTGTATCACAGTAAACTATGTGTCCATTTAGGGAAGTTAGGAAGGCAACAGTTTTTAAAGGAAAAATTAGGAGGATTAGATAATTGTTTTAAAATATCCTTGGCTACAAAGATTAGTAACGGGTGACACCAGTCGGAGGTTGACAGTCAGTTATTGGGCAGATGTCTTGGGTAGAAGTATTTTTTGAGTAAAGTTGTGATGGTCTTTGTGCAAGGTTGTGGTTTTTATGGAGTCTTTTATGATAGTTTTTATCAGGCATGCAAGCATGAGAATCCTCTCTTCACAGTTTCCTCCAGCTCTACTTGTCACGGTTTTGTTTTTTTTTAACATTAGTGATTCCATTTTGATTTTGACAACTTTTATACTATATAGCTGTTCTAAAATTTCATTTTACAAAATGAATATTGATATGGTTTGGCTATGTGCCCACCC
This sequence comes from Ateles fusciceps, assembly GCA_036589455.1. Lineage (NCBI taxonomy): Eukaryota > Metazoa > Chordata > Mammalia > Primates > Atelidae > Ateles > Ateles fusciceps. The sequence goes on along the minus strand of JAZHEH010001331.1, from coordinate 1,134,314 downwards.
AAATCACATCTCAAATTGTAACTCCCATAATTCCCATGTGTTGTGGGAGGGACCCAGTGGTAGTTGACTGAATCATGGGGATGAGTCTTTCCCATGCTGTTCTTGTGCTTTAAAATAAGTCCCACAAGATCTGATGGTTTTATAAAGGGGGAGTTCACATGCACAAGCTCTCTTGCCTGTTGCCAAGTAATATGTGTCTTGCTTCCCCTTCAACTTCTGCCATGATTCTGAGGTCTCCCGCAGTCATATGGGAGTGGAGGGTCCATTAAACCTTTTTCCTTTATAAATTACCAGTCTTGGGTATCTCTTTATTAGCAGCGTGAGAACCGACTAATACAGTAAATTGTTACTGAGGTAGTGGGGTGCTGCTGTAAAGGTACCCAAAAATGTGGAAGCAACTTTGAATCTGGGTAATAGGCAGACGTTAAACAGTTTGGAGGGCTCAGAAGACAGAGCGATGTGGGAAAGTTTGGAACTTTCTGGAGACTTGGATGACTTTGACCAAATGCTGCTCATCACAGATGGAGATGAGGAACTTGTTGGGAAGTGAAATAAAGGTGACTCTTACTCTGTTTTAGCAAAGAAACTGGTGGCATTTTGCCCCTACCCTAGAGACCTGTGGAACTTTGAACTTGAAAGAGAGGACTTAGGGCATCTGGTAGAAGAAACCTCTAAGCAGCAAAGCATTCAAGAAGTAACTTGGGTGCTGTTAAAAGCATTCAGCTTTATGTACTCACAAAGATATGGTTTGGAATTAGAACTTATGTTTAAAAGGGAAGAAGAGCATAAAAGTTCAAAAAATTTGCAGCCTGACAATGTGATAGAAAAGAAAAGCCCATTTCCTGAGAAGAAATTCAAGCCAGCTGCAGATATTTGCATAAATAACAAGAAGCCAAATGTTAATCACCAAGACAATGAGGAAAATGTGTCTAGGGCATATCAGGTCTTCATGGCAGCCCCCTCCCTTCACAGGCTCAGAGGCCTAGGAGGAAAAAATGGTTTCCTGGGCCAGGCCCAGTCTTGCTGTTTTGTGTAGTCTTGGGAATTGGTGTCCTGCTTCCTAGCCAGGGATAAAAGGGGCCAAGTACTGCCCATGCAGTGGCTTCAGAGAGTGCAAGCCTCAAGCCTTGGTGGCTTACAAGTGATATTGGGCCGGTGGGTGCACAGAAATCAGAAATTGAGGTTTGGGTATTGCTATTCATTCAGCAAGGACCCCCTCGCCTAACAGACCCATAGCTAAACACATCAGTGACCAGCACACAACAGAGCCTAATTTTATTTAAAAAGAAAGGAGGAGGAAATGTTGCTATTCACTTGGGGTGGTTGGTAAAATATTACAGAAAATATTTAGGGAAAGTTATATAGTCTCAAACCTTTTGGAAGGCCAAAAGGTTTTACTGGGGCAGGCCAAAAGCAGCCGGTCAGTCCATTATGTTGTTAGGGAGAGATAGAGACAATCAAAGGCTTTACCCTACACCCATTTGTCTGCACTCTGTTTACTCATGCAAATTTTGTGCTGGGTGGCCTCTCCAGTGAAGATCAAAGGGGGAATTACCTGTTAATAGCATTTACTCTGGGCCCCAGAACCTAAAGCTTTTATCAGTTGTAAAACCACTTTTAACCATGTTACTTATCTACAATTGTGTTAACTTAAAAACTCTGCTGTAAAATCTTAAGGGAATAAATGTGTGATGGACAGAAGGTCTGGGTTGATTTTGCCCTCTAAAAGCAGCCAACAGCCATCCCTAGCCCACTTGAAACACTGTAATGGTGTAAGAGTGCATTTATTCATCTGTCATTAAGTCAAGGTCTGCAGGTCAAACTTCCGCAAATTTTGGCTGTGTGCCCACCCAAATCACATCTTGAATTATAGCTCCCATAATTCCCATGTGTTCTGGGAGGGGACCCAGTGGGAGGTAACTGAATCACAGTGGAGACTCATGTCTCATTTGGGAACCTCACCTAGATTTCAGAGGATGTATGGAAATGCCTGGATGTCCAGGCAGAGGTGTGCTGCAGCTATGAAGCCCTCATGGAGAACCTCTGCTAGAGCAGTGTGGAAGGGAAATGTTGGGTGGGAGCCCACATACAGAGTCCCCCACTGGGGTACTGCCTACTGGAGCTGTGAGAAGAGGGGCACTGTACTCCAGACCCCAGAATGGTAGACAGCTTGCACCATGCACCTGAAAAAGCTGCAGACACTCAAAGCCAGCCCATGAAAGCAGTCACAAGAGGGGCTGTACCCTGCAAAGTCACAGGGGCAGAGCTGTCCAAGACCATGGGAAGCCCACCTCTTGCATCAACATGACCTGGATGTGAGACATGGAGTCAAAAATGATCACTTTGCAGCTTTAAGGTTTGACTGTCCCACTGGATTTCAGACTTGCATGGGGCCTGTAGCACTGGAAGATGATATTGCGGAGAGGAGAATCAATTAATTATTAATCAATGCAATTGCATGCAGGCTGAAGGAGAACTGATAATTAGGTTACTATGCAAATACAAAAAATAAATTGAGCAAGATTTCAAGTTAATTTTCCATAGCTACTAAACAATAGAAATAAAACCTTATGTCCTAGCTATGCTACTTGCATCTCCAAAATCATGCATAAAGAAGAAAGTTACAATATCAATTCCTCAAGATACATATCTTAGACCTAAATCTGTCACTTTGACAAAGTGCTTTTGGCTTTGGACTGTAGTGCTGTCAAATAAGAAAAATTCTTGTTTACCCTAACAGAGGTGCTCAATATGAAATTAAGATTTAAATTATGCTGATTTTGTTAGTTAAGACAGATGGTTATCCTATAAAATAACAATATACAATGCCCTAATTCTATTATTGATGAGTTCATTGAAGAATAAAAAAAAAAGTGAACTCATTTATAGAATCAATCTTTCAAGTGGCATTAAGAATACTGGGGAACAGCTAGGCGCAGTGGCTCACCCCTGTAATCTCAGCACTTTGGGAGGCTGAGGCAGGAGGATCACTTGAGCCCAGGAGTTCCAGACCAGCTTGGACAACATAGTGAGATCCTGTCATTACAAAAAAATTTAAAAATTAGCTGGGTATGGTGGCATGCACCTGTGGTCCCAGCTATTGGGAGGCAGAGGCAGGAGAACTGTTTGAGCCCAAGAGTTCAAGGCTGCAGTGAGCTATGATCATGCCACTGCATTCCACTCTGGGCAAAATTTAAAAAAAAAAAAAAAAAAGGATGCTGGAGGACAAAATTTCGGTAAAAAGTAAAAAAAAAATTATAACCGAACAAAAACATAATGGAATGGATGGCTTGTTGATTTGACAGGAAGGAAATTCAGAATCTCTGTTTTTACGTTCAGAATCATTTGCTACTCATTAATAGGAATATTTTTCTGTAAGAAATGTGAAGAGGCCAAGCGTGGTAGCTCACGCCTATAATCTCAGCACTTTGGGAGGCCGAGGCAGGCACATCACCTCAGGTCAGGAGTTTGAGACCAGCTTAGCCAACATGGTGAAACCTCGTCTCCACTAAAAATATGAAAGTTAGCTGGGTGTGGCAGCACATGCCTATAGTCCCAGCTATTCAAGAGGCTGAGGCAGGAGAATTGCTTGAACTCAGGAGGTGAAGGCTGCAGTAAGACAAGATCATGGCACTGTACTCCAGTCTGGGCAACAGAGGAAGCAAGATTCTGCCTCAAAAAAAAAAAAAAAAAGTAAAAGCATGAAAATATATTTGTGGTTTTATATGCTTTTATTGTGTTTTAGATAAGTAAGAAATATTACTTTAAAAGCTCTAGTACTTCAAAATATTTCAAATTTATGAATAGAAGAGCAGAACATCTAGTGTTAGTCTACATATGAAAATATCAAACACGAAAAATAAAAATGTTTAATTTGTTACTCCAAACTTCTCTTCTGGCTCCTTCACCAGAATGGTACTCTATACAAAAAACGAGGCAGGAATGATATTTTCTCCTACATTACTGTCAATTTAATTTTGTAGTAAGAAGTTACCAGTGTTGATATAAAATGACATAATATGCTCTGTACATTCACCAGTATCACTGATTTTACTGTTACTTCCTAATTTCATTCTAGAATATGTGAATAATTAAGAAAAAAATCAAGAATCATGTAAAAGGTTAAAAAAAGTAGTGGTTCTCTACCATGAACAGTAGGGATGAGGCAGTGGTTGGTGCAGTTGGGAGAGAGAAATGTTAACTCTTACGTGACAAATAGTATTACAGTCCTAATATTAGCTGCTCCCCCCTTAACAAGCCTGTTCCTATAGAAGGCTTACACTTCTTGCTTTCATTTGACCTGCTTTACCAACGAAATGTGAAAGTGCTATGTGCCAGTTTCAAGCAGAAGTTTTAAGAGCCATGATACAAGTCCTGCTATCACATCTTCCCCTCTCCCCTTTATCCTAGGTATCAGAATAAGGGGGCACAGAGCAGAACACAGCAGATTCACAAAGTACACATGAGAACAAATAAGCCACTGAAATTTTGGAGTTGTTTCCTATGACAATTTTTACCAAAAGCTGACTAATGAACCATGATATGTGGGGGAGTGAGAGAGATGTCCAACACTGTAAACAATTCAGACATTAAAAACAGTCAAATGGTATATACCCATGGCAACTACTGAACATGAAGTCCATTTCTGTGTTTGTTAGTAGCGGCCCAATTGTATATCAGGGGACTACCATAAATAACAAAACCAGGTGCTCCCATTTTCTTGAAGTCTCTTCAATGTCTGAGATTGCATTTAATTTGAGCCTGTTCACCTTTCCCACTACTTTCCAAAGATTACTGGAGAGAAGTTCAATTACCACACTTAACTGTTTTACATATAGTTTAAAGGGATGGGGGAAAGGTAAATGCATACTACACATTGTACATAACAGAGGTAATAGCAACAAGCTAGAAATTCACAATATTGTCCACAGTAATTTTCTAATTTCAAACTCCTTGTGGGCCAGTGCGGGATGGCTCATGCCTGCCATCTGGGAGGCTGTGGTGGGCGACTGCTTGAGCTCAGGAGTTTGAGATCAGCTTGGACAAGACGGTGAAACCTCATCTCTACAAAAATTACAAAAATTAGCGGGATGTCGTGGCATGCTCCTGCGGTCCCAGCTACTCGGGAGGCTGAGGCAGGAGGATCACTTGAGCCCTGGAGGTTGAGGCTGCAGTTAGCCATGATTATGCCACTGCACTCTAGCCTGGGTGACAGAGTGAGACCCTGCCTCAAAAATCAAATAAATTAATTTAATTAAATGAAACTCCTTCTGATTTTTGTAATTTGGTAGCTACAGAATCAGCAACTAGATTTTCATATTTTCAATACTGTTTACGAGGAATTTTTACCATGATGGGGTTTGCCAAACCTTCCTAAGCTACAGCCAGTCAAACATGAACAGCTGTACCCACTCCAAGTCTTTTCAATTTTATCCTGCATTGTTTCCTAATAAATTCACCTACTTGCCATTTTTAATGGCTTATCAAAACATTAATTTATGAGCTGGACTAAAAGGTTACTTGCTACTGAATTTAGAAAGTTCTCTTAAGAACTGCCTTGGAGTTTCTGGATAACTGATACTAAAGCAAATGCAAGTAAGTAAGCAGTCATGTCATTTTTGCTCAGTAATTATGTTTCAAAATATTACAGTGTATAAATGTTTTGTCAAAACATGACACAAGCAATCAGTCTTCATTTCTGCTTAAGTGCTAGATATAATTTAATTATCAATTTGTAAATATGAGTCATTAACTAATGGTATATGTCCTTCAACATGTTATACATTATTTTGCCCTAAGAACATGAATTGTGAAAAGAAATGAGACAAGTTTCTCATAGGAGTAGTCTTATACTAACAAGACCTATAAGTCTTATACTAATAAGACCCACTGGACTTGTCTTCTTATTTTTAAGTCACTCCACATATTAATCTTATCTCAGGAGAATTTCAGGTAAATTGACTTTGCTTCTCAGAGATTTAATACAGGAAACATTCTACTTAAATCATTTGTCAGGAAGACCAGACCAAAAGCAGTGTCCAAGAATGCCCAATTTAAGCAATTTTCTATTAAAATATTACTTCTTTCTTTGCTGGGTTAAGTAGCAATGGAGGAAGGGTTTACAGTGTGCCTACATAAACTGGTTATATGTATAAAAGAAATCAGGAACAATAAACTGTGGAAGGCCGCAGGAGGTCTCTTGGGGAGGAAGGCCTCTCCATTCCTTATGTTCTGGTGCAGGGTGACCTACACTCTGCCACCATAAACATTGTGCTCAAGATGTAAAATCCCTTTATAGCACTAAGATGTAACCATATTTGTAGCCTCCTTGTAAGGCCCATGTTCCACCAGCTGCACATAGATAATAGGCTAAAAATAACCACATGTTCTTGTTTTGTGAAACTCCCACACCACCATTGTTATCAATCTTTAGAATGACACACCAGTTGCGGCTCACTCATTCAGTTCTGGCTCACTAATTCACTCCACCATCACGTCACCCTCTCCCCACCATCACTCTACCCCTACCCTATAGATCAAAGTGATTGTAACCAATAATCACTGAGAGATCAGAGCTCAGGGCCTTCACTGCCTCCAGTAATAAGTGATGGCCCCCTGGTCCCACTTTCACTCTTAATCTTTTTCTCAATCCTTTGTCGCCACCAAACTTGGGGGTACCCACAGGTGATGTGGGGGCTGGTTCCCTATATTTCCTCACAATTCAGAAATCTCAGTATCTTTTTTCAGTTATATACTACAATTTAAAATTAATTTTATACCTACTATGTACCCACAAAAATTACAAATAAAATTTTTTAAAAATAATTACTTTCAGATTAATTTGCAAATAAGAAGATAGATTTTTACCGTTTTATTTTACTGAAAACTAAAATTGCATAGTTGAGACTGTTGACAGATTTTAAAATAGATGCACAGGAATATACAGAAAATCATAAACACAGCACTTCAAGGAGAATTTGATGCCATTATTTTTAAATTAAAGAGAGACAAGGACACTGGCATTGAGACAGTAATGGTATTCTGCATTAGCATTGTGCATAAATAATAAATTATGTCACACTGCAAATACTGTAAAATCAAGTGTCATGAAGTAGCCTTAGAATGGAAAAAATATCGTAAAGCTGTGAATCAATGGAGAAATGTCAGAGGAGTGCAAAGTATTTTGAGGTGAAAAAAACTGAGTATAAAGCAACAGGTATGAAGTGAAACAGGAGGTGGTTTCTCCTATCACATTTAACCGGCCTTGCTATGTTGGGAGCATATAATTACCAACATATCTCTCTCACAGTGCTTGAGCATATGTCCTTCTGTGCATCCTCCAAAATAACTATGAGCCAAACCTCTAGGTATTCCTACCATTGTAAAAATGGTGACAGTAGCTACAAATTAAATATTTGGTAGATATTTTTACTCATGTGTTTGGAAGCCAAGCATCACAAAATAAAAAGATAAAACAGAAAATGCATATACACACATACATGTATATCTTAGGATGTTACATGAATATTTGTGTGTGAAAGCACATGTATGAAACTATATTCTACAATGTAACTTTAAAAAAAACTAGAACAAGTAGTATCATAAACTGATATGTCTGAGTTTCTAAATGATTTTCATTTGCTTCTGGTATGACTGCAGGGCTGAAGGAAAGAAATTAAAAGGTTATTTAGGTATAACCTATACAGAACTTGTTGACCAAAACACCTGTATGCTATTGTTAGAAATTTGACTCTTCTTCCTGCTGCAATGGACAGCATTACTTGCTTAGTCTAAAATATCTTCTCTTTTGTAAGACTGCTGTTTTACTCACTCCACACTATAGAGAAAAACAGTACTAGCAGCCATGTAATGAAAGGAGTAGAAGAATTCTACAACAGAATGTTAACAATGACTTGTCCTTAGCGCTCTAACTCAGCAGCAGCTAGTGAACAAAAATTATTGCTAATGAAGAGATTAGGCTAAAATATTTAATATTGTAAATATTTAAAAATCAATTTTAGATTAATCATAGTATGTTAATACTATGAGAAGAACTGACTAAAATGATTCAAACTTTAGCTGGAATTCTCATAGCATGATTTACCTTTACATGGATGGCAATCTTAAGCATTAATAATTTGATGTAGAATGGATCAATATAAAGAAATAATTCAATTTATTTCATTCAGAATTTTCATCTTAGCCATTCTAATTAACTAAAATCTGTAACCATTTGGCTATTAATCATCTGTACAAAGAATTACTAAGTGTTGCCTTTAATAAAAATACAATCTCATGATAATAGGCTTCATCAATCAGCAGGCAGGCATTGCCTACATATGCAAACCAAGTCCTGTTGATTACTAACTGCTCTGTGTGCATTATTTACTTTAATGCCCTTTATTTAAGGATTTCTTGCATGTCTGGGTTGTGCTGTAATAATAAACCAGTTCAGCAATTCCAATGGCTCATAGCATTACTAAATGTCTTCTTCTGAACCTTTTGGCAACAAAAAATAAGTGAGTGGGTCATGTCAGTGCTAAATTTTTTCATTAATTCACTACTATCCTTAGGCATTACTAGTGCATTTTAACGTAACAGAAAACATTACAAGTAAAACAGTAATCATTTCCCCCAAATTGCACTGGGATGCTAAACAACCTATTACAAAACTTACCAGTGTGTTTCAAGAATTTCACAAAAAAAATGTTTATTTAAAGTTTTTTGTCATAATAACAGTTTAGGTAAGAATTTCTCTTATTCTATCTAATATTTAAAATGTTATGAAAACCCTAATTTTATACAAAAATAATACGACTCTAGAAACAAATCTTCTTTTTCATTCAATTGAAAACATGACAAGAATATTTTCTTTACATGTAAGAAGTAGAGTCAGCAGTAATGTAATCTTCTATTTCTCACAAAATGCTAACAGAAATCCACTCTTTTCTTCCATCATACTTATTCTTAATAAAATTCTAAAGTTATTTTATCACAGGCAAATCCTTCAAATACAATAAATTTTGGAAATGTGATAGAGGAGGACTGGTATGTGAGGTCTTTCACTATGTAATTATATTTTAGGAGCATCTCAGTTCACCTAGTAAGAGAATCTCTTCAACATGCCACAAAGGCCATCTGAATACTCCTGTATCCAACAAGTAATGATATATAAAAGAAGATCACTCAAATTATATACATTTATTTAATAATTATTGAATCCACAATTGCTACAGAGATCATGTTTTCAGTATTATTTTGTCAACAGTGTCAATCACTGATGTTTATTTATACACTAAATGTCTAATTATCACTCAATTTTGTCTTCTATTACAGTTAATTTTTTTTACTGGCTATATCTTAATATTAAATATAATGATTTAAGAGTCAATTAGTTAAAATAACAAAAATACACTAAATATTTTCTTTGCTTAAAAAGGTATCAGGATTGATTTATATAGGAAAATTGGAGGATCAGGTATACCAACCTTGAGCTAACAAGACAAAATACTGAAAGCTCAAGAAAAATAAAAAAACCAACATATACAGAAAAGGATTCTGCCTCTATGTGGGCAAAAGGGAATTCATAATATCATAAGCAATCCTTCTCAATTTGAGACTCACAGCAAAAGATATCAACTTTCAAAGATATTGATACAAAGAATAAAACAATCAGCAGAAGAACACGATAACTATCTTTAAACATGTCAACTGCTATCCTGTGGAAGGCTGATTAGACTAGGCTTAAACTTTTAACTCCAGAGTTCAAAAGTGGGACCACGGAATGGAAAATAAGAGACACTTTTTGTTCAACTAATTATTCAAACTATTATTTCCAATAATGACCTATTTAAAAATAAAATAGATTGTCCTTTACTAATGTAACCATTTGTAGAAATTTTAAGTATAGGACTGATGCTGGCCTATCAAAAATAATATGGCCTGGATTCCTATGTTACTTGAGAATATGCACTATATGGTTCCTAAGTCTCCCTGTAACTCTTAATATTCTTTGAAAAATTTGAAGCTCTATAGCACCTGTAATGTTAGTGTCCACCGTGAGTCCACTGTGAATTTCTAGAAAGGCTATTTTGTCTTTTATATTCTCATATCAAACTATGGATGGAATTAGTTCAGGGAATAAACTCAAACTGGCACAAAAAACTTTATCATTCTTCAGATGACAGTGATTCTAATAGTAAATATTTCTCTGCTTATAAACAGTATCTACTGTACAATGCATTCCTCTGACTAACAAACAGCCCCTTAGTAAAGACTGACATGTAATCATACCTTTTAGATTATAAATTTAATGTTGAGATGGGTGGCTAGTAGTCAGTGAATATATATATTTTTTGTTTGTTTCGTTTTGTTTGTTTTGAGATGAAGTCTCCCTCCGTTGCCCAGGTTGGAGCACAGTGGCGTGATCTCAGCTCACTGCAACCTCCACCTCCCAGGTTCAAGCGATTCTCCTGCCTCAGACTCCAAAGTAGCTGGGATTACAGGCACCTGCCTCCATATCCAGCTACTTTCTCTATCTGTAATAGAGATGAGGTTTCACCATGTTGGCCAGGCCACCCGTCTCAGCCTCCCCAAGTGGTAGGATTACAGGTGTCAGCCACCATTCCTGGCCAGTGTTCAGTAAATGTCTGTCTAGTCTAATCAATAAATGAACAACAAAAAAGATTCAGAAGCTATGTCTGGTGGCATAAGCAAGCATTTTCCTTAGCCATATGTCGAGAATTCTATTGTTAAAAAATGTAACAGGTTAGCTGGGGACTAAAAACAAACAATTACATAGAGTTTGTCCCTCAGTATCCATTGAAGATTGGTTTCAGGAATCCCAGCAAATACCAAACTCCAGAGGAGATGCTCAAATCCCCTATATTAAATGGTGTAATATCTGTATATAACCTACACACATCCCCCCTGTATACGTATATCATCTCTAGACTGCTTATTATACCTAATAAAAAGGTTATGTAAATAGTTGTTATACTGTATTGTTCAGGAAATAGTAACAAGAAAAAATGTCTGTATATCTTCAGTATAGAAGCAACCATCCTTCCTTTTTCTGAGTATTTTTTATTGTAAATTAGTTGAATCCAGGTACGGAACAAATGGGTACAGAGAGCTGACTGTATTTGACATTGTCTATAAAGGTAAGAGCATCAAACAAATTCAAGAGACAAGCATAAAAGAAACTACAAAAATTGATTTTCTTTGTTCTAACATAAACTCAGAATATGTACCTATAAGTGCATTTGATTAAATAGGTCAATGGTAATGTAAGCACTGACCTTTACAATGCTACTCATAAAAAGAAAAAACTCAATGGCTTTTGTTCATGAATACTGTATATATTTTAAAAATATTTTTTAGCTCTAGTTAACTGCATATAAAATCCCATTTAGTATGGCCTGGGTTGGTGGCTCATGCCTACAATCTCAGCACTTTGGGAGGCCGAGGCACGCGGATCACCTGAGGTCAGGAGTTTGAGACCAGCCTGACCAACATGGCAATACCTTGTCTCTACTAAAAATATAAAAATTAGCCGGGTGTGTTGGTGGGCGCCTGTAATCCCAACTACTCGGGAGGCTGAAGCAGGAGAATCGCTTGAAACCTGAGAGGCAGAGGTTGCAGTGAGCTGAGATCACACCACTGCACTCCAGCCTGAGCGACAGAGGGAGACTCTGCTCAAAAAAAAAAAAAACAATTTAATTTAAATTAAAAAAAAATCCCATTTAGAATACTGTTTAATGCTGTGTAAACATTATTCTATTTTTTTCTCCTGAATCTGAGCCTCAACTAATTTCATACCTAACACAAAACAGATAAAATGCATCTTAAAGCTTTTGATTTAATCTTATGTTCTACTTCAACCACAGCCAGTCAAGGGTTTCTTCAAAACATATGAGGCGGCAACACTTTGCTTTTCCTATTCAAAGATCCTTCTTCACCTGATTCATCACTTATTACAGACCCATTCTTCTAGTCTGGACTGGGATCTATGGAGCTATTAGGGCCTGGGCCACACACACCCCTTGCTTACACAAGTAGATAGGGCCCAAATCCCACCTCTCCACCTACTCCTCAAAAGATGAGTAGTTTGTTTATGTGTTGCACATTTATACATCCTTCCTAAGTTTCTATGACAGATTTTAATTAAATAGTTCCATTGCTAAAAGGCTTGAAGAGCCATTATTCTATATCTACATTCTAGACTGAGTAACGATTCCCAAATGGCCTTAAATGATCCTCAAAATGTTCAATCAGGAGTCAAGGATTTTCAGGGTTATCAATGATTAAAAAGGGAACCTATCCAAGGTAGTGAGTGGGGGAAAAATTCATATATACTTTTTTTTTTTTTTGGTGAAAAGGGCAAGAAAAATATAGACTTTTGTGTAAAAAACCAAACTACATAGTTATTGACATACACAGGTTTAACTTTTTATTTCCTGAGGCAAAGTCTCCAGGGTCTCACTCTTATTACCTAGCTGGAGTACACTGGTGCAATCACAGCACAGCTCACTGCAGCCTCAACCTCCCAGGCTTGGGTGAGCCTCCTGAGTAACTGGGACTAAAAGCATACACCACCACACCTGGCTAATCTTTTTTTTGTAAGTTTTGTAAAGACAGGTTTCACCATATTGCCCAGGTGGGTCTGGAACTCCTGGACTCAAGCAATCTACCAGCCTCGGCCTCCCAAAGTGATGGGATTACAAGCATGAGCCACGGTGCTTGGCCAGGTTTTACATTTAAGAGTCTAAATTTTAGCTACAGGCCGTCACACCTGTAATCCCAGCACTTTGGGAGGCTGAGGCGGGCAGATCACGAGGTCAGGAGTTCGAGACTAGCCTGATCAACATGGTGAAACCTCGTCTCTACTAAAAATACAAAAATTAGCTGGCCATGGTGGCAGGCGGCTAATTTTTAATCCCATCTACTCAGGAGGCTGAGGTCGGAGAATCCCTTGAACCCAGGAGGCAGAGGTTGCAGTGAGCTGAGATCATGCTATTGCACTCCAGCTTGGGCAATAAGACCAAAGCTCCATCTCAGGGAAAGAAAAAAAAAAGTCTAATTAGTAGCTACATACAAAGTTATCTCACCTACCAAAAAATTTGGAAGCAGATGTTATTTTAAAAATACAATAATCCTGTAATCGCAGCACTTTGGGAGGTCGAGGTGGTGGATCACCTGAGGTCAGAAGCTTGAGACCAGCTTAGCCAATATGGTAAAACCCTGTCTCTACTAAAAATACAAAAAATTAGCCGGGTGTGGTGGCGGGCGCCTGTAATCCCAGCTACTCGGGAGGCTGAGGCAGGAGAATTGCTTGAAACCAGGAGGCGGAGGTTGTAGTGAACCAAGATCACGTCATTGCACCCCAGCCTGGGCAACAAGAGCAAAACTCTGTCCCCCCGCCCAAAAAAAAAAAAAGATAGTAATTAATAATACAATAACAACTTTTCGTAGTCTTTTAAAAATAATACTTAATTTTTAAAGTGCTTTAATTCTGAGCTCTAAAGTTCTAGAAGGCTCTTTTAATTTTCAGAACAAAACTGTCTCGGACTTTAAAAAACCATTTAAATATTTGAAGTTATATTACATTTAGGTTACAAATTTTCTCCTTTGCAGGTAGCCCATGTAAAAAAAAGACAGAGTAAGGAAAATTTGGAAGACAATCACTACAACAGACTTTTTTTTTTCAAAAGAAAATGAAGATTTAAAACTTACAATATTAACAAAATTCAACCAGAAAATTACATGGCATTTGGGGAGATAGAAACGACTCAAAAAGATAAGCAATGGATTATGACGAGTAGTCTGTGTACAGTAAATCCAAAGGTAAAGCACCTCTTTCTCCTGATTATCCCCACAGAACATTTTGGCATTTTAGAAAAATAAAGATTTTTAAATATTTTTGCTCTCACTTGTCAGCTATTTTTCCTGTTTCTCAAAGTAATACACAAGATTATCAGGGTTATATCCACTTGTATAAAAACAAAAGCTTTCCTCCATTATACTTAAGATGAAGCTTCTGGATACCCGACCAATACAAAGCAACAAACCCTGGAAACCAATATACTGCAGGCACTGCTTTTGATTCTGAGGGACTGGTATCTTAAATATCTCTAGAATGGTAGGCATGTTTGGCTACTCAACAGAAACTGAGGGTAGAACTGGTAAAAGTGTTTCAGTAGTTATAACCTAGAAAAAACTTTCTCAAGTGCAAAACTGTGTATGTCCCCACTGCGCCATATCACTGAAGCATACAAAAGCTCTAAAAGGTAAAATGATTGTCATGCCCTATAAAGAAAAGGATAGTAGAAAAAATGCACAGTGAAACTGCGTAAACTCTAACAAGCTTTCAAATGCACAATTCTAGATGTCCCCAACAATTGATTAGGACTAACTACCAACTACATCCAACTCTTTGGATCATTTTTTATCATTTTTTTCTGTTAAAACTATTCACATGCAGTCTGATGCCAAACATCACTTAGTCCAAGTTTTATTCCCTATTTGAAGTTAGTATAATTTGGAAATTTTTATCTTGGAGCTTCTGAACTTTAGACTAAAACTCAAAAGCTAGGAGATATGCTCTATATACTTTTTGGTAAGAAATACTAGAAACAGGCATTTAAATTGCTGTCTCAGTTTCCATTACTGTAAAATAAAGGGATGTACTCTTCAATGTTCCTTAGTCTTAAAATTGTGTTTTTTAAGCTAGTATTCCATTAGTTTACATTTGCATAATCCAATACAGCTTTAAGAAATGATCACCTGTACATTTGATGATAAGGCATCAAGTATAAATTTTAAGTCCATTTCTTACGTACTTAAAGGTAAGAATACTCATTAATTGCTTTATAAGAACTGTTCTATTTTTGGGATTTTCATTTAGTTTTTGTTTTTTAATGAGTCAAGATTTGTAAGAGCTGGTTATTACATAACATGCCAACCCTGTTAACTGAAAACACAGAAACAAAAAAATTAATGTTTACAGTCAACCAATAGGCAAAGTGTACTTGCTGGTATAACTATTTTCTCCCTTTTTTTGGCGTAACTATTTTCAACTTAATCATTTGGAATATTACTGCCATTTAAAAAGAGGCATTCTGAGGACATATTTTATTGTCAGAAACCTTATTATTAGAAGTACAAATAACGTGGAGATAGAAAGTTGGGTTAAAGACATGAATTCCATACCTACTCTAGGGTTATGGAAACAAAGAAAGGAAAAGTCACTGTTTGATAGAAAAGTTGTGAAAAGACTCTTAGAGAATATTTGACTTTACAAGGCCTAAAACAGATGCATGATTAACAAAAGTAAGTTGGGGGAAAAAGCATAATTTGAAAAGAATGATGAAATATTCTTTTTGGATATGATAAATGTCAGAAATATAAATTGAATCAAATAGAGAGAACAGACATTGGTTTTAAAACTCTACAGAAAAGAGCTGAAGCTGAAGATGTGTAACTAGATTATTAATAGATGAACAAAAAGAAAGGGTTATAACAAATGACATGGTGAAACCACTAAGAAGAAAATAAAAATTACTGTTTTCCAAAAAGAACAGATTACAACAGCCTCTAAGATATTCCTAAAAACCTTTTAAAATACCTTGATCTTTCATTCTGTTGTACACATTTTCTAAAACACAGGGCTCTTTCCCTTTGAGGGTTAACTAGATAAAGTATAAGCACTAGTAAATAAGCTTTTAGATCTGTAGGTCTACGCTTCTCAAACGTAACTGTGTGTGTGAATCACTGAGCTTATTAAAATGCAGATTGTGAGTCAGTAAGTGAGGGCATGGAAGAGGACGAGGATTCTGCATTTCTAATAAGCTCCCATGTGATGTCCAAAGAGGAGTCTGAATAGCAAAGTTTTAGATGAATTTCTATAAATCAGCCTTAATATTAAATTAGATTTTGGGAAAGTGGAAAAATATATATTTAGTGAACTTCATTGAAAAGTTCAATAGAAAGTGCTTTAAAAACAGCAAAAGTAAAGATAAATTCTGATCTAAAGGGTACTTTTTATATTAAACGTGTAAGTGTGTGTATGGAAACAGAAGCCTAAAAAATTCAAGATCTTGAAACCTAATAAAATCTATCTTATTAAAAGCCATGAATAATTCCACTTAAGAGAACTGGAATGACTTTTGTGCTTCTGCAGTAAAACCACTGTGAACAGCAAGAAAAATAGAGACATTATGTCACTTGAGACAATAAAAACTCATTTAGTGTATGTATTACTTTATTTATTGCCTGGAAACTTTCTAGCGAAATGGACTTATTGACTTAGACAAGCATATTTGAGACAAGCATATTAGCTTAAAAAATAATTCTCGGCAGTAGCTCTGTAGAAAATTCACTGACCTATAAAAAACATGCTCCTCAGTACTATATGTTCCTATGGTTGTTGAATGTATTTGGTCATGCATTAACTGTGCTGGTCAATCCTGAGGACATTTTAGTACTTACATCAAATTTTCTTAAGCATTTAAAAGGGGGCTGTATATAACAGCAAAGATATATTGAAAACCCTTAGAGCAAGATAAAAACAAAGATGACTTAAAGAATTATGTATGGACCAACACAAGGATATCCTTGACCTCTAAGTAGGTCTTACCTTCTGTAGCAATCTAGTACAGCAAGTGAAAAGTTAGTAAGAATCATACATTATTACTTCATTCAGATGGTGAACAACTATGTTCTAAGGTGTAATACAGTAGGCCTCCTGATCTACAGTTTCATGACCCATGGTTTTAATTATTCACAGTCAACCACAGTCTGAAAATACTAAGTGAAAAATTCCAGAAATAAACAATTGAAAAGTTTTAAATTGCACACTACTGTGAGTAGTGTGATGAAATTTTAAACCATCCTGTCACACTCAGGACACTGCCATTACTTTGCCAGTGCATTCATACTGTATATGCTACCCTTCCCTCCCCACCCGCACAGTCACTTTTATCAGATTAAGTGACACTGCACATAGAGCTCAGTACTACCTGTGGTTTCAGGTATCTACTGGGGGGGTCTTGGAACATATTACCCGTGGACAAGGAGGACTGCAGCATTTTCTTAGTTTAATCTCAAAAACCTCAAACAGTATTTGGATTTGGGACATAGCTTACTCCTCCATATATTTATAAGATAAAGATCACAAAACTTAGCCTATTACTGTATTTCTTTAAACAGATTCTCTTTCATCTTTAGCTTTTAAGATACAATGTACATAGGTAAATATATCCTAAAGGATATACTTTTTAGATAATGGCTTGAGTGTGCCACTAACTAGTTTTTTTATGCATTCCAACTCTTGATCTGTATTTCAAGGTTGCTGAAATTTTTGCTCAGCTCTTAAGGCTTAAAGTCACTGTTATCAGATGGGTTTCCAGAAATCCTGCTCTGGGCCTGGTAGTGATTAAACTACCATACTTGCAGGAGAATTTATATGCAGATATTATGTGCAGAATATTCAGTTCTCTGCAGTTCTTACCCTACCCCCAATCCCCATGATTAGGCCTCAGTTACCAGCCTCTCTAGACTCCTTAGCCATGTAAAACCACTTCTTTTTTCTTGATCTCCATTTGGCACTGAGAATTAGAAAATTACTTCAAGGACAAGACCAGAATAAATACAGAGACCACTTCATGAGTTTCTCTTTTCTCAAGAATCACAGACCTTCAAGTCGAACCTACACCAGTTACTCTTCAAGGCCTTCAAATAGCTGTTGTATATATATGGCCTAATGTTTATAATGTTTCAGTAGGATATACAAAGCACTCAACACAGACAAAACCAGGTTCATTAAATTTCCGTTACTGGGGTTTTCATTTCTAAAAGTTTGGTCTGGTTGTTCTCCAAATCTGCTATGCTGCTTTTTGTGATTTCCTTGCAGGTATCTTCATACGTATTAGAATTCATAAGCATAGTTATTTTAAATCTGTGTCTAATATTTTTAATATCCCAAGTCTATGGAGTTCCAATTCTGCTGTCTCATTTAGTATGTATCCCCAGAATTTATCTAGCAGTTGCTGATATAGTGTAACTTCCTATAGATATTGAAAGAATGGATTAAATCAATAAATATCACAAACCTGAGATCTCCTGCCCCACCCCACAAAATTTCATTTCTTATGCATAGAAAAAAAGAAAAGCATTTCATTTCGCTTTCTCTCTATAGACAAATGTACTATTTCTAACGGCTCAATCCCAAGTGATGGCATCTAATCCCCTTTCTCTCTTACTCTTCATGTCCTTCTATGTTGCCCAAGAATTGCTATGTAGTAAGAGAAATAAAACATAATGTTGGTGTTTTTAAGAGCTTTCTAATATCACACAGTGAAATAATTCCAGATCATATCCTTGTAAATAGATTAATATTCATCAGAGCTCTTAAACACCAAGGTAATTAAACATGCATTATGAGTAACTATAGACATGTTAATGCTTAGTGTAAATAGCTTACATTAGATTTAAATTTTGACATTTATGTACATACTTTTGAAAACAAATAGGTCAATTTTAAAATCAAGTGTAGATTTTTGCTTTAATTTCCCAATTGAGAAACAAGAAATCCAGCAGTTAAATAAACACACAGGTTTTATATTCTTTCATCTCAAAGAGCAATGACAAAACAGTACAGTTGGGAAAGGAAGAAAAAGATCCTATAACTTTATCAAGTTCCAACTTTTTATCCTTGATACATACAGTACCTCATTGTTTTTAAAGCAAGCATTAATAAACTTTATTCTAAAGCAGTGTAATGCTACAAAAAGAGTTTTGTCATAAGAAAAGGATTGTTAGAAATCTGAAACTGTCACATTCCTATTCTAAGTCCTTTAGTTAATGGATTTCCAGAAAACTTCACTATTTAACAAAAGTATATACTTTTCTGTTAAATGAAGATATTTGGTCAAAGTATTACAAATCAGAGTGTTAAGCAAAAACATGTTTTACTTCATTAAATTCCTTAAGAAACAATATAGCTTTCATGCGTGTAACAAAAGACCCTAAAACATTTTTACCTGTACCAGAATTAGACTTAACCATTGAGACCCCACTACAAAGCCACTCTCACTGTTAAAGAGTAAATTACACTTTATACTATCCTGAAACCATCACTATTATTAGTTTTTTAAAAAACTGAATCCTCAAAAAAAGGAGAATAACCCCTTTGTGTAACAAATTTCAGTCTCATATTACAGCTCTTATCACAAATACTTTTGTATTCCAGAATTGGCCTATACTCACGTGTTTTAACTATGGGGCCTAGTAAACTGTAACAAAGCCAGGAAACTGTTGCTCATAATGAAGTTAAGAGAAACCTCATCTAATTTCTCTACACAGCATATATATACACCCACTAAAGAGCACTGAAAATAAAATGTATAAAACTGCATTATCTTTGGAACATTATCTTGTATCTATACACACACAAATTTATCAAATTGCATCAAGAGGAAATGCAATCATACTGAATGGACTATATAATTATGAAATGATCATATTAAGTTTTCCCTCTTGGTATGATTTAGCAAATGTGAATTTATGTAAATGTACAATGATGCTTCATAGGTAATATAATTCACATGGAAGCAGGAATAAGGTGTTTCTTTAACATACCTCTTAGAACACTACATTTATAAACTGTTAAGTATCTGGAGGAAAACAAAATATTCCTCTCTAAAATACTGGGGATTTTAGTTTATGTTAAAAGCTTAAAAAAATTGGCACATTGTGCCCACCCCTCCTTGCTGCATTTCTCACCTAAAGGTAGGCCTCCTTTGCAACACTGCTTAACAGCTCAGAGACAGCAGTAGTACATTTGTGTTCCCACATTACCCCAACCTTTTGGAAGCCTGAAAATAAATCTTTTTTGTCTTGTCACTAGATAGAATTTCTGGCTTTTTGTTAAGATACTATTTAAGCAAGGCCCCCATGCCACTGCCTTGAAAGAGATATACTTTTGAACTGAGGCCTCTCCTAAGGGATGGGTAGAGCACACATTAATAAACTTCTGTTTCTTTTGTTAATCTGACTTTTGTTTTCAAGAGAATGTCTCAACTAAAAACCTAAGAAAGGAAAAAAACAAATTCTGTTTTCTCCCCTATATATCCATATAGTATTTTTATAAGGTACTGTTAATGATACAAGGGTATCATCCATACAGAATCTAGCTGGGTCACATAGTAAACATTTATCTTACTGATAAGAATGCACTTATAAGCCTCTAAAGAGAGGGTAACTAGTCAACTTTTAAATTATCTAGAAATAAAGAAACAAAACCTTAAAATAGTATGCTTCAGCAGACATGTAAGTAGGAGCAAACCCCCACCCCGCCCAAGTCAACACTGCTGTATTTTTCAAAGGGAAACAATTTTGATCAAAGCACTAGATAAACATATGTAATCAATATAGGGGTACCCCCTGCCAAATCCTATTGACAGTTTTTAGATTTCTAAGTATGATTGCATACATTACAAACTGTACCTTGTATCACGGAGGATTTAAAAGCTTTTGAAATGAAAACCAGTTGATGAGGGTTTGGGACACGCTATCCCAAAATACAGTAGCTGGCATACTGAATACTTTACGATGAAGGAATCTGAGAAACAGCATGTACAGGAAAGACTTGGTGACCTTCCCCTGATGCCAGTCTTAAGACTCTTCTGTGAGAGGTACCCTCCCTACACTGGGAGGAAAGGAACATAGACACAGACCCCAAGAAGAATGTGAACAAAGAGGCCTTGCTAAGTTTCCCCCAGTTTATTATACTTAGCTCATACTTTTTATGGTATTAAATTCTTCTACAATCTTAGCCTTCATCAAAACTAGAATAAAAACACTGATTCAGCTACTTCAGCTCTTCATTTCCTTATGAAGGCTCCTGTGTCAAATAAAACTTACAGTAAATAAATTTGTACGGTTTTGCCTTGTGCATCTGTCTTGTAAAGGGCCCCAGCCAATGAATCTAAGACCAGTAAAAGAAAAAGATATTTTTCTCCCCCTATTCAGTACATAAAAGAAACAGAAAATTAAAGTGTTACAAAACTCCAAGTAACCCAAATTTTCAGAGCATGAGTTACTCAAGAAAGTTTTCCAGACAGTTAAAAACGTATTCTCTTTAAGGCTTAAAGTAGCAGGATCAGTTTCTAGGAAGACGTTTTTTTCACAGAACAGGGGTCTGGGGGTGGAGGGAGTGGTTTCAGAATGAAACTGTTCTACCTCAGATTAGACTCTCTTAAGGAGTGCAACCTGGATCCCTTAGATGCACAGTTCATAATGGGGTTAACGCTCCTATGAGAATCTAATGCCACCACTGATTTGACAGGAGGCGGAGCTCAACTGGTAATGCTACTCACCTCCTGCTATGCAGCCCAGTTCCTAACAGACCACAAACCAGTATCAGTCCATGGCCCTGGGGCTGGGGACCCCTGGCTTAAAGTATATTTAATCATTCTGATTACTAAACTGTGTCTTCTTTCTTTGAAAGAATATTTTGTATATATTTTATACTCTTCTATTGATATTATTAATATGAGTAGTAAAAGGCCAAACTATGCTAAGCATACATTTTCTCATTTAATCCACACAGCAACTCTGTGAGGCGAAAGTCTTATCTCCATTTTGCAGATGAGAAAACAGAGCCTAGGAAAGATTAAGCTAATTATCAAAGGAAGTGGCACACCCGAGACATAAGCTTAGTTATGTTTAACTCAAATATAAGTTCTTTATGTTGTTAAATTAAGCATAGCCTGAAGCTGCCTCCTTACATATTTCAGGTTCAGCCTAAAGGTTTCTCGATATAGTGAACTATAACTTCAGTAGATGTGTAAATACATTAGAACCTACTGTTGTACCAATTACAAAGCTTCAGCCAATTACAAGAGGCCAACTATCCAAGCCCTGTTCATATAAGGCAAACACCAAGCTGTAACCAATACAGCAGTTTCTGTACCCCACTTCTGTTTTCTGTACTCATTTGCCTTCCTTTTTATGTCCTTAAATATTATCTGATCATGGGAACCCCAGAGTTGCTCTGAACCTATGCTGTTTTCATTTGCTAACAGATTTGCAAATCATTCCTGGTTCAATTAAACTATGTTAAATTCGTCAAGTCTTTTATTGAAACAGATGGCATCAGAGTGAGACATGAAGTGGAGCAACTAGCAATCCCCAAGAGCAGCTGGTGACCAAGAGAAGTACCTGCTGGGCCCATTCTGTCCATTCCTCTCTCACAACAACCAGAGACTGCGGGGATGTTCTCTCAGTGGAGCTTCAGAATCCAAGATTATGTGGTTTTGAGCTATAAAGTTTTGAGCGAATTTTTTATCTGAACTTGGTTCAGAAGTCACAATAGAAACTGGACTGGGTCCAATAATTATCTGGATTGAAACTGGCTAGAGGCCTTAAATATCTGACTGGGTCAAACAAAAACTGGCAATAAATGGCAATACTACAGGGGGTGCAAACTCTAGCTTTTGAAAATTCACAGGGTTTTATTTATTATTTCCCCTTTGATTCATTTTCTTGTATGCTTAGGTAGGAAAAATCATTGGCTAATCTGATCAAGGAAATCTGAGAGACAAAACCAAGATTCAATGTAAAAATGTGATGCTTAATTTCTGAAGAGCTGAGTAGTCTACCTTCCAGCTACATCTACATTTACACATAGAAAGTTTAGGCCCCAGAAGCAGCAAATGCTCACAAAAAATGGCAAAATCATACAAACAATAATCTTAAATTACTGTGGAATGTTCCAAATAAACAACACTGCAATAAGTGCATTTAAAAATAAGTTCTCTTAAATAGGAAAGCTTTAACGCTATTGGTGGGAGTGTAAATTAGTCCAACCATTGTGGAAGACAATGTGGTGATTCCTCAAGGATCTAGAAATAGATATACCATTTGACCCTGTAATCTCATTACTGGGTATATACCCAAAGCATTACAAATCATTCTACTATAAAGACACATGCATACGTATGTTTATTGCAGCACTGTTCACAATAACAAAGACTGTAACTAACCCAAATGACCATTAATGATAGACTGGATAAAGAAAATGTGGCACATATACACCATGGAATACTATGCAGCCATAAAAAAGGATGAGTTCATGTCCTTTGTAGGGACATGGATGAAGCTGAAAACCATCATTCTCAGCAAACTAACACAGGAACAGAAAATCAAACACTGCATGTTCTCACTCACAAGTGGGAGTTCAACAATGAGAACACATGGACCCAAAGATGGGAACGTCACACACTGGGGCCTGTTGGGGGTTGGGGGGGCTAGGGGAAGGATAGCATTAACAGAAATACCTAATGTAGGTGACGCGTTGATGGGTGCAGCAAACCACCATGGCATGTGTATACCTATGTAACAAACCTGCATGTTCTGCACATGTATCCCAGAATTTAAAGTATAATAATAATTTTTTTAAAAAGCTGACCCAGCAATGCCTACTGATGTGCAGAAGCTTCTAAAAATATTGCAATATTTTTATTGCTTCTTTTGAAAGTCTCTTGATAAAAGGCAATAAATTGATTTAAAAAAATTGAATCTGCAAATCTTTTGGCTAAGTTGTTATAGTGTCCTGAATGTGAAAAGAAACGTGGATAAAGTGTTTGTTAAAAAGGTAAGCCCTCAGGTGAAATAGGCTTGCTTCTTTATCAGAGCTATCCATGTGGAGTCCAGGCAGAGAGAGTATTTTCTTTGCCCTATTAGTTAACCGGCTTAGCCCTGAACTCAAGTCATTTAGCTAAAAAATGATAGTTAAGTTATAAAGACTGTCTACTGAACTAAATTGGTCTCTAAAATACACCTTTCTGTCATTTAGTTGGCTATTTTGAAACATGTTTATAAAACCAATCTATATCTATAAAGGAAATCTCAATTTTTAAGGGTGTCTACCTCTGTACCAGAAAGAAAGGGAGGACTGAGAAACTCTTGTCATTGATCACTGGCTTAAATTTACATAACAAGTCTTACCTTTGCTACATCATCTTTCCTCCTTTGAGCAAATGATGGCTCCACCATCTCCACCAGTCATCAGAAAGTTTAGAAGACTACTGCTTCTAATCTCAGCCATCAGAAAATTTAGAAAAGGCTATTTTTGAAAAATCTTACTTTCCATCTTCTTGATGTGACTGAAAAAGAAAACCCTTTGATTTTCCCACAGTTCTTCATCCCCACTGCAAGTGGAGCTGAGGTGACAGAGATTAGCAACTCTTATTTGCATCAGCATGGAAAGTGAGTCTCTCTTATCTTGGATATCTGAATTATAATGGAAAAAATGAATAGTGATCCAATGGCCATAGACAAAAAAGGTGAAAGGGGAAGATTTTCCAAGACAGCCCCAATTTCTTAGAATCAGGATTATTTTATCTGTTGTCAATTCCTACCTTCTAGTTGAATATAAATGGTTGGTTTCTTTGGATGGTTGCTGTAGATTAAAATTTTAAGTGCCATGAATTACAGGCATCTTCCTGCTACAGGGACATTTGACGTGTAAACAGCAAGACAATGATGTTCCTAGAACAAAGCGAACAGGGACAAACTAATAGGAGATAAGATCAAACAGGTAATGGCAGGGCCAGACAGTCTATTGCAGTGTGAACCAAAGAAGATTTAGGTCAAGGAAAAGGCAAAATAATCTTCAGCCAGATCTCCAAAATGATCTGGAACCTGAGGTAGGAGCCACCTGACCCTGTGGCTTTCAGAACGAAGCTAAGCAGCTCCATAGGCTGATTCTGCCATATGGTTTTGAGAGCCTTTCCTGGAAGCTCAACCTCCTCCTTTAGCCTTCCTAACAATTCTCTATGCTATAAAACCTTACTTAAACTAGCTACTGTAGACTCTTTTGTCTGCAAATAAGAACCCTGGCTAACTCAACCTTAATAGTGGAGAAAAGCCTATGAACAGTAGCTCTGAAGTCAGGGAGGGGAAAAAGCAGTCCCAGGGAGAACAGGGAGTATCTATCTACCCAGGTCTAGGGTGAGTGACAAAAAGGAAAAGTCATGACAGTTATGTGGTATATTATTTTTCTATGACTGTCATAACAAATTACCATAATTTGGTGGCTTAAAAGAACACAAATTTATTATGTTACCATTCTAGAGATGAAAAAACTGAAATGGGTCCCACTAGGCAAAAATCAAGGTGTCAGCAGAGCTGTTTTGTTCTAGAGTCTCTAGGGGGAGAATCCATTTTCTTGCCTTAACCAGCTTTTAGAGGCTGCCTTCATTCCTTTCCTCATGCTTCCCACTCCTCCATCTTCAAAACCAGCAATGACCAATAAAGTCTTTCTCAAATAGCACTTTTGGTTCCCCTCTTCCACAATTTAAGGATCCTAGTGATTAACACTGGGCAATGTGGATAATCCAAAATAATCGTATTTTAAAGATACCTAATTAACAACTTAATCTCATTTGCTATTTTAATTCCCCTTTGGCACTAAAGTAACATATGCACAAATTCCAGGGATTAGGATACAGCCATCTTGCAGGGAGGGGGATTATTCTGCCTACTACAGATGAGAGAATCAGAAAACTGGCTGGGTAATTAACAATCTTTGAGCAATAAGATACCAACCTAGTGGAACTTAATGCAGCCCTGAAGCTGACAAAGTATAACTAACGTAACCATAACACACACTGCCCAGGAAAGGCCTTTTCTGTTATATATTTACACAGATAAATATTTATGTAAGAAGTTACTTAAAAATAAACCCCACCAAATGATAAACCTTAAATCACATACTTAAGGAAATCACTTTTAAAATAAATTTAGAAGGAAAAGTAAAACAATACTTAGTATATACAGCAGATAAAATAATCCTGACTGTAAGAAATCGGGGCTGTTCTAGAAAATCTGGGAAGAGAACTTTTTCATTTTTCAAAAAAAAGAGGCCAAGCTCATTAGTGCACTACAAACAGGTAATGATCACATTAACATGTCAAGCAAAGCCCATACACTTTAGGTGATTTTATAAAAGAAGAATAATTTGTGTTTTCTCAAAAAACAAAAACAACAGGAAACAAACAAAAATACAGGTATCAATTCCTACCTTTTAGTTGAACAGAAATTGTTGGTTTCTTTGGCTGGTTGCTATAGATTAAAATTGTAAGTACCATGAATTCAGGTACAATAAGGGGGAACAAGCATGTAGTAAAATATCATAAAAGGCTTAGAAGCTTTGGCTTTTGAAAATTTTTTCTTACAGATAAAATCTCTCTAAACTAAGGAGTTAGATTGTCATTTATGCTCCTGCCAGGTATTTTTCAAGCAATGTATGTTGTTACTTTTTGATGAAATTTAACCTCAAATGCATTCTGAAAACCAATTTTAAATGTATACCAAGATTGAAACTGGGATTATTCTGCTAGAAATGGATATACTTTTAAAAACTATTTGACCACAAATGCCAGGAGCCACAGTGTAGGAATAAGTTTAACAAATTCCAATACTTTTATCAAAAGAACACTAGTGCAAAAATATAACTGGCTTAAAATTAACCAAGGACTTTACAAATAAACTTTGAGAAACAAACTCACATTAAATATACACAAAGGAATCTGATTTATAAACTAGAATGCCAATTTATAGTACCAATTAACAGACAAAGCACGGAATGAGGGGTTTTCTCTATATTTCAGTGGCCATTTCAGTCAGCATCTACATAAAGAAAAAGCCAAATTTTATTTAACAAGTAATTAATGGATACTTATTTAAAGAGTAAAACAGAATAAATGGATATGAACATTAAGGGTACTATAAGAGTCTGATACACATTTTTAATTTCCTATAAATGCTAGAATACTTTTTAATGAATAATTGTTGTATTTAATTAGAGTTAACTCCTATCTGTAAGAAATAACATAACTTATATTTCTTTTTTCTTCTTCTTTTTGTCACCCAGGCTGGAGTGCAGTGGCACAATGTGGACTCATTGCAACCTCTGCCTCCCAGGTTTAAGCGATTCTCCTGCCTCAGCCTCCTTAGTAGCTGGGATTACAGGTGTACACCACCACGCCCAGCTAATTTTTTGTTTTAGTAGAGATGGGGTTTCACCATGCTGGCCAGGCTGGTCTCAAACTCCTGACCTCAGGTGATCTGCCTGCCTCTGGCCTCCCAAAGTGCTAGGATTACAGGCATGAGCCACCACATCCAGCCTTACATTTCTTTTAAACATTTAACTCATAAGAAGCTACTTAAATCCCGTAAGAAACAGAATTAAGCTCAGTATATCTTAAATAATATCTAATTTTCCTCCTTTTATTGAATTCTTATACATCCAAACCCTAATTAGTCACCTGACCTCCATTTTCTCTCACCTCAATGCAGGGATTGGTTCTTGAGAAAAGCTTCCTCCTAAAAAGTGTTGAGGAGACAAAATAAATTCAAAGCTAGTTACCTTGTAAACTAGGAAAGTTAGATTATTGTGGAGCTAATGATTCTCAATCAGACATAACAATCCTATGAAAATATCCATTACTAGGGTTTATTGGAAATTATCTTCAGGTTCTCTCTTAGTAACTTTTAACTCAAATATACATATTAATTTGTGACTTTGGAAATATTAACTGACTCTCTTGGGCCTCAATATTCTCAGCTATACTACCTACTTTTACAAGGTTAGAAATACTGCATACTAATATGCAATGTGTGATAAATATCAGGCATCTAATAAACAGTTATTACTCATTTGAAATTTTTTTTTTAAAAAAGAAGCACGCTTCCCCTCTCCCAGAGCTCCTTCTTAAAGCATTATTCTATTACTAGGCAATGTACTATATTGTTATACTAAAGAGGTACTCTTCAAATCAGACTGTAACATCAATTCACAATAAGTTATTCAAAATTCAATACTATCTTAATATGATTTGGCTTTGTGTCCCCACCCAAATCTCATCTCAAATTATAATCCCCAGGTGTTGAGGGAGGGACCTGTAATTGCCACATGCTGAGGGAGGGAGGTAATTGGATCATAAGGGCAGTTTCCCCCAATGCTGTTCTCGTGATAATGAGCGAGTTCTCCCAAGGTCTGATGGTTAAAAAGTGGCAGTCTCCTCTGTGCTCTTTCTCCTGCCACCATGTAAGACATGTCTTGCTTCCCCCTTCACCTTCTGCCATAATTTTAATCTTCCTGAGATCTCTGCAGCCATGTGGAACTGTCAGTCAATTAACTCTCTTTCCTTTATTAATTACCCAGTCTCAGGTATTCTTCATAGCAGTGTGAAAACAGACTAATACAGAAAATTGTTACCAGGAGTGGCGCACTGCTATAAAGATCATATGAAAGTGAAATCATTTTCACTTCCTTAAAATGTGGAAGTGATGTTGTTGGAACTGGGTAACAGAGGCTGGAACAGTTCAGAGGGCTCAGAAGAAGACAGGAAGAGGGAAAGTTTGGAATTTCCTGAGACTTGTTGAATGGCTTTGACCAAAAGGCTGATAATGATATGGACAATGGACTCCAGGCTGAAGTGGTCTCAGATGGAAACAAATAATTTATTGGATATTGAAGCAAAGGTCCCTCTTGCTATGCTTTAGCAAACAGACTAGTCTGGTGGCATTTCCCCTGCCCTAGAGATGTGTGGAACTTTGAACTTCAGAGAGATGATTTAGGTTATCTGGCAGAAGAAATTTCTTTTTTTTTTTTTTTTTTTTGTTTTTTTCCTTTGGCAGAAGAAACTTCTAAGCAGCAAAGCCTTCAAGAGGTTACACAGCTTTTTCTCAAAGCAGTCAGTCATGTGTGTTCACAAAGAAATTGAAATTTGAACTATGTTAAAAGGGAAGCAGGGTATAAAGGTTTGGAAAATCTGCAGCCTGACTCTGTGGTAGAAACAAAAAAGTCATTTTCTGGAAAAGAATTTAAGCCAGCTGCAAAAATGTGCACAAGTAATGAGGAGTCAAATTTAACAACCAAGACAATGGGGGAAAATGTCCAGGGCATGTCAGAGATCTTCATGGCAGCCCTTCCCATCACAGGCCCAGAGGCCTAAGAAGGAACAATGGTATCATCAGCTAGGCCTCTGCTGCTCTGTGCAGCCCTGGGACAGCACCCTGCATTCCAGCTGCTCCAGCTCCAGCCGTGGCTAAAAGGGGCCAAGGTATAGCTCAGGCTTTTGCTTCCACAAGCACTGGCAGCTTCAATGTGGGCCTGTGGGTGCACAGAAGGCAAGAGGTAAGGTTTGGGAACCTCTGCCTAGATTTCAGAGCATGTATGGAAACACCTGGATGGCCAGGCAAAAGTCTGCTGCAGGGGCGAAGCCCTCTGGAGAACCTCTGCTAGGGCAGTGTAGAAGGGAAATGTGGAGTTGGAGCCCCCACACAGAGACCTCATAGGGGCACTGCCTAGTCAAGCTGTGAGAAGAGGGCTATCAACCTCCAGATGCCAGAAAAGTAGGTCCACCAACGGCTTGCACCAGGTATCTGGAAACGCTACAGGCACTCAATGTCAGCCCATGAAAGCAGCTGCAAGGTCCGTGCCCTGCAGAGCCACAAGGGCAGAGCTCCCCAAGGCCATGGGAGCCTATCCTTTGCCTCGGCATGCCCTGGATGTGAGACATGGAGTCAAATGAGGTTTTGGAGTTTTAAGATTTAATGACTGCCCTGCCGGGTTTCTGACTTGCGTGGGGCCTACCCATGGCTCCTGTGTTTTGTCCAACTTCTCCAAGTTGGAATGAGAACATTTACCAAACGCCTGTACCCTTATTGTATCTTGGAAGTAACTACCTTGTTTGTGATTTTACAGGCTCATAGGTGGAAGGGACTTGCCTTGTCTCGGATGAGACTTTAGACTTGGACTTTTGGATTAATGCTAGAATGAGTTAAGACTTTGAGGAACTGTTGGGAAGATATTGTTTTGAAATATGAGAAGGACGTGAAATTTGGGAGGGGCCTGGGATGGAATGATACGGTTTGGCTTTGTGTCCCAACATAAATCTCATTTCAAACTGTAATCTCCATGTGTTGTGGGAGGTACCTGTAATACCCACATGTTAAGGGAGGAAGGCAAGTGACTGGATCATGGGGGTGGGTTCCCCCATGCTGTTTTCATGATAGTGAGTTCTCACATGATCTGATGGTTAAAAAGTAGTAGCTCCCCCCACCACCTTGTAAGATGTGCCTTGCTTCCACTTCATCTTCCACCACGATTTTAAGTTTTCTGAGGCCTCCCCAGCCATGCGTAACTGTGAGTCAACTAAACCTCTTTCTTTTATAAATTATCCAGTCTCAGGTATTTTTTATAGCAGTGTGAAAACAGACTAATACATATTTTATCTACTCATATATTACACACTTTTTAGTCAGAAAGAACTATAGTGAAAGGACTATAGTGAATTTTCCACTATTTTTCTTTTTGATAAAAATGATAATTTTCCATTAATAAATACTGAGCAATTTTTAAAATCATACTTTCTATTTTGTCCATAATATCCTAATAGTATTGCAAACTGACCAAAAATAAGAACTATCTTCCTAGAGCTAAGATTAACATTCAATCACAATAAACCTTGGATTTACCTGGCATAAATCACAGTAAGCCTTGCATTTACTTGGCATAATTAAGGTAGATAAAATGTTCAATAATACTTAGCACTTTTGTTCACAACTGGAAACAGGAAAGTCAAATTAAACGTCATCCCAAAATTAGTGTTTATTAATTTATTGTTTATGTAATTATTTGCAATTTCTAAGGTAAGAATATATGCACACTTGAAGAAATTTTAGTTAAGAAAAAAAAAAATCAATGAATTGGATCATCCTAGAAGCACTGTTAGCATTTTCATGACATTGTTTCCTTTCACAAGCACTTTAAAAATGAGATTCTAGCTGGAATATATACAATCTTGCAATATGTATTTTATTTAATATTAGTATTTTCACTGAATATTGTATACATTATCTTTGAAGGCACAATGTCAGATAAATATCACGAAAGTGATATTTTAATTTTGTATTCATTAATTTATCATATGTCTCTCTCACTACAAGGCAAGCTCCCTCAAAGCAGGGGCCATGACTTTCTCATTTATCACTGTATACTCAAAGCTTAGAACACTGCCGGACATGGTGTAAGTGGGCGTTCAATACACATTTTTTTAATGAATGAATGAACTTATTTAGCAATTCTATTGTTAGAGATAATTCTCCCTTAATGCAACAAATACATTAAGAATTTTTTCTCGATACCTTATCTAAGTAATTTGTCTTTTATATTGAACAAGATTTTCCAAAGAAAAAATAGTATACCCAGTGAAGACAGGGTAATTTTATGCAGAAGTAAAAACAAGTAAGAATACACTTCTAGCCCTTTAGGATGGTTATTTAAAAAAGAAAGAAAATAACAAGGGTTAGCAAGTATGTGAATTAACTGGAATCCTTGTGCATTACTGATGGAAATGTAAAATTGTGCAGCTGCCATGGAAAATGGTATGATGATTCCTCAAAAAGTGAAAGATAGAATTACCATATGACTTAGCAATTCCACTTCTGGGTCTATATTCAAAAGAAGTAAATGCAGGCACTCAAACAGATATTTGTATACCAGGTTCATGGCAGCACTAGTCACGAAAAGTCAAAAAGTAGAAGCAATCCAAGGGTCCATGAATAGATGAATGGATTAACAAAATGTGGCATATACATACAATGTAACAGTACTCAGCCTTAAAAAGGAATGAAATTCCATACATGCTATATAATATGAATAAACACCGAAGACACTACGCTAAGTGAAAAAAGTCAGACACAACAATACAAATACAAAATCCAGTGCTATATGACTCTATTTACATGAGGTACCTGGAATAGTCAAATTCACAGAGCGAGACAGAACAGTGTTTACCCAGGGGTTGGGGGAAGAGGAAAATGGAAAGTGATTGTTTAATGTATAGAGTTTGAGTTTGACATGATGATAAAGTTCTATAAATAGATAGGGATAATGGTTGCACAACTCTATTAATGTACTTAATGTTAATGAACTATATACACTTAAAAATGGATTTCAATGGCAAGTTTTATGTTATGTATATTTTATCATAATAAAAAATAACTGAATAGCAAGTAAGAATAAGGATTCACAGCCGCGGGCAGTGGCTAATGTCTGTAATCCTAGCATTTTAGAGGGCCGAGATAGGCAGATTGCTTAAGCTCCAGGGGTTCAAGACCAGCCTGGGCAACATGGCAAAACCCTATGTCTACAAAAAATACAAAAAAATTAGCCAGGTGTGGTGGCATGGGCCTGTAGTCCCAGCTATTTGGGGTGCTGAAGTGGGAGGATCACTTGAGTCCAGAAGTTCGAGGCTGCAGTGAGCCAAGATCATGCTACTGCACTCCAGCCTGAGTGACAAAGGGAAGCCCTGTCTCCAATAAAAAAAAAAAAAAAATTCACAAGTACAAATTCTTAGGAATTACTATTTTTGAAATAAAATATTTCTCCATTTAGACAAAAGGGACTGAGATACAATACTGCATCTATTTTACTACGATCAATATATTCTATTCTTAATTTTTAAAATTCCATTTCCATTACTATACATATGTAAATATTCAATTGGAATGTAATTATGATGAACTATATATTCTCAATGTTCATATCTTCCGCAACGTGCCAAATTATATCATCACAAACTTACTACACATTTAACCACAGTATCATCTTATAATTTAGATGCTAGTCTATTCAAATAGAGTCTAATTTGTGGCCATATGTAAATATGAGGATTCAAGAAAAAGAACATTTATTAAGGATTTCAAAATTGGTATTCCAGACTTATTAAAGAGAATAGAAAACTGACTCTTTAAAAATTCTTGGCCAGGCATGGTGGCTCACCCCTATAATCCCAGCACTTTGGGAGGCCAAGGTGGGTGGATCACGAGGTCAGGAGTTCAAGACCAGCCTGGCCAACACAGTGAAACCCCATCTATACTAAAATACAAAAAAAAAAAAAAATTAGCTGGGCATGGTGGGACATAGTCTGTAGTCCCAGCTACCCGGGAGGCTGAGGCAGGGAAATCACTTAACCTGGGAGGTAGAGGTTGCAGTGAGCTGAATCGTACCACTGTACTCCAG
This sequence comes from Ateles fusciceps, assembly GCA_036589455.1. NCBI lineage: Eukaryota > Metazoa > Chordata > Mammalia > Primates > Atelidae > Ateles > Ateles fusciceps. Next base: position 1,101,217 of record JAZHEH010001331.1, on the reverse strand, counting down.
TCTGGTGACAGAGTGAGACTCCATCTCAAAAAAAAAAAAAAATTATCATATTAGTATTTCCTTTTTTGAGTAAAACTTGCCTAGCACAGATATATCTGAATTTGTTTGAGACACTGCCCAATATTTATTAAGTGATTAAAATATTCATGATACATGATAGTTGATAAATTCTTAAAATTCACTTAAAACTTACAAATATTTAGGGTTCTCTAAGATTTTCATTAGCTTTTAAATGTGTACAGTTACACATCTCCTAATGACAGATACATGCTCTGAAAATGGCCTTTGTTCAGTGATTTCATCAGTGTCAACATCAGAGTGTACGTACACAAACCTATTAACACATGTTATAGCCTATTGCTCATAGGCTAGAAACCTATATAGCATGTTACTGTACTAAATGTAGGCAATTGTAACACAATGGTAAGTATTTGTGTATCTAAGCATAGAAAAGATTATGTGTTGCACTACAAGTTACAAAAGGTATGATGTCATTAGGATACAGGAATTTTTTTAGCTCTACTATAATTTTATGGGACCACCATTGTATATGCAGTACTTTGTTGATTAAAACATCCTTATGTGGTACATGACTGTATTAAAACCACAAAATCAATGAACCAAACTTTCCTTTAGTTACTTTTTCATTTCTCATGTTCTCTACATCTTAATATTTCTGCATCTCTGAAAAACAAAATAAGTGTTACCTTCAGCGAATGTACTCATTTCTCTCAAGTAATTAGCCACAAAGGCATTACCAAATAGCCAGTAAAATGGAAAGAAGACTTGATAAATTTGACAATGCCTTGCTTTCTCTTGGGCTTGAGGTTAAAAGACCTTTTCCATTTGAAAAGCTGCTTAAGTATTACGTGAGTATCTTCATTTTAAATACCAAGACTTGATATTTTATTAGATGGTCTTCCATATGCTCCGATGACCAAGAAATCATAATTCTGTCTCAGTAAATGTCACAAGTCACATTATTTTAGGATATGACATTACAAATATGCAGTATGCCTTAAAGCTGCCAAGCCAATATAATACAGAATATCTCAAATTAATCAAAGACATGTCAGTTAGCTGTAATACAACTACTGGAACAAATCTTCTCACTCCCTTGTGTGTGCCTCTGAATGTCAAATTCTTTTTATTTGGGAGGTCTTTGTTGGCAAATGACAATTTGCCACTTGCCAATCGTCCTCAATTTGTGTTGCTTTGACTACTAGTGTATACGTTGTCTGATGACAATAACAAAGATTAAGCTTTAGTATGGAGTTAATATCCATCATGTAGGAAATTACTAGCTTGACAAGAATTGCACTAATATTCTTCCTTTAAAGAATTTTTTTTCCTTTAAAGACATTTAATGTAATAAAAGTAAAGTTAATATGAAACACAAAATCATTTATACTAACCAGATTATGATGCCATGGTTTTCTTCTCTTTTTCTTTGAGACAAAGTTTTTCTCTGTTGCCCAGGCTAGAACACAGTGGTGTGATAATAGCTCACGTATCCTTGAAAACCTGGGCTCAAAGATCCTCCCACCACAGCCTTTTAAGTAGCTAGACTACAAGGCACATTTTTGGTTTTTGGTAGAGACAGAGTCTCACCATGTTGCCCAGGCTGGTCTGGAACTCCTGAGCTCAAAGGGTCCTCTGGCCTTGGCCTCCCATCATGCTGATATTACAAGTATGAGCCACCACACCCAGCCCTCTGCCATGGTTTTCAAGAGAACAAGTTAAAAAAAACTGGGCAGAAGACACTGGACATATTTTTTTAAAAACAAAACAAAACAAAACATAATATACAATTTTATAAAGACAGATTTACAAAGTGTTTCATGCTATAGAATAGACTCATTCAAAGAAATTCCTTTTCATAGCATTTAATTTGAATATGTTATTCATTGAATTTGTCAAAAATAGTGTTAAATTAAGCTCATATTTTTCTTCTTAAAAAAGTTTTAGCTTTATCTTGCCTGTTTTTAATTGAGAAAAAAATCAATTCTAATTATATCTAACCAAAGCCATAGTTTCTGAAAGCTTTAGTCTCTCTAACTTATATCCCATTAGGAAGCATTCAGCATTGTCCTAATAAAAGCTTTCCAACAGAACAGTTCATCCTCCTTACTCCCGGGAATAAGCAGCCAGATAGATCACTTCAATGGCAAAGATAAAAAGATGAGACAGCAAGTTACTCTGCCATGGCAACAACTTTAAAAATTCTAAACAGATCACTTTCTCCTATTTAAATATAAATGTGGTCTAAAGCAGCTGCTACAATGACTGACAAGTTCTCAATCAAAATCTATTACCATGAGGGTTTCTAACTTAGAATGTGTAACATCTGCCACTGAAGAGAAACAGAAACTTTAAATCTATTATTCCAAACCATGTTTCTGCTATAGATACCTACATCGCAACAACATTCGGTCTAATCTTAATGATGCATTTAATAAAAGTGCACTTTGGTTTTATTCTGGATAATTAGGACAAAAAATACCAAAGATACATTTGCCATGGCATTTTAAGTTTGGATTTGTAAAGCTCAACCTCATGAGAACTATTTAAATCCTCCAAAGTATTTGGCCAAAATTTATAGCCTGTAGAAATAGCTAGTAGAAAGTTGGCGATTTTTAGTTATTACCCCTGTACCTCACCCCTAAAATAGGTTCTCACAGTTGTATAATCAGCCAACAAAATTTATAAACTCTTCCAATCGATAATGCTTTTAAATATTTGTAAAGATTTACTAAATGCCATTAGTTAACATTTAAAAGAATAACAGCATTTGATACAAGGTATAAAATAAACAATGCTTTAAACTGTAAAAATTATCTCAGATTTAAATTGAACACATTATTTATAATTTATCCAACACAGCTTAATGCCATCATGGTATCAACAAAATTTTATTAACTACACTAACTACAGGTGACTCAAAAGCTCCGCCCTTTCCTTTAAGCAGTCTCATTTAGTAGCTTATCTACAGATTCAGAATTTCCATTTAAATATATTACTATCTACATAGCTGTATGTCATTGTTTCAGCTTTCTCCCCCTCAGCCTTTGGTCTTTCTAAGGAAGACCTATCGAATAATTTTATCTCCATCAGAGAAAAAAAAAAAAATTAAGGTGACTTTTTTATGCAGCCAATTAACATTTTGAGCACTATAAATTACAACAGTACTTTGCCTACTACCAAAAGAGGAAAAGCTTAAAAAAAAAGAAAAAGCTATAATTTTAAAACACTGATCTCTTTTCCATAGAAAATGACTTTTAGATCACATGGAAAGTAACATGATTTTAAAATATGCATATAAAACTTTTTTCTCTACCAAAATCCTTGAGTACTTTGGAAAAGAATAAATTAATCGTAAGATTCATATAGATACACAAGGGTATGCCAACCAAACAGATCTTAAAACCACAGATTACCAAATAATAACTTTTAGGAGCTCACCATAATCCAGCCAGTTCTGTGGTTGCAAAGGGAAGAATAGAATTCTGTACTCAAAGGAGTCCCAAGAAGGTGACTTCAGTCAATTTGAACCTCTAGATAGTCAAACTCCCCAGATAATTACTTTAGAAGATTCTAAGGAGACCAAAAGAGATCAGAAAGATCCCGAGTCTGAATCTACTTAAGAAGAAAAAGAATCATTCAACTGGAGAGTCTCAGACCTAAAGACATGCCGAAATGCGATGACTACTAAAGGAAAACATTTGATTTTCTTCTATACTCACACAGAAACACCAGTGGTTCTTAATGTGTGGGTTTTCCACACCAAGCAATTCTCCAGTTCTCTACAGTCACCAACTGAGTGTCCTCCAATTTAACCCAATTCTGCTCAGAGTTAGTGCAGAACCCACAGCTTAAAGGTTCAGTCCCGACAAGACTGCTCCCACTTCAGATGTCAATTTCTAGTAGGGGTCCTCAGGTTATCCACAAACTCCTGTCTGGCTTGGTTATAAATCTGAGGTTTCCATGACATCTTCCATTAGGTTCAATAATTTGCTATGACAACTCACAGAACTCAGGAAGGCACTTTAGTTACATTTACCAGTTTATTATAATGAATGCAACTCAGAAACAGCCAAATGGAAGAGATATATAAGGCAAGGCTGAGGAGGTACACAGAACTTCCATGGCCTCTCTGGACTCGTCACACTCCCAGCATTTCAACGCAACCTAGAAGCTCTTTAAATCCCATAGTTTAATAATTTTTAGCGTTCATCATGTAGGCATAATTGATTATTAATTCAATCTCCAGTCCCTCTCCCCTTTCCAGAAGATGGAAGTGGGGCTGAAATTTCCAAGGTTCTAATTATGGTGTGGACTTTCTGTTGACTAGCCCCCATTCTGAAGCTATGCAGGAGCCCAAGTGTCACCCCATTCCAACAAAAGACACTACTATCACCACCAAAATGTAAAGGGATTTAGGAGTTCTGAGACAGGAACCAGGGTCAATGACCAAATATTAAAACAATATAGGACAGCACTCCTACGACTCAGGAAATTATAACAGCCTTTATGTTCTGTGTGTCAGGAACTGGGGGGTAGGACCAAAAATATATTTTTTACTGTGTCACAACTACAGACTTAAACTCTTAAATTGCTCTGCGAATGCTAAGCTGTCACAAGACTCCTCTGGATAAGGGGAGAGCTAGATGACTGATTTCTAAAACCTAACATTTATGAATTCTACATGTCATATTTTATGCCATTAAATGGAAAACTAGGTTCAAAGAGAACCACCTTGGTTTTCAAATCAATTTCACTAAAATATAATTTGCCTACAATAAAATATATTCATTTCAAATGTACAGTATAAAGTTTTAGAAAAATATTAAGAGATAAGATATTGCCTTCATCCCAAAAGGCTCCTCAGCTCCCTCTGTGCCAACACCTCACTCTCAGCCCGAGGCAACCAACAATGTACTGGCATTGTAGACTAGTTTTGCCTTTTCTAGAATTTCCAATTTATCCCTTACTAATAATTCTGTGAGATAATTTGAGGTTCAACAAAGGTAAGCAACTTGCATAACCTCACAGGACTCCAAGATTAAAATTTAGGGTTTGAAATCAGATCTGTCTGATGCCAAAGCCTACTATTACGTGCGACGACAAAATGTGGATCTTGTTCATTTTTGCATCCCTAGTGTTTTTCGTTTTTGCATACCTCGCCTGAATGATAAAATGAATTTAAGGAAACTGACCTAAACTTGATCCAAAAAAAAAAGATTCATTTTGAATGATAAAACTGTAGGTCTTGGTAATGAATTAGATTAAAAAGAACAAAGACCATAAATTTACACAAATTAAAAAAAAAAATTTAAGAACAAAGATAGAGCCTTAGATTTTATCTGCATAGTCTCAAAGTATCTTCCAAGAAATTTATTCACTGCAAAGAGACAGTTTTACAGTGGAGAAACCCAGCAGAAACCACCTTAACAAGTGATCAAGGTCAGTATCACCAATAAAGAAGACATACATCATGAACCCCATGATAAAAGACATATTGTTTCTGTGGTATTGTTGTCAAATATGCGTAACTTTGGCCCAATCATGACAGAACATTGTACAAACTCAAAGTGTAGTCATAAAAGACAAAAAGTCTGCAGAACGATTACAGACCGCAGAATAAAGACAACTAAAGCTAATGTGCAATCCTGGATTCTATCCTGACCAAAAAAAGGCATTAGAGGAAAAATACATGGAGTTCAAATAAGGCCTGTAGTTAATAATATGTATCAATGTCAACCTCCTAGTTTTAATAACTGTCCCATGGTTGTGCAAAATGTTAACATTAGATGAAACTGGGTAAGGAACACAGTAGTCCCACCACCCCATGCCCAGGGGATGCATCCCAAGACCCCCAGTGGATTAGTGAAAATGCAAATAATACTGAACACTACATAATACGTTTCATCCTATATATACCTATAATTAATTCTTTAATTTACAAGTTAGGCAAATTAGATTAACAGCAACAATAATAAAATAGCCAGGTGTGGTGGTTCACTGGGAGGCTGAGGCAGGAGGATCACTTGAGCCCTGGGGTTCAAGGCTACAGTGAGCTATGACTGCACCACTGCATTCCAGCCTGGGTGACAGAATGAGACCTCCATCTCTTCTCTCTCCCCCCTCAAAATATTTTCTTATACTGTACTCACCAATTTTCAGATAAAGGCTGACCTTAGGTAACTGAAACAAGAGAAAGTGAAACCTAGGATAAAGGGGGTATATATGTAAACTCTACTATTTTTGCAACTTTTCTGTAAGTCTAACATTTGTTCAAAACTAAAAGTTTTTTAAAAGGGGTCCTTAAATATTTTTCTGAAACTCAATTTGTAACCCTGCAACTGCAATAATGAATGCACTTAAATCAATCTTATTGTGAAATTCTATACAGTTAATTGCTAAATTTAAATTATGCCACATTTACTAAACATCTCTATGTAAATCACTATAGAATGTGGCGACACAGTGATTCATTTAATAATTAAGCTATGACAAATACAAAAAGTTGAACCGGAAACTATTGAAAGAGCTGGTTCAAAAACAAAATCAGTAATTCTGAAAAGTGATAGTTTTCATATCTTCTGAGATCAGAGTATTTTTGCATTTTTTTCTTTCTAGAATGAAGACTTCAACCTTGGTCAGAATATTAATAAGTATAAACATTATAACCTCTTGTTGCACAAAATTCCTACAAATTCTTAATCAAAAACATGATGCAATGAAATAATACTTCCAAGTCCTAACCAAAAATAATGCAGTATACCTGATACATACACACTACAGTGGACACTGTTTTGTTCAGAACAAAACTTTCTGCTGTGAAATGCTCATTTCCCTACTCTAAGATTGGAACTGTAAAGAAGCTATCATTTGTATTCAAATTCCACATCTTCATAGCCAATCTGTTAGATATAAGAGTAGCCATCTAACCATGTGATCAAAGCTAAGTCCATAATGAAACCTCACCCTAGATCCAATTTATATATTGGTTAGGGTCTTTTGGCTTAAAACAAATTTAAAAAATTAAAAATAACAGTAAGAAGGAGGTGGTCCATCTTATTGGAAAGACTGAAAGGATGCTTGGGTAGCTCACAGAACTGAAGAAATAACTAAACCACCAACAGTTTTTTATAAAGGCAGGAATCAGAGGAGTTCTATAGACCTTAACAGCACAAATTTATAGACCCTTCCCTCTTGGATGCCCCTATTTCCATGTCTAGGCCAATTTAATTTCTTTGTTTGAGCAGAAACTTTATCTGAATTTTCCATCCTTATATCTCTAGCAACCAAACATATAATAAGCCTTCAATAAATACTTGTTGACTGAATGAACTAATAAAACTAGTCAATAAATTAATTGCTGAGTGAGAAAATCAAACTGGCCTAGCTAATTTCAGATATCTATCCCTAGATAATCAACTAATCTAACATCAGTAGAAGACATTTTGGGGCCTTTTCCATAAAAGAGAAACTTGTCAATGGGGCTAACTGGCATCTATTATATATATAAACATTAAAATATTTCACCTGTAAGTTATTCTGTCATATCAAATAAAAAAACTTTTCATGCACATTTTAAGTCCTCTAGATTTGCATTTCTGTACCACCCCTTAATTTATTTCGTTAATTTTTTTTCTCATAAATAAAAAACAAAGGCCATGTGTAAACCAAAATAAGTTTAAATGTGGACACTCACTCATGCCATCACTGGAAAAACTAAATAAAAATTACAGGCCAGGCATGGTGGCTCACGCCTGAAATCTCAATACTTTGGGAGATTGAGGGGGGCGGATCACTTGAGGTCAGACCAGCCTGACCTCAAGACCAGTTCAAGACCAGCCTGGCCAACATGGTGAAACCCCATCTCAATACAAAAATTAGCCAGGCATGGTGGTGCACTCCTGTAGTCCCAGCTACTTGGGAGGCTGAAGCAGGAGAATCGCTTGAACCCAGGAAGCAAAGGTTGCAGTGATCCAAGATGGCGCCACCGCACTCCAACCTGGGCAACTGAGCAAGACTCCATCTCAAAAAAATATACATATATATAAATTAAAATTATGCTTAAATCTTTTAATTTAGATTTCATTAACCAGATTTTTCATTCATTTATTCACTACTGATCTATACTTCTTATAGATTCTTCTCGGCACTGTTAGATGGCTTACAGAGGAAATTATCATAATCATGTTTATTTACATTAATACATTATTAATTGTAAAATATGCATTGTTAGAATAACCAAAACAAGATATAATAATTGTTATAAAATGTTAAAGCTGTCTCTTTAAATATTCTTAATTAAAATATTTTATATAACTTAGTATTGTCAGTAAACAAATTACAGCTAAAAGTAAAAAGCCAAATACAAATTATTTTTATAAATTTGTAAAATTAACTCTTCTACTTCATATGTTCATAATTCTAAATTTCAGTAACATCTATACAAGTAACTATGTGTTTATATGTTTTAATGTGTAACATTATTACAAAAGTCTAGCTCTTAGAAAACGAATAAATCATTCCAACCTCCATACTGAAATGAATTACATAAAATTAGCTGAGAAGGAATGACTTGCACCGCAATCTGACACAGGTGTGTGCGTGCACACATACACACACACTTTCTCTCTCTCTCTCTCCTCTCTCTCTCTCTTGTTTACAAAGCTACTTCCACAAGTCAAAAGGAGAAAAAGGCTCAATAAGCAAGTTAAAATGTGAGTTTTGGAAATAAAAGGCATAGAAAGAAAATGTATCCTGAAATCCAAAATGAGGTTTCAGAAGAATCTAACCAGGGACTTGTAATTGAGTTTAGAATTAAGAAGTAAAATTTTAAACCTGAAAGGCAATTTTAAACCTGAAAGAAAATTAATGTAACTTTAAGAACAACAGGCTTTAAAGTGAGAACCTCTGTAGGTAAAATATTAAAGTATTAAGTATGAAAAGTAACACTTTATACTTAGTACATACTTTGACATGCATGTATGTCAAGAAATCATATATTTGGAGCAACCCTACATGGAATTGGTACAAATAGTAATTTGGTGAAAATATTTTTATTCAATTCATTGAGCAAAGAAAAATAAATTCAGTTTCTACACTACTCAGCTGAATGGTACTAATGATTCATCTTTATGTCTCCACACAAATAAGAGAGAATAAAATTAGTTTACAACATTCATTTTTAACAGAGTTAAATTCCCAAAAATATGATTTCTTGACATCTTAAATCTAGCAGCATGAAGCTTTTTGTTTTAAACATATGATTAAAGTAAAGACGTTTAAACAGTCTACAATAATATAGAAGGTTAGAGGAACCTCTTATAAGGAATGGGGGCTGGTGTGCTGGCTCATGCCTGTAATCCAGCACTTAGGAAGGCAGAGGCAGGAGGAATGCTTGAGGCCAGAGTCTTGGAGACCAGCCTGGACAATATAGTGAGACCTCATCTCTACAAAAAATAAAAACAGCTGGGCGTAGTGGCGTATATCTGTAGTCCCAGCTATTCGGGAGGCTGAGGTGGAAGGATCACTTGAGCCTGGAGGGTCGAGGCAGCAGTGAGCCATGACTGTGCCACTGCACTCTAGCCTAAGTGACAGAGTGAGACCCTGACTCAAAAAAAAAAAAAAAAAAGAAAAAGGATTGGAGAAATAAGTAATCCAAAGGTGACCTAGGTCAAAACCACACAAAACTCATTATGTTTCTGCCAAGACTTCAAAAACTCTGCTACCAAATACATACATTATATATGCTTTGGATATCATGCAAAGCCTACATCTAAATAAATAAATCCCACATCAAAAGAAATACAGTGCAAATCAGCAAAACAAATATTATTTATCATCAGAGTGGGCAGACAACCCATAGAATGGAAGAAAATAAATGCAAACTATGCATCTGACAAAGGACTAGTATCCATCATCTCCAAGGAACTCAAACAAATCAGTAAGAAAAAAGCAAATAATCCCATCAAAAAGTGGGCAAATGATGTTTCTCAAAAGAAGATATACAAATGGCCAAAAAACATATGAAAGAGGGCTCAACATCACTAACCATCAGGGAAATGCAAATTAACACCACAATGAGACCTTATTCCTGCAAGAATGGCCATTATTAAAAAGTCAAAAAACAATAAATGTTGGCATGGATGTAGTGAAAAAGGAACACTTATACACTGCTGGTGCGAAGGTAAATTAGTGCAACCTCTATAAAAAGCAGCATGGAGATTCCTTAAAGAACTAAAAGTAGGTCTGCCATTCAATCCAGCAATCCCACTACTGGATATCTACCTCAAGGAAAAGAAGTCATTATATGAAAAAGAGGCATGCACTTAAATGTTTGTTGCAGCAAAATTCACAACTGCAAAGGTACGGAACCAACCTAAGTGCCCAATGACCAATGAGTGAATAAACAAAATATGGTATATATACCATGGAATACTACTCAGCCATAAAAAGGAACAGAATGTCTTTTGCAGCAACTTGGATGGAACTGGAAGCCATTATTCTAGGTGAAGTAACTCAGGAATGGAAAACCAAATACCATATGTTCTCACTTATAAGTAGGAGGTACACTATGAGTATGCAAAACCATATAGGGTGATGTAATGAACTTTGGAGACTCAGTAGGGAAAGGAGGAAAGAGGAATGTGAAATAAAAGACTATATATTGGGTACAATGTACACTACTTTGATGAGAGGTACAGTAAAATCACATAATTCACCACTATATAATTCATCGATGTAATCAAAAACCTCCTGTAACCCAAAAGCTCCTAAAATTTTTAAAAATTAAAAAATAAGAAATATAGTGCAAATGGTTACACAATCAAGAGCTAGTTAATACACCACTTTAAAAAACAAAAGATCCTAATACTCCTTCAAAGACTAAATAGGCCAGGAGTGGTGGCTCACACCTGTAATCCCATCACTTTGGGAGGCCAAAGCAGGCAGATCACCTGAGGTCGGGAGTTCAAGACCAGCCTGACCAACATGGAGAAACCCCATCTCTACTAAAAATACAAAATTAGCTGTGTGGTGGCACATGCCTGTAACCTCAGCTACTGAGGAGGCTGAGGCAGAAGAACTGCTTGAATCTGGGAGGTGGAGGTTGAGGTGAACCGAGATCACACCACTGCAATCCAGGCTGAGCAAAGAGAGCGAAAATCCAACTCAAAACAAAAAAAAAAAAGAAAGAAAAGAAATGCACTCTATTATTTTTTTTAAATGACCCAAACTAAAGTTTAGTAAGAGAGATTTGTATCATGGGTCAAAATGTTAAAAACAAAATAGCTGCAACAGTATTCTTAACAAAATAATTAACATACAAAAAGCATTATTAAAAAGATAATGAACTGGGCATGGTAGCATGTGCCTGTAATCTACCAGCTACTCAAGAGGCTTCAGTGGTAGGTTCATTTGAGCCTAATAGTTCGAGATCAGCCTGGGCAACATAGTAGGACCCCACCTCAAACTAAAGACGACAAAAACAAGCAAACAAAACAGGATGATGATTACAAATAGTATCTACTAACAACTGTATTCAACAAGTTTATATTAAAGATTTATTTCCCATCAGGTTTCCAATTCAACTAAGAAATAAAATTGTGTGAATACTTTATGAGTTTCAGAAAGTAAAACTTAGAACATTCCATAAAATTAGAGACTCCAATTTGAGAACCAACACCCCTTAACCCTAACTGTTATAAACATTGTTCAGAATTCTGGTGGTTATCATTGGAGTAGGAAAAGTACCAAAGAAGAGATAGGAGAAAAGGTAGAAACACAGAAGAGAGGAAAGAGAAGCATATTGTAGTATTTACAGGGTATACCAAACAGGAGTCCAATCAAGAAAACAGAACCTCTCAATATATTTCAGAAAAGACATAGCTACTAATACAGGAAATTTTCCAGCACACACTGGGACCATGGAAGGAGGAGCTCTCTGAAAAGAGCTAAAGTCACAAAGGACAAGAAGCCACCACCACAGAAATAGCCTTTACCAGAGATGGCAACCAAAAAATACCCCATCTTCTCCCTTTTACCTGTCCTCCAGTCTTCCACTAGTACCTGTCAATGGCCAAACTAATGCAGAAGCCTATGGCTCAGCCCTTAAAACAGAAAAAGAGGAACTGAAAATTGAGAAATAGAAAACCAAACAGGCAAATTATAACACAAAGTATCTTCCCAAAATCTCTTCTGGTATTAGTAGATACTACAAAAAGCTTAGATCCTATTGCTTATTCTTATCATTCCTTGTCTATTCTTTTCCTGAGAGGGGTAGAAATACTCCTTTATTTCTAACTTTAATGCTATTTTTTAAAAATACATTATGATATCTAAAAATGTGAGGACTATATCTAAGTAGCTCAAGCCCTTCAGGATTCCAAGGGTCATTAATCCTAGTGGTTAGCTCTTAATCACTGGCTAGAGATTCTAATCACCTAAAAAAATAAAAGCCTCCCACCTCCACCAAGACCAATTAAATTAGAACCTCCAGAAATGAGGCCCACACACTGGTAGTTTTCTTAAAACTCCCAAGAGTGATTCTAATATGCAGCCAGGCTTCAGAACCATTAGTTTATCCAAAATATTTCTGGAATTAAAAACTACAATTTGCTCAGTAACACCCTAATGTCTCAGCCAGAAGAGGGCAGCAAGGAACTATTCTAGAAGGCCACAAAAGACAAAATAAGGAACCCTAGTACTTTAGTCCCTTAGGAACTGTGCAAAGTGGTGAAAAACCACCAAGATTCAAGTATTCTGGGATAAATTCCATGCCTCAAGTGGGAACTAATGAGTGAATGGTAAGGAACCAAGCAGAGATAAGCCCCCAGGAAGGGTAAGTTTAAGGAACAAGAGAGAGCCAGTAAATGGTCAGAAAAGGACCAGGCACAAAAAGCCACTCAATTGTGCTCATTTTCCAGTCATCCTGATTTCCTTAGCTAATTACTTTGTCTTACTGTATTACTGAAAGATGCATAAAATCCTTTTTGAAATAAGGCTGAAATTGACGGAATCAATTAAAATATGACCCAGACACACCTAATCTGAGCCATTAGATCAGTCATTTACAAGCATTATCAGTAATACTACAAATGTATGATGTTTAAAGGAGATCCAGTATGAATAAACTAGTGCAAATCCATCATGACTACAAGAAAAATAGCTCTAAGCACATGGGACATCACCAGTCTTCGCATATGAAGACAGTGTATCTACTATTGCTAACATTACTGCTGCTAACCACAAAACAATAAAAACAAATACATCGAACTCTGTAATCTTTAAAAACTCAGACTGGCACTGAATCACCTGTCACTTATTCATTATAAATAAGTGTGTGTGTGTGTGTGTGTGTGTGTAGAAAGTAAGCAATTAAGAATATTTTTAAAGATATTTAGCTTTAAGATTTAATAATTTCTCTGTACCTTCTGACAGAAAAATATGAAAAAAATTTGAACTTTCTCAGGTCTTTTTGTTTTTAGCTCTTAATAGACACTTAGCCCTCTGCTTTTAGTTTATCCAAAAATAAATACAGCAATACTGTCTTTTTCTAGAGGTTGAGGACTGGAGGAGAATCACTATCTTGGAAGAGAAGAAATCAGTTATCAGAGATGTTCACTTACTTTCACTTATGGAACTTACTGACTTTAGGCAATAGATATCTGACTTCGTATCTTTTAGAGGATGCTTGGGGGGGAAAAAAAACTAGATGTTCCAATTTAGGAACTTATCTATAACTATCTATAACCTACATTTACTTTGAAAAAAATGAAAAAAAAATCTTATTTTACAGACTAGTCTCTCTTTTGATTGGTCATTAGGAATCTCAGAGCTGTAGTTTTTATTGTTTGTTTTGTAATTCACCTGCAAATCACAGCTGTCTAGCTGAATACAGCATCCAGGCAAGCCAAGAATCTTACTCAATCATCTGTGTACAAACTTCACATTTTGTAATTATCTGTGTTTGAGTTGTATTACCTTGAAACTACTTCAAGGGGGAGCTTCAATTCTACACTGAAGCTCTAAAATGTGCAATGTTAGATTACTGTTTTTGTAATTCCACAGTAAAATTCCATATATATTCTTGAGGGTAAAGATCATGCTTACTTTATCTTTGTGTCTCTCAACATTTAGTGAAATGCCAGGTTCAAGCAATTCTTCTGCCTCAGCCTCCCAAGGTTCAAGCAATTCTTCTGCCTCAGCCTCCCAAGTAGCTGGGATTACAGGCATGTACCACCACACCTGGCTAATTTTGTATTTTTAGTAGAGACAAGGTTTCTCCACGTTGGTCAGGCTGGTCTCGAACTCCCCCACCTCAGGTGATCTGCCTGCCTCAGCCTCCCAAAGTTCTGGGATTACAGGCGTGAGCCACTGCCCCCAGCCAGGGTTTTTTTTTTAATAGTGTCTCACTCTATTCACCCAGGCTACAGTGCAGTGGCATGGTCACAGCTAACTATAAGCTCAAACTCCAAGGAGATTTTTTTTTTATTATTAACAGACTTTGTGCATGTCTTTTCATGATTTGATAGCTCATTTCTTTTCACGGCTACATAAATAATATTGCATTGTATGGCGGTACCACAGTTTGCTATCCATTAACTTACTGAAGGACATTTTGGTTGCTTCCAAGTTTTGGCAATTACAAATAAAGTTGCTACAAATGTGTGGGCAGCTTTTTATGTGGACTTAAGTTTTCAGTTCATTTGGACAAACACCAAGGAACATGACTGCTGGATCATATGGTAAGAATATGTTTAGTTTTTAAAGTTTTTAAATTAACTGCCAGGCCGGGCACGATGGCTCAGCCTGTAATCCCAGCACTTTGGGAGGCCGAGGCGGGCGGATCACGAGGTCAAGAGATCGAGACCATCCTGGCCAACACAGTGAAACCCCATCTCCACTAAAATACAAAAATTAGCTGGGCATGGTGGTGCAGGCCTGTAGTCCCAGCTACTCGGGAGGCTGAGGCAGGAGAATTGCTTGAAACTGGAAGGCGGAGGTTGCAGTGAGCTGAGATCACACCACTGCACTCCAGCCTGGCGCCTGGCAACAAGAGAGACTCTGTCTCAAAAAAAAAAAAGAAAAAAAAAAAAACTGCCCAAGTGTCATTTGAAGGTTATTATTTTGCATTCCCACCAGCAATGAATGAGAATTCTAATTACTTCCTATACTCACCAGCATGTAGTATTGTCAGTGTTTGGAATTTTTGTCATTCTAATAGGTGTGCAGTGGTATTTCAAGGTGGTTTAAATTTGCATGTTCTCTAATGACATGTGGTAAACATCTTTTGAATGCCTGTTTGCTACCCGTATATCCTTTCTGAGTTTTTTGTCCATTTTTTAATTGTGTGTTTTATTGAGTTATAAGGGCTCTTTGTATATTTTAGATGCCAGTCCTTTATCGGCTATGTATTTTCCAAAGATTTTCTCCCAGCCAGTGGCTTATCTCTTTACTCTCTAAACAATATCTTTCACAGAATATACATTTTTTATTTTAATTAAGTCCAACTTATCAACATCTTTCTTTCATGGAGTATGCTTTTGGTGGTGCATCTAAAAGGTTATCACCAAACCTAAGGTCACCAGATTTTCTCCTATATTATCTTCCAGGAGTTTTATCTTTTTATTTTAACATTAAGGGCTATAATTCACTTTGAGGCAGTTTTTGTGAAAGATACAAAGTCTGTGTCTAGATTTTTTTTTGGAGGGGGGGAAGGGGGATGAGATATTCTGTTATTCCAGTGCCACTTGTGAAAAAAATTACCTTTTTTCCTTGTCTCTGTTTTTTGTCAAAGATCAGTTGACTATATTGCGTAGGTCTATTTATGCCCTGTTTTGCTTTAATGATCTATTTATTCTTTCAATACTACAATGTCTTGATTACTGTGGCTTCATTAGTCTTCCAGTCCAGTAGTGTCAGTCAGACTTTGTTCTCCTACAATATTGTGTTGCCTAGTCTAGGTCTCTAACCAATATAAACTTTAGAATAACTTTGTTGACAGCCACAAAATAACCTGCTGGGATTCTGAATGAAATTACACTGAATCTATAGATCACGCTGGGAAGAATTTGACATCTTAACAATATTGAGTCTACCTAAGCATGAACATGGAACATCTATTTATTTAGATCTTCTTTGATTTTTTTTATTTTTTGTCATTTTCCTCATATAGATCTTGTACATATGTTGCAAGATTTATACCTAAGGATTTTAGTTTTTTAGTGCTAATATAAATGGTACTGCAACATGGCTATAAGAATTTATTTTTTTATTTTTTTCAGAGATGGAATCTTGCTCTGTTACCCAGGCTGGAGTACAGTGGCGTCATCTCTGATCTTGCAACCTCCACCTCCCGGGTTCAAGTGATTCTCCTGCATCAGCCTCCCGAGTAGCTGGGAGTACAGGCATGCACCACCACGCCCAGCTAATTTTTGTATTTTTAGTAGAGACGGGGTTTCACCATGTTAGCCAGGCTGGTCTCGAACTCCTTACCTAAGGCAATCCACACACCTCGGCCTCCCAAATTGCTGGGATTACAGGTGTGAGCCACCAGGCCCAGCCTGCTATAATCATACATTAGTTCCAGAACACTTACTATTTGTTGGGATTTTCTACATATACCAACATGTCATTTGTCAATTAAGCTTCATTTCTTCCTTTTCAATCTGTATACTCTTTATTTTCTTTTTCTGTCTTACTGTATTAGGTAGGACTTCCAGGATGATGTTGAAGTTTAGTGAGAGGGGACAACTTTGCCTTTTCACTAATAACAGAAAAGGATCTATATTCTTTATTAAATTATTAAATATGACGTTAGCTGTAAGTTTTCTGTAGATTTTCTTTATCAAATTGAGGAGTTTTCCCTCATTCCTAGATTCCTGAGAGATTTTCATCAAGAATGAATGTTGGATTTTATCAAATGCTTTTTGTCTACTGATATGATCAGATGATTTTTCTTAGACTGTGGATGTAATCGATTACATGGACTGATTTCCAAATGTTCAACCAGCCTTCCATACCTGGAATAAATCTCACTTAGCTATGGTATGTAATTCTTTTTACACATTTTTGGATTTGATTTGCTAATATTTGGTTGAGGATTTTTATATTTAGAGTCACAAAATATTTTGGTCTCTAGTTTAGTTTTCCTTTCTTGTGTGGTCTTTGGTATTAGGTATTCTTTGGTATTAGAGTAATGCTGAGTTAAGAAGTAGTCCCTCTGTTTCTACTTTCTGGAAGGGACTGTAGAGAACTGGTATGATTTCTTCCTTAAATGTGTAGTAGAATCAGGAAGATTTTTTAGAATAAAACATTTAGCTCTTAAAGTCGAAACGTAGATAATAATATGCATAATGTTAATTACAAAATAGTACTACAGTTGACCCTTGAACAATGTGGGTTTTAACTGCACAGGTCTACTTATACAAGAATTTTCTTCCACCTTTGCCACTCCTTTAGACAGCAAGACCAACTTCTCCCCTTCTTCCTTAGCCTATTCAGTGTGAACACAGCAAGGATGAAGACCTTTATGATGATTCACTCCCATTTAATAATAGGAAATATGTTTTCTTTTCTTTATGATTTTAATAACCTTTTCTCTAGCTACTTTACTGTAACAATATAGAATACACATAACATAAATAAAAAATATATGTTAACTGGCTGTTAAATGTTACCAGTGAGCCTTCCAGTCAACAGTAGGCTATCAGTTGCTAAGGTTTTTTAGAATATCAAAAGTTATATGTGGTTTTCCAACTGTGCAGCAGGGGGATTAATGGCCCTAACCCTCTCGTTGTTGAAGAGGCAACTGTAGCCACCTATATATAAAACTTTAGCCAGGTGCAGTGGCTCACACCTGTAATCCCAGCACTTTGGGAGGCCAAGGCGGGTGGATCACTGAGGTCACGAGTTCGAGACCAGCCTGGCCAACATGGTGAAACTCCGTCTCTACTAAAAATACGAAAACTAGCTGGGCATGGTGGCGGGCACCTGTAATCCCAGCTACTCAGGAGGCTGAGGCAGGAGAATTACTTGAACCCGGGAGGCAGAGGTTGCAGTGAGCCAAGATCGCACCACTGCACTCCAGCCTGGGTGACTAGAGTGAAACTCCATCTCAAAAAAAAAAAACAAAACAAAACAAAAACAAAACTCTTTAATATCTTACAGGTAATGATTTCAATACTTTAAAAATTTTACCTGTGTACTATGCACAACAAAACATTATGTTTTTAACTCCCTTTCTAGTACATTATTACAGTTTTTTTTAAGTGAGCTCAAATGAAGTAACTTGTCACGTAGCTACAAATAAATAGAAGATCTGGTCTTTCAATCCAATTATTTAACAGTAGCAGTTCTATTTCCTCTAGATGTTCTTATTAAAACCAGCAAAAACTGGGGGATTAGGAAGTAAAAAAGAGAAGTAAAATAAAAGAACAGAGACATTATCAATTCAGTCTTAAGAGAGAGCTGGGACATTACATTTTGCAATTGTGTTTATTCCACACATTTTGAGAAGCACAGCATAGCGGTTAAGCATAAGACTGCTAGAGTTTAAATCTGGTTTCTATCACTTGCTAAACATATGACCATGGGCCATTTGTCCTATGAGAGTCATGTTTCTTCCTCTGTAAAATGGGATGATTAACATTACTTAACCCATGTAAGAATTAAATTGTCAAATAATTCATGTAAAGAATTTAAATTCAGACTTTTTTCAGTGATTTCCCATTGCTCCTTAAAATGACAAAATTTATTCAAGAAACTTAAGACTATAAATGTCTAGAAACTTGCTTAATACCTAAAAATTCACTTGACAATTTGGAGCCCACAACTCACTTGCTAATTGTGATTAATATAACCCTCTTCTTAATATAAGGTGCAAAATGTGACAGGACTTTTCACAGCATTACCATCTGGAATTTCAAACCACTAAATTGTGAATGATTTCAATCTTATATAATATATTTTTACTGTCCAAGGATTCAGGGGTGAGGAAATAAGGTCAATTTTGCAATTACTGAGTATATGATACTAATTCCTTAAATTCAACTAGCAAGGATGTATGTAGCGAAATGTTATTCAAAGTCTAAAGAGAAAACCATGTGGAAGTACAAACCTCTCTAAATGCAGGATAAGTTACGACAGAGATGCATCAAGCACCATAGAGTAACCTATTTTTCCTAGTGGGAAAGTATTCTTAGTTGCAACCTATAAAGAAGTCAATCCTCCCAAACTAAGCTACAGCTTTTCTAAATAACATAAAATCAAGGTAGCAGAGCCAAAAAAGTCAGATCACAGAAAGTGATTTCGGGTAGGCATCACAAATAATCTAAAGAAGAAAAAAAGTACCTCTCACCATCAGTTCCTTCTGGGCAGGTTCACATTGCTGAAAATCAGATTTTCATGGGAGCAGTACCGATATTTTTCCACAGCCATAGTAACCAAATGGAAGCATTTGTTTTAAGCTATCTTTCCAGCTAAAACGATCTCGGCCATGCTCTGTTTTAAAGAACTTTGAGGACTTAAGATTGATTCCTTTTCAGGCATTGAATCGGACATAGAATTGTTCCTTCAGAAAAATCCTGGCTTTGCCTGCCGGTTCTCTATTAGTCTACTTTCCTCTGAATGTGGGACAATCTTGGAATAAAAAGGAAATCCTTTTTTAATCTGGAATTTTTGGAAAAGGAGTCAATATTATCACTTCCTTACTTATGCCTTAAAGCAATGGCTCTACCCCTAGTAAATAACCCAAAATAATTGTTGCTCAAGTCTTTTCGTTACCTAATTCTTAACAAGTATGTTCAAAGAAATTATCCATATGTATGAATATATTCACTTCTGTATATATACACACGTATATGTATGGAGGGAGCTATTTAGCTATTTTATTTACAGAATATGCAGAGCAACCATTTCTCCTTCTTCTTTTTTTTTTTTTTTTTTTTTTTTTGAGATGCAGTCTCACTGGATAACCCAGGCTGGAGTACAGTGGCGGGATCACAGCTCACCGCAATCTCCATCCCTCCAGGACTCCAGTGATCCTCCCACCTCAGCCTCCCGAGTAGCTGGGACCACAGGTGTGCACCACTGAGGTGCGGCTAATTTTGTGTATTTTTGATAGAGGGGGTTTTGCCATGTTGGTTAGGCTGGTCCCGAACTCCTGGACTTAGTCAATCCGCCCACCTCGGCCTCCCAAAGTACTGGGACTACAGGTGTAAGCTACCATGCCTGGCCATTTTTTTTTAATTTTGGTTACAAGGAAACCAAAAGAAACCAAAAAGTGTCCAATTATTTACATACTCTAGGTTTTATTTTTGGATGGAGATTATATATTTAGCTTCTTCCCATCCTTCACTCCCATTAAAAACTGCTTCTCAGTGTCATGACCTGAGATTTCACTTGATATACTGTAAAACCCATCCCCCAAATTTTTGGTACCAGAGACGGGTTTTGTGGAAGACAATTTTTCCACGGCGGGTGGGTAGGAATGGTTTCGGAATAAAACTGTTCCACCTCAGATTAGATTTTCTTAAGGAACGCCACCTAGATCCCTCCTCGCATGCGCGTTTCACAATAGAGTTCCCGTTCCCATAAGAATCTAATGTCACTCTCAGGCGCTAAGGTTCACTGGCCAGTGCCTCACCTGCTGCCATGTGGCCCAGTCAGTGGCCCCAGGGTTGGGGACCCCTGCACTATGTCACTCAATATTTCCCTATATTGAGGCCCCATTTTAAAATTTTCTTTCAAAAATAAGCACTAAGAAAAGTTTCATCCCCCTCTAAGAAATTATTTTTGTCTTTAGACAAAGAAATGCAGAACCAAATTCATAGCTCAAATTTATCAAGCTATACATTTAAGAATTATACATTTCACTCTAGATAAATACAAAATTGCACCTCATGATTATGGCTCACTGTAGCCTTGACCTTCCAATTCAAGTGATTCTCCCATCTCAGCCTCCTGAGTAGCTGGGACTATAGGCATGAGCCACCACACCTGACTAACTTTTAAAACTTTTTGTAGAGATGATGTCTCATTATGTTGCATAGGCTGGTCTTGAACTCCTGGGCTCAAGTGGATTTCAGACTCTTGAGACAGCATATGTACTCTAAGTGTTCCTATCATCTGGCCTTCCTATTCTCATATGAATTTTGTCCTAATGACAAAACTCTATTCTTTTCTCATTGAATATATATTTCATCCTGATCCTATCTTTCCCCACTGAGATTTAGAAGGAACCTGAAAATGCCCTGTAACATAACATACATGAGAAGACAGTGGAACAAAATAGACTGGGGCTTTCACTTAGCCAATTCTAACCAATGAATCATTATTAACAATTTCCCAGAGGAAAGGAATTAGTAGCTCAAATAAAATTCACACTGGTTACTGATCCTATACAGGATACTTATAATTAGTTGAATAATGCATAATTAAACAATTTGGTAAGCCTATTACAATGTGTTAACATTGAGCATGGACAAGTTATTCTCAAATCAATGTCGTTTTATCTTAAAAATCTCAATTCAAGAACCTAAACCAAATATTACAGTGCATACAGTGCATACTGTAATATTTGGTTTAGGTTCTTCATTTTATTGCGCTTCACATCACTGCACTTCAGATACTGCCTTTTAAATAAAAATAAATAAATAAATACAAACATTGAAGGTTTGTGGAAACCCTGCACAGAACAAGTTCGTCAGCACCATTTTTCCAACAGTACATGCCCACTTTGTGTCTCTGTGTTACATTTTGGTAATTTTCAAGGTATTTCAAACTTTTTCATTAACATGTATCTGTTATCGTGATCTATGCTCAGTGATGTTTAATACTACTATTTCAATTGTTTTGGGGTGTCACAAACTGCCCACATAAAACAGTGAACTTAATAAAAGTGTGTTTTCTGACTGCTCCGCAGACCATCCATTCCCCATTTTTCCCACTCTCCTTATGCTTCCCTATTCCTTGGGATACAACAATATTGAAATTAGGCCTAATAATAACCCTTAAAATGGCCTCTAAGTGCTCAAGTGAAAGGAAGAGTTCCACGTTATTCACTCCATTTTTAAATTGTTTTTTTTTTTTTTGAGACGAGTCTCAGTCTGTCGCCCGGGCTGGAGTGTAGTGGTGCAATCTTGACTTACTGCAACCTCTGCCTCCCAGGTTCAAGCGATTCTCTTGCCTCAGCCACCTGAGTAGCTGGATTACAGGCGTCCACCACTATGCCCAGCTAATTTTTGTATTTTTAGTAGAGACGGGATTTCACCATGTTGGCCAGGCTGGTCACAAACTCCTGACCTCAAGTGATCTGCCCGCCTTGGTCTCCCAAAGTACTGGGGATTACAGGCATGAGCCACCATGCCCAGTCCCCCCATCACTCACTTTAAATCAAAGGCATGCTGAAAGCCAAGACAGGCTGAAAGCTAGGCCTCTTGTGCCAAATAGTCAAGTTGAGAATGCAAAGGAAAAGTTCTTGAAGGAAATTAAAAGTGCCACTCCAGTGTACACCCCATAAGAAAATGAAACAGCCTTATTACTGAAATGGAGAAAGTTTAAGTGACCTGGATAGAAGATAAAACTTGCCACACAACATTCCCTTAAGTCAAAGCCTAACTCCAAAGCAAATGCTTAACTCTCTTCAATTCCATGAAGGCTGAGAGAAGTGAGGAAGCTGCAGAAGTAAAGTATGAAGCTAGTACAGGTTTAAAGAATGACGCCATCTTCATAACATAAAAGTGCAAGGTGAAGCAACAAGTGCAGATGCTGAAGCTGTAAGAATTTCTCCAGATCTAGCTAGGATGCTTGATGAAGGTGGCTACAATAAACAACACATTTTCCATGTAGATGAAACAGGCTTGTCTTGGAAGAAGACGGCATCTAGGACTTTCATAGCTATAGAGAAGTCAATGTCTGGCTTCAAAGAACGACCTGACTGTTATCAGGAAGTAAAGACAGCTGGTGACTTTAAGTTGAAGCCAATGCTCATTCACCATACAAAAATTCCTAGGGCCCTTAAGGATTATGCTAAATCGGCCAGGCGTGGTGGCTCACCCTTGTAATCCCAGCATTTTGGGAGGTGGAGGCAGGTGGATCACTTGAGGTCAGGAGTTTGAGACCAGCCTGGCTAACATGGTGAAACCCCGTCTCTACTAAAAATACAAAAATCAGCCGGTATGGTGGCACACAACTGTAATCCCAGCTACTTGGGAGGCTGAGGCAGGAAAACTGCTTGAACCTGAGAGGCAAAGGTTGCAGTGAGCCAAGACTGCACCACTGCACTCCAGCCTGGGGAACAGAGTGAGACTCCATCTCAAAAACTAAAATAAAAACTTAAATACGCCATGTGTTAAAATAATTATTTCAGGCCAGGCATGGTGGCTCATGCTTGTAATCCCAGCACTTTGGAGGGTGAGGCTGAGGCGGGTGGATCACCTGAGGTCAGGATTTTGAGACCAGCCTGGCCAACACGGTGAAACCCTGACTCTACTAAAAATACAAAAATTAGCTGGGTGTGGTGGCACGCGCCTGTAATCCCAGCTGCTTGGGAGGCTGAGGTGGGAGAATCACTTGAACCTGGGAGGCAGAGGTTGCAGTGAGCCAAAACCATGCCACTGCACTACAGACTGGGTGAGAGTGAGACTCATCTCAAAAAAAAAAAAATTATACTAAATCAACTCTGCCTGTGATGTATAAATGGAACACAAAGACTAGCTCATAGCGTATCTGTTTACAACCTGGTTTACTGAATATTTTAAGTCCACTGTTGAGACCTATTCCTCAGGAAAAAAAGATTCCTCTCAAAATGTTACTGCTCATTGACAATGCACCTTGTCACTTGTGATTATTTAGGGAAATTATATATAATTTGAGCCCAGAAAGCAGAGGTGAGCCAAGACCGCACTACTGCACACCAGCCTGGGCAACAGAGCAAGACTCTGTCTCAAAAAACGTTTTTATTATTTTTATTATTTAAGAAAAACATTTTGTAATACTATAGCTACCATAGACAGTGATTCCTCTGATGGATCTGGGCAAAGTAAATTGAAAACCTTCTGGAATGGATTCACCATTCTAGATGCCATTCAGAACATTCACGATTCATAGGATTTCAAAATATCAATATTAACAAGTTGGGAAGAAGTTAATTCTAACTACCATAAATGACTTTGTGAGGTTCAAGACTTCTGTGGAGGAAGTCACTATACATGTGGTAGAATTAGCAACAGAATTAGAGTTAGAAGCAGAAGCTGAAAATGTCACTGAATTCCTGCAGTTTCATTACAAAACTTGAACAAATGAGGAGCTGCTTCTTAGGGATGAGCAAAGAAAGTGTTTTCTTGAAATGAAATCTTCTCCTGGTAAAGATGCTGTCAAAATTGTTAAAATGACAACAAAGGACATGGAATATCCCAAAAACTTAGTTGATAAAGCAGCATCAGGGTTTGAGATTGACTCCAATTTTGAAAGGCGTTCTACTGTGGGTAAAATGTTATCAAACAGCATTGTGTGCTACAGAGAAATTGCCAGTCACTCCCACCTCCACCCACCACTCTGATTAGTCAGCAGCCATTAAATTCAATACAATGTCCTATTATTAGCAAAAAATTTACAACTCACTAAAAGCTCAGATGATTGTTAGCATTTTTTTTTTAGCAATAAGGTACATTTTAACTTAGGTATGTGCATTTTTTTTTATACATAATACTACTGCACACTTAATAGACTACAGCATAGGGCAAACATAACTTTTATATGCACTAAGAAGTCAAAATATTCATGTGACTTGCTTTACTGCACTATTTGCTTTATTTCGGTGCTCTGGAATTGAACCCAAAATATCTCTGGGATACGCCTGTATTTGTAACAAATATCTGAATCCAGGTGGTCACCAGAATGTTAAGAAGGCAGAAACAGGCAGTCTCCAATTGAGTCTACCTGTAGTTGTCTAGCTTTAAAACATTGAGAGTATGTATGGGGGGGGGATGAGGGAGAGTGCTGCTAGAGAACTTATATGTAAATGTTTTTCAAATGCATTCCCAGTTTGCCATAAAAGGAAAAAATAAATATGAAGCATGTACGTCTAATAAATTCTGGCTGAATTTATTATGTTGCTTCCTTGCTAAATGCCTGTTTTCCTACTACTTGGTTAATCCAACTGACCACTCTATCAGAGGTTCAGCTCTACACCAAATTCTCTGGAAAGGACTGTAGAAACTTGACAGATCATTCTATCGCAATCACATAGCAGGAAAGAGGGAGGGGCTTTTCCTGGAACTGTCTGCTAAGCAAACAGAATAAAGAGGTAATTTCTTTTACTGACTTTACGTTGAAAACTTCAAACCTACTAAAAGGCTGCAAAAAAGTATAATGAAGTACGTTATTCATTCTTCATCTAAATTATTCAGTCTCGATGGGGGCAAATATTGCCCCCAAAGGAACATGATTAGTTTTTGGGTGAGGGAGAGGCAGTGGTGAAAAAATCTTAAATATTAGAAAAAGACTGAAAAAACTTGGACTGACCAATCATTAACATTTTGCTACATTTGCTTTCTCTGTTTACACATACTTGCACAGACACAATTTTTTTTGTTAACAATTTGAATGTTACTTGCAACATGATATTTCACTCCTAAATATGTCAACACGTGCCCCCATTAACAAGAGCATTTCCCTATATAATCACAATAAATTATCACTCAGAAAATTTAATAGTCATATTACATCATTCATATCCATTCTAAAATTTCTCCAATCATCCTAATAATGTCCTTTAGATGTGTTTTGTCCCCCAGTTCAAGACCCAAAGCAGGATACATCACACAATACAGTTAAGTTCCATGTCTCACCTTTAACTTACCTATCAATCAATCATCTATCATCTATCTATTTGGTCTTTCATGATACCAACTACTAACATTTTTGAATGGTCCAAAACATGAAGATTTTCTATTTAGAACTGTCCTATTATTTCTTCAGTAAGTTTTGGCAAAAAAAAAAAATAATAATAATAAAATGGCATTAAGTACCACACAGGTGAAGTTGTACTCTTCTCAGTGCACCACATCAAGGAATATATAATGTCAGTTTGTCCGATAATGTTAAGTTTGATCATTAAGTTAAACTGGCCAGATTTCTCCAAATCCTATCCCAACAATCTTTCACCAAATGGTTTCAGCATCTTACCTTAATTAAATGTTTCTACAGTGCTTTTTCTATTTATGTATGTTTTATAATTCCTTCTACATTTATTAGTTGTTTAAAACAAAGAACAAATGACCGGTTTCAACTAGGGTCCTAAAAGCCCTGTCTTCTGAAGGCCTTGGGGAGGTTAAATGAAGTAGATTCTGCATCTCCTGAAAAGCACAACTGCATCTCACTACCTTTTTACATGGTACTCTATTTTAAATGTTATGATAAAAGGAGTCTAATGATTGGGTGTAAAACTGAAAAACATTAGCTTAGAACAACAGTGTCCAACAAAAGTTTCTGCAAAGATGAAATGTTCTGCATCATCAACAGGGACCACTAGCCACATGTGGCTATTTGAGCACTTGAAATGTGGTTAGGAGAACCAAAGAACAGAATGTTTAATTTACCTTATGTTTAAATGACCACATAAAGTAGCTAGTGAACTGGACAGTGCAGGCTTAGAGAATCTTTTTCTTCTTTTGTTTTCTGAGACAAAGTCTTGCTCTGTCACCCAGGGTGGAGTGCAGTGGCTCGATCTCGGCTCACAGAAACCTCTGCCTCCCGGGCTCAAGCAATTCTCCTGCCTCAGCCTCCCAAGTAGCTGGGACTACAGGTGCACGCCACCAGGCCCAGCTAATTTTACTGTATTTCTGTAGAGACGTCCATGCAAAAATTGATAAAAAATTTAAAGTGAAGATTCTCAGCCAGGTGTCGTGGCTAACGCCTGTAATCCCAACACTTTGGGAGGCCGAGGCAGGCGGATCACTTGAGGTCAGGGGTTTGAGACCAGCCTGGCCAACATGGCAAAACCGTCTCTACTAAAAATACAAAAATTAGCCAGGGGTGGCGGCATCACCTGTAACCCATCTGTTTGGGAGGCTGAGGTGAGAGAATCGCTTGAACCCGGAGGCAGAGGTTATAGTGAGTTCAGATCATGACACTGCACTCCAACATGGGCAACAGAGCAAGACTCCGTCTCAAGAAAAATAAACAAAATAAAATAAAAAATTTTAATCATTTCTTAAGGAAAATTTCCTACCTAAATGCAAATACATGTAACAGAAACTTAATCAGCTTTTTAAAATAATAATATGGTAAAAGAAGTAGCAACTATCACTTTGAGAACTTTCTGTAGGCCAAATTTTATAACAGGTATTTTATGCAAACTCTCATTTAAGCCTTGCTATGACTCTCTAAACAAACCTTTTTGAAAAATTTTTCATAATGAAATTACTCATGTAATGAATTATAGCAGAGCTCTCTTGAACAAGATATATTTAGAAAAACCTAAAACGTTAACATAATCTACATTTTTATGTGCTAAAAATTCTAATAACAGAGTAAAACCGTAAGTTAGAGGGAGTCAATAGCTAATGGAAACTTCTAATTGTTAGACTATTTTTTGAATGTAGCAACACCTTTACTATTCTAATTAAAAATAAAGGGCACATTAATTTCTAACGTCACTGGACAGTTTAAGAATATTGACCGTATTGTGACTAGAGAAAGTGATGAATTTTTCAGGCGAAAAACCAAACCACAATTCTAGTCATTAAGCAAATACAGAGGTCTGATTAAATAAATCTACTTTGAAAATGTCATTACTGACAACTATAGAAGAATGAATGCTATGCTTTAAACAGCAAACTTGGCAGGCACAGTGGTATACAAGTGTGTAGTCCCAGCTAGACTCAGCGGCTGAAGTAGAAGGCTTGCTTGAGCGCAGAAATTCCAGGCTGCAGTACACTATCATCATGCCCACGAATAGCTACTGCACTCCTGCTTGAGCAACATAGCAAGATCTGGTCTCTATACAAATAAACGTAACTAATGAAAAAAGCCCCAGCAAACTCATATGCAGTCTTCTCAAAAAAAGATGCTTCTTATACTGTAGCATTCTAACCCTAAAAGATATATAGTGAGATGTTTCTCCCCCTGCACCCCCCAAAAAGATTTGAGAAGTCGTTTTTGTTTATTTGTTTCTAGAGATTTGAGAAGTCTTCATGGAAGTCTTCATACACGGTAAGCACAACCAGAGATCCATGAAATCTAAACTTCACTCCCTGATAGGGTATACTTTGCAAGAACCTCAATAGTTTAAATTTGGAAGTTGTTTTAAAAATAGGTTAATATCAGTATCATGAAGTACTCACAACCTACATTCTTTCTGCCTTCTGAATGTTCACATATATTCCTCTTCTTCTTGGGATGTGCTTTTCTGCCTATCCCATCTTCTCCAAACCCTTTGCACATGCTATTTGTTCTCCCAGGAACATCCTTCTAACATTTAGCTTACCTTGTGCCTCCTTCCCTCAAATGGCACAGGTTTGGTGAGAGGATTAAATAAACACAAACACAGCCAGCATATAATAACTCTGAATAAATGAATGCACAATCTTTCTTAACTATACACCTGGCTAACATACAGTATCTGGCCCATGATAGGCACACTGTTAAGTATTTGCTGAAATTAAAACATGTAAGATACATGTTTTGACTTAAATAAAAAACAAAAGCTTGGGAAAAATCAACAGAGTGTGTCCATTTGGCATAAAGAAATTTAAATATTTAAAAGGAAATTCAATTAACCAGAACACCCTTCCTCAAAACTAAAGCAAGTTAACTTTCATGTTACTATACTAAACAAGGCCATATTGCATATTACTTAATATGCAAACAACAGATGTTTTTCTGGAATTAAAAACAAAGGGCACAGAGGTCACATTCCTGACACACTAAGACTTTCTGAACGTATTTCACTGACATTGAGAATAAATAATGACCTCATTGGTCTAATATAATATGATGACTATTTTTGGAGACTGTTATCCATTGGTCTCTCACATTTCTGCGTGTCCTGCAAGCTGGGAACATGCTCTTTGCTCCAGACTATCTTTTCAAGGGTGGTCATTTAACAAAAACTTTGGAAGATAAAGAGAGTATCTCTCCCTCTGGGGCAAAAATGTGAGCTCCCCTCAACTTAAGGTTCCTGTCCAATAATGCATCCCATGCATGTGCAGGTGTCATCCAGCCCACTTCATGTCACTCTATGGTAGCTGGAGCTCAGGAAACTGGTGCAAAAAAATGCTGATACTCATGTCTTCTTACCTTCAGTTATATGTGAAACTGTGGTAAGCTAATTTATTAGCTTGCAATAAAATCTCAGACCCTTCACAATTCTTGACAAGGCGAATTTGTACATCCACAAAAATAATAATATGAAAAAATAAGAGGCCTCACAAGTTTAAGTCTTTTACTAATAGTTTTTCAGAATATATATGGTAACTGAATCAAATGTCTTTTGTTAGTGAACAGGGGAAAGGATAGCTTTATGGTACACATCTGCAATATTATGTGCACTGATTAGGTTATTAAATTATGCATTTTCTAGACACAAGAATATTTTGCATATTTTTCTTGCCAGAGGGGCCTGTGCTTACTGATTAAAGATGTTCTTAATATGACAGTCTCTTCAGCCACATCGATTTCAAAGAGGGGTCAGTATATGTATTTTATAAAAAGAATCCCAAGAGATTCTGTTACGTGACCACCTATATCTCACACAGCTAAGACCATTACGTAGGCAAGCCAGCCTCATAACCAGTAACAGAATCATGCACTGTTATGGTGGTGATCTACATATACTCTCTCATAAACACTGGAAGTAGTGCAGTTTGGTAAAAAGAGTTCTAATCCTAGTATGAACAGCATTAATTGAATAAGTAACTGGAGCCACATTCGTCTAATTCAAAAGTGCTTCATTTGCCTTATCTGTACAGCAAGAAGACTTCACTGGACAATCACTAAGATCCTTTCAACTCTAAAATTCTTAAGTTACATGCTACCAGTTACTAAAATTGTTGCAGTTCAATGGAAAACATTATTAGCCTATCAAACTAAACAATAATAACAAAAATATATCAGTCTGGCATTCATCTAAGACATGAACAATGCTACCTTTGGATTAAAAAAATTTTTTAACACATAAAAGCCAAGTTCTAAATTTAAGGTGCCAAAATAGGCAACCATATTATTAGTAAAAAGCCAGTGTTTCTTTGGCCCAGACATAAACTGTCAAATACTTAAGACTTAGAGTGACAAAGACTTCTTCAAACATAAAGCTTTCAGCATTTGTTCCAGAGACTTAATTTTGTTTTAAAGATCCTCAGATATCAAACAGTTGTTTTATTTTTATTTTTAATTTTTTTGTAGAGATGAGGTTTAGCCATGCTGCCCAGGGTGGTCTCAAACTCCTGGGCTCAATCCATCCACCTGCCTGGGCCTTCGAAAGTGCTGAGATTATAGGCATGGGCCACCACACCTGGCCAAGAAATTATTTTGTTATCCAAAATAAATTTGCAGTCTTTTTCAGGCCATCAGTTCATATTTATATCAGCAGCAGATTTATATGTGAAGTTCTTCTGATGCCTGTCACATTCATAATCATGGTTCTTCCCTGTTAAGGTAATCACCTGGTCTATAAGTACAAGTTCAAGACTGTTGCAAATTTCTTCTTGTATAGAATCTAGAGGTCACTGCAAAGCAATTAATCAGATAAAGAGGCTTATGATGGCAGCATATTTTAAAAGAGTTGGGGAATGAAATCTCATCTATTAGCTCTGTGAATCTTGTAACCTATTTAGTTTCCCTAAATCCCAATTTCTTCAGAGAATAATATCTGCCACACAAAACTGTTTTGTCATAATTACGTTTTTTCATATAGAGGCTAACAGAGTTCGATATGCAGTAAGCATTCAATAAATGATAGACGTTACTAAATGACTTGAAACTAATTTAAACGATCTTTTCTTCATCTTCCCAATGATATCCCCTACTATATCCCAACAGTATTCTATATTTCTGCCATATCCCATTTGTTACATTGAGCATTCGGTTTTCACACCTTAGATCATGCCATCCTCTCTGCCTGAACCTTCCTCATCAAATTCCTATCCATTCTTAAAATCCTTAATAAAATCCCATGTTCCTTCAAGAGAACTTCAAATACCTGCTTTTTTCAGAGTCAGTCTGACCCCCAGTGCCTGCTGGTGTGATCAAAGGGAAACACACTAACCCCCAAGAAAATTTAGAGGGATATAAGAGGTAATATACACTGGCTTCATAAAAAGGTAGAATATAGCAGGGTGCAAATTAGAAATAGGCCAAAGGAATGAATCACGTTTGAAGCTAAACGTACAATGAAAGTGGGGTAAAAACGGCGGAGTATCTAATACACACAGGAGTTGCTTCATGAAAATTTGAGTTAATTAAGAACATAAGCAAAAGGCCTAGAAAGTTAAAAATATTATTTTCATGGTTCTATGCAGATTTAGAAACTGGGATAGTTATAGTAGAAAAAAAGGCTTACCACAGCGTTTTCTTCAAGCAAATATCCTTTTTACCATTAAGAATAAAATTTCTGGCAGGGCGTGGTGGCTCACACCTGTAATCCTAGCACTTTAGGAGACCAAGGCCAGCGGATTGCCTGAGCTCAGTAATTCGCGACCAGCCTGGGCAACACAGTGAAACCCCATCTCTACTAAAATACAAAAAATTAGCCAGGTGTGGTGGCATGCGCCTGTACTCCCAGCTTGAACCTGGGAGGTGGAGGTTGCAGTGAGCCAAGATCACACCACTGCACTCCAGCCTGGGTAACAGATTAAGACACCATCTGAAAAAAAAAAAAAAAAAACAGCAAGACACCATTTAGAAAAACGAGTCAATTTTGGCAGGGCACAGTGGCTCACAGAGAATAATACAGGTATTATTCTCTGTAATCCCAGCACTATGAGAGGCCAAAGTGGTCAATAACTTGAGGTCAGGAGTTCAAGACCAGCCTGGCCAACATGGTGAAATCCTGTCTCTACTAAAAATACAAAAATGAGCCGGGCATGGTGTGCACACATGTTATTCAGCTACTCAGGAGGCTGAGGCATGAGAATTGCTGGAACCCAGGAAAGGGAGGTGGCATTAAGTCGAGATCATGCCACTGAACTCCAACCTGGGCAACAGAGTGAGACTCTCTCTCAAAAAGAAAAGAAAAACATGTCAATTTTTTAAAATCACTAGGCTAAAAAAAATTTATGTTATTCTGGCATTTAACATTTTCTAAGTTATCTACTCAAATTTATCACCCACTCTACATCAGAAGTTATATCCTCAAAAGTTCCCGTCTTCAAAACTTTGTTTATGCTTCCTATCAATTCTTCTGTACATCTGCCACTATCAAATAATTTTTTCTTAATTTTATGGTATTTGCATAAGACCAACCTATACATTATTATCTCTTACAGTTTATCACCCCCCACCTGCCACAAAGGAAATAAATAACAAACATTAATGTCTCAAGTTGACTTTTAAAATAATTCTTTTTTTTTGGAGACAGTTTCACTCTTGTTACCCAGGCTGGAGTGCAATGGTGTAGTCTTGGCTCGCTGCAATCTCCACCTCCAGGGTTTAAGCAATTCTCCTGCGTCAGCCTCCCAAGTAACTGAGATTACAGGCACCTGCCACCATGCCCAGCTAATTTTTGTATTTTTAGTAGAGGCAGGGTTTCACCACGTGGGCCAGGCTGGTCTCAAACTCCTGACCTCAGGTGATCTGCCTGCCTTGGCCTCCCAAAGTGCTGGGACTAGCACTGGCTAGTGCTAGTCATAGCCAGAATTTTTTTTGTTTTTTTTGTGAGATAGGATCTAGTCTGCCCAGGCTGGAGTACAGTAGTGTAATCACTGTTCACTGTACTTTCAACCTCCCAGGGCTCAGATCTTCCCACTTCACCTTTGCGAGTAGCTGGAAACATAGGTGCCTGCCACCACACCTGGCTAATTTTTGTACTTTTTGTAGAGACAAGCTTTTGCCATGTTCCCCAGGCCAGTCTCAAACTTCTAGACTCAAGTGATCACCAGCCTCAGCCCTAGCCTCAGCCTCTAAAGTGCTGGGATTAAAAGTGTGAGGCAGCAGGGTGCAGTGGCTCATACCTGTAATCCCAGCACTTTGGAGTGCGGATCACCTGAGGTCAGGAGTTTAAGACCAGCATGGCCAACATGGAGAAACCCCAACTCTACTAAAAATATAAAATTAGCTAAGCGTGGTGGTGCATGCCTGTAATCCCAGCTACTTGGAGGCTGAGGCAAGAGAATCGCTTGAACCCAGGAGGTGATGTTGCAGTGAGCCATTTCACTCCAGCCTGGGCAACAAGAGTGAAACTCTGTCTTAAAAACAAAACAAACAAACAAAAAAAACTCCGTGAGGCACTGCACCCTCCCTAAGAAGAATTTTAATTCAAAATTTCTATTTATTTTCAGATTAAGTTTGCTCAATACCAGTAGCTGAAGGGTCCTAGTTGCCTACATGCTGGTTAGGATATTACGATAAATTTCTTGTCACTTCAATTAGAATACAATGTATTTTCCCCATAAAGCTCAGTATCAGACATTTAAACAATATTAATAAATACCCAATGATGTATTCATTATACTAAGACTTTACACTTAGTATAAAGTTCTAAATGTCTTACTCTTAATTTTTAGGATTATATTTAGGAGAATCTAATCTAAAACCAGTACTTTTTAAAAAAGTTATTAACATTCTTTTGACAAGCCTTTAAATTTTACATTTCAACATTTAATTTTAGATCTTAAAGGACATAATATTTTAAAGCTGAAAGAAACCACTGACATATCATGTTTGTTATGAAACATAAGGCTTAGCAAGCCCTAAGAAGACAGATCCAGAAAAGTCTGGTAAGTGACTGTATATAAAGGGGAAAAAAATCAAGGATGACATCTGATTTTCAAGCTTAACAGATACGAAAATATAAAGGAATCATTGACTAGAGTTCAGACACAAAGCCAATTTGGGGGAAGAGTTAAGGTGGTGGTGGTAGTGGTAGTGTTTTAAATAAACTGGGAATAAAACTAATTTTACCTTATCAATGAAGAAAAGCTCATTTCTTCTTTGAGAGACTAGAGTAGGGGCAAGGAGTTATTCATTGCCTCAGCTTAAAATAGGAAATCTCTGTCTCTGCCCCAATACCTGGATCCTTTTTCATTTGCCAAAAATAGCTAATCAGTGCTCTAGAAAAAGTACCCCCAAAAGAGTTGATTTTCTCAGAAATAATACAAGATATTTTCATTATTTCTGAAATAATTTTAGATTTAGAACTCCAAAACTATTTGTGTTCTCTGTTCTACCCTCTCAAAAATGTTTATGCTCTTGTTCCATCCTCTTCAGCATCCCTTTAGCACTTTTAATCTAAACCAAATAGAACAAAGAACAAAGATTATCTAAGATAGCCTATTTTAACTACATTGTAAACGAACATCTAAATGAATTCTATTCATTATCTAAAATTTAAAGAGACTGATCTCTTATTTGACAAAGTATTTACTAAAGATTAAAGAGTTGGCTGGTTTGAGTGATGCTGGCAGTAGTCAAGTGTGCCTGCCAACAATCTAGTTCTATAAACACTGAATTCTGTTCATCCAATGGTTCCTTGTCTACAAGCCATAATTATATTTCAACACACATTAGTAGGCTTTAATAAAGTAGAATTAATCCTTTGTGTCTCCTTATAGCCTAGGTTTGCAAGCATTATCAATTTTTTAACAGGAAAGTCTTTAAACAATTAGTACTCAATAGTCAAACACAGAAGGATGAAAACAATCCAGATGCAGAACTGGTTTTATCAACTATTTATAACCTCTGAGTGCAGTATTAAGCTTCTGCTCATAAACATTTCCCTCCCAAATTTCACTCATTTTGAATTATTACTTAAAAGATTGACTTGGCTTCTAAAAATGTTTCTGAGAAAGATAAATTCAGCCAGGCAGTTAACTGTGAGCAGAAGGGAGAAAAATAGGTTCAGTGGCAAGTACCAGGGGCTTTGATATAGCTGTAATTTTTTTTTTCTAAATGTAGAAATATATTTAATAAAGCCAAGTGGTAGGTACAGAGGCTTATGGTTAAATAATGAGGGAGAAATGGTATAAATGCTTTGTCTCTCAACCTGCCAGCCCCTCCCCAAAAATAAAAACTCCAAGGCTAACAGAAGATTTTGGTCAAAGGAGAAGAAAAAGTAGATGAATATTATACAATTTACAGGAAGACAAATCCAGATACTTTAGAGAAGAATGAAAGGGAAGTGTCACAGCACTAGGGACAGAGTAGGAGGGTCTCCAGAAAACAGGCAAGGACCAAATACAAACCAATGACATAATTTTGCCAAGAATTGGCCTGGATCAGTAATTATTCATGAAGATGCTTCTAAAATTATCCTTAATATCATTTTTTTCCAAGTTCTACAGCATATTACAGATGTTTGGGCCACACGTCATTTAGATGGCTCATGAGCAGCTTTTCTACTTCTCAATGTGTTTTCTTTTTATGAGACAGGGTCTTTTTCTGTCACCCATGCTGAAGTGCAGTGGCACCATCTCGGCTCACTACGCTTCCTGGGCTGAAGTGATCCTCCCACCTCAGTCCCCCAAGTAGCTGGGACCACAAGCACATGCCACCATACCTTGTAAATTTTTGTATATTTTGTAGAGATGGGGTCTTGCTATGTTGCCCAGGCTGGTCTTAAACTCCTGGCCTGAGCAATTCTACTGCGTTGGCCTCTCAAAGGGCTAGCTAGGATTACAGCGGCAAGCCACTGTGCTCAGTCCCCTGTGTGTTTTCAATAGTCATCATTTCCAAAGTCATATGAGAATTTTGGTTTAATTAATTTTCCCATATCCAAATATGCTGCAATAAGAAGATAGCCATCAGCCTCTCTCCAAGTGACATAAATTATTCTGAGTAAAACATTAAGTATCAGTTTAAACCTAACTGGACTTCCTATCATAGCCTAATGAATACAACAATAATATATGTGAAATTACCTAAAGAAACTCTTAAACACGCAGCTTTAGTAAACAGTAACTATTCAATTCAACTAAATATTGAAATGAATCTATTTTAATAACATTTGTACATGTAACTTCAAACATCTGTTTCAGGTTTTTGTTTTTCTTTTTTGATAGGGTCTTGCTCTATTCAGGCCAGAGTGCAGTGGCAAGACCACAGCTCACTGCAGACTCTACCTCCTAGAATTAAATGATCCTCTCACCTCAGACTTCTGAGTAGCTGGGTTTACTGGCACATGCCGCCATGCCTGGCTAATTTTTTTTATTTTTTGTAGAAACAGGGAAATCTTACTTTGTTGCCTAGGCTGGTCTTGAACTTTTGAACTCCTGACATCACACAATCCTCCCACCTTGGCCTCTCAAAATGCTGGCATTATAGGCATGAGCCACTGTACCTAGCCTATTTCAGTTTTGAGAGTGAGAGAAAAAAAGCTAGAAGGCACACTGTAGATTTACAAAAACAGCTTACAAAAAAATATTGCTAACAGTAAATAGTTTAACTGGAGTCTTAATCCATCCCCTTGAAATATATATTATTAAGCTAACTAAGAAAACATTATTTCTCTACCTGCTTTGTTACTTTAGGCAGTTAACTGCTGAGCTTTTTGGTCTTTTGGCCAAATGTGGTAAACACCTCTCAAAATATGTGTAGTATTATTAACACTGCTCATTTTAAGATGGCCATGGTAAACTCAAGAATATAATTTTAAACATTCATGATATATTAGTCTTATGACTATATGACAAGAATTTTTAGCAGCTAATTTTAAAAAGTGTTATTATGCATGAGTCTCTAGAATATAGAGGCTCTTAGCCCTTAGTGCAAATAGGAACTAAGGCACAGGCCACATCTCAAAGCAATCAATCAATCTTTTGTGAGTGGGACCCATGCACCAGCATTTCTGAAATCTTCCAATACGATTCCAACATGCAGCCAAGACTGAAAACCACTACTCTAAGATCCTAAGAGTATAAACTTGATTCAGTATTCCATAAGATGAAAACATAAGTACATCCATGATATGAAGTAAAAAAAAAAGCAGTATCTGCTTTTTTTTGTGGGGACAACATACAGTAATTTTTTGCTAAGTAATCCTGACACATTTTAGCTCAAATTAATTTTCCCACCACAAAAAACAAATTCACAGCAAATTGAGTAAGACAACAGAAGTAAGCTAAAAGGACTGTGGAGGAATGGAAATACCTTTTTACAACTGATTATTGTACATAGCCTCAACTAAGCTTTATTCTGAAATAAGTGTGATATGAAACATTTGTTTTTTCTAGGACTTACATTTAACTTCTGTCCTTAAATAAAATAAAAGTCCAAACAATCATGATGAAAATGGTTCATCACTATGAATGAGAAAAAAACAAGACTGAAAGTAAACCTCAGTAAGTCCTTCTACACATTTACATGGCAAGAAATTTAAATTGATTCATTTGCATAACCACTTCACAACTGTATTTTTAAAAAAACAACACTTGAGCCTTACATATGTTCAAGTAGTAATTAGTATTCAGAATGAAAGACCACAGAGAAAACCAAATCTAGCCTATCCCTTAAAGTTTCTTCTGTCAATTGAATTATTTATTTTTCAAACTTTTACTTTGTTGTAATAGCAGTTTGAATTTATACGTTTCAACATTTCCTAGACTTTCTAAGAATCAATTGATCCATCCAACACTGCCGCTAGTTGGATACTAGTTAGTTACCCACATTATTGTTTGAAACTCCTTATTTTCTGAGACTGTGTGAAAAACTTAATCATAAGCAGTTACTTAACTGTGCCAAGGTGAATGACACAACAGAGGGAATCTCTGAATACCTGCCAATATTCACTGACTTATTCATTTTCCTTTTTACTCATCCACCCGATCCCAGCCAAAAAAGAGAAGTTATAACATCTGAACATCTATCCCACTGTTTTCTATAACTGGGTTATCACAAAAGCTATGTAGAGTCCTTGCCTTCTGAAAAAAAAAAGGGGGAGAGGCTCTTAAAAGAGAGCAAGAATTCAAAACTCAACTGGGAAAAGAATGAAAAAGCTGAAAAAAAATGGGCAGGAGAAATTATTCACAGCAACTAAATTGAAAGTATTGGCATTTTAAGTATTGGGAAAGAAAATCCTCATTAAAAACTTAAGCACCAGTACTTTAATCAAGTCTAGAAAATT
Source organism: Ateles fusciceps (assembly GCA_036589455.1). NCBI lineage: Eukaryota > Metazoa > Chordata > Mammalia > Primates > Atelidae > Ateles > Ateles fusciceps. The sequence goes on along the minus strand of JAZHEH010001331.1, from coordinate 1,062,924 downwards.
CCTCCATTCCCATATAGAAAAGACTATGTACACTTTACTTTCAAAAGCTCAAGCTGTTCACCTCAGCAAGAAAATAAGTTCACCCAATTTCTCATAAATTTAGAACAGAACTTCTGGGGGGGAAAAAAAGATGTCTGTAAATACAGTCCATCTCCAAACACAAAACAGAAAACCACATTCAACCAATAAATCTTTACTTAAATAAGAAGAAATCAACATATAACCTTACTGTTTCCTTCCAGAGGATTTCAGAATATCAATGTTACAGTAACAGATCAGTGCTAGGTATGCATGCTAAACACATGCTCTAGTTAAATATCGGACTATGACTGTCTGAATACACATGTAATAAAGGTGAATTACAAAAATATAATGCATTTTTAAAATTTTACTATATAGTTAAGACCTATAAGCACAAGTGTGATTTTTACAGATTTTACCTTATCTAAATTACTGAAATAAGAGTAGGACAGGTGGAAGAGAAGGTACCAATGAACACTAATGCAGAAGATAAAGGTACCTAAAGAAACCAATATAGTTTCCAAAAAAAAAAAACCTGATTAGCTCAGGTTTGAAGGGATTACATATATAAAAGATAGAAGGAAAGGCAATCTGATAAGAATAAATATTTTAAGAAAACTGTTAAAGACTGCAGCTAGGATAAAAAATTAAACCCTTTCTCCCAAATAACATGCTGAAAAAAATGTAGGAGAGGGAGGCAGTCCCAAAAATGGGAAGGAAGCTGAGTAAAACCAAGGCCTCTTTCAAATAATACATTCTATTGTTTGAGAATTTACTCACTCTAAGTCACAGTGAAACTTTGACATCATCTTAAAATTATCACAAATAAAACAGTATGCATACAATTCACATGATAGAAAAGTTAATACTTGTTTTCAGAAAGCTAACTATACATTATCCTTCATATTTAAATATAAAATATTAATTTCCTTGCATTCCCATACTTAATTCCATATCCACCTAAGTAAATTTTGACATATTTAGATTCTCAATAGGGGCTATACTTACCTCTGGAAGGAAGGAGGGAGGAGGTGCAGGCTCAGTATTTTGATCCTTTAAAATATTAGCAAACAATTTTGGTAAGTCTATTTAAATTCTGGGATATCAGTTTCCAAATAGTGTTTAACCTGAATTTTCTTTATGAAATTCATTCATTCCTTTTTTTTTTTTTTTTTTGAGACAGAGTCTCACTCTGTTGCCCAGGCTGGAGTGCAGTGGCACAATCTCAGCATACTACAACCTCTGCTTCCCAGGTTCAAGTGATTCTCCTGCCTCAGCCTCCCAAGTAGCTAGGATTACCAGCATAAGCCACCATGCCCAACAGATTTTTGTTTTTTTAGTAGAGACGGGGTTTCACCATGTTGGCCAGGCTGGTCTTGAGCTCCTGACCTCAGATGACCCGCCCACCCCAGCCTCCTAAAGTGCTGGGATTATAGGCATGAGCCACCGTGCCCTAATTCACTCCATTCTAGAATGCCAGTTCCATGGAATAAATGTATGCTGTAGAATGAAATTCCTCTGAATAGTTTACGATTCATCTTTTCTATTGCTATAGAAGAGAATATAAAAGAACTGTTTAGTGCAAAATGCATAAGAAACTTAAAACTCAGGTTTGAGCTTCTTACCTAAACTATGTGACCAAATAATTATTTATTGGTCCATAAATTATTTAACCCAACTGAATTTACTCATCTGTAAACAGGGATAATATTGACACGTATCTTAGGAGGTTGTAAGGGTTAAATGACACAGTTCATTTGAAATGATTAGACTCCTGAAACTTGGTAAAGCATTCATTGCATACAAATGATTAATTTTAATGTCAGTTATTAGAGAAATCAACCAATAATGTACACAATAGCTATTTGTTCTCCTAAAGGGAAACTCAAAGACTATTATGTAAAAATTAGGCACAAAAAGTATAATTTGGAAATCTAGCCTAGCCAATGCAATATGATGACACGTTATAGAAAAAAACAAAAATAACATTTTTAGCAAATTAGAAAATTACATGCCTAAAAAATTCAATGATCAACACCAATGAAAAGGGAACATTTTAAAAAACAATTTAAAAATTAAAAAACAGTCAATGAAAGCAACTAAAAACTTAGAATTTAAAATCTATTAGCAAAGCAGCTTCTGAAAATTAACAGCATTTTTACTCTCCAGAAGGCAGGGAAGGAGGCAGAGAGGCAGAGAGAGAGAGAGAGAGAGAGAGAGAGAGAAATGGAGTAGGCCATTGCAATAATAATAGCAAAACTACACATGTGAAAAAAAAGAGTACAGGTAAAAACTGATAAAATCTAAATAAAGTATACAAGTATACAGTTAACAGTACCATACCACCATCCATTTCCTGTGTTTGATTATTATTGTTTCATAAGATGTCATGATGGGGGAAACTGGATAAAGGATACACAGGAACTCTGTACTATTTGTGCAACTTTCATGTGAATCAAAAATTATTTCAAAATAAAAGGGCTTTAAAAATGCAGAAAATATACCTCATAAGAGACTTCTGTTAATGAGACAAAAAAAGTATGAGGTCATGTGCCATCGATCACGCCTGTAATTCCAGCACTTTGGGAGGCCAAGGTGGACAGATCACTTGAGGCCAGGAGTTTGAGACCAGCCTGGTCAACATGGCAAAATCGTGTCTCTACTAAATATATAAAAAATTAGCTGGATGTGGTGCATGCCTGTATTCCCAGCTACTCGAGAGGCTCAGACAAGAGAATCACTTACACCCTGGAGACAGTGGTTGCAGTGGGTAGAGACTGTGCCACTGCACACTAGCCTGGGTGACAGAACTAGCCTCTATCTCAAAAAAAAAAAAAGAAACAAAAAGAAAATTACAAAACCTCTAAACACAAAAGAAAATCTGAATCAACGATGAGAAATAAATTTCCAGAGGGGAAATTCAAACATCATAGCACTATCATTTGAATTATATTACTGATTTTAAGCAGTTCTATTTATAATCCTACTTCCTTTTTTAAATGACTTGACAAAATAATTCTGAGGTTCATATGTAACAATAAATAGACAAATAAAGCAAGATTAGCTCTACCAGATACTAAAGAATATAATGCTATAAAAATTGAAAACAGTATAATCGTAACACAAGAACTATTAGACAAAGTAGCATAATCAGATAGTCTACATACATATCCTATTCCCTCCATGCTATACAGCTGAATTCCAGATAGACTGAAGAACAAAACAGTCAAAAAGTTATGGAAAGGAAATATTTGACAATTTTTAAAATATCATTAAGGGTTTCTAGTCTGACATGTACAGAGCTTGGAAGACATCACTCCCATCCTCACAACCAGAAAGCTGAACCAACTGCAAATCAGTAACTCTTCCTAGACCCAATAGAGAACTGAGGTTCAGGACAAATTGCTGCTCCCAAAACTAGAAAGAGATGTGAATACAGAAATCACAGCTACAGGTATCACAAACTCAAGCAGGAGAAACACACAGCTGGAGCCAGTATCCATAGGAACATTTATACTATTATGTAAATTGCTGGAGGTTCAATGTGAACTAGCGTGAGAATTAAAAACTCAGGGGGATGGGCAGTCTAGCTGGGAGAGAGAGGGTGAGAGGGGAAACTTTCCTGAGTTTTACCTCCAGGTGTCCCATCAGAGGTTCACACGTGAAGATCAAAGAAAAATTCCTTGTAGCTTCCAGTAGGAGAAAAAATAACCATTCTTAAGTTGCCCAGAGATCTCTGTTCTCAGTAACAAAGACCTGCCCCTCAAAATAAACTACAGTAGCCTCCCCCTCATCCAAGGTTTCACATTCCACAGTTTGTTATCCATCACCTAACCAACTTGTGGGAAGAGGAAATTCCAACTCCAGCCCCCTCTCAGCCTTCCTACTATCTCATTTAAGTATTGGGAGGTAGAGGTTGCAGTAGCTAAAAAGCACTCATGAAGGTCACAGTCCAAAGACACAGGCTCACTAAGAGACTAAGAGCAAATCATAAGATTATAGAACACTTTTACACACACACACACACACACACTACCACCACATTAATAGGGCGCCTGTGTAATAACAGGGCTTATAGCTTAAATAACTACAAGACTCCGATCCTACCTATGAAGGAGTTACTAGGGAAACCCAAAGACAACAAAGGAGACAAAAATAAATACATGAGAGGAAATTTTAATCTCTGACACCAAAGCTACAGCAAACAGCAAACACAACCTAACTCTGAGCCAGACAGGCCTCTAGGCCACACTACAGGCCTATTTATCTCAGTTCCTTTTACCCCTTAAGTCACATCCAGCTTATTAAAAAAAAAAAATTACAAGGCATGCTAAAAGGCAAAAAACAGAGTCTAAAAGACAACGCAGTCATCAAAACCAGACTCATATATGACAGAGATTTTGGAATTATGACTGCCAGAATTCAGGAACTATGATTAATGTGCTAAGAGCCTTAATGGAAAAAACTACAAGACATTCAAAAAACGATGGCCATTATAAGCAGAGACCTGGAAACTCTCGGATAGACTGAAATGGAAAACAAAAATCAGTAACAGAAATGAAGAATGCCTTTAATGGATTCAACAGCAGAACAGACAGTAGAGAAAACAGTAAGAGAACATGAAGATATATTGATAGAAATTTCCCAAATTGAAAAGCAAAAACAATTTTAAAAAAAATGTAACAATATTTAAGAACTGTTGGACAATTACAAACGGTATAACTATGGATAATGAGAATATCAGGAGAAGGGAAAGAAACACAAGAAATATGTGACTAATGGCAGTCAATTCTCTGAAATTGAGAGACACCGAACTATAGATCCAGGAAGCTCACAGAACTCAAGAGAAATAAATACTAAAAAATCTATACCTAAGCAGATAGTTTTATCTAAAGAATCTATATGAAAAAACTTTGCAAAGAACAATAGTTGTATTAGCATTTGACAAAAGGTTACTTTTCACTTTCTCTAAATATTCTATAATCACTTTTATAATTCAAAAATTTTAATTATAATTTTAATCTATGGCTACAAAAATAATCGTGCACAGTTTTAAAATGTTCTGAAACCAATTTTCATAAAGAATTTCAAAATTTTTTTAGCAACTATATTTTCTAATGTATAATTTCCTTAAGGTAACTACTTTGAAAAACTTATTTTTGCCCCATTATTTTACGAGCACATTATAATTACGTTACCTTCTTCAGAACTCTGCTCAGAAGGTTCTGAGACAGACAAGTTTACCACAGTAACCTAACCTGGACTGCTGTACTTTTCCTGCCGCCTTCTGTCTCCTTCCCTTGAAAAGAATCCCACTTCTTGTTTCTGACAGTGCACGTGCTTTTAGTGACTATCCTGCTTGCTTCCTATTACTAATACTGTTGTAATACAGATAGAGGAAAAGACTAACATGTATCACTATTTATTAAATCAGTAAATTTAATTTTATAAATAATAAATCAATATATTTGATCATGACCCTAGCCTAAAATGAAAGTTATATGATTTGTTAATCACTTCATTTATTCAGAAATATTTTCATCCCCAGGCAAGACTTACAGGGTGCTGTTGCTTTGCCTACAAAATAAGAGGGTATATTACATGAATTGGTGAAATGGTACATGGTATATCATGAACAACCAGAGGAATTTAACATTAAATTTATTCCTTTTGTCTGACTGCATGTTTGTACCCTATAACCTACTTCTTTTCATTCTCCCCACCACTCACCTTTCCCAGTCTGTTATCAATCTTTTTATTCTCTACTCTCATGTGATCAAATTTTTTTTTTTAGCTCTCACATATGTGAGAACGTGTGACATTTCCCCAAATTTGTCTTTTTTTCTTTGAGACGAAGTCTCACTCTGTTGGCCGGGTTGGAGGGCAGTGGCACAATCTTGGCTCACTGCAACCTCCGCTTCCCGGGTTCAAGTGATTCTCCTGCCTCAGCCTCCCAAGTAGCTGGAATTACAGGTGCCCACCACTACACCCAGCTAATTTTTTTGTATTTTGAGTAGAGACAGGGCTTTACCATGTTGGCCATGCTGGTCTCGAACTCCTGACCTCGTGATTCACCCGCCTTTGCCTCCCAAAGTGCTGGGATTACAGGCGTAAGCCACCATGCCCAGCCCAAATTTGTCTTTAATATGTGCTTTGGTAATTTCACTTTAGCCTTTATATTAATCTAACAATATTTATTTTAAATCATATTTAAAAACCATAGCTTATAATAGCCAACTTAAACCATATTTCTCTTAGCTGTGTATGCTTAAGTTTTTGGAAACAAAATAAAAATTAAGGCAGTTTCCATGTATGGGATACTATGCTTCATGTAGGGATAGGGGAAGGTCAGGTGAAATGTAAAAGGTTCATGTTGTTTCTCCATTCTGTCATTCTCAATTCTATATTGGTAAAGTCATTACCAAATGAATTTTTTAAAGTTTTAAAGGTACAGATAAAATGCAAGCTGAGCTTCCAACAAATCCAGCATTTCTTTCGAAAATGTTTTCACTGCTAATTAGGAAAATTTTAAAAGATATCTGTAAACATAAAACATTATAATATGCAAATCAAATCACTGCTCTACTCATGAAATTGTACACAACAACTACATGTTAAATTCTTCAGTAATGCTGACCTGTACTTAAGAATAATGCTATAATGCCTGAAAAAACACAGTAGCAATATATATGACAAAGAGGTGATCACAACACAGTTTACCTCTCATAGTCTAACCATTCCAGTCTACCAAAATTTCTGATTGTAGAATGGCAAAAAACTCTTTACCTGAGTTAACAGTGTTTAAAGCTATGTAAGATTCAAGAATTTTGTCTTTTCTAAAGTCATCCTCAAAATCTCAGCTGTAAATATTGAAGTACAGCCTATGCTATTCTGTATTTGAGTGAAAACAGTAAGAAAAGCTGAACTTTCCTAATTTAAATAAAGGATACAGAACGCATTCCTCTATTTGAGATATGACAATGAATCACCACGGGAAAACTGACAATATAATAAAGGAACTATCACATAAAACTTTTTCTAAAATGGAGAAATAGGCTTAAGTTCTTTCTTCTTTCATTTATTTGACTATCATTAGTCCTGTAAAAATTTAGAGGCCAAAGAGTTATTTTATACCTTTATATGCACATAAACACATACATATACACATGCAAAAATTCCCACCACAATTCAAATTTAATTTGCTTTTTATAAATCTTTAAATTGTCAATTTCACTGGGATTAGTAGGAAAGAGTAAAGAGGGTTCAGTAATGTCAAAAAGTCAGAGCTTTTCTAGAATTTATATGAAAACAAATAGATTTCTACTTTAAGGAGGCAAATAACAACATGAATTGCCAGTAATAATTACTTCTTCCAAAGGAAAGAAAGAATAAAAAGCTAATCCAAATGTCAAATCTATAACTCATGTAACATCATGTGATTTATCTGAACAACTTACAAGACAAGGGTCATCCTATGAGGTGGGGCACTGGGAAAAACTACAGCACCAAAAAATGTGGACTGTAGACTATATTAAACCTTAAAGACAACAATAGCAAAGAGAAAGCAGTTATATATTATTGTCATTATTAATAACAATTTATAACTACAGTGTTGGTACAAACATTTTCCCATTCATTATCTCATTTGAAGATCATTTATCTTCACAACAATTCTCTGAGGAAAGCAGAACAAGTATCATTTACATTAAATGAAACTATACACATAAAACACTTATAAATATACTGTGAGTACTCAATAACTGTTAGTTACTGTCTGTTACAAATGAAGGTTCAGAGGTCATGATGGCTTACTAATTAATCACAAAGTTCCAACCTAGGGCAAAAGAAAAAGTGCACATAATGGCATCTTATATGTAAGACAAACCTGGACAGGCACATCCCAAGTCAGAGAGTATCACTGACAAATCCCAGGTAAGGTGCAAAAGTTACACATATCCCTTGTTTGATGGCTGAGAAATCCATTTTAAGACACTAAAATATCATGATACAAGTGTGTTTGCTTTTTTTTTTAACCTTCAAAGCAGGAAGGAAAGAAGAAATTTATGTCCTAGAAGACAATAGTAAATGTCTTTTCTATTCTATTTAACAAAATTCAATAGCTATCTATTAAAATACATTAAAATCATGTTAGGCCAGTCTTTCTAATCAGCCCTTCTATAGAGGAAACAATTGAGTTTTTCTGCCAGAGGTGTATAATATTCTGGGAACATCCAACACTTTATAAGAGGTGTGTTTTGTTGAAAAGCAATAAAATTGTGTTGAAATAAAAACACTGGCAATTGAAGGCACTTTCTTAATATTCAAATACAGAATAAAAATCAAGAATCTTAAATACAGATCAAATCTAAATACAGATCAAAAATCTTAGTGTCAAACCTCACTGCTGAACCAGTTTCAGTTTGGCACGGACAAACCTTGAACAAGTAAATCAAATGCAAGGTTGAAGAAGGATTTTATTGATTTTAATCCAGTAACTCGGTTTTACTCAAAGCTCTAATATTATTCCTGCCTATATTTAAAAGAGTATTTTTTTTTTATCACTGAAACCTTAAGCTGATGTCCTTTTACATACCTTAGAAACTGAAAGAAATATAGATAGCCCTAATCATCAAACTCTTAGAATAAAAATCGGGTAGAATTTGCAATTCTATTCAAGTTTGCAGCAACATTTTAGTTTAAATGTTTATGCTGTGCAGTTAGTTTTTCCTAAAGATTGCATTTTTTTTAAGTTACTATTAACTAAAAGACATACCGTAACAAAGCATTATTTTGAAAGCATGGTAATAACTGAGCAGTTAATACAGAATTCATTGTCTGTCTTATTCAGACACCAAAACCTACTAACTTATGTAGCAGAAAAAAATAAAACTAGTTTGATTAGCCCATTTCCTATACTGTTTTGCTTCAAAGCATACACACCAGAAGTGTGTTATCAATGAACCAGTAACATCTCTAAATTACATTCATTAAGCCCAACTCAAACATAGTTTGCACTTGCATAGTCACTTAACCTCAAATCCTTAACCATACCAAGTAAAACTCTAAGATGTTTTCCAACACAGCTTCCCTTTCCCAACTGACAACATCTGATCAGTCTGCAGTCATTTCTAAGTGCTTACCTATACAAATCACTTATTTCTAGCTACGTCACAAATTTAAAAATAAATAATGGAAAAACATAAGGCAGTACTAATGGATTATTCCTAACTTATACTGAAATTTAGGAAAGTTGATATTACTTTCCCTCTAAATCCAGTTTTAAGTTGCTATATAAGTACCAAATCAATTCACCATTTTCAAACTACTACCTTCCCACAGAAGAATCCATCAGTAACAATTTAAAAGACTTGTCCTTGACACTTTAGAGTACTCACAGGTTCAGTATAACCTAACTACCTTTAGCAAGTATTACATCATGTCACGTTGAAGATCTGAGAGCAATAATAATAATATTCACCTTAGGGCAAACTATATGCATTTCTATACATGCAACATATTGATTATAATTACTGTCAGCACTACCATCCCTCTGATTCTCTTCCCCACTACTTAGCTTGGAATAAAGGTATTCTGGAAAGAATACAGTAAAGAAGCCTCTGAAGAGAACTATTCATATAGCCACACCCAGCAAGAATGTGACCAGTTAGCTCAAGAGTCACACTAACAGGAAAAGCAAAAAACCTCTTCTGGAGCCAGATGGTTCATCAGACAGTCTGAAAGAGCCTTCCTCTTAGACTCAGCTGTATCTAAAAGGATACAATAGGCCTAGTTTCTTAAAGTCAGAATAAAATTGGTAATATTTGAAAGAATTAACTAACTTGAAATTTCTATGAGAAGGAGAAAGGTAGAGAGCCATCATGGATAAGTCTTCCCTAACTTTCAGTTAAAAACTTACTAAGGCCTGTGCTCCATACCATGCTAGAGATTATGAAAAAAATCAAGAAGCATAAAAAAATGATGATTCTTTCCATGAATTTACAATATTAGTTTCAATTACTAATTATCATTCCAATGATCCAACTCCACTACTTTCCCCCTCAGTCAACCTGGGGACACACAATCAAAGATCCACTCAGCTTCTACAACTAGCCAAGATGGAGTAAAAGAGTACTAGACTTACCCTCCTACCTAAAACAACAAAACAGAATTATAAAATATATAACAACAATTTTCAGACATTGACATTAAACAGGAAATCAGCATAGTATGAGGATTCCTGAGAATATGGAAATGAAGTGAGTCCTATGACTGCCTGAGAGAGTTTCCACGCTACAGCACGGGGAGGGAGAACTCAGGAATCCAACATTTTCCTTGAATTAAGGAGCAAGAATCAAGGTTTTAGGAAAGACAGGCAGCTGAAGTTTGCTGGGCAGTGTACTGAAGAGGGCAGAGCTAAAACCAGAATTTTCAGCAGAGCACCTCTCAGTGCATATGTGTTAAGAAACTGAGGCCAAAAAAGAACTATTCTAAATGGGCAAGTGGAACAATTTTGGGGGTCAGTATTCCCTTCGGCCAAAGTGGCAAAACCTTCTAATACACAAGGCACTGGGTGGCATACTCTGAAGAGGCACTACAAGGGACTGACGGTAATGAGCAAAATTAGTCTTAGGCTAAAAGCTCTTGTGGCTCAATCAAACAAACTTAAAAGCAAGCCTCAAAAAGAAATGCTGTTTCCAGATAACTTATGTCCCAAAACAAAGCTTGAAAGCATAGGAATATGAAAATATCCAGTACCTAGCAAGGTAAAATTATGGTAAAATGGATGTCTGCCATATAGTTCAAAATTGCCAGGCATGTAAAGAAGCAGGGTAATATGCCCCATAATGTAGAGAAAAGCAAATCAATAGAAAGCGACTGAGAAACGACACAGATGATAAAATTAATAGACAATGACATCAGAAAGAGTTATTACAACAATATTCCACTTGTTCAAAAATATATAGGAAAAGCATATGATAGGGTTTGCCTGTGTCCCCACCCAAATCTCATCTTGAATTCCCACGTGTTGTGGGAAGGACCTGGTAGGAGGTAATTGAACCATGGGGGCAAGTCTTTCCCATTCTATTCTCAAGATAGTGAATAAGTCTCATGAGATCTGATGGTTTTAAAGAGGCGTACCCCTGAACAAGCGTTCTCATTTTTTGCCTGCCGCCATCCACGTTAAGATATGACTTACTCCTCCTTGCCTTCCACCATGATTGTGAGGCTTCCCCAGCCATGTGGAACTGTAAGTCCAATTAAACCTCTTTCTTTTGTAAATTGCTGTCTTGGGCATGTCTTTATCAGTAGCATGTAAATGGCCTAATACAGTAAATTGGTATCAGTAGAGTGGGCATTGCTGAAAAGATACCCAAAAATGTGGAAGCAACTTTGGACTGGTAATAGGCAGAGGATGGAACAGTTTTGAGGGCTCAGAAGAAGACAGGAAAATGTGGAAAAGTTTGAAACTTCCTAGAGACTTGTTGAATTGCTGATAGTGATATAAACAATAAGGTTCAGTCTAAGGTGGTCTCAGATGGAGATGAGGAAATTGTTGGGAACTGGAGTAAAGGTGACTCTTGTTATGTTTTAGCAAAGAGGCTGGCAGCATTTTGTCCCTGCCCTAGAGATTTGTGGAACTCTGAACTTGAGAGAGATGATTTAGGGTATCTGGTGAAAGAAATTTCTAAACAGCAAAGCATTCAAGATGTGACTTGGGTGCTATTAAGGGCATTCAGTTTTAAAAGCGAAACATCATAAAAGTTTGGAAAATTTGCAGACTGACAATGCAAAAGAAAAGAAAATTCAATTTTCTCAGGAAAAACCCAAGCCTGCTGCAGAAATTTGCATAAATAACAAGGAGCTGAATTTTAATCCCCAGGACAATGGGGAAATGTCTCCAAGGCATGTCAGAAGTTTTCATGGCAGCCCCGCTCATCATAGGCCCAGAGGTTTAGAAGGGAAAAATGGTTTAGTGGGACAGGCCCAGGGTCCCTGTGCTATGTGCAGTCTGGGGACTTGGTGCCCCTAGTCCCAGACATTGCAGCCATGGCTGAAAAGCACCAATGCAGAGCTCAGGCCATGCCTTCAGAGGGTGCAATATCGAAACCTCGGTAGCTTCCATGTGGTGTTGAGCCTGTGAGTGAACAGAAGTCAAGAACTGAGGTTTGGGAACCTCCACCTAGATTTCAGATGATGAACCTCTGCTAGGGCAGTGTGGAAGGAAAATGTGGGGTTGCAGCCCCCACACAGAGTTCCTACTGGAGCACCACATAGTGGAGTTGTGAGAAGAGGGCCACAGTCCTCTAGACCTCAGAATGGTAGATCCACTGACAGCTTGCACTGGGCACCTGGAAAAGATGCAGACACTCAATGCCAGCCCATGAAAGTAGCCTGGAGAAAAGCTATATCATGCATTCGCCACAGGAGCGGGGCTGCCCAAGGCCATGGGGGCCCAACTCTTGCATCAGCATGACCTGAACGTGAAACATGGAATCAAAGGATATCATTTTGAAGCTTTAAGATCTGACTGCCCCACTGGATTTCAGACTTGCATGGGGCCTTAGCCTCTTTGTTTTACCCAAATTCTCCCTCTTGAAATTGCTGTATTTACCCAATGTATCTAGGAAGTAACTTGCTTTTAATTTTACAGGCTTATAGGTGCTTGCCTTGTCTCGAATGAGACTTTGGACTGCGGACTTTTGAGTTAATGTTGAAAAGAGTTAAGACTTTGGGGGACTGCTGGGAAGGCATGATTGGTTTTGAAATGGGAGGACATGAGATTTAGGAGGGGTTAGGGGTGGAATGATATGGTTTGGCTATGTCCCCACGAAAATCTCATCTTGAATGCCCCTGTGTTGTGGGAGGGACCTAGTAGGAGGTAACTGAATCATGTGAGCAAGTCTTTCCTGTGCTGTTCCCATGATAGTGAATAAGTATCATGATATCTGATAGTTTTAAAAAGAGGCATTCCCCTGCACAAGCTTTCTCATTTTTTGCCTGACGCCATCCACATAAGATGCGACTTACTCTTCCTTGCCTTCTGCCATAATTGTGAGGCTTTCCCAGCCATGTGGAACTATAAGTCCAATGAAATCTCTTTCTTTTGTAAGTTGCTCAGTCTCGGGTATGTCTTTATCAGCAACATGAAAACGGTCTAATACAGAATTTTAAAGAAAAAAATGAAAGATAATTTTTTTAAAGGGCTACATTGAACTTCTGGAAGGGCAGGGGTGGGGAAATACCTGAGATAAAAAATAAACTGGATAAGATTAAAAGTGGATTACACACTGCAGAAGGATTGGCAAATTAAAGAACCAGCAGTAAAAACTACCTGAAACAAGACTGAGAAAGATAAATAGAACATCGCTGAACTTTCAGTAGAACAATTTCACATGGTCTAATATAAGTGTATTTTGAGTTTCTGAAAGAGAGGAGAAACAGCACAGAAAAATTAATATGTGAAGAAATAATGGACAAAAATTTTTAAATGTAATACAAACTATAAACTCACAGATCCAAGAAGCTCAACAAACCCCATAATACAAGGACCATTATAATCAAATAATTAAAAACGTAGTGAAAATCTTAAAAGTAGGCAAAGGGTGAAAAATAAAAGACACACTACATATAGTGGAACAAAGACTGAGCAACAGCCTTCTCATCAGAAACAACGCGAGCCAGAAGACAGTGCAACAACATCTTCAAAGTACTGAAACAACAAAAATGTCAGCTTGGAATTCTATACCCAACAAAAATATCCTTCAAACACTATGGTAAACAAAGACTTTTTCAGACATATAAAGTAAAAAGAATTCATCACCACTATATTTTTAAGTATAAGTAATGTTAAAAGAAATTATTCATGATGAAGAAAAATGATACCACATAAAAATCTGCATACACATACATATACACACACACACACACACACACACGACAAACAATGGGAATGGTAAATATGTGAATAAATTTTTTAAAATTTTTTAAACTTTTTTTTTTTTTTTTTAAGATGGAGTTTCGCTCTTGTTACCCAGACTGGAGTGCAATGGCGTGATCTCGGCTCACCGCAACCTCAGCCTCCTGGGTTCAAGCAATTCTCCTGCCTCAGCCTCCTGAGTAGCTGGGACTACAGGCGCGCATCACCATGCCCAGCTAATTATTTTTTGTATTTTTCGTAGAGACGGGGTTTCACCATGTTGACCAGGATGGTCTCGATCTCTTAACCTCGTGATCCACCTGCCTCAGCCTCCCAAAGTGCTGGGATTATAGGCGTGACCTACCGCGCCGGCCTAAACATTTTATATCTCTTTAAAAAATAACTAATTAAAGGAAAAATAATAACAATTGCAGGACTCATGTACAGAAGTAAATGTATAATGACAAGAACCCAGGAAAAAAGTGAAAATACATTAATGTTCTTATACTACACATGAAATTGTATAATGTATACCATAAACCCTAAGCAACCACTAAAAACAACAACAAAGAGCACTACTAGTAAGTCATCAAATAAAAAAAAATGGAATTTAAAAATACCTCTTTAATCCTAACGACAGGAAAAAAAAGGAAACATAGAACAGCTAAGACAAACAGAAAACAAATAACAACTCACAGATTTAAACTCAACCACATCCATAAACACATTAAGTGTTCTAACTATTCCATTTACAAAAGAGATTGTAAAATTAGATGCAAAATTAGATGCTGTCTACCAAAAATCCACTTTTAATATAAATACACAAGTAGGTTAACATTAACAGGATATGCCTGTTGGCCATTTGCAGGTCTTCTTTTGAGAAATGTCTATTCAGATCCTTTGCCCATTTTTTAATCAGGTTATTTATTTTCTTAATACAGGTATTGAGTTGTTTGAGTTCCTTATATATTTTTAATATTATCCCCTTATCAGATGTGTGGTTTACAAACATTTTCTCTCATTCCACAGGTAGGCAGTTTATATTGAGCCATAAAACAAGTCAAATAAACGTTACGGTTCATTCAAAAGGAATAAAAAAATCAAATTTATACTCCCCTTTCTATGGTATACAATTTTAACTGGTAAGTGACTGCCAGCTAGAAACTCCATTCCCAGCCTTAATCCTTGCATACAGTGACTAGCTCTCACTAACATAGTGAGTGGTAAAAGAAGCCAAAGTTTAGAAGAGGGTACCCTCTCACCCTTCTCTTGCCTCTTTCCTAAGCTGAGAGCAGAGAACTCCAAGGCCAGAGGGGATGGTGGAATAACAGACACTAGGTACCGAAGACCTTAAATCATCCACGTATGGGCAAACTACCTATCATACCTAATATATGAGTTTTAAAAAAATGTTTTTTAATTATTGTAATTAGACAAAAAAATTTTGGGCTTTGTTTTAAAAGCAGCTAGCATCACACTAATTCAGGAAGATTCTCCAAAGTTTTATGCAGAAGAGCCACATGACTTGATTTATATGTTTAAAGGATCACTGTAGCTGTTATATTGAAACTAGCCTACAGGTAAATTTGGAAAGAAATATACTACTTATGATGTGGCAGTAATCCAAGTAAGAAATGATGGTATATTGAATTAGGGTGATAACAGTGTAAGTGTTGGGTAGTACACATATTCTAAAGCTAGTAAGATTTTCTTGACAGATTAGATACATAAGGTGAGAAAAAGAAAAAACAAGGAAAACTTTAGACACCGGAAAAATGGGAGGTGCCATCAACTAAAATTGAAGAAGACAGAAATAAAATAGATTGGGGTTGGGTAGGGTAAGGCAGGAGATGGAGAGATCTTACCAATAGTGTGCAAAACTTGGGGATAATGTCGATGTTTTGGAGACTGAAAAGCCTATGTCATTACCCAAAGAAAATGTCAAAGTGGGTACCTGAATTGCATGAATCTAATGTTTAGGAAATAGGTCTGAACCAGAAATATCTATCTGGAACCTGTCAACATATAAATCACCAACTAAGGGAGAAGAAATAGAGTTCCAAAAACTGAGTCCTTGGATTTTCTTATGTTAAGAGGTTGGGGAGAAAAGGAGAATCTAACACAAGAGACAGAGAAGTGGCCAGTGAGGTGGGAAAAAAACCAAGGATGTATCTTGGAAACCAAGTTTAAAAAGCCTCCTAAGAAAGAAGTCATCAATTGTGCTTAATTTTGCTGATACGTCAAGTAAGAAGACTAAAACTTGACCACAGCATTTAAGGAAGTTACTAGTGACTTTAGCAATTAGAGACAGTGAGGAAAAAAACAAATTTGGGGGGAGTTTTTCTACAAAGAGGAGCAGAAATATGGGACAGAGATTAGCTGGACAAGTGGGAATCAAAAGAAAGCATTGTTTCATTTTTCAGATGGGAGAAACAATATCATGCTTATACGCTAATGAGAATAATACAGCAGAAAGGGAGAATATGGTAATTATAGAACAACGAGGGAAAGCTTCTGGAAACATGTCTTTAGGTAAGTGAGGCAACAGAATCAGGTGCACAAGTGACCCAACAGGAACACTGACAGCTAATCTATTGTTAACAGGCAGAAAGGTAGAATACATAAGTACAGGTACTGGTAGGTGGGGTAGATCTTAAAAATAATTAGGCTATAGTGAACCACAATTACGAAGTTCATCTATAAGTACATCCTTCAAAAATGGTCTTTCTGGAGAGCAGTGTTTGAACACTCACTATTATTTCAATTTCACTAACTGCCAAAAAGCTATTAGCAAGCTTACCACAGTGGTGAACAGACATCCTGGAATTATCTTAATTGAGATCAACTGTTTCAGGGGACTACTCCATGGCACTAGGTATCCCATACAGGACTCAAATGAGGCACCAATTACCAATTCTAGAATGACTGTATTCCTATTAACCCAAAGTCCTCAAAATAGTAGCTACCGTGAGGTTTTCCAAATGATTTCGGAAGTGAGGAAATCTAGCATTCTCTGGAACATCTTACAGGTATCGCTGCATGGTTTCAGGCACTTGTGAAAATTACCAATTTCAAAAAGCAGTCTCCACCTTGGTCCTGGAATTAGTTGTTTAGTTTAGTAGAGTTTTAAGAACATAATGAGTACCATAATTATCACCAATGGATGAGTACATAATCCATTCTGAATTACTTTCCCCATGTAAAATTATTCCTAATGTGCTCATAAATTCATGTAGGGATATAAGAATATAGTCAACAAATATTATTTATAATGCTAACACTCTACAGAAAATAAATTTACCAAGGACATAGTTCTATCATTTATGTGAGAAAACATTTCACTGCACTGTTCCACCAATCAATATTAGCAACAAGTGTGTTCTTGTAATTCAGAAAGAACTACTTTTTACAAGTCACAAATTCTGACACGTTTGGTAGTAAGTCACAGCTAAATAGTTTTCATTTGGATTCCCTGTCCTTGTCCATTTCTCACTAGACAATTAAGTCTACATTTCAATACAAAGAAGTATTTTTAACTTCATTTGAAGTTGAAAAACTTTTCTTTTGCACAACTATAATGTGCTTATCTCCTAAATTTAATTCGCAATCTTCATGTTATTAAAAACAAAAAAAAGTCCATTAAATGTGAAACATCTACTATAAATCTGTGATCCTTGCCATTAAAGGAATCACATACTCCTTTGCAAATCTGATGAAAGTTATGTATATAATTTCAGGGGAATGCACTGATACCCTGAAGCCTATTTATGGGTCCCTGAGGTTTAAAGAATCTCTAATTAGTGGAAAACAGCTTCCAAAATCGATCCAAGAACATACGAAAACTTAATATGTGATTAAAAGAAGGAATGTTAACATACAGTTCAAAACAATGATTTACTGAGAATATAATGATAAATCTCTGTAAACATATAAATGGTTTAAAGAGCCAAATGTAATAAACTATAAAATACTATAATAAAATACAGAGAATGTACACGATCCTGGCTCAGGGAAATCTTCTTAAGCAACATATGAAAACTACTTGCCTAAACTGATAGATTTAACTGTGTGTATTTTAAAACTTCTACATGAGCAAAACACACCATAAAAGTTAAGAAACAAATGGCAAACCTAGACAAAAACAAATGCAAGAGGCCAAGTGCAATTAAACATTGATATTACAATTTTAAAACTCTATCCAAATAGCTAAATCGCAGTGTAATGTCAATATAAACTCTGAAGCAAACAGACATAATTAAAAGAGCACTTGATTTAGAATCAGACATACCTGGCATGCAATCCTGGCTCTGCCACTTAAATGTGATGTGGCCTTGGGCAAGTTATATAACCTCTAAGCCTGTTCCTGCATCTGCAAAAATGGCTTTGTTGTTTGGGGATTTTTTTTTTTTTTTTTTTTTTTTGAGACTGAGTCTCCCTCTATTGCCCAGGCTGGAGTGCAATGGCTGGATGTCCGCTCACGGTAATCTCCACCTCCCGTGTTCAAGGGATTCTCACGCCTGAGCCTCCGCAGTAGCTGGGATTACAGGTGCCCGCCACCATGCCCGATTAATTTTTGCAGTTTTAGCAGAGCTAGGGTTTCACCATGTTAGCGACACTGGTCTCGTCCTGACCTCAAATGATCCGCCCGCCTCGGCCTCAGGCGTGAGCCACCGCACCTGGCCAAAAATTGGCTTTAGATGGTGTTCCTACTTTAAATACAAGTATCTAAGATGAAAAGTGCCTAGTACAGAATCTGGTTGTCAAAAATACGGCTTCCGCTGCTAGGCATGGTAACACCCACCTGTAGTCCCAGGAGGATTTTGATGCATATTTACTGTTTTCGATGAAATTTTCTTTCTTGTATCACAAGAAAGCACTTTACATTCGAACTGTGGCATTCTATATCTTCAGATAACTTTCTTTTAAAAATGATTCAGACTGTGTCTACGGAAACAATTTTCAAGTATATGGGGGAAAAAATGTTAGGCAAGGAGGAAAATCGAACACTTAAGTCATTCTAACCCACCGTAATGTATCTAAGAAATCAACTCCAGAGAACTCCAAATAGCAGCAAAACAAAGAATAAGTACAAACTTTAATTTTCATATAACTTTCTACTTCCTGTAAGAGGAGCCTTTTTTTTTTTTTTCTGTAGAGCTGGATCATTAATAAGCTAGAATATGACCCTGAATGTCGCTAAATAGATCCAAAAGAAAAGAAAAACCATACTGGATAACCTTCAATTTTAAAGTGGACATTTTTTTTTCATTATACAAGATACATATTAATAAAAGAATTGGTAAATATTTTTGAGTATCTATTCAAACTTTATAAATAAACTGAGTATCTATTCAAACTTTACTCTAGAGAGGGCTGGGAGTATCTCTAGCTCCTCTCCAACTTTAGTTGCACTTCATTCAAATTTACTTGATATTTTTATTTCACTGCTCTTTAAAACGTCAAGGCTTTTGCAAAACCTACCAAAATAGCTACTATACGTAATATTACAATTATTCTCTGGTATATTTTTCCTAAAAATTAATCATCCACTCACAGTAGCATCTACTCCTTAGTCTAAATTATACTGCTGAGAGTTTTTTGCTGGATTCTCAAAAGGTATTTTAAATGATGCTGAAGTGAGAGCATGCAAAAAACACTTCACATTACTTTTCCGTATTCAAATTACATCCTCCAGCTGATTTTTAAGTGCCATGTACATTTTTAAATCAAAATTTATCACTGCCATTCTTTTAACATTCCCTCATGCTGAGCTCTTCCAAATGCCAAAGTTCCCTACTAATCCGAAAGTACCTATTATCTGTGATTTTTTCTGGCCTTTCAGAACTTCGAACCAACTTTTTGTACTTTAGATGCCTTAAACCATGAAAGCACTGTTAACCCTTTAAGGTATTTAACATATGGTTAGCTTTCCGCATAATCCTACCTTTCCTTTAACAAACACAAACTTCACTACGTATTTCCCCTTCATCGTTCCCTCCTCTTTGAAATTCCCATCAACACTGCCGCTAAGCAACATACGTAGGCATCCCTATTCTCAAGCCCCAATTTATCAGTTGAGCGCCACTAAAAAAGAATTTAAATCCCCGGACCTTCATTTCCGTACTCCGCTAAAGCTTTTTACTCGCGTTCCTGCCCTACCTGGCCAGCCTCCCTCAACTGGCAATTGTAAGGTCCCTTGCTGCCCCGAGCACGAGGGCAACTCACTACAGTGTATTTCTTTTACTCCCCATCATCCCGGCATCTCCATTTCTGAGCACCTATCCCTTCATGAACCCCCAGAATAATTCGTTTCCAGATGCCCATAGCTGAAATTA
Organism: Ateles fusciceps; assembly: GCA_036589455.1. Classification (NCBI taxonomy): domain Eukaryota; kingdom Metazoa; phylum Chordata; class Mammalia; order Primates; family Atelidae; genus Ateles; species Ateles fusciceps. Next base: position 1,042,650 of record JAZHEH010001331.1, on the reverse strand, counting down.
GAATACCCCTCGTCTGACATTGCCAGGGCTTTCTGTACGACTTCCAAGAGAACACGCGAGGCTGAGCGCTGCTGTCTCTACAAGCAACACCCTCTCCCCCACTGAGTTCAGTCCTCTCTCGCGCTGTCTCCGTGGAATGCCTACTTTGGGGCACCCCTTTGGCTCGGGAAGCCCAACCTCGCAACCTCTGTCCCTACCTCGCGAGTCCAGCACGCCACTCATGCTTAATTCACCCCATTCTTGGAGCCCGCGCTCTCGCTGCCCCCTCATTCCCGGTTCTCTTTGAAACCTGTTTCAGCCCCCGAGCCAGACCTCAGGTTAGACGAACGCCCACTAGCTCCGGCGGCTGCGCCTCCTCGGCCCATTCCACAGCACTCAGCTCGAAGCAGTTCAGTTCCTCACCTAGCTTCGACCGGGACTCCTCCAGTTTCTGGATCTGGTTTTCCAAGAAGAGCATCGCCACCGCGAAGGCCACCACCGCCAGCAGCTGCAACTTGGGCGGCATCATAATCCTGAGGAGCCCCATGAAACCCGCTGCTCGGGATCAAGACATACCGCGGGGGGGCGGGAGCGGGGCCCCGGAGGCGAGGGAGACACCCTGAGGAGCCCGCCGAGCTGGGGGGCTAGGCAAGGAGAGCGCAACAGCGAGAGAACCACCGCAGCGACCCCCCTTCTCGCCTCTCCAGTCCCCCCTCCCCCCAGGCGCTAGCACCAACGACACCGGTGCCCGCTTCTCCTCAGCGGACTCAACGACCGCCCCCTCCAAAAGCGCGCGCAACAAACAGCGCGAAGCGGCTGCCGGGCTCTCGCCTCCCTCTACTGCCTCAATCCCCGACCCCCGCGCCCGCCTGCCTGCCCGCCTCCCTCTCTTCCTTCCTTCCCTCCCTCCTTATCTCGCGGCCCGCGCACCCCTCCACCGGCGCTGCGGCTGCGCCGCCCTAGCCCCGCCCCCGCCCATCCCCCTCCGCCACCACGCGCACGCATCCGCGTACGCTGCTGGGGCAACCAGAAGCCCCGCCCCTCCTCCCGTTCGGGTCCACTTATGGGACCGAAGAGCCCCTGCGCTTCGCTCGTGGTTCGGTTTACGGTTGGTTTCCTCTGCTACAGAGTTCAATCAAGACGACATTCGATTGGGTAAACTTGAAGAAGAAGGCAGGGCTAAAACTGGCGAAGGCGTGGCTTCTTGGCTACTTGACGAAGTGTCGTGAGTGAAAGGAAACCGCAGAAGCAAAGAAGTAGGTAGTTTAGGAAAGTGCCTGATTTGGGTAATCGAAAGCACCCAGTGACTGTATTTGTATTTGATGACTTTTAAGCTTTCACAGGCCTTTAGTTAATACCTGTCACTTCCAAATTAGAGATATAAGGACAACGGCCGTTAGCGTCCTGTTTTGGATCAGGCTCTAGAGTGGACGCCCCTAGCCGAGGGGGCCTTCTAGGCAGTCGGAAACCTGCGGAAGGTGGTAGCGATGGCGGCTGGGCCGGGTGGGTGGTTGTTGCCGGCGTTTCAGCTACGGTTGTTGTTGGCGACTGTGCTTCAAGCGGTGAGTATAGATCACCTTCGCAGCTGCCACAGAGAGTAGGAGGGATTGCAGCTGAGGAAGAAGCAACATTCGAGTCCTGGTTGAAAAGGGTGGGAGGACTGCGCTTCCTTAGTGACTGCTGCGGCCGGAATGCAACGTGGCTTAATTTCTCTGTTGATTCTTATCCTTCCCCGCCTTGGGTTTCTAGCCTCAGTTTTCTCCTGACTTCACATTGTCTTGGGTACTTAGCTTCTCTTACATGGCTCTAACTAAAGACAATCTGTAAACCACACCAGGTGGGGAGGGAGAAATAATAAAGCTTGGTAAGAAGTCAAGGTTTTTAAATGGGCAGAAATGCAAGAGACTACTACCCTCATGACGAGGCTTCCAATCTTAGAGGGAAATCTTCAAGTCGTTGGTCCAGGCGAACAATTTCCGTTTACCTCTGTCGCGCCCGCCTCTCCTACTTTTAGTCTCTTAACCTCGGTTCTCCTCTGCTATCCACAGACGGCTGGCTGCGCTTCAATGCGATTTGTGCTTTTAAACAATGGTGTTGGAATAAAAGGAGTTATCTATACCAAAGTATAATTTATTTTTGAAACTGATTTTTTTTAATGATGGCTGTTGTCTTTAAAATAAGGCAGCGTTTTTTATTTCGTTTTTCTCTATTGGCAGAATAGATGGGTTATCTTTGGGGAAAGTTTACTTTTATGTTTTCTCATATCCATGTTTTGCTATGTGAATAATAAAATTTTAGGCACAGTGTTGAAAGCTTTTACGTTTCTTATCCTAGCTTAATTCTTCAGGTAGTCTCTAATGAGGAGAACTGGTTTAATTTACTTATCCAAGGTTGAGGGAGTTAGGGACTACCCTGGAGTCCTCTAGGAATACCTCTACTTTCCTTTTTCTCAAAGTGCTTGAAAGCATCTTGCCTGTTTGCTTTGGCTACTTTATCCAAAAGGTAGATTCTTAACTTCTGTAATTAACATTCCAATACGCTTGTTATTCAAGCATTTGGTGCCTTAGGAATTACTGGATCATCTCTCCCTAACTTTCTACTCTTTAAGGGTTTTTGTACATCTTTAAGTCATTTGAGAATAACTTTTCAAGATGTCTTCTGATCTCCCTCTGTCTTTGACTGTCAGTAGTCTATAGCTGTGTAACCACCCTCACGATTTCGCATCATTCTGGGTCAGTGGAGTAGAACTACTCCACCTATGTTGGTTTTTCTCTGGTCTCATTTATGCTTTTTGTTGACCTAGTAGGTCAGCTAAACTGAAAGGTCCCAGGGTTACCACTGTTCATAGTTGGTGCTGTCAGCTCGAGGACTTGGTTCTCTTCCATGTGAATTCTCGTTCTCCATGTGACTTCTTGTTCTCCAGTAGGCTGAACCAGCTTCTTTTCATGGCACTCTCAGGGCAGCACTCCAAAAGAGCAGAAGCTACAATGCCTCTTACGGCCTTGCCTTGGAAATCACATATATTACTTCTATCACATGTTTGTCAAAGCAAGTCACAAGTCTAGTTCACATTTGAGGGATGGGGAAATTGATTCCATCTCTACATGGGAGGAGTGGCAGAGTCACTTTGCAAAGTGTGCATACCAGGATAGGAGGAATTTATGGAATTAATTAATTCCATATGTAAAAATGGTAGGAATTAATTAAACAGTGTGCTGCAGTGACTGTTCACAGAATCCAAGACAGAAATTTAGGTGTCTTCTTTGACTCCTTTCCTTACATATCTCATATCCAGGCAATTACTGAATCCTGTTGATTTTAATTCCTAAACATCTCAAATCCATCTACTTATTGTTAATTACTCATTCAGGCCATAAACATCTCTCTCCTCAGAAGCAACAGCCCCTTGGTTCACCCTTCAAATTATCTCTGACTGTATTCAGAATCTAAATGGTTGGCTTTGCGTTTGCTAGCTTCCCAATTGTCCAAGCCAAAAATTAGTCATTTTTGGCCAGGTCTGGTGGTAGCTCATGCTTGTGATCCCAGCACTTTGGGAGACCAAGGCGAGCAAATCACCTGAGGTCAGGAGTTCAAGACCAGCCTGGCCAACACGGCGAAACCTTGTCTCTAGTAGAAATACAAAAATTAGCTGGGCGTGGTGGTGGTGCCTACTCGGGAGGCTGAGGCAGGAGAATCGCTTGAACCCAGGAGGTGGAGGTTGCAGTGAGCTGAGATCACACCATTGCATTCCAGTCTGGGTGACAGAGCAGGACTCTGTCTCTCAAAAAAAAAAAAGTCATTTTAAATCCTCTTTTCTTTCACTCTCTGAATTCAGTTAATCATTAAAACCTTAAAAACTCTAAGCCAGTTCACTTAATAATTCTATTTCCACAGATAGTACTTACATTCAGGCCAGTATCTTTGTCTAGAATTACAAGAGCTTCCTCAACTGGTCTCCCATCTCATTATTTCGTTCCAGTCTCTACAGTGCATCAAGTGATCTGTGTAAAACTTAAATCTGTCATGATTAAAACTCTTCAGTGGCTCCTTATTGCTTTTAAGGTGAAGTCTGTCCTCCTCAGCGTTCCATAAGGAGGCGCTTGTTTGTCTATCCAGGCTTGTTTCCCAATATTTATTTCTGTTAAGAAAGCAGAAAGGTACAAGTGGAGGATTGGCATCACTTGTTTAGTATATTTCACATACTATGTCCTCCCTTACCAGACGTTTGAGCATGGCGTTTTCATTACCTCGATAGAAGTTGCTTCCCAGCTTCTCATACTCTCCTCCCTTTCTCCCACCACACACACACACACGCACAAAATGTGGTTATCTTCTATGCATTCTCTTTTAGTTCTGAGCAGAGAAATCACTTCTTCCAATAAAGCTTCTCTATACCCCAAGTTTGGATTGAGAGATTTTTTTAATGTGCTCCAGTGGTGATCAATATTTATTCTCTCAGATACTTTCCATAGTTTTCTTTTATAATTTCTTGTTCTTTGGCATTCTCCCTCCCCTGCCCCCAAAGGGAAGGACCCTTTCTTTCCTGTTGACTGTTTTACCTCTAGTGATATATATCCAGAGTAATACAATACTTGATGTATAAGTGAAATGTTTGATGAATGAATTAGAGAATTCCACAAGCAAAGGTCTGAAAACCTGGAAGTACGAAATCTGTTTGGAAACTATTAATCAGCCCTGTATTTCAGTTTGCTTCATAGAGCTCTATTATCAGCGATCCCAACAGGAGGTGTATAGATGAAAATTTTGGGAGGAAGAGAGGTTAAAATACACATGCTTGGACTCTGCCTTAGATATGGTTCAAAAATTTGTGGTAGCTGTACAACTCTAGCTGGTAAGTACATGCTAGACTGAAACCTTTTGAGGGCAGGAATCAACTTGCCCATTCTTTTATGAATGTCACCCCCACAGAATGGAACATCCTAACTTACACACAGTAAGCCATCAGATAAAATTGCTGGGTTATCAGCCACAGCCACAGCATTCCATCAAATATTCCCAGAGACAGCCGTCGTACTCAGCCTTTCTCAAATTCTGCCGATTGAATTCATACTCATGATGTTGCATAATTTAGTGGAAAGTATACTAAACTTTAATGAAATGTATTTTCTAGTTTTAACTTCTAATAACTGACTAAGGCAAATTAATTTACTCTTGGGCTTAGTTTCTTTTTTTCTTTCTCTATGAACCAAGATGTTTCAATAGAATGCAAAGCTTAACTCGCATTGCAATTCCAGACTTGCAAAGTTAGATGTAATTTCTCCCTTGCATATTGTATCATCATACTTTATACTGTATTACACAAATCCCCCACGGTCTTAACCAAGTCATAGCTGTGTGTGTGTGTGTGTGTGTGTGTGTGTGTGTGTGTGTGTGTGTGTGTGTGTCAGTCAGTATCCCCTCCACTCCTGTTCTCGTGCCAATTAGAATGTAGCCAAAGGGAATACAGGGACCATTTTTCTTTTATATTCCTGCATTGTATCTCATGTATTCGTTCGTTTAAATCCCTCTGTAGTCTAAGTGGCCCCAATTCCTTTCTGTTGTTGCTCCATGCCATCAAAATCATCAGGATATTTGCAGTTTGCCTAGAGCAGTGAGGGAGCCCACCCACTCTCAAAAATACAAAAATGACTCAGAAAAGAGAGAGTGCTGGACAGTTCACCCTTATTGAACTGTTACAACTTCCCTAAGGTTTATTCATGTTTCTTCTGTAGTAACTAGTGCTCTTAAGAAAAGAAAGCAACAAAAACCTTGAAAATGAAAAGGAATATAAATAGTTGTGGAAAAAACAGTAAGAAGTTCAAAACTGCATGTCACAGTTAGCCCAAGGGGAAAAAAGATCAGGTGGCATAAGTAGTTAGCAGCAGTGAAATCTTTGGAACCTCACACAGGAATTAAAAGGGGTTGAGGGAATAGTTTCTTGACAGTTTGAGATTGAGATACTGCTGTGGATAAAACTCTCACTGGGACTTCGCTCATATTTTGTTCATTTATACCTCTTAGTTTCTAGGACTAGACAAGTGGACTTTTTATCACTGTCCACTCCCCTGAATAGCTCTAATTTCAAGTTAATAACAATGCATATTTATCAACATTTCAATGATGTAACAACTGGATATAAAGTGATTTAATCTGAAAATACATTGAGTATGCGTAAGCATTAGAAAAGTGGTATTTTAGTACAGTCTAAGGGAGCTGTTTTCTAACACTCCAGAACTAAGTGATATTCAATCCTTCATTCTTCATATGTAATATTTTCTCATTCAAAAAGGCACTACACTAAAAAGCCGTATAGAATGATATTGTGTGTCATTTTTTCTGAGATACCCCTTACCCCATTTCTTCACAGGTTAATGTCCCACTGGGTCTTACGGATCACACAGTTATAATTATTAGTGGTACATACAGTAATGGCGTATCATGGATTCTGTGAAATGTGGTAGTCAGTAACAGTGGTTAGGGGTATAGAGAGCAGGCCAGGATTAGAATCTTAGCTCCCATCTCAGATTTCCTGTGTGGTCTTAGACAAATTACCTTAACTATCCTAAACCTGTTTCTTTATAAAATGGTGATAATACTACCTGTTTCACAAGATGGTTAGATTAGATGGAATAATAATGTAAAGTACTTAACAAAATATCTGATGTTTTGTAAGAGCTTTCTGTAATGGCCATGTTTCTGGTATTCATTTTCATGTAGTTCATTCTGTAATCCCATCTATTTGCTTTTGTCTCAGATTTGAATTTTCTTCAGAATTACATGAGAAACCTATGAGTTTCCTGAGAGTTAGAAAGACCAGTGAAGAGACAACTAATATGTGTAGGTGTAAGTGTGACAAAATGTATAGCTATGTCGGATTTTTAATGTAATGGTATGTTAGAGTTAATCCAGGGAAGAGCAGTTAGAGGATCATAGGGCTTAAATATACCAAAGGGTTGAGGTATTGATGAAATGAAGTATCTGTGGAGATAGAGAAGATAAAATCCAAAGAGCAAGAAGGATTGACCTTCGACAAATGGAGGTTATACCACATTCACTGATACGTAAAAAAGAATGGATGAGGGAAGAGAATATTGTTGAAAGCCTGCTTTTGTCAGCCATTCTGATTGATTAAATAATCTCTGATTAAATGTAATGATTTATGTAAAGTAACCATAGCAATCTATTTTATGTAGGAAGTATTACCTCTTACTTTATGAGTGAGGAGTGAGGAAATTAAAGCTTAGGGAGGATTGTTTGTCCAGGGTCACACATCTTGTAAGTGGTAGCACTGTTACCTACCTAAAACCAAAAGTTTGAATTCTGGCATGCTCTTGCCTACACCATCCCCTTTGCTGTCCTTCCTCTGCTGGATGTGACTGTAGATAAATCCTACAGTTAATCTTATTCCATAGACCCATATGAACAGATGTTGAGTTCTTGAAATGAAAATTATGTTTTCTTACAGGAAATTCCTTTTTAAAAACACTAAATCTTTAAGAGAATACTTAAGTAATAAACATCATGAATAGTGATATATCTTTTTTTGTTAATCCATATTTTAGCTAAGCTGAAAGATGATAGATATAACTCATCTTCAGTATGTTAGTTTTTGACAACCCCATGTTCTCTTTTTGGAAAGCTTTGTAATATAAATATGGAATTGTGTTTTTCCCATTTTTTATTTTCAGGTGTCTGCTTTTGGGGCAGAGTTTTCATCCGAGGCATGCAGAGAGTTAGGCTTCTCTAGCAACTTGCTCTGCAGCTCTTGTGATCTTCTCGGACAGTTCAACCTGCTTCAGCTGGATCCCGATTGCAGAGGATGCTGTCAGGAAGAAGCACAATTTGAAACCAAAAAGGTACCGTTTTCCAATATATTCCTTCCATTTGATGGGTTAGTTGAGATAAGGTAAAATGTTAAGTTGCTTAATCCAGTGTAAAGAAATCTCTAGCTTTTACATTTTTTAGTAAAACTCAACTGGTTTCTTATCTGGTCTGTTAGATCAAGCAAAGCAAATATGAAGGAAAATCAGGATCCCATTCCACCATGATGGTCAAGCAGAGGGGGAAGTAGACACCCTATCACATGCTTGGATCCTGTAGTTCTCCAGTCTTCCTATCTTCTGGCCAAATGAAGCCAAAGAATAATTAATAGGTGCTTTTGTTCATTTATAGTAAGAACCCAGTGTTGGATGAAACTTTGAAGCACATAATACCTGGGAGTTAATTGTAACAATAAATCTGGTTAAAAAGAGTATGGACCATTAGTCTACACACCTATTGCTAGTAATTTGAGACACCTAACTTTACCTTTTACATCTGAAAACAGAGCCAAGGATAGGTAGTTCAATCTCTCTAGGTAAACCTGTTTTAAAACCTGCTGTTCAAGCAAATTAATAGTGAATTTGATTATCTTTTTCTTTCTTTTGTTTTTTTTTTTTTTTTTTGAGACAGAGTCTTGTTTTGTCGCCAGGCGCCAGGCTGGAGTGCAGTGGCATGATCTTGGCTCACTGCAACCTCCACCTCCTGGGTTCAAGCAGTTCTCCTGCCTCAGCCTCCCGAGTAGCTGGGACTACAAGGGCACGCCACCACACCCAGCTAATTTTTGTATTTTTTTAGTAGAGACGGGGTTTCACCATGTTGGCCAGGATGGTCTGGATCTCTTGATCCGCCCGCCTCAGCCTCCCAAAGTGCTGGGATTACAGGCATGAGTCACCGTGCCTGGCCGAATTTGATTATCTTTTAAATATTTTCATCAAAACCCTTAGATCTATTTAAATTATAAATTAGACTGGAAAGATCATTTGTGTTACCCAATTAAAACTAAATACCAATTTAGTTTTAACTGGGTAACAAATTTAGTTTGTGGTAAGAAAAAAATGTTAGCGTCTTTCTGTTGTTTCCTTCTAATATTGTCTTTGACTTGTACATGCTGAATTTTGTTTGAAGTATTATGGTTTGTAAAGCTTTCAAACATAATGATGTGTTACTATTATTGGTAGTAAAGGTTTATTTTTAACAGTAAGTACTTTGATTCATACTATGTTGTATCGATTGCTTTGCTTTTCTTTCTCTCCCAAGAAAGAATGCTCTTTGATTTTTTTTTTTCCTTGAGATGAAGTTTTGCTCTTGTTGCCCAGGCTGGAGTACAGTGGCACCATCTTGGCTCACTGCCACCTCCACTTCCCAGGTTCAAGCGATTCTCCTGCCTCAGCCTCCTGAGTGGCTGGGATTACAGGTGCCCACCACCAAGCCCAGCTAATTTTTTGTACTTTTAGTAGAGACAGGGTTTCATCATGTTGGCCAAGCTGGTCTCAAACTCCTGACCTCAGGTGATCCACCGCCTTGGCACCTCCCAAAGTGCTGAGATTACAGGTGTGAATCACTGCGCCCAGCCTGCTCTTTGATTTTTTTAATGTTTATGAATCTCCAGCCTTTAGCACACAGTATTTCTTAAGTTCTTGCCCTTGATTAAGGCTGTTTTTACTAAGAACAAGTTGGAAAAGTTGACTTATTTAAAAAGCTATGTTGAGTATATACTTAACTTTATAGCTACTTGATAAATATCTTTTTCATATATTGCACTCATATCCTGAAATGTATTTTTAAAAACTGAAAGAATAAGGAAGCTTGTCTCCATGTTGGCAGTTATCCATTGGTAACACTCTTTGGTTATAATTATCTAACTACAAAAATAGATCTCTCATTTCTACATTTTACTTACAAGGATGCCATAAGCATCCCAAATCTATCTAGAAAGAGATAATGTTAATTATTTAGCGCGGCTTGTTAGTGATTCCAATTTGACCACTAACCTTAATAGATATTTTTTAAAAGTAAACATGACCATCACATTAAAATTGTTTCCTGGGATTTTCTTGGGATACACATAAATATTTTTTTGTTAGAATTTTTGAACTACTTACTATTTCTAAGATATATAAGATCAAGTGTAGTATTTCAGTGGGTTAAATAAGTGGGTTATTTTTCTCATCTTTTTATAATCTTTCAAATTCTGTAAACTTGAACTTACGACTGCTAGATGCTTTTTTATTATTTCCTTACTAAAGGTTCTTATCTTAATAACAATGATTTCAGCTGCTTTGGACATTACTTTAGAACTTTTGTACTTCTCCCTAACTATATCCCCTCCACTCCCCTTTTTTTTGTTTTGTTTTGTTGAGACAAAGTTTCACTCTTGTTGTCCAGGTTGGAGTGCGATGGTGGGATATTGTTTCACTTCAACCTCCCGAGTTTAAGCAGTTCTCCTGCCTCAGCCTCCCGAGCAGCTGGAATTACAGGAAGCTGCCACCACACCCAGCTAGTTTTTGTATTTTTAGTAAAGACGGGGTTTCACCTTGTTGGCCAGGCTGGTTTGGAACTCCTGACCTCAGGTGATCCACTCCCCTTGGCCCCCAAAGTGCTGGGATTACAGGCATGAGCCACCGCCCCAGCCTGTATCCCCCTATTTCTTTAGTTAGTACCTTTTCTGTTTTTAGATCTTGGTTTCCCAAGTTCCTTCTTTCTTCCTCCAAAATATTTTGATTTAATTGGTTTTGGCGTTTTAGTCTTTTGCATTTATTCTGAAAGAATAGAAAATTTGGAGAATTAAGAATAGCATGATAATAATTGCTATTGATAAAGCAGGATAAAAGAAAATAGATACGAAATACAAACTGTTAGATTTGCCAATGATAAAAATTTGGAGCAATATTTTCTATTATGCCTCTTTCAAGTTTCTGGATTAGTTGAATCAAGAGGAAATATCTTATCACAGAATAAGTAGTATTAAAATTTTTGCTATTTATAACTACTTATATGAAACAAAATACAGAAATAAATTATGTCAAACAATTCTACTTTTTAATATGTATCCTTTCAACTGACACATTTTAATGAGGAAAATACTACAAATTTTCCACTTCATAAATGTGCCATTTTGATCACTTTAAAACATGTAAAAGATTCCATTTGGAGGAAAAAAGGTTGTGCTAATAAAAAGAATTCTCAAGACCATTGTTAAAGTGGAGCTTAATTTTCTATCTTTCTTTCCTTCTTTCCTTCCTTCCTTCTTTCTTTCTTTTCTTTTCTTTCTTTTGAAATAGGATAAGCCTCGCCAGGTACGGTGGCTCACACCTGTAGTCCCAGCACTTTGGGAGGCCGAGGCAGGCGGATCACAAGGTCAGGAGTTTCAGACCAGCCTGGCCAGTATGGTGAAACCCCGTTTCTACTAAAAATACAAAAATTAGCCAGGTGTGGTGGTGGGTGCCTATAGTTCCAGCAACTCAGGAGGCTGAGGCAGGAGAATCACTTGAACCTGGGAGGTAGATGTTGGCAGTGAGCTGAGATCGCACCACTGCACTCCAGCCTGGGCAACAGAGTGAGACTCCATCTCAAAAAAAAAAAGAAAGAAAGAAAGAGCCTCTCGCCAGGCTGGAATGTGGTGGTGCAGTCATAGTTCACAGCAGCCTCCAACTCCAGGGCTCTGGTGATGCTCCCACCTCAGCCTCCCAAGTAGCTGGGATTATTGACATGCATCATAGCGCCCTGCTAATTTTCTATTTTTGTAGAGACAAGGTCTCACCATGTTGCCCAAGCTGGTCTTGAACTCCTGACCTCAAGCTATCCTCCCCCATTGGCCTCCCAAATCACTGGGATTATAAGCATAAACCAACCTAGTTGTCAAGGTGAAACTCAGTTTTCCATGACAAACATAATCAGAAAATTGAAGGAGACTCATATTTTAAAGTCAGTTTAGAATAAAATATGTTATTTATTGGTTTTCGGTATTCAGATGACAGATCAGGAGGAAACCATGATATTTTTGAAATCAGAGGTAACATTATAGCAGAAAATAAATTGAGCTATATGTTTGTAATGTAAAAATAATATATGAAAAAACCAAGCTATCAAACTAATCACAATTATTTCAAATTTTTCTACTAACATTCCTTTCTTACTTATTTATATATGTAATCTACCACTTGGTATCAGATTTCAGAGGCTTAAGAAAAACTGGGAAAAGAAAAACTTAAAAGTAATATTAAAAAAAAACAAAACTCTACACTGAGAAGAGATTTCTTATATTTGAGTTTTAGAACATCTTGATCCCCTTACAAAATACCAGTAGAAGTGTAGGCTGCAGATCACCAAGTCATGCCATTACTTTTTCTGGCAAATAATTCAACAGGTCAGGGATTTCATAAAAGGCTTTTATTTTCACTTAAAGATCTACTTTTCAGATCTACTTTTCAGATAATCTTCAATATTAATCTATTATACTAGAATTGAATAAGTAGACCTAACAGTGTATAACAAATTTATGAATATAATCGGATGCCCTCCACTTCTCATTCTATTACCTAGTTGGAACTGGACTAATTTTAAGGCACCTGCTTTATATAGTAGCATTATTTTTTGTGTGTATTACACTCTGCCTTGATATTTGCGTGCACTCCAACAGGCCAGAGACAGTACAGAGGTAATATTAATTAACATGTATACTTCATTAGAAATTTCTTTCTCTCTTTTATAAGAGTTGTTGAGAGAGTTTAATTTTCATCTCAGCTTCTTTACTTACTGACTTCATGACTTTGAGCTAGCAATTTACTCTAAAATCTTCAATTTTGTCATAGTAATTACATTGCTTTACCTTAGTGTTCATTTTACACTGGTTATATGCTAGGTGTTTTACCTGCATTCTCTATTTAATCCTCACAACAACCCTATAATGTAAATACATTATCCCTATTTAACAGAAACGGAAACTAGGGTATAATCTGCCTATGGTTAGCTGGCAATTAGATGCCAAAACCTGGTTTCATCTCATGTCTGTTTGATTCTAGAGCTCCAGGTTTTTAAACCTCATACTGTTTTACCTCATATCTTGAAATGTTAGTAATAAGACCTGCTTCACAGAGTTAGTTTAAGAAGTTGAATGAGTTCTATATAAAACACTGGACTGGCTTTCTGAAGTCCCCTTTTGCTGTTTGTATTTAACAATATTAATAATAGAATTCTGTTACTAGTTTTTATTTAAAATTATCAAATCCTCATTTTTCAGTTTACCACAGACTTTAATGGCTCCTGTTACTCGATGTTTTTCAAGAATATGTTCCCAAATTGGGCTTTATTTAAGGCCCAACCAGACAACATTTTATATAAATCACATAATTTTTCTTAATTCAGATAGAAGAGCATCAAAACATTTAGTTAATATCAATTTGCATGGTTACTGTATAGCCATTTGAAGAGGAATTCAGAAGTCAGCTTAAACAGCATTATTCAAGACAGTGGCAACTTTTAAGCTTCAGGCTGTCAGAAAGAGAAAGCTACTGATGTGTAAAACAGAGAAGGATGAAATGGAGGTTAAGCTAACTGTGCCTGAAATTGTAGTCGCTAAAGAAATTTCACAGTTGCTTAAAATAGCTTCACTTTTGTCGTGTGTCTGTAAGCATCAGTACATAGACTGATACCTTCAAAGGAAACAAAAATCTAAAGTCTTTAACATGTTATTCTAATTATAATATAAAAGCATTATTCACAAAGAAGCTTTTTTTAAACATACGAATAATGTTTGGCAACAGTTCAAATTCAATGTAAGAATCGCTAAGACTTCCTGAGTAGCAGTAATGCTAAATAATAACATAGGCCAGGCGCAGTGGCTCGCACCTGTAATCCCAGCACTCCGTCTCCCAGAAAAAAAAAAAGCTAAATAATAACATAAATGTTTACTTAATAATAACCACTAACATTCTTTAAGTTGTTATTATCTGAAGGTACTGTTCCAAGCACTTTAAATGAATAAATTTATAGAACCTCTCAACAACTCGGTAAATACCGTTATTATCTTTATTTTATAGTTGAGTCTCAGGCATAGAGATCTTACCTAGACAGTGAATTAAGTGGCCATCAATATATGTTTCATGTGTTTGTATAACAAAAGTTTGAAAGTGTATTTTGTGAAGTTATTTAATTGAAACAAAAATATTATTTAAAAGTTTTTTATATCTGATTTTAATATGAAAAATAGTTCTTTTGTATAATTTTAAATTAGGATCATATTCTATCTAAACATATTACAACTTTCTGCTACATTTGCAGATTGTAATGCTCAAAACGAAAATAAACCCCTAAAGTAATTCTAACTGCCTTACAACTACATTTCCTGCACATGCCCACCTCAGAATCAAAATAAACTTTCCGTTTATACACTATATATTTCTTCCTGTGATAAGATCAAAGAATGTCAAAATAAGACTCCTTGTCTTCAAAGAGTAGAAAAAATAGGCATGGAAACTGGACTGCAAGAACACAGTTGGTATGATATTCTGTTTGTTGGACAAAAACGTAATATCTAATATTACAAAGGTAACCACTAAAAGAATTAAAAATAAAATAAACTTGGAAGGAAGGGGAACTAATAGATCTCTTAAAGTTGGTGTCTCATGAACTATAGATACAACCATATTAATCTTTATGGAAGTGACCAACAGAACTAAAAACAGTTTAAATGTTAAAGAGTGGCCAGGCATGATGGCTTTCACCTGTAATCCCAACACTTTAGAAGGTGAAGGTGAGAGAATCACTTGAGGCCAGGAGTTTGAGACCAGCTTGGGCAAAATGGCAAGAACAAGACCTCCATGTCTACAAAAAATTTTTAAAAAGAGAGAGAGAGAGCTGAGTGTGATGACATACACCTGTGGTCCTAGCTATTTGGGAGGCTGAGGCCACTGGAGGATCACTTGTGCCCAGGAGGTCGAGGCTGCAGCAGTGATCCATGGTCACGCCACTTCACTCCAGCTTGGGTGACAGAGTGAGGCTCTGTCTCCAAAAGAACAAAGAAAGAGTTACTGAATGGAGGGTGGAAGGCAGAGGAACATTTTTACTTCTTATAACCCTTTTATACTGTTTTTTATTATTTCCACATGCATTGATGTCTTAAAAGAATTCAATGAGGTATATGTTATAAACAAAACATGCATATATGCTATGAAAGCTCTTACAAGGAAGGCATAACCATTTGACAGGTCAGGTAAATATCACGACTTGCTTATATAGGAATTGATGCTTAGAGTAAGTTGGAAAATGGTTGAGAAAAAGGCCTTTTCTCTTGCAAAACGAAAAGTTAGTGGAAAGGCACAGAGGCATGAGAATATGGCCATCTAAGATGAATCAGCTGGATTATGATGAGAGATGATGATGACTAGGTAAGCGGGGGCTAAATAATAGAGGGCCTTATATACCTTCATAAGAAGTTGTACTTTATCCTATATGCAGGAAACAAAATTAAAGGACTACAAAACGTAAACTGGCATCAAATTTATATTTTAATGACTTTTGTTGGTGTGAACAATATTTGATAGAGCAGAGGGGAATACTGTTGGCAGCAAAATAAAATTGCCATTTTCCAGAGGCAAGATACAAGGGCTTAAGCCAACACATTCTCAGTGAAAATGGAAAAGGGACAGATTTGAAATAAATTTAGGCAATAAATTTATTTCAGTGGATTTACTGGACTGAATTGGAGAGAAAAGGGATAAATGGGGATGCTTCCCAGTGTTTTTTTTTTTTTTTGAGACGGAGTTTTGCTCTTGTTGCCCAGGCTGGAGTGCAGTGGCGTGGTCTCCGCTCACTGCAACCTCCATCTCCTGGGTTCAAGCAATTCTCCTGCCTCAGCCTCCCGAGTAGCTGGGATTACAGATGCACACCACCATGCCTGGCTAATTTTTGTATTTTCTTTAGTAGAGACAGGGTTTCACCGTGTTGGCCAGGCTGGTCTCAAACTCCTGACCTTGTGATCCGCCCACCTCAACCTTCGAAAGTGCTGAAATTGTAGGTGTGAGCCACAGTGCCCAGCCAAGAATAACTTTTAATAAAGCATACCCCTTAGCTGTAAATAGTTTTTTTTTTGAAACGGACTCTTGCTCTGTCACCCAGACTGGAGTGCAGTGGCTTGATCTCAGCTCACTGCTACTTCCGCCTACCGGGTTCAAGTGATTCTTCTGTTTCAGCCTCCTGAGTAGCTGGGATTACAGGCACATGCCACCACGCCCAGCTAATTTTTTAGTGGAGATGGGGTTTCACCATGTTGGCCAGACTGGTCTTGAACTCCGAACCTTGTGATCCACCTGCCTCTGCCTCCCAGAGTGCTGGAATTACAGGCATGAGCCACCGCACACAGCCAATAGTTTTCTTTTTGAAGAAGAAAGTTTTCATTTAAAAGGCCATGAATTTTATTTGGCTGCCATAATGAATTCTAAAATAGTATATTGACAGAGTAAAGCAAAAATTTAAAAAGTGTGGAACAGCCTTTTTTTTTTCTAGTTTTATATTGCAGCTCTTAAATTTTGTATAATATTGAAACTCTTGGATTACTATAGCTTTATTTTTGTATTTTTTTAAAGTTCAAATATATTAGGTGATTACTATCTATAGGGAGATACCATAATTTAATTTGTTCTAGCAGTTTTGTTTCTTGTTGTTTTCAGATATTTATAATCTTTCTTGAAGGTGATCATAACTAACTAATCTTTTTGTGACAAATAGTGGTTGCTCAGTATTGGAGGGGTAATGCCAGCAGTAATGCAAAGAAATTATTTCTTGTGCCAGGGCACGGTGGCTCACACCTGTAATCCCAACACTTTGGGAGGCCAAGGCAGGAAGATCACTTTGTCCAGGAGTTTGAGACCAACCTGGGCAACATAGCAAGACCCCATCTCTACAAAAAAAAAAATTTTTTAATGATTTCTTCTGAAAGGCAGCCTTGCTTCCATATATTGTTAGCACCTTCATGTTCAGTTTTGCATTTTCTAAAATACTTTTAGTATTACCAAAGGGCTAATTGGTTTCATTTAAAAACTACTTATTATGAAATTCAAGTTTTCAAGCTTTGAGTTTTTTGGTTTTTTTTTTTGAGACAGAGTCCTGTTCTGTCGCCCAGGCTGGAGTATAGTGGCATGATCTTGGCTCATTGCAACCTCCATTTCCCGGGTTCAAGCGATTCTCCCACCTCAGCCTGCCCAGTAGCTGGGATTACAGGCACCCATCATTATGCCTGGCTAATTTTTGTATTTTTGTTAGCCACCCACCATGTTAGCCAGGCTGGTCTCGAATTCCTGACCTCAGGTAATCCGCCCACTTTAGCCTTCCAAAGTGCTGGGATCACAAGCGTGAGCCATGGCGCCTGGCCACTTTGAGTCATTTTTATCAATTCTTTGGATACTTGGATCTCAGAAAATTTAGTAGCCACATTCTCATTTTTCAAGTTACCTTTTTTTCATCATGCCGTATTTCCTAAGTATTGGCAGAATTGAATGCATTTCCCAAGTGATGACCCTGGACCATTCATACTTGTAGCTAAAATAGTCATGGGGTGGGGATAGGGGCATGTATTTTTTTTCCCAGTGAAAAGTCTCATCATTACAGTCTTACCCCTTGTTTTAGGTGTATGTGTACATTCTATCAGGTGTATATAGAACTCATGTTTGTCATCACAGTATTGAAAGAAACCTAATCCTTTTTTCCCTCAGGTTTCATAGTTAGAATGGTCTGATATAGAATCCAGTGATGTCATTTTCATTTTTAGTTTATTTTTATATATTTTAATTGAGCTTTTTAGTTCAACCTTGTATCTTTATGGAAAGATTCCTCCAGTGTATTCTTTCTTAGCATCTGTAGAGTCTAGTTTAAATTAAGGTAGATGTTACTTTGCTTGTTTTATAACTTTTCTTCTCAGTCTCAAGGCAGAAACCAAAGATACAAAAAGGAATAACAATTTAATGGTATAGTAAAATAAGTTTTAAACTTACTGAGTTTCCTTAGGCATAAATTCATTGCTTTGTATTTTTTCAGAATTTAGTAAAAAGCAATCCAAGATGAGTAGTAATCTCAGGTCTAGTATTAGAGAATTATATTTGCCAGCTTTGTTTGTTAAAATTATAACACTGAATTTTTACTTCTAATCTATTGTTTCTAAGCAAGAATGCCATCACTCAAAGTGGATATGAAAGTGTCAGTAATTAGAAAATACGGGAAAGACTTGATGATGAACAGCAAATTTAAAACACCAGTAGATCACTAAGCGTGGTTTAGGTGATAACATTTTCCCTGAAAATTTGCTGGCCAATTTTTGCTAAAAATAGTTTCTATATGATGTGTTTTTCTGCTGTATGAAAGGAATAAAGTTGATTTTTTAAAATTACATTAGATACTATTATTGTTTGGGAAAGCGACTCATTTATATTTGAGTTTATCATAGTTGATTTTTCATTGGAATCTCTAAATAATACAGTGCTCAGCTTTTGTGATACTATAGCCATGCTTCCTTATTTTAAAATCTCTTCATTTTATTTAAAGACAAACCTTCAGTAGACCTATAAAGTAGTTATTCCTCAGATATGAATTCTCTTCAGCAGTTAAAATTTTTGCTTTTGTTCACCTAACAGCATTTTCTTCATATTGCTACATAGTATTCATAATTATTATGCTGTTATATTAATATAACCATTATATTAATGTAATATAAGCAAAACTAGCACTTTAGGAGGATAAAAACCAAGTTTAATTACAGTTTTTAAAATATCTTAAAGGTTTTTTTTGTTGGTACTGTTGGATTGCTTTAATACTAACATTTTGATTTTAAATAAAATAAGAGGGTTTCCAAAATGAGGAAAGGTAAGGCTATAGGCAGTACCTCATAAGGAGTGGGAAAAAAAAAAGTACTGTACCATTTGTGTTGCTTTAGGCAATGCTGTTATGGTTTACCTTTTCAGATTAATTGGGTCAATCTGTTGAGCAAAAAGCCTACTGTTTTACCATTTTGCAGTTTTTGCCCTCTTAATATAACATAGTAGAAGGCAGTGTTCCTTATCCCTGCCTGCTCATTACAATCATTTGGGGAGCTTTAAAGTACTAATAGTAATTAAAATATTGATTCGTGGATCTGTCCTCAGATATCCTAATATAGTTTATCTGAGGTAGATTTTAAGGGATCAGTAATTTTCAAAATATTTCCAGGTGATTCTAATCTACTATCAGGGTTGAGAACTCTGCCCTAAGGTAATTTGAATTTGAAAGCTTGAGAAAATGTGGAGGGGGCATTTTCATGACAGACGAACAAGAAATGATATCCCCAAATAGTCCCTGAACTGAAAATTCAATTAACTAGACATAAAAATGGGCTTCACGTACACAACTTGAACTTAACCAAAACTGTGGAAGTACTACTAGTATAATAAAAGATGTTATATATTGAGCATCTAAAAAATCCAGGCTTTTCACTTTTTTTTTTTTTTTTGGTAACTTCTTATAGCAACTCTGGAAGGTAGGTAATAACCCTTTTGTTCAAACAGTAAACTGAAGCTCAGTGAATGACTTACCCAAGGGGGCATGCTGCTTGTGAGTGGCAGAGCCAGAACCGGACTGCATACATGTTTGATTTTACAACTTGAACTCTTCACTGGACCATGCCATGCGAAAACTGATATTAAGTTTGACTCAACTTAAATAGTTCATCAAGATTTTCTTAAGGTCATGTTTCTTTAGAGCCACGGTTATCCTTACCAACAAAACCACTTTACGTGCTTAGTATTGGAAAGTGGTAGAGTGTTTCTGACTTGGACAGGTTTATAAATTTGGAGTGGTGGTGGTGGTATTGTGATTGCACAAAAGTTAACAAATACTGCACTTTTTAAAAAAAATCAAAAAATTTGTGTAATTCACAGGTGTCACCTTTGTTCAGTGTTACAAATGAGCTTATTTTGGAATCTAGCTATCTTGTAGGAAACAGCATAGACCAGCTTTTTGAACATTTTTGTAGCAACTAGTTGGACTTTAGTTATAACAAAGATAGCTACAAAAATAAAATGTGGCCTTTTTCTGCATGTAAAGCCTTAACTATAAGCCCTTACTGATCTCAGTATGGGTTGGGTAGCTCTTATTTATACTGGGAAAACATCAACTAACCACAAAGCTGGAATTTATCTGAAGACTAATTAATAAAAATCACCTTTTTAAATTGGAAATTAGCATATTTTAAAATCCTGTTATAACTAAGGCACGTTAGCGATAGAGCCAAGGTAGTTAGATGTTTCTACTTCCCCAACCCAGAGGACCATATCAGAAGTTTAGGAAAATCTGGCAGTCATAAGTTACGTGGAAGTAGACTCCAAAGGGAAAAGATGCAGTGTGTATATCGTTCTCATAGTTTCCTAATGATTTCTTATGTTTCCCTAGTCCTAATGCAATAATGGCCTAGAGTTAGATTGTCTGTATAAGTAAGACTCCTCTAATTCGTATTTTTTAAAAGTCCTACCAACTTGCCATTAGAAATTATATGACTTGCTTCTTTGATTTTTCTCTTATAATAATATTTTTCCCTAAATGTTTGAAGATTAACAGTTTCGTATGCTAGTCACTTTAAAAAGTAAAAATACAGGCCGGGCGCGGTGGCTCACGCCTGTAATCCCAGCACTCTGGGAGGCCGAGGCGGGCGGATCACCTGAGGTTCAAGACCAGCCTGACCAACATGGTGAAACCCCGTCTTTAAAAAAAATAAATAAATAAATAAAAATAAAATAAAAAAAAAAGTAAAAATATTGAGGTTGGAACTTGGTTAAATCAAGGAATTACAAATTTTAACTTCGTTTGTCCTTTCTTCATGCACTAGAGAATTTCTACTATTTATAAGTAGCATATATTTCATTGTGTGTGAATTTGTATGTAGTGCCAAAGATACTTAGGATTATAAGCCATTTAAAATTTACTACAATCTGTAGTTAAATTATTTATTCACCATGAAAAAGAAATATTTACCTATGAACACAACAAATTTTACATATATATAGACATATATAGATATATATATATATACATGCAGCTAACGACACAGATTAATGCTTTTAGAATTTGACTTTAATAATGTTCTGCAATTTTGAGTTCCATCCATTTTCTTTTGTTTACTGTGAACTGGAACTATTCTACAAACTGTGTCAAAGGAACTTGAAATATTTTTGAAGTTTTGTCTTGAAAAAAGAGACATTTAATATTGCTCAGTGAATAATTCTGTCCCTTCAGCACACCTATATTGAGCAGCCTTGTGTCTGGTTCTGGAGGAAATTAAGACTTTCCTGTCTACTGTCAAGTTATAGGATATTTAATGCACATTATGATGAGAACAAAGTTCTATGAAATTTTATTGGGAAAGTCCCTGCCTGAGACTAGGACATCAACAAAAGCTTTACTGAAAAAGGTCACTTCTGAGCTGCCTGCTTGTTAATGTTTCTAATATTTTTGGTTAATCAGTTGATATTTTGTGGTACAGAGACAAACTTCCCATGAGTGGGTTATGAGTGCTAACTTACGAGTTATGAGTCCTTAAGCCCTTGAGACAACCAAGTGGGGCCTGAGGGAAGCACGGCTCCCAGGCTAGTCATGCCCAGTTATAAGCAGCTTCATCCTTTACCCCAGTGCTCCGAACAATCATTATCATTTCCCACATGTATTATGATATAAAGAAACAGTGGTGTAGAGAAATATTATCAGGTAAAATAGTGGAATCTCTACCAAGAGTTTCTAAAGGATTATAAACAAAAGATGAATTCTAGTAGCCAAATCTAAATATGGCCTATATATTCTTTTAATTGTAGTAAAACATACATACATAAAGTTTACTGTTTTAACCATTTTTAAGTGTACAGTGCCCTGGCATTAAGTACATTCACATTGTTATACAACCATGTTGCCCATCTTTCTGCGGAATCTTCCCAACCTAAAACTTTATGTGCATGAAACAATAATTCTCTATTCCTTGCCCCCCACTGACAACTGCCATTCTACTTTCTATATCTGAATTTTTGACTACACTAGTTACCTCATTTAAATATTTGTCCTTTTGTGACAGCCTT
Organism: Ateles fusciceps; assembly: GCA_036589455.1. Classification (NCBI taxonomy): domain Eukaryota; kingdom Metazoa; phylum Chordata; class Mammalia; order Primates; family Atelidae; genus Ateles; species Ateles fusciceps. Next base: position 1,020,769 of record JAZHEH010001331.1, on the reverse strand, counting down.
ATTTCACTTAGCAAGAGGTCATTAAGGTTCATTTATGTTGTAATATGTGTCAGAATTTCCTTTTTAAAACTGAATAATACTCTGTTGTATGTATATACCATATTTTGTTTTCGATTCATCTGTTAATGGACACATGAGTTTTCCCACCTTTTGGCTATTGTGCATAATGTTGCTGTGAACATGGGTGTGTAAATATCTGTTTGAGGCCTTGTTTTCACTTCTTTTGAGTATATACCCAGAAGTAGGATTGCAGATCATGTGGTAATTTTTTAATTTTTTAAAAAACTGCAATTCCATTTTCCATAGCCACTGGACCACTTCTCATTCCCAACAGCAGTATACTAGAGTTCCAATTTCTCCACATCCTCATCTCTTTTTTTTTAAATAATAGCCATCCCAGTGGTGCGAAGTGGGATCTCATTGTGGTTTTGATATGCACATCCCTAATCTCTAGTAATGTTGACCATCACTTCATAGGCTTTTATTTTTTAAGCCTTTTTTTCTGAAGTTGTGTAACCAAGATTAACCAAATCTTTTTCAAAAGCAGCTTATTGTATAGAGTTAAGTTAACTCTATTCTTTTTTTTTTTTAGAGTCTTACTCTGTCACCAGGCTGTAGTGCAGTGGCGCAATCTTGGTTTACTGCAACCTCTTGGGTTCAAGGGATTCTCCTGCCTCAGCCTCCCGAGTAGCTAGGACTGTGGGTGCACGCCACCACACCCAGCTAATTTTTGTAGTTTTAGTAGAGATGGGGTTTCACCATGTTGGCCAGGATGGTCTTGATCTCTTGACCTCGTGATCCACCCACCTCGGCCTCCCAAAGTGCTGGGATTACAGGCATGAGCCACCGCGCTGGGCCAAGTTAACCTATTCTTAAAGTTTTATTGCTGCAGTGAACTTTAGAGATCATCAGAATTCTTAATCTGAAATCTATCATTGGTTTCAGAGTCCATGAACAGCCTGCATTAACCCAAAATTCTATCAGATTCTCAGGCAGATCTATGACTCCCCCAAAAACGTAAGAATTATTATCTAGCCCAAAGTCATCAAAATGTTAAGAACCATTATCTTTTTAGGTCACATTAAGGTGGTTTTTAAATCATTACTTTGTGCCTTTCTGTATTTTCCAAAATATTTTAAATAAATATTCATAGGGCATATGGTTTTTTTAATTAAATAAATGCTATTTTAGAACCTGAAAAAGTAAAATCCATCTTTCTTGAACTTCCATAGAAAACAAATCTAAAAGCCAAGAAGAAATGAAATGGATATAATATGTTCTTAAAATTGCCAGCCTTCTCTTACGGTCACAGCATTTCCAAGTATATTCCTGCCCTATAAAAAGAATAGACAGGCTCTGCAGCTACAAAAAAAAAAAACAAATGATGTTTACTATTGAATCCATTTTAGCTGAATTCATTGCAATAAAATATTTGCATTTGAGTTTTTTATAATGAGATTTTACTATAAAGAGAATGTACAGGTTCTGTAGCTAGAAAAGCGATATTTACCATTGAATCCTTTTCAGCTAAATTTCATTAAAGGAAAATATTTGCATTTGAGTTCTTTATAATGAGATTTTACTGCTTTTCTTATAATATCTTCACATAGTACTTTCTATAATGGTTACTTTTAAAAGATACTAGACTTTTGTTTTAATTTTAAAACTTTGATCACTTAATATTAAAAGCAACCAGAAAGAATTTTTATTAAGTATCTATCTTGGATAGATGATCTATACCTGTGTTCAGTTTATCACCCTAAAGAGAAAAAAAAAAAGCCATAGGTGGCCGGGCATGGTAGCTCCTGCCTGCAATCCCAGCACTTTGGGAGGCTGAGGTGGGTGGATCACGAGGTCAAGAGATCAAGACCATCCTGGCCAACATGGTGAAACCCCGTCTCTACTAAAAATACAAAAATTAGCTGGGTGTGGTGGTGCACGCCTGTAGTCCCAGCTACTCAGGAAGCTGAGGCAGGAGAATCACCTGAACCTGGGAGGCAGGGGTTGCAGTGGGCTGAGATCACACCGCTACACTCCAGCCTGGCGACAGAGTGAGACTCTATCTCAAAAAAAAAACAGGAAATCTTTAATATTTGTAGAACTTCCTAGGACATCTTACCTATTAAGTTTATTGTCAAATCTCCTTACCGCCTTCTCTCTTTTTGGCTAGATTTAAGAGTAATTGAAGTAGGTTGGAAGTTCCCTAGCATTTATTATACTTGGGTCTCCGTCTTCTCTTCTGTTAGACTGAACTACATGGTCCTATCTAGCTAACCAGCTTTGACATTTCTTTGATATATCTGCTAAATATAATGTTTATAGTGTGAAAATCTGTATTTATTTTATAATTACATTTTTAATTTATAGCAGTTTTTTAAATTCCTGTTTTACCTTTTGTAGCTGTATGCAGGAGCTATTCTTGAAGTTTGTGGATGAAAATTGGGAAGGTTCCCTCAAGTCCAAGGTATTTAAAATTTACTCCATTAAACTGTTCAGTCATTTAAAATCAATGTTTTACGTGAATCGTTTTCATTATATATTCCCAGGAATAAGAATTTGTAGGATTATACTTTCTCAACAATATATGCATTTTTTTCACATTTGTTTTCATGGAGGTGGTTTGTTAATAGTAATTGGTGAATGCTACCTTGCTTTACTATAAGCAAACACAATATATGAAATTTAGATTTAAAATACAGTACTTGCATGGTGGTGGGCACTTGTAATCCCAGCTACTCGGGAGGCTGAGACAGAATTGCTTAAACCCTGGAGGTGGAGGTAGCAGTGAGCCAAGATTGTGCCACTGCGCTCCTGCCTGGGCAACAGAATGAGACTCCATCTCAAAAAAGTAAAATAAAAAATAAATACAACACATGAAGAGGTTATTTTCTTACAAGAAGAGCCTTTTCTTTGCCAGGTGTGAATTTTACAAGAGCCTTTCCTTTACCAGATGTAAGTGTAATTTCTTTAAGTGGCACACCATTGTAGTATATTTTAAATGTGAATTGATTTATGTGGAACAATTGCGTTAAGAGAGTCGACCTGCACAAAATAACAAATCACCAAGGAGAGAAGTAATTACCAAACAATTTGAAAGGCAAAAGAGAGAAAGTCATAAGTGTGTATCTTCACAGGGAATTTTAAGGATAAACATGTTAAAGGATAATTGTGAAAGTATGTTCTTTGGGTTGACATCAGACAGTAATGAGGAGCTTTGTATTGCCAAGAAAGGCTTGAACTAAGGCTTTTGTCTTCTGTCCCTGCATGTCACTTTGAAAATTAGTTTTATGAAACTGAACTTGTCTGAAGGTAATAACGCTTTCTCTCTTTTTTTAAGTGAAATCCATACGTAGGTGTTCAATTTATATACCTCATTCTACCTCGATTTTTGCTTAGATTCCCATGATTTCTTGCCTTATTTACCTAATGGCAAGACAATTTCTTGAATTTAACATTTTATAAAATTGACTGTATTAGCACATGCTTTTAATTGCTGACCTATAATTGTTTATAATAAAATATTGATCATTTAGCACAGAAATGTAAGATAGTATTGACTTAGGGATGCTTTATGAGGACCAAAGCAGATACATATCTAATCAAAAACAGTCTTTGTTAGAATAACACATTCTGATGTAGCACAGAAGATATTTACTTCTGCCTGAGAAAAAAGTTTTTTAGTCTGATTTTTTTTTTTTTTTTTGCCTCAAGCACTTAAACTCAGAATTGTACCACAGTTGTTTTGGCTTTTTGATATCCATTCTCTGAATGATAGTGTGAGCATTCTTATTTCTAGAAAGTTTTAGCAATTGCTTTTTAGCTGCATTGATTACTTATACTTACTGACTTGTTTTATTAAGAATACTTTATAACAGATTTTCATGAGACTCAAGAGTAGCTTTGATACTGTGATTAGCCCTCCTATTTATGATATCGATTTTATATTATCTACAGTAATATATATTTCTTAGGTAAATTATCAAACCTTTGGGTACATACATCATACTGTCTTCTCCTTTTAAAAACAATTGAATTTTAATACTATGTATAAATATTTATCTACTTGCTTAAAATAAAAATGATTAATTCTACAATATGTAACTATATTTAATATTGTTATGTGTAATACCAGTATTTTCTGAACCCATGAAAAGTTGGTATAATTGTGATAAAACCATTATTAAATTCCCACTCTCAGAATTTCCATCCTAAAGATATTCTGAAATAGAGCATGGAGAGTTGTTGCTTTTTACAGTAATTACAAATACCAGACTAACTTTCCTGTCATTACTGCTTTATATTCTTTTCTTTCTTTCTTTTTTTTTTTTTTTTAGATAGTCTCCCTGTTACCCAGGCTGGAGTGCAGTGGTGTAACTGCAGTCTCTGCCTCCTGGGTTCAAGTGATTCTCCTGCCTCAGCCTCCTGAGTAGCTGGGACTACAGGAGCATGCCACCACACCTGTCTAATTTTTTATATTTTTAGTAGAGACGGGGTTTTGCCCTGTTGGCCAAGCTGGCCTCGAACTCCTAACCTCAGGTGATCTGCCCACCTCAGCCTCCCGAAGTGCTGGGATTATAGGCATGAGCCACCATGCCCAGGCACTGCTTCATATTCTTTATCTTCAACATCAAGTAGCTTCTAGGATTATCATGATAACCTTCGCTATGCTCTAGCTTATAATGCATTGTCGATTTTTAAGATCACTTAACCATTTCATGAACAACAATAAATTAATGTTAAATTATTCAGAAGGAGGAATAATTTAAATTATGGTATGTTTTACTCACATTAAACCACTCAGAGTTGTGTAAGAAAATTCCGGCTCATATATCTTAATCAATTCCAAATATGCCTTCTAAAGTACATTTTTTTTCCTTGTTCTAGTTGTTTAAGTATAGAAGGCGGTCTATAATAATTTCTCATAGTAGATTGTGTCTAGTATTCTGTCACTTCACTTGTGATGACATCCTAGGTAATCATATTTTTTTTCTCACTCGAGTCTTCTGTGTTAAGAATGTGGCTGTCTCTCACAAAATAATGTGGATTATCCCCCAATTTTGTAGGGCTTGGCAAACTTTCTGTAAAGCACTAGATAGTAAAAATTTTTAGCTTTATAGGCAACATGGGCTCTGTCGTAACTATCAAACTCTGCTATTGTAGCATGGAAGCAGCCATAGACATTACTTAAATGAATGCACTTCACTGTCTTCCAGTAGAACTTTATTAACGAAAGCAGGCAGGACAGATTTGGCCCATGGGCCTCAGTTAACAACCTCTGTATTAGAATCATAAACCTTCAGACACAAAAAGGAGTTTTGAAATAAATGTAGTACAAATTGAGCATCCTCATAACTCAAAAATCTGAAATCCAGAATGTTCCAAAATCTGAAACTTTAAAAATACTGCATAAAATTACTTTCAGTCTGTATGTATAAGGTATATATGAAACATAAATGAATTTCAGATTTATATTTGGGTCCCATCCCCAAGGTATGTCACACTATATATACAAGTATTTCCAAGTCCAAAATAAAACACTTACGGTCCCGTGCATTTTGTGTAAGGATACTCAGCCTGCTTTTCATGCCACCTATGATTGATTGGAAGCCATGCTTAAGGTTACAGTGCTGCATTAGAGTTTTGCTGGAAAGAATTTTGATCCATTATCATTAGCTTCATTGATTTTCTTGTTTATAAAGTGGGTTACAGATGAGTTATAATAGGTTAATATCTACCTTAAAGGGCTATTCTGAGGATTAAATGAGATAACATGTAAATCACTTCGTATGTGTCTGACACCAGCAAATACAGAGTAAATCATTCCATAATTCTATAAATATTTATTGAGTGCTTACTGTATGTCAATCACTATTCCAGTAATGAAGATGTTAAATGGTAAATATTGTTATTGTATATTTGCTCCTTGGTTAATAATAAGTTTCAATTATGAACCATCAAACATTGTTTTTTTAATTTTTTTTTTTTTTTTTTTTTTTTTTTTTTTTTTATAAGTCAGAGTCTCCCTCTATTGCCCAGGCTGGAGTGCAGTGGCACAATCTCGGCTCACTGCAACCTCCTCCTCCTGGGTTCAAGCAATCCTCCTGCCTCAGCCTCCAGGTAGCTGGGACTACAGGCATGCGCCACCACGCCTGGCTAGTTTTTGTATTTTTAGTAGAGATGGGATTTCACCATATTGGCCAGTCTGGTCTCGAACTCCTGACCTCGTGATCCGCCCACCTCGGCCTCCCAAAGTGGTGGGATTACAGACATGAGCCACTGCTCCTGGCCTTACCATCAGACATTTATATACTCATATATTGGTCATCTTTAAAAAACATTCAAGTCCATATATCTGTTATAACTAAAGCCTTTCTCATATGCAAAATTTTAACCTCTAAGCAATTTTTCCGAGTACCATAATATGGCTTCTCTTTGTATCATTTTACCTGCTGACTGCTAAATCTTACTTGGTGCTAGCATTTGAAATTCTCTTCTTTTCACTTGTGTGACTTCATTATCTCCTAGCTTTCTCCTTTCAACGTATCTTTCTCTTCTCCTGTTCTGGCATGTCTTCTACTGCCTGCACTTCAAATGTTATTGTTACCTAGGGTCTGTTACCTTCAGATATCTTTCTCTTCTTACTCTCCCAAATGATGTCTTACTCCCTCAGTTTCCATTACAGTACTTATCTGATGACTCCCAATCTGTATCTTTACATTCAGGTTTTCTTTTGTTAAAAACTGTATTTCTTATATTTTTGACTGCCATGGGACATTTCCATTTGGATGATCTTATAGGTACTTTAAACCAATATACATATATGAGTCACCTGGGGATCTTGTTAAAATACAGAGTATAATTCTATAAATTTGGGATAAGTCCTGAGATTCTGTATTTCTTACAGTCCTGCAGACTGTGGCCTACATTTTTAATATAAAGGCTTTATACCCAGCATGTCCAAAAACTGAATTAATCCTCTTCTCTGTTAAAAGTATACCATCTTCCCTGTTTCTATAAATGGCAATGATCAGGCAGAAGCATAAGCATGAAACACAAGAATCATGATTGATCTTTCACACTTTATATCCAGTTAGTCACCATGTTGTGTCTCTTTCCCTCAGTAATAATCTTCATGGTCCCTTTTTCTTTTCTGTGTTTTCAATCAGGGCCTTAACATCTTTATCCAAAAGGATTAGTTACTTGTTCTCTAGTCTGCCTCTCTCTTTTCCCTTTTCTTACTTCATTACCTCTTTAACACAACAGCCAAAAGAGACCTTTTTCAGAAGACACATCTGATTGTATCTCTCACTTGCTTAAAACCCTTTATAGTTCTCTGTCACATACAGAATCACATACAAGACCCACCATGACATGGTTTCTGTTTTCTAGATTCACATCTCCAGTGTATGTAAAACTATTTGCAGTTCTCTGAGCTCTGACTTCTGTGTGTTTGTGCACACTGAATATTTTTCCTAAATTCTGCTCCTTCCCAGTTCTTGTGGCAAATTCCAATTCATTCAAAATTTAGCTCCAGCATTGTTTTTGGGTGGTGTTTGGTCAGAATTTTTTACGTTTCTCTTGATGTTCCATAACACCTCCCACATAATATTATATTTGGCATACTGGTCTTTTGCCTCTATCAAACTAGGAAGTCTTTAGAGCTCAGAGATTGTGTTCTGTTTAATCGATAATACTCAAAATCTACCTAACATTGCACCTGGTATTAAGAGTAATTCAAATATTTATGGAATGAATGCACTGATTTATTAAATTTATCTAATTCAAGGGATGCCCCCACTTTTGACAAATGATAATCTGGTGAAAAGCCTATGTTTCCATTTTTTATATGCCCTTGATGAATTTACAGGATTCAAACGTTCATAAAAAGTTCTCATCTTTTCCTAAAAGTCATAATTGTTTTAGTTTGTTTTGTCTTCATTTTGTACCTCCCTAAATTCTCTTAAGTTGCCCTTCTCTGTTTTCAAGTGCTTCTAAATTGTCCTAATGGCAAATTTTTTTTTTCTTTTTTTTTTTTTTTTTTTTTGAAACAGAGTCTCACTTTGTCTCCCAGGCTGCAGTGCAGTGACCTGATCTCGGCTCACTGCAGTCTCTACCTCCCCGTTCCAGCGATTCTCCTGCTTCAGCCTCCAGAGTAGCTGGGATTACAAGCATGTGCCACCACGCCCAGCTAACTTTTTTTTTGTATTTTAATAAAGATGGGGTTTCACCATGTTGGCCACACTGTTCTCAAATTCCTGACCTCAGCTGATCTCCTGCCTTGGCCTCCCAGAGTGCTGGGATTACAGGCGTGAGCCACCACGCCCGGCCAGTTTTCTTGTTTTAGAAATACTTTTTTGGCCGGGCGTGGTGGCTCAAGCCTGTAATCCCAGCACTTTGGGAGACCGAGACGGGCGGATCATGATGTCAGGAGATCGAGACCATCCTGACCAACATGGTGAGACCCCGTCTCTACTAAAAATACAAAAATTAGCTGGGCGTGGTGGCGTGCGCCTGTAATCCCAGTTACTCAGGAGGCTGAGGCAGGAGAATTGCCTGAACCCGGGAGGCGAGGTTGCAGTGAGCTGAGATTGTGCCACTGCACTCCAGTCTGGCACCTGGCGACAGTGTGAGACTCTGTCTCAAAAAAAAAAAAAAAAAAGAAAGAAATACTTTTTTGATTACTCAGTAGCTTTTGCTGAGCGCAATTGAGAATTAGGTTCTCTATTGTTGCCATTCTCTTTATATTGACGTTTCTGGATATGGTATGACATTGTTTGTTAGAGTATGTTCTGATTCAAATGCATTTATTTCCAATAACAGGATCATATTGTATTTCTGTCTAATCAACAGTATTATATTTTGTCTGAATATATTTTGTCTCTTTTTCATTTATATTTTCACTTGTTTATGATTTTGATTATATTATATTTCTGGATTATATTTCTGTCTAATCAACAGGATTATATTTGGTCTGAGTATATGTCTCTTTTTCATTTATATTTTCACATGTTTATGATTTTGAAAATAACATAATTCAAACATTTTTCTTTAACCTCAAAATATTTACTTCCTTATTACCACCCATTTCCACTTACAACTTCTTTATAGGACAAGGAGGAGGACAGATGTAGGTTTGAGTTTTGGGTTTTATTTTTTAATACTTTTTTAAAAAATACTGCTTTTTTTTTTTTTTTGAGACAGAGTCTTGCTCTGTCACCAGGCGCCAGGCTGGAGTGCAGTGGCACTATCTCGGCTCACTGCAGCCTCTGCCTCCCGGGTTCAAGCAATTCTCCTGCCTCAGCCTCCCAAGTAGCTGAGACTACAGGTGCGCACCACCATGCCCAGCTAATTTGTGTATTTTTTAGTACAGACGGGGTTTCACCATGTTGGCCAGGATGGTCTCGATCTTTTGACCTTGTGATCTGCCCACCTTGGCCTCCCAAAGTGCCAGGATTACAGGTGTGAGCCACCGCGCCCGGAAAAGATACTCCTTTTTAATACTCCTTAAAGTTAGCTCTGAAGAGCTTCTGATTTATGAGAGTCCCTTGACATTCCAAGCAGTGTGTATAGCAAAACTTAGTTCTTCTAGGGGACAGCATGAATGGCATGCTAAGAATCCCAAGGGAAAAGCTGAAACATTGACTCTGTTTTTAAATGACTTCTGTTTATTTGATCACTTTGTTATTTACAAAATTGCCTTTATTAGTGGCAAATAATTAAATTGACAAAGGAACATTTCTGGAAGTTAGAGTGATTGGATTTTCTTTAGAAATCTTCAGATTGGTATCATTGATCTATTTTGAAAACAGCAGAAAGTAAACTAGAAAATAAATTACTTTTATGAGGACTCTTTGCAAATTCTTGGACTTTGTTTAACCCCTTTGGGTCCAGTGGACTCATTTTCATTTTTAAATTTCTTTTTGGGTCATTCATACTGTTTATAAGGATTATTTCTTTTATTCTTAGAGGTCTTTCAGAGAACAAAGAGAAAATTACTTACTTTAATAAAATAAACTCATTCTATTTTGCAATTACCCTGTCAGTAGACTGAATGCTTTTATATATCTGAGGTATATTATGGGGACCATTTATCATCAGTTATTTACAGCTATGCTAAAAAAGACTAATGTTGTAAGGATGATGCAATACTGAAATGAATCATCACTGTTAGGTCATTCTTTGGTTTTCTTATTCTGTGACCCACATAGTATGACACCATTTCTGTAGTCTTTTTAAGCTTTCATTGAACACATTTGAGAATTCGAAATTTTTTGTTTTCTGTCCATAATAGTAGAGAAGAAAACTGACAGAAATGCTTCTAGTGATTAAATGGATCAGAAGATGAATGCAAAGAGATAAAATAAGATTTTAGACATGGAGTGATCAACAAGCCAAACATGGGTGTTTTAAATAATTTTTTAAAATTATATAAAATTAAACATTCAGTTCCTTAGACACACTAGCTGCATTTCAGATGCTCAGTAACCACCATACCAGAAGAACAGATGAAAAGTGTTTTCCTTATTTCAGAAAGTTCTATTGGAAAGTGCTATTCTTGACTCTAATGATAGTAAAATTGATCATATGAGCAAAAGCTCAGACTCTGAAACCTCATTTGACAATATCCTGAATGAATTGTCTCAAAAATCAAGAGTGAATGAGTATACAGCATATTACCAAGGTCAAAAAGGAAGTAATAAGTTTTAGTTTGTTTGTTTTGTTTTGTTGTTTTTTTTGAAACCGATTCTCACTCTGTTGTCCAGGCTGGAGTGCAGTGGCATGATCTCAGCTCACTGCAATCTCTGCTTCCCAGGTTCAAGCGATCCTCCTGCCTCAGGCTCCCAAGTAGCTAGTACTACAGGCATGTACCACCTGGCTAATTTTTGTATTGAGATGGGGTTTCACCATGTTGGTCAAGCTGGTCTTGAACTCTTGACCTCAGGTGATCTGCCTACCTCAGCCTCCCAAAATGCTGGGATTACAGGCATGAGCCACCAAGCCCAGCTGGAAATAATACAGTATTTTTATATTGTTAGGCATACAATAACAAGGACCTCATCACAAGTATTTTTCAACAAGAAACTGGACCATCCTATTTTTCTAAAAAAAATTTCATATGTGACATCGTTTTAATTTGTATTATGTTTATATACCAAAATTTACTTAATGAAGTTCATAAGTAGATGTGAAAGGCAGGTGTCTATACAAAGATAATTAGAAAATAATAACTAATACAGACATGGAAAGTTAATAAGGTTGATCATTCTAATTGGCACTTAGACACCTAAAAATAAATATCTTTTACAAATAAGATGGCCATCTTATCTTCAACAAAATAAAATATCAGAGATTTCCAAAGTATTACACATTGACAGTGTAAGTACAAAAAGAGCCAGAATAGGCCAGGCGCTGGGAGGCCAAAGTGGGTGGATCACCTGAGGTCAGGAGTGCGTGACCAGCCTGGCCAACATGATGAAACCCTGTCTCTACTAAAAATACAAAAAATTAACTGGGCGTGGTGGCGGGCACCTGTAATTCCAGCTACTTGGGAGGCTGAGGCAGGAGAATTGCAGGTACCCAGGAGGTGGAGGTTGCAGTAAGCCAAGGTCAAACCATTGCACTCTGGCCTGGGCAACAAGAGTGAAACTCTGTCTCAAAAAAAAAAAAAAAAACCAAAGTAAAAATAAGCTGGAATCTATCTGAAATGTATTTGGAATCTGGAATCAGCATTTACAGCATAGCTGTGTTCCAGTTTCATGCATGATAGTCAGTGAACATTTAGTTGCATTCAAAGCACATTGCTCATTTTGGTTATATTTACCTTCAAAACCAGGAAAATATGGAGTAAGTATTTGAGTTTATGTGGTTAATTCTTACTAAAATTTCTAATAGATTTTTTTTCACTATCCCTTTATTCTTTTGTAAAATTGTTCATAGAATCATTTAAAAATGCAAAAATAAACAGGGTTCACTGAAACCAGATGGTAAATGGTGATGACTATTTTTTCTTGTACACTGAAAGCTATATATAAAATATTCTAGCTGCTCTCCTCCAGAATCTTTTAAAAGAAAAAAAAAGTCTCTTTAAGGTTGCCATAAGCTCCATTATTTCTTTTCCTGGACTTATATGCTGTTTGCATATTTAATGACTTACGCAGCTACGGAGCATATGAAATGTAGTTATAATATGATCAAGTCAGAATACAACAAATAATATTAAGTATTCAAATACCAATCTTTTATAAAATTTTGAAATTCACCATTGTTATTTTGCTTATAATTTGTAAAACATCTTCTTGAGATTTTTTTTTCTCATTCACAAATGAGCCATGATGTATGTTTACATTGAGAAATTACAGTGGTAGGTTTAGTGATAAAGGCCAAAATCATTGAACCTGAGGAACTGTAATTTGTCTTGACTGGCTGAAGATCCACCAGCACGGTTTCCTTTCTTAGCATACTGTTTTTTGGTTTTTGTTTTTGTTTTTCTTTGAGATAGAGTAGTCTCTCTCTCTCTGCCAGGCTAGAGTGCAATGGCATGATCTCAGCTCACTGCAACTTCCACCTCTTGGTGGGTTCAGGTGATTCTCCTGCCTTGTCTCCCGAGTAGCTGGGACTATAGGCTCATGCCACCACGCCCAGCTAATTTTTTGTATTTTTAATGGAGACAGGGTTTTACTGTGTTAGCCAGGATGATCTCGATCTCTTGACCTTATGATTCGCCCTCCTCGGCCTCTCAAAATGTGCTGGGATTACAGGCGTGAACCACTGCACCCGACCCTTAGCATACATTGTTGCCGTACTTTTTCAGTTTACAGTAAAACATTTGAAGTTGACTTTGGGGCTATTTTGATTATTATAAAATGTCAAATTTTAGGAGTAATTTGAAGTAGTAAGAGCTAAAATTCTTTTGAATCCTTTAGAATTATGTCAATAGAAGGACTTTGTTTTATGTTCAAGTGAACATAAATTCTCAGTTCTTATTTTGTTTCTTGTTTCCTTATGACTCTAACATACGAAGATCTCCTTTCTCTGAACTTGGCATAGTTATTGTTAAATTAACGACATTTTTTTTGTGATCACCTCTTATCTTTTTATTTGTTGCAGATCTGTTTTATTAAGCAGACTGTAGATGTATTGACATTCAATAACTCAGTTTTCTCATATTCTCATGTAGCTTATCGAATGCCATGTGTATATAATGAGTACTCATATATATATATTTTTTTTAACTTGGGTTGTCACCAAATATTTGTTAAAACATTTATTCACTGTCTGTAAAATGTCATTTGCTACTACAAAGTATTTAACAGATATTCCCCTCATTCAAAGTTAGGAAACTATGGATCTACTTTTAGCAGAGAGAAAAGGAAAGAACTGATGAAAATAGTAATTAGTGACTCATCTTAGTATTCCCTTTAAATATGTTCACTTATTGCAGTCTGCTAAAAATAATTTTTGAATAAGTGAAATATTAAATATGCTAAGCTCTGTTATGGATACAAAAAAAATATATAATAGTCCTTTTACCAGAAAGGTTTCTTAAGTAGTAGGGAAGGCACACATAGGCACAGTTACTGTGTGTTACACAGTATATTGCACAGACATACAAATAGCATTAGCCAGAGGAATAGTATAAAAGGCAGTAAAAATCATAAGATCATTTTTGTTTGGGGATTCAGGAGTTTGCAGAATATCTGGAAAAATCCTAAAGGATAAAGTTAATAGAAATGATAGTTTAATAAGCCAGAATAGCATAACTGGTTTTATATTGAAATAAATTTTGTAGGGGAGGATTAGTTGGGATATTTGAGTCAAATGTATGAAGACGTTCATATGAAGCAAATCTATAGTGCTATTGCTATCTATATCTAAAGTTAAAATAAGTTCTCAAAAGCATGTGTGTCACTATAAACTCTAAGAAGAGAATTATGCAAATGATCAATAACTGGCATTAAGAATGATCAACTATCTAAATGAAACACTTGTTTTTATTTTACAAAAATGTATTACAAACTTTTTAATTTGAAAATTAGACATCATTATTGAAAATTGGTAAAATACAGATTGATAACCAAAAAAGAGGAAAACTTTCATTTAAAACTTTCCCAAATATATGCCCCATGTATAGCCCTCTATTAAAATAATAACAGTAAACATTTTTTGAATCACTTTGTATATTTTAAGATTTGTTTAGGGCTTTTTCATTTGCTTATGAAAATATTTATCCACCTTTTTAAAACAACCTTAGGAAACAAATTGAAGGAAAAAAAAGACGGAAAAGTTCTCGCTTTTTACACATGAGAGTTTGGTCACTAAATATAGATCATAGTTTTTTAATAATTATGTGGTACATATTAGTTTTCTTTTTAATCTTTGTCATTCTGAATGTGAGTACCTCATTGTTTTGGCATTTCTTCGATTATATGTGAAGTTGAACATTTATTTCAAATGTTTATTGACCACTTGTTTGTTTGTACATTTTGCTGTACGTAGTGGTTTTTTCTTAATCATTTGAAAGACCCTTTTATATATTATATGTTAGCGATGGTTTTCTTCAGTTTGTCATTTTTATTTTTAATTTGTTTATGATCGTGTTTTGCTGTCCTGATGTTTCCATTTTTACATAGGCATATCTATAAAATATTTCCTTTTGGGTCATGCTTAGGAGTAGAATTTTATATTCCATATTTATGTGAGTTATCTGTGCTGTAACTTTTGGTAGTATTTTTAACCTTTTCTTTTTAGCAGTTATCAAGACTATTAGTTTTGTGATTATTTTTTCTAAACAATTTGGCAATATTCTCACAAGTATTTATTGAATAACTCATATACACCCCCAGACAAGCATATCTCTTTTTCCCTCTCCCCTTCCCCCTCTTTCTTTCCCCTTTCCCTCTCTCTGATTTAATAGCTTTATCACATTAAAAAGTTCTTACAGATATTTTTATCTCTTTTAATTTTCTATTCTATTCTTTTGTCTGTTCTGGTATAAGTATCACATAGTATATTAATAAACAATGGAACAAATTTTCTCTCCATATCTTACTTTTTAAAAACCGCCCTGACTGTTATTACACATTTACTCTTAAAATTGAGCTATACTGTCTGTCGTTTTTGTAAAGCCCTAAGATCCCATTAGAATTTGGGATTTTTATTAATTGGAAACAATTAATGCTTTAAAATATTTAGTCTTCCTATTGGAGAATATGATATGTCTCTCCATTTATTCATATATGTTTAAATTTTCTTAGTTTGTTCATATAGGATATAATGTTTGATTTGTTAAGTTTATTTCTAACTTTATATTAATCTTTTTAGCTAGCTTGGATCTGGAAGTGGGCTATTAAGTCTTTTTTTTTTTTCTTTTTTTATAAGCTTTCGTTAGGAGTGACAAACCCAAACTGTTCAGAGGACTACAAATCAAGGTAAGATGATTATAATGGAAATCTCTTTTTCCAGCCTTTATTTCTTTATTTTATAATTAAAATAAATCTTTGAATAAATATTTAATTTTCTCCCATAAACATGTACAAATATGTATTAATTTAAAATTTTAATTTCACTGTAAAATTTTTTTTAATAGACTTTATTTTTTAGAGCAGTTTTAGGTCTATGAAAAGTTCAACACAAAGGAAAGATATTCTCATATATTCCCTGGCCCCCACCCCCCACTCACATTTTCCCCTGTTATAACATCCTACATTGGTGTGGTACATTTGTTACAACTGATGAATCAATATTGATATGTTAATTAAATTTAATAGTTTGCATTAGCACTTACTCTTTGTGTTGTGTAATTATAGGAGTTTTGCCAAATGCATAATATTACATATCTACCATTACAGTACAGTATCACAGAGAATAGTTTCACCGCCTTACAAAATCTCCTATTCTTCACATGTTCAGGTCATTTCTCTCCCTCTTCTCCAACCCTTGACAACCACTGAATTTTTTTGTTTTTTTAAGATAGAGTCTTGCTCTGTAGCCCAGGCTGGAGTGCAGTGGCGCCATCTTGGTTCCCTGCAACCTCTGCTTCCCAGGTTCAAGCAATTCTCCTGTCTCACAGCCCCCTGAGTACCTTTATTATAGGAGCGTGCCACCATGCCCAGCTGATTTTTATTTTATTTTTGTTAGAGATGGGGTTTTGCCACGTTGGCCAGGCTGGTCTCAAACTCCTGACCTCAAGTGATTCATCTACCTCAGCCTTCCAAAGTGCTGAGTAATATTACAGGCATGAGCCACTGCACCTGACCACCACTGATTTTTTTATTGTCTCTGTAATTTTGCCTTTTCCAGAATGTTATATATTTGGAACCATACAATATGTAGCCTTTTCAGTTTGGCTTCTTTCACTTAACAGTATGCAGTTAAGGTTCTTCAGTGTCTTTTCCATAGCTCCGTGGTTCTTTTTTATTACTGAATATTACTCTGTTATACCAGTTTTGCCATTCGTCTGTGGAAGGACATCCTGATTACTTCCAGTATTTGACCGTTTTGAGTAAAGCTAATATAAATATTTTTGTATAGTTTCTGTGTACGTACACATTTTCAGTTCATTGAGGTAAATAACTGTGAGTGCAATTGATGGATCATACAGTTAAGATTGTTTAACCTTGTAAGAAACTGCAAAAATGTCTTCCAAAGTGACGACATCGTGTTGCATTTGCCCTAGCAATGATTAAGAGATGCTATTGATCCACATCCTCACCAGCTTTAGGTGTTGTCACTGTTTTGCATTTTAGTTGTTCTCATAAGTGCATCGTGCCATTTCATTGTTTTAATTTGCAGTTCCCTAATGATACATGATTTGAATGTCTTTTCATTTGTTTACTTGCCATCTGTGTGTCTTTGGTGAGATATTTGTTCAGATCTTTGCCCTCTGTTTTTAAATTGTGGTTAAAAAAAAAAACACCAAATGTACAGTCTTAAGCATTTTTAAGTGTACTACAGTTCAGTATTAATACAGTTCAGCATTAAGTATTTTCACATTGTTGTGTAACAGGTCCCTATAACTTTTTCATCTTGTGAAACTGAGCTCTATGCCCATTAAACACTTTATTTTATCTTTCTGTGCCCTCCTGCCAGCCCTTGACAACTACCTTTCTGTTTTCTGTTTCTATAACTACTTCAGATACTTACTGTGAGTGGAATCATATAGTATTTGTCCTTTTGTGACATTTATTTTTACTTGGCATAATATTCTCAAGGTCCATCTATGTTGTACTATGTGACAGGATTTCCTTCCTTTTTAAGAATGCATAGTATTCCGCTGTATACATATACACTGGTTTTTTGTTATTGTTGTTATTATTTGTTTGTTTTTGAGACAGACTGGAGGGCAGTGATGTGATCATAGCTCACTGCAGCCTCACCCTCCAGCGCACAAGCAATCCTACCACCTCAGCCTCCCAAGATGGTGGGACCACAGGCACACACCACCATGATCAGCTAATTTTTTTAGTTTTTTTCTAAAGATGGGGTCTTGCTAAGCCGGGCGTGGTGGCTCAAGCCTGTAATCCCATCACTTTGGGAGGCCAAGGCGGATGGATCATGAGGTCAAGAGATTGAGACCATCCTGGCCAACATAGTGAAACCCTGTCTCCACTAAAATTCAAAAATTCACTGGGCGTGGTGGTGTGTGCTTGTAGTCCCAGCTACTTGGGAGGCTGAGGCAGGAGAATTGCTCGAACCTGGGAGGCAGAAGTTGCAGTGAGCTGAGATTGCACCACTGTACTCCAGCCTGGCGCCTAGTGACAGAGCGAGACTGTCTCAAAAAAAAAAGAGATGAGGTCTTGCTGTGTTGCCTAGGCTGGTCTGGTATTCCTGGGCTCAGGTAATCCTCCTGCCTCAGCCTCCCAAAGAACAGGGATTACAGGTATGAGCCACTGTGCCCAGCCCACATTCTCTTTATCCATGCATCCATCAGTGGACATTTGAGTTGCTTCCATCCATTGGATATTGTAAATAATGCTCATGACATTCGGGTGTGCAAATACCTCTTCAAGGCTGTGTTCTTAGTTCTTTTGAGTCTATATACAAAGAAGCAGAATTGCTGGATCATATGGTAATTCTATTTTTAATTTTTTGAGGAACCTCAATACTATTTTCCATAATAACTTCACTATTTTACAATCCCACCAACAGGACACAAGTGTTCCAATATCTCTATGTCCTTGTCAACACTTGTTTTTTTGTTAGCAACCATCCTAATAGGTATGAGGTACTATCTCATTGTGGCTTTGATTTGCATTTCTCTTAAAATAAATGGTGCCGAACATTTTGTTGACCATTCATTTATCTTCTCTGGAACATTGTTATTCAAGTCCTTTGCCCATTTTATAATTGGGATTTTTGTTGTTAGGTTGTAGAGGTTCCATCTATTCTGGATATTAAACCTTTATCAGATATATATGATTTGCAAATATTTTCTCCCCTTCTCTGGGTTGTCTTTTCATTCTGTTCATTGTTTCATTTGATGCATCAAAGTTTTTAAGTTTGAGTGGTCCTGTTTGTTTTTGGTTTTTTTGCCTAATTTTTATTGAGGGCTTTTTTTTTTCTTTTGGTAAACTGAGCTTTAAGAGTTCTTTGTATATTTTGAATATAAGTTCTTTATCAGATAGATGTTTTGCAACTGATTGTGGCATATAATGCCTTATACAAACTGCTGGATTCAGCTGCTGATATTTGTTGAGGATTTTTACAACCGTGTTCTATCTAATTTCTTACTTCCTTTTGGGATTATAAGGTTTTGAATACATAAACATTTTAAAATATTGGGATCTCGCCGGATACAGTGGCTCACACTTGTAATCTCAGCACTTTGGGAAGCCGAGGCGAGTGGATCACCTGAGGTCAGGAGTTGGAGACCAGCCTGACCAACGTGGAGAAACCCCATCTTTACTAAAAATACAAAATTAGCTGGGCGTGGTGGTGCATGCCTGTGATCCCAGCTACTCGGGAGGCTGAGGCAGGAGAATCTCTTGAACCCTAGAGGTGGAGGTTGTGGTGAGCAGAGATTGCACCAGTGAACTCCAGTCTGGGCAACAAGAGCAAAACTCCGTCTAAAAAATTTAATTAATTAATTAATATATTGGGATCTCAAATCCAAGGAAAAAAGAAAAAGAAAAAGAAAATCCTTAAACAAGAAGTAACCTTACCAGCCAGGCTTGGTAGGTCATGTCTATAATCCCAGCCCAGCACTTTGGGAGGCCAAGGTGGGCAAATCACCTGAGGTCAGCAGTTCGAGACCAGCCTGGCCAACATGGTGAAACCCCATCTCTACTAAAAATACAAAAATTAGCCAGGCGTGGTGGGGGTGGCCTGTAATCTTAGCTACTCAGGAGGCTGAGGTAGGAGAATTGCTTGAACCCAGGAGGCAGAAGTGGCAGTGAGCCGAGATCCCACCATTTCACACCAGCCTAGATGATAAGAGGGAAACTCCGTCTCAAAAAAAAAAAAAAAAAAAAAAAGAACCTGACCAAAAATGTTAAAGTAGTAATATGTTAATAATTCATTAGCCTGGATGGCCTATTTTTCTAAGCTCCACAAATGGGTTGGGAATATACCAAGTGTTAATAATCACATCAGAGCTAGTCTCCATTTTTGGAGTTCACAACCCCAGAATACCCTGGATAAACTGAAGCGTAATTCTTGAAAGAAGTTCTAAGATCTCTGTCGTCACTACTGAGCTACATAACTACATTTTTAGTTATCCAGTGCTACTTAATTTAAAATTGAATATTTGATCTCTTAATGAATGGCTGTTGTCACATTCACCCAGAATTTCTCAGAGCTCTCTGGAGAAATATTGGACCCAACTAATGGATTTAGAGTTTCAGGAACTCAGCCTAATTCTAAACTGATTACAACTAAAATCATTAGATTTGTTAAGCCAAGGAAAATGTATGATCCAGTGTGTGATTCTGTGTCTGATCATTTATATGCACAGCCTATTTTAAAACATGGCTCTTACGTTATCATTTTCTCAGTTATTTTGAACTTGTCTACCTCCATTCAATTTTAAGTTCATTTGAGAGTGTCATGTGGCTGTTACATATTTGTTAATTTCAATAATAAGTTCAAATCCCAAATAAACTGTCTTGTTACTAACAGGTGTTTTTCTCTTTAAAAGTAAAATAATTTCATGTGCCTGTAGCCCCAGGGAGGCCGAGGTGGGAGGATCGCTTGAAACTAGGAGGTGGAGGTTGCAGTGAACTGAGATTATGCCACTACACTGCAGCCTGGGCAACAGAGCAAGACCCTTTCTAATGAATGAATGAATGGATTTTTAAAATTCTCCTTTTTTTCTGAAATCCTAGTAAACTCTTCTCCTTAAAGATTTCCTTTAAGACTTGTTTATTGTCATGTCTAAAAGCCTTTTTTTAATTACTAAATTTAAGCCAGATTGAATTGCTTTGTCTTGGTTGAGGCTGAGAAGGCTTTTTTGAACAGAAAATAACGATGATGTCCCTTTTTTTTGTAGTATGTCCGAGGTTCAGACCCTGTTTTAAAGCTTTTGGACGACAGTGGGAACATTGCTGAAGAGCTAAGCATTCTCAAATGGAACACAGACAGTGTAGAAGAATTCCTGAGTGAAAAGTTGGAACGCATATAAATCTTGCTTAAATTTTGTCCTATCCTTTTGTTACTTTAACAAATGAGATACTACAGCACCTAGAAAATAGTTTAGTTTTGCTTGCTTCCATTGATCAGTCTTTTACTTGAGGCATTAAACATTTAATTAAATCTTGTAATGGCAGTATAGTCCATGATATCTAAGGAGCTGGCAAACTTAACAAAACCCATTTTTAATAAATTTCCATCCTCCTGCATTTGTTGATATGACTAACAAAATGCTTTGTAACAGACTTGTGGTTTAATTATGCAAATGATAATTTGTGATAATTGGTCCAGTTTTACGAACAACAGATTTTTAAATTAGAGAGGTTAACAAGACAGATGATTACTATGCCTCATGTGCTGTGTGCTCTTTGAGAGGAATGACAGCAGACTACAAAGCAAGTAAGATACACCGAGCCTCAACAGATTGCCTGCTCCTCAGAGTCTCTCCTATTTTTGTATTACCCAGCTTTCTTTTTAATATAAATGTTACAGTTTATAATGAATGCACTACATAAAAACTTTGTAGCTTCATTGTTATAAAACATGTTAAAGATCCTACAGTAAGAGTGAAACATTCCCAAAGATTTGCTTTAATGAAGACTACACAGAAAACCTTTCTAAGGATTTGTGTGGATCAGATAAATACTTGGCAAATTTTTGAGTTTTACATTCTTACAGAAAAGTCCATTTAAAAGTGATAATTTGTACAAAATATAAATAAAAAGTTTCAAAAATCTATCTGAATTTGAAATTTCTGGTTTGTTCTTTCATGTTTAAAAAATGATGTTTTTCATTGCATTTTTTTATATAAGCCCCTTTTTTAGCCAAAATATAAAAATGGCTGTAGTATTTAAAACTTATCATAACGTCTTGTTGTTGGTAATAGTGCTTTATATTTGTCTGATTTTATTTTTCAGTTTTTTTCATTTTTGAACATATTTTCATTGGTATATTATTTAAGGAATATCTCTTAATGATATAGAATTTTTATATTAAAAAATATTTATTTTTCTTTGCTTAAACTGGTCAAAGTGACTTCACTAAGACCAACATTTATGCAAATGACTTCTAAGTCATTTAAACCTCTTGTCAAATTGGTCTAATATGCATTCTATTATGTCAACTTTATCTCAGGATATTTTTTTTTTTTTGCTATGGAGTCTCCCTCCGTCACCCAGGCTCGAGTGTGGTGGCATGATCTCAGCTAACTGCAGCCTCTGCCTCCTGGGTTCCAGGAATTCTCCTACCTCAGCCTCCCAGCTAGCTGGGAATACATACGTGCACCACCACACCCGGCTAATTTATTTGTATTTTTTAATAGAAACGATATTTCACCATATTGGCCATTCTGGTCTCGAACTCCTCACTTTGTGATCCACCTACTTTGGCCTCCCAAAGTGCTGGAATTACAGACGTGAGCCACTGCACCTGGCCTTCTTAATAATCTAGAAACTTCTCTGTTGATTTTGAGTTAAATTGTTTTAGTGAAGGATAGTTTGGAATCTGTAAAGGCAACTCTACCCGAGAATGTTCATAAAGTGTGTATGTATGTATTTATTTGAGACAGAGTTTCAATGGCGTTATCTCGGCTCACCACAACTTCCACCTCCCAAGTTTAAGCAGTTCTGCCAAGTAGCTGGGACTACAGGCATGCACCACCATGCTCGGCTAATTTTGTATTTTTAGTAGAGACAAAGTTTCTCCATATTAGTCAGGCTGGTCTCCAACTCCCAAGCTCAGGTGATCCGCTTGCCTGGCTTATAAAGTATTTATTTGTAATAGAGAACAGTTACTAAACTTTACTAGCAGTTTGTGTTATGTAATATTTTAACTTAAGAAATATATTATTAAAGCCAGCAAGATAATGAATATAAGCCCTGAGTAATTTGGCTAATCAAAATAAATTAAGAAATCCTGGCAGACTGTGGTCTACTTTTGATCACCCATAGCAATGGAGAGGGCCATCATTTTGATAGTACAAGGCCCTGGGTAAATGTGCCCCCAATCCCTACTAGTTATTACAACTTCAGAACAAGAGGAAGAATAAGCCAGTTGCAGACGGTGGAAAAACAGCAAGAGAAGAGTTGCCACCACATACAAAAAAATAGTGGGACTGAAGAATGAAACTTCTAAACTTCGGGGACTGGCATAGAGAACTAATTGGACTGGTTTCTAGGCAGGAAGAGCTGGTTGAATGAGTATCTGGCATTGAGTTTTTTTGTTTTTTTTAAAGTGAAGAGAGGCCTAAAAAGTCTATTGTATTCAAGTTATTATGAGAGATCAAAGAGGCTGAAGAGCCTCAAGGTATCTTAGTGCTTCCAAGTTCTCAAGCTGATGAATAAGAGTGTCTACCAGAGCCCCACTGGTTTAATTGGGAAGTTCAAGTTAATCAGCCAATTCCAACTGTTTTTCACCAATTATAATCAAAGAACATCTTTTTAAAGAAACAAAACTGCTGATTACCAATAAAGGGGTATAAATACTGATCCAAAAATTATCGTTTTGTAGCCAAAATCAGACATTTGATTAAGCTTATTCATATTCACAAACACGATGTGTAATAGTCATTTGATATTTATGACTGCTCCCTCTGCCAAAATGATGTTACTTATAACCTAACACAGTTAATTTATCTTTAAATTCCTGAATTTGGCAAAAGCCTCTTACAAGAAGCTATGAACAAGAACTGACATTTTCTGTTTTAAGAGGAACTGAAGCTTGAAAGCCATTCTAAAATTAAAATTAATAAAGGCAAAAAATAATTTTGAAAGCAAATACTGAAACTTTAGACATTAAAATTGGCACTAGCTAGTATATGAAAACATGTCCACAAATAAATGGGATATAAGCAACTTATTGCAGATGTATACTTATATATATTCCAGATACAAGTATACTTATATATTCCAGATATAAGTATTTCTTTTACTTGAAAATTAAAGTACCTTTTAATTATATCTTGTGGCTGAGGACTCTTTCTGGGGAGAATAGGTCCTACATTTGTGATGAAAAATTCAAAATAGACTTTTGCTGATGAAATATAAACAGCCCTTTTTTAAATTTTTGAACTGTCCCTTAACTCAGGAATCAGCCTGAAACATGGTTATGCAGAAATACTGAAGGAATAAAATAAAGGATTAAAGTCTCTAAAACAGACTTTTCCTTTTAGCCAGTCCTGAAACATATCCCAAATACTGTATAATCTGTCCATCCTTATGAAGACGTTGAAGTTTAGGCCATGAAATTCAGAACTTTTAAAAAGGAAATTGGTGGAAATGGTTTTTATATGCTTTATACTCATTTTTCACAGATTCCCTTTTTGAATTTACCTATTTGCTAAAATGTATTTGTAACCCCATTATATAGCACTTTCATAGTCATTCATAGTATGCACAGAGCATCCAAATATTTGAGTGCGCAACATACATGTTCCAAGCTGACGTCGAAAAGGTGACACCATTGTTGCAACTCTCATACTACAAATGAGTGTCCTTTTAACAGTATTTAGTGCCATGTTTTTCACATTTTTTGCTTTTTTTTTTTTTTTTTTGGTGATTTTACTGTTTAAAGTGACCCCTAAGCTTAGTAACAAAGTGCTATCTGGTATTCTAAGTACAAGAAGACATTACAGAAAAAAATACGTGTTTCAGATAGCTTTATTCAAGCATAAGTTACAATGCTATTGGCTATTCAGTGTTAATATAAATAAGATGTCTTCAAACAGAAACAATGTAAAACAATGTTACGTTTGATTGATTTTGTTGAGAGGTTCTCAGGAACCTCTATTTTACTTGGGAGCAGTGGTTCAGCATTTGCTAATTCAGTGGCCGCAAAGACTTTACCATAGGTAACAAGAATTATCTGTAACTTTTTAAACATTTTTATTGGAATATAATTCAGATAAAAAGTTCACCCATTTGGAGTGTACACGTCAATGACTTTTTTAATACAGGTCGAGTATCCCTGATCTGAAATGCTTGGGACCAGAAGTGTTTTGAATTTCAGATTTGGAGATATTTGCATTACCAGTTGAACATCCCTAATCCAAAAATCTGAAATGCTCTAGTGAGCATTTCCCTTCAGTGCATGTCGGTGCTCAAAAAGTTTCAGATTTAGGAGGATTTTGGATTTCAGATTTTCAGATTAGCAATGTTCAACCTGTATATTCAGAATTATGCAACCATCACCACAGTTTAAATTTAAATCATTTTTTCACCCCAAAAAACCCTATACCTATTCGTGGTCACCTTCATACCTACTTCCCCAGCACTAAGCAACCACTAATCTGCTTTCTGTCTCTAAATGTCCCTATGAATTATCACTTACTGCCTTTTGTCTGGCATCTTTCACTTAACATGTCTCCATGGCTCAACCACAGTAGATATGTACTTCATTCCTTTTTATAATTGAACAATATTCTTTTGTATGGATATACCACATTTTATTTATTATTTGGTAGGCATTTGGTTTTTTTGTTTTGTTTTTTGCCATTATGAATGCATCTATACCCTTTCAAGTTTTGTGTGCAAATGTTTTTATTTCTCTTAGACATACACCTAGGAGTAGAATCACTGAGTCGTGCTATGTTTAGCTTTTTGAGGAACTACCAAACTTTTTTTCTTTTTTTTGAGACAAAGTCTTGCTCTTGTCCCCCAGGCTGGGGTGCAATGGCGTGATCTTGACTCACTGTAATCTCCGCCTCCCGGGTTCAAGCAATTCTGCCCAGCCTCCTAAGTAGCTGGGATTACAGGTGCCTGCCACCACGCCCGGCTAATGTTTGTATTTTTTGTAGAGACGGGGTTTCACCATGTTGGCCAAGCTGGCCTCAAACTCCTGACCTCAGTTGATCCGCCCACCTCAGCCTCCCAAAGTGCTGGGATTACATGCGTGAGCCACTGCGCCCAGCTGAGTCTCATGCTCTACCAACTGAGCAAGCCAGGCTTGCTTCAAACTTTTCCAAAGTGGCTACACCATTTTGTATTCCCACCAGCAATGTATCAGGGCTCTAACTTCTGCACACCCTAGAGTTTCTTGATCGCTCATGAAGAGAAGACTCATTATTTTACAGTCTTATCATCTGGGACCATTTAGATGTAATAAAGCACTTTGCCCTCCCCCAAAAGGTTGTTAGACTGCAACTGCAATTCTTTGAAAGGTGTTTTTAATTCTCTCAATTTGCCTCTTCTGCTTTCTCTCACTTTATTGGATTTTAACTCATTTTCCTGTTCCCAAGCTTCAGTCATGAAAAAATCCATAATGTCCTCACATCTGGAAGAGGTCACATTGTAATGGGAGTGGCAACCACTGAACCACTGAAAGCACAAATACACAATTACATAAAAAGCAATGAAGAGAAGTTACTAGGAGAGAATTACAAAGGAGGCAAAGATGAGCTTAGAGATGTCTAAGGGTGTAACGTTTAAACAGGCCTGAAAGATGAACAGAAGCCATCAGGGAAAGAGTAAATTGAAATGCCTTCCAGTCAGGGAAGAGCCTGTGTGGTCACCCTGACTTAGGAAAAAGTCTAGCACTTCCACGTACCTGAAAGAAAGGCAACATGCCTGGAACCTAGTGAGCCAGGGGAAAGAGTAGTAGGAAAATGAGATTGAAAAGGTGAGCAAAGAGGATATAGTTCATGCCATCTTGAGAATTTAGCTGTATTCTAAGTTACTACTTTTAGAGTAAAATGAGAAAGAAAAAAACCCTTAAGCAGGAGAATGACAATCCGATAAGATCAACTCTAAAGGTCTTGAACAATCAGCAGATAATCAGTTATGCCTGTGGAAAAACAAAGTGCTTTATCTCGTGCTTTCATTAATGACCAATAGGAGCTACTAGTATGCAATCTGCTCTTCATTTTTGTGGGTACACAATAGGTGTATATATTTATGGGTTACATGAGATTTTGATACAGGCATGCAATTTCATTAGGGTAAATGTGGCATCCATCACCTTAAGCATTTACCCTTTGTGTTACAAACAACCCAATTACACTCTTTTAGTTATTTTTAAATGTACAATTATTTTTACTATAGTCCCCCTGCTGTGCTAGCAAATACTAGATCTTTCTAATTTTTTTGTACCCATTAACCCTCCCCAGTTTCCCCAGCACCACTTCCCCCACTACCCTTCCCAGCTACAATTTGCTTTTTAAAACTACTCATCAGCGTGCTTTGAGAACAAAAAAAGACAAACCTAAGCATAAATGTCAGATTTTTTTGAGGTCCCAATGTTGATTTGAATATGCTCAAAGGATCTTTATTCACTAGGTATGTTACTAATGGTAAGTGTTAACTAATGGTCACACCATACTTGGGCATTCATTCCACCCCCATCCCCCACCCCCATCTTTCAGCTGAATCCAATCTCAATTCTAGCCCCAATGAAAGACCATGGAGCTCCACCCTTGGAACAATTTGACTTATCTAAGACACTCCTCTGTCCCCATCCCCCACTATAACTAATACAAAGCGTTCTTGGGGCTGGTTTTACCTCCTCCTGCATTCAGACTTTTGAGCTAAGTCCCTGATTCCTGTTGCCTGATCTCCCAAATCATGAATCCCCATGTGTCCATGTAGACTAACACCCAGCCTGACTAACTCATCTTCTTTAAGTCCATATCTCTTCATTTGAGCCCAACAATATAGGATTCAGTTCTTCCCCATGTGAAATGAAATCTCCTTGGCCGGGTGCAGTGGCTCAGGCCTGTAATCCCAGCACTTTGGGAGGCCAAGGCAGGTGGATCACCTGAGGTCAGCCTGGCCAACATGAGCGAAACCCCGTCTCACTAAAAAATCAAAAAATTAGCTGGGCATGGTAGTGGGTGCCTGTAATCCTAAGTACTTGGGAGGTTGGGGCAGGAGAATCACTTGAATCTGGGAGGCAGAGGTTGCAGTGAGCCAAGATCGTGCCACTGCACTCTAGCCTGGGCAACGAGCGAGACTCCATCTCAAAAAAAAAAAAAAGAAAATAAAAGAAATCTTCTTGTCCAGCTCTGTCCCTTGCCTATCCACTCCATCAATCTTACCCTGTACAGGCACAACCCAGAGCCCAGTCCAGCCTCTTTCGGTCTAGTTTCTATTGCTGCATTAAAAAACGCCCTTAAACCTAATGGTTTAAAACAGGCTTATCCAACCTGTGACCCAGGATAGCTTTGAATGCAGCCCAACATAAATTCATAATTTCTTAAAACATAAGATTTTTTTTGCGTTTTTTTTTTTTAGCTCATTGTTAGATTGAGGAAGGAGACCCCTTCCTCTTAAGTGTCCAAGACCATTTCCCCTTAGCCTTCTACATTGCATTTCAAAAGGAGAAGTGAAAGTTGAAAATAGAAGACACAAGGTCAGTGGAGGAGACAAAACCGGTGCCACTAGCTGGACCTGGAGGTTAAAGATTAAACCCCCCACCCTAGTTCCTATCCTATCTATAGATGGCAGGCATGGTATGCAGGAATCTTCCCCGGAAGGCATTGTTTTGCTTAATCATGATTAGACCCCCACCTAAGCACGTACCCCTCACTTACCTCGTCGATCACGACCCTCTCAAATGTACCCTCTAAGATTGTGAGCCTTTAAAAGAGGCCAGGCTTTTCTAGTTGGGAAGCTCAGTCTTGAGACACAAGTCTGCCAAGACTCCCGGCCCGATAAAAAGCCACTTCCTTCAAAAACCTGGTGTCCAAGAGGTTTTGTCTGCGGCATGACCTGCTACAAGACTATTTTATGTATTGGACTTATTTTATGTGTGCTCTAAGACAGTTCTTCCCATGTGGCCCAGGGAAGCCAAAAGATTGCAGATCCCTGGTTTAAAACATTCAGTGGGCATTGGCTCACACCTTTAATTCCAGCACTTTGGGAGGCTGAGGCGACAAGATTGTTTGAGCCCAGGGATTCAAAACTAGCCTGGGCAACATAGTGAGACGCCACCTCTACAAAAAATAAAACGTGACCTGGTTGTGGTGTTGCACACCTGTAGTCCCAGCTACTCAGGAGGCTGAGGTGGGAAGATCACTTGAGCCCAGGAGGTTGAGGCTGCAGTGAGCCATGAGCACAGCACTGCACTCCAGACTGTGCGACACAATGAGACTCTGTCTCAAAAAGAAAAAAAAAAAAGAAAAAGCAATTATTTATGTGACTTACAAATCTAATTTGGGCAGGGCTCAAATTAGAGGAGCCCTTATCTGTGATCTACAAGATGTTGGCTGGAGTAGCTCAACTGGGGGCTGGCATATGCCCATCCAAGATGGATTGCTCACACAGCTTGCAAACTGACACTGGCTGTCACTTCCTTTTCATTAAGCAGCTTGGGCTTCCTCACAGCATGGTGACTGGGTTCTAAAAGTAAGCATCCTAAGAGGCTGAAAGTGAAAACCACCAGTTTCTTAAGATATAGGCCCAGAAATGGCAGTGTCACTTCTACCATCTTCTATGGGGTCAAGCAGTCACAAAGCCCAGATTCAGGAGAAGGGGACATAGAGGGGGTGTCAAAAAAAATCTTAGAACTCTGTTTGAAAACTTGCACACCTACCCATCTACTCAATGCATTTGGGTGATTTTTTTTTTTTTGTATGTGTTTCTTTTGCCTTAAGGGGCATTTTTCTCACTTCAGATTTGCTTTTAGGACTGTTTGAGAAATTCTGAGTTGTTACCTGTAGCTCTGGGTCTATCCATTGGTCAGGCACTCCAGTGATTTAACTGGAAACAAGAACTTACCTCCTAGATTTTTAATTAGAGCAAAGCAGTTTCATCAGGTTTGTAAGGTAATTTCCAGTGCTATATAAACATCTCTAAGTTATCTTCACACAAGACCTTCTCAACCTTAAAGTAGAACTAGTGTGGGACACCTGCCCACTCCCCTCCCTACACAAGTCAATAATTCTGTATATCTGGTCTCCTAATCTGTAAGTGGTAGAAATGAGCATCATACTCATGAGTACAGTGGTTTGTTTTAAATAGTTTGACGTTCTCTCTTGTGATGTGTTACCTTGGCTAGCCTATGGTACCCAACTGTTGGTCAAACACTAATGTAGATGTTGCTGTGAAGGTAATTTTTAGACATGATTAACATTTATAAAAGCAGATTACCACTATAATGTAGGCAGGCCTGATTCAATCAATTGAAGACTTTAAGAATAAAGACCGAGCTTTCCCAAAGTAGAAAGAATCCTGCCTCAAGACTATAACATAGAAACCCTGCTTGAGTTTCCAACCTGCTGGCCCTCCCTACAGATTTCAGTCTCAGAACTGCTACATCAGCTCCTAACTGCATTTCCAGCCTGCTGGACTATCCTACAGATTTCAAACTTCCCAATCCCCACAATTGCATGAACCAATTCCTTAAAATAGAGAAAAAAATCTTAAAATGTATTTAGATATGGAAAGAAATAGAGAGAGTCTGTCAGCTCTGTTTCTCTAGAGAGCGTGAATTCACCTTTTGTAATATTCTGTGCATTAATGATTAACTTGAACGTATAAAGATTTGCAAGGAAAAGATCAACATAAATCTAGACTGCTAGAGGCTCTATATACAACCTATGTTTAGAGATTATCAGTGTTATGGTTTGGGACTTTGTCCCCACCCACATCTCATGTTCATTGTAATCCCCAGTGTTGGAGATGGGGCCTGGCGAGAGGTGATTAGATCATGGGGATAAACTCTCACTGAATGGTTTAGCACCATCCCTTTGGTGCTGTTCTCATGAAACTGAGTGAGTTTTCATGAGATCTGGTTGTTTAAAAGTGTGTAGCAGCTGGGCATTGTGGCACACTCCTGTAATCCCAGCACTTTGGGAGGCTGTGGCAGGTGGATTACCTGAGTTCAGGAGTTCAAGACCAGCCTGGGCAACATGGTGAAACCTTATCTCTACCAAAAATACAAAAAAATAGCCAGACATTGTGGTGCAAGCCTGTGGTCCCAGCTACCCTGGAGGCTGAGGTGAGAGGATCACTTGAGCCTACATGTCAAGGCTGCAGTGAGCTGAGACTGCACCACTTCCACTCCAGCCTGGTCAACAGAGCAAGACCTTGGCTCGAAAAAAAAAGTGTGTAGCATCTCCCCCGTCTCTACGTTCCTCCTGCTCCTGGCCATGTGCAGTATCCCCTCCTTTGTCTTCTGCCACAACTGTAAGTTTCCTGAGGCCTGCCCAGAAGCCAAGCAGATGCCAGAATCATGCTTCCTGTACGGCCTGCAGAACTGGGAGCCAATTAAACCTCTATAAATTACCCAGACTCAGGTATTTCTTTATAGCAATTCAAGAATGGACTAATACAATCAGTCTGTGATACTGGACCACATTTTGACAGTCTCCTCCTCATAGCCACCTAGCCAAAGTGCCATTGCCAACATGGTGGTGGTTTCCTCATTTGCAGTAATGTATACGATTATGTTTACATTTAGTTGTACATAGTATATACCCTCAAAGCTGATTAAATGAGTCACTCAACACTGCTTACAAGAAAAGACTTAACAGATGAAAAAAACCCTGCATCTTTTGAGTATAAACAGTGATGTTGACTGGTTCTGAAGTTTCTGAAAGGCAGAACAACAGTCGGAAAATATGTTTTATAATTGATTTGCAAACAGAAGTGGAAAAGTTACCAAGTAATAAACCAGCATAGCTCCAGAAGAAATACCACTTGTCAAATTAATGTAATTTTTTTCAACAGAGTTATTTGTCTATTGGAACAGAGGAAGTGATGGATGTCATTTGTTCCCAGTGTAGCCAGACATTTTATCCTGTCTGACATTATGTAGTTATTTGTAAACCAGAAAAAACAAGCAAACAAACATGATCTAACACCTCAGTTCTTAAGTGGGTGTGTTTGAGAATGCTAAAGGATTTGTTCTCAGTTATTTTCAATAGATCACTATCAAGAGCAAAGCAAATGGCATCTTCAGGTTTCCATTGTGATATGACTTGGCTAGAACTATGGTACTTGGCAGTGAGTAGCCATGAGCAGGAGAAAAGGGTACCAACAATTATTGGGGATTTTTTTTTTTTTGAGATGGAGTCTCACTCTGTCACCAGGCTATAGTGCAGTGGCGTGAGCTCAGCTCACCGCAACCTCCGACTCTCTGGTTTAGGCGATTCTCCTGCCTCAGGCTCCCGAGTAGCTGAGATTACTGCCACAAGCCACCACAGCTGGCTACATTTTTTTGCATTTTTATTAAAGACAGAGTTTCACCATGTTGACCAGAATGTTCTCGATCTCCTGATTTTGTGATCTGCCCACCTCGGCCTCCCAAAGTGCTGGGATTACAGGCGGGAGCCACTGAGCCCAGCCAGCAATTGGGGGATTCTTTTAATTTCATGTCATTTTTTCCACTGTCGATTGACTTTTATTTCTTCTCTCCCTGTGCCTTGTCCTGGAATAGGATATAAATTTGCCTCACATCTTATACTTCATGGTGCCAGTCATCTGTAAAGGTTGACCCTCTGCCCTTTGTTTTTAATATTTGGCATTTTGTTGATTTTTCTCATGACCACTGAGTACATTGGAGCTCTGTGCTCTTGTCCAGGGGAAGCCCTCTAAGATTTCTCCAAGTATGAGTTGAAAGATTTATTTGGAGTCTGACCTTCTCAATGTCTCCTTCTACTGCTATGAATTACCAGCTGTTGGTATTAGAGTCTGTGTCACATTAAGATCACATCGCCCACACTTCATAAGCAAATTTTAAAAGAACTACATTTTTAAGGGATTCTTTATTAACACATCACATATTTTCTTTACAAGACAAAATTTAATATGTTTAAATTATGGCTTAAGTTTAACAAGGAACTTCTCAGGAACTCATCAATGCATATTAAGAAGCTTGGGCTTTATTTACTCTATAGATCAGTGGGTCTCAAAATGGAGAGTATATTAGTATTCCCTATGAAAATTACTAAAAAGTACAGAATCTAAGGCCCTAATCCCAGAGCTTCTAGCTCAGTAAATCTGGGTTGGACACAGTAATCTGCATTTGTCCAAGCACCATAGGTAACTGTGATATAGAAAATACTTAGACAGGCCAGGCGCAGTGGCTCATGCCTGTAATCCCAGCACTTTGGGAGGCTGAGGTGGGTGGATCACACGGTCAGGAGATTGAGACCATCCTGGCCAACATGGTGAAACCCCATCTCTATTAAAAAAAAAAAGAAAGAAAAAAGAAAATCCTTAGACCGTACTTTGAAAAACACCATTGTAGGAAGAGGGATACTGAAGGCTCCTGAGCACGTGTGTGGCATTGGGGCATGATCACATATGTATTTTAAATGGGTTTTGCTGCAGATGAATTGAAAGAAGGACCAGTCTGGAGGCTATTTCAGTAGCCCAAGAAAGCAATGACGGAGATGGGGCAGGATATTAGTAAGGACTGAAAGGATAAAATAGATATGAAAGTATACTGAGAGTGCTAAATTAAAATGCCTATAGGAGCCAGTCAGGTAACATAAACAAGTTCAGAGACTCAAGAAAAGACTGTAAGTTGTGACAGATGTACAGGGCATGCCCCACCTAAAGAAGACAGCTGCAGCCGGGTACGGTGGCTCATGCCTATCACCCTAGCACTTTGGGAGGCCGAGGCAGGTGGATCACTTGAGGTCAGGAGTTTGAGACCAACTGGCCCATCTCTACTAAACCAAAAATTAGCCGGGTGTGGTGGTGCACACCTGTAGTCCCAGCTACTTGGCAGGCTGAGGTGGGAGAATCACTTGAACCCAGGAGGCGGAGTTTGCAGTGAGCCAAGATTGCACCACAGCACTCCAGCCTGGGCAACAGAGCAAAACTACATCTCAAAAAAAAAAAAAAAAAAAAATACAGCTGCTTCTCTGTTCTAGCTGATCTTGGCTATACTGGAGTATGGGTCCACTCTTACCAAATATTCTAGTTTCTCAAAGGAATCTAGAATTTGGCATTTAAAATGCAAAACATCCTTATTTTTAAATAGTGGCAACAAATTTAAATTCTTTCCAGCCTCAGTGGAAGCCAACCATGATTTCAGGCCCACAGATCCATCTGCAACCTCTTTTAGTGGATGAGGAGGAGAGGGGGAAACATGGATGACTTCACTGACTCCTGGAGGCTCACACAGAAATCAGGACAAAGGGCCAGTTAAGGGAAAAATGAAGGCATCTTTTTTGAATTTGAGCTTAAGAAGTCTGAGATTTCCAAGGGGGAGATGTTCAGGTGGAAGTTGCTGCATGTGTCTGACGCTCAGAAGAAAGGTCTGAGAGAGAGAGGGTTAGGATGAGCAAGTATGCCAGTACAATGTGATTCGTCACATTACATTTAACCTCCGGAAACTCAGTCAAACGCAGATGGCAAAATGGAGAGAGGGAAAAACAGATCAAATAGAGTAATTTCTCCACTCAACGTATGCACCAAAGTGAGCTTGCAATGGAAAATGTGAGCCTCTTCCCTCATTTCATCTCAGTTCCCCACATCACTAACAGGTAAGCACTTTGTTGTACCATGTCTAATTCTAAGTACTTTGCTAAGGGATTTTCAAGGGTAAATTTACATGCAATATTTTTGCCTTACACACTAATTTTAGAGCCTCCCTTCCAATTTCTGAGTCCGCTATATTAAAACCATAAGAAAGGATGAGATCATCCTAGAGACGAATGTAATGAAAAGAGCGGTAGTGTAGCGCTGGATCCAGGAGAACGTCAATGTCTGAGGAGGAAAGAACCCGTGGAAAAGAAAGGAAACGAAAGGCTACGAAGAGGCCCAAAAGAGTATCAGGGACACCAGTGCATTGGTCTTTCATGTCACATACAGAAGAGCATTCCAGTAGAATGAGAACTGAAAATATGTTCATTAGATTTTTACAATTGGAAGGCCATTGTTGACCTTAGGAAGAACTCTTTCAAACTGCCTGTATTAGTCTGCTAGTGCTGCCGTAACAAAGTACCACACACTGGGTGGCTTAAACAACAGGACTTAATATTCTCATAGTTCTGGAGGCTAGATGGCAGATTAAGGTGTCAACAGGGTTGGTTTCTTCTAAGGCCTCTCTCCTTGACATGCAGGTAACCATCTTCCCTCAGTGTCTTCACATAGCTTCACACAGTTGTCCATCTGTGCATGTATCTGTGTCCTAATCACTTCCTAAAAGGACACCAGTCATATTAAAGTAGGCCCTACCCTTGTGAACTCATTTCAACTTAATTACCTCTTTAAAGACCCAATCTCCAAATACAGTCACATTCTGAGGTGTTGGAAATTAGGACTTCAGCATACAATTTTGGGATGGGGTGGAGGGACACAATTCAGAGGAAGCCAGATTTCAGGGCAGTGGGGGAGATAAGTGAATTGAAGAGAAATAGGGAGGTGGGAAGTAGAGACAACTGGAGAAATTTGAATAAGCGGTAACAGCTAGATTGGCTTTGAGAATCAAAGGAAGAGTTTTTTAACCTGGGAAAAACTTGAGATGTTTATAAGCTGAGAAGAAGATGCCAGCGAAGAAGGAGAAAAAAAAGTATGTGGGAGAGGCATGGGTGCTTGGCTTCACATGGAAGGAAGAGAGCCTGGGGGAAAAGAGATGAGGATGGACAAGAGCGTACACAACCAGATAACACGGAAAGGGAAGGACCTCTGCTCTCTCAGCCATGTGGGGTGCAAGGCCATTCATCAGGATTTGAGAGAGCGGGTAAGGGCTGCGTGATGGGCTTGTAAGGAAGGTTTGGAATCATTGCTGAGGAAGGTAGGAGAGGGGAGTAGACGGAGGACAAATCTGGAGTGACACTGATCCTATTTGAAGTCTAACTCTGGATCTTCACTGGTTTACCATGTGACTTCAGCTACATTTTCTAATTATTCCTCTTCATGTTATTCTATGTGAAGTAGGGTTAATAATAACTACTATGAACACATTATTGAGAATATTAAATAATAAAATTGTTGCATTTCAGTGACATTATTAGTAGCATGCTGCTTCTTTCATTACCCAATGCTAGCAAACTAGTTCTAACTTTCTCTCCTTTTTCTTTATTCAAGCTTCATCTGGACCATTTTTCCAGGGCTCGGTAGATTTGATGATGGCACTCCACGTCCATTCAAAAGTTAAGTGAGGAGGCGTTACTTTACCCATTTAGTCATAACAGTTTTCAGAACATTCCAAATAAAGCCTGCTTTTCTCAAAGAAAATAAAATATACATATACCAAAACATTTTCAAATTAAAATAGGCACTGAACAAACATATTGCTGCCAGGAATAATCTAAGCTCTACTCAAAGCTGGTTTGTAGGATTGTAAATTGAGACCAGCCTTTGCTTCTTATCCTATAGGGGCAATGAGTCAGGATTTCCTGAAATTAAGCAATCATGTAAAATGCATTAGCGGTTTCTAGAACACCTCCGGCATCCTTGTGCCAAGAAATTAACATGTTTTCTACTTGGCATCTCGTTTATATTCCCCAGTGACCCCATTAAGATCCTTCTATCAGCCTGAGTCAGTATGATAATGCAGCTAAGATTCATCACTGAAAGTTTATTTTTTCTGGAAATGTATAAGCTTGGTGATGATTGCTACATATCATTGGGAGGGTTGGATTCCAAGTCAGAATCGTGACTTTATAATCAAAGTTACGCTAGCTATTAGCCCTATTTCAACCCCTCTCATTGCTTAACATGATTTTAACCTGATTTTTGTCCCAACTCTACCACTGGAACTTTGCTTTGCTACCAGTAATCTCCTAATTGCCAACCCTTTGTTCTCATTCTGTTTGAACTTTCTGTACCAATTTCATCTCTGTACAGAAAGACCTTTTGTTTCCAAAATAGCATTTTTCCCCCAGCGATCTTCTATCTTTCTCTGCTGGTTACTTCTTATTCCTGTGCCTACCCCCCGGGATGCTGCAGTTGTCCCAGGGGTATGCCATTGCCCCTCCTCCTGTCATGTGTCAGAAATTCAAATGGTAGCAGGGACTGGGCCAGGCAGGTAACATGAAAGTCAGATATAATTAATAGTAGTGTGGGGGACTCTGGCAAAGAGAAGATGCATACATACCCCATCTGGAGGCACCCACGACTGAAAGCTTTTTAAATACCATCTTGGCCAAAAAACTTTCATAGACTAAGCTGTATGGCTTTTTAATAACAGAGCTGTTCTCAGAAACCAGGTCTTCTTGTCCAAGCCTCTGAGGGCAGGACCCATTTATAGGGTGTTTTGTGTACCACTTAACCTCTGCTGAATACGTAAATAATCATTCCTGAATTTGAGTTCAGGGGCCTAAGTCACTTAGCATGGTTTATTTTTTAATCTGTAAAACAGGCTACCCCAGAAGTTCACTTACATTTGTTTCTAAATATGATACAAACATTTTACTGTTAGTGATATCATTTTATTTTTTTATTTTTTTATTTTATTGCATTTTAGGTTTGGGGGTACATGTGAATAACATGGAAGATTGTTGCATAGGTACACACATGGCAGTGTGATTTGCTGCCTTCCTCCCCATCACCTATATCTGGCATTTCTCCCCATGCTATCCCTCCCCAACTCCCCCACCCCCCCCCACTATCCCTCCCCTTTTTCCCCCTGACAGACCCCAGTGTGTGATACTCCCCTCCCTGTGTCCATGTGTTCTCATTGTTCAACACCCACCTATGAGTGAGAACATGCGGTGTTTGATTTTCTGTTCTTGTGTCAGTTTGCTGAGAATGATGGTTTCCAGGTTCATCCATGTCCCTACAAAGGACACGAACTCATCGTTTTTGATGGCTGCATAATATTCCATGGTGTATATGTGCCACATTTTCCCTGTCCAGTCTATCATCGATGGGCATTTGGGTTGGTTCCAGGTCTTTGCTATTGTAAACTGTGCTGCAATGAACATTCGTGTGCATGTGTCCTTATAGTAGAACGATTTATAGTCTTTTGGATATATACCCAGTAATGGGATTGCTGGATCAAATGGAATTTCTATTTCTAGGTCCTTGAGGAATCGCCACACCGTCTTCCACAATGGTTGAACTAATTTACACTCCCACCAACAGTGTAAAAGCGTTCCTATTTCTCCACATCCTCTCCAGCATCTGTTGTCTCCAGATTTTTTAATGATCGCCATTCTAACTGGCGTGAGATGGTATCTCAATGTAGTTTTGATTTGCATTTCTCTAATGACCAGTGATGATGAGCATTTTTTCATATGTTTGTTGGCTTCATGTATGTCTTCTTTTGTAAAGTGTCTGTTCATATCCTTTGCCCACTTTTGAATGGGCTTGTTTGTTTTTTTCTTGTAAATGTGTTTCAGTTCTTTGTAGATTCTGGTTATCAGCCCTTTGTCAGATGGGTAGACTGCAAAAATTTTTTCCCATTCTGTTGGTTGCCGATTCACTCTAATGACTGTTTCTTTTGCTGTGCAGAAGCTATGGAGTTTGATTAGGTCCCATTTGTCTATTTTGGCTTTTGTTGCCACTGCTTTTGGTGTTTTGGTCATGAAGTCCTTGCCTACGCCTATGTCCTGAATGGTTTTGCCTAGATTTTCTTCTAGGGTTTTTATGGTGTTAGGTCTTATGTTTAAGTCTTTAATCCATCTGGAGTTAATTTTAGTGTAAGGTGTCAGGAAGGGGTCCAGCTTCTGCTTTCTGCACATGACTAGCCAGTGATATCATTTTTATCTTAAAAGTTTTCCAAAGGGCCTTCTTGTGTTTCTCTAACTTAGAAATATCACCTCCCTGCATCCTAAGGTTCCTTCCCATCTGTGACACCCACCAAGAGTTTACTTACACTGTTATATCTGACATTTATGCAGAGTTCATAGGTGATCATCCTGGCTTAAAAGAAGGGAAGAACTCACCTTCATCTCAAAATCTCAGTTTTTTATGCTTGGCCTGTGCAATGCTGAAAGATTATTTTTCTAGGTTTAGCAACCACAAATATGTACTTATTTAACATCCTTTATCACGAAATTTCAATTTACCTATGAGAAAATGATTTAATAAAGAATCTGAGTGAAAACCTAACATCTGAAGGTGCTTTTTCTTGCACAGAGTACACAATATAAAAAACAATCAGGCCGGGCACAGTGGCTCACGCCTGTAATCCCAGCACTTTGGGAGGCCAACGTGGGCAGATCATGAGGTCAAGAGATTGAGACCATCCTGGCCAACATGGTGAAACCCCATCTCTACTAAAAATATGAAAAATTAGCTGGGTTTGGTGGTGCATGCCTGTAATCCCAGCTACTTAGGAAGCTGAGGCAGGAGAATCACTTGAACCCAGGAGGCGGAGGTTGCAGTGAGCCAAAATCGCGAGACTTCGTCTCAAAAAATAAAAAACAATCAGAAAGTATTTGCTTGAGAACATTCTCGAAATGATACACAACCTCACACAGTACTTTTCATGTTTGCGAAAGCTGTTATGAAGACACCAGAGGAATTTCTCTGGAAGCAAAGACTAATGAGAACTAAGCTCTGATTTTTTTTATCTTGCCCAAATTCCTATCTAAGGGGTCCGGGGGAGTCATGGCCTGCAAACCATAAATTCTCATCAGATGGGTTTTATTTACCCCTATATGTCCTGACTTACTTTTAAATCTGACTCTGGTATAACATTATAAGACAAAGAAGAAAATAAAAATATTTTACCCGAAAACGTATTTATTTGCCATATTTTGAAATGGCTCTGCAAAGCCATCCTTTGTGGGGAAAAAATTGCATCTGTAAAGAATCTCTATTAACATAGCTAGATCTTTTTCTTCCAGACCCTCCAATTCTGAAGAGAGTAACTGAGAGTCTATCACCTTTTAAAAGTTCTGAATAGGAAACATTTGTCATCTATTGTATCTAAGGGCAGCCACTATGAGACTTAAAAAAACTCGTGGTCTCCAGACCTCCTTGAGCTGATAAGCAACTTTGGCAAAGTCTCAGATACAAAATCATTGTGCAGAAATCACAAGCATTCCTATACACCAATAGACAAGCAGAAAGCCAAATCATGAGCCAGCTCCCCATTTGCAGTTGCTACAAAGAGAATAAAATACCCAGGAATACAACTAACAAAGGATGTAAAAAATCTCTTCAAGGAGAACTACAAACCACTGATCAAGGAAATAAGAGAGGACACAAACAGATGGAAAAACATTACATGCTCATGGTTAGAAAGAATCAATATTGTGAAAATGACCATAATTCCCAAAGTAATTTATAGATTCAGTGCTATCCCCATAAAGCTACCATTGACCTTCACAGAACTGGAAAAAAACACTTTAAATTTCATATGTAACCAAAAGAGAGCCCACATAGCCAAGACAATCCTAAACAAAAAGAACAAAGCTGGAGGCATCATGCTACCTGACTTCAAACTATACTACAAGGCTACAGTAATCAAAACAGCATGGTACTGGTACCAAAACAGAGATATAGACGAATGGAACAGAACAGAGGCCTCAGAAGCAACGCCACACATCTACAACCATCTGATCTTTGATAAACCAGACAAAAACAAGCAATGTGGAAAGGATTCCCCTGTTTAATAAATGGTGTTGGGAAAACTGGCTAGCCATATGCAGGAAGCTGAAACTGGACCCCTTCCTTACACCTTATACAAAAATTAACTCCAGATAGATTAAAGATTTAAACATAAGAACTAACACCATAAAAACCCTAGAAAAAAACCTAGGCAAAATCATTCAGGACATAGGCACAGGCAAGGACTTCATGACTAAAACACCAAAAGCAATGGCAACAAAAGTCAAAATAGACAAATGGGAGCTAATTAAACTTAAGAGCTTCTGCACAGCAAAAGAAATAATCTTAAACTGGCAACCAGCAGAATGGGAAAAAATTTTTGCAATCTACCCATCAGACAAAGGGCTAATATCCAGAATCTACAAAGAACTAATGCAGATTTACAAGAATAAAACAAACAATCCCATTCAAAAGTGGATGAAGGATATGGACAGACACTTTTCAAAAGAAAACAAATATGTGGCCAACAAACATATGAAAAAATGCTCATCATTATTGGTCATTAGAGAAATGCATATCAAAACCACATTGAGATGCCATCTCACGCCAGTTAGAATGGTGATCATTAAAAAATCTGGAGACAACAGATGCTGGAGAGGATGTGAAGAAATGGGAACACTTTTACACTGTTGGTGGTAAATTAGTTCAACCACTGTGGAAGACTGTGTGGCGATTCCTCAAGGATCTAGAAATAGAAATTACATTTTACCCAGCAATCCCATTACTGGGTATATACCCAAAGGATTATAAATCATTCTATCATAAAGACACATGCACACGTATGTTCATTGCAGCGCTGTTTACGATAGCAAAGACCTGGAACCAACCCAAATGTCCATTGATGATAGACTGGACAAAAAAAATGTGGCCCATATACACCATGGAATACTATGTAGCCATAAAAAACAATGAGTTCATGTCCTTTGTAGAGACATGAATGAACCTGGAAAACCGTCATTCTCAGCAAACTGACACAAGAACAGAAAATCAAACATCGCATGTTTTCACTCATAGGCGAGTGATGAACAATGAGAATGCTTGGGCACAGGGAAGGGAACAACACTCACAGGGATAGGTCAGGGGGTTGGAGGGGGTAGGGAAGATGGGGAGGGATAACACCAGGAGAAATACCTGACATAGGCGACAGTGGTGAGGGATGGAGACAGCAAACCACCATGGCATGTATGTACCTATGCAACAATCCTGCAGTATGCAGGACGTGTACATGCACCCCAGAACCCAAATACAATAAAAAAATTAAAAGCAGAACAACAAAAAAAAAACTTTGATCTCCACATTTCTTTATTTTAACCTGAACATTTCCTTTCTACTGATCCCAGGTATTTAGACAAAATCAACGAATTGTCAATCAGGAAATGTTCAAATTTACCTATACCCCTGGAAACCACCCCCATCCCCCACCCGCACCACCCCCAACCCCCCGATCCCCACCCCTCACCCCCCACCACCCCTGCCACCCCTCTTTGAATTGTCCTGCCTTTCTGAAGCAAACCAGTGTATTTCTCAAATGTATTTGATTGATGTCTCATGCCTTCTAAAATGTGTAAAACCAAGCTGCACCCTGACTGCCTTGGGCACATGTTCTCAGGACTTCCTGAGGGCTGTGTCATGGGCTATGGTCACTCATATTTGCCTCAGAATAAATGTCTTTAAATATTTTACAGAGTTTGACTCTTTTTGTTGACAGTAAAAAGATATCACTCTTCTCTTCCTCAGGATGTGTTATGTTATCACCAGCTCAGCAGAGGCAGTTCAGTTTGGCTCAAGAATCAATGTTCCTGATTTTGTGTGGTTCTAAACATGTAAAACAGTCTTGCCTTAAGCTCCCTAAATAAAAGGGGACTTGGCCGGGCTTGGTGGCTCATGCCTGTAATCCCAGCACTTTGGGAGGCCAAGGCAGGCAGATCACCTGAGGTTGAGAGTTCAAGACCTGCCTGACCAACATGGAGAAACCCCATCTCTACTAAAAATACAAAATTAGCCAGGCATGGTGGCACATGCCTGTAATTCCAGCTAGTAGGGAGACTGAGGCAGGAGAATTGCTTGAACCCAGGAGTGGAGTTTGTGGTGAGCCGAGATCATGACATTGCACTCCAGTCTGGGCAACAAGAGCAAAGCTCCGTCTCAAAATAAATAAATAAATAAAATAAAATAATAAAAGAGGACTCAGGTTTGTTGGCGATAAAAGTGCTTGATGGCGCAAAGTGGGACCAACACTCAGGCAAAAATTTTCTCAGCAAGGCAGTTTACTTCTGCCTGCAAGGCAGAGGCAAGGCACCGAACAAAGGAGAGCAGCAGTTTTTCCCTAACGCGGACCCTAGTTCCTGTGTCCTCCCACTTGGGCTGTGGTCGGACCACACAATCTAGGCTAAATCCGATTGGCTACTGTTGACATCATCAAGGGGCAAGGGTGGGCTTTTGACAGGAAGGACAGTTACATAGGTGACCAGAAACGCTTGGGCGTGTTTGGTCACAGCAGAGAAAGATGAGTGGGTAAGATTATAGAATAGAACAAAGACTCAGAAACGGAAACCCTTCGCAGAGAAATGATTTGTTCTTAACAATTTCCCCCCGTCTTAAATTTATACATTTTCTCCTTCAAACTTATCTAACTTGACTTGGCTTTGTTGTTCTTCTAGGAGAAAGGATCTATTAGTATAGGATTGGGAGAAACTGGGGAAGGTTTTGGTAATGGCTGTTTCTATAATTCTCTGAACTAGTCCACAAATGCAGGGTATGAGGCAGCATCTGACAAGAATAAACACACTTATTACTATTTCAAGAGAAGAACTGAGGCCATGATTTCTTTCCATTTACTGAACCACCTTTCTAGCCATCCTGTAAAAGGTTATTGACTCCAGAATTTTTAGCTAGTTCATTGGATAAAGCAGTAAGTACTTGTAAAGCGTTTGTTAAGCTCCCTTAATACTGTTAAGGGGGCAGTATTATTCGGGTAGAAGGTACAACATTGAGGTTGAATCATAACACAAACCCCACGTTTTTTGGCTAATATCATGTCTAGAGCCATTCTGTTTCCCCAAGCCATCTGGCTAGTAGGTCCTAATTGGTCAGCTATTCCTTTGACATCATCCTTGGTGTCACTGTAATACCA
Source organism: Ateles fusciceps (assembly GCA_036589455.1). Classification (NCBI taxonomy): domain Eukaryota; kingdom Metazoa; phylum Chordata; class Mammalia; order Primates; family Atelidae; genus Ateles; species Ateles fusciceps. The sequence continues at coordinate 977,560 of JAZHEH010001331.1, read as the reverse complement.
CTGCTGATTATAATAGATGTAATTTATCCAGTCTACATTTTTAATAATAGTTACCCACAGAAATAATGATTCAAATCCTGCAGCTATTTGGTCTTGGGCTTTGAATCTATCAGATACCCTCTGTGGGACTCCAGTTGCATCTAAATGATCTTGGGAGTCAAAAGACCCGTAAGGGGGCCTCTCTTATTTTACGGTGTTGTGATTTTTTTTTTCTCTGATTGATGAAATGCCAGGGTGAAAGGGATAGCCAATTGGACAAGAGCACAAGTGCCGCTCCAGTTACTTGGCAGAGTGTCCAGTAATGGTCTGCCACAATACCACCATACATCCGCTCGAGGATGACTCAGGGCAGACTGTGAGTAAGCTCTTGGAAGGGCTTAAGCTCACTGTATCCCTTTAAGCTTCCAAGGAACACCAAATTTTCCCCTTGTTGTGAGAAGAATGAGATGAAATTGACGTTGGGAGTTGGAAGCTGGATGGCCCTTGGGGGCTGACCCACAGGGTGTCGGACTTTGGGATATGGCAGAGAGAGAGCTTGGCATGATTTATTGCCCCAAGCTATAGAGTCCTGGAAGAGAGGTACCATGCAGCCCCTGCCCCATTGACTGGAAGACCATCAGAGAGGAAAGGGGACAATCTGGGCCTCTGGCCAGCCATGCACACAAGCATAACAGTTGCTTTTGTTTAATGTGCAGATGGAATATTTGATCCATTCCAACCAGGCATTTGTATCTTGATATCCTGTTTCAATTGCTAGAGTTTGCCTTAAATCACCTACTTCTAAAATATCTACTTTGGCATTGTTGGTCAGGGTACATGGCTTAGAAGAAGGACGGGGGTCAATAAAATGCATTTTGAAGAAGCCTGTAGGGTCATACCCATTGACCTCTACTCCTAAGCCATAAAAGCGTTCTAAAGAGGCTGTAGAGTTGATGGAGGTAGGGGTATTAATGGAGATAGTTACTCAGTTACAACAGTGAGATTGACAATTAGAGGGCGTGATTCCTTTGGTGAGGTGGAGGTGACATTTTAGATCGGTACAGCCCTCTGGGTCCAGGCCGGATCTCTGGTGGTCCAGATGATATCTGCCTATTGAGAGCACATTTCCCAACTTGGGGTATCCTGGGACCCCCGTTATGAGCAGGATGCAGGATCAGTGGCTTCTCTGTAGGGACAGAGATATTTTTCTAAAGTGGAGATTTGTCTTTGCCATTGTTCATCTTTATCACAAGGTATAACAAGGCAAGTATTAAAGGTGATGATTCTGGGGGAGTCCGGCCTAGTAACACTGTTAACAAGGTGGTCAAAAATAGAATGAGACAAGAGGAAAGAGTAATAGAATAAATGGAAGAGAGTTAAGCTTGTCTTAGCTTAATTTGAGGGGGTTTTTCCCTTGGATAATGGCCCATGACTCTGGAGGTGGTGATGTTTTTCTTGACTCAGGTATGATGGGTCCATCCTTTTTCTGCTGTCTGGACTGTGGTTTCAGTGGGTTGGAGCACGAGGTAAGGTCCTTCCCAGGCTGACTCAAGTTCTTCCTTCTTTCAGCTTTTGATGAAGGTTTGGATTTAGGAAAAGGAAAATAGAGGAGAGATCAAGCATATAATTCCTGAGAAAAAGGCTATTTTTAACCAGGCCGTAGGAAGGCATTTGGTAACTAAGTCTTTAGAACTAATTTGGTCAAGAAATTCTTTGAGGTAGTAGGATATTCTTATCTAATGTCTAGGGCTTGAGGCAGCACTGTGAAATTGGTTCTATTGAGGTAGTTTGTTTATTAGTAAGCAACGATCTGTGACTTGATTTGACTGAGATATGAATCTCTTACGCACTTATAAACTCTGAGAACGGCATCACACACGGCTCAGGTCCTCTGGTGCAGGTGGGACGAGATTTCTTTTTTGTCTAGCAATATTCATTGAGTTCTGTCCAGCGCCCATTTCTATTAGCTTTTCTTTTCAGTGTAAGGAAAACGGGGATCCCAGTAGTAGGAGAAAGGTAAGGAGTTAAGTGGGAAACGCATTTTTAGAAGGAACAGCAACCTGCTTGGCTTATGTGTGTTCTACTAGGTTATTTCTCCGATTCTTGAAAGACAGGCTTTTCTGGTGTCCAAAGACATGGACAATAGCTATTTCTTCTGGCAACTGAAGGTTACTTAATACTGATTAAGTAACCTTATGAACAAGGTTTTAACTTTTATTATTAATAAATAATAAATTTATTAATAATAAATAATTTATATATATTAATTATATATAATATAAAATAAATAAATAAACCTTGTGAACAAGGTTTTAACTTTTATTATTAGTAAAACCTCATTCAGTCTAAAATTTTTATAATTTTTATAATATTATATATATTAAATTATTATATATAATATAAATAAATAAATAAATAAACCTTGTGAACAAGGTTTTAACTTTTATTATTAATAAAGCCTCATTCAGTCTAAAATTTTTCTAAATATATGAACCACTTAGAATCAGTATAGATGGTTGGTTCCTTCTTGGTTTTGCAGATATTTTAAGGCTTGACTCAATGCAAACAGCTTACAAGTTTGGGTAGACTAATGATTAGACAGTTTTCCTGACTCTCTTTTTAAAGAGATTTCCATTAATTACTGAATACCTCAATCACTTGGGAGGAACCATCTACAAACGAGTGTCTCCATGTTTTGAAGCGTTGGGCCTAACCTTTCTGTGATAGCCAATTTAATCTAAACATGTGTATTCTCTTATTAGGTTTAGAGTCCCTGTTAAGAAACCTGCTAGGTTAGGTTTGGTGGTTCGTGTTAAATTATCTCTTTTTAACAAAACAGCCTTGTACTTTAAGATTCTTGGGTCAATAAACCACCTTTTTGCCTTTCTGCTTTAAGATGGTAGATGGTTTTAACTTGATGGGGCATGCTTACGACAAAATTTCCTCCAAAGACAACCCTTGAAGGGCAAAGGACATGTCCCTGCCACCAACATAGGGCAGAAATCTATTTCCTCTTGGGAGGCAGGTCTCCTACTAGCAATGTTTTCTATTAAAAGTTCACAAATCCATTCCTCATTTGACCCAAATTTTGGCCAGAAAACTAAGGGTTCGAGGATTGGTTCTTGAGTACAAATGGAACAGCAGTATCTTATGGTTTGTTGCTTTTTCCTATGTTTAGTCTTTTCATCATCTTTCCAATGTTTTAACATGAGACCCAGAGGATTATCAGGGAAATATCTTTGTTGCTAACTTTATTCTTTTTTATTCCCTGTCTTGCTTGGGGTATTTCCCATATTGGGTCCTAGTTAGGCTCAATCTCTCGTATCAGAAATGTCTTGCCTATCCTCCTCTAGGGGCTTGCTAGGGCTCTTAGGCTCAATGTCGCATATTAGAAATGTCTCGCCTATCCTTTAGCCCCACCTGCTGGAGGTTCCTTGCACCTTTCTCTTGCTTCGTTGGCTCTGGCCGCTTCCCCAGAGAGAAATTAGGTTTCTATTAGCATTGGCAGGACTGTATGAACCCCAACATCAGGATCCCTACAAGAGGACTACCATTAGCTGTATGAGGTAACCACGGAACCCCAGATTGGACATAGTCACTCCACACAGCAGTAGTGCTTGTTACCATTCACACACTTTCAACCTCCAGAACCCAACCACCAAGGAAATACTTCGCCACCCCTGTGACTTTTCTTTACCTTGATCTGTGCACAGAGTTACCTGGTCACTGCGGTATGTGAGCCCCCTTTCCCCCAAGCTGCCAGCCAGCTGCTTTCCCGCATTGCTGAGAGTCTAGGTTTATTCGTCACAGCAGGCGGCGGAGTCTCGATCTTTAGCCCCTGAGGCCACTGCAGCGAGGCAGTGGGATGCGCCGTCTCCCCCTGGGAGAAGACCAGAGACCCACTTCCCAGAGGAGAATGGGAATCCTGGATGAGCCCCCAGATTGTTGGAGATAAAAGTGCTCGGTGCCACAAAGTGGGACCAACACTCAGGCAAAAGCTTTCTCAGCAAGGCAATTTACTTCTATAGAAGGGCATCTGCATGCAAGGCAGAGGCAAGGGAGAGTGCCTTGAACAAAAGAGAGCAGCAGTTTTTATTCCCTAATGTGGACCCCGTTCCCGTGCCCTCCCTCTGTAGGCTGGGGTTGGACACACAACCTAGGCTAATTCCAATTGGCTACTGTTGACATCATCATGGGGCAAGGGTGGGCTTCTGATGGGAAGGACGGTTCCATAGGTGACCAGAAATACTTGGGTGTGTTTGGTCACAGCAGAGATGGGGAGGGCTGATAGGTGAATGGGTAAGATTGCTTTACAGAATAGAACAAAGAACCAGAAACTGACACCCTTCGAAGAGAAACTATTTGTTCTTAACAACAAGTTGTAAGAGTACCAGATAAAAACAGACAAAGGAAGAAGCACATGACCCGAATTCAGGCTTTCCCACCACACTCCCACACTCATGTTGGTCTCCATCTCCCCCACTTGCCCCTACCTCCAGCTCCCCTGTATACCACAGATAAAAATACCATGCATTTTCATCAAGTGGTCCCTTGAAGCAGTCACATCATATCCATCCTCCTCCAGTTCGTTGGCCTGCCCTTTCCCTCCAACTAGCCTTTAACACTTAATACAAATAATTCCATCTTCTCCTCAGATGTTCTGTGTATACCCCACTAACCTGTAAGTGCTGCAAGGGCAGGGACCGTGTTTGTCTTATACCATTGTATTCATGGGGCTGAGTCCAGTGTCTGGCATAAAAGAGATGCTTCATAAATACTTGGTAAATTTTTTTATTTAAAACTTGTTTATACAATTTTTATTTTTTAAATTCCTAATTTTTTTTCTTTTATACATTAGAGATAGGGTCTCTCTATATTGCCCAGGCTGGTTTTGAACTCCTGGGTTCAAGTAATCCTGCCTTGGCCTCCCAAAGTGCTGGAATTATAGGCATGAGCTACCATGCTTGGCCAATACTTGTTAAATTAAATGAAATCCTCATCCACAGTGCTGGGTTTTTGTTCCAATACTTCTCTCTATCTGCAATGTCTTCCTGATGCCTTCTCCAAATTCTCTAACCCACACTAATCTACTCTTTTAATGGGGACAGCATTTCAAGTTTGTGTTATAGAATTTAGCCTATGATTACATCCCACACTGGCGATATTTTTTCAATATTCAGGTAAAGATGCTGTTGACTGTTAGGATCTTTGCTGCTCCTAGCACCTATGGCTGCTCAGTGAATACCAAAACTCCTTACAATTAGACACTTAGATATAATATCTAACACCTTTCCAGCAAAAGCTCCACACATATTTTAAAAAGCAGGATTGCAGTGTTCAGCTTTCAAATAAATCAGCTTAATTCCAGGAAAGTCTGAGTAACTGTAAGAAATTAGTCAGAAAGAATAGAACAAGCAGCCCTGATCCAAGGAACATGAGATCTTCCATATAGCAAAGTCATTTCCTAAGAAGAGTGATAAATTCCCTTGACAGGAACATTTGGGCCTGTCTTCCTAAAGAGCGTATCCTCCCCCCTCCACACAACACACCCTTTCCCTGTTTTTACGTGAATTAAATAAGAACTGTTCTACGGGGTTCTTAAATATTTGAGGATGACAGCCTCTGGGATCATTTGCTCCTGCAGAGATTCGAGTGAGTATTTTGGTCTCTTATTGAACTGCTTGTTCTAAGGCAAAGACTTACGAAGGTACTTGTTTTTCCTTTGTTACAAGAAGAAGATAAATGCCAGTTAAACTCCAACTTTTGTGGCAGAAACATGTGACCCCAAATAACTAGCAATTGCAGAATGGACTTAGGGTAAAAGCGGGGACACTCCCCTCCACCAGAATTTTTTTTTTTTTTTTGCGACGGAGTCTCACTCTTGTTGCCCAGGCTGGAGTGCAATGGCGTGATCTCGGCTCACCACAACCTTCGTCTCTTGGGATCCAGCGATTCTTCTGCTTCAGCCTCCTGAGTAGCTGGGATTCCAGGCATGCGCCACCATGCTCTGCCAATTTTTTTTTTTTTTTTTTTAGTAGAGATGGGGTTTCTCCATGTTGGTCAGGTTGGTCTCAAACTTTTGACCTCAGGTGATCTGCTCATCTTGGCCTCCCAAAGTGCTGGGATTACAAGTGTGAGCCACTGCACCCAGTCTTTTTTGTTTGTTTGTTCTGAGACAGAGTTTCACTCTTGTCACCCAGGCTGGAGTGCAATGGTGCAATCTCGGCTAACTGCAACCTCCACCTCCTGGGTTCAAGTGATTCTTCTGACTCGGCCTCCTCAGTATCTGAGACTACAAGTGTGCGCCACCACACCTGGCTAATTTTTGTATTTTTAGTAGAGATGGGGTTTCATGTGGGCCAGGTAGGTCTTGAATTCCTGACCTCAAGTGATCCAAAGTGCTGGGATTACCAGCGTGAGCTGTAGCTCCTGGCCCAGAATTTTTTTTTTTTTTTTTAAAAGACGGGGTTTCATCAGGTTGGTCAGGCTGGTCTTGAACTCCTGACCTAAGGTGATCCGCCTGCTTTGGCCTCCAAAGTGCTTGAATTACAGGCGTGAGCCACCATGCCCGGCCCTCAGAATTTTTTTTTTAGAGGAGTCTCACTCTGTTGCCCAGGCTGGAGTGCAATGGTGCGATCTCAACTCACTGCAACCTCCTCCGCCTCCCGAATTCAGTTGATTCTCCTGCCTCAGCCTCCTGAGTTGCTGGGACTACAGGCACATACCACCACGCCTGGCTAACTTTTTGTATTTTTTTAGTAGAGATGGGGTTTCACTGTGCTAGCCAGGATGATCTCAATTTCCTGACCTCATGATCTACCCGCCTTGGCCTCCCAAAGTGCTGGGATTACAGGCATGAGCCACTGCGCCCAGCCTCCGGCATAGAATTTTTATTTGATGACAGGAATGACCAATTTCTCAACCATCAGGCAATCTGTGACATACTGGACTAATTAAGGCTATATTTTATCAAATGGAGGCTTGTATCAGTACCTTTTCCAATGTAATGATATAAATCTAACTCAAACCAACTCAAGCTAAAAAGGATATTTAATAGCAGACCTAACTGAAAAGTCCCAGGGTTGTCTGGCTTTGGGCATGGCCTGGGACAGGAATTGGCAAACAATATTCATTGCCTGATTTTGTAAAGAGAGTGCTGTTGGCATATGGCCATGCTCATTTTTTTTTCTTTAACATATTATCTAAGGCTGCTTTGAAGCTACAAAGGCAGAACTGAGTCTTTGCAAGAGAGCTTTCATAGCCGACAAAACTTAAAATATTTACTGGTTGGCTCTTCTCAGAAAAAGTTTGCCAGCTGCTGGTTGAGGAACTCAGATGATGTCATCAGTATTCTCCGGCCATCTCTTGGCTATGATCTTCCTTTGAGATGGCTTCACCTTCAGGCTTTATGTGGTCCCCAGCAGCTCCATGTTGATATTCCTTTCTGCTAACAATCCCAGGTGAAAAGACTACTTCTTTTCTGGTGACTCTTACAAAAGTCCCTGCATTTACTCTAAACTGACAGCTTCAGTGAGATACCTATCTTTGACTTGATGTCTTGTGGCAAGGAGAATGGATTCACACTGATTGGCTTGGCCTATGTCACAACACCTTCCCTGGTGGTAGGGTTGGGTCAGTAAACCCGAGTCACATGGACTGAGAATCAGGGATAGGTTCTCCAAGGGGGAAGGACGTTAGGAAGTCAAAACAGCAAGTGCCCATTGTAAAAACTTTCCCTCCACTTCTTGGCTGGTCACATTCTGATCCTGGACATTTCTTAAGGCATATCAGTGAGACCTTTGTGTGATTTCAGACCCTGAAGTCAGTTACTGTTAGTAACAATGACCAGTTTTTGATGATGTTCAGTGCAAGAAACTATGCTAAGCACTTAATAAACATTATCTTCTTATCCTCCCAACAACTCTAAAAACTGGGCATTTTTTATTTCCCTTTTACTAATAAGGTAATTAAGAATGAGAAGTTTAATAAAAACTTGCCCTAAAGATTTTTTTTACCATGAGACTAGAAGATCTTCAAGATCTCTGTCAATACTCTTTGCTTGCTCTTGCAAAACCCATCTTCCCCTTATCGCCACGCTGTTTTGTGCCTTGGGGGGGCTGACCTGTATGGCCTCCACATCAACAGGTTCCCTGTAGAATGGCTTCCCCTTGTAGGTAAGAGGAGCAGAAAAACAAAGGGTGAAAGGAGAGAGGTTAGGTATTAATTTGCCCTCTACCTGAGTTCAAAGATCCCAACTCATGTTCGCTGGGCCTCCACTTCAGCTCTTTCTGAGCTTGGGAAACTGATCTCTTATTTGGCCCCATCTATTTAGGGAAGGTAATGGCTCACTGCTATTGCTAGCCCTTGGCTGCATCACCATCCTTTGCTATCTTGTTGCAATGATAATGTGTCCTATGTCTGTCTATACCTTTGTAAATAGTTTCTTCCTTAAATACTCCTTATCAGCTGGGTGCAGTGACTCATGGCTGTAATCCCAGCACTTTGGGAGGCCTAGGCGGGCGGATCACAAGGTCAGGAGTTTGAGACCAGCCTGACCAACATGGTGAAACGTCATCTCTACTAAAAAATACATAAATTAGCTGGGCATGGTGGCATGTGCTTGTAATCCCAGCTACTCAGGAGGCTGGGCATGGTGGCATATGCCTGTAATCCCAGCTACTCAGGAGGCTGAGGTAGGAGAATCGCTTGAACCCAGGAGTTGGAGGTTGCAGTGAGCAGAGATCGTGCCATTGCACTCCAGCCTGGGCAACAGAGTGAGACTCCATCTCCAAAAAAAAAAAATACTCCTCATCTACCCATTTTAAGTGGACCGTCAGAACCTTGACTGCATAATCTGTTAGGACTTCAGGATTTATGGTTTTATGTGTAGGAAAAGTCACCTATTCTTCTTGTATATCCATTCTCACACCACTGCAGTGTCTGCAAACTGCCAGGAACAGTGGGCAGTGGATATTTCCTTCAGACTAGCGTTCTTTCAACCTATGACCTAAAACCCTTCATTGAAAATTATTAGTGCTCCCTTTTCAGCAGAAGTGATCAAAAGATAGCAAAATAAACTGACATCTGGAGATTGTTTTTCTGTTTTTTGTTTGTTTGTTTTTGAGACGGAGTTTCACTCTTGTTGCCCAGGCTGGAGGGCAATGGTGCAATCTCAGCTTACTGCAATCTCTGCCTCCCAGGTTCAAGTGATTCTCCTGTCTCAGCTCCCAAGTAGCTAGGATTACAGGCATGGGCTGCCATGCCTGGCTAATTTTGTATTTTTAGGAGAGACAAGGTTTTTCCATGTTGGCCAGGCTGATCTTGAACTCCTGATCTCAGGTGATCTGCCCACCTCAGCCTCCCAAAGTGCTGGGGTGACAGGCATGAGCCACTGCACCTGGCCTTTTGGAGACTGGAGACTGTTTTTCAAAACACCTAAAATGATAAACATATACTTTTCTCAATCATTATTGCTTTTATTCCTTCACTGCTTCATTTAACAAGCAATTATGACTCCATCTAAAATATTCTAAGCTCTGTGTTTGGCTGTAGAGATATAAGTCGAGCATAAGTGTGAAGGATTTTACAGAACCATGAAGGAAAGACAAATAACTGAGGGATTTACCTATTGCACTCACTCAAGGAGGAATACCCATTTCCAGAATGATTCACTTTTAGACACTGAGATATCTTGCAGTATTTAAGATCGCCCAGTGTCAAATCTTTCAGTAAGGATTGCAGTGGAAATGTGGTGGTTAACTTTAGTTAATCTGAAAATCAATTTTACTGTTAAAATGTAATCTTTCTCCAGTTACAGTAAATTCTCATTCATGTGGATTCTACTGATTTAGATTTTAAGGAATTCACTAAGGTATCCATCTTTGCTATTGATTAAAATTTCTAAATATGATAATTCCTTCCTCTGTAGATTATAAACATCTTCATTAACATAATGAATCTGACTCAAAATTTAAGATTGGTTAGGTTAAGACAAATATATAAATAACTAAAATATAATGTCAAGATAGGAGAACTGTGAGAGGTGTTGATACTCAGAGAAAGAAGAGATTATATCCATGGGCAATAAGGAGATAGTATTTAAATTGTCAAGACCAGGGAGGATTGGTTGGGAGATCTTGGAAGGGGGAGATCAAATGTTCTAAGAGAACAATGTGTACTAATCAAGAGAAGAATGTGACCAACAGCCTGCCAGAAGGAAAGTACAGAATGTGCTTCAGACACTGCAAAATAGTTCAGTTTCATTAGAATGTAGGTGTGGGAGACATCTGTTGTTTTTGTCATTCAACCACCACAATCATTCATCCTTTGAGTAGAAAGATACCCCAAATTGTATTTGGAGAATAACTCCTCCCCTGCTGTTAAATCTCATCGGGTATGAGAGAGATTGACAACCTTCAGCTTCAAGGGTAGGCCCCAATTGGCCGAAGTGATTGGTTCAGTGATGAGCACGTGACCCAATTTAGACCAGTGAAAAGCAGACCAAGGACTTGTGTTTGAATGTGGCAAACATCTAGTTAGAACTCAACTGTGAGAGTTCACTTTCTGCTGGACTACTAATGGAGCCAGCACAGAAAAAAAGACATTCAATGATAGAGTGAGAGAGAAATTCCTTCCTAATGAAGACACTTCTGAAGCTGAAGTATTCCCTGAGTATTTCATCAATCAATCAACCAATTATTACTTTAACCAATAAATTCCCTTTATTTGCTATGCCAGTTTTAATAGGGATTTCTGTGTCTACTTAAAAATATGTTGCTCAAAGAGTTGAATCTGAAGATCTCAGAGGATCCACACTACCAAGATACTTTTTTGATTTCATGACCTGCTTGGGTTGGTCTTTGATGTAACTTGTGGACAGAATGAGGATGATGCTGGCGCAGATCCCTTCTGACCCTAGGAGGTATCTACAGTGTGTTGCCATGGAAAGAGCATGGACTTCAAATACATAAGGAATGTGCCTACTCCTTAGTGGCATGGTCTTTGGGCAAGTCACTTAATATCTCCTAATATGTATAATGGAAGTGACAGTAATTCTTATTTCATTGGATTGGGGAATATGAAAACTAAATAATATGTAAAGTTCCTGGCGCACAATGGGCATTCAGTAAAAGTTCACTCTTTTTTTTTTTTTGGAGATGGAGTCTCCCTCTGTTGCCAGGCTCCGACTCCCTGGTTCAAGGGATTCTCCTGCCTCAGCCTCCTGAGTAACTGAGATTACAGGCACGTACAACCACACCCAGCTAATTTTTGTATTTTAGTAGAGACAGTGTTTCACCATGTTGGCCAGAATGGTCTCAGTTTCCTGACCTCGTGATCCGCCCGCCTCAGCCTCCCTGTGCTGGGATTACAGGCATGAGCCACCACGCCTGGCCAAAGTTCACTCTTTTTATTATGTAAGGAAGCCAAAGAGGAGCAAGGCTTTTGAATTAGAGAGACCTGGGTTCAAATTCTGACTTTACTCTGGCTAGCTATATGATCCTCAAGTAGACAGATGGTTGATACAGGAAGACAGGGACCATGTCTGTCTTTATTCCTGCTGAATCTACAGTGCCCCTAATAGGCATTCGGTACATGTGTAAATTATTTAAATTATCTGAGTCTGAAATTGTTAAATTGAGATAATAAAATATGTAGTACAAGACTATTGTAAGGAACAAATAATATACATAAAACAACTCAGTGCCTGGCCCATAGTAAGTGTTCAGTAATAATAATAATTGCAGGTAATTTTTATTAAGTACTGACCACATGGCAGTCACTATGCTAAACTCTCTGCAGCCTGGGTAACAGAGTGAGACCCTGTTTCAAAAAAATAAGTACTTAAAAAATAAGCTCTCTGGATATGTTGACTCATCTGATTTGCAAAACCGTCTGTTTCCATTGTACAGGTAAATAAACTGTAGCTCTATTTTTATTATAATTGTCAGAAATACTTGATGCCACTTTGGGCCCCATGACTTGTGAATCCAGCTCTTCCTGTTCTAAATGTTTGGGACTCTCGAGGCATCTAATTTAGGTTCCATTAAATGATGGCTTCTCTTTTCTTTTTTGTATTATTAGGAAAAAATAAACGTTTATTTCTTTAAAACACAACGAAGACATTTCTCCCTGTCCTCCTCTTTCTGCCATGATGTCCAGAGAGTGAGGGTGGGCTGTCTGAGGTTCTGTTGACTGGTAGGAACCCTTTAATTCGAAGATGGCCAACAACTGAGTGAGCCAGCCCGCCTTTGCTCTATCCTGGCTGAGCTGAAGCAGCAAACAGGGGCTTCCAGCTCCCGTTCTTGTTCTTTCCCTGAGTTGCCTGCTGCCATCTGCTGGCCATATTAAGTTAAAATTATCATTACATTGATGTTTTCCAAGTTTCTAAATGAGGTTCCAGCTGCTTCTCAGTACTGCTTTCTGAGTCATCTTCAGCGGCAACCTAGGGGGCAGTGTTAGCAAACAGGACACCCTGGCAAGTTTCAGGCTAAGGCACTCAGGGAAAGGTGGCTCGAGCCTAATTTCCATTCCGGAACAAGGGCCTCAACGGTCAAATCAGAGACACTCTCAGACCATTATCTCCCATTCTACAAATGTGCCATCTTGTCCAGCCTCACGTTTCATATCCCCCGCCCATCTCCCCACCCATTGCTCTGACATCCTTTATCCATTAGGCTTGCACAAGACTCGTATTACCATGACAATCATCCACTTACAAATGTTTCTGGAAACAGTTCTGCATAGAAAAGTTAAAAGAATAGTATAAGAATTCCCTTGATCCTTCTCCAGAATCTATTTAAAAATTTTCAGTTGTGTCAGTAATTCCTTTGTAGCAAAGAATCAGTCCAGGGTTACACATTGCTTCAGTTGTCATTTTTTGTTTGTTTTTAGTATCTTTCAACTTGTAAATTGCCACCCTATCCTTGACCTTCACATTTTGACATTTTAAAAAGTTACACGCCAGGCATTTCGTAAAATGTCTCTCATTTTACATTGGGCTTGTCTGATGTTGTCTTATGTCTCAGTTCATGCATTTTTTTTTTTTTTTTTTTGGCTAAAATATAACAGATGCTGTGTCTTTTCATTACATCTTATCTGGTAGTACACCCTATTGGCCTGTTTCTGATGGTGTTAATTTTGGTCACTTTCTTTTTTTTCTTTTTTTTTTGAGACAGAGTCTCACTTTGTTACCAGGCGCCAGGCTGGAGTGCAGTGGTGCAATCTCCGCTCACTGCAACCTCCGCCTCCCAGGTTCAAGCAATTCTCCTGCCTCAGCCTGGCGGGTAGCTGGGATTACAGGCACACGCCACCACACCCAGCTAATTTTTTTTGTATTTTTAGTAGAGACAGGGTTTCAACATGTTGGCCAGGATGGTCTCAATCTCTTGACCTTGTGATCTGCCCGCCTCGGCCTCCCAAAGTGCTGGGATTACAGGCTTGAGCCACCGCGCCCGGCCAATTTTGGTCACTTTCACTAAGATAGTTTCTGTCAGATTTGTCCACTGTGAAGTTACTTTTTTTTTCCTTTTGTAATGGTGTTAGTTTCCTATTGCTTCTGCAACAAATTACCACAAACTTAGTGACTTAAAACAACACACTTTTAATAATCCTACAGTTCTGAAGGTCATAAGTCTGAAAGGAGTCCCACTGGGCTACAATCAAGGTGTCAGCAGGACTGCGTTCCTTCTGCAGGCTCTAGAAGAGAATCTGTTTCCCCGTTTTTCTATTCCTTGGCCCCTTCTGCCATTCTCAAAGCCAGCAGTGTCACAGCTTCAAATCTTTCTCAGACTCTGACCCCTGTTTCCATCATCTCATCTTCTCTGATTCTCTTGCTGCTCTCTTTCACTCACAAGGACCCTTGTGATTACCTGAGACCCACCCTGAAAAACCTTCCCGTCTCCTGCAAAGTCTCTGTTGTTAAGTAAGGTAACATGTTCACAGGATCTGGGGATTAGGATGGAGACATCTTTGAGGGGTTATTCTTCGCTCCTCAGCAACTCTGAAACTGTGGAAATTTCTGTTACTTACCCCACTTTCACACGTAAGTTTTGGCATCCTTTGATGCTTCTTGCCTAATTATTGCTATAATTATTACTGATGCCAAATGGATATTTTTTAACTCTGTAACTCCTTTTACATTTATTGGTTGGCTTTCTACTACACAAAGGAGTTTCTCTTCTCCCCATTTATTGAATAATTCATTTATTTATACCAAGGTGGACTCGTGGGTTCCTTATTTCGTTCAATAGATTATGCTTTATTACTACTGCCATTTTTTGACGTTTGAGTTGTTGAAGATTTGACTAGTGGGCGCCCCTTCAAGCTGCCTTGTGTACCCTTTTAACATGTCCTCATCCTGCTTGAATACCTCCTGATTTTTGGCCATAAAAAGATAAACAGTCTAGACTCATCTTGTAATTTCCTTGCCCCAATCCTGGAATCAGTCATTTCTCCAAGGAGGCCTGGTTCCTTTTGGTGGAGAGAGGGGTTTGCAAATCAACATCTGGGTACTAAGTGTCCTCATTGCTCCCAGTTCCTTTCAGTTGACAGAGCTGGGAAATACATGTATGTACACGCACACACATTCACATCTCTATTCTTCTATTTGTATATATTAAAAACTAAGAGTTTTCAATACCTCCAATTTCAGTTCAACACCCAAGGGTTTGTTCAAGGTTTTCTACTTTCCATTATGCTTCCCTTGTGAGACATCTGGCTTAGATTAACCTTTGTTATATTTACTTATTTGCTCAATCTTCCTATATATAGCCAATCTTTTTTTTTTTTTTTTTTTTTTTTTGAGACACAGTCTCACTCTGTCTCTCAGGCTGGAGTGCAGTGGCACGATCTCAGCTCACTGCAGCCTCCGCCTCCTGGGTTCAAGCTATTCTCCTGCCTCAGCCTCCCAAGTAGCTGGGGACTACAGGTGCTCACTAATTAATTTTTGTATTTTTTGGTGGAGACAGGTTTTCACCATGTTGCCCAGGCTGGTCTCAAACTCCTGACCTCAAGAGATCTGCCTGCCTCGAGGCATGAATCACAAAAGTTATAGGTGTGAGCCACTGCACCCGGCCTCTAACTCATCTCTTTGGCCCTGCCAGACTACCGCTCCTTCTTGTGTAGGCTAGCCCTGCTCAGGCCTATCTCCTCCACTCTGCCTGCCTTGTTTGGGCCAACCTAATGGCTTTTTGAGGAAGGAAGGGAGGAAGGGAGGAAGAGAGGGAGGGAGGGAGAGGGGAAAAAGGTAGGCAACAGTTTTGTTTTTTTTTTAAGGGAAGGAAAGAGATGATAATGTACTTTTGTAGTTTTTACTTTCTTAGAGTTTTAGAGATGGGGTCTTGCTCTGTCACCCAGGCTAGGGTACAGTGGTATGATCATAGGTCATTGCAGCCTCAAACTCCTGGGCTGAAGTGATCCTCCCACCTCAGCCTCCCAAGTAGCTGCAATTACAGGCATGAGCCATTGCACCTGGTCAAAACATCCTTTTTCTCTTTTTTTTTTTTAGATGAAGTCTCGCTCTGTCATCCAGGCTGGCGTGCAGTGGCATGATCTCTGCTGACTGCAACCTCTGCCTCCCAGGTTCAAGCAATCTCTCTTGCCTCAGCCTCCCACGTAGCTGGGATTACAGGCGCCTACTACCACGCCCAGCTAATTTTTGTATTTTTAGTAGAGATGAGGTTTACCATGTTGGCCAGGATGGTCATGAACTCCTGACCTCAGATGATCTGCCCACCTCGGCCTCCCAGAGTGCTAGGATTGTAGGCGTGAACCACAGTGCCCAGCCAATCACGTACATTTTTAATGGACCTCTTTTCACTATGGTAATAAATTCTTTGTTTGATGGTTATTTTCTCCACTAAAACTCCATGAAGGCAACAACCATGCCTGCTTTGCTCATTTATGGATTGAAACCCAGGGCCTAACACAATGGCTCTTTACGCCTAGCACATTGTAAGTACTTGAGGTTTGTGGATAAATAATTAAGTTGTATAAAACAACAATAGCAAAATTACAACTATTCAACAGTTTATAATACAACAGACATAAACAATTGCTAGTGTCTACATAGTGCAAATCATCTGTGAGCTTTCCAAACTAGAAACTGAATTATGAGACCTTTTGATGCTAAGGCTGAGTGCTCTGGGGTAGAGACATCTTACTTATTGAGCTTTTGTTGTTATTAAACATTTCTTTGGTTTTGAAGTCTTACATTGTTTAAAATAGATTTTTTTGAACTAAGAATTTCAATACAAAGGTGTACTTCAAGACAATTTCAAATATTACTGTCCTGTAGTATTTGGTAAAATTGATTTTGGCTACTGTCTTAAGCCACTCCTGTTGCTATAACAAAAAATGCCTTAGACTGAGGAGTTTATAAACAGTAAAGTGTATTGCTCACAGTTCTAGAGGCTGAGAAGTCCACAATCAAGTTTCTAGCAGATTTGCTGTCTGATGAGGTTTCTCTCTTCGCTCCACAGTTGGTGCCTTCTATTAATAGCTGTGTCCTTACATGGCAGGAGGGACAAGCAAGCTCCCTCAGGCCTCTCTCGCAAAGCACAGGCCCCACTGGTGAGGACCTGCTCTCACGGCCTGATCACATCCCAGATACCCCACCTCTTAATACTACCACACTGGGGACTAGCTTTCAACATACAAATTTTGGGAGGTCGCAAGCATTCAGACCATAAAAGTCACATAGGCAAGACAATGGTATGTTTCAGAATTTCGTTGTGAGAAATCACTGTTACCATACTTAGCAGCATGGCAACAAAATGGGTATATTCAGTTGCTACCAGGCCTGTCCCCTCACGCTCCTACAAATATTTGTTAAATAGCTGTAATGATTTGCCCCCAGCTTCTACCAGCAAATGTCAAAGCCAGTCATTACATTACATGTGTTTCCCCTTTCCCCTCTCTCTTTTCCTCTTAGACACAAAGACCTAATGCATTTGTTCTTTCCCCAAGTAAAAGGCATCCACTTTAGCGACTGATGGAAATAAACAGCTGGACTCTTTCAGAGGACACATTAGGAAGTAATGGAACACGCCGAAACACAGCTGTCGCGAGGGCTCAAAGTGGTTGCTCTGCACAAAGGCTACAACTTCAGTCATAAAGAGCCATGCCTTTTTGCTTTCTCAGAAAGCCTGCTGCTCAGGGGTTACTTTGGTTCTGTGGAAAATAAGCATAAGTGGTGCTGCCTCCCAGAAGTTATGGCATCAGCCAGGAGCAGGAAGGAGGCTGGTGCAAGAACTCAGAGGCTACTTTGGGTGCCAGAGCCTCTCAACCTCTCATTGGTCTCCGTGGTGAGGCCCAGAGTGCCCCCTCTACCTGGAATACCTAGCTGCAGCGTAGAACCAGAAAAGTATAAACTTGGAATCCTGAGGTCTACTGACTCCAGGGCCTGGGGGAAGCAATGAATTGACTTTTCCATTTCTTTTCTTTCTTTTTTTTTTTTTGAGATGCAGTTTTGCTCTTTGTTGCCCAGGCTGGAGTGCAATGGAGCGATCTCGGCTCACCGCAACCTCCACCTCCCAGTTCAAACAATTCTCCTGCCTCAGCCTGCTGAGTAGCTGGGATTACAGGCATGCATGCACCACCACGCCCAGCTAATTTTTTTTGTATTTTTAGTAGAGACGGGGTTTCTCCATGTTGGTCAGGCAGGTCTCGAACTCTCGACCTCAGGTGATCAGCCCACCTCAGGCTCCCAAAGTGCTGGGATTACAGGCGTGAGCCACCGCACTTGGGGACTTCTCCATTTTTAACTGTTGTCAACCTAAATAACAGAGAGAGACTGTCTAAAAGACAAGTTATTTATTTGGGAATAGAGCATTGCAATGGGAATATGCGTGCCATAGTAAACCATACACATATTCAAGGAGGTAAAGGAAGACAAAGGTTTTTAAAGGAAAAAATGAGAAGGATTACCTAATTGTTTTGAAATAATTATCCTTGGCTACAAAGATCAGTAACAAGGATGACGCCAGTTGGAGGTTGGACAGGCAGTTGCTGGGCAGATGTCCTTGCAGAAATATTTTTTGTGTAAGGTTGTGATGGCTTTTGTGCAAGGTTGTGTTTTTTTCCAGACTCTTTTTGTTATCAGGCACACAAGCATGAGAACCGTCTCTACATGGCCTTCCCTGGCTTTATATGTCAAGTTTTTTTTTAAAAAACATTAGTGACTCCATTTTGATTGTGATGACTTTCACACTGTCCCATCTGCAACTAGACTTCCTAATCCAATCTTTCTCAATCCTGGCTGACTTAGGAATGATCTAGAATCATTTCTTTAAAATACTAGTGCTCAGAAACTATGAGCAAATATTCTGATCTCATTGGTTTAGGAGGGGCCCAGGCATAAGTTCGTTTTAAAGAGTCCTGGCGATCCCTTTATGCAGTGAGGACCCACCCCCCACCTCCCCAGCTCCCCCTTGATCCTTATCCAGGTGTGTGATGGTACAACCAAAAACACACTGGAACCTGAGCTTTCCCTTGAGCTACAGATTCTCAACCTGGGTACACATTAGAATCATCTAGGGATCTTTCCAAATCCCAGTGCCAGGCTGCTTCCCAGATGAATTATGTCATACTCTCCAGGGTGGGACCCAGGATCTGTACTTTCCAAGTTCCTCAGGATATGCTGTTGGGTAGCCATGTTTGAGAGCCATGGAGCTAGCATGTTTCCGTAGGGTCTTCTGAGACACTCAAACTACCAGTGGTGAAGGACCAGCTTTGGGTTTTTTTATGTGTGTGCGTGTGTGGTCATTGTTTTTTTTAACTTTTAATCTTTTGCTAACTGACATTTTTGTGAAGTACAAAGAAATAAATCACTAGAAAAATAAGACGAAAAGCAGGCATACAAAATACAAACCCAGATTTTTTATTAGATTCAAAGACACCAATTGCTATCAACATTTTCTAAACAGTCTCAACTTCTGTACTTATCTTGTCATAGAGTATAATAGTTTAAAAACTGGAGCTGGTCTTTGGGCTACACTTTCAGTAACACCGTTCTGAGAAATACACTTACAAGGGATATAAATAGGTGTTGTGTGGTGGTGTGGGGAGGTGAGGATAAAAGAGATTTGATAAATACAGCAAATGATATCCTGTTTAGGACATCAAAGGCCCTAGGCTATTAATGACTGAGAAGTTCTGAGATAACAAAAACTGTTTAGCTTTATTTAATTCACTGTTTCCCAATGGGGTAGGATGGGAACACTCTCCTCACCCCAGCCCAACAATACCATTAACACATTTATGAAGTATCTTAGTATTTTTGGGCTACTATGACAAAAATATGATAAACTAGGTGGCTTATAAACTACAGAAATTTATTTCTCACAGTTCTGGAGGCTGGGAAGTCCCAGATCAAGGCTCTAGAAGATTTGGTGTCTGATGAGGGCCCACTTACTTATAGATGGCAGCTTCTCATTGTATTCTTACATGGTGGAAGGGGCCAACAAGCTCCCTTAGGCCTCTTTTATAAGGGGCCTAATCCCATTCACGAAGGCTCCACCCTCATGATCTAAACACCCCCTAAAGATCCCAGTTCTTAATAATGTCAGTCATTTTTGCATGGGTGATTACATTTCAACATATGAATTTTGGGGTAATACAAACCTTCAAAATATAGCATGAAGTGTAATCTATTTAATGATTTATTCTCAGTCATATGAAGCATGCTGACTCACCAAAAACGGAGATACATCTTTATCAAACTGTTCCAACATTGCCCTCCACCCCAGCTGTGCCTCATTCACCTGTGGCTTGACTCTCAGTGACTGGCATAAGCAGCATCCCAGCGACCAAGCTAGCGTTCTCCCTCTTTCTCATCTTGATATCCTGACAGTCACCTAGTCTGGCCAGCTCTTCCCCTAAATGTGTCTGAGTCTGTTCTCTTATGTGCACTGGTACTCCCTGGTTCAGGCATCCCTAAACATCATGGTTTCTCTCTCAGATAGTTGAAACATCCTTTTACTGGCCTCCCTGTCTCATGTGTCCAGCCTCCCTTGCTCTGTTCTTCACACTGAAACCAGAATGATTTTTCTAAATTCAAATCTGATCATGTCACTCCCCTGTCCATTGACTTCAGTGTCTTCACCCTGACAAATAATGCTTATTAGGATCTGTCTCTGCCTACCCCTCCAGCCTCAACTTTCATCACTCCCTGCTTACTCCACTGAACTGTTAGCAGTCACCTAAATACATGGAGCCTCCTCCAGCTGTTCCCATCTCCCTCTCTGACCCTGTCCTCTCTGGCTAATTCAGCATTCAGGGTCAGCATAGAGGTCCCCCTCCCTGGGAAGCTCTCCTTACCCACCCAGACTAGTGTCGTGTCCCTCTTCTGTGATCCCTTAGGATCACTCATCATACATACTGTGTTGTGATTGGCTGTTGACTTTATTTGAGGAATCATCTAGTTGAGCTCCTTCAGGGTAGGGTTTGTGTGTTTTTCATTGTTCTAGTCTTAGCACCTGGCCCCCTGCCTAGCACAGACAAGGTAATTCAGTACATACTTGTTGGGGCCAGGCATGATGATACACACCTAAAATCCCAGCTACTCAGAAGGCTGAGGTGGGAGGATTGCTTGAGCCTAGGAGTTCAAGTCCAGCCTGGGCAACATAGTGAGACCCCAACCCCCATCTTAATATATATATTTAAAAATACATACATACTTGTTGAATTAATTAATTAAGGAGCAAATTTATTGCATACCATTCTATTCCTGAACCACAGAGACCTTGGAGGAGCTCTGACGAATGACTTCAGTATCTCAGGAAGTCCCTAGTCCCAGCCCTGTACTTGTATTCCAAACATCATCATCAATCGTTAGTTACTTGAGGGCTCTGCATTATCCTTTTCCCAGAACTCTGACTCTACTCAGCTCCTTCAGCCTGACACCTCTGTTGGATCATCTGTCTGGTTTGTAGTTTAGGTTTTGCTTTTTTGAAGCTGCCTTTCAGATCATTCTTACGGTCGTCGTTCCCATCCTAAGGGGTATCTGGGATCACCATTTCCCAATTCTAAGATCAGCAATCTGGGCTCCCACTTTTCCTGGGAGGAGTAGGGCATCTATTGCTGAGCCACGGCACCTACTGAACACATTCCTCCAGGCCAGGTTGACCAGGTGAGTGCAGCAGACTTCCTGAGACTTTCAGAATCATAACTCTGCCAGGCTGGTTACTCTCTGTGCCTGCTCTCCCTCCCTTCTCTGCCCTGCTCTGTGCAGCACGCTGACTTCCACATACCATGGTTTTCTGATGGATTTAACTAGCAAGATACCAGCAGTGATCAGTGGTCAGAGGAGAGAGAAATCTGGAATATATTCCTTTCCTGCCAGGCTAGGGTTTTTGTAGTGCCTGAATTCCTCTGTAACTACAGCTATTGTGGGCTGGCTCTTTTCCAGGCAGGGCTCCAACTCTCACCAGCTTCTAGCAACACCAATCCCTGCCCTTGTTCCTTTCAGGTGGGGATTGAGGGTGGCAATGGCTCCTTGCTGATGTGAATCCCTGGATGCTTCATGGTTTCCCTTAACCCTGTCCACACCTCTGTGAATAATCCCTTGGTTAAACTCCTTTTAGTTCACCCATTAAATTCACCATCTGTGTCTTACCCGGCCCCTGTCTGGTGAGATCCTCATCTAGTACAGTAGCTTCACTTTACAGCACAGAGGTTGAACAAGTAGAACTGAGGTCTCCTGGACAAGTCCATGATCTTTTCCCTCCCAACTGTCGTCACCTCCCCTTGTTCCAGAATCTAGAGTCGAAATACTAAGCATATAATAGTAACAAATAGCTATCATTTGAGTTCTTAAAAAATATGCCACGAGTTGTGACAAGTGTTCTACATAAATGATTTCATTTAATTTTTACAGCAAGCCTGTGACACAACACTGTGAAGCAGGTTTTATTATTCTTATTTTTTTAAACGAACAACTTGAGTCTTAGAGAGATTAAGTAATCTGGCAGAAGTCATGCAACATAGAAATGGCAGAGCAGGGACTTTTGTCTGACTGCTTGACTCCAAAACAGGTACTTTTGTTTTTGAGATGGAGTTTTGCTCTTGTTGCCCAGGCTGTACTGCAATGGCGCGATCTCGGCTCCCAGCAATCTCTGCCTCCCGGGTTCAAGCAATTCTCCTGCCTCAGCCTCCCGAGTAGCTGGGATTATAGGTATGCACCACCACGCCCAGCTATTTTTTATTTTTAGTAGATATGGGGTTTCTCCATGTTGGTCAGGCTGGTCTCGGGTACCCGACTTCAGGTGATCCGCCCACCCCTGCTGCCCAAAGTGCTGGGATTACAGGCATGAGCCGCCTACCAGCCCCAAAGCAGGTACTTTGATAACTAGTGGGTTATTTGCTTTGAGATAATTCCATCACACTGACTTTTTGAGCTCACTGTCAATGTAAACTCCATCAACTGGTAGATGTAGTCTGGCTGTAGCCTGCTGGGAAATCAGAAAGACTGGAAAACCAGCCCAGGAAACAGCACTGGAATAAGGAGCACTTGAACAAAGGAGTTGGCAGAGATTCAGAGTTTAAAAGGAGATGATGGCATGTTAGCAAAAGAAAGGGCAGAACAGGTTTCAGGTAGAAATGCTGCAGGTAGTTTACATCATTCTCTTAAAAGTGACCACCCTCAGTGCCTATAAGGTTATGTAACAAGAGCCCTCGAGTTCCCCAAATGAAGTCAGACTTGTTCTTGGATCTTAAACAGTGGGAGAGCATATTTGACCACTGTATCTGCTGGGAGCTATTGCAGGGTGTCTAGGGCAGAGTTAAAATAAACATCTGCGTATCCCTGCTGTCTCCAGGTGAAGAAAAAGTAAACATGAGCCTTTGAATTAGGAAAGATCAAATATCTCTCCCCTGCAATTCTCTCTTCTCACATGGCCCAACAAGGGTCACTTTATTTTGTCACTTATTTGTTCCCCAATCAGAGTCAGAAACCTGAGTTCTATACTTTTTTCGGTTTCCTTATATATGTGTCTTGAACAAAGTAAGTGTTATTTTCTGCTGTTTAAAAAAATACATTTTTGTGGACAGAGAGAAAAAAATGAAAGAAAGAAAATTACCTTTAATCTCATCATCTAAAGAAAACCATCAATTGCATGTTGATGTATAATATGGTTTTTAAACTGTTTTCCCGAGAACTTGGAATATGGAAGTGTCTGGCCCATAGCACCCAAGAAAACACGTGGACGGTGTTTCAGGTTCCCCTTTTGGATTACAGCAAAGCTCTTCTCTTTACTTTCCTCTGTGATTTTGGGTTCCGCAGAAGATTTTTAGCTGCTTTAAAAAGGCGTGAAAACTGCTTACCTGCATCTTCCTTTTTAATGGCTTCCTACTATGTAGCTAGTTCATAATGTGTTAAACCATCCATCCAAAATTGGACAAGCTCTGTCTTCAGAGAGGTATCTGGAAGAGGACAACAAGAGGTGATCAGTCTGAGAGGATTTTAAACACTCTCCCAATCAACCACCATGGCATTTATTTTACTAGAGTTAAATTCAAAGCCCTCCAGTTCCCCCGACTCCTTCAAACGGTCACTCCTGTAATACCGCAGTTTCCTTTTCCATCAAATATTTGAGTAAATTCACCTCCATGAAAAATAACCATTTGAGGAAAGAAAAATTATAATATTTAACAAATATCTGCAATTTTTGCCCCTCCCAATGAGTTCAGAACTGTGGATAAAACCTATGCTTCTCCTAAAGATAGAGAGTACACTATTTTAAATGCTTTCCTAAGAAATATGGATAGTTTTTGGGAATTTTTTCTGGTTTTTTTTTTTTTTTGAGATGGAGTCTTGGTCTGTTGCCCAGGCTAGAGTGCAGTGGCATGATTTTGGCTCACTGCAATCTTTGCCTCCCGGTTTCAAGTGATTCTCTTGCTTCAGTCTCCTGAGTAGCTGGGATTACAGGCACCCACCAGCACGTCCAGCTAATTTTTGTATTTTTAGTAGAGACAGGGTTTCACCATCTTGACTAGGCTGGTCTTGAACTCCTGACCTCGTGATCCACCCGCCTTGGCTTCCCAAAGTGCTGGGATTACAGGCGTGAACCACTGCACCCCAGCTTTTCTGTTCTAAATTACAGAATGACGTTCTTGGTGTCAGCGGTATTTCTACACCATTGAATTAGCTGCAGATGAAGAAAATGGCCACCCTGTGTTATAACCATTTTCTGAAGCCCACTTTTTAATACGTTCGCTGGTGGGTGAAGTTGTTATCAATTATGTACCATCATAAGTACTTTTTAGTGGAGAACTATGATTTCAAAAGCACTGCACTGAAGAGGCATTGATTTTGGAAAGCAGTATTAAATATATGATGATGAAGCCATCACACCTGTAAGAAGCAGTGAATGTGCTCAACAGAAGTTGCATGTCTAGAGGGGAAGAAAACAGCTGGAGTCAGGGGAGGAGAAAGAAAAAGAGGAAGTATGGTAGCCAGTCACGATACTATTCCCTTCTTTCTGCCAGACCACAGTGCCTGTGAGGAGGTTCAGGCTGCACAGCCTTTCAACGCCTACCCTTAAGGCTTAGACCCCCGCCTTCCAGGCCAATCCCCATTAAGAGCATTTTATTTGTAGAAGGATAACTTTCAGATTTTTCCCTTTCTTTTTGGAAGTGGCAATTTCCCAATTTATGACTCCAGTTTTAGCAGTTTTGCCTCTACCCAAAATTGCATGGAGACATTTTAGAGGTTTAACTCATTTTGCAATACTAAATAGTTCCCCCTTTAATCGTTCATGTCAGATACCTATTAACATTTCTTATAAATTTATAAAACGATTCTGATCTGTCAGAAAAAAAAGCCTCTTTAAAATTCAGATTATTAACTTGCTGACTGTTCTCCATGTTAATGTGTTTTCTATCAGTCACTGCTGTCACAAAACTATTTGTACAAGGCTTAATATGCAGAAAGCAGTTTTATAGTTGTACACGTGGGAAATGTTTTTCTACACTCCCCCAATCTTAAAAATGCTGTCTGTCCTCCTCTTCTATTTGTTATGCTATCCTTTATCTTTGACCCTTCTTAGTCTCTTTCTTCTTAAGAGGCTGTTGACACTGTTGTGAGAAATGAGGCAGCAGTATGTGGAGTGGTTAAGAGCATGACTTTGAAATCAGGTCCGGTCTGTGCCTCAGGGTGGCCTCTTGCTAGCTATGTGACCTTAAGCACGTCAAAATCATCTGAGCTTATTTCCACAACTGCTGTGGAGCAACAGTGCTTTCCTCTGAGGCAACATCAAGGTGAAGCCCCTAGCATAGCCAATAATCACTGCTTTTTAAATTCTAGCTCTACACACACTTACACATACACACACACACACACACACACACTCAGAGAAACACACACAGAGAACACACACACAAACACACACAGAGAGAGAGAGAAAGAGAGAATATGTTATCTGTTGACATAGTGGCAAAACTACTGTTTGTCCATTATTTTCAGGGAAGAATGAGTTAAGAGCCATTTCTATTACTCACAGGCACAACAAAATAAAGAATTAAGAGAAGATGGAGATTGGAGATGGAAGTTTATCTTCATCTATGGTACTGGAAATACACTAGCTTTGTAGAAATCATGAGTATTGAATAAAAATTTATCTAGAGAAGTAAATAATGTGCCATGAGGTATAAGATATCATTAGACATTGCTATGGACTGAGTGTCTGTATCCTCCCCAAATTGATATGTTAAAACCTAATATTAGGAGGTAGGGCTTTTGGGAGGTAATTATGTCATGAGGGTGGAGCCCTCATGAGTGGGATCAGTGCCTTTCTAAGTAGAGATGCAAGAACTGGCCCCCACCTACCTCTGCCATGTGAGGATATGATGAGAAGGTGGCCATCTGCAAACCAGGAAGAGAGCCCTCCCAAGACACTTGCTGCCAGTGACTGATCTTAGACTTCCCAGCCTCCAGAACTGTGAGAAAAAAGTTCATTGTTTAAGCCACCCAGTGTATGGCATATGGTATTCTGTTATAGTAGCCTGAACTGTCTAAGACAGGCATTGTAAAAATTATTTCTCATGGTCTTCCATTTATAAATACTCTTAGTTAATTACAAATCAGATTTCAGACAGGCATGGTAAACATGAAGCTATAGGCAGTGAGCTGGTAGGGTGGTTTGTGCCTATAATCCCAGCTACTTGGGAGGCTGAGGCAGGAGGACTGCTTGAAGCCAGGAGCTGGAGACCAGCCTGGGCAATGGAGAGATTTGGGATTTTTCTGTTTGTTTCTTTTTTAACTTTTAAATGGTTCTTTATTCATAAACTTGACACAAGTTTACAAAATTTACTGTACATTGTCAAATAAATCTGTAATGAAAAGTAAAATCCAAAAACAAAACATGCCAAATGTGCAGCTATCAATCTGTTTGCCATCAGGATATTAAAGAATTCAATCATGTATTCAAGATTTAGCCTCAGGTTTAAGGAACTTTAATGCTTTAAATAATTCTGCCTTGTCACTTGGTATCTGAGCAACTGGCAATCAGAACTTTATGCAAATGTAACCAAGTGAACAAGAACACCAGAAATAAAAATAAAAATAAATTAGCTGGGTGTGGTGGTGTGCACCTGTAGTCCTAGCTATTTGGGAGGCTGAGGTGGAAGGACTGCTTGAGTCCAGGGGGATTTGAGGCTGCAATGAGCTATGACTGCACCACTGCACTCCAGTCTGCACCGCAGATTGAGACCCTATCTCTAAAAAAATTAAAAACTAAAAGCACTGTTAAAAAATCAGTGACTATTACTCCAGACCTAACCCACGCTGAACAGAACGTAACAAATATGAGATAATGCCTGCTGGTGTAGCAGAGAGAGGGGCCCTGGAGGCTGGGTAAGGATCTGGCTCTACACCTATCTGCTCTGGGGTCTTGGGTAAACAACTTGAACTTTCCTCATCTGTAACATATGGGTAGGTGTAAATATCTCACAGAAGCGGATGTACCTGCCCCTAGGCCTGGTCCATGGAGAGTACTCAAAAGTGTTAGCCCCTCCCTTCCGAGAGTATACAGTTTTATGAAGAGAAAAATTGAAAGTAATGGCAAAAACTGCAATTACTTTTGTACCAACCTAATAATTAGAAAATATAGTTCAGCTGCTAGGATGCTTAATGAAACGGAGGGCAGAGAGGGAGAAATGGGCACTTCCAGAACGGTGAGTAAAGGCTCTGGGAGGAGGCGTCAAACATGGTAAAATGGTGGTGATGGGAACAGTATCACCAACCCCCACCCCTCACCACCCCAGATACACACACACACACACACACACACACACAATCCAATTTTCTACCTTAAGTGAAGGAGGCCTACATTTGGGCACTGGAACTTCCTAAACAGCATGATGCCATCCAGAGCTCTGCCATTGTTTGCTTCAAGATAGAATGCTTTGGCTTGTGAATTCTAAGCAGCAGGCTGACTCGTGCAAAATGCCTCAGTTTTCCCTTCCAGAAAGCCAATAAGCTGAATATACTCAGGACCAAGAGGGAAGGCCCCATCTCGTTGCTTTCCACTCCATGACACCGGAGGAGTCTCCTGTTCCCCGGCGTTAGAACCAGCACCTCCTTCTTGTCTTCCACAGTTATATTTCAGTTTTTAAAAAGCCAAAGAGTGAGGGTGCTTCAAACAAAACACACCTCCTCTGCTGTCTCCTTTAGTCTGGTAACTCCCATTCTTTCCTCTTCTTGCCTGCTTTGGAGCCCAAAATAAGTTCAGCTTCCAGCAACGGAATCTCATTGGCAAATCATAGCAGCCCTGAGGCACAGCACACGGCTGCCCTCTCTCCTGGTTAATTTTGCTTTCCCTGCACTGCACTGCACTCTGAGGCTGTGCTTTTACTTCTCTCTTCTTTCCAACTGCAGCCAAGGAAACACTCACGGGAGGAGAAACAATCCTGAGAAGCTAATTGAGGACCAAATTGGGCTTTTGAATCTAAGCAGTATGTGTTAACACTCATGCCCTCTGCAAATGGTTTCTGAAGCCACAAAAGGCTTTCTTTCCTTAGATTACTCGCTGTAACAGCTAGACATTTCTATCTGTTCCAGGGTATCAACAAAAGAAAGGACTGTGGTCGCATTCCCTTTTCTCCAGAGAGCAGAAAATCGAGTTAGAGGGAAAAATACTCATAGATGTGCTTCCAGAAGCTCCACTTGCCAACCCTGATGTGTTGCAGTAGGAATATCAGCAGCCTCAGACAGGGCCTCATGGGCCACCGCAGTGAGAAACAACGGTCCCTGCTTTTTACAAGAACTGGTCCCAGAGCAGTGGGGGAGTGGGCAAGGGTCATCAAGGAAGCTCATTCTGTTGGGGGCTCCCAGTTTTCCCAACATCACGGGTCTTCTGAGCAATAAGCAGGTGGTGAAACAGTATGAAACCCTGCCACTTGGAACAGCTGAAGGAAAGCAGGTCGGCCATGCTCCAATGCGAAAAGCATTCTCATGGAGAAGACAGATTAGGCTTATTCTAAGTGAACTTGGACCAGAGAGTGGGATCCACCACTAGGGTCTAGATTCAGATATCAGTATTCTAAAAGACTGAATTGTTCAAAGGAAAGGATTATTCTAGGAGGAAGAAGCATTATAAGAGAGACTGTACTTACTGACCAACTTTCAAAGCCTCTGCCAGTCCTGAGGTTCTATGTCTCACTTCTCAAACACTCCCGTTTTGGTTTGGACACCACACAATATTCTATGAGCACATTCTATGTGGCCCAGTAGGTGTCTTGGGCTAAACTGATGAACTCATCTCTGTCTCTATCTCTCTCTCTCTTCTCTCTCTCACACACACACATACATACACACACACAGAGAGAGCCATAGTGATTGATTCAATAATTACTGGGCACATCCTTTAAAGTAAATCATAATAATTTTCTAGGAATATAAAAACAAATGTCCTCTTTCTTTTATGCCAGATAACAGTAAGGAAGAAAAGGGTCTTGATTGCTGTTGGCAGATATTTTTGGAGGACCACTCCACAAGCCATCTTTAGGAGGAAGGCAGCGATGGAGGAAGAAAGGAAACAAGGTCCTTGGTGACGTGAAGTCATACCTAAAGCTAAATCTACCTTTGGACCGTTCAGTGCAAACATCAATCAAATCTCTTGATTGTCTGAATGAGTCTTAGTTGGGGTTTCTGTTATTTGCAAATAAAAGCATCTTAACCAATGTAAGGACAATAGTGAGACATGTAAGTCTCAGTCCTTGACCTCAAAGAAAGAGCTTCCAGTGTAGCTGGGTAGATGAGACATTTTTATAGGATAAATAGAACAACACAGAAGAGGCATACAGATATCAGACACGACCACATAAGATACAGTACCGAATGGGTGTCACAAAACCACGACAAACCATAGGAAAGAGAAAACAATGCTGTAAGCTACTCAGGGAAAGGCACTGTGTCCTGTCTTTCTACTTCCTTATTTCTGTTAAGCAGGGCCAGGCCTCCTTAAGAGCATGGTCTCTGGAGTCAGATTGCATAGACTTAATTCCCAGCTTGTCTTAAATCCCACTTAAATTGCGTAGACTTAAATTCCATTTGCTAGTTTTGTGGTCTTGGGCTAGTAACTTTTCTGCATCTTAATTTCCTGATCTGTAAAGTAGGTATTAAAAAACAGTAATTACCTCTTCCTCTTGTAAGAATTGAGTGAGTGACTACAACAGTGCCTGGTACATAATCAACATGCAGTAAGTATTCACTTTGACCTTGATTCAATAAACAATTTTTGATACCTATGATGTACCAAACACTGTGTTTGAGATAGAATCATAGTGAATAAAACATAATCTATGTCCTTAAGGAGGTTATGGCCTCCAATGAAAGATACAGACTAGTGAACGGGCCATTGAAACATGTGGTAAATGGGCACAGGAAGGATGTATTAGTTAAGATTTTGGCCTAGAGAAACAAAAAACAACTGAGCTCTCTTAAACAAAAGAGAGGATTTTAAAAAACATAAATGTAGCAGTATGTCAGAATAGGACTATGATAGGACCAGGAACTGGAGAGCCACTGGGAGCCCAGAAGTAGTCCTTCTCTGCTGGTGGGCTACACTCTTCTTTCTCTGCAGACTGGGCTCCTGCTTCTTTGTCCCCACAGAGGGGATATGACTACCCCACAGCTCCTTCCTGGATTTACATATTGAAGCCTGACCAGGAGGCTGGATGGCTTGTTCCTGTGCCAAATTCTTGGGAAGGGGAATCTAGTTGGTCTCCTTCAATGAAGATTTAATGGGCACGGTCATAGTAGAAACATGGCTCTGGGGCCAGTGACTGTAAATTGGGGGAGTGCGCAAGTGGGGCTCAGTTCTTGAAGAAGGAAGTTGGCTCATGGGCTGATTAGGTACTTCCAAAGGTGTCAACTCCTGGAGGGACTCTAACCAGACTTGAGTCAGAGGACGCTTCCTAGAGGAATTCATGTCTAGGCTGAGACTTTGAAGACTAATGAGAATGAACAGATAAAGGGATGAGAAGAGAATATTCCTGTAATTGCAAGAAGCATGAGTAGAGAGAAGGGGGCATCTCTGGAGATCTCCAGGGAGGCCAAGGACAAGAGATGAGCCTGGGAAAGTGAGCAGAGGGTAGATCACAAAATGTCTTGCAAGCTTTACCATGTTGGGACTTTGCTGTGAGTTCTGAGGGAATGTATTAAAGATTTAAAAAGAGAACTCACTTTTCTTTACAACATTGACACCATCAAATGTTTTGTTGGACAAATTATTCTGGGAATAATATGGAGAATACGTTGGAGTTGGGGAAAATGGAGGCACTGAGGTAATTTAGGTGAGGGGGGGTGTTGGTGGTCTGAACTAAGGTAGTAATAGTAAGAAGAAAAAAGTTGTGTTGATCTTAGGACACCCACATTACACAGTGCCTGATTTATATTAGGATGTTTGGTGAACGATAGCAACACAGAAATCAGATAAACTGGAGTGGCTCCCTCTAGTTCAGATATTTCTTGTTGCTTTGGTGATCAATGGCACTAGAACAGAGGAAGGGCTGGTAAATTCTGGCTGCAGGTCAGCACTGCTGAAAGATGTATTAAAGGCCCTTTCTCCCACTGCCATTTGTAACTCTTTACACCCCTTGATGTGCCAGGGAAACTTCAGCTCTGTAACTCAGGAAGGAGAGAAGAATTACGGTTGAGGGCCAGGTTGAGAGGAGGAGGAGAAAGAAAGGCAGAAGGAGAAGAAGTGGGAGGAGTGATGAATAGGATAGACGGTATAGATCTCCTTCCCAACTTGGTCTCTTTGTTTGGAAGAAACTAAAGGAATTATTTTCAAGTGAGTCTCTGAGACTTGGGAGTGGGTGAGGCTGATGACAGCTGCTCACAGAAAATGGTGTGGGAGCCAAGCAGAAGAACATGTTGTCTGCTGTGGGCCTCTGCAGCTGACAGTGTTGCATGGGCCTACTTGGAGTTCCCATTTCAGAAACACCTGGGGAGAGAGGAAGGGGACTTAAGGGGAAGCCCTGAGTTCTGGTTTCGGTGTATGTGTTTGCGTATGTGCATGTAGCCATGCAGAGAAGGTGGCAAGGGAGATCGTGTTCTTGTGATTTGGGTAGAACTCTGAGGAACCCCTCATTTTCTAGTTACAGGCTGGAGGTTTGGTTTTTCACACAGATAATCTGGTGTTCAGGAAACATAGAGAACATCCTGAGCAAGTAATTGAGTTTAAATATTTTCCATTTTGTGCACATGTCACTTGAGGGGGAAGTATTTTTGCTCAATCTCTGGGTGCACAGGACATACTACCATGCCGACGTGGCCTCAGTATGGATCTTCCAGAGGCCTCAGAGCAGCACAGCCGAGCTGGACCATTCATAAAGTTCCCCCAGGCTCACAATAGGGACTTACTAGCAATTCAGGGACATAGATGTTTCTCTTTTATAAATCTGACAGTGTGGTCCATCTTCCTTCTTTTTTTTTTTTTGGTATCTAGAAATCCTCCTTTTTTAAAAAAAAAAAATGAGATGGAAATCTCGCTCTGTTGCCCAGGCTGGAGTGCAGCAGCAGATTTCGACTCACTGCAACCTCTGCCTCCTGGGTTCAAGCAATTCTCCTGCCTCAGCCTCCTGAGTAGCTGAGATTACAGGGATCTGCCAATATGCCTGGCTAATATTTTTTTTTTTTTTTAGACAGAGTCTTGCTCTGCTGCCAGGCTGGAGTGAAGTGGTGTGATCTCGGCTCACTGCAACCTCTGCCTCCCAGGTTGAAGCGATTCTCCTGCCTCAGCCTCCCAAGTAGCTGGGACTACAGGTATACATCACCACACCCAGCTAGTTTTTGTAGTTTTAGTGGATATTGGGTGTCGCCATGTTGGCCAGGATAGTCTTGATCTCTTGACTTCATGATACGCCCGCCTCATCCTCCCAAAGTGCTGGGATTACAGGCATGAGCTACTGTACCAGGCCAAGAAGTCCTCTTGTAAGGTAAAACATGTTCGTTAGTTTTTTTTTTTAAACACGTTAAATCAATGCTTTTGAAAGTAATCTAGGATTTAGGCCAATACTTTGTAAAGGCCTCTATTTAATTATAAAAAGTTCTAAATATACCTTTAAAAAGACATAATGAAATATTTGACCAGAAATTTCCATTCATTTTGCAAAAAGATCATTTACCATCTTGCCATCTTATATAGTTAATACATTTACTTCTGATGGCAAATGTACTACTCAAGACCCCTCAACTGTTTGGAAATAGAGATTTCTTTTAGAAAAGCAGCTGCCTTGTGCTCTGAGTACTTCGCAGCTAATCTTGAGGAAACTCCTTTGAGGAAGAATCAAATCTGGATATTTTTTCATAGAAGAAAGAGTTCCTTTGTTTTATGAGGAAGTTGGTGCATTGAACTTGGGTTCTGTGACCTTGAGTATAATAATATTTCCCACTAAATGGGAATGTTTTATTTTGTTTGATTTTTCAAAAATGTCTTGAGTGTCCTGTCCATATCCCTTGGATGCTACCATTTCGGTAAACTCCAAGATCTCCCGTGGTTGTGTCTGTCTCTTCATGAACAGGAACTTTGTCCAGCACTGAGAAAAGCTGCCATGTAGGTGGCAGGAAGTGCTGGGAAATTGATACTACCCAGGAGCAGTCCTCAATTAAGGCTTGATAGGAATTGGTGTATAAATACCCCAGCTCCCCCCAGTTTGAGTGGGATAATTCTGACATACTTATTTTCTGCTCTGTCTTGCAGTTTCTCTGTGGATTGAGCTCCATCGCCGCCCAGGATGTAGCAGGCTTAATGACCACCCTTTGGTGACTGCCTTCCATTCCCTCTCTCACTTCCTCACTTCCCTTCTAGTAGTCCCTGCACCTCTCAAATAAGCTATTCTACTCAAATCTATGTCCTAGGGTCTACTTCTGGGGAAACCAAACTAAGACAGGCTCATTTGTTTAAAACGGGATCATTCTGCTACATGCTGGTAGAGTATCAAAGCATAATTTCCAAACTGCTATAAAGATAATTCTCATACAAATAGATGCATGTGTCAACGTTTTATTTAATTCATTTATGAGGGAACTGGCAGAATAACAAAGCTGATTCAATGTATATAATCAATGAAAAAGAAATGCTGAAATAAGACTGCTAAATTAGATGTAAAACTGCTTAATGTCCTACAGGGCAATTACATCAGAAACTTTGAGTTGTTATCACTTAGAGGAACAAATGTCATTATAACTTACCAGTTTTCCACAGCGATAAACTCTAATTTTACAGACTAGAAAGGGTCTGGGTCCCTGATTAATTAGTACTAGTAATTCAAACAATGTTAGACCCTACTCTCATTAGATGGGGCTTAACATGATCAAGGGTTGCCCAGTTATCTTTTTTACTTATTTCCAAGTTTGGAATCATTTTTGGAGCAACACAAGACTTTTTTTTTTTTTTCTGGAGGCCGAGTCTACTCTGTTGCCAAGGCTGGAATGCAGTGGCATGATCCCAGCTCACTGCAACCTCTGCATCCTGGGTTCCAGTGATTCTCCTGCCTCAGCCTCCTGAGTAGCTGGGATTACAGGTGTGCGCCAGCTAATTTTGTATATTTGGTAGAGACAAGGTTTCACCATTTTAGTCAGGCTAATCTCGAACTCCGGACCTCTGGTGATCTGCCTGCCTCGGCCTCCCAAAGTGCTGGGATTACAGGCACGAGCCACCACGCCCAGCCAACGAAGGAGTTTTATGGTGGCTTATAAGTAATCTGTGGGCTAATGAATGTGACATTCTTAGTGGCAGATCAGTAAGTGAAATGTGTGTGTGTTTGTATATATTTTGAAACACTCGTTTCACTTGGTTGGAACAACAAAATATGTTTTGAAGACATTTTAAAAATTAGAAATGCAGCACATTTTGATATTGAATAAAACATGTAACATAAATTATCAAAACAAACTTCCTCTGTCATGTAGGAGTTTTGTCTTCTGTTTCAGTTTTTATTAAGTGTATCTAGCATTCTGATGAAATTATCTGGAAATTCTGGATCTGGAAAGTGGTTACAGATATGTCCAGATTTTCCTTACTGAGAAAGAATCTTTAGGAAAACATCTGTTATACTAGTATACATATTCATTTGGGGTTTTTTTGGGGGGGGAGGGTGGGCGAAGATCGGAGTCTCTCTCTTTGCCCAGGCTAGAGTGAAGTGGCGTGATCTTGGCTCACCACAACCCGCGTCCCTGGGTACAAGTGATTCTCCTGCCTCAGCCTCCCGAGTAGCTGGGATTACAGGTGCCCGCCACCACGTCCAGCCAATTTTTGTATTTTTAGTAGAGACGAGGTTTTGCCATGTTGGCCAGGCTGGTCTCAACTCCTGACCTCAGGTGATCCACCTGCCTTGGCCTTCCAAAATGCTAGGATTACAGGTGTGAGCCACCTTGCCTGGCCGATTCATTTGGGTTTTTTAAAAATTGCTGATTATTGGTTGTTTCAACTAGCCCCATGGTGGTCTTACAAAGGAAGGAAGGAAGGAAGGAAAAGAGAGGGAGGGAGGGGAAGGAAAGAAGGAAGGAAGGAAGGAAAGAAGGAAGGAAGGGAGGAAGGAAAGGAGGGAGGGAGGGAGGGAGGGGAAGGGAAGAAGACATAAATCACCGTCCTCTGAAAAATGTACTTAAATATTTTTTCTTTTATATTTTTATTTTTATTTTTATTTGAGACAGAGCCTCGCTGTGTCCCCAGGCTGGAGTGCAGTGGTGCAATCTCGGCTCACTGCAACCTCCACCTCCTGGGTTCAAGCAATTCTCTGCCTCAGCCTCCCAAGTAGCTGAGATTACAGGCACCTACCACCACGCCCAGCTAATTTATGTATTTTGGTAGAGACGGGGTTTCACCATGTTGGCCAGGCTGGTCTTGAACTCTTGACCTTGTGATCCACCTGCCTCGGCCTCCCAAAGTGCTGAGATTACAGGCGTGAGCCACTGCACCAGGCCAAATTTTTTTTCCTTAAAAGAATCTCAATGGACATCTTTAA
The DNA here is from genome assembly GCA_036589455.1 of Ateles fusciceps. Lineage (NCBI taxonomy): Eukaryota > Metazoa > Chordata > Mammalia > Primates > Atelidae > Ateles > Ateles fusciceps. The sequence continues at coordinate 942,115 of JAZHEH010001331.1, read as the reverse complement.
GACCACAATACCTTTTTCTTCCCCACTTCAAATTTTGATCAATGATGTCAAAAGATGAAGATAATAAATTTCTTCCATCCTCTTGTATTTAGAGAGCCTGAAGGGCTGTTCCATTATCAGCTAATAAGACCTACCTGGACACTGCCACGTCTGGTTAAACACTCAATTTGAAAAATCAGCAAAGATAAGCTGCTCTCTGACATGAGGACATTTGGAGTGGAATTTCTTTGCATATGGCGAGGAATTAAGTGGAGGTAGTTTCAGAGACCATCTCAAAGCCTGAATTCAAATAGGCTCTTCTTTCTCTTGATCTCTTTGAAAGCCAGCAGCCCCTGAATGCTGGCAGCAGAAGGGAGCATTCTCTCTTTGTAAATGGAATGACCTGATTTTTATCTCTAGTTGGATTCCAGGAGGAAGCATGATGTCATTTCAACCACTGGCCAGAAACCTTCTTGCTTAATGAGCACTTTGAGCTTACTGGCAGCCAAGAAGGCCTTTGTTTACTGTGCTTAGAAACTAGGGTCAAAGATTCTTTCTCTGCCTCTTAGAAACAAAGGGACAGGCTTGCTAACCAGGCCTCGTCTGCGAACAAGTCTCAGGCATGGCAGACAGATAAATACAACCGGCTCCCAAAAGGTTACAAAGTCTAAGAGGTCAATAGGACAGGAAAGAGAAAGAGCTGAAATGCCAACAAAGATGAGTTTTTGTGTGTGTAAGTCCTCCCTACCTGACCCCCGGGTGTGTGTCAGCCAGGTGTCCTGTGGCAGGTGCATGCCACTCTCCCTGCCTGCAGCTCCCACCGGCTCCTGCCTGGCCCCACTCTCCACCCCAAAGCTTCCCTCAGCTGTTTGAGCAGTTGCCATGGGGCTCAATAGCCTCCCCCCACTGGCAGCTGTTGAGATGTATTCTCAGGGTGGAAACAGATTTCTAGAACTGTGGTTACTAACTGCTGAGGGCAAAACCAGAAATATAAGGAAGAGAAAAATATGCAATGAGTTTATTTCTATTTGTGGTGCATAGCAAATTAGATATTAGGTGAAAGAGGCTGAGTATTAAGGAAAACACAGTGAAGCCCGTTTTCTAATTGAAATAGTGTAAGCCCTCTGATAATTTTTCTTCTTAAAAACAGCTTTATTGAGGTATAATTGCCATATAATGAATTGCACATGGTTAAAGTATACAGTTGGAGAAGCTTTGACATATGTATACACTTGTGAAAAGTCCATCACCATACTGACGTGTCCACGTAGGGTTGTCAGTTGTAACAAATGCACCGCTCTTGTGGGGGGAGATTAATGGTCTGGGAGGATATGCATGTGTGTGTGTTGGTGGTGTAGGAACTCTCTCTACTTCCTCTCAATTTCAATTTTGCTGTGAACACAAAACTGTTCTAAAAAGAAAGTCTACTTAAAAAAAGATTTGTAAAAAAGCTCATCACCACAATCAGGATTATCATCGTTAAAAGTTTCCTTCTGACACTTTGTAATCTTTTCTCTCCAGGGCCAGTTCTTCCCACACTCACTTTTCCCCCATCCCCAGGGGACCACTGATTGGCTTTTTGTCACTAAAGATTAGTGGTATTTCCTAGAGTTTTATATAAATGAAATCATACATTCTGCACTCTTTTTTTGTCTTTTTCTAGAAGATGTGTTGTGCTTATCAGTAGTTTATTTTTTTTATTGCTGAATAATATGTCATTTGTGGAATACAAATGCCATATAATGAATTGCATGTGGTTAAAGTATACAGTTTGAAAAGCTTTGACATATGTATACACTTCTATACCATAATGATATGTCAATGTAAGGTTATGGCTATTCCACGATTTGTCTATTTACCTGTTAACAGGCATTGTGTTATTTGGGTTTTTTGATTATTATAAGTTATTATAAACATTCGTGTACAAGTCTTTGTACGGACATACACCTTCAGATCTCTTGAGTAAATACCCAGGAATGAATGGCTGGATCATATGGCAGGAATATATAATTATTGTGCCCCTGCTGAGTGTAGTGGCACAATCTTGGCTCACTGCAACCTCCATCTCCCAGCTTCAAGCCATTCCAGTGCCTCAGCCTCCCAAGTAGCTGGGATTACAGGCATGCACCACCATGCCCGGCTACTTTTTCTATTTTTTGTAGAGATGGGGTTTCACCATATTGGCCAGGCTGGTCTCAAACTCCTGGCTTCAAGTGATCCACCTGCCTCTCCCTGCAAAAGTGCTGGGACTACAGGCATGAGCCACTGTGCCTGGCCTGGAATATATTAAATTTTTAAAGAAATGGCCAGACTGCTTTCCAAAGGGATTGTACTATTTTATATTCTCACCAGCAATGTATGAGGCTTCCAGTTTACCCCCTCATCAACAGTAGATATGGTCACTCTTTTTACTTTTGGACATTCTAATAGACATGTAGTAGGAGTACATTGGGTTTTAATCTGAATTTTCCTAGTGATTACAGATGATCATCTTTTTCTATGCTTATTTGCCATTTGTGTGTGTGTATATATATCTGTATACATTTGTGTATATTTCGTGTGTATATTTCGTGTGTATATATAAATCTTTTGCCCATTTCAAAAGCTAGGTTGTTCATTTTTTATATATTTCTTTGTATATTCTGAATATGAGTCCTCTATCAGATACAGTATGTTATGCAAATATTTCGGTCTGTGTCTTATTTTTTCATTCTCTTCATAGTGTCTTTTGAAGAGCAGAAATTCTTAATTTTGATGAAGTCCAATTTATTAGCTTTTCTGATAAAATTTCTAAAAGATGACAGCAATATTTAGGCAATGTGATGGACTTGACATAAATTTTTTTTCTTTCTTGAGACGGAGTCTCGCTCTGTCACCCAGGCTGGAGTGCAGTGGCTTGATCCTGGCCCACTACAACCTCTGCCTCCCAGGTTCAAACAATTCTCTGCCTCAGCCTCCTGAGTAGCTGGGGTTACAGGCACCTGCCTCCATGCCCTGCTAATTTTTGTATTTTTAGTAGAGATGGGGTTTCACCATCTTGGCCAGAGTGGTTTTGAACTCCTGACCTCATGACCCACCCACCTCAGCCTGCCAAAGTGCTGGGATTACAGGTGTGAGCCACTGCGCCCGGCGACTTGACATAATTTTAAGTGCCTTCTTGGATCTGTGATTTTAAAAATTCTTTTAAAAAATAGTTTATTTACTTTTTTTTCTCCACACCATGATTTTGTAACATCTGTGGTTTTTAAATATGGCCTGGCAAGTTCTTTTCTGGTCAACCTCATTACCACTACAGTCAAATAGCTAACAGATACCCAGGTTCTGGTGCATGTCTACTTAATTCAAGCAAAATTTGATAAAGCAAAATTATAGTATCACAAGGAAATCTGGACTAAATTAGAAAAGTATGGTGGTGAGATTTTTGTAAATGCAGCTCCAGGAGGGAATAAAGCCACTGAATTGGGTTTCTGGGGTGTATAGGGAAAATAATTTTGTCTTCAACCACTGGGGATAATAAAGACCAGCAAATTAGGTCCAAATCATCCATGAATCAGGGATAAAATACTCGAATTCTGCCATTGGGGAAGGAGTGAACCATGGCTGTACACAGGCGTTGGCTGCCTCTGCACTGCAGCAGGAGAAATTCTCCAGCTGCCTCCACAGGAAGCCAGAGCCTTACTGCTATATTTTAAACTACATATAAATTAAAGACCATGTCTAGGCTGGGCTCACACCTATACTCCCAGCATTTTGGGAGGCCAAGGCAAGAGGATCACTTGAGCCCAGGAGTTCAAGACCAGCCTGGGCAACATAGCAAGACCTCATCTCTTAAAAAATAGAACAGAATTAGCCAGGCATGGTGGTGTGTTCCTGTAGTCCCAGCTACTTGGGAGGCTGAGGTGGGAGGATTGCTTGGGCTCAGGAGGATGAGGCTGCAGTGACCCGGGGCTGCACCACTGTGCTCCAGTCCGGTAGACAAGAAAAAAAGACTATGTCTATACCCAAATAATGAAAATATCACCTAACATTGCTAGTGCTTATGCTTGCTAGGGGAAGATGTTTTATCATAGAACCTCACGTAACCCCCCAACAACCCTGTGAGTGGGTACCGTTATTGTCTCATTTTATGGTTGAGGAAACTGAAGCACAGAAAGGTTAAGAGAGAAGTAAAGCCGGACAGTTCCGTTGACTTCAGGGTCTGTGCTCTTCTTTCCCATTCTCTACTGTCAGTTTTCGTGGCAACTACATAATTCAACTCTTTCACTTCTGTGAATGGTCTTTTAGCTAACTGGATCTTATTTACTTTAGTCTATTTCCTATGTGAATCTATTTACTTAAATAGGAGATAGAAGAAGTCAGCACAAGGACCAAATCTGAGCACAGTGGTATGAGCAATGCTTCTTGTCTTGGGCACAAAGCATTCTTGTGTTCCCCCACCCCGGTACGGCAGCTCCTGCATGCCATGCACATGGAACTGCCCTCAGCTTTGCACTCCTCTGTGAGGGCGGCTTGGAAGCCTGTCTCCCTCATGAGACTGCAAGCTTCTGGGGCAAGGGCTATGTCTCAGTGCCAGCATCTGGTCGGTTCTTGATATGTTTGCTGATTGAAGGAATGAAGAAATCTCCTAGCCCTGATGAAGTCTTTGATTCTAAATTTAGATGGCTAAGAAAGATTGATTGCTTCATGTTAAAAATAATTACTCAGCATTCAGATAAATGAGGACATTACTAGATCAATTATTCCCACAGGGAAATGGTCAGACTAACTCCAAAGATGGTTCAGAGATCTTTATTCTGGGAACATGCTAGTATCTTGTTACTGGAATGATTCAGAGCTCTATGTGCAGACCAAAAACTAGGGACTTTGACAGATACGACCACAAGATTGTGGGTATTTCACCTGAAAAGCCTGTACCACAGTGACAGAAAAAAAGAAATAAGGAGTTTCATACAGGGAAGGCCATTCAAAAGAAATCATCATCATTGTAACAGCTGTCCCTTATTGCATGGGTGACTGCCACTCTACTGTTCTTTCCCTTCGTTAACTCACTCAATCCTAAAAACAAGCTAAATAAACAATGAACCACCAATAACAGGGTAAACTGGCATCATACGGTTTCTGATGTGGTTCAAAGGGAAATGCACATCACCCATGCAGTATTTCTTTTTCATAATGGTAAACAATACACAACACAAATTTACCGTCTCAACCACTCCCAAGTGTACAGTACAATAGCATTAACTATATGTACATTGTTGTGCGACGGATATTTAGAACTTTTTATCTTGCAAGACCAACCTGTATATTTACAAACAACTTCCCTCTTGTCCCTCTTCTCAATCCTTAGCAACCATTCTACTGTATGTTTCTAAGAGTTTGACAGCTCTAGATACCTCACATAAGTGGAACCTGCAGTGTCTGTCCTGCCATTGGCCCACTTCACCTAACACAATGTCTCCAAGGCTCATCCATGCTGCAGCATACGATAAAATCACCTTCCTTTTTAAGGCTGAATAATTTTCCATTGTGTGTATATACCACATTTTCTTTATTCATTAATCTGTCAGTGATGGGCATTTAGGTTGCTCCCACCTGTTGGCTATTGTGAATAATGCTGTCATGAACGTGGATGTGCAAATAACTCTTTGACATCCTATTTTCAATTCTTTTTGACATATACCCAGAAGTGGAATTACCAGATCATGTAGTAATTCTAATTTCAAGTTTGTGATGAACCTCCGTACTGTTTCCTATAACAGTTGCAACATTTTGAATTCCCACCAGCAGTGCACAAGTGTTCCAATTTCTCCACATCCTTGCCAACATGTGTTATTTTCTGTTTTTGTAATAGTGAACATTCTAATGGGTGTGAGATATCTCACTGTAATTTTGATTTGCATTTTCCTGATGATTAGTGATATTGAGCACCTCTTCATGTACTTCTTGGCCATTTGTGTATATTTTGGAGAAACATCTATTCAAGTCCTTTGTCCATCTTAAGATTGAATTACTTGTTTTTGTTGTTGTCGTTGAGTTGAAGGAGTGCTTTATATATTCTGGCTATTAACCCTCTGTCCAATATATGGCTTGAAAATATTTTCTTCCATTCTGTTGGTTGACTTTTCACTTTGTTGATTGTTTTGTTTGTTGCCAGAATTTTTACAGTTTGATGTAGTTCCATTTGTCTATTCTTGCTTTTGTTGCTTATGCTTTTGGTATCACATCCAAGAAATTTTTATCAAATCCAATGTCATAAATCTTTTTCCTTATTTTTTTTTCTTCTAGGAGTTTTATAGTTTTGGATCTTACTTGTAGGTCTTTAATACATTTTGAGTTAATTTTTATATATAGTGTAAAGTGTGTTAGTCAATTTTGTGTTACTATAAAGGAATACCTAAGGGTGGGTAATTTATAAAGAAAAGAGATTTATTGGCTCATGGTTCTGCAGACCATCCAGGAAGTGTGGTGCTGGCATCTGCTTCTGGTGAGGGCCTCAGAAAGCTTATAATCATGGTGGAAAGCCCAGGAGGAGCAGGCAGTGTCACATGGCAAAAGCACGAGTGAGAGAGTGGGGAGGTGCCACATACTTTTAAACAACCATATCTTGTGTGAAGCCAGAGAACTCATTCATCACATTTAATATTGATATTGTTATTAACAATATTGTTTAATATTAAAATGTGCCAACATGGCCAGCAATTTTTTATATTTTTTTGTAGAGATGGGATCTCACCATGTTTTCTAGCTTGGTCTCAGACTCCTGGGCTCAAGCAATCCTCCTGCCTTGGCCTCCCAAAGTGCTGGGATTATAGGCATGAGCCACCATGCCCAGCCTCTTCCAGCACTTTGAATATATTATTTCACTCACTTCTGGCTTGTAATGTTTCTGCTGATAAAGTTGCTGAAAATCTTATGAGAGGTCCCTTGTACCTGACCAGTTGCTTTTCTCTTGCTGCTTTCAAGAGTCTGTCTTTGATTCTGACTTTTGACAGTTTGATTACAATGTCACTTAGTGTGGGCCTCTCTATATTCTACTTATTTGAAATTCTTTGAGCTCCTTGAGTTTGCATGTCTATTTCCTTCCTCAAATGTGGGAAGTTTTCAGCAATTATTTCTTCAAATAAGCTCTCCACATTTTCTCTATCTCTTTTATTGAGACTCTTATAATGTGTATATTAGCCCACTTAATGGTGTTGTACAGGCTATTCAGGCTTTCTTCACTTTTTTTTTTTTTTTTTTTTTTGAGATGGAGTCTTGCTCTGTTACCCAGGCTGGAGTGCAGTGGCATGATCTAGACTCACTGCAACCTCTGCCTCCTGGGTTCAAGTGATTCTCCTGCCTCAGCCTCCCAAGTAACTACCACAAAGAAAAATTAGCTGGGTGTACCACCAGTTAATTTTTTTGTACTTTTAGTAGAGACAGAGTTTCACTGTGTTAGCCAGGATGGTCTCTATCTCCTGGCCTCGTGATCCACCCACCTCAGCCTCCCAAAAGGTTAGGAATACAGGCGTTAGCCACCGTGCCTGGCCTTCTTCACTTTTTTCCATTCATTTTTCTTTTTGTTCCTTTGACTTGATAGTTTCAAGTGATCTGTCTTTGAGTTCACTGATTCTTTTTCTGCTTGATCAAGCCATCTGTTGATTGAATTTTCAACTCTATTATTGTATTTTTCAGCGCCAGAATTTCTGTTTGGTTCCTGTTTATAGTTTCTATCTCTTTGTTGAATTTCTCATTTTGTTCATGTGTAGTTTTCCTGATTTTATTTAGTTGTCTATCTGTATTCTCTTGACCATTGAGCTTCTTAAAGATTATTTTGAATTATTTTTCAGGTAACTTATAAATCTCCATTTCTTTAGGTTCAGTTTCTGGATATATATTTATTTATTGTATATTTTATATATATATATATAATATGTATTACACCATGTTTTCCTGTTTCTTTGTGCACCTTTTTTTGGAGTAGGGGCTCGCAGGGGTGCTGGGAATTGTGACTTGCACAACTGAAAACACAGCCACCTCTCCTGGTCTCTATAGAATGGTTTCATACAAGGGAAGAGTCTTACCAATCAGCCTGGCTAGCAATTCTGGGGTCTCTGAAACCTTTTGTGGTGATATATCTTCTCTCAGCTTGTGTGTATAATTTTCCAATTAGAGATATTTGCTCATTTTTTAAAAAGGAATTTGTAATATCTTTTTCTCTCTGGTGGTTGTCTAGAATACTGCAGACTGTCTGGCGTTGTATCAAGCTGATGATCTCTCCTTTGTTCCCTGTGGCCCTCAGGTACCCAAAATATGCTTATTTGGTCAGTGCTCTGGGTCAGGTACATAGAAATCAGACCCTAGGCCTGCCATCCAGATAGCCAGAATGTTGGATGCATGGTCCAGTCTTCTCTGTCTCTCCCAAGGGAGAAGGTATACGCTGGATACTTTTTCCCAATTACAATACGCTGTGCCAACTTGGGGGAAAGGCTGATGCAATTGAAATGAAATGATTCTTTTCAAGCATTTGGACGTGTTGTTTTTGGTTTTGAGCTTGCCTGGGATATTGCAACTTCTGAACTGTTTCTGTAGTTTTCATAAAGGCTTTGGACAGTAGGTTGTGGTTAAATCAATGTCTCCATGGGGGAATAAGGTTTGGTGCTTCCTATTCTACAATTTTGCTGCTGTCACTCTATCACCTATGCAGACTTTGTGCCAAGAACATTTTGCCTAAATCTAATAATGAGGAAATAATTATACAAATCTGGGGACAATTCGAAGACAGCTAGCATCAATCCTTCAAATATATCAATGTCATGAATCCCCCCACCCAAAAAAAAAAACAGGGAAAGTGTTAAAGGAGATAAAAGAGATATAATAGGTAATGTAGTCCATGAAGCTTGATTAGATTCCGAGGTTTTAAAAATGCCGTAAAAGTCATTTTGAAGATAATTGAGTAACTTTGGATATATGCTGTTTGTTAGATGGTATTTTTAAATAATGGTAAATGTCTCAGGTGTGATAACTGTATGGTAGATATGTAGAAGAATTTCCTTGTTTTTAGGAGACGTATTCTGGAATATTTAGGGTGGAAATGTCACGATGTCATAATACACATATACATGTACAGAGGATGAACAAATATATGACAAAATGTCAACAGTTGGTGAATCTATATGAAAGTTATAAAGGTATTCCTTAAACTTTTTATAAAATAATTTTCAAAATAAAAAGTTGAGGAGATAAGCCCTAGGAGACATTATTCTTATCATTTTCATTTTACAGATGAGAAAACTGAGGTTCAAAATGGTTAAGTATTTCACTCTAGGTCACACAATAACAAAGCTGAGGATTCAACCAGAGCAGGTTTATGCAACTTTTGTATTTTATGAACACTTGAGGTGAGAATTGTTACCACTTTTTACTGAGAAGAATCTGAGGCCTAGAGAAGAGGTGGAATACCCAGGGTCATGGGTACAGAAAATGGAGCCAGAGCCTCAGTCCAGTGTTACCTTTGGAGTTTGGGGCTCTTCCCATTGTATGTTGCTGAGAAAGCGAGGAGGAGGAGTAGGAGACATTGAGATAAGACAGAGGCTAAAAGCCTTAAGTTCCTCTTATTGATAAACTTCCCACCCTTTATCCTGACAAGTGTTTTAGTAAGATCTGGGAATGGAGCCAGCCCTGAGATGTGGCAACTGTGGGTTCAATTTACAGTCTGATGGATCCTATGCACGTACTGTTCTCTGCCACCTCTTTCTTCCACCCTGCACTTGCCTCCACAGCCCTCAACATTCTGTCTCTCACATGCATTCAGCCTCCACAGACCTTACGCCTACTCATCCTTCAGGCCTCAGATTAGACTGCATTTATTTCAGGAAACCTTTCTTAAACCTCCTCCATCCCTATCCCATCCACATTCCCATAGGGTAAGAGACCCCATTTCTTTCAGAGTTTTCTGTCATCATGGCTAATATTGGGTACCAATTATGAGTACTAGCACATTAACTCACTTGGTCCTCAAAACCTGTGAGACTGATAGTAACATTATATTCTCATTTTATGATGAAGAAGTTAAGACATAGAAAACCTAATTAACTCCTTAAGATAAAACAAAACTAGTATAAATTCAAACACAGGCACCGGGTTCAGAACCTAAACTTTTAACCACTATATGGTAACTGTTCTTCTCAGCATGGGTAACAGTTGCAAGTATTTGTTACTCTCTGTCTTCCCTGTGTAAGTGAAAGCTCCTTTGCTTGTTCACTAGCATATCCTGAAACTTGGCGAAGGGCCTGGCATTGTCAGGACCTGATAAATACTTGTTGAATAGATAGCAATGTAGGTAGTGCGTCAGGAAGAGCAAGGCATCAGGAGTAAAACATACCAGAGTTTGTTACTTGGCCACTTACCAATTAGATGATTTTGGGTAGGTCAATTGACTTTGCAGTGTAGCCATTTTTGCATCTACAAAATGGAAGTTATTGTGAGAATTCACTGCAAAATTGTGTTATAAACTGCACTTTGTATAAATGTCAGTCATGATGGTTTCTTATCTCTGGAAGGTAACCAGAACATGACTCTTTCTACTTCCAAAAGAAAAACAAGGCGGAGGCTGAAATCAGAAAAAAGTCATTCCCTGCCTATGCTGACTAGGCCTCCAGGATAGGCCTGAAATTCTGTTAAGTCGTAAGAATCTTTGGCTGTCCAGAGGTCTAATTTAAGTTCCTGACTCTGTGCCTGCCTTTGGGAGCTCTGCTTAGGGTGTGAGATTCAATGTGTCCATGGGGTGCTGATAGACTGAATCCAGGAATGAAGCCAAGCATTGGGATAGATAGCTCTGCAGCAGAATCGGAGAATGGAAGTGAGAGAACTGTGAAACAACTGTCCCCCCTCATCCCTATGGCTACCTAACCCCAGGAGGGGGACTAGAGAGACACACTGAGGGCTCTGCAGAACAAAGTGCTGTGGGTTCCCTTCTCTCCGCACATCGTATTCTAACTGCCTGTGTGCCAATGCCTCCTGCTCAGACATGGTGGCAAGCCCAGGAGGAGCATGTAACTGTAAGGAATGATGGGATTAGGCCCACCCTGAGTCAAGTTGGTAAAAGTAAGGAAACAAATCCCAGAAACACATGGTTTCAATCATGTAAAGCCTAGAAGTAAGGCTAGCTCCTAAAAATATTTCTTGTCTATGTCTGCAGGTATTAAACTACTTATAAGCTTGGTGGGATTAAAAAATAGATGTTTTGGCTGGGTACGGTGGCTCAGGCCTGTAATCCCAGCACTTTGAGAGACTGAGGCAGGTGGATCATGAGGTCAGGAGTTCGAGAACAGCTTGGCCAAGAGACCAGCCTGGCCAACATGGTGAAACCCTGTCTCTACTAAAAATACAAAAATTAGTCGGGTGTGGTGGTGGGTGCCTGTAATTCCAGCTACTAGGGAGGCGGAGGCAGGAGAATCGCTTGAACCCTGGAGGCGGAGTTGCAGTGAGCCAAGATTGCGCCATTGCACTCCAGCCTGGGTGACAAGAGAGAAACTCCATCTCAAAAAAAAAAAAAAAGATGTTTTGTGTTGTGAAAATTAAGAAAAGAAAGTGGCACCTCTGTGAGCCAGAATGAACGTGGTAGGAACAAGTAATGGTTTTACTAAAAATGTTGGTTGCCCAATTAGAGACCATAAGAAGCTGCAGACTCAGGAGGTCTGGCGTTCAGAGAGTTGAACAGGACTTCCTGAAGGATATGGAGAGAGAAATGTAGCTGGATACAACTATGTGCCAGGCCTTGGGTTGATCGAAATACTAAGCTACATAAGCACAGTTCTTGCCCTCAAGGAGCTCTTAATTTAGTAGATTTTTATTTAGATTAATTCTAAGAAATTAAACAAATACAGAAGTATATGATTAAGGAATGGTTAACTGGGGCCCTGTTTCTAGTAAAATGCTATTCAATCTTTAAAAAAATCAATGGTAAGGAAATACAGAAGGCATGACAGTGATTTTTAGGTGACAAAAATCTTGGAGGAGTAACTCAAATTTGAACGTCTGAATCAATACTTTAAAAATGTTTTGACAGACCAGAATCAATTAAGTCCAAGTTGAACCTGAGTTCAAAATAATTAATTAGGTGAGTAGACTGTTAAGCAAATTTGGACTTAATTTACATTTTAAAAAAGTAATGTTGGCCAGGGGCAGTGGTGGCTGAAACTTGTAATCCCAACACTTTGGGAGGCTGAGGTGGGCAGATCACCTGAGGTCAGGAGTTCAAGACCAGCCTGGCCAACATGATCAAACTCTGTTTTTGCTAAAAATACAAAAAATAGCTGGGTTACAAAGTGAGACTCTGTCTCAGAAAAAAGGTAATGTTGCTTTAGTCAACTGCAGACTTAATATGAGCCAGGAGCAGAATGAGGTTGCCACAGATATGAATGCAACCCAAGGATGGAATGGTAGAAGTAGCATGCCCAGGACGAGTTGTACCACCACTATTGTCTGTTGTGGTCCAATCTTGGCCTAGAATCCTTTTTTTTTTTTTTGTGAGACATTCTCACTGTGTCGCCCAGGCTGGCATGTAGTGGAGCAATCTCGGCTCACCGCAACCTCCACCTTCCAGGTTCAAGCAATTCTCCTACCTCAGTCTCCAGAGTAGCTGGGATTACAGGTGCATGCCACCACACCTGGGCCTAAAAAGTCTTTAAATGACTCATTTTAAAAAGGATGTTTGGCCAGGCGCAGTGACTCGTGCCTGTAATCCCAGCACATTGGAAGGCTGATATAGATGGGTCGCTTGAGCTCAGGAGCTGGAGAGCAGCCTGGACAACATGGTGAAACCCCACTTCTACAAAAAATAGTGGTTCATGGTGGTGTGTGCCAGTAGTCCCAGCTATGTGGGGGCTGAGGTGAAAGGATTGCTTGAGACTGCAGTGAGCCATGAACATGCCACCTCACTCCAGCCTGGATGACAGACTGAGACCCTGTTTCAAAAAAAGAGAGATATATTTATAAGTTTCTTTTTTCCTTCACAAAATTTGTCTTCCATTTTTGTTAGACTGTTGAAAATGCATTGAGAATTTTTATGATCATCCAACTTGAAGAGCTTTAAGTAATGACCCAAACTTAAGGTCTAGAAGCCAAAATAATCCTGGATAATGAATTAGTCTTTATTTTCCTGGACCTTGTCATGGCATTCCGTAGATTTCACCACACTGTTACTGAATTCGATCCATGATACAATATCTTCTTTCTTCAGTCTTTTCTTCAGCTCATGATCTCTGCAGCCCTGTAATTGTGGATATTCCTTTGAATATTATCAACCTCTTTCTCTTCATTATCTTCTTGAGAATTCATCTACTCCTGTGGTTTACACCTTTCTTACTTCTTGGATAACCTAGAAATCTGTAGTTTCGTCTTGGGTTGCAGTTTGAACTCCAGTGCTGTATTCCAACTATTTAGGGAAAAGGAGCACAAGATAAGGGAGTTAAATTTTGTTTAGAGTATTTTACCTAATTCCCACAATAACCCTGTTTGGTTTGGGCATTAGCACTTTTCAGATGTGTACACTGGGTCTCAGAGAGCCCAAAGTCAGACTTCCATGGAATAATATGTAGGTGATTTGCACCCTGGTCCTCTGGCTCCTATTCCAGGGCTCTGTCCATCATGGCTGCCTCTCCTTTGGATCTTATGGTCTGTATTTGGCATTCATTCATTCACTCCATCCGCTTATTTATGTAGAAACACTACATGTCTACCATATTTCAGGAACTATGCTAGGGATGGGGGAATAAGGAAGTGAATAGGACACCGTCCTTTCTTTGAGAAGATAACAGGCTGGCAGAGGAGGCTGAAAAGACAGACGACTGCGCCAGGCGATAAAGTCTCTGATCTGCTGTAGAATGCACTGTTTGCCAAGATACCTGGGGAGGCAGTCATGGAGAGATATTTCATGGGATTTTGAATGAGGAATAGAAGTTTGGCTTCCCATTCCAATAGGGCTGTCCCTTTTATTTCACTTTTCAGGTTTATGTGTTTTGTCTTCCTCCCTACCACATGTACAGGCATAGTAGGTCCTCACATTGTTGAATGACATCTACGAACAGGATGGAGGCTATAATGCAACAAAGTATCCATACTTAATTCTTAGGTAAAAATCTCAATATATCAACAGATGGTTATTCATTCCTCCTACCGGAACATTTATTAGCATGAGATAGTTCCTCCCAACTTTGTAACTGAAGAAATTATATAGTCATGTAAGGACACACAGCATTTAGTGTCAAAATCCTGAGCAGGATCTGCTCCTTGGACTCCCAGTCCTGTACCTTTCGACATCTGAATGTGACCGACTCTTCCAGAACAGCTGAAGACAGAGCCTGAGCAACACAGAACAGTGTTTCATCGCTGCTGGTGAGAGGAAGCGTCCACAAAAGTGCATCCAGTATGGAGATGCTAATGGCCTATTAGGATCTTACAATTCTGGCAATTTCCTGCCACCTGGACATTAATGACTACATTAAGTTGTTCACCTTGGTCAGACTGGGAAAACTCGCCAGGTAAAAACTGTCCTGCCCTGTGAGAAACCAACTTACTGCCAAAGAGGAAAAGGTTGTTTTTTTTGGTCACTGAACTCACAGAGAGAGAAGTGGTTCTTTTTAATAGGTCTGGAATCTGAACTTTCATAAAAGGTACCTTATCTCCCGACTTTCTCATATGTCTTCATCTGTTCTATTGACTCTCTTTGATGGAATATACCAGCAGGCACTACAAAGTGCTTTTTAATACTTTAGTAAACAGTTGAGAGAGAAACCTCATTACAGATAAAGTGAGAAGTGAAGTTAGACAGCCCATTTATCTTACTCAAGATGAAGTAAGGGCGATTGCTCAATTAGGCTAAAATAAAATCTCTCATGTTTCCTTCCTAATGTCTTATTTGGGGGCAGGGGTATGGGGGTGGGGGAAGTGAGTGGCAGGATGAGTAAGCTTCTGAAATATTGCCCAAGAATGTGACAGGCATCGGGGGAGGGAAATGAGCTTCAGCAGCTGCTCCTACAGCAGTCGCTTTGCATTGCTTTCTGCCAGCAGGAAGTGGGGGCACGAGATTGCTAAGGGTCCATCAGAGAAGGCCAGCGCGTCCTTCCTCAGTACTGGCCATGGCACTTTCATTAGCAGCCTCAGAAAGGAAAGGGGTGGAGGGGCAGATGGGAAAGGATTATCCGTGGGGCTTTAGGAAGAGGAATTGAGAAGAGTGAATTTGATCCAAATCTAAAATGTATAAAGATTGTGTACCTGCTCTTATTCTTTAGTCATTAATCATAGCAGTTTGTTGTTGTTTTTTAATGGGGATGGAGGGGGAGAGAGAGGGTGCAGGGATTGGGAAAGGACGATGGCAGTGAAGGAGAACAAGAAAACTTGTCTTGTTGCCCTGAGCTTGCACCTGGTTCTTCCTCAGCCTGCTGTGCTGGTTGATAGAATGTTTTCATTTTCTTTTCCCCCTCAGGTACACATGTTTATTCTCTTAAAATGGGGAAAATCCCATTTTTCCTTTCAGATTGTTTATATCTAAAAGAAGGCGAAGATCTTGGCCAGGAGATAGCTTGTTTCCACTTTGAATGAGATCAAGTTTACCCTGAGAAGACTGATACATGTTTTAAGAAGGAAGATAGAATGAAGACCAAAGTTCTGACCATTCTTTGATGTTTCAGATGTTTTAAGTACAAGTATTCCCTCCTGAGCTCAGGTACTAATCTTGTTTTGTATATGATATCCATGGTCATTGGGACTTGTAGTCTACTCTTTGTGCTGTGACTTCAGAAAATGTTTATTTAGATAGAAAGTACAAACTATTTATCCATTTCTTCAGAACTTTCTTGTGAGCCTTGGAGTATCATGTACCAAGCTATCGCCAAATGGTGTTTTGATTCAGCTCCTCTGATTAGGTCATTAAAATAAGCAGATTTCACTTCCTCTCCTTTGAGGATAACCAAGAGCCACAGGCTGGAGGAGCACAGCCTCCCTGTCGGCTGGCCTGTAGGGCAGTGAAGACCACAGCTACCATCACTACAACAAAATCAAAGTCGGGGAGCACCCGCCTGCCCCAGGAGATTTGGAATCATGCCCCAAGCTGCCTCTCTCAAGAAGGAGATAAAATGCTTCAAAGGTCACTTAGAATACTTCACTCATCATATGTAGAGCAGGAGGAAAAATCTGGGTTGATTTATGGAGTGGTAAATAGTCCCTTGTCATCAGGATAAATTTGTCTAGAATTTTGATTTACCAGGAATGTGCCATGAAGCAAAGCTGAGAGGCACCTGGGAAGTTCTTCAAGCAGTTATTAGATTTTGAAGTGAGAATTTAACTTGGATGCTTGTCGTGGCGGCTAAGGTTGGGCAAGACCCAAGAGTGGAGCCAAGTGGTCAACTCCTAATACCTATTTTAGCCACTTTTAGATTTTAGGAGATTTTATAGTCCTTTTCTAAGACTTTCAGCAGCCTACATCACTGGTAAGGTGGTTAGCCTGGCAGCCATCATAACTGCAATTATGTGTATATACCCTGACTTTACCTGTCATCTGTGAACTCTTCAAGGGCAGAAATCCTGTGTTTGTCTTTTGTTTAGTAGGTGCACAAAGTGTAATGACTATGGCAGAACTGAACTGAACTGAACTCAGTGGACTGCTTGGTGTCCCACTGTTACAGACTGGAGCAGATATACAGCATTTTCCACGTTTCCAGCAAGTCTAGTAGGACTTCATAGAATGGCAGGCTGAAAATCACCCTGCAACTAGAAGCATAGTTTACCAAAAATGCTCCTATCTCTTTCAAGGGGTGTGAGGTCCTTGTGGAGGCAGGAAAAGTTACTCAGGCATTTCCACAGCTGCACCAAATAGTTTATGTAAGACTATCCAACTCCAAATCCAGTTTCTGTGTTCACCAACCCACCCCAAAACTACCAAGGTGGTTATCTAGACATCTTTCAACCAGGAAAAAGATGCCCAGGTCAGGAATTTTTTTAAGAGGGAAAGAGGAGAGAAGCTAAAATAGGTTTTCATAACCTCTTCATTCAAGAAATTGAGGTTTGATAGAAGGCATAAATTCTAGTATTTGATAGCCATTCACAGTAGTGTTCACGGTAGGGTGATTATAGTTAATGATAATTTATTGTTTGTTTCAAAATAGCTAGAAGAGATTTGAAATGTTCCCAACACAAAGAAATGATACATGTTTGAGGTGATGGATATACTAAATACTCTAATTTAATTATGACACATTGTATGCATGTATCAAAATATCACATGTACCTCATAAATATGTACAAAAATTAAAAATGATTACGTAAGCTAAACTACAATTACATAATCACAGAAAACTAGCATGAAAGTGGTCATTTAATTTGAAAAAAGGAGAAATTTAAAACTTTACTAAGGAAACAAAATGAAAATAGACCACAATGAACAGATGACACAAAGCTGAGAGGAATTGAGTACATGACCTTGAAGGAGTCTCCTAAAACTAAGAGGTGGGTCAGAAAGCTGGCAAGCTCTAATGCTTAGACTCACACAAGTCCATGTGTGGAATTAGACTTTGGGCCTCTCTGTGGGGGACCTCTGGGCAGCAGTCTTCAAACCAAAGGGAATGCCCACCCTTTGGAGAAGGACAGATGACTTTCCATGAGGCCCTTAAATTACTTTTAATTTCATATTCTCAATTTCCAACTGTACTCTTTCCTAAGATTGATCCGCCAAGTCTGTGATTGGTCGAGTTCTTCCCAATCTCCTTTTAAAAATTCCCTTTTTTACTAATGAGAGCCAAACCTCTCATCCATCCTAAATCCTGTTAATGTGGATTTCCCAGGGCATTAAGCAAAGGGACAATTCCAGGATGTCTTGCTCCTGAGGGGGAGTCCCATGGGTGCCGGAAGGAAATATTGAATGGAACTTTTTATTATTATCCAAGAGAGAAACCCTTGGCATGGCTTTGAGGGCTTATGCATCCATCCATCCATCCATCCACCCACCCATCCATCTATCCACCCATCCATCTTTGAATTAGAATTTAAAAGTGAGATGATTGTCCCAGGGATGGGCATGAATATGCCTATTTGAATTGAAAAATGAAGTAAGACTTTTTCTGACAGAAAGTAAGTCTGATTTAGATGATTGGTTTGACAATGACTAGGTTTGCCAAGTTCTGTGGTGGATATTGCCTATAAATTGATCTTAGTATACAGTTCCAAGATTTTGACAAAAAAAAATATATATTCAGAGCCTGTATACATCATGGAACATTTTGGGAATTAAACTTATAATTAACATTTTGGTTTTTCAGTGTAAAATTGTGTAGAGTGCACATACATTATTTTTCAAAAAAGTTTAAGGAAATATGCAAGAACATTCGACAACTGCATTAGGGATTCTTAGACGGCTAGTCTAGGCTGGAGCAATGTGAGGAGGTTTCTTGAACTGCTAGAACTGAGCTGGGTTGTAGAGGATGGTAATATGGTTCAAAGTGAAAAGGCAGAAAAAAGCTGTCTAGTTATTTATTCAGTGTCAACAGATACATGCAAGGACTTCGAAGCTGTACCAAACATGTCCAGTGAAGAGGTGGTAATGTGACCAGCTGAGTTTCAGGACAACCGTTGGAATGGCAGGAACAATAACTCTGGTCAACCGTCTTAGCCTGCAAAGATTTAATATCTCACTTGCTGGGGGAGTAGAAAAAGGGGCAGATTGAACAGGTGAATGGGCAATAGGCAGGTTAGAAAAAGCTTTAAAAGCTCCATAAAAAAATCTAGATTTTAAGCCACATGAACAAAGCAGAGTTTAATCAATGTTAATCTCTCTCATCTTCTCTAGTCAGGGTGTATTGTTTTTCCTCCGAATCCCCACAAAGTCATTTCCATTCCTTTGCTATAGGATTGCCATGTCATGGCAATCATTTGTTTACACGTTGATCTCTTCTACTAGTCTGTAAACTTTTCAAAAATGTGGATTATTTCTTATTAATCTTTGTATCCCCAGTGCCTAGCACATTTTCCCTCAAGTGGTGGGATCTTAATGAGTTATTTATTAATGAATGAAAAAATGAACAAAAGCAATCCAAAAGAAAGGTGAAGAGGGACAAACTAGAAAAAAAGGACTAATACTGCTATGTAGTTTTAGGTACCAAGGACTTCTAGTCATCAAGCTAATTCTCACCTATGGGATAGGAATCACTGTTGTAGTCTGAAAGCTGGGTAGATGATGCCTAAATTTGTATAAGTAGTGGGTTGTGAAGTCATTTCTAAAGTGGGTTTAGTTCTAAAGTACATAGGAGTTTTACTTTATTGTCTATTGAACTGTAGTTCACAACTCATTAGTGGCTTATGATTAAGGCATATACAGATAGCTGGCAAAGCATTGTTTCTGTGTGTGTCTGTGAGGGTGTTTCTGGAAGAGATTGGCATTTGAATCAGTGGACTGCGTAAGGAGATCCACCCCCACCCAATATAGGTGGGTACCATCCAATCAGCTGAGGGTTCAGAAAGAACAAAAAGGTAGAGGAAACATGAATTTCCTCTCTCTCACTTTCTCTTTTCAAAAATAAGCAATGGGAAAAGAATTCCCTATTCAATAAACGGTGCTGGGACTACCTGGCTAATTACGCGGAAGAATGAAACTGGAACCCTACATTTCACCATATACAAACATTAACTCAAGATGGATTAAAGATTTAAATGTAAGACCTCAATCTACATTTTATGGATTCAATCAATATTCTAGAATTCTAGAAGGAAGCCTAGGAAACACCATTCTGGACATCAGCCTTGGGAAAGAATTTATGACTAAGGTCTCAAAAGTAATTGCAACAAAACAAAAAATTGACAGGTGTGACCTAGTTAAATGAAAGAGCTTCTGAGCAACAAAAGAAACTATCAACAGAGTAAATAGACAACTTATAGAATGGGGAAAATATTCACAAACTATGCAGCCGACAAAGGTATAATATCCAGAATCTATAAGGAATTTAAGCAATTAAACAGGCAAAAAAAGCAAAACGAAACAAAACAAAACAACCCCATTAAAAAGTGGGCAAAAGACATGAACAATCACTTTTCTGAAGAAGACATAAAAATATTTAAAAAACGGTCAACATCATTAGTCCTTAGAGAAATGCAAATCAAAACCACAATGAGATTTCATCTCCCACCTGTTGGAATGGCTATTACTAAAAAGTCAAAACAATAGATACTGGTAAGGCTAGGGAGAAAAAGGAATGCTTATATATTGTTGGCTGGAATGTAAATTAGTTCAACCACTGCGGAAAGAAGTTTGGAGATTTCTTGAGGAACTTAGAACTACCATTCAACCTAGGAATCCCATTACTGGGTATATATCCAAAAGAAAACAAATGATTCTACCAAAAGACACAGGCACTCGTACGTTCATCACAGCACTGTGCACAACAGCAGAGATAGCGAACCAACCTAGATGCCCATCAGCAGTGGACTGAATAAAGAAAATGTGACATGTATACACTATGGAATACTATGCAGTCATAGAAAAAGGATGAGATCATGTCCTTTGCAGCAACATGGATGGAGCTGGAGGCCATTAT
Organism: Ateles fusciceps; assembly: GCA_036589455.1. Lineage (NCBI taxonomy): Eukaryota > Metazoa > Chordata > Mammalia > Primates > Atelidae > Ateles > Ateles fusciceps. Next base: position 921,575 of record JAZHEH010001331.1, on the reverse strand, counting down.
CCTAAGCAAATTAACATCAGAACAGAAAACCAAATGTCACATGTTCTTACTTATTGGTGGGAACTAAACATTGAGTACATAAAGATGGCAATAATAGACACTGGAGATTAATAGAGGGGGAAGAGAGGGAGAAAGGGCTGAAAAACTAACTGTTGGGTGTTATGTTCAGCATCTGGGTGACAGGATCATTTGTATCACAAACCTCAGCATCCCATGATATACCCATGTAACACATTTGCACATGTTTCCCCCACATCTAAATAAAATAAAAGTTGGAATTACTAAACAAGAAATAAAAAACACTTCAGAAGGTACTGAATCTCTTTAGGTTACATACAATTTTAATGGAAAGGAGATTCTCTTTAAGGCCATGACCATACATTAGGTAAAAGCAGAGTTTTTTTTTTTTTTTTTGTAAGTCAGTGAGGTCAGCTGGGATCTTAATTTACTTCTCATGCTTTGCTTAGACAAGATAATGCACTTAGTACTGCTTGGCTGGTCTCAAATGCTTGGCTGCCTTTCAAAGAGCTTTTGATTTGGGGAAGGGATAGGACAGGGCATTCCCAGGCAGCCTTATCAGTACCAGACAGTACTCAGACTGCAGCCTCAATTGTGGGAGTGTTCTTTTGTGAAACCTTTAAAAGGCTGGATCTGCTTACAGAGCCATTAACTGTGGGGTCCCAAAAGTCACTGTATAGGGATGGTTGAGCATCCCTAAGTGCACGCTGGTCATTAAGCAGGAGCCATTCACTCTTAACCATTTCCAATCCAAGACATATTTAATAGATGCAGGGAGAGTTACAACATGATGCAGATGGGCTGGTCAGAGGAGGGTACTTGGAAGACGATGGACTTTTTAATCCATGAATTTGCTCATGAACTCAGGCTTTCTCAACAATGGTTCCTCACCTGAACCACAGCACACAGAAATTGATTTGAATGAGTATTTTCTCATTTCTTCCAAGAGTGGTGCATAGCTTGTGCCATTCATGAAGCATAGTAGAAACGTTAATTTACACAGTGAATAATTGGGACATTAATTCTTTCATGGATTCTAGTTCATTTATTCAGTATATTTACTGAGTGCCTACTTTGTGGCAGGCATCGTTATAGGTAGTGATTATACAGTTGTGAACAAATGAAGTCCCTTCCTTCATGGAGCTTACATTTTAGTGAAGAATTCAGATTCAGAATAAACATAATAATATGTTATGTACCTGGATCTTGAAGAAAAGATGGGATTTGCATAGTAGAAGGGAAGGGGAGGCCATTAAACATGATCTGGGAAGGCCAGGCCATATAGAAATGGATCTTGTCAACCGAAATAAAAAATTAGCCAGGAATGGTGGTGCATGCCTGTAGTCCCAGCTACTTGGGAGGCTGAGGTGGGAGGATTACTTGAGCCTGGGAGATGGAGGCTGCAATGAGTTATGATTGTGCCACTGTACTCCAGCCTGGGCAGCACAGTGAGACTCTATCTTGTAAAAAAGAAGGGAAGAAAGGAAGAAAGGAAAAAGAGAAAGAAAGAGAAAGAAAGGAAGAAAGAAAGGAAGAAAGAAAGGAAGTTTCTCAAACTTTTTTTATTTTACAGCACATTTAGTGTCTCAAAACTTTTTTTCATGAAAAAAGCCAAAAGAAATATCTAACACTTCTGCTTATTAAGTCCAAATAACTTAATAGTAGTATATTTTTAGGGTCTGATAGATGTTTCTGGTCTTCCCTTGAAAACATTTAAAATGTCCTGCGGTGCCCCTGTGAGTTCACTATGGAACACTCAGCATATGCTTGTCGTTATGAACTTAAGGCATAGAAAGTCCCTGAGATATAAAGGTTCTTAACAGGGATAACTCATTATCAACCCTGAATGCCAGATGCATCCATCGAGTTTGTTATAGAGTGGTCTTAGCCTAAAGAGATGGGACACAGAGCTACTAAGTGTTGATGGAAGAAAAAGAGGTAAAGGCCAGGCCCTAACGTGCTTGTGGTAGTCAGATAAACCTGTGCAGGGAAAAGGCTGCAAACCAGGAGGAGAAACAGGCACTGCGATCCTGCATGGGGAGTCCCCAGAGCTGTATGAAGTGAGATAAAAGGGCAGGTGACGCAGCAAATGCGAGTTATCTACGCCCTGTGGGGTCTGAGGCCCACAGCATGTACCCACTCCAGTGACAGCCTCTCCCACGTGTGAGAGGCCACACTGAGGGGCTGGCTCACTCTCTTTAGTTGGACCAGCACATTGATATTCCTGATGTTCCAAAGATGCCCCCCCACTCTTTGCCCTACCTGCTTCACCTCCTATGTGAGCTTCCGGGATGGGCAGGACAGACCACCTCGGTATCCCCGCTCACTTTGTTTCTGTATACAGACATTTGCCAGACTCTACCTTGAGCCAGGTGCTAAGGATGAATGAAGCACAATCTCTGTTGATTTGGTTAAAGTGGAATCTCAACGTTTACCTGATGACCTTCAGACTCCCCAAGTCTCTTTCCCCTCTTGGCTGGGGGATTTTCAGGTTTATCATGCTTTAGGGAAATATGGGCCTCTTGACTAGCTCTGTTCCACATATTGCCTTTGTACTCTGACAATTCATTCCTTTTCCTGACTCACAATGTAGAAAAAACTGAGTGAGAACTATGAAATATCTAAGACTCTAAAATGGCAAACATTGCAAGATGCATCCAATATTTACGTATCCCCAATAAAGAAAAAAAATACTGCCAATGATAGTTATATCACTGACTTTGAGATATATCTTGTTTATAGAAATGTTGAAATGTGTATGACAGGGCGTGTCTTAAAATAGATAAACTATGGTAAAATTGAGTAAGCGTCTGTGATGGTTAGGCATTTGGGGCTAGGCACTATTTATGCTATCTCAGTCAACCCTTGCCTTCTGTACCTATGCCTAATAATCAATGTCTGGATAACTAAGACACATTCATTGTTTTGCCACATCACCAGTAGATTGACCTCTTAGTTTAGGTTTCTCCTAAAGCAGAGCCCAAGTCAAGGACTTACAGAGGAAGGTAGTTATTTGTAAGGTGATCTCAGCAAGCAGGTGTGAAGGGACAGGGAGAGTCCACAAGGAAAAGGAAACAGTCAATCACATGTGCATTGTCAAGGTCACTACTTTAGGCTAAAGGGGCTCAACTCTGCAGGGACCATTGAAACCTCCAGAATTGTCCACCCATAGGAGGAAAGGTTGGCGCATTTGCATCTAATGGCTCCCATTCGTCTTTGGTTGAGAGTTGTCCCTGGGGTCTTTGACTACTCTCTCTTCATGGCTGAACATGTGTGTGGGCTGAGTGGGCTCCTGTGGTTTTTGAGAATGTCTTGTGGTGGAAGAACAGAGGCAGGGTTCACTTGAGATGACACCATCCATCACAGCTACAGGTGTGGCTGAGGGGCTGAGATGCAGGGCCACAAGGGCATCTGCCACACTCATGAGGAAACATGGGTGGGGTGAGACTTATCCTTGTGCCTAGGCTGGTTGTTGGGATACATTTCTATCACTTGCAACCTCAAGTTCTGATGGACCCAGTAGTTTGGTGAGTGAGAGGACTTGGGATCCCAAGTTTTACTCTTGCCTTTGTGTGGTCTTAGATAGGACTCTTCACTTCCCTGGGCCTCAGCTTTCTCCTCTGCGGAATGAGGGAAGTGGAGTTCACATGTTCTGAGGGGTCCCTTGGTCAACATTCTGTCACTTGACCCTAAGTTTCTGTTGGCTGTGACTATCCTGATGATGAGTTTCAGCATCAGCTACCTTGTTACCCACCCTTTTCCTTCTTAAATAGTTTGTTGAAGGCCACACAGACAGTAAGGGGTGAGACTTGGAGTTACATGCAGTTTTGTCTGACTACACCAGACGACCCTGATTCCACTTTATAACACAGAACTCAAATCAAATTGTCATCCTTCTTGAACCCATTCATTCATTCAGTGAATTTTTACTGAGTGTCTACCCTGTGTCAGCTGCCATGCTAGACTCTAGTATGTGGCAGCAAACAAAAGACAAAGTCCCTGTTCTTTTGAAATTTATATTGTAGTGGAGAGGGACATATAACAAGCAATTGAATAATTAAGTAATGAGGTGAACGTAAGTGCTATGAAGAATAAAGCAGGGTAAGGAGATAGAGAGTGGTGGAGTGCTATTTTGTATAGGATGCAGGCTGGTGGCCAACAAGGTCTTTGCCCATGACCTTCATTGGTATGGCAGATATCTGAATGCCAACCTCCAGCTGGATCCTTGCGTGGAAGGTTGTATTTTCCAAATATGGCTGTAAAAATATTTCCTACTCCATATGCTTCTCTTATAATGTGGCTTTGATGCTCCTGTCCTCAAGAGGTGGGACCTATGCTCTCTCACTTTCTGACATTGAAAGGAGGACTATTTTGTGACTTCTGAGGCTAAGTCATAAAAAATGATGCAGCAAGCAAAGAATTTAACAGATATTTGCCCACCTATATTCACAGCAGTATTATTCACAATAGTCAACAGGCAGAAGCACCCCAAATGTCCATATGGCATATACATACAATGGAATACTATTCAGCCTTAAAAAGGAAGGATATCCTGTTGTGTGCTGCAGCATGGGTGAACCCAGGGACACTGTGCTGGATGAAGTGGACCAGTCACTGAAAGACAGATGCTGCATGATTCCTCTTCTATGACGCATCTAAAGTAGTCAAATTCATAAAACAGAAAGTAGAACAGTGGTTTCCAGGGGCTTGGGAGAGAGAAAAATGGGGAGTTGTTGTTTAATGGGCGTAGAGTTTCAGTTTTGCAAGATGTAAAATTTCTGGAAATTGGATGCATAACAATGTGAATGTACATAACACTAGTGAATTATACACCCAAAAATGGTTAAGATGGAAGATTTTATGTTATTTTTTGTTTGTTGTGAGGTGGAGTCTCGCCTCAAGAGTTCACAGGTTCTGAGAGGTCCCTTGGTCAGTATTCTATCACTTGACCCCAAGTTTCTGTTGGCTGTGACTATACTGATGATGAATTTCAGCGTCAGCTACCTTGCTACCCACGCTTTTCCCTTCTTTTTTTTTTGAGATGTAGTTTCGCTCTTGCTGCCTGAGTTGGAGTGCAATGGCACGATCTTGGCACACCACAACCTCGCTCCCCAGTTCAAGCGATTCTCCTGCCTCAGTCTCCCAAGTAGCTGGGATTATAGACATGTGCTACCATGCCCGGCTAATTTTGTATTTTTAAAGAGATGGGGTTTCTCCGTGCTGGTCAGGATGGCATGATCTTGGCTTATGGCAACTTCCACCTCCTGGGTTCAAGCGATTCTCCTGCCTCAGCCTTCTGAAGAGTTGGGATTACAGGCACCGCCACCATGCCTGGCTAGTTTTTGTATTTTTAGTAGAGACAGGTTTCACCGTGTTTGCCAGGCTGGCCTTGAACTCCTGACCTCAGGTGATCTGCCCACTTCGGCTTCCCAAAGTGCTGGGATTACAGGCATGAGCCACCATGCCCAGATAATGTTATGCTTTTAATCACATTAAAAAGAAAAAGGTGATACAACTTCCACTATGCTTGTTGTAAAACCTGCACTTGAGTCCTGAGCCACTATGAAAGTGGTCCAACTACCCTGAAGCTGCCATGCTAGGAGGAAGCCCAACTCACCTGTGCAGAGAGACCACAGGAAGCAGCCTTGAGATTACAGGAATAAGGAGATATGTGGCCAGACTCCAGCTTCTCCAGCTGCCACCTGACTGCAACCTCATGGGAAACCCTGAACCAGAATGGCCCAGCCAAGTTCTTTCCAAATTCCTGATCCACAAAAACCTTGAGAGATAGTAAAAGTAATTGTTCTTTGAAGCTACTAAATTTTGTCATAATTTGTTCTATGGCACTATCTAACTGGACAGCTTGTCTCAGTCTTTCAAGAAAGAATTTAAGTAGCTCCAGCCCATCACTGTGCAGTGGCTGATGGTCTGGCCTTTGAGAGAATAGCTCTGTCAGCACTGTAGTAGCTGTGGCCTCATCCCCCAAGAGTGCTTGCTACATTTCATTCTACAAATATTTACCCAGTGCCTAATATATCATAGAGACTGTGCTAGAGGTCATTGAAGTCTAAGATATGCTCCTTGCTTTCAAGAAATGTAATCTAATAGAAGAGACAAACATATAAGCAAATAATTCTTTCTAACTAATTCTTTTCTTTCATTGAAACACAATTAACACAGGGGCATAATTTAGCCTGGAGGAGAGTCAAGGCAGGGATCTCTGAGACAGTGAAATGTAAACTGCGACTAGAAGGATGAGAAAGCATTAGCCTTGGGAAGAATACAGGGAAGAGTATTTTAGGCCAAGGAAACCTTGCTTATGAAAACCTTGAAGTCAAAAAGAACTTTCTCTGTGTAATGTGCTTGATAAATGTGTTTACCTGGGCTTGCTCTGAGCTGTAGGTGTGGTCCGGGTCTGCTCCACAGGTCTCTCATCCTGTCTGAACTAGTGCTACCAGGGCAGACATTTCTTGTGGTGCTGGCAGAAGCCCAAGAGGGCAAGCCCAACTGTGCAAACACATCCCAGGCCTCTGCTTATCATACCTACTAACATCCCATAGGACCAAGCAAGGCATGCGGCCGAGCGCACCATCAACGGGCAGTGGAGGACAATCCTCTCATAGAGGTAAGAGTAAGTGGTTTGTCTACCCACTTTTTGGGGGACAATCCTCTACAGTGGTGGAATGTTCTATATCCTCAGCTAGTAAGACCTGTGCTTGGGCTCCTGCTTTTTAATCTATGCTATTGCTTTTTTAGATTGTGCTGCCACACACTAGGTTGTTCTCCTAGGCACTTCTAGCTGGGTTGTGCCCCCTTGCCTGCCCCCTGCAGCCCTCCACGTTGGCCCATGCCAATGCCTTGTTTGATTCTCCAGCCTTGTCAATCTGCTCCAGTCCACAACAGTTAACTCTCTGTGCCAGCCGTATCCAGCTATGACAAGAAAATCTGATGAAAATGTAAGGTGCTGGCAAAAATCATTTTATAGAAATACATTAAAATTCACCTAAGCTGATTACAGTGTTGAAGAAGAACTGAACTGAAGCAGGATCATAAAACTCACTTATTGGGATGCCATGAAAATTAGCTAATCAGTGTTCATGGTTTGAACATAAAACAAATATTGTTATTGATTTACATATAATGTCTTTGTTGGGTCTTCCAAAAGCCTCCTCAGCTAATATATAACAGATATGGGAAAACAAGTGTTAAGTTTAGAATCCAACCACCTTGCCTTTACTTTTGTTTGTTTCTGTTTTGCCAGTGGGTTGTAAAGATAGCAGTTCTCCTCTCTCAGCAGAGAGAGCTGGCTCTGGACCTAGACATTGTAAAGAATTGCAGTGTGGATTGCAAAACACCATCACATTCATAAGTCATGGCTCATTAGATTTTTGGTGAAAAACTTCAAGGGGCATCTGTTTTCCCTCCTCTGTCCTTGCCCCACCCCCCCGTCACCAGTAGAGACTGTTTTATAGTAAATGATGGCCAGTTCTCCAGCCCAACTATTCAGGGCGCTTGGCTTGGCGACCATTTTCCTCTTGCCAACCGGCATTCCTTCATTTCACAGCTTCTTAGCCCTAACCTCTGAGAGCAGAGAAGTGGAAATGAAGAGGTGGGACTCAAGCCAGCTCATTATGCCTCTTGGTGGTGCTGGTAAGAGCTTGGCGGGGAAAGGAGACTGAACTGCGGTCCTCATCAGCAGAGGCAAGGGAGGAGGGGTCCTTCGGCTCCGTTCAGCGCTACATCCTAGTGTAGGGGGCAAACCTCCTTCCCCTCAACCTGTCTTACCAAGGCCAATTGCAAAGGGCTTTTTCGTGGGCTTTGGGTGTGTTAATGACATTCTGGTGTAGTGATAATGGTCATAATCACAAGAGGATGTCGTCAGTGAGTGGGCACCAGGCACTGTGCAAAGTGAATTATCTCAATCCCCACCAAGATTCTAGAGGTGGGAATTATTATGGCCCTTCCTTTACAGAGAAGGGAACGAACTTGCCCAAGGTCATGCCTCGGAGCAGCTGTAGAAAATGCTCTCCAGTCTGAGCAGCTCTGTCATCTCCCTGGCCCACCCCATGGACACTTCCTGTTCATGGACCTCTTTCTCTATTAGAGGCACCGAAGCTTGTGTGGATGTGTCTGTCATACTCTCCCTCACCTTTGTGGAGAGATTCACTAGAGCTCCTGTCCAGCCCACTCCCCACCTGCTTGTGTGTGTGATTTCCACGTGTGCATTGTGGGAGCTGCCTACATAGCAGAAGCCTCCGCCCAGCCTTGGTTCCTCTTCCCAACTTTCCCATGGGTGGTTGGTCACACTGACTTTGGATCCAGACTGCCTGGGTTCTAATCCTGCTTCTCATCGCTTGTCACCTCTATGACATTGGGAAGTCACTTAACTTCTGTATGCCTCAGTTACTTGAGGCTAATAATTGTGCTTACTGCCTACAGCTGCTGTGGGGTTCAATGAGATCGTGTGTACAGAGCCATCAAGCACATGGTAAGTGCTCAAAAAACATGAGCTATTATTATTTCCTACTACATGCTGGTTACTGCCCTGGGACTAGAGGAACATAAAAAAGCCTGGGCATTGGGGAAGGCGGAGGAAAAGAAAAAAAAGCCTGGGCTTGGAGAAATTTAGGGGTCTTCAGCAACTCTGCACTGTTCTGGGTTGGGCTGCACCATCAATTTTCAGGCACATTACGGATTACGTTGGCTTTGGTGCATTGACCTAAGAGCCTCATCACCATTTATATCACATAAAATGTACTCTGTGTTTTAATCAACTCACTTTCCAAGAATCTTTGGACAAGTTACTGATACAAGCTGAGTAGACTAGAGACAGAATAGAAGAGGTGCTAATTTCCTGTACCAGGGATGAGGCTAGAAGGAGTCCCTGCTTACACTGAGAAGGGGGTTCTTGGCCCATTGTCAGTACCATAATAGTGGGTGCCACATGGGTTTAAGGAACGTAAGGGAAGGAATATCATTTCCTGAAATAGCACCCACTGGGCAGGAACATCAAACTGTGCTTGAGTTGTTTGCTCTGCTGTATTTCAGAGGCTGCACTCTACCTTGGTTATAAAAAGGATAAGTCTCTGCTCCTATCCATTCTAAACAATGGCATTGGCCAAGTTAAATGGTATAATAGTGCATCGGGGAGTCCTCCGTAGACATTGAGAGCAAGTCTTTTGGAATTAGGGAGCCCTGGGTCAAAGCCCAGGCTCTACCACTCTACAGGCTATGTGATTTAAGAGCTTTCACTTTCCCTTTTGTAAAACACAATTAAGAGTCATACCTACCTCTCAGGTTGTTACAATGAGATAATAAATGTAAATCACTTTAAGCACAGTGCCTGGTATGCAGCAAGTACTTAAGTTTTTCCCTAAAGTTGCAAGGTCTCTGTTGATAAGACTTTTGGCAGAGAGGAACTGGGGGAACAGACTAGGGAAAACAGATAAAGGAATCTCTGCTCAGCCACCCTGCCCATTACTCTAGCTCCCGTGATCAGTGATGTGAAGCTACCGCAAATATAGCGAATGACCACAAATAGAAGGTGATCTTTCAGCTGCAGCCAGGTGGTTTTTAATGTAGACACATGGCTGATAACAGCTTAACAAGCTTCTGGATCTATCACCAAACTCAGATCCTTGTTTTTGCATTTTTGCATTGGAATCTATGCACCATTGGTGGATGTATGTTCTCCATACTGGGGAAGTATAGACATGACCAGTAGTCTCTCTAGTTCTGAAGTGAACAGACAGCTGTGCTGTGTGGTCAGCAAACTCTGTAGCATAGCATTGTCACAGTAGTAAAGAAGTCACTATTCCAGCAAAATAATTCAAACTCACAAAGTTAATCCAACCCATTTAATAATATGCACCCTAGTTGTTGTGCTGTATGGCAGTGAGGCAGAAATGATAAACTATTCACAAAAATGACTCTATTTTCCTTAGTTTCTCCATTGACCAGTGATATTTTCAGCTATTCTCTTTGCTAGTTTTTGAGTGTGTTAATGTTCAGAATCACTGTGGACACATTTCCCACATCCAAGTCATGCCTTCTGCTACTTACTGACTTTCTTCATTTTCCCTCCAGCAGCATTCTTTTTCCCCAGGCCCTATAGGTCCTTGAGTTTCAACAACCACCTAGCTCAGCTGTCTGGGTGTCGGGGAGCTCAACTTTGCAGAAAATGGTCTTAAAATTAGTGAGAGTGGGCATCATGCTGGGCGTCAAAGGAATAGTGGGAATGGGCCATGAAGGAAGGCCTAGAACACTGGCTTGCTTTGCCTGACAGTCTTGGGGTAAAGGAATGATGCATTAACATCAAGAGAAAGAAGAAAAGGGAGCTGTAACTCAGGAAATCTGTTGTCTCTAGAGACTCAGGAGCCTTGAAATGAGCTTAGCAGATTTACACTTTATGTCTCCATGTATAAACTTTGGTTTTCTTGTCTGCAGAGTGAGGGCAACAATCTCTACCTCACAGCATTGTTGCAAACATGAAATTAGAAAATGTGTAAAGCACCCCACTCAGTGACTGGCATGTGGTAAATGCCAATGATTGGCATCTATTTTTTAAAATAGTGCTCTTGTCCTGCCAAATAGGATATATAAGCCCCTCAGTGGAAACTGAGACACTGGCTAGAAAGAAACAATAAAATTATATTACTTTCTTACCTGGAAAAAAGACAGATACATAGAACATATTCCTTTACAGCTGAATTTCAAAATAAACTTTTAACCCATGGACTCTTTTCCCCTGTTCCTGGAAAAATAATATCCTAAGCATGTTCACGTGCTTACCGAATTACTCATTAATGAATGTTCTATTTATTGGATAGAGCCAGTAAAATGATATTACAGTTTAGTTTAATTTGATAGGTTGGAGTAATGTTTGAAGGCCTGTCATTATCCTTTTTCATTGTTTCTGCAGGTGAGTCAGCTTTGAGGTGAGAGGTGGTATCTCTGCTGCATGTAAACAAGTGGCTCTCAAACATGTGCACTGGAATCACCTGGAGAGCTTATTGAAACACAAGATGGCAGGGCCCCGTCCCCCACAGATTCCAGGGCCTGCGCTTTGAGAAGCCCTGACTTACGCCAACACTGATTTCTCTGCACTTTCAGCTGTGGCAGTGATGGGGCTGGTAGCTCTCCGCTTGGCTTGATGATGTTTGTAGGTTTCTTTAGTTGGTTAAGCAGCAGTTTATAGCTACTTTATGTTAAGAGCAATACTTTTTCTGTCCCAAGAAAAGTTACTAACCTGGGAAGAGTGCAGAAAATAATGGGCCATTGACTGTATTTGGGGGGCACATTCCAAAAATAGGTGTCTGTGTTACACACTCATTAAGAGCTTGGGCTTTGCAGTTGGGAAGGCAAGCAATGAGGCTTAGCTTTGCCATTTTTTTTAGCTGTGCAGCTCTCTAAATTCTGTTTTCTCATCTGTAGAATGGGAGAAAGTCTACTTTCTTTCCAGGTTTAAAGAAGGTAAAGCACATAAAGTGCTCACTAAGTGTTAGCAACTTCTTCCAAGGGGAAGTAAAAGCCCAATAATGCCTAAGACTGTGAGTGCCACTGTTCACATAGACTCATTAGAATTCGCTAGAAAGTCTGAGCACAAAATTGGTCCTTTTGAGGTATAAGTCAGTCCAGGTAGAGAGGGATTTCTAAAGGAATTTCCCACAAGGTGTTATTCAGCCTTTTCTAGAAAGATCAGACTGAATAGCTTTATACTCTAAAATATAAAGAAAGCAACCCCATTACCGACCTGCCAGTAGAACTGTGCATGGTATTCAAGTTAATTAATAATTGTGGGTTTAACATTAGTTACTATGAAAAAATGAACAACTTTGGCTTGTTTAGAACATGTTAGAATGCAAGAGCTAGAAGGACCTTAGAGATCATCTGGTTTAATCCTTTTATTTTACAAACAGAAAAATCTGTGGCCCTGAGGAGTTAAGTGAATAATTTGCCCGAAGGTATACAACCACAAATTTAATTTCTACTGGACTTGCCAGGTAAATGCTCTCAGAAAGAATGGCTTGGGGATGATTATAAAACCACAATTATTTTAGTCTTCTGTAACATGTAATTGATATATATTCAAACAGCCTGGGTAGAAGGTAAATTCATTTAGTTTCCTAGGGTTATTATAAAACAAATTTATATTGAGGCATTCATCAGAAGTTATATGAAATAAAGCTGGCCATTTTATGACAGTATAATAGAAATTGTTTTATAATCACACCATGCAATTGGAAGCATATGCTTTGAAAAACCTCAGGTGAATATGATCATGGTGATATTCTATGATGTGGCAATAGCTGTGGCAATAATGGGGCTGGCAGCTCCATTATTGAAGCTTCGATTGTCCCAGTTTTCCATGTGTAGAAGCAGACCCTGACTTTTAGATTCTGAGAAAAATCTTGACCCTTTCTCCAAGTACTTTTGTTTTTGTTTTTATCAGAAGTGGAGTGACTTTCTATATAGATTTCACTTAATTTTTGGTGAAAAGAATTTAAACTCATTTTTTACCTGATTGGTTAAAGCATAAGGATTTGTACTCTATATTCTTGAGACCTTAGCCTCCAGCCTTCAGCTGCCAGATGTCTATGAAAAGCTTTGTTATGAGAAATATATATGAAACTTTCTCCGAAAAGTGTGTAGTTCATTCATTACTTTAGAAATTCTAATAGTGACAATAAGAATAGTTACAAATTGTTAAGTATTTACTATATGCCAGTTACTGAGTTCAGCTCTTATGTGCATTTTTTTTTTAAATCCTGGCAACTGGTGTTTCACCAGCTTTGGGATGCATCAGGTCACCCGAGGTCTTGTTAAAACACAAATTGCTTTGCCCCATCCTTAGGATTTCTGATTCAGTAGCAGCCCTAGAGTGTGCATGTTCTAATAAATTTCTGGGTGATGCTGATGCTGCTGATCTGAGAAGTACTGTTTACTGCAAACCTAGGAGGTAAGCATTTCAATCTGTATTTTGTAGATGAAGAAACAGGTTATCATATCACTTGCTGAACACACAAATAAGGTGGCAGAGTTGGGATTTGGAAATTTGCTTCTTTGATTCCAAAGTCTATAGTCAATTTCTGTGCTAGGTGGTTTTGTAATGAGACATTCTGTCTGGGCTGAATAGTAATAGTTAAATTTTATAGCTTAGGAATAGAGCAGGACTCTATTACTCCTAACAGTGAGGTCCAAATATATTAAAGCATATGGATGTCGTGAGATGGTACTAATCAATGCCAGAGTGTAAGATAAAGTAATATGGCCCTTAAGAGGGACTTTATCAGGAAGGTAGAAATAGATAGGTGAGCAGCTCCCTGACACCAAGGGGAGCTATGGGACAAAGGGGAGACTTGCTTCCAGGACTACAAAGTGTCCAACAGTGCAATTTATCTTCACCAGACAATTTGGTGAGGGCTTTCTCCTGGGAGAATTGGCATTGTGGGTATAAACTTAAAGAGCCCTTGCACTTAGAGAGCTGTGCTTTCTGGGAAGCCTGTGATTGAGCGTAATAGGGAAGAAATGGCTCTCATTATGCCATAGAGCTCTGACTTTCCTCTCTGTCTGAGACACAAGTGAGCCAAGCACTGTGTGCTGTAGGTAGGATTGAGGAAGGGGGTGGGTTAGAGGTCGGCAAGAAGCACAACGGCTGGATAACATCCTTGTCACCATGCGGTTGCCTAGGCAGTGGGCCCCTGTTGTATCAGTGAGGAAAATTCTTGTCACGTAACTTAGGTAAGATTTTTGAATCTTGATGAGCAACCTTCTTGCCTCCAATTAAACTCTATGAATTAAAGCAGCATTCCATACCTGCTTCTGTAGAATGCTCTATCAGTGGTGACCTTCCAATTTTACCAACTTTCAGCATGCTAAACCTCAGATTCACTGGCAGTGATCACGGAAAGTTTTTGAGGCAATTAGGGTAGGAGTGTGAGCTTAGGATAGAAGGCCCTTCTTCACTAGCAGGAAAGAAGAGGATTGACTTGTGGATGTAAGTGTCTCTGGAGATTCTAAAACATACACAGGGGAGAGGAATCCTCCACTTCCTGATAATCCAACAGGCCAAGACTCAGGGACACTGTATTTCAGAGTGTTAATGTGAATAATTTTGTGCTCGTTTATACTCTCAGGTTGATGAAAACTTCAATGCAGCAGTCATATAAAACACAATTCCTGAATCAGTGCCAGAACGCTGGCCTCTTAACTCTGCTTTGGTGTTGATGTCTCAGTGCTCTCTTTATGAGTGCTTCTCCCATATGAGTAGCTGTCTCCTGAGCAACCAGTATGTTTCTATATGTGAGCAGTCAATCTGAACCCCAGATCATACATCCTTCTTTGGGTCTCAGAAATCTGGGTCAGATTTGTCATTCAAAAATATCAATTGAGCAAGATCTTCTATTATACATTTACCTTTCTCCTGTTTTGTGTCATACATTTTCTCATGTAACTTTTTTGAAAGAAGGGAGAGGGAGAATGTATAGAAATGAAAAAAAGGAAGGGTGGAAGAGGCAGAGAAAAGGAGAAAGGAAGGAAATTTAACCCATTTTACAGAAGACATCTATATAGAAAAGCCCAACAATGGAAACACTCGAATCCTACCTTAAGGTGACTGACCCTAAATTTGAAGTATAGATGTAGGCAGCAAAAGTCCCTTCTGTAACAAATGACTGTTTTGCAGAGTATGAGTCAGTGATGAGCACTGTAAAATTAACCAGAGCCAATGAAGTAATAACCATGATGGTAGATTCTGGGGATTACTCTCCAGGAAAAGATATGCATTTTCTGTAATACTGATGTCCTAAAGAGCCAATATTTCTTAGGGCAAATACACATAGTAGCACCAAATCTGAATCATTAATAGATTTTTTGTAAACCCAATGCTGCAAGCAAGCTGTGGGCTTGCTGAAACTCAGCTTTAGGTGTGCTAGGTGTCAGGGGACACAAAATCCTGTCCTTAAGCTAAGCTGGCAAGTAATTGCCATCCAAGGCAATGCATGTCATGGTTGTATGCATGCAGTTCTGCTGAGGGATCCAGAATCTCTTCACAGAGGAATGAGTGTTTGAGCTTATTCTTGACAAATGAAGATCTTCAGGTGAAGCTGAACGCAAGAAACTATATAGAAAAGGCAATGCAGGTATCAAAATGCCTGGTTGTCAGAAACTGCCTACTACAGCTCAAGCTTCAGAGAACTTTGCTAGAACACGGGACTAAGCAGAAACATGTGCTCTAAACCCTAGTGCATCAGGCTCTCAGAAAAGTTGCTTATAATGATAGTCCATCTCCTTTTACCTCTAAATAGCTGTTTTCTTGTTCTTATAAACCTCAAACCTCCTGTATAGCCTTTCTTACTTACAACCCCCTTAAGTTCTCTTACTACTCATTCTTTATTGGTTGAGTAGTTTAAGTTAAAATCAGCAAACAGATGTTAATTTATTATGGTTCATCCAAATATTAAAATGGGTTGGTCTCTGGGGCTTTGCTATGATTACTGCAGCTCAACCCTGGGACATCTATCTTTTTGAATACTGCTGAGCAACTTTTATAATTCACATACTTCTTTAAATAAATTTATCTCACTATGGATGAATCAATTCTGTGATCTCCAGTCCTGGAAATGCTACTGAGACTTAGCTAATTAACAATACTGTTACTGAGCTGAGTTGCCTGTCCCATGTCAGGTTCTCACGGGTAGAGGTACAGCCCTCCAAAGCACTAAGATCAGCTGTGGGCCAAGGGTGGGGCAGTATCAGAAGGGGCAGTTTGGCAAGGCTCACCATTTAAAAAGACTGTGATTGGAGAGAGATCCAAGATGGCCGATTAGCAGCAGCTCAGGATTGTAGCTCCCACTGAAAGCGCAGAGAGTGAGTGGACGCCACATTTTCAGACGAATTTTCATAGCCCACGGACCAAGAGATTCTTGGCGGAGGAGCCCCACGGGTCGCCAGCGCGACCCTTTTGGAGGGCGCGGCCGTTTTGCAGGCGCCCCCGACGCGGCGGTTCTCATTCCGGAGTATACGGGACTGAGTGCCCTTTTGGTTGGCGTTGGAGCTCCGGGAAGCAGAGTCTCCCATTCAGCTGATTAAAAAGCGGACTGAAGTGGGGAACCAGACCGGGAGATTCCCGGGCAGAAAAGCGCCACGAATCTTAACGCCGCTGTTTCAGCCCGGCGTAGCGGGTCGCCGCAGGAGAAGGCTGGTACCCACCTCCACAAAAAATAAAAATAAAAACAGCAGTTGGAACTGCTGAAGATTGAGAGTTTCACAGCAAGTACAGCTGAACCCGGGAAGGTCCAGCTCTGTGGGGGGGGGGCATCCGCCGAAGGAAAATTAAGAAATAGAAAAAACTTTATCACCAACAAGCTGGATGTCAACTCAGAGACCTAATCTGAAAATCAGGAATTACACAGACGACAGGTGGATAAATCCACAAAGATGGGAAGAAACCAGCGCAAAAAGGCTGAAAACACCCGAAATCAGAATCCCTCTCCTCCTCCAGAGGATTGCAGTGCCTCATCACCAATTGAACAAGGCCTGATAGAAAATGAATGTGAGGAATCAACAGAATCAGGCTTCAGAAGGTGGATAATGAGAAACTTCTGTGAGCTAAAAGAACATGTTCTAGCCCAATGCAAGGAGACTAAGAACCTTGAAAAAAGGTTTGATGAAATGTTAACGAGAATTGACAATTTAGAAAGGAATATAAGTGAATTAATGGAGCTGAAAAACACAATACGAGAACTTCGTGAAGTATGCACAAGTTTTAACAGTCAAATTGATCAAGCAGAAGAAAGGATTTCAGAGGTCGAAGACCAACTTAACGAAATAAAACGAGAAGACAAGATTAGAGAAAAAAGGGTAAAAAGGAATGAGCAAAGTCTCCAAGAAATATGGGACTATGTGAAAAGACCTAATCTACGTTTGATAGGTGTACCTGAATGTGACAAAGAGAATGAATCCAAGCTGGAAAATATTTTTCAGGATATTATTCAGGAAAACTTTCCTAACCTAGCAAGGCAAGATAACACCCAACTCCAGGTAATACAGAGAACACCACAAAGATATTCCTCAAAAAGAGCAACCCCAAGGCACATAATCATTAGATTCATCAGGGTTGAAACGAAGGAGAAGATACTACGGGCGGCCAGAGAGAAAGGTTAGGTTACCCACAAGGGGAAGCCTATCAGACTCACAGCAGATCTCTCAGCAGAAACCCTACAAGCCAGAAGAGAGTGGGGGCCAATATTCAACATCCTTAAGGAAAAGAACTTTCAACCCAGAATTTCATATCCAGCCAAACTAAGTTTCATAAGTGAAGGAAAAATAAAATTTTTTGCAAACAAGCAAGTACTCAGAGATTTCATTACCACCAGGCCTGCTTTACAAGAGCTTCTGAAGGAGGCACTATGTATAGAGGGGAAAAACCAGTATCAGCCACTTCAAAGGACCTATCAGTAAGCTGCATCCAGATCCATCTTACATGCAAGGATATACAGAGACTCAAAACAAAGGGATGGAGGAAGATTTGCCAACCAAATGGAGAGCAAAAAAAAAAAGCAGTAGTTGCAATTCTCATCTCTGATAAAATAGACTTTAAAGTAATAGAAACCGAAAGAGACAAGAAGGACATTGTATAATGGTAGAGGGATCAATGTAACGGGAAGAGCTAATGACCCTAAGTCTATGCGCACCTAATATAGGAGCACCTAGATACATAGGGCAACTTCTTTGTGACTTACAAAGAGACTTGGACTCCTACACAATAATAGTGGGAGACTTTAACATTACATTGTCAATATTGGACAAATTAATGAGACAGAAGGTTAAGAAGGATACCCGGGACTTGAACTTAAACCTCAAACAAGTAAACTTAATAAACATTTACAGAACTCTCTACTCCAAATCCACAAAATATACATTTTTTTTTCAGTAACACATCACATTTATTCTAAAAGTGACCATATGGTTGGGAGTAAATCACTCCCTAGCAATTGCATAGCATTTCGTAGGTTTAAATGAAATATTGGTTGGCTGTTTGTTTGTTATTTTCCTCCCTTATTCCTTCCTGTCTCCATTGTATAACACAATTATTAGTATAAAAAAAAGCTTTTAATATCCGTTTGTAGACTGCATTCTAGCCTGGGCAATAGAGCAAGATTCCCGTTCTCTCTCCCTTTTTTTTTTCTTCTTTTTCTCTTTATTTCATTCTTTTTTTCTTCCTTCTTTCTCTTTTTCTTAAAAAAAAAAAAAGACTGTGATTACCACTTTTGTACACTGTTGAAAAGCATGATAATGTTGAAATCTTCCACTACACATCTTGTCTGAGAGTTTTATCTGGTTACATTACTTGAATACCTGACTGGAAAAAATGAGCCAGATTCCATAAGAACTAGGGTTGTATAATAGGATATACAAGGCAATGCCCATTCACCGTGACAGCTTTCAAGGAAGATTTTCTTTGGCAACGGCAGTGATATTTGCTCCAGAGGTTGACAATAGCAACTGCTCTAACATACTCATCTAGAAATCCTAGTAAGCCGTAATATTATCCACTAGGTGCCAGATACTCTTCATAATATGATTAATCCTTTCAATGCTACAAGGTAGTTTATATTATTCTCATTCTAGAGATGAGTAAGCAGGCTCAAAGAGATTTAATGACTCACGAAAGGCCAGGCAAACAAGTGGGAGAGCCACTGTTCTGCCTATCTTCCAAAGTCCTACTTTCCCCACTGTGGCTACATTCTCAAATCCATCAACAGTAAGCCTGCGTCAAAGATATCACAAGATTCAAGTCTACTTAAGATTGTTCTTCCACTATCTCTGCAAAAGTCAGAAAGGTGATAATGCTTCCAGGAGACTAAATAAAAGCAAGAGGGAGCAAGTACTACAAACATTTTCAAAGTATCACAAAATATAGGATAGAGAAAGTGGGGAGAACAGTACATGATGTCATGATTTAAGAAAAATTTGAGACTGATCTTAAATTTTGCAGGATCTTTTTGTCTCCTGTTACCCTTTATTTTTAAACCAAAGACTCCAAGAACATTCTAGTTGGAAGCCCTCAAAAGAAACAGTATTCTTTCATATACTGCTAATAAAAGAATAAACTGCTTAAAGTTTTCTAGGGGGCAACATAGCAGCAACAAAAGCTTTGAAAAACTGGCATAGCTTCTTCACTAGCAATTCCACTTAAAGGATTTATCTTCAGAAAATATGAACACATACGAGATTTAGCAACACAATGTCCTTTAAAGCACTTTATTAATGAAAAGTTGGAAACCTAAAAATTCAGCAGTAGTTTAATAAAATGTGGCACATATGATGGAATATCATGCAGCCATTAAAAGAGATGTAGAAATATACTTGATACAACAAGACAGTCATGGTATTGTTGAGTGACGAAAAGTTACAAAACAGTATGTACAATTTGATCCCATTTAAAAATCTATAAATGCACAGAAGTCTGGAAGGCCATATACTTAAATAACAGTGGTTCTCTCTGGATGATGGAATTATCAGTGATTTTTATCTTTCTCACTGAATCTTTTTTCTTTTTGCCAACATGGCTATGACTTCTATTATAAAAAAGCATTAACAATTATTTAAAAAGTCTCCTTTGAAGTAGGAATGCGAGCAGAACTTAGCACCCTAAGAGGCCCAGGGATGTACACGTTTTCTGATACTGTTTTAATGGTTTGTCAGGGTGTTTTGATGTTAGTCACCAATTAAAAGGCACTATGTTGAGTGAAAATGTGGATGACGGTAGTGCTTACTCTAATTTAAGCAATCTATTCCTAGAAACCCTCCACAGCAACCAAGTACCGGCATTCTAAGCAATACTTCCCACTATGCATGTCCTTATACCTTCATAACCACTTGTAATATAGCCCAGAAGTTTCTCCTACATGGATAGGGCAATGTTGTTGGTAAGGGTTACAGAAGGCAGAGAGTTTTTCAAGTGATGTCAGAGAGTAGGCCTGAAGGTGAAATGCATGTTCTCTTAGTTCTATTGCAGTGGCTCTCAAGCCTTACAGTGCAATAGTATTACTCAGATGGCTTTTACAACAGATTGCTGGGCTCCACTCTCAGAGTTTGAGTCGAGTAGGTCTCTGGAAAGGCTTACAAATTTGCATTTTTCTTTTATTCAACAAATATTTACTGAGTTCATACTATGTGCTAGGTCTTGTGCTAAGAGTTGGGAATTTAATAGCCATCAAAAGAATTATAATCTTTATCTCAGGGAGTCTACATTCGAGAGTGACAGATATATACCAAACAAATAAATTATAAAAATAACTATGTAATTACAATGACTAGTGCCAGAACACAATAAAGATTAGAAGACTCAGTTTTTGTCTTAAAATATTTAAAAAGCTGTCACATGGAGGACTAATTCCATGGGCCCTTGAAAACAAAAAAATAAGTACAAATGAAGCTACAAAGTTCTTGAAAGTAGTAACTAGCATTTTAAACAAGTCTCCAGGGAGATGCAGATATTGCCAGTCTAGGGTCTCACACTTTGTGAATCACTGCTCTACTGAGTAGACCTTTTTTTTTTTTCTTAAGAGTCTTGCTCTGCTGTCCAGGCTGGAGTGCAGTGGTGCAA
This sequence comes from Ateles fusciceps, assembly GCA_036589455.1. NCBI lineage: Eukaryota > Metazoa > Chordata > Mammalia > Primates > Atelidae > Ateles > Ateles fusciceps. The sequence continues at coordinate 900,946 of JAZHEH010001331.1, read as the reverse complement.
TCTTGGCTCATGCAGCCTCTGCCTCTGGGGTTCAAGTGATTCTCCTGCCTCAGCCTCCTGAGTAGCTGGAATTACACGTGCACACCACCATGCCCAGCTAATTTTTGTATTGTTAGTAGAGATCCCATGCTGGCCAGGCTGGTCTTGAACTCCTGACCTCAGGTGATCCGCCCGCCTCAGCCTCTAAAGTGCTGGGATTACAGGCATGAGCCACTTCGCCCAGCCCTGGGCAGACTTTCTAATTAGCATAATATGGAGAAAGGGCAGGGGTGGTGGTGGAACTTCCTCTCCAGCTTTTGAGACTCACGTGAGGTAAAAGCCACTTCTTCGTATCTGGAAGTCTTGAGGCAAAGTTGGCTAAACTATGAAGCTATCTCTCCATTACGGCACCTCATTGAGGCTTAAAATGCTATACAGTAGGGCAATGTATTTCAAAATTCAGGTGTTTGGGAGATAGGGAAGGAATTTTTCTGGATCCTGTTGGCATGGAGATAAGTGGGGCCTCTATGGGTAAACAAGTCTATGGGTTCTTGCCTTTCCATCCATCATCTTCACTCCACAGTTTATCCCAGAAATGTTTTCCCAATATTAGCTTCCCAGTCTCACTTGGTTCTTTGTTCAGGGGGAGGATAACAAGAGACTATGAAGATGGCTCCACCCCACTGGTGATCCTGGCCTCAGGATTTATTTCCCATGTGACTCAGAGTGAGGAGGCACATTCCCATTTTTGAGTTCATTTCTTACAACATGGATTTTTCTGATTAGCACCATAAAAAAGTTTTAACACCATGACCTTTTAGGTTAGATTACTTTGAGGAAAAAGGCAGAGACAATCCAATCACTTTTTTTTTTTCCATTTGTAGAAGAGCCTACAATTATTTTAGTTTTTCATGCATATATGCATCCTTCACATGTGACTATAATTTTAGATTAAGCTCAGTGGCACAGAGCTTATTTAAACAATTTTGAATTGCACCATGAATTAATAGGCTTCCCAAACTTTTTCTTCCATGGCTAAGAAACTTCACAGGCCTTTACCTGAGTAAAAACTAAACTTGACTTTAAAATAAGCCAAAACCAAAATAAAACCCAAACAACTAAACCCCATTAAAATAAAAAGCAATAAACCTAAGAACAAGCATACATATTGTGGTGGTTCTGTGGTAGACAAATGTACCAGCAGTCTTTGAAGCTTAACATTATTGAAGACTTTTACATTACTGGGTTACTAAAATCAACTTTCACTTGATGGGAAAGCTGAAAGTTCTAAAAAAGGATTCTGACTGTGGTAAGGTTAAACCTGGACTGGGGTCTGATTTAAAGAGGGTGGAGGAGAGGATTGACAGAGAATAAATAGAGCCTGGATATAAACGAGGTATCTCTGGTGTACAGTGATATGCAAGGCCTACAGACTTGGTAGGTCAGGATGCTACAGGGTCTAACAAGGAGAAACAGATATTTACAGGATGTGTTTACTATGTGCCAAGGCTTTCCCTAAAAAGTACCTGAAATACAAGATAACATTTGCTATTTAATCCTCACAAGCACCCTAGGGTGTCATAATTATTGTCCTCATTTTACTGATAAGGAAAAGGCAGTTGTTATACATCTGAGTTGAAGCTTAAAGAGCACAGTATGTGAAGAATACTGGATTTGAACCCAGGACCATTTCACTCCATTACCGATATCTTTCCCCCTGTATTACTATATTTCCCATAAACCTAATTTATAGTTGCTGTTTAAGTGGAACTGAAGTTTTGGTATGATCTTTCAAAGCCTACATCTGGACTTATAAAACATAATAGATGGCACTCTAGGCTGCAGAAACTTCCTTTCTGAGGGAAGAGAAAGTTTCATTTACTTGGTTTTATAGAAAACTGACCAGCCTCAGCAGCTTTAGAGGGTTTAAGAATATGGCAATTCAGAGTGAGTCAAAACATCTTGTACAACTATAAAACTGCAGAAAAATTTGTCTCATGGCACAGAAATAAAAGGGTAACAACTACTTTTAAAGTTTAGACTGTGAGTTAAATTGTCAACGTGTTTACCAAGCTCTTACTAGGAGCTCTTAACACAAAATTTTAAAATGGTAAATGGTGTTTAAGAATTTATTTTTTTAAAGTACCAAAAGTACTATTTTAGTAGCTTAACATTCCCTCAATAAATGAACTACACTTTTGTACTTCATGCTTAAGTTGGAGTCAATTACTTTAGTTGTCAGAATGTGCTACGCTGTCTTAGTTATCCATCTTTTTATCTGGAACAATTCTTCCCCAAACCGTCTCTCACTCCCAAAACTGGAGTTAGGTGACTCCCAAATACGGGACCCTGTATTTTCTCCATCACAACACTGATCCTGTTACAGGACAACTGCTTGTTTAATTTTCTGTATCCTTTACTGGTCTTTAAGCTCTTCATGTGCAAGAACTGTGTGCATATTGTTCAGGACAGTATCCCCAGTTGACCAGCACACTATCTGGCCTTCAACAAATGTCTGTTGAATGAATGAATGAGAACAGAATTCTTAACATGGAAACGATCTGCCAATTTGCTGACGTATAGTTGTGGCCCAAACAGCAATTTTCTAGCTTCCAATGTGTCACTCATAATTTCATTAGCATGTGCTTCATAACCAGAGAGCCTTATCAAGATAGCCTGTATTCATTAATAAATTTTCAATGTTTTAATATAAGCTCAGAGTCACCCCAAATTTGTTTGTATACAATTTACTCAATCATGTAGTTGCATTATTCCATATTTTTATACAAATTTGTTGTTCAATAAGAACAGATTCTCTTTACTGTACCTAGCATGTTATTAATGGATCCCATCCCAATTATGCATTAAATTGTGCCAACTGAATAATCTTAAAAACTTTTTGTTAAATGAAGTAAATGTGTCCTAGATTTTCTAGAACCTTAACTACAAATTGATCAGAGAAATATGGTATTGCTTTTCAAGAACTAGTTGTTCTTAAATTTAAAAGAAACCATTCAGTAGTATTTAAAAAAACCCAAAAAGCTCTCAAAATAACCCATCAAACCACAGAAATCATTTGATTTCTGTTGGAAAACCAGGTAAACATGGTATAACTGTATTTCTGTCTATGAAAACATTCAGAAAATTCTACTTTTCACAAAAGAGGTTTATATCCTACAGCTCTTTTTAAAACTGAAAGTTTAAAACAAATTTTATTCTTTGGCGATTAATTATACCTAATAAATGAGTCACTGATATTAATTCACAATAGATTTATTTTACATAAAAGAAAAAGCTTGCTGTTAATGAAAAATTCAGTAGAAAACAGTTCTGCTTTAAGTTGAGGCTCAAAAGTAGAAGCTGCTTATTAGTGAAACCTCAATATAAAAGAGAATTTTTAAGAAAACATTCTTGGCATGAAAGCTCTAACATAAATTCTGTAATGAAATATTTACCATGCAACTTTACTGGCAGAAAGGCCTGTTTCTGGTGGCTGGTATTTTCTTTTTCAGTCTCTTAACACATTAACATGGAAGATACTTAACCTGCTTTATTTAGAGTTAATTGTATATAAATACAATGTCATGATGGGTAACCTTTCCATAGTCCACCTATTTAATTGAGCAGTTCTAAGTAGGTAATTGGCACCTTGCCCTTCTGGTTTCCCCTTTCCCCCATTAGCCAGTCTGAATCCATTCCGACAACACTGAACACAGTGATCACCTGCAAAATAAAATACTTCCAGTTATTAACTACATTAAAAAATAAACATGTAAAAAAAATCAGATTTATATTTAATTTGTTTAAATTATTCACCAAAAGGACTTTAAACATTATTATCAATTGTGCTGAAAAATAAAGGATTTATTTATTCTTATAATTTTTTTAGGCAGGGTCTTACTCTGTTGCCCAGGCTCTAGTGCAGTGGCGTGATCATGGCTCACTGCAGCCTTGACCTCCCATGCTCAAACGATCCTCCCACCTTAGCCTCCTGAGTACCTGGGACTACAGGTGCACACCATTACGCTCAGCTATTTTTAATTATTTTTTGTAGAGATGAGGTCTCGCTATGTTGCCCAGGCTGGTCTTGAACCCCTGGCCTCAAGTGATCCTCCTGCCTTGGCCTCCCAAAAGTGCTGAGATTACAGGTGTGAGCCACCATGCCCGGCCTAGTAAAGGATTTTATGGGAGGGAGTTTTACACATCTTCAAGTTATTTGGCAGTTAAAAGTTTTAAATATTTCTGTGATATTCTATTACATTAAAGAATAGTAATTACAATTTTATGTTAATATAACTATCTGAAATCTATGAAACTATTTCCAAATAACTAATGAGGAATTTGCATTTTGTTATAATATTAGAAGTTCTGTCCATTCGTGATATATTTTCCTTCTCATGCCCACAATACTCACCTCATCTGCCAGAAGGGATAATTCAGTACTGTTTGCCGCATCATAATCATAGAGAACCCTGGCCTTCCTGCTGCCACTACACTCCTTAAGGTCACTGAGGTTGGAAGGAGAGGTGATTGCTAGGCCACTTGTTGAAGCCACAGCAGAAGAACCAATCGCATTTGGTAAAACTGATGGTACAGGTGTCACAGAAGTCTGATTGTTGTTACTAAGATAATTGGATGGAAAACTGTTGAAAAGAAAACCGCGAATTATCTATTTCCAAGTGACTAAAGTTCCTAAATACCACCACTCGGTGGCACTGTTTACTTTCTCCCAACGTTCACATTGGAAAAGATTTACAGATATTAATAATACTTTTATCTATCTTCCTTTTCCCTCTTGGGCCAATTATACTAGAGACAGTTCAGGTGGTATTCAAATATAAATCCTTGAAAGTTTGTTTCAAAACTGTCCTTATATAATATTAACAAAATTAATGGCTGTTTTTCCCCCCCCAGGAAAAATAGATGGTTTATTTTTAAAGCACTGCCAAAAAGCTTCCATTAGAATGTTTTCTTAATGAATTGTTAAATAAAAATACTGATGAAAAACTTCTTATATATCAGATACTACAACTATAAGGCTTTCTCAATTTAATTCTTTGAGAAATATTTGAATAACTAAACCCTTTTTTCATAAACTGGTCCAATCACATTTTCCTATTCAAATAAAATATTTATTGTCATTTGTATTGTCAATATCCTTTATTTGTATCTACACAATCAGCATTACTATGAGAAGCAGAAGACACAAAATGAAATGATACCATTCCCTTAAGGACATACACACAATGAGAAGATAGACATTCAAATAATATATTATGATTGCTAATTATCTCAATGAAATTGAAGACTCAATGGTAGAAATGGACAAATTTCACAAGTTCATTTGTATTATTTAAAAAAAATTTTCTATCAGAAATCAGTGATTTTTTTGATTAATGTGCTCATAAATAATTTGACGATAATTAGAATTTTTGGTTTAAGGCTACTGTTTTCCCAATAATACTAAATAGAAAACAGTACAAAATACTGGTCTAACATTATTCTAATTCAACCATTTCTAAGCTGAAAAATTATCTATGAAAATTCATATTTAAGTTTTAATAAATCCATTAAACTAGAAAAGTCCCTTTTCTTTTCATGACCACTATGCCATCTGGAAATCATTCAGTCATCAGCAAAATTCCCTGTAACCTTAACCTCTTCTCTAAACCTTCCCTTCATCCTCCTGTGCTAGTGTTTGTCTCCTATATTCCTCTTTTATCACTGAACCTAGAGGTCAATGGAGTCTTTACGTTCTTCATTACCATTTTTAGACTCTTTTCCCTCAACAATTCTACCCAGTCCTTCAACTTCATGTTATTTGACTATATACACTACCAGTATCTCTTGTTGCAGTCACCTACAAATGCCTCATTCCCTTATTTTCATCTCTAGAAGATTTTAGCGCCTGGCTCACTGACATTGTGTCCTACTTAATTTTTGGTGACTTGAATATCCATATGGACAATTCTTCCAACACTTTAGCCTCTTAGATCCTTGAACTTTTCTAGAGACTTTATATCTGATCCTAGTTCAGTCACCCATTCCCACAGTCACATCTAGATCTTACCAATTCCAGTAACCACAACCCTTCCAATAATAATTGTTTTCACCATCCCATTCTCTGACCATTACCTTTTCTTTCAAGTACTCTCACATCAACAAGCCTACCAGGGTCTATGATCCTACCAACACCTTCTTCATGTCCATAGTTAATTATTATAATAATCCCTTGCATAAGCTCTCATGTCTTATGCCTCTCACTTCATTGTACTGATTTGGTAAAAACCTCCCTATTTACCTACTCAGTATCCATGCATCTACTGTGACAGGAGAAACACAGAAAAGCTTGCTGTTTTATCTTCAGTTCTTCAATAGGAACCTCACATGCTGCCTGGCAATGATACTACATTTCTCTAGTCCATTAACTTTCACTTTCCATTCCCCCGATTACTATTTCATACCCTCTCGCCCATCCTCAAAATTCCAGCAATTCTCCCCATAACCATTACACTCAGCTGATGAGCTTGCTTCCTTTTAACTGAGAGGAAAAAGAACAATTGGGAAACTTTTTTTTTGGTACAGGGTTTCACTCCTTTGTCCAGGCTGTAGTGCAGTGGTGCAATCTCGGCTCACTGCAACCTCTACCTCCCGGGCTCAAGCAGTTATCTTGCTTTGGCCTCCTGAGTAGCTGGGACTACGAGCATGCAACACCACACCTGGTTAATTTTTGTATATTTTGTAGAGACGGGATTTGCATGTTGCCCAGACTGATCTCAAACTCCTAGCTCAAGTGATCCACCCACCTTAGCCTCCCAAAGTGCTGGGATTCTAGGCATGAGATACCACGCTGGGCCAGGAAACTCTTGAATGAGCTGTCTATGCTCCTGATGCAAATTCCTCCACATGTGCACAAAATCTCATCTCTTTTTGCCTCTCAAAACATTCTAGCAATTCTTCCCTTTCCCTCCCACATTATCATATTTTCTCCATCTATTGTATCATTCCCATCAGCTTACAAACATGCCCTTATTTCTCCTAACTTAAAAAACAAACAAAAAATTGGTAGACCCCACTTTCTCCTCTGGCTACTGCCTCCTTCCTCTGTTCCTCTTCACAATAAAACTCCTTGAAAGATTTACCTAAACTTACAGTCACAATTCCTTTCCTCCTAGTCTCTTACATTACAAACATTACTTTGCTCCTGCTGTTTCACCAAAACTACTTGTCAAGGTCAGCAATGACTTTAATGTTCCTCAATCCAATGGTCAATGCACAGCCTTCCTCTCACTTGACCTATGCAGGGACCATTTTCTCCCACTTTCACACGTTGTTGACTTGACTTCCGCGTCATACTCTTGGTTTCCATTTCACCTCACTGCTTCACTCCTTATCATCCTCCTAGCCTCGTTCCTCAACTCTCCATGCTAGAATACTTTAGGGATCAGTCCTTGATCCTCTTCTCCATACTTACTCCTTTGGTGGTTTATCTAGTCTTACAGATTTAAATATCCTTGATATGCTGACAACTCTCTTCTCTCTACCCTGTTCCCATTCCGAGTCTAGACCTGCATATCCTAAAACTGGGTATCTCCACTTAAATGTTAAATAGACATCTCAGAACTTAACATATTTAAAACTGGGCTTCTAATATAACTGACATACTCTCTCCACAACTCCATCCCTGAAACCTTTGCCTCCTCTAGCATTCCCCATTTTAACTAACAACTCCCTATTCTTTTCTTTTTTTTTTGGAGATGGAGCCTCGCTCTGTTGCCAGGTTAAAGTGCAGTGGCGTGATCTCAGCTCACTTGCAACCTCCGTCTCCTGGGATCAAGCAATTCTACTGCCTCAGCCTCCCAAGTCACTGGGACTACAGATGCACACCACCATGCCCAGCTAATTTTTCTATTTTTAGTAGAGATAGGGTTTCACCATGTTAGCCAGGATGGTCTCAATCTCTTGACCTTGTGGATCTGCCCACCTCTGTCTCCCAAAGTGCTAGGATTGTAGGCGTGAGCCATCGCACAGGGCCAACTCCCCCATTCTTTCAGTTCTTTAGATCAAAAACTTGTAATAATTATTGACACCTTTATGTCCAATATACATATAGTCTGTCAAGTAAATCTTGCTACCTTTAAGTGTAAAAAACACCCAGGACCTGACCACTTCCATCGTATCAACCACAACTACCCTGATCCAAGCAACCACCATCTTCTAACTGAATTACTGACTACATTATTGCAGTAAGTTTGAACAGATCTGTCAGCTTCAACCCATGCTAACACCTACCCTCAACGTGGCAGCGAGAATGATTCTGTTAAAGCCTAAAATAATGTCACTCCTCAGCTCAAAATTTCCGAAGGCTCCACATCTCTGAGTAAAGACCAAAGTCTAAATAGTAGCTTTCAAAGCCTTGCATGTTTGGCTCCCCCACTGAAAGTTCTCTAACCATGATATTTTACTTTCTATTCATCTCTAGCCAAGCCCTCCTTGCTGTTCCTTGACCATGCCAGCTATGTCACTCCCTCAGGGTTTTTGTACTTGCTGCACCCTCTTCCTGGAGCATCTTCTCTCAGATACCTGCATGCTTTGCTTTCTTACATCTTTCCCTACTCTCACCAAGGTAGTTCCCTAATATATTTTTCTGTACACCATTTATCACCTTCTAATATACTATATAATTTACATACATATTGCTTTTCTGCTCCCTTCCATCCCCATATAGAATGTAGATTCCAAGAAGGCAGGAATTTTGGTTATTTTGTTTATATTACTATATCCTCCACATCTAGAACAGTGCATTTTAAAAATGAAAACCATATGTTCCTCTGATGGATAAAGGGTTTTAATGATAAGAAGAAACAGTTTTAAATATAGCTTTTTCTTTCTAAAATTAAGACTACCTCTCCTAGTATCCCTTCCTCAGGGAACTCAGCTCCTCAGCAGTGATTAAATACATACATTTCTGAAGATAAGAAAAAGCTCTATTAATATGAATATGTATATACACATGGCTTTTTTAGTTCCCTAACTATGATATTTTACTTTCAAATCTACTAGTATGATTTTAGCCTTTGTTTAGCCACTAAAGTCTACCTATGTCAATTGTGCAGAGTTAAAGATTTAAAAAATGAGCTGAAAGGCCATTGTCACCTTCTAAAAACTTTTATTGATACATTAAAAAATCATAGCAATTACTCATACTATACCAATGTCAATTAAGCCACTGGAGCTCGATATGTAAAAGCCTTCCAATTATTTAAAAAATGGCTAATCTTGTGGCTAGTACTTCTGCTTTCTCATCTTTAAAATACGGATAATAAAAGTACCTACCTCATTTGGTGGTGAGGATTATACAGTTAATAATACACACGAGGTGTCTGGAAGAGCACCTGCGTACAACTTAAACTCAAACAAAGTGATTGCTGTTATTCAGTTACTACTACCTGTTCGTACTGTTATTACAACTATTAATAATATAATCTGGTTCTATTCTTCATGAATAGCTTTTGAATTTATTAGTGTGGATCTGGATGATTTATCAAGTTCTATATTTGAATATTTCTATGTACTTCTTAAAAAGCATAACCTGCAACAAATTAAAGAGATAAAACTTCCCACAATGTCATTGGTCATTAGCAATAATATAATTGAGGGTAGAGAGATGAGCTACCCTCAATTATATTGAAAGATTTACCTAAATCTTTTCTACAATAGTAGCACTGGTTTTACTTTGTATTGCTGGAGCTTATCTCAAAGTGCAGTAATAATGTAATAACTGGATTTTGTTTAAATGGCCAAGACCTAAGCATAGTGTGGCTTTAAGCAGAATGCAAGTATGAATGGTAATGAGCAACCCCTATGCTGAACTTCCGGAGTTTCAGGATAAAGTGGAAAAAAGTACTAAGGCTTCTTGGGCTTAAAATAGTTATAATGATATAAAGACAAAGTGGTGTTCCTGCCTTGAGATATTAATACCACTAATGAAACCTCAAATATATAGATATGTAAATGCTCCTGTAAATTCTGTTAGATTAACTAATGATTATTATGCTACAATTCATTTTTGAGGTCCAAAACTGGTTTCACGGATGTGGCCAATTTTGTTACAGGCCAAATTTTGAAGTGTTAATATGCAGAAAGAAACACCAAAGTGACTTTTTCATTTACCTTATTCCTTGAAATGATTTTTTCAGTTCCCTGAACTTGTGCTACTCTCTCTCTCTTTGGCTTTCTTATATACATATCCTTCGTTGCTTAGAATGTTCATCCCTGTCCCTTTCTTCATCTAGATTATTCCTACCAAGATAACTTTGCCTGGGAAACTCTGCTAGATATACCTTACTCACAGTTAGATGCCTTCACAATACCAGGCACCTTCTACTTTTCTACTTACCACATAGCCTGTCTATCAATGGCTTACTTTGTATTTCTACTTAGACCAAGTGTTGTGAGAGCAGAGATCACGTTTGCCCTATACATTATTTTATTTTCAGTGTCATCTTATAATGTGAGCTCCATAAAGGCAAGCATCTTTGCCTTTTTTGTTTGCTGATATTACCCCAGAATATATAACAGTGTTTGGCACATGGCAGATAGTCAATAAATGAATGAGTAATTGAGCTATCTGTTTTACATACTATCATTCTGCTTTAAAGTATATTATCATACTCAAAATAATCACATCAGTAGATATGAGGTCTTACAAAATGATCTAAAACTTTTTTTTTTAAATATAGTAAACAAGTGAGTAATGAATAAGTGTAAACTATTTTTAAGATTAACTGTAAATGTAATTATATCTTCCTCAACTAATAGCAAAAAGTATTCGGTGGCAGGAGAAAAGTTAACCTGAAATACTTTAACCTTATAGCACTGAGAAGGTATTCACTTTTTTTTTCAACCCTGTTAACATCCCTCTGTGCCAGAAGAGCTCAAAATATTTTGTTACCTCAGAAATCTGATAATTACTTTTCTAAAAAAAGAAACTATTTATAAGAAAGCTAATAAGAGCCTTTAATTCCTCTAATTTTCATCCCTATTACTTCATATGCAAAAATCTGAATTTCTCCTCTTTTCATGTGAAAAGCAAATTATCACCTTCCCAGTTGTTTCTGGAGGTCCAACATATACTGGTAACACTGTGCATAGTAAGTCATTTGGGCTTCTACAAAGTCATTCAGACAGCGAAGGTGATGGGCCTGTGAAGGAAAGTTAATAGTTCTTAGCTCTATAATCAACTTCAATGGCAAATGCAAGGGGGAGACAGACCACAATATTGTACTGAGGTAGAATCACCAGTATCTAACATCTTACAACAAGGCTTATTAAGATTGACCTTGGTGAACGGTCACTAGCAAACTTTGTTTAGACAATAAATACCAACATGTAATGAGAGTGGGAGAACTAGGTGATAAGATGTAAACAAAAATTTAAAATATTTCTTTAGATATATTGGAAAGTAATACAAATTAAATTTCCTTGATAAATGACTGAAAAGTTGAGTTTTTCCTCCTAAAATTGCCTTAGGACTACCAAAGTCTTGTTCCAAATGAATTGCCAATGAATGAATACTCACATGTGTACTGCTGATTCCCTCTAGCAGAAGTCTGGTAATCTCTGCTTGACGATCAAATTCACTTTGAGTTATTCTTAATTCCTGTTCAGACTTAAATTATAATATACTTTTAGAATCTCTTTAGAAGACTCAGTCCATCTTATATACATTTATTTTAGACAGTTAAAAAAATCACCCAAACAAACCTCAAGTTAAAATCTATAATCATAACCTCAAGTTATAATTGGAATTCCTGAATTCTGCTTTGTATCTAAAATGGTCCCCTGATTTCTAGACCTTAGCTTTTCTGTATTACTCAACTGGACAACTGATTCCAGTACTTGACTCAAAAGAATCTGTTATACCAAAGCTTAATGATCCACTCTTAAGAGCCTAGAAAAACTACTATGAGAAAGATATTTCCATAAATTTCTAGTATCAATTTTGCTAAATTTTAATATTTTATAAAATTTTAACATGACTGGTTTTACAAGTATAAAATTCTCAATTATTACTATAGTTTTTGCTTTGACGTTAAAGATAGTCTTCAGTCTCAAATGCAAGACTTTAGAGTGAAGCCACAGGATTTTTACCTTGTGTTTAGCTGCCAAACACCTGTTGCTATCACCACCGTTTTTAAGTTCATTCAAAGGATTCTTTGTCCTACATTTTAAATGTCTTTTAAGATTTCTTTTCAAACTATGCATAAAAAATGCCTTAAGCAGAAATATGACTTATTAAGATATACTAGGGTTTTTAAAAAGTTTTAAAATTATGATTGAACTTCAATCAACGGTATGCTATTAAATTCTTCTCCAAGAAATAAAAAAGCTCTTATATCCAGATTTTCGTGATATAAATACTCCCACCATGGCTGATTTCCAGCTACTAAGGTGAAGTCATAGACTGTGGAGTTGGGAAGAGATGTAAATAATAGTATGTCACTACTGGCTTCAACCATCTGATAAAGGAGGCTTACTGCTGCAACACAAGTTCACTGAAAAATCAACAAGATCTAAAAAAGGTAAATAGTGGCAAAAACATCTCAAACCTTTAGTCAGAGTTGGTTGTTATTAAGTGGGAAAGAGAAATAAAACCTCACAGCTTACTCAGAATAGTTTGCTTATCTTCCATTGAGAATTATCATTGGTAACATCGTCATTATAATGATACATTTGACTACTTCTCCAGCACAAACAGCTTTTTCCACCTATGCAAATGATTTACGACATTTCCAAGATATAACAACAGTAAAAAAAAAAACAAAAAACAAACTAGGTATGAACTTTTTCCTTTGAGGCCTCATCTTCCTCTCCTCATCCTTTTTGTTGGCAATAGTTAACCTATTGAGCCAGTCAACAAGGAAGTAGCAGGAAAGCAGATAATCAGTTAACCTAGTGAGCCAGTCCACAAGAAGTAGCAGCAAAGTAGGTAATCAGTTGTTGTGACATCCCATTGGCAACAAACCTAGCAAAGGACTAAGCATTAACTTCTGGCTTGGACTTATGGAAATAAGCTTAAATTACTTAGTAAATCAAAAGTAGAAATTAAATTTACTTGACTAAAACTAGAGCCCATGGTGTTTTGATAGCAGGGCTAAAGCAAGCTTCATCTGGAAGCTAGTATGAAGTAGAAAAAGGTCCCAGGAGAAAAAAGAAGCAATGTTCTTCCTAAGGAGAGCATTAAGGAAAACCAATTACGTCAATGTTACATTTGCACTATTTAATGTTCTGCTTGGTTGAATACAAAACAGCTTTGAGTAACGTTAGTAACTACAGCAAACCAAAAATAAATGCACCTCAGAAGTAAACTAGGCTAGTCCATGTAGGTCTTTGATCGTGAAAGTACAGTTTGATTTAATGGCCAAGAAATGGCAGAAAATCCTAGTAATTGACATTATTTCTGGGTAAGGTGTAAGCAAGTAAACTAGGTAGCAGATTAAGGTGACAAGGAAGCTTGAGACTAAAGTGAAAATAATGTTTTCATGCTAAGTACAATGAATAAAAGATACTAAATGAAGGATGAGGGATGAGTCTTCTAGGCTTGAGTTATATTTAATCATGAGGAAAGGCACCATGTTACAAAGCTTAGGACATCCTTCTGTACGATCTAGACTTTATTTAGAGAAGGTAGATGATAGGGAAAAAGGCATCTCATTTCCTGAGCAAGTTTCAGTGCATGTTTGGGTGGCTTCCAACAAAGTCAGATGTCCCAAATCATCTATACTTCTGACATATATAACTGATCATAATAATTGATCTGAGAGGCTAAATTAGGTTCAGCATAACCAGTTTACTTTGGAAGAAAATGATCCACATTAGAAAGATAGATTTTAAAAAGGGCTGATATTCTGTCCTGTAAAAAATCTCTAGGGAAAAGACCATCTACTGCTAAAAATAACTGCTACTAGACTAACTAATCTAGACTACATGATAGCATCATGGGTTAGGTAAGCCAGAAGAGTTTTTTTGTTTTAATGTAACTGCAAGACAGGCAAGAATCTGTTGGCCCATGATATCAGGATTGGGTATCTGTAAGCCATACATGTACCCCAGAATTTAAAGTATAATAAATCAATAAAAAAAATTTGGTAATGCTTCTGAGGCATTTGCTGTGATTATCTTAATCAGTGTTGCCTAATATACGTATGGCTTAAAATCTTAAAATACTCCAGGAATACAGTTTTAACATTTGTACATTTTTATTTTATTTATTTATATTTATTTATTTTTTGAGATGGAGTTTTGCTCTTGTTGCCTAGGCTGGGGAGTGCAATAGCTGATCTCAGCTCACTGCAACCTCCAACTCCTGGGTTCAAGCAATTCTCCTGCCTCAGCCTCCCAAGTAGCTGGGATACCATGCCCAACTACGCTTGTATTGTTAGTAGAGACGGGGTTTCACCATGTTGGTCTGGCTGGTCTCGAACTACTGACCTCAGGTGATCTGCCCACCTCAGCCTCCCAAAGTGGTGGGATTACAGGTGTGAGCCACTGCGCCTGGCCATTTATATATTTTTAAATATAAAAATGTCAGAAATAAGATGTGTAGAAGAAAAAAAACCCTCAAATCCATTTTGATATGTTTCTTCAGATTTTTATGTATATGTGTATAACATGAACATTTATTTCATGAGTTTCTTCCCATGTATTGTATTAACTATTTCCTAAAGTTGCAGAGATTACAAAATCAAATCAGAAATTTTCTAGCGTACCTTTATGCCAAGGAGGAAGACATTCTATTTTTTTTTTGTTCAACCTATATTCTCTCCTGTGTTACTCTGCCTTTTTTCATGCTAGAAGTTCAGGGAGAAATCAGAAGCCAGTGTGGAACTGTAACTAAATAGATGAACAGACTCCACAAAGGGGGATAAAAGCATAAGGCAAAAATTTCATACTGGATATCGAAGTCATAGAATCAATAGCTCTATAACCTAGGCGTAAAACAGACTGTATAATCAATCCTACAAAGCCAGAAAATAAAAGTTAAAGTTTATAAAGCTATTAATTGTAGGGGTCACAATCACCACCTGTCCTCAGTCCCCAGCATTATCCTCGTGTGGAGGTCAGAGTTTGGTGGGCCTGAACATAAGAAGTAAATGAAAAATGCTTCTTAAGACTTAAAAAAGCATTTGAAACAAGTCTGCATATAATATAGTTTATAATTTTATCCCTTAAATTGTTGCTTAATTATTTGATTTCCGAGACCACAGAAGATTAGAAATGGTAACACAAACAGAAGAACTGCTAGCAGTAGTCATATAGACAGCTTCTAGAAGCAACAGTCGGATACTGAGGGAAGAGACAACACAGTTGTAAAACAACAAATCCAATCGTTAACAGTATAATAATAAATATTCATAATAATGACCTTAACTGTAGTAAAATCAAATATTTGCTATCCTGTATTTAATGCTTTGGGAGACCGAGGTGGGTGGATCACCTGAGGTCAGGACTTCGAGACCAGCCTGGCCAATATGATGAAACCCCATCTCTGCAAAAAATACAAAAAATTAGCCAGGCATAGTGGTGGGCACCTGTAATCCCAGCTACTTGGGAGGCTGAGGTACAAGAATTACTTGAACCCAGGAGGCGTAGGTTGCAGTGAACCGAGATCGTACCATTGCACTCCAGCCTGGATGACAAGAGTGAAACTCCACCTCAAAAAAAAAAAATTCATTTGTGTGAAATATGATAGATCCAACTATCTCAAGACACATGACACAGTGTTAACTATATTTTACATTTTAAAAACTGTTATTAGAAAAACCATTAACAAGCATTTCACTTGTGTTCTATAGCAAGGTACCGTAAGATTACCACTTGCATAACAAGTATCTATCTAAACCAAAAACAATTAAATTCTTGTTTCACAGTTTTGTAGTTTAATAATTTACTTACTTTTGTCACTTCCTCTGCCCAAATCTAGCCAGCATTAAAAATTAGAGAAAAATACAGAGCATGAAAGTTGGAATTTATTTTCTACAACTTAGTATAGAAAAATATAAATATTTGTTTAAATGGCATACTCTTTTTCAGAATAATATTAATAGATTAAACACAGTGGTAACTAAACATACTGTGAAAGTATGACTTTTATATGTGTCATTACTGTAAATTTAAAAATCTTATGCTAAGTCTATAAATTAACAGTTTTTCCAAAATTTAGAATACCTAACCTTTCTTAGCTTCAGTATTCTCATCTGGAAAATTAGAGATTTGGATTAAATGATTTCAAATTTCTCATTTATGTATAAATTCTAAAATTTTAGGAAATGAAGCAAAGCAAGGATTAATAGACACTGAATGCCAATACAGCCTTTTTGGAGGGAAACAGTAAGCTGGACATATAATAAATATAAAATTACCAGCGGTAAATATATTTTACTGTAAGCAGATTACATTAATTGTAAAAACAAATAGTCATGAAACAGAGTCTTGTTAATTGTTTAGAATTATGTTTTTATCTGAGACAAAAAGAAAACCTATACTTTATATGCTAAATTAGCAATGACTGAAATATTTTCACCCTTTTCATTTACCTATAGATAAGACAATGGAAACACATTAATGCTTTCTCTTGCTATCTAAGGTAAGCCCTAATTCAGCCAGGACTTCAATAATTAGTTTTAAAAAAACCAAAAACAAAAATGCATTTTATATATTCTGTACAATAATCTTTCCTATTATTTTCTTGCTTTTAGTTTAATGCTAGTGAATGAAAGCAGCCAATTAATTGCCAATTTATTAGCTGTACTGCAGGTCCCTTGCCAGTTCTAATGAACTAATGTATCTAGAAATATAATAAAACACACTATATCTACACGTTTTTATTGGTTAATGTGCACAAATTGTTGGCTATGTTCAGATTTTACAACTTTCAATTTTACTAAAATAAGAAACTTCTAATAGCTCAAAAATTTTCTCAAACTAAGCTTAACATATACACTGGATACCATAAAACAACTTGCATTCTCTATTCTTTCCCAAGGCTATCACTATTCCAAAACTTTCGTGAGTTAGCACTGGATGGAGAATGAGCCTGGCCATTGTAGGAGTACCTAACCTACTGGGGTCTGTCTTGGCCTGAAATGGAAGAAGAAATTAATTCTATGTTGAGTTTGGGTGAAAATAAGGTAAATCATGAAGGTACTGAGCCGCAAAGTCAATGTGTTTACCTTACACCTTTCTTTAAGTATATTTTGTTAATTTTCTTTGCAAAAAGTGAAAATATGAAATGCCAGCTTAAATTAGCATGTTTTACTCAGTGCAAAAAGGCACTATATATTTATGTATAAATTCATATTCCAAAATCTGCATTTGGTATAAACAACATATTTGGCAATTAGAACATACAATTTCTTTTGAAGTTCCAGTATCACTTCCGCTAGTATTTTTTCCTTGTATTTTTGTTGTTAGAGATAATGAATACATGGTTCTAATTATTTTACAATTTTACATGCAGCTAATAGCAAGAGAAGGCACTTTGATTCAAGATGTAGAAAACACAGTAGGCCAACAAACCTTCAGCCATTTTACATGCAGGAAGTTGAGCACGTAAGAGAAATTTACCATAATGTTATCTCCTTCAAGGCGAGCTGAGTTTAGTTGCTTAAGTGTGTAAGTAAGAGACAAAGAACACATTATACCAATGAACACAGTGAAACAAATTACTTCTTACAATAAAGAACATATTAAACAAGAGCCAATAAAATATTTTTTCTACTTAAAAAACCCCACTATAATTATTGTTCCATGAAACTGCATATAGTGGTGCCTATTCATTTTCCCCCGAATTCAAATTTTCAAAACAAAATATGTTGATGCTTGACTTTAAATGAGAATCATTTAGGGAAAATGTATCATTTTTAAAACTGCCAATTACCTAAAATTTTTATTTAATTTTCACTAAAAAAGTCCTTCTGCCTACCCCCAAATTTTCCTATTCAAAGATCATTTCTATTTTATGAATTTATGATGCTTTCAGCCACATTCTCTTTTAATCAGCCTCAGCCAGGTCTTGGCATACTCTGAAGAAATATTAAAGGCATGTCAATCCTTGTATTTCTAATAATCTTTAAATTCAAATGTGTACTTAAAGGTTATATGAGGGTGCTCTAAATTTATTGAGTTTACAGATTAAAAATTTAGACTGCTGTGGAAAAGCTTAAGTTTGCTATATGTTACTTGAAGAAATATTTTCCATCAAATTTGGATATCCCAAAATAACTCTAAACCACTAAATACTGCAGAGCTCTGAAACCAGCTGATTTTTATCTTCAACATTACTAAAACTATAAAATATTTTTTAAGTTTACATTAGATTAAAATTAGTAAATGTAGGTGCCTTATCATTGAAATGCATTACAGCTGTGTATCCTTTAGGCAAAATGCCTGGGACCAGAAGTGATTCAGATTTCTGGTTTTGGAATATTTGCATTATATCTTTTTATCCCCCCAAACAAGAGAACTACAAGACTTCTACCAGCACTGGCTGAGCAACCCTAATGTGAAAAGCTCCAATAAGCATTTCTTTTGAGTGTCATACAGGCACTCAAAGAACTTCATATTTTAGAGCATTTCAGATTTCGGATTTTTTGATTAGGGATACTCAACCTGTAGTCATTTTTGTTCTTGCTTCTCTGGTATGTTTTATCATATATACAATCTATTTTTCAAAACTTTTTTTTGTTTATTGTGAAACCTTAAAGTAGGATTTCTTTTTTCTGCTTAATTGGTATATTTTTGAGAAATGCCTTTGACATTGCTTTACCATTTTTCAATATGCTAACTGATAAAAAGCAATATTAGATATAAGTAGAAACTTTTACTGATAGAGCTAAATCATCAAAAAGTTTGATGTGTTATACCAGATTGTGAACTGAGGGCAGCAGAGAATTTTACATCATTTATCTATGAACTACTCAGTAGAGTATCTTGCACAAAATTAGCATTCAATAAATATAGAATTTTTAAAAAGTCACAAGTAAGTAAACTATTCAAAAAGTGCCAATGTGGATAGATCCCAAACTTTACTATCAGAGTAGCTAGTTACAAAACAATTAATCCATGAAAATTTATAAAGAAGTGAAATCAAAGTAAGTCTAAGGTTAGATTAACCACTTCAGTTGCCAACTAGGAACCAGGAAATGTATCAAAGAAGGGAAAAAAAGCAAACTCAAACTCCTAGTGATTTCTATTCTTTTGTATTCTTCAAGTAAATGGAAGAGAAATAAAGAGGGTAAAAAAGGATCACCAAATACAGGCATACCTCCAGGCTTTATGTAATAATAAACTAAGAGAACTTTCCCTTCCCAAAGTATTTCAGACTTACTGCTATAAAGTTTGAAGAAAAATGAATTGGTTATCTAGGCGAAAAATACAATTAAAATCAGGAAATAAGATTTTCTGTCTAGACTAAAACTTTAGTGTTTAGCTATAGTTAAATTTTGCTTTATGTAATATATAAGTTCTAGAAGAACCGTGTATAAATAAAATTGCTGAGCTGAATAAAATCATTTGTATCATCTTTTACTTTAAACATAAATTCCCATAGAAAAAACCTTTATCCTCAAAACTACACAGCAGAGAAAAACTGCCAAGATCTTTTCTAGATATCTCAAAAGGAAACATCTCTCAAAATTGGTCTACTATTATATTTAGGTCCTACATATTTTAAGAGCAGTGTCAAAATAATTTAGAAATATTAAAGGACTTTGTACACTGTTAAATCTATATGTGCTTTCTGGTACTTTTCCAGGTAGAAAAGCTGACTATCATTCCTGCAATAGTGCTTATTAAACAAAGTTTTGTACTGAAACTTGACAACGGTATTTTTATTCCACAATCATCACTGAGCACATACAGGCATCTTGAATACAGAGATTCTGTCCCAGTTAAAATATTTATTTCCAAATGATCCTTAAGTTTTTTCCCTGGTTATGAAATTACCATCTTTAAAAAACAGTTTATAATTTACTTTTCAAATTCATTGTTAGCAACTAGAAACTAATAAAAGAATTCAAGGTCTCCTGCTATCTACAGTGTTCATTTTCAAAGTTCGGATGCTGCAGATAGTCTGTTTAGGGAAGTTTTGTTGTTTGTGGTGATGATGTAATGATAAACTGCGAAGTGAAAATGCCAGGGAATTTGGAATTAATGTCTTATCACAGATAGCTCTTCTCTAGCAGTATCTAATACGGTATTTCCAAAAAAGAAAAAAAACAGAGAAAAAAAATAACTTATTCTGCTCGTACAAGGTATTGGGGTAGTTCATAAGACATTACTACCCAATACCAAGTTAATCAGTTTTAAATTTCACTCTGAACCAGTTTTCAACCTTTTAATCCCCCAAACAAGAGAACTACAAGACTTCTACCAGCGCTGCAGTAATATGCTCATTAAGGCAATCATTCTTGATGTTGGCAGTGGTAGTGATTTGGAAACAGAAGGCAGGGGTAATATCATGCCATAGGTCAAATTAAGAATTAACTTCTTAGCATCTTCTAACAAATTCATACTTGGTTTATTTTGTACTATTTTAAAGGTATACCAATTCAAATCTGATTAATGTTTTCAAATTTTGGAATGAAAATATGGACAGTATAACTTTGATTAAAAAGCTTATAAATAAATCTTTGAAGAAAAATTTAATTACTATATTTAACATACACCTACTCAATTTTAAGACTACTCTGGACCAGGTGTGGTGGCTCACGTCTGTAATCCCAGCACTTTGGGAGGCTGAGGTGGGTGGATCATGAGGTCAAGAGATCGAGACCATCCTGGCCAACATGGTGAAACCCCGTCTCTACTAAAAATACAAAAATTAGCTGGGTGTGGTTGCATGCGCCTGCAGTCCCAGCTACTCGGGAGGCTGAGGCAGGAGAATTGCTTGAATCCAGGAGGCGGAGGTTGCAGTGAGCTGAGATAGCGCCACTGCACTCCAGCCTGGCGCCTGGCGACAGAACGAGACTCTGTTTAAAAAAAAAAAAAAAAAAAGACTATTCTGAGGTTGATTTTCTGAAACATAAACTAGAATTTATTTATCCAAATGAGTTTCCTCTCATTAAACTTTGCTGCCTGAAAGATCAAATTGCCACTGTTTGTTTGGTTTTGGAATTATTCTTGGTGAACATTTTTAGTTTGTAGTATGTGAAAAGGAAACATCTAATTTTTAAGCCACATACAAGTATTCTCAAACTTGATTCTCATCTTAATTATTATCCTTTTTGTTATTTTCCAATTATAATAAATATGTCTCCAAAAATATCTGCTACCACCAAGGATATTTTAAAAAACATGACACAGCATTAGGAGCTACTACAGTTTTTATTTTTTAGCAGCAGCTGTATAGCAAAATATCACTGTTTTTTTTTTTTAAGACAGGGTCTTGCTCTGTCACCCAGGCTGGAGTGCAGTGGCACAAATTCAGCCCACTGCAACCTCCACTTCCCATGCTCAAGATCCTCCCATCTCAGCCTCCTGAGTAGCTGGGACTACAGGTGTGCGCCACCATTTTTGTACATTTTTGTACTTTTTGTAGAGATGGCGCTTCACCATGTTGCCCAGGCTGGTCTCAAACTCCTGGGCTCAAGCCATCTGCCTGCCTCAGCCTCCCAAAGTGTTGGGTAACAGGCATGAGCCACTGTGCCTGGCCATGAATATCATCTTTTGATATGACTACTTTACACTGATTTGGATGTACTAAGTTCTGATGAATTTGTTTAGAAGCACAAAAACAAGCTCCTAAAGTTATGTTCTCATCTTAATGATAGTCTGTATCTTTCATGGTATATTACAAATCTTTTTTTTTTTTTTTGCGATGGAGTCTTGCTCTGTTGGCCAGGCTGGAATGCAGTGGCAGGATCTCGGCTCACTGCAACCTCTGCCTGCCAGGTTCAAGTGATTCTGCTGCCTCAGCCTCTCGAGTAGCTGGGACTTGACAGGCACGTGCCAGTACGCCCGGTTAATTTTTTCTATTTTTAGTAGAGACGAGGTTTCACCGTGTTAACCAGGATGGTCTCGATCTCCTGACCTCGTGATCCACCCACCTTGGCCTCCCAAAGTGCTGAGATTACAGGCACGAGACACTGTGCCTGGATAGTATTTTACAAATCTTAAAAGTTATTAATAAAAAATATTTTTCTATTTACTTACTGAATTTCTAGTTTCTGCAGCTTTTGCCTTTTTTAGTCTGGTTTTTGCAGCATCCAAATCCAGTCTCTTATTTTGCAATAGTTTCCTTTCTTTCTATAAATATAGAAAAAAAATAAAGGCTAAGATGCTAAAATCCTGTGAGAGCATACATATTTAAAGTATTATTCCCTAGTAAACATATGTATCATTTGATAAGATCTATGATTACCAAATTGGCTATAAAGAGACCATTCAGGTATCTGTCCCCCCAACCCCCTTGTTACTGTTTAAATTCTAAAATAACGGAAACATTATAAATGTCTGGGAAAGATGGCAGGTGCTGATGAAAACAAAGGAATATCAGTTTTAATATTTTGTGATCCTATCCCTGCCTCGGGAACATTTGGCAATACCATTTTGGTTGTCACAACTAGGGGAGGGATGTTATTGGTGTCTGCTAGCCAGAAGCCAGAAATGCTGTCAAACATTTCACAAGACAGTCTGTCTCTACAAGGAATTATGCAGCCCCAAAGTCATTAGTAGCCAGACTGAAAAACTATTTCGAATTGTTTCAGATTATCCAGAAAGTGCCTATAAAGAAGTAAGTATGGGCCTGGGGCAAGGTTCCTTGATGCCTGATGTTCTACCTCAGGGATTGGGCAGGCTACTCTTAATGTGTCATAGCACCAAATACAACCTAACCAGTCCAAAACAGAATTTCAAATTTGGAGAATAATGAATAAACATTAGTATAGTATCCTAGAATTCTTCAGGGAATTTCAAGCTTCTGTATAATATGTAAGTTTATTATAATTAAGTTTGCTTAATTTCACCCCACTGACAAGCTATTATCTTTTTTTATTTTTATTTTATTTTTTTGAGATGGAGTCTCACTCTGTCACCCAGGCTGGAGTGCACTGGCATGATCTCGGCTCACTGCAATCTCCGCCTCCTGGGTTCAAGCGATTCTCCTGCCTCAACCTCTGGAGTAGCTGGGATTACAGGTGCCTGCCACCATGCCCGGCTAATTTTTTTGCATTTTTAGTAGAGATGGGGTTTCACTATGTTGGCCAGGCTAGTTTCGAACTCCTGACCTGAAATGATCCGCCCACCTCAGCCTCCCAAAGTGCTAGGATTACAGGTGTGAGCTACTGTGCCCAGCCGCTAATATCATTTAAATTATATTTTAACTTGGTAGTTCTTCTGTCTCAAGCCAAATACTTGTTTATATAGAGACAAATCCATTGTGAACATATTGAAAGTTTCTATAATATATTGTAATAAGAAATGTGCAAATTAAAGTTTGAAGGATTTATAATAAAGAGCAGCTTTGCAAAAATTTAGAAAATTTTCATTCTCTATCACTACATGGTGATATTTTAGACCATATTTTCATAATCATTCCAGGAACCTCTCTGTAGATTTTTAGGGTTGGTAATGAATGAAAAGGGATAAAAGCATCTCAATAACACTGTAGAGTACACAAATGGAGTAAATATATCAGAGTCCTTTATTTCAGTTTAATTTTGTGTTCTGGTGAACATGCACCACCCAGATTATTTAATTTTGCAATCCACTACATCTACACAGTAATTAAGAGGCCAAATTACTCATGAAAAAGAATAACTATATTATCCAAATTATTTTACTAAATAAAAGAGACATTTTTCAACTCACAGCAATTGTTTTGTAATCTCCTTCTATAAAGTTTCTTAAAGGAGTAAGAAAATTTAAGGCTGACGTTTGAATCAGTTCTCTGTCTGCTGTTCCAATTCTTTTTTGGGTTTCTCCACATTTAATAAGGGCATTACCTGCAAAGGAAAATAATTTTTAAAAATCATTGTCTGGTAATATCAGAAAATAAAATCATGTAAAGATAAATCAGCAATCTGGTCTGTTTAAAAGTTAACTGTTACTTGTTTGCTTAAGTAAAATCAAATAGAATTACTATAATTAAGGTAATTTTATTTTAAAAGTAAATTTAAGAGTATAAATTTCTAAATGAAGGAGACAAAGAAACTTCCTATTATAACATAGATAATTGTACCAATTCTACCAATGGGACTAAAGAGGGCAGATATACCCCAAAATATTTATGGTCACAACTCAAATAGTGTGCAGTCGGCCCTCTGTATCTATGGGTTCTGCATCCATGGACTCAACCAACTACAGATCAAAAATATTCAGAAAAACATAAAGATGGCCGAGGAGCCAGGCACAGTGGTGGTATGTGACTGTAGTCCCAGCTACTCTGAAGCTGAGGCAGGAGGATCGTTTGAGCTCAGGAGTTTAAGGCCAGCCTGGGCAACACAGCAGGGCCTGTCACTATTTTTAAAAACAAAAAGAAAAGAAAAAAAAGATGGTTGCTTCTGTACTGAACATGTACAGACTTTTTCCCCCTTGTCATTATTCCCTAAAAAATAGAGCGTAACAACTATTTATATAGCATTTACATTCAGATGATTTAAAGTATAAGGGAGGATGTGCATAGGCATATGCAAACACTGCCATTTTATACAAGGCACTTGAGTATCCATGGATTTTGGTATCATTAGGGTGGGATGGGGGTGGGCCTGGAATCAATCCCCCATGGATACTGAGGGGTGACTATGGTTATACTTATAAAAGTATAATGCTTACAAGAGATCAAGTCACAATTTGTCCTCTGTTTCTACATTCTTGCACTTATCATCTCAAATATCTGTAAGTAATAGTTCATACCAATAAGTTAAAAACAAATCCATGCTTTTGCAATACATACACTCTGATACTGAAATAAGACAAGTATAGTAGGAAAGTAGAGGTAGAAAGTAGAATAGAAAGAAAGGAAATCCCAATATCAGGGTTTCACTTCTAGTTTTACTTCTAATAAGCTTTAGCTCTGCGGATCTTAATCGCTTCACGTTAGAATAAGCTTGGATCTTACTGGTAAGGAAGGTAATATGGATAGTAGTTAAAAGCTTTGTCACCGGATATAGACAGATCTTCATTTGAATTACTATTCTAGCTATGTGAATGTGGATTAATTATTTAACTTTTCCAAACCTGTTTCCCTGTCTTTAAAATGAAGGTAATATAATTTATCTTAAATGCAGAATATAATGAGAATTTACTTCAGTAATATGTAAATATATATACTATATAATGCTAAGCCCATGCCTGGGATACTCAATTTTTAGTTATTAATTACTAATAAGGTAATAGGTTCACAAAGCCCAATTCTAATAACCAGGGTACATTCACTGGAATTACTAGAGGTGCAAACAGATTTAAATGGGAAGAAAATCTATAAGCCTTTACTCATGTTTATGCTCTGCTAAAATCTTTTTCAGCTTGGTGAAGGAAGGTGCTGCTGGGTCTCTTTCACATATCTTTATGATCCCAGCATCTAACTGAGCTGGCACAAGTAGGCAATAAAACATCTGTTTAATGTATAATGGTTTTCTAAAAATTAACAGTTAAATTCAGAAATAATTTTATTTTGAAGTTTAAGCATTTTCAGACTTAAAAATTAGATTCTGAAGAACATAATATAGAAGTTTCAAAGTTGTGTATCTAAAAAAGCCTGTCAAAGGATTAGTGGCTTTGGTATTTAGGTTATTTCCTTCTGACATAAAGATAACTACTGAAATTTAAAATTCATCTAATCCTAAAATTTGTAAACTATTCTGTAAATCAGAACTATGTGTAGAAACATATACCTACCATTTCATACCCAAATAAAGACCAGTATCTTGCAGATGTATTAATAAAGACAATTATTAGACATAAACAACAGGAAAAACTACTGAAATCTGTAATGGTCTCATGTTATGAGAAAATTAGATCAGAGTAACAATAAAGATGTTTAATTTAAAGTCTGTGCAGCAACTAATAAAGCCGGTGTAACTAAACCACAACTATAGGAAGTTTGAAATACATAAGAGAAAAACAGAAATGAAATGTAATCCAAACATCCAGAGATAACAATCATGAATATTTTTTGGTTACTGACATTATTGCAAAATTATAACAAAAGCACTGATTTGTTCAAGCACTATGTGCCAAGTACCTTTAATATAAAATAAGCCCTAAGAAAGATTTTTTTTTCAAATGAAGAGAAATATACAAACAATAATTGCAATATCACAATTATTACAACATAGGTATTATAAGATCAATGGGAGTACAAGTGAATAATTCATTTGACTTTTTAGAACTAAAAAAGATACAAATTCTCTGAATAACTAAATATAAGCTTAAATATATTAAATAATAAATTTAACTGTACATATTTGCCTGTAATTTCTCACTTCATCAATAATTTTTAATAAATTTGAAGTTAAAATCAATTCTACTAATATGTTAATAACAGCTCTAATAAATCTAAACATAAAGATATCCCTTATTAGAACTTTTTGCTTTTCACTTACCATAAGCTGTTCCTGGGCCAAACTCAGTCCCTGCATCAATCATATATTGTCCCAAAAGTTCTGGGTTGTTTATACGACTTGGAGCTTTCTATCCAGTTTCTCATAAACAAATTCTTCTATCCTGGCATCTAGGAGAAAGGTTAAAATTACCAACGATTTCTAAAAAGCCAAACTAATTAAAAGATTGTTTTGCTCCCCCTATCAGCAGTCATCTATTACCTGCTAAATATAAAGTTAGCATTCATTCAAGCTCATATCTTAATAAATACATATTTTAAATTTTGTTAGGCTATTATATAATTAAAATTATATTTTGGAAATTTGACAAAATATCTTGGCACAAAAGCATTTTAAAATAAAAGTAAACTTATTATTTGATTATTCTACAAGATTTTAAGTTCTAGAACAGGACTGATTAATTCACTTAATATTTATTGAAGGTGTCTTTGCCCTGTTTTAGCAGTTTAACTCTAATTTTTATTCTGAATGTACATTCATAATTTAAAAATCAGGATTTCTGGCTAGGAAAATATGAATATAAAGTACCTAGAAGAACCTAAGACTTACATCTGACAGCTTTAGCATCAGCATTTAGTCTCTCTTTTCTTGCCTAGAGTCTAAATATAGACACAGGTGCTTAAGCAGTAGAACAATCCAGGCTTGGAATAGTCTACAGACAGATTAGCAATATGATGCCTTAGCTTTAATTTATGTTTAAAGTATACAAGTATGTATATATTATCTCTGAGCATGCATTCACTCAAAAGATTTCACCATTAAAATAAGTTTAAAATACTAAAGGTTAAATGCAATAATAGAACATTAGAACAAATGGAAAGGGGGGGAAAAAAACAATAAAAGCTGAATAAACACTTGGTTAGCAAAATGTTTAAGACCAAAGACATTAACATTTACAATGCTGTCCAACATAGAGGTATTTCAGGAACAAATGAGAAAATGGCTTAAGTTTACAGAAGCAATAATTAAGTATAAATTGAAGCTAAGTCAAATAGGGTCCCTGTAAGTACCTCACATAGATTCCTACACATGTGGAAGTTTCACACAGTGCACTGAAAATTTCAAAAATGAGCTGAACCAGTAACAGAAACACTTCAGGAGTTAGTAAAAGCATTGTTATAATAGAGTATAAAATAGAGTATGGCAATAATACTTGCTTTTGTGGTACATTCTAGTGTAAAATCAGGAGTTTTAAAGCAGAAATTAAATACTTTTAAACAGTTAAAATCAAAAAGAGTTTTTTAAAAAACATAACCACTTAGAATACACTAGTTAAATTTCAGAACTTCATTTTTGGCTGGGCATGGTGGTTCATGCCTGTAATCCCACCACTTTGGGAGGCCGAGGTGGGAGGATCACCTAAGGTCAGGAGTTTGAGACCAGCCTGGCTGACATGGTGAAACCCCATCTCTACTAAAAAAAATACAAACAAGAGCCAGGTGTGGTAGCACATGCCTGTAATCCCAGGCAGGACAATCACTTGAATCCAGGAAGCGGATCTTGCAGTGAGCAGAGACTGTGCCGCCACTGCACTCCAGCCTGGGCGAAGAGTGACTCTGTCTCCCTCCGCAAGAAAAAAAAACAAAAAAAACCCTCAAAACTTCGTTTCTTTACTCTGATTCTTAATTTTGACTGCTTTTCTACCTACCTGGTCAAAAGTCTAAAATGGAATACTATGTTGACTTCATTCAGTTAATAAAATATTTGGTATATCAATAAATGTTTAATTTCAGTAGGTTATAATAAAATCTTAAAATATGCACGCAATTCTGCTACAACGCAATATGTATTTCTGCATAACGTATTTTTGAAAAACCCATTTCCAGATCATACACTGAAAACAACATAGGAATTACAAGAAAAGGAGGGTTGGGTTTGGCTACTCAAAATCTATGTAACTTAATAACTAGAGTACTGGCTGGGCACGGTGGCTCACGACTGTAATCCCAGCACTTTGAGAGGCCAAGGTGGGCGGATCACCTGAGGTCAGGAGTTCAAGACCAGCCTGGCCAAGATGGAGAAACCCCGTCTCTACTAAAAATACAAAAATTAGCTGCGTATGGTGGCAGACACCTGTAATCCCAGCTACTCTTGGGAGGCTGAGGCAGGAGAGTCGCTTGAACCCGGGAGGTGAAGGTTGCAGTGAGCCAAGATCATGCCACTGCACTCCAGTCTGGGTGACAGAGTGAGACTCTGTCTCAAAACAAAACAAAAACAAAAAACCAAAACCAGAGCACAAACAAAAAACAAAAACGATTCTTACTACTACTTCCTGACACAAAACAGGGGCAGGAGGGAATCGTATTTTATTTCCCTGTTTACCAGTTGTGAATGAGCTTATTTGCCATTGAGAACAAGAGGAAAAATGTCTATTACTTTTAAAAAGTGCCAGAGTATATAATTTAAATGGCCTTAAATGAATAAAAAATATTACATGGTGTCCAAAGATATCAGGACTCACTCAAAGTGTAAAAAGCTTATTTTATTTATTTTCAACTTTTATTTTAGATTCAAGGGGTACACATGCAGGTTTGTTACCTGGGTGTATTGAATGATGCTGAAGTTTGGGGTACACATGGACCCGTCACCCAGGTACTGAGCATAGAACCCAACAGTTACGTTTTTCAATCAAAAGGCTTATTTAAAAAGTCACTACCATTTAACTAAAATTATAGAGAATTACTAATATTTGTATAGTGCTTGGAATTTAAGTTAGTATCTAAAAGTAAGCCTACGGCATATCACAACATGGTCCCAAGCAACACTGGGGCAAACAGGAAAGCACACATTGTACCTTTGTTCTTCAGTTTTGATATGCAAAGCTCATACTGAAAAGACTGGATGTTGATACACCTGGTTCTAGTCCAATTTCCACTTCTAATTGGCTATGCTACATTGGACAAGATGCTAATTCATGAGTTCCATTCACTAAACAATTATTGTGCACCTTAACTGCAAGGTTATTGAGTTGACTAATCTGAAAATCTTGTAGTTGTCTGAAGATCAAATGAAATAATTTATGTGAAAATGTAAAACTTAAACATAAAAAAGGTACCTATTTAAGCATCTATATAACTTTGTCTTAATTATCTAGGAGCAATTCTTCCCTAGATGAAAAAGAAAGACATATTTATATACACAGCTTCCCACAACTCTTAAAATTCAAAGTCACTGCCTAAAATTGAGATTTTTTTTTTTTTTGAGACAGACTCCTGCTCTGTCGCCAGGCGCCAGGCTGGAGTGCAGTGAATCGATCTCGGCTCACTGCAACCTCTGCCTCCCAGGTTCAAGCAATTCTCCTGCCTCAGCCTCCCAAGTAGCTGGGACTACAGGCGCACGCCACCACGCCCAGCTAATTTTTGTATTTTAGTAGAGATGGGGTTTCACTATTTGGCCAGGATGGTCTCGATCTCTTGACTTTGTGATCTGCCCGCCTTGGCTTCCCAAATTGCTGAGATTACAGGTGTGAGCCACCGTGCCCGGCCTAAAATTGAGATTTTTATGAGGATTCTATAGAAGACTGAAAAAATGTCATTTTTAAATATGTTAGAGTACATAAGTGTTTATCACCTCCTCTTCACAAAAGCACACACAAAAAATCCCCACAGACCCTGAAGCTACAATAAAAAAAAAATCCTATGTTTTTAGATAGCCATTAAAACTTTTTTTTAACATTTAAAAACCCACTAATAGTACTTAAGGTAGATAAGAGGTAGAATTTCTTACTTGGATTTGGCTGCAATAACACTTCAGTTTGTTTCATTATTTTTTCTGTCCATATTTTGGTACATTCAGCTTTGCTAAGGAGGTTCTCTAAGTGAGCATCCAATTCTGTCTTCTCAGCCTGGCCAAGCTTTTCTTCTGTGAACTGGTATTGATTGTAAAACAAAAATTAAATATACTGCAAATTAATTTTAGGGAATCATATCATTAAGTAAAAAAAAACAAATTAAAAGCTAAACAATCCTATACATACAAATAACCAAGTTCCAGCTTTGTAAGTCATTGTTTATGAATGCTTTTTTTGCCCCTATTGTAATTTATCCAGATCTCTTTTGTGGATGACCTTACCTTATAGTCATCACATATCCTTAGTTCTGCTAAAATGTATGGTGTGAATTCTACAGAAAATCTAAGAACTTGGTATATAAAGCATGCAACTATTTCAACTACCTATCCTAGGTAGACTAGGATAATGATAAGGAGTAAGAGCTCTGAGTCAGTTGGATCTGAATTCAAATCTTGACTTCACTGCTTGTTGTGTGACCTGAACAAGGTATCGAATATTTCTTCTTTAGTACCCTCTATTATAAAAGAGAGGCAATACATATTTTATAGCGTGTGGAGGATTAAGTATGATTGTGTATGCAAGTCACTTTGTTTGGTGCCTTGTAATTATTAAGTTTTAAAAGAGCTGTTTATGTTTATTGTGGTTTATTTATTATTGGCACTTTAATCACACCTAGTTAGATAAATAGTTTCCCAGAACATACCATAAAACCTGTCATTTAAGTTGTTTTTGAGGATATGTTCCAGCAATTTATTTATAGACTAACTTTTGGAACATATCCTATTCATACTATGAAGATGTCTTTTAAAGGTCATACAAGTGGTTAAACATACTCAACGAATCCGTTTTTATTATTGGATATACCGGTATTCGAGGAAAGATAGCACTGCCTATATAATAATAAAAAGGTAAAAAGATTCTGTGTAGATCTAGAGCCTTCTGGATGCCTTTAATTAAACATTAGAGGTGATGACTCAAGCTGTTTATCATGCATTATTTTCCTCTAGAATATGTGGCTTTCTCCCATCTTAACAGATATATCATCAGCACGAATTCTATGCTCAGTAATGACTCACTTCTAGCTGACAAAACAGTGTTCACCTTGCCTTTTTCTCCTTTCATTTCTTAAAAATCTCTTTGCTGCACTATTTTCTGAGTTTTAGGGTTTCTTTCAGCATCCTTCTTGGTTTAATACTTTCAGGTTATTATCAGCACCTTAAGCTGAAAGGTCCTCTAGAATTTTATTCTTAGACTTCTGGTTACAATCTCCACTGAGGGTCCTGTTTGAGGGCTAGAAATAACAGTTTAAATAGCTTTTGTAAAACCTTGGGTCTTTTTGAGAGTGGTCTAAAGCCCCAGCCCCTGACCCAATGGGTAGAACTGAAAATAGCAGTTCCAAAGCTATTGCCTGAGCCCATAAACTTGCAGTGTAGTTGCAGGACTGGGCACTGAGCAAAAGCAAACCCTGATCCCAAGGCCAGTTGGATAAACTATGCAACCTCATTCTTAAAGAGAACCCGGTATTCTTTACAGATCCCTGAAGACTCTAAGCAACAGACCTCCTACTAGACTTTTGTATGTTCAAGGTCTACCACCAATGGCTAGTTAAAATAACTCCCCAGATAAAGCAACCAATAGGAAGGGGAAGAAAGGAACTACCTTTCACTCAGGTGAACATCATCTATAAAGAATGATCTAAAAAAAATTCTTCACTTAGCACCTTAAAAATTGAAACCGCATGTATAGATTTCCCTTTAATAAGCAAGTATATCCATTTGTTTGTACATTTCATTTATTCCTTCAACAAATACTTATTAAGCACCTACGAATGTGTTGGGCACTTTTCTAAATACATGGGTTTCAGCAGCCAACAAAATAGACACGGTTTCTGTTCTTAGGAAGCTTACATTTTAATGGCAAAGACAGACAATAGATAAATAATTTGATAATAAGGATATAAAGATACAAAGATAGTAAAGAGAGGACCAAATGGTTGGTTTTATTGTTTCTGAGTGACATAAATCCAAATACAGAGAAAGAATTCATTCTTCAGGGAGAGGGTGAGCAGGAGAAACAGGGAAGGCTTCAGTCCAGGAGGGATGGGCAACTTGGGCCTAGACAGGGGAGCAGGAGTTTGAGGAGTGTGAGATGGGGGTAGTTAGAGAAACAGCATCTCTGAGTAGGTAACAAATGACCTATGATTGAATGGTATGAACTATGTTAGGATCTAAGGAAACAGTATAGTCCTGATGATTTATCTTCCAGTTCCACAATTTCTATAAGCTCACTGGCATCACCTTCACACATATTAAATATTAATTTCTCTGTAGAAATCCTTTATAGTTAATAACCAAAAACAAATTAATAGAAAAATTAACAGATCAATAATTTAAAATCAGTATTTATGGCCAGGAGCAGGGGTTCCTGCCTGTAATTCCAGCACTTTGGGAGGCTAAGGCAGGCAGATCACTTGAGCTCAGGAGTTCCAGACCAGCCTAGGCAACGTGGCAAAACCATGCCTCTACAAAAAAATTACAAAAAATTGGCCAGGTATGGTGGTGCACACCTGTAGTCCCAGCTGCACTTCACTGCACTCCATCCTAGGTGACAGAGCCAGACCCTATTTCAAATTAATAAATTAATAATAAAATAAACAAATATAAAATAAAATAAATTAGTCACTGAGTTTATCCGATACAAATTGGGGTTCAGGGCAGTTTTCTCCTGACAGTAGTTCAGGAAAATCAGCAATTAGAAAGGTAATTATTTGGAAAATAAAGCATTTCAATCTTCAGGTAAAAAGGCCTGTTTGCTTAATTATTTAATATTTCCTTTGTGACTCTCATGATACTGCCTCCCAGGTATATCATTAAATATACATTCTTTTAGTGAAAAGAGTATGAAAGTATAACAGAGCAAAGATGGGTATTTGCACCAAGTAATTTATTTGTATGAGTTTGAGGAAGAAAGAAAATATGTTAACTGATAAAGATTCTACAAACACACGCAATTAGTAGTTTTTTTTGTTTTGTTTTGTTTTTTACTATTCTAGTTCAGAATATATGTGGAACCCTTACACATCAGTGAGATAGTCTGATTACAGAAAACCTGTTTGGCAAATAGCAGTACTGTAAGAAGGGTCACATGAACAATGTTTCTATGTTTCACATTTCAGCACATTATATATAGTTTTGTTTTATTTTCTAATTTTTTTTAATGTTTTATTTTTTCAACAAGACCATTTACATCTTTCTTATACTTCTGTGTCAAGGCTTAGTGTATGCTCAAAAATTCCATTAACTAAGCCGTGCATTCTACATCAAATACTCAAAAAAATCTTAAAATATAGGTAAGAATCATAATTTTAGTGATTAATAAATTGAGGCTCAGAGTGATTAAACACTTTGTCCAAGGTATCAGTGTTGGGATTCAATCTCACATCTGAGTCATAGTTTTATTACGCTATACTACCCTTCCAGTAAATACTTGATTTCAAAAATTAATATTTTCTATTTCTATTACTATTATTCAATCATAGTCTGTGCTTCCTTTCCCGTATGTCTGTTTACAGCATTCTGGACAGCTTTCTCCTCCTGTTCACTTCTGCTTCCTATAAGATATTCAATAATTATTCACCAAATTAAGGGTAAACTAAATCCTATCATGAATGAATAAAGAGGGGACACACAATAAGGACACTGCTAATGCTATCATATTTTAAAATTAAAATTATAAATTAAAATCTTACTACTTAAATGTATAATTGTAAAAGACATAATATTTCCCACAATTTTATCATTGTGGAAGCAAAAGGGTTCTTCCATAATTAATCAGAAGGTACAGTGTATTAAGATAACAAAATAATACAGTATTTAATACATTTTCTCTAAAGCACTATAAATAATGCATCTACTACAGAAATTATGAGCTATCTCAACTAATCAAAATATTTATGGCTTGTATATATTTTCTTCTAACTGCAAGATGATCAGCATTATGATGTGCTCCTTGCCCTCAAGGATTTTATGATCTACTAGGATAATACTGCCTTAACACAAACAAAATTATAATAATGGCACCTTTTCAGAAGGACAAAAGACCTATTAATTCTTTCTTTTTAAAAAAGATCCCTTTCCTAGTTACCAAAAAATTTTAAATTAACCATAAAAATTTTAGTTTTCAACATCTTCAAGTCAAAAATCATTACTGATTTTGTAATCTCTTGATAATAGGTGTTAATCAGAAACTAGTTGACTGTAAGCATATCAGTATAGTTTAATAATTAATAACTGTGTAAATAACCCAGAATAAAAGGCAGACTGTAAATAAGTCATCTTCTTAATAAACTCAATGTTCTCTAAAATATAATTTGATATATAATTTTTTCATATTTCATTTGTAATATGGTAAAGTGGCATAAGACAGAAAGTTTAATCCCCCTCTTCTTTATATATTTTCTCTAAATATTACTTTACAGAAAGACTTGTCTTTGAGTCAGCTACATTATACCAGGCACTATAATCTTTCCTTTACTACAGGATAGGCACACAACGTACATTATTAAATAAGGAGCCTGGATTCCAAACTCTGCTTTTAGGAAAAAAAAGACAAGTAAAATAGGTGTGTGATCAAAGACATTTATTTAATGAAAACTCTAATTACCAATTCTTTGGGTTAAGAGTAATACTCTAAAAGTAATCAAAGTTTCTTGGAAAATATATAACACAGACTCTGAATAATGTATTAGTAAACCAAAAAGTGGATCTTTCTCCATTGGTTCTCAATTTTGGCTGCTCTTTAGAATTACTAGGGGGAGCTTTAGAAAACACTGATGTCTGATCTAATCCCTAAGATTCTAATTTAATTGGACTGGGGTGCAGCTTATAAATTGGCGTTTATAAAGATTCCCAAGTATTTTAAGTGCAGCCAAGACTTGAGAACCACTGTTCTAAACTCATTCATAATTATTTAAATATGTATCACTTGATTTTGTGCATGCTGCATTACTTTCCTCTTTGGCCCATAGGAATTTCAGCTGCTATTACTGTTACTTCACTAAGTTGGAGTTTTGCTTCAAATATATGAACTGTGTTGAAGTTCTACCATTAAGTTGGTCTCCAAAGAATATTGAAGTAATTGACTTAGGTGTTTGATCATTTTAAATACAGTAGCGAAGCAACTAGAAGCACATCAATAGGGTGTGGTTAGAGTTTAGGATCATCTGTAGCTCTGCAACTACCTTAAAAAATACTTTCAAGAAATATGACAAATTGAAAAGTTTTATAGATTTTCTAATTACCTTACTCATGCAGTTCATAAGTGAAAATTTTAACAACAGGTTAACAAACTATCTTCTATCTACTTTACTAAACTAATGCCAGTAGCACCAAAGGCTGTGAAAACAGTTTTAAGTAACACTAAACATGCAGAGCTTTTATATAACAAGAAAATGTATGACTTTCCAATGTGACCTGTTTTACTTATTAGAATTTAAGAAACATGGTGAAGTTGTCACAGTTTGAATTCAGTAAAAAGAAATAGGATTTCAGAAGCGCTTGAGAGAGTTGTTTGGCCAAGCTGGAACTCCAGGGAGGAACTGACAGGAGCTAGTGAATGGCAACATCATATTCATCTTTACATCTTAAGCTTAGACACACCATGACGCTTGCCGAAATAAATGGGAGATCAAGGCCAAGCTCAAAACCATACTTTAAAAACTATTTTCCTTAGAAAATAGCTGGTATTCATGAAATTTATAGTACAACTTCAATAATCAGTTCACAGGAAATGTTAGAAAATTAAAATGAACTCCCTCCCTAAATAACTTGATCTGAAAAGTTCTTTTTAGAAAGTATATGCTCTTATTTTAATGATGGTGAGCAAAGTTTTGCTTCAGTAAGAAATCTGAATTAAAAACACATCTCTTGTTCCTTTATCCACTTGAAAGATTTATCAAATTAAGAGTTATTCACAAAATGGCTATTTACTACAAAGAATATTTAGTGACAAATTTGAGACTATTATTATGAAGTCTTTGAGGGCAGAAACAGGGTCTCATTCAGCTTTGTATCTTTCAATGCCAAGCACCTAGGAGGTGCTCAATTTAAATACAGGTTCAACAGTTTGTTATTTATACTGGTATTAGTTAACTTCAAGGTCAGCAAATATAATGTTAGAAAATACTGATAAAGATACCGTTATTTAACATGCTTATTGTTGCCTTTCAAAGATTAAACTTTGCATAATGGATAGTAATTTGCCTGGTTAAAATGACATAAAAGTTAAGATGAACCATGTTAGATGTTGTGAGAGGGGGAATAAGAAAACAGATTTGATGCCTTAGCACATACACTTATTAAAGATGTGAAAGTCAAAGTAACAGAATTTTAGAGTTCCAAGAGACCTAACATAATAGTTCATTAGGAGAAAAGTGCCACATAATCACTCAGAATTGAAAATGATTCAGGATTTCACAGTAAGCTTTTGTGGTCTAAGAAGCCTTCTCAGCTGAGATGGACTTGAAGTTGTATCTTTAAAAAATTTTTTTTATTTTTACTCTTTCCATTTTGTAGATGAATAAAGTTGTATCTTAAGGAAAGGGAAGAATAGGCAGACAGGACACTCAAGGAGTTTAACTATATGAACAAAAGCCTAAAATAAGTACAAGATATTTTGGAAATTAGAAAAAAATTTGAAAAACAGTGTTTATACAAGTGAGAGAAAGGACCAGATTGTAAGGGAGTATGTAATGCTCAACTAAGAAGTTTGGATTCAAAAGATGGATTCTAAGAATAAATGGCTTTTAAAACGCTAGTTAAATAACAATTAAGCAAGGGTAAATTACCTGATACTTTTGTATTTTACCATCTTGAGGAACTTAAAAACAAGCATCCAAATGGACTAGTTAAGAATAAATATTCCTACTCATTTATACATTCTACTTTAACACTCTTCGAAAGTACCAAGGCTCCTAAACAAATTTTAAAAGGAGGGAAGTGGAGTGGTGATGGGACTCATCTATGTGCTTTACTAGTTTGATCTGACTTTTTTTAAAACAAGAAACATGTTTAATTTTTAACTTAGAAATTTTTAAGTAAAATGGAAAACAATGTGTGACAATTGGCCAACCAAAGAATGGTATATTCCTTAAAGTACAATTTGATTTGAATGAAAATTATTATTTATAAATGTAAACGTTTAATCATCTCTCTACTGTTCTTACTGCTTATAAAAAGATACTGGCATAGCTCTTAAGCTATTCTTAGCATGAAACTTGGTACCTTGGCATTACACGGATGTCAACGCAATTAAATGTAGGAACTCAGTAACGAAATAAATACTGAGATGAGAAAGCAGTGCTTTGTTGAAAATTACCACACAGCATTCCAAATTTCACATGTTCTATTTTAAAAGCATCCTTTTTTTTTCTTACAAATTTTATCTTTAAAAAGTATTGTGGAAAATGTCAAACATATACAAAAGTATAATAGTATAATGAAACCTCATGAACCCATAATAAGCCTTCCTCAACTATCAACATTCTGCTAATATTGTTTCAGTGACTTCTCTTTTTCTTCTTCTGAAATATTTAAAAGCAAATCTCAACGGGGCATGGTGACTTACACCTGTAATCCCAGCACTTTGGGAGGCCAAGGCAGGTAGATAACCTGAGATCAGGAGTTCAAGACCAGACTGACCAACATGGTGAAACCCCATCTCTACTAAAAATACAAAATTAGCCAGGCGTGGTGGCACATGCCTGTAATTCCAGCTACTTGGGAGGCAGAGGCAGGAGATTCACTTGAACCTGGGAGGCAGAGGTTGCAGTGAGCCGAGATCGAGCCATTGCACTCCAGCCTGGTCAACAAGAGCAAAACTCCGTCTCTCTCTCTCTCTGTCTCTCACTCTCTCTCTCTCTCACACACACACACAAAATCAAATTTCAGATATGGCATAAGTTTATCCATAAACAGTTCAGTATGTATCTCTAACAATTACAGACATTATAAAAAGACCCATTAAAGGAGGCTGTTTCTCCTAAATTTTTCCCTCAGTAAATGGCTCAAGCCAAAACCTTGGAGTCATCCTTGACTCATCTTTCTCTCATACCTCAGAGCCAGTCCGACAGCCAATACTGGATAACTTTGAACCTTCCCTGCTACCACTGTAATTTAAGTCACAATCGCCTTTTACCTGCATTATGGCCACAGCTCCCTCATTGGTCTCCCTAATACCCCTGCAACTTCAGTCTTTGTACTTCTTTCTGCTGCCTGAAATTCTTTTATTCCAAAAAAAAACCTGAGTCTGTCACTTCCTTGAGGTCTCTCTTGAATTTCATTCTATTAGAAAGACTTGCCCTGACCATCCTATCTATACAATATGATAACAACCACCATGCCTGTCTTTATTCTACACTTCTGGCCATGTTTTATTTTTTTATTTTTTATCATCACTTGATATATTTACAAGCTTAACTTCTGCTACAACGTAAGCTCCAGGAAGCAGACACTTTGCTGATTTTATTCATGGCTGTATCACCAGTGTCCACAGTAGTCATAAGCAGACATGCAGTAGGCACTTAAATATTTAATACTGGAAATAAAATTATTTGATAGCTAACAGGTTAGCATAAATTTTAAAACTTTTTTCTAAAGAATTTGAAACAAATAATTAAAATTCTTTGGGAAGTACACCTTTTGAGAACTTTGCTAGATTTAATTTTTTAAATCGAGTCTATCCACAATTTAAAGCAGACTAAATTCTAGTAAATGTCCTCTTTAAGGAGTGTGACTTCTATGTCTGAAACATATCTAATTGTATTTAAAAGAGTGGCATTATATAGTGTCAAATCTTCATTAAGCATCTACAATTATATAGGTAATGAGCACTAGAACAAACAAAAATATCCAAGGCTCTAGTCCTCTATTGCAGTCAACGTTAAAAGCATAGAAATGTCTCACACATCAAAATTCATTTCAGACCCTCAATCGCTCATTCTTCTTGCACCTTGTCTTTCACTATTAGAAGCCGGTGGATTTAAATCAAAACACCATTTTAACTCTAAAGGTTCAATGTCTTTACCATGTATCATATTTTAGGGAAGGAAGGGAAGAAAAGGGTTAAGGCAGCTAGCTTATTACTCACCATGCAGATTTTAGAATTCAGAAATCAAAAGCTAGAAGGAATTTCCCATCTCTAAAGTGTTACTTGCTGTTGATATGTAAATAATCAGATTATACCAGATGATTTTTAAGGTCTCTCTAGGCCATAACATTCTATTATTCTAGCTATCTTAAATCTGGAATGCTTACCCAGGAAGAAAAGCAGCTTGGAGTACAAGGTAGGACAGCACCTGGTTATTTACTAGCTGTGCAAGTTTCTTAACCTCTGTAAGGCTGCTTCCTTATATATACATAAAAGGGGTTAATAACATCTATCTGGCAAAGTTATGGAAAAGACTGGAGATAATATGTCAAATGCATTGCAAAGTGCTTGACAGGTTTTTCATAATGTAAGTAGCTATTATCTTGCTCTAGCTCTACCATTTTTTGCCAGGGATAGTACAATGTAGGATCAACTGTGCCAGCAAAATTGGGGCAAAGACAAGGAAAGTAGTAAAGCAACAGAACAGATTTACAATTCAGCGCCAATTTGGTATGCATATTAGAAAATTATTTTTGTTTTCTTTTACAAAAGAGAATGTTGTTGCTACCGTGACTATGCCATTAACTTAAACACCAGATTGTTTATAAGTCATGTTGTGAAATTTACATCTGTTCACAGATTTCCTGAGTTGGCACAATGTGGGTGATGACTGCTGGAAACGGTCCAAGTTCCTTAGTACCGACACTTCCTTGACTGCAGAATATCGAGAGGTAGTCAACTTTTCCCCCTTAAAGCGTATGTGAAACATACTACTGTGACTACAGTCCTAACAACATGAATCTCCCCGCATATCTCCTTGATCTACAGCCGGTGCTTCCCATTTTGAAAAAGAGTGAGAATCCCCCAACCCTAGCTTTCCCGTGGTCTTGGCAAAGTCTGAACGCCAACTGGCGATCCCCATTTCCCCCGCGGGCTGCCAAGCCTAGGACAGTCCTTTCAGGGAGAAAAAGGGCTGGAGGGAACTGTGTTGGCAGCTCTCTGGGTTGAGGGGGCAGGAAAAGGAAACTCCCATCTTGGACTCGGGGGGAGGGTGAGAGACGAAAGGAAAGGGTGGGGGTAGTGCAAGAATGGCCTGTGTCTCAGTTACCCCAACCGACTCGGAAGCCTCCGCCAGCCCCGGGGTGGAGGCCACATGAGCACTGGCGTCGTGAGATCAGAAAGGCGGACAGTGCTGCCTCAGTGTCCTCCAGGGATCGGAGGAAGCTCCCAGCTCCGTCCTCACCCCGCGTCGCTTCCCAGGGAGCGGCGCTTGGGCAGGAGCTGGGCAGAAAACCGCAGCCAGGCCCGGGGGGCACCAGGCC
The DNA here is from genome assembly GCA_036589455.1 of Ateles fusciceps. Classification (NCBI taxonomy): domain Eukaryota; kingdom Metazoa; phylum Chordata; class Mammalia; order Primates; family Atelidae; genus Ateles; species Ateles fusciceps. The sequence continues at coordinate 860,087 of JAZHEH010001331.1, read as the reverse complement.
GCGCCCATTTCCCAGGCCTCTGGCCGCAGCAGGCCGGCTGAGTGGTCGGCGAGGCCCAGGGGCGCCGCGTCGGGCTGGGGTCCCCTCCCTCAATCTCCCCGGGCGCCGCCGCCCCTTCTCCCGCAGCACCAGGGTACCTGCACGGCGCGACTGAGGAAAGTGCCCGCGTCGGCCGCCAGCTTCTTCACGTTGAAGTCCATGATGTTCATCCTGGGCGGCAGCCGGGCGGAGCCGGCTGACCTAGCCGCGAGGCGGAGGCGCCGCGGCCGGGCTGGGGCTCAGGCTGAGAGGGCGAGAGCAGACGTGGTAGGTGGAGGGAGGCGGCGCCAGCCCCGCCGCCGCAGCTGTCGTTTCCGTGAGGGAGGAGGAAGGCGGGGCAAGGGAGAAGAACTAGCGCTCGCGGCGGCGGCCTCAAGGCTGGGTCTGTCGACCCGGAGTGCGGCTGCTAACGTCTGCCTCGGGCCCCGCGGGGGGAGCCGGAGATGGACGGGGGACCTCGAGATGGGCGGGCGACCCCACCGTATGGAGCCAGGTCCCAACGGGGAAAGCGAGAGCAGGCCGCGGGGCGGAGCCTTTCTCGAGATTATCGCGGGAACAGCGACCCCTTGAGGATTGCGGCGGCTCAGCCCCGGGGCGCGCCGGGAGCTCCGCCCGGCTTCTGTGGAGGAAGTGGCCAGGGCGAGCCGCAGGATCTTGGTACCGCTGTAAGGTTGTACTTAACCTCTGAGAACCCAGAGCAAACAGGACTCACATTTCCCTTTTTAAGAGTAAATATGGGAGTTACAGCATGGAATTACAATATGTGTGACATTAGAACCCACAGGTCCCGGTCACAGTACGGCACCGCGCGACACACTGGTCCCTGAGGCCTGGATGCCGGTCAGTGAACGTTTGCAGAATAGGGTTGACTTCCTGTCCCCCACCGAGCTGGTTGCTCATTCATTCAGCGTAACTGAATACCTACTGTGTGCCAGACACTGAAGCAAGTGTCGGAGATAGCACGCTGAATAAGACAGTGTCCTGCCCTCAAGCTCCGGGCCGGTTACTTGACAACCTTCGGGGACCTCAACACTACGTGCCTACTGTGTGAAAGCAAAGTGCCATGTGGAGGACACAAAGACGGCGAAGGGACACAGGATAGCCCTTAACAATTCAGCGAGACTAATTTTAATAACAAATGAGGTACGATGTGACATCGTACCAATCCTGTCATTCCAAGTAACTTCTTAAGCAGCCTTCGTGATACAGCCTCTGCTCGAAAGGAATTAAAACAGGTACAAGCATGGAAGGAGATGTTGCTATCACATTTCAAGAATAAGAAAATGCTCTCTATATGTTTTGTGTGGTTGTGCAGCAGGCAATGAAATGAGCTCACATTCAGGCTTCCGTGTTTTACTGAAACAGCAGTCACAGATGCAATAGATGGCAAAGGTTGAAAGACTAGTGCAGTAAAAGCATTGTAAAGACAAGAAAAGATGTATTTGTGTTGTTTCATTCTTTGTTGTGGTGACAGAAACAGCCCCCTCTTTCTAAGGTAACTCCAATATAATGGACTCTCCCAGCTTTGAAATACTCCATGTCTCTTTCATTTTCCAGAAGTAAGGAAAAGAAAATATATAATCAAAAATCCTATATCTTATTTATGGTCTATTTTTAGATCTGTATGTGGGAAAGCACTTACCCTCTCTCCAGAGCACTGTTTTAAAGTAGGTGTATTTGCCATAACCTATGCTCATCTCTACAAGAACGATCACACCACCGTGTCCAACATTAAAGGGGAAATTCTTCAATGGTGGACACGGTGGTATCCCTGAATCCTCATCCACAAATGTTTCGATGTTCCCAGTCTTGGGAAAACAACGTTATATTTTTCTTTTGCACCGTCTATAGTTGTAATCCTATTTGCCATTCTCCACAAAACACTTACCATATTTTCATATAGCCTTATTCTTAGCCTTTTAAACTTTTATTTTTGAGACGGAGTTTGCTGTGTCGCCTAGGCTGGAGTGCAATGGTGCAGTCTCGGCTCACTGCAACCTCTGCCTCCCGGGTTCAAGTCTTCTCCTGCCTCAGCCTCCCAAGTAGCTGGGGATTACAAGCATGCACCAACATGTCTGGCTAATTTTTTGTATTTTTAGTAGAGACAGGGTTTCACCGTGTGGGCCAGGCTGTTCTGGAATTCCTGGCCTCAAGTGATCCACCTGCCTCAACCTCCCAAAGTGCTGGGATTACAGGCGTGAGCCACCGCGCCCGGCTGATACGTTTTCTTTACAGAGAAAATATAAATCATCACTCTGTTTGGCAGAAGGCTCTTCAACCAAATTCCCTTATTTCCACCTCCTGTTCTCTCCACACTCTTTCCTCCATCATTGCTAAATGTTTCAAAGGCATAGGTGTCTCAGGTGTTCTGAGTAGAGCCACTGCTCCCTTAGTCTTGGCTGCATCACCTGGAGAGTTTAAGAAACCACTGATATCTGGATCCAGTCCCAGAGTGGGGACTGGGCATTAGGATGTTTTAGGAGTTCCCTTAGGTAATTTTAATGTGTGACCAAGGTTGAGAACTAACTTGTCATCCTCTAGAACTTGCTCCACCAGTCTCTACCTTTTGATTGATCGATTCTGCCCTACAGACATTCTGTTTCTCTTACCAGATATGAGTCCCTAAAGGGCAGTGACCATTTCCTATTTATTTTTATATTTTCATGGTTTACATGCCTGGCAACATCGTGAATTCCCAAATGACTTAGTCAGTAAAGAAAGTAATCAAATCAAGATATTTACAGTGCTAAGCTCTTCTGTGACAGCATCCCCTGCAACCTAAATTTCCAACTACCTATTTATCCTCAGATTCAATATTTCCAGTGGCAAGTCTGTTGTAGTTTGCTTTTCCTGAAAATTGCTTCTTTTCTTGGGTTTGCTATATTGATACATTGAATCATACACACCAAATCACCTAAGCCGGAAATCTGAGTCCTCTTTGATTATTTCCTCTTATTTCCCACCTCCAATTGATTTTTCCCAACAATTTCTTCTCTGAAACTGTTTCCTATTTCTCATTTTCATCCTTTTTTTTTTAAAAAAATCTTTTTTTAACTAGAAACAATTTACAAACTAAGAAAAGTGTTGCAAGAATAGTATAAAAACTTCTGTACACCCTTTGTCTAGAAACCCCACTCAAACTTTGCTATTTATTCCAGTGTCTTTAAAGCGAAAACATTCAAGCCAAGAAAGATCATGTGCTGTATCCAGTTGGCTTGTTGCTCAATCCTCCTTGAGTCTGGATCAGTTCTTCAGACTTTTCTTAACACTACTCCTTCCCCAGAGTTAGCTACTGTTCTTAAATTGATTAAAATCCATTATGTTTTTGTATTTTCACTGAACTTATATGTATCTATAAATGGTACTACTATGTTACAGTTTTAAACTGCATAAATGGTATCATATAGACATATCCTTTTGCATTAGGGGGTCTAATAATTCTATTTGTATATTTGATGACTCTTTGTGGATTGATTCCTTTTGCTTTGCACATTGATTCCTTTTAGCTTTTTTTTTTTGCTTTGTTTTTAAATGGTTAATTTTTAGTGATTTAGAAAAAAATTGTTTCTTCTGTCAGAGACCCCTAGGGTTATCACTGGTTAGTGAGCAATTTTTATACGAATTTCTTTCTTGGCTTAGAAGTTCTAGGATTATTCAGATATAATTCAGATATTAGAAGTTTGAACCCAGATCAGTGGGAGTACAAACCGTGATTTGAATTCTCAAGGGAAATAGATCTTCCTTATTTTTTTCTCTTTCAGAGCTTGTACTATGACAGAAAAGCTTCTTACTATGCTAGGGAGTGAGTTTTATCTAGTCTACCTTTTCATTGAGGGTACAGAACTTCATGAATTTTTAACTTATGTGTGTGTATGTGAGGTCTTGAAGTTGGAGGACAGAGTGTGCTCACAGTTACTGATTTCTGCTTGCACCAAGGTCTTATCCCTAGTTACCATGTAGTTTTAAAAATTAATTAATTAAAATTGGCAGATGAAAATTGTATAGTCTGTATTGTGTACAACCTGATTTGTAATATATATACATCTTGGAATGGCTAAGTTGAGTGATTTAACATATGCATTACCTCACATACTTATTTTTATGGTGAGAACACTTAAAATCTGTTCTTAGTGATTTTGAAGAATATAACATGTTTTTAACTATACTCACTATGTTTTGCAATAGATCTCTTGAACCTATTTCTCCTGTGTAACTGAAATTGTATATCCTTTGACCAACATTATCCAATTCCCTCACTCTCTCCCAGCCCTTGCCAACCACCATTCCACTCTTTGCTTCTATGAATTTAACTTTTTTAGATTCTACATTTACGTGAAGTCATGCAATATTCAGCTTTCTGCATCTGGCTTATTTCGCTTAAGATAATATCCTTCAGATTCATCCATATTGTCACAAATGACAGGATTTCCTTCTTTTTAGAGGCTGAATAGTTTTCCATTGTGTATATATATATGTACATATATATGTATCACATTTAAAAAATCTATTTATCACCACATGAATTTAAACAGTCAAGTGCCATGCTCATTTATTCCTTTCCCCCACTCCAGACAGGGTCATATTGTGTGTTCAAGACCCTGGTGTCCAGCTTCTTTTTTAATTTCTGCCACCCAATATTTCCCTGTCTTTTTTTTTTTTTTGTAAGCTGAAATATGCATAATTAATTAATTAATTAATTTTGCTGCATTTTACCCAGCATTTGTAAGTATTTGCAGTAGAAGAGTTTTCATGTTATCTAGTGTATTGGTTAAGGACTGGTTGTGTTCAGCTCAAGTAACAGAAACCTAGCTATAGTGACTTACCCAAATACTGATTTATTTTCTCACCCCTAAGAAGTTCAGAGGTAGGCAGTCTTCTCTGTTTCAGTCTTTCTATTCTTACGTAGCTTTCATCCTAATGTCTCAAGACAGCTCCTGTAATTCTAGGCATTAAATCTGCTTTTAAGACAGAAAAGGATGAAAACTAAAGGCAAAGGTACATGCAAACTGAATCTGCTGCCTTACTCCTTAAGTCAAGAAAACAGCTTTTTCATAAGCCCCACCTAGCAAACTTTTATTTACATCTCATTAGCTAGAACTGGGTCCTTTAGTTCTCCGTAAATGCAATAGAGACTAATAAATGAAATCTGCCCTGTTAAAAAGTAAAGTATTTTAGGCTGGGTGCAGTGGCTCACGCCTGTAATCCCAGCACATTGGTAGCCGAGGTGGGCAGATCACTTGAGATCGGGAGTTTGAGACCAGCCTGACCAACGTGGAGAAACCCCATCTCTACTAAAAATACAAAAAATCAGCCAAGCGTGGTGGCACTTGCCTGTAATCCCAGCTACTCAGGAGGCTGAGGCAGAAGAATCACTTGAACCTGGGAGGCGGAGGTTGCAGTGAGTGGAGATGACGCCACTGCACTCCAGCCTGGGCAATAAAAGTGAAACTCCATCTCAAAAAAATTTTTTTAATTTTTTATATCTGTAAAAAAATCTATTTCTAAAATATGTACATATGTATCTATATCTATATGTACAGGTACATATAAATTCAGTGAAAGTACAAAAACATAATAAAAAGTAGTATTTTATTTTAAAATATTTATTTTTTAAGCAGCACATATTGTCATCTTGAGCAAAATGAGGCTTCTGTTGGCAAGGCAGAAAGATAGTCATAGGGTAACAACTGTTAATGTCTGCTAAACTGCTGTAAGGCAAGAATTGAAAGTCTCTCTTGCTTACTGACACTTCTTTTCAGTATATAGACTAATAAACAGGGCCAGCTACATAGTTAGCAGGGACCAGTGCAAAATGAAACTGTGGAGCCCCTTGTTCAAGAGCAAAAGGAGAGTGCTGTTAAAAGATATTAAAATGAAACTGTTTCCTTTATTATGTGATCTCTTTTGATATGTTATTTTTTATTTCCTGTTTAATGTTATTCTAAGCAAAGAAAACACTATAATTCAAATCATTAGAATGAATTTTGTCATACATCTTCATATTGTACAATGCCAGTTTTATTTTATTTTATTTTGTTTTATTATTTTACTTTTTGAGACAGAGTCTCACTCTGTCACCCTGGCTGGAGTGCAGTGGCACGATCTTGGCTCACTACAACTTCCGCCTCCCAAGTTCAAGCGATTCTCCTGCCTCAGCCTCCCGAGTAGCTGGGATTACAGGCACCTGCTACCATGCCCAGCTAATTTTTATATTTTTGGTAAGACAGGTTTTTGCCATGTTGGCCAGGGTGGTCTTGAATTCGGACCTCAGGTGATCTGCTTGCCTCAGCCTCCCAAAGTTCTGGGATTATAGGCATGAGCCACCACACCCAGCCTTACAATGCCAGTTTTAAAACAAATATGAGAGCATTTCTCAACATCACTAATTATCAGGGAAATGCAAATCAAATCCACAATACAATACCACCTTGGTCCTGCAAGAATGACCATAATAATAATAAAAAAAATAGATGTTGGCATGGATGTGGTGAAAAAGGAAACACTTTTACACTGCTGGTGGGAATGTAAACTAGTACAATCACTATGGAAAATGATGAGGAGATTCCTTAAAGAACTAAAAGTAGATATACTATTTGATCCAGCAATTCCACTCTTAGGTATCTACCCAGAGGAAAATAATTCATTATATGGAAAAGATACTTGCACATGCATTTTTATAGCAGCATAATTGGCAATTGCAAAAATATGGAACCAGCCCAAATGACCATGAATCAACAAGTGAATAAAGAAAATGTGGTGTATCCGAGACTGCTGGGAAAATGGCCAAATAGGAACAGCTCTGGTCTGCAGCTCCAAGTGAGATCAATGCAGAATGTGGGTGATTTCTGCATTTCCAACTGAGGTACCCAGTTCATCTCACTGGGACTGGTCAGACAGTGCGTCCAGCCCACAGAGGGCGAGCCAAAGCAGGGTGGGGCGTTGCCTCACCTGGGAAGTACAAGGGGTCAGGGAACTCCCTCTCCTAGCCAGGGGAAGTCATTAGGGACTGTACCATACACTCCAACCCAGATACTTTTCCCATGGTCTTCACAACCTGGAGACCAGGAGATTCTCTCCGTTGCCTTCCCCACCACTTTGGGTTTCAAGCACAAAACTGGGTGGCCATTTGGGCAGACACTGAGTTAGCCACAGGATTTTTTTTCCTTACCACAGTGGTGCCTGGAATGCCCCCAAGACAGAACCATTTACTCCCCCTGGAAAGGGGGCTGAAGCCAGGAAACCAAGTGGTCTGGCTCAGCAGGTCCCACCCCGACAGATCCCAGCAAGCTAAGATCCACTGGCTTGAAATTCTCATACTAGCACAGCACTCTGAGCTCAACCTGGGACATTCAGCATGGTGTGGGGGAGGGAAGTCTGCCATTGGTGAGGCTTGAGTAGGTGGTTTTACCCTCACAGTGTAAACAAAACTTCCAGGAAGATTGAACTGGTCAGAGCACACCACAGCTCAGCAAGGCTGCTGCAGCCAGACTGCCTCTCTTCTCTGGGTAGCACATCTCTGAAAAAAAGGCAGCAGCTCCAGTCAGGGACTTACATAAAAACCCCCATCTCCCTGGGACAGAGTACCTAGGGGAAGAGGTCTTTGTGGGCACTTAAACATCCCTGCCTGACAGCTCTGAAGAGAGCAGTGGATCTCCCAGCACAGCTCTAAAATAAGAGACAGACTCCCTCCTCAAGCGGGTCCCTGACCTCCATATATCCTGACTGGGAGATACCTCCCAGTAGGGCCAACAGATACCTCATACAGAAGAGCTCTGGCAGATGCCCCTCTGGGACAAAGCTTCCAGAAGAAGGAACAGGCAGCAATCTTTGCTGTTTTGCAGCCTCTGCCAGTGATACTCAGTTAAACAGGGTCTCGAGTGGACCTCCAGCAAACTCCAGCAGACTTTCAGCAGAGGGGCCTGATTGTTAGAAGGAAAACAAACAAATAGAAAGGAATAGTACCAACATCAATGAAAAGGACATCCACCCAGAGACCCCAAGCAAAAGTTACCAACTTCAAAGACCAAAGGGGAGCTAAATCCAAGAAGATGAGGAGAAACCAGCGCAAAAAGGCCCCAATTTCCAAAAACCAGAACACCTCTTCTCCTCCAAAGCATCACAACTCCTTGCCAGCAAGGGAACAAAACTGGATGGAGAATGAGTTTGATGAACTGACAGAAGTAGGCTTGAGAAGGTGGGTAATAACAAACCCTCTGAGCAAAAGGAGCATGTTCTAACCCAATGCAAGGAAGCCTAGAACCTTGAAAAAAGGTTAGAGGAATCGCTAACTAGAATAACCAGTTTAGAGAAGAACATAAATAACCTGATGGAGCTGAAAAACACAGCACGAAAACTTCGTGAAGCATATGCAAGTATCAACAGCCAAATTGATCAAATGGAAGAAAGGATATCAGAGATTGAAGATCAACTCAGTGAAATAAACAGAGCCTCCAAGATATATGGGATTATGTGAAAAGACCAAATCTATGTTTGATTGGTATACCTGAAAGTGATGGGGAGAATGGAACCAACTTGGAAAACACTCTTCAGGATGTATTATCAAGGAGAACTTCCCCAACTTAGCAAGGCAGGCCAACATTCAAATTCAGGAAATTCAGAGAACACCACAAAGATACTCCTCGAGAAGAGCAACCCCAAGACATATAACTAGCAGAATCACCAAGGTTGAAATGAAGGAAAAAATGTTAAAGGCAGCCAGAGAGAAAGGTTGGGTTACCCACAAAGGGAAGCCCATCAGACTAACAGTGGAACTCTTGGCAGAAACCTTACAGGCCAGAAGAGAGTGAGGGCCAATATTCAATATTCTTAAAGGAAAGAATTTTCAACTCAGAATTTCATATCCAGCCAAACTAAGCTTCATAAGCAAAGGATAAATAAAATCCTTTACAGACAAGGAAATGCTGAGAGATTCTGTCACCACCAGGCCTGCCTTATAAGAGCCCCTGAAGGATGCATTAAACGGAACAACCAGTACCAGCCACTGCCAAAACATAACAAATTGTAAAGACCATCAATGCTATGAATAAACTGCATCAACTAACAGGCAAAATAACCAACTAGCATCATAATGACAGGATCAGATTCACACATAACAATGTCACCTTGTAAATGGTGATACAGACTTTAAACCAACAAAGATCAAAAAGACAAAGAAGGGCATTACATGATAATAAAGGGATCAATGCAACAAGAAGAGCTAACTGTCGGAAACACATATGTACCCAATACAGGAGCACCCAGATTCATAAAGCAAGTTCTTAGAGGCCTACAAAGAGATTTAGACTTCTACACAATAATAGTGGGAGACTTTAACACCCCACTGTCAATATTAGACAGATCAATGAGACAGAAAATTAACAAGGCTATCCAGGGCTTGAACTCAGCTCTGGACCAAGCAGACCTAATAGACATCTACAGAACTCTCCACCCCAAATTGACAGAATATACATTCTTCTCTGCACCACATTGCATTTATTCTAAAATTGACCACATAATTGGAAGTAAAACACTCCTCAGTAAATGCAAAAGAACAGAAATCATAACAGTCTCTCAGAACACAGGACAATCACATTAGACCTCAGGATTAAGAAACTCACTCAAAATCACATAACTCTGTGGAAACTGAACAACCTGCTCCTGCATGACGTGAAATTAAGGTAGGAATAAAGATGTTCTTTGAAACCAATGAGATCAAAGACACAATGTACCAGAATCTCTGGGACACATTTAAAGCACTGTGTAGAGGGAAATTTATAGCACTAAATGCTCACAAGAGAAAGCAGGAAAGATCTAAAATTGACATCCTAACATCACAATTAAAAGAACTAGAGAAGCAAGAACAAAAAATTCAAAAGCTAGCAGAAGACAAGAAATAACTAAGATCAGAGCAGAACTGAAGGAGGTAGAGACATGGAAAACCCTTCAAAAAATCAATGAATCCAGGACCTGGTTTTTTGAAAGGTCAACAAAATAGATAGACTACTAATAAAGAAGAAAAGAGAGAAGAATCAAATAGGCACAATAAAAAATGATAAAGGTGATATCACCACTGATCCACAGAAATACAAATTACCATCAGAGGATACCATAAAAACCTCTATGCAAATAGAAAATCTAGAATAAATGGATAAATTCCTGGACACATACACCCTCCCAAGCATAAACCAAGAAGTCGAATCCCTGAACAGACCAATAACAAGTTCTAAAATTGAAGCAGAATTAATAGCCTATCACCAAAAAAAGTCCAGGACCAGATGGATTCACAGCCAAATATTACTAGAGGTACAAAGAAGAGCTGGTACCATTCCTTCTGAAATTATTGTAAACAATAGAAAAAGAGGGAATACTCTCAAACTCATTTGATCAGGCCAGCATCATCCTGATACCAAAACCTGGCAGAGACACAACAACAAAAAAAGAAAATTTCAGGCCAATATCCCTGATGAGCATTGATGCAAACATCCTCAATAAAATACTGGCAGACAGAATCCAGCAGCACATCAAAAAGCTTATCCATCATGATCAAGTCAGCTTCATCCCTGAGATGCAAGGCTCATTCAACATATGCAAATCAATAAACATAATCCATCAGATAAACAGAACCAATGACAAAAACCACATGATTATCTCAATAGATGCAGAAATTCAAACAAAATTTTACAGCCCTTCATGCTGAAAACTCTCAATAAAGTAGGTATTGATGAAATGTATCTCAAAATAGTAAGAGCTATTTATGACAAACCCACAGTCAATATCATACTGAATGGGCAAAAACTGGAAGAATTCCCTTTGAAAACCACTACGAGACAAGGATGCCCTCTCTCACCACTCCTATTCAACATGGTGTTGGAAGATCTGGCCAGGGCAATCCAGTAAGAGAAAGACATAAAGGTATTCGGTTAGGAAAGAGGGAAGTCAAATTATCTCTATTTGCAGACGACATAATTGTATATTTAGAAGATCCCATTTTCTCAGCCCAAAATCTCCTGAAACTGATAAGCAACTTCAGCAAAGTCTCAAGGATATAAAATCAATGTGCAAAAATCACAAGCATTCCTATACACCAATAACAGACAAACAGAGAGCTAAGTCATGAGTGAACACCCATTCACAATTGCTACAAAGAGAATAAAATACTTAGGAATACAACTTACAAGAGACGTGAAGGACCTCTTCAAGGAGAACTACAAACCACTGTTCAAGGAAATAAGAGAGGACACAAACACATGGAAAAACATTTCATACCCATAGATAGGAAGAATCAATATTGTGAAAATGGCCATCCTGCCCAAAGTAATTCAATGCTATCCCCATCAAACTAACATTGACTTTCTTTGCAGAATTGAAAAAAACTACTTTAAATTTCATATGGAACCAAAAAGAGCCTGCATAGCCAAGACAATCCTAAGCAAAAATAACAAAGCTGGAGGCATCACACTACATGACTTCAAACTATACTACAAGGCTACAGTAACCAAAACAGCATGGTACTGGTACCAAAACCAAGATATAGACCAATAGAACAGAACAGAGACCTCAGAAATAACACCACACATCTACAACCATCTGATCTTTGACAAACCTGATGGAAACAAGCAATGGGGGAAAGGATTCCTAATTTAATAAATGGTGTTAGGAAAACTGGCTATCCATATGCAGAAAGCTGAAACTGGATCCCTTCCTTACACCTTATACAAAAATTAACTCAGGATGGTTTACAGACTTAAACATAAGACCTAAAACCATAAAAAAACTGGAAGAAAACCTAGGCAATACCATTCAGGACATAGGAGGCATGGGCAAAGAATTCATGACTAAAACAAAAAAGCAATGGTAACAAAAGTCAAAATAATCAAATGGGATCTAGTTAAACTAAAGAGCTTCTACACAGCAAAAGAAGCTATCATCAGAATCAGGCAACCTACAAAATGGGAGAAAATCTATCCGTCTGACAAAGGGCTAATGTCCAGAATCTACAAAGAACTTAAATTTACAAGAAAAAAAACAAATGACCCCATCAAAAAGTGGGCAAAGGATATGAATAGACACTTCTCAAAAGAAGACATTTATGCAGCCAAGAAACATGAAAAAACACTCATCATCACTGGTCATTCGAGAAATGCAAATCAAAACCACAGTCAAATACCATCTCACACCAGTTAGAATGGCGATCAAAAAGTCAGAAAACAACAGATGCTGGAGAGGATGTGGAAAGATAGGAATGCATTTACACTGTTGGTGGGAGTGTAAATTAGTTCAACCATTGTGGAAGACAGTGTGGCGATTACTCAAGGATCTAGAACTAGAAATACCATTTCACCCAGACAATCCTATTACTCAGTATATACCCAAAGGATTACAACTAATTCTATTATAAAGACACATGCACATGTATGTTTATTGTGGCACTGTTCACAATAGCAAAGACTTGGAAGCAACCCAAATTCCCATCAATGATAGACTGGATAAAGAAAATGTGGCACATATATGGCATGAAATACTATGCAGCCATAAAAAAGGATAAGTTTGTGTCCTTTGCAGGAACATGGATGAAGCTGGAAACCATCATTCTCAGCAAACTAACCCAAGAACAGAAAACCAAACACTGCATATTCACACTCATAAGTGGAGTGAACAATGAGAACACATGGACACAAGGAGGGAAATATCACACACTGGGGCCTGTTGGGGGGTGGGGAGGGGTAAGGGGGAGGGATAGCATTAGGAGAAATACCTAATGTAGATAACGGGTTGATGGGTGCAGCAAACCACCATGGCATGTGTATCCCTATGTAACAAACCAGCACATTTTGCACATGTACCTGAGAACTTAAAGTATAACAATAAAAACAAAAAAAGAAAATGTGGTATATATACCATGGAATACTACTCAGCCATAAAAAGGAGTGAAATAATGGCATTCACATCAACCTGGATGGAACTGGAGACCATATGAAATTTTATGTTTTACAACAGGAATGTATACATTATATAAAAGGCAGAGAAAAGAAGAAAAACAAAACAGTATCTTCTTCCCCAAGTTTAACATGTGTAAGGAAGCTAATTAATTTTATGTAGTATTTCATGTTTAACCATTGATATAATTGGGTAAATCTGCATTACATTTCAGATGAAAAACAAAGCAAAACAAAACAACCTAGCCTTTGACACAATCTGCATGCCTTCCCATAGACATTAGCCAACAAATCAAAACCTTTCCTCACCTCAAAATGACATAATTTATTTCCCATTACACTTAAGATCCTGGAATAGTTTAGTCCACCACATCCTTTAATCCTGAATAAAAGTTCAAGGCTACTGGCAATGCTATTCTCTTTCAAAGAGTTTCTTGCCCATTATGCCCATGTTTTTACTTTGAGGACTCAATACTCGTTCCACTTTAAAATAAAGCTTGACTATAATTTTATATTATACTTTAGTTACCAATATTACCTTGTGACTTGGGATGACGACTAAAAGGAAACGTAAAATAACAGGTTGGCCCACATTGTTGGAATTTAGGTTAATATGACTCATACTACCAATTAGCTTCTTGTCCAGAAAGGTAAGTATCAGTTATTTACTGACACTTTGAGGTGTGGGAGTAAGTAGACAATGTCACCAAATTATGTGGTGTAAGTGTAAGCTCTTAAGTTACCAAGGAAAAATTTAAGACGACCCACTTACCACTTGCTCGCCAATCTGATCATCTAACAAACACCTACTATGAGCAAACCCTATGCTAATTTCCATGAAGGACAGCAATATAAGATATAATCCCTTTTGTCAAAGCATGGGAATACATGAGATAATATGGAAAGTTGAATCTAAGAAAGTCTAGCTTGGGAGGTATTCAAGTAGTTGTAGTAGAGTTAAGGATACCCAGAAGTCTTCTAAGAAGCACAAAACCATTCCTGTACTCAGAGACATGCAGTCCTATTCACATGCATAGAGAACCTACACTGGCTATTGCCAAGTATCAAGCCAAGTGAGTGCTATTATAAGTCACAGAATGGATACATTATTTGAGTAGTCAGATAAACCTCACAGCATGAGGCATAAGACATCTAATAACGTTTAGAAGGCAATTGGAAATATGTGATTAAAGCTTGGCAGAGAACACTGGGTTAAAGATACAGACTTTGGCATCATTTGCATAGCTGTGATAAATAAGATTTCAAATAGGAGATATACAGAATGAAAAGTGAAAGAAGATTAAAACCTGAAGAAAACAGCAAGACACTGTAAAAATAAAGACAATTCAATTTAAAGAGAAAATTGAACATCTATAAATTTAAAATAAAGTCATTAAACTGATAAACTTAATGGACTAACAGCATATTAGATTCTGATGAAGGGAGATTAGTAAATGCAAGATAGTTCTGAGAAAATTATATAGAAGACAGCATGAAGAAATAGGGAATGAAAATATAGATTAAGAAAAATGAGGATAGAATGAGAAACTTCAATACATTATCTAATAAGATTTTAGAAAGCAAGAGAAGATAGAAGAGAGACAAGTTTGATGAGATAACGGTTGATAGTTTCCCCAAATTGGTGAAAGAGAGTTTCAAGTCAAAGAATTTTAAACAGAATAAATAAAAAGAAGTACATCCTAGGCACATTGAAATTGGGAAAGCAATGAATTGTAGTGCTGCAATGACAAAGATAAAATCTAAAAAGAAATCAGATATAAAAGATAGATTACCTACAAAGAAATAATTACGTCAGCAATAGAGCAATAAGAGATTTCTCAAGAATAATACTAAGAGCCAGAAGGTAAGGAAATAGTATCCTCAAAGAGCTAAGGAAAAATTAATAGACTTGCAAACCTAGAATTTGATGCCCCACTAAACTATCAATTAAGAGTACCAAATTATGCACTTTTCAGACTGAAAAAATTTACCTCTTACAGACTGACAGACATTGAAAGACTAAAATAGTTCAGTTAATATTCTATATTGCTTAAAGATGTATTTATATTTATTATATCTGTATTCATGTTTATTATATACTTATGATACATGTAATTAATAAAAGTATAAAAATAAGCATGGGAATGATAAACACCTAATTCAAAATAATGATTATTTGTGAGAGAAAAATAATGGAATTGATGCTTTCTTTGTGTCTTTTAAGCTAGAATACATGAGCATTTATTATATTATTTTTAGACTTTTTTTGTCTGCTGGAAATATATTCTTAAAAGGAGAGAGTTTTTAAAAAGTAATGATTTATAATATAAAATATTGCACAAGACAATAAGTACAGGAAAGTCTTTGGACACTAAAAGTGCACTGAAAATATTCCACTGTCTTCGCAGGTAAGGGAGAATGAAAACAAAACGTTTTCAGCTTTCCTACATTTGCTCATATAATTTCTCCTTCTTTCCTGTTACAACAAAAGAGATGTCTTTCTGTCCATCGAAGAACAGTCCTTTCCCTGTATGTTCTGGATCCTATGTCTCCCACCTTCTTAAAACAAATGTGTTTATCCTTTTTCCGTCTTATATTTTCATTTTCTCCCTTTCTACAGAATTTTTACTGGCACTTCAGACTCTCCTACTTTTAAATTCCTCCTCTCCCAAACTGTCATAAACACAAATATTGCATCTACTTATTATCACAACCTTATTTCAGCCACTTTCTTGTTTATCTCCTTCCCATGCCAGTGAAACATCTTGAAAAAATTATCTCCAATTATTGTCTCAGTATCTAGACCTCCCATTTACCCTTGAAACACTCCAATGAAGTTTCTGCTCCTTCTTACCATTCCATAGAAATTACTCTCTTTAAGATTACCGGTGATTACTATCTTACCTCTTACCATCACTTGATATTCTGTACCACTTGCTTCTCAATCATCTTCATAATAAATGCAGTATTTGTTGAACATTTGCTATATTCCAAGTGCCGTGTTAATGCGTTAACTTTGAATGCGTTATTTCCTTCTTTAAACCTCTCTTTCTTTGGTTTCCATGACAACGCTTCTCTGATTTTCCTTCTGCCTCTCAATAGATAGTCTGGTTTCTTTGCTCATCCCCATCTTTCTGGCCTTTAATTGACAAAGTTCCTCAAGATACATTTCGTAACTCTTCTCACTCTAAAACAAATAATTACCTCAATTTATATGTATCTATTTATACACAGATGACTCCCAGTTTGCTTTTCATTTCATCTATTCACATTTCTCCATGTAAACCTTTAAAAGACAAGAACTCTTTTGTTTGGTTAAACATAACCACAAAACCATTATCACACTTAAAATTAATAACAGTTCCTTAATGTTAGGAAATACAGAGAGCAATTTTCCAATTGTCTAATAAATATAAATTTTTTTTGAAAATTTAAAATAAAGGTTCTCATCAAGTTACTCTATTGATTTCAATCCTTTAGTGATGTCTCATTAGTCTTAGGATAAAGATAGAAATCTGTAAGCTGGCTTATAGGCCCTGTATGGTTTGTCCTGGATTGTCTAGTCACCTAGATCAATGAATGGAGTCTAAAGATCTTAAATATTATTTCACATTGATTATTTCAAGTTGATATCAGGTGGATAATATCAAGTCAAAAGGTACTAAACCTTTGATTGTAAAATTTGCATCTTTTGGAGTTTGTTTTGACCAAAAGGAGGAGTTGAGAAATACTGATGAGTGAAATGATGCAGGCCTGGGTCAATGAAGGTGGAGATGCTAATGGAACGGTCTTGACAGACATAATTCTAGGACAATCTATTCCAGTGTGCTGCTCAGTAAATTTGCAGGGTTTGGGATTAATCCAATACAATTGAAATTGTCTTCTTTGTTATGCCTAGACAACCTTCACAAGGACAGACTCTCTAGACTGACCTCTTTGCTGCCAGCTACTCAGTTTACCATGAAAAATGTGCAGCAAGACTCAGTCTTTCCAAGCTGCAGTTTTTTCTCTCAGAAGTGAAGAATTTGCCCTTGTTCCTTGACAATAGTATAATGAGTGTTTTCCTATATGTAAAAAAAAATTGCATATAAATAGCCAAATGTTTCTGTTATTCTTTGATAATAAAAGCTTGAGCTAGGCATGGTGGCTCATGGCAGTACTTTGGGAGGCTGAGGCCAGTGAAGGCCGCTTGAGTGCAGGAGTTTGAGACCAGCCTGGGCAACATGACGACACCCCATCTGTACAAGAAATACAAAACAGCCTGGGCAACAGAGCAAGACTCTGTCTTAAAAACAAAACAAAACAAAAAAAACTTGGTCTTATCCTCAAAGCTATTATTTCCCACTCTTACTCATCTTAATACTTCCATTGACTCAGTTGTTCAAGATAGAAATCTGGGACTATTTTCAATGCTCTCTGGTGCCTCGTCCTACCTCCCTCCCAATATTCAATTTATCTACTTTCAAAATACATCTTTATAGCAACCATGATGGTCTGAGCCAAAACCATCTGTTGTTGGGACTATTGTAATACTCTCCTAAATGGTCCTAATTTTCCTCCCTACATTCATGCTCATCTTCTGCCATTTAATTTCTGCATAGGAGCTAGAGTGTTTTTAAAAACCATATATCTTGTATATCTCTCCTTATTTAACTTCAGTTGGTTCTTCATATTCATGGGCTGTGAAAATACAGATTCAACCAACCAAGCATAGAAAATATTTGAAAAAAAGAATAATTAAAGACAACATAACAATACAAACAATACAAATAAAAACTAATACAGTATAATAACTATATAGCATTAACATTGTGTTAGCTATTATAAGTAATCTAGAGATGATTTAAAGCATCATCTCTTTACAGGAGGATATTCATAGGTTTTATGCAAATGCTATGCCATTTTATATAAGGGGTTTGAGCATCTGAGGGGGAAGAGTGGCGTCCTAGAACCAATCCCCTGCAGATACTCAGGAATGACTGTACTTCAAATGATTTCTATTATACCTATCATAAAGTGGTAAAATCATAAATCCCCAATCTGGCCAACCCTTTCAAAAGGCCCCGCTTAACCTGACTGCCACCTACCTTCCTAAACTCATTTGGTATAGCTGTCTCCCCTACTCACAACTGTAGCCACATTGCCTTTCTTTAAATTCTTTTATGTAACAAACCTTTTCCCACCTCAGGACATTCACCCATGTTATTTCTTCTGCCTTAAATCTCTCTTGCTACTCATTATTTAGGAGTTGGCTCATCACTTTCTCAGAGGCCCTTCCTAAACTCTGTACTAAATTAGTAAGTCCTTCATCTAAACACAAGTTATATTCGTTTATATAATAATTTGTGTAATAAATGAATCCCTACTAATCTATAAGTTCAAAAAGGTGAGAAATCACATCTGCTTTAAAAAATGTTTTATGTACTACAAGCCTCACACATAGCAGGTGCAAAATACTTACTTTGAACAAATGAGTGAGATAATCTGTGTGGAAGCATTTTGCAGAGTAACTGACACATAGACACTACTCAAATTTCTTTTCCTTTTTTATTTTAAAGATTACATTAGATATTGGTCTTTTACTTAATAGAATGTTGTTAGTTTTTTTTTTAAGTATGTATTTTACATCTTTTGAATGACTACGATAATTCCACTAGATGTCAGACTAACCTAAAAAATTAAGTGTTATAAAATGCAAGTACTGTGTATGATTTCAGTGTTTAGTTGACTGGTTAGATGATTCTCATGTTGTTAATTTTATGAAGAGTGGTAATGTTTTTGTAGATGCCTTTGAAATTAGAGATTGTGCATGCTCTATGTTTGTATATTGAGTACCAAGAATATAATTCTCTTGTGCTGTAGAAGGTTATAGATATTTTGGGTTTCTTATAAAAGATTTGCACTGTCCCAATAGCAAAATACTTATAAAATAGAATACAAAATAATAACTGTTAATATTTATTAAACACCAACTATATATCAGATACTTTGGTAAATGCTTTATATGTTTTATCTCATTTAATCTCCATTAGTAAGTTATGACAGTAAGCAATAGTATCTCCACTAATAAAACAGTCTTGTGAGATAAGTAGTATTATTAACCTCATTTTGAGAACTAGCGTTTAAAAAAAAAGTTAAATAGCTTTTTTTTTTTTGAGATAGAGTTTTGCTCTTGTCACCCAGGCTGGAGTGCAATGGCATGATATCAGCTCACTGCATCCTCTGCCTCCCGGGTTCAAGCAATTCTCTGGCCTCAGCCTCCAGAGTAGCTGGGATTACAGGCATGTGCCACTGTGCCCGGGTAATTTTGTATTTTTAGTAGAGACAGGGCTTCTTCACGTTGGTCAGGCTGGTCTCAAACTCCCGACCTCAGGTGATCTGCCAGCCTTGGCCTCCCAAAGTGCTGGGATTACAGGAGTGAGCCACTGCCCCGGCCCTAAATAGGTGATCTTAAAGCTCTAAAAGAGATAGTATACTCTATCAGAATTATTTATAAAAACATTTTAAATAAAAATAACTCCCTATTTTGAAAAAATAAACATGTTTTAATAACACTAGCCTTGTCAACATTCATGCCACTTGGAATTTGGTATTTAGTTTATCAGATAAATTTGTTGGTTAGTGAAAGAGATTAGGATGGTAGTGGAAAGAGCATACGATTTGGAATTAGATTTTGATTTGCATCTCAGCATCACCATTTACTAGCTTTAGTCTGAACTTGGGCAAGGTATTTCACATCTCTGAGCCTCAGGTCCCAGTTAATTGGGGGATAAAATACAATGTCGACCTTGCTATGCTGAAGTAAAGATTAAATAAAAAATATACAGAAAATGCCACTAAACTGACCGGCATGTGATAAGTTATAGTTCAATATATCTTGCTTTAAAAAGTGTTTTGTTAAAAAATGTCTAAATCTAAGAGCAAACGATATTAATTTTGCAAGTACTATGGGTTACAAACCTCTCATATTTTGGTCATGGTAGATGAATACAGAAAATAGCAATGTCAAATTCATACTTGAATGACTTAAAATTTATCTATGGACAGTTTATAAAGACTAGTTGTTTAATTCTCAAAATTAATGAGAACATTTCCATTGAAGAGTTAAGAATTAAGATAATATATCTTGCACTTAATCAACATTTTTAAAGTAACTGGTGTTTTGATATGATAGTAAAGGAGGTTGAGAGAGAAAATAGATTCACTCTTTCCTTCCATGTTTATTACTTGTTATCATTTATTAATACTAACACATTACTTCTTACCTAGACTCCTTTAATAGCCTCAAAAATTATCTCTCCATTTCCCTTTCCTTTCACAAGTTTTCAAGATGAACAGTCCTCAAAGTACAGCTCAAATCATATTACAATTTGCTCAAGCATCTGCCTCCTAAAGTAAGTATACACTACTCTTGTTAGAGTCCTGTCGTAGATTATTTTCCCCATTTTTACTATACAGTATTCAGAACTGCATTGAGATATGTGGGCACAATAGCTAGTGTCCCTAATTCAAGTTTATGTTTTGAAAATATTTGTGAATTTATTTAGTGGGGCTGGAGTGAAATATATTTTTCTTTTAAACTTTAAGACATTTAAAAAAACCCAGAAAATATAAAGAATAGTGTAAGAATAGTGTAACAAAAACTTATATTCTTCTCATATAGAAATAACAATTTTAAAATCATGTTAGTTTTTTTAAGGGCTAAAACTTGATCGTTTAAGCTTCAGATCTAGGTAACTAAACCAACACTCCCAGTCTCATTTACCTTTCTGCCCTCCACTCAAAGCTTCCTCTAGGAAGAGTTTAATGTATTTCCTGCCAAAACAGTTTTTTTAAAAAAATATATTTTATTGCGTTTTAGGTTTTGGGGTACATGTGAAGAACATGCAATATTGTTGCATCGGTACATACATGGCAATGTGGTTTGCTGCCTTCCTCCCCATCACCTATATCTGGCATTTCCTCCCCCATGTTATCCCTCCCCAACTCCGCACCCCACACTGTCCCTCCCCTCGTCTCCCCATTTAAAGCAGTGTCTAGAGGAAAATATATAGCAATAAATGCCCACATGGGAAGCAAGGAAAGATCTAAAATCGACACTCTATTTTCAAAATTGAAAGAACTAGAGGAGCAAGATTAAAAAACTCAAGAACTAGCAGAAGACAAGAAATAACTAAGATCAGAGCAGAACTGAAGGAGATAGAGACACAAAACACTCTTCAAAAAATCAATAAATCCAGGAGCTGGTTTTTTGAAAAGATCAACAAAACAGACCACTACCCAGATTAATAAAAGAAAAGAGAGAATAATCAAATAGATGCAATAAATAAACGATAAAGGGGGGTATCACCACAGATTCCACAGAAATACAAACCACCATCAGAGATTACTACAAACAACTCTATGCACATAAACCAGTAAACCTGGCAGAAATGGACAAATTCCTGGACACTTGCATCCTACCAAGCCTAAACCAGGAAGAAGTCGAAACCCTGAATAGACCAATAACAAGGGCTGAAGTTGAGGCAGCAATTAATAGCCTACCCACCAAAAAAGCCCAGGTCCAGATGGGTTCACAGCCGAATTCTACCAGACATACAAAGAGGAGCTGGTACCATTCCTTCCGAAACTATTCCAAACAATCCAAAAAGAGGGAATCCTCCCCAACTCATTTTATGAGACCAAAATCATCCTGATACCAAAACCTGGCAGAGACTCAACAAGACAAGAAAACTTCAGGCCAATATCCATGATGAATATAGATGCAAAAATCTTCAATAAAAATACTGGCAAACTGATTGCAACAGCACATCCAAAAGCTTATCCATCACAATCAAGTAGGCTTCATCCCGGGGATGCAAGGCTGGTTCAACACACACAAGTCAATAAACGTAATTCACCACATACACAGAACCAAAGACAAAAACCACATGATTATCTCAATAGATGCAGAGAAGACCTTTGACAAAATTCAACAGCCCTTTATGTTAAAAACTCTCAATAAACTAGGTATCGATGGAACGTATCTCAAAATAATAAAAGTTATTTACAACAAACTCACAGCCAATATCATACTGAACAGGCAAAAACTGGAAGCATTCCCTTTGAAATCTGGCACTAGACAAGGATGCCCTCTCTCACCACTCCTATTCAATATAGTATTGGAAGTTCTAGCCAGAGGAGTCAGGCAAGAAAAAAGAAATAAAGGGTATTCAATTAGGAAAGGAGGAAGCCAAACAGTTTTAAAAATACTTTTACTTATTTATATTTACAGACGAATAGAGTGTATCTTATGCTGTAATTTATGTACATGATAGCATGTTGTACTTATCATTTTGTGATTTTTTTACACAGTATTATATATTTGAAATCTGTTTAATATAGATTAGATAGAATTCATTTCTTTTAGCTGTTTTATAGAAGTCCATCACCTGAATATGCCACATTTTATTTGTCCATTTCCTTATTGCTGGATGCTTAGATTTTTCTAGTCTTTACTCGTAAAAACATGCTATAGTGAATGTCTTTTCTTCACATATCCTGAAACACAAATACACAGGGATATTCTGTAAGTAGTGTGCATATTTTTAACTTCACCAAATACAACCAAATTGTCTCCAAGAGAAAGTCCCTATTTCCTCTGATTTTCACCAAAACTTGATTGACAGTATTATTGGGTGGAAATAGTATCTACTTATACTTTTAAAAGAAAACATACATTTCTAATTATCTTCAAGACTGAGACTGATTTCTTTAGAAGACTGGCCTTTTATTTTCCCTTCTCTCTGAAATTGACTGTCTGCTTTGCCCATTTAATTTTTGAGTTACTAATATTTTTCTTTTACTTTTTTTTGGTACCATATGAAGTTTAGAATAGTTTTTTTCACTTCTGTGAAAGATGACGTTGGTGATTTGATAGTAATAGCATTCAGTCTGTAGGTTGCTTGGGGAAGTATGGCCATTTTAGCAATATTGATTCTTCCAATCCATGAGCATGAAATTCTTTTCCATTTGTTTGTGTCATCTATGAGTTCTTTCAGCAGTGTTTTGGAGTTCTATTTGTAGAGATCTTTCACTTATTCGCTTAGATGTATTCCTAGGTATTTTTTTTGTGTGTGTGTCTATTGTAAATGAGATTGCAATCTTTACTTAGCTCTCAGCTTAAATGTTATTGGCGTATAGACATGTTACTGATTTTTGTATGTAGATTTTGTATCCTGAGACTTTGCTGAATTTGTTTATCAGGTCTAGGAATCCTTTGGCAGAATCTCTAAAATTTTCTAGGTATACAATTATATTATCAGTGAAGAGAGAATAATTTAACTTCCTCTTTTCTTATTTGGATGCTTTTTATTTCTTTCTCTTGCCTGAATGCTCTAGCTAGGACTTTCAGTATTATGTTGAATAGGAGTGGTGAGAGTGGACATCTTGTCTTTTTCCAGTTCTTAAGGGGAAAGTCTTCCAACTTTTGCCCATTTAATGTTTTGGCTGTGGTTTCATTGCAGACAGCTCTTATTATTGTGAGGTATGTTTCTTCAATGCCTAGCTTGTTGAGGGTTTTTATCATGAAGGGAAGTTAGATTTTATTAAATGCATTTTCTGCATCTGTTAAGATGATCATATATGGATTTTGTTTTTAATCCTGTTTATGTGGTGAATCACATTTACTCATTTGCATAAATTAAAAAATCCTTGCATCCAAAGAATAAAACCCACTTAATCACAGCGAAGTAACTTTTTGATGTGCTGCTGTATTTGGTTTGCTAGAATTTTGCTGAGGATTTTTGCATCTGTGCTCCTCAGGGTTATTGGCCTGTAGCTTTCTTTTGTGTTTGTGCCAGATTTTGGTATCAGGATGATACTGGTTTCATGGAATGAGTTAAGGAGAAATCTCTTCTCCTCATTTCTTTTGAGTGGTTTCAGTAGAATTGGTACCAGCTGTTTTTTGTATATCTGGCAGAATTTCGCTGTGAATCCATCTGGTCCAGGATTTTTTTTGTTTGTTTGGTAGGTTTTTTTTTTTTTTTTTTTTAAATTACTGATTCAATTTCACCACTCCTTACTGGTCTGTTCAAAATTTCTGTTTTTTCCTGGTTCAAACTTGGGAGGCTGTGTCTTTCCAGGAATTTATCCATTTCCTCTGGATTTTAAAGTTTATGTACATCTGATGGATATTAAATTATATGTCAACATTGTTGCAATTTTCATTCCTCTGATTACTAGTGTATTACTTGGATTTTAATACTTACTTGCCATTAGGCTTCCCTTTAAAGGATTTGCCTGCTTATATCCTCTATCTAGTTTTCCATTGAGGTTTCCTGCTTTTTCCTTGTTAATTTGCAGGTTTTCCTTCTACCTACTAAATATTAATTCCTTAGTAGGCTTTAAATATTGCAAATATCTTCTCTAGTCTGTCATTAATTTTGCTTATGGTGTCCTTTGCAAGCAGAAATTCTTAATTTTGATATAAACTCATCATTTTTGGGGAGCTTAGTATTTTGTGCTTTTAGGTCCTTCTTAAGAAGTCCTGGGTAAAAATAAAAAATAAAGAAAGAAAGAAATCCTTTTAGCTCTAAGCTCACTCGTATGTTTTCCTTCATTTTCTATTACTAACTTTTAAAATTTGCCTTTTAAGTTGAACATGTTATTCCAAATAGAATTTATGTGTGTATATCGCATGACTTACTTTACTCTTCTCTATACATTGAGCTAGTTTTCCTAATGCTGTCTGGAAATTAGTTTATCTTTTCTCTATTGATTTATAGTGCTACCTTTATTAGGTATTATTTTTTCTTTCTTAATTTTTATTCTATTCCATTATGTTGTTTCTATATAATTACATTCTATAGTTATTACTATAGCTTTCTAGATTGCATTAGTACTTGGGAAGGAAATTCCTCTATTTTACCAACCTTTTTCAAAATCAAATTAGATTTTCATGAACCTTTATTTTGTATAATTTGCAAGATATGGTGATAAATGTCCTAGAATTTTTTATTGAAATATGAATGCATTATCTATTGCTGCGTAAGTAATTACCCTATGGCTCAGTGGTTTAAAACATTAACAAATATTTATTGTCTCTCAGCTTCTGTAAGTCAGGAATTCAGAAGCACAATATCTGTGTAGCTCTGAGTTGGGATTGCTCAGGAGGTTGCAGTCAATGTGTTACCTGTGTCTATAGTCTTCTGATAGCTTGATGGGGCTAGAATATCTTCCTCCAAGATGGTTCACTCACATGGATGGCAAGCTGATACTGGCAATTGGCAGCATTAGCTCCTTGCCGTAGAAACTTCTTGGTAGAGCTTCTTGAGTATCCTCACAACATAGAAGCTGATGTCCACTACAGCAAGTGACCTAGGAGATAGCAAGGTGGAGGCTGTAATGTCATTTGTCATTTATGACCTGGCACTTAAAGTTACCCTCCAACTTTCCTGCAATATCCTATCGATTGCACAAGTCAGTTCTCCTCAGTGTGGAGAAAACTACACAGGGAGCAAGTATCATTGCGGGCCATCTTGGAACTTGGCTACCTCAGTCCACCCTCTGGCTGCCAATAATGAATGTCCCTCCCACATGCAAAATTTACTCATTCTCTTGACCAGGTTCCCCGAAGTCTCATTCCATAATGGCACTAGCTTGAAGTCCAAAATCTCGTCTAAATTAGGCCTGGGGGCAGATGAAGCTCCTTTGGTAAAGTTCCTTAAGTACAGTTTCTTTTGATCTGAAGACCAATGCACTTAAGAGAAGGGAATACACAATGGCATATGTACCAGGAGGCAAAAATCATTGGAGGCCATCTTGAAAGATGGGCACCACAAAACTTCATTTAATATTTCTTGCAAGACAAATTCCTCAGTTTTGTTTGAGAAACTCTTTCTCTTCTCTTACACTTTTGAAGAATAATTTTGCTATGTACAGACTTCTACATCAATGGGTGCTAGGGACGGTGGCTTGCGACTGTAATCCCAGCACCTTGGGAGGCCAAAGTGGGAGGATCACCTGAGGTCAGGAGTTCAAGACCAGCCTGGTCAACATGGTGAAACTTCATCTTTACTAAAAATACCAAAATTAGCCAGATGTGGTGGCGGGTGCCTGTAAACCTAGCTGCTTTGGAGGCTGAGGCAGGAGAATTGCTCGAACCTGGGAGACAGAGGTTGCAGTGAGCCCAGATTGACAGAGTGAGACTCCATCGCCAAAAAAAAAAAGAATTCTGTATTGGTTCTTTCAAAACTTTAAATATGCACTCCATGTTGCTGAAGAGAAGTCTGATGTAATTCTTATTATTGTTTCTTTATAGGTAAGGTCATTTTATTTCCCCAAAATTATGAGTTCATCTTTGTTTCTGAAGTTTGAATATGATATTGCTATATGTGGATTTGTTGGTATTTATTGTGGTTGGTGTTCTTTGGGTTTTGTGGACCTGTGTTTTGATGTCTATCATTAATTTGGAAAAATTCTCAGCTATTATTATTTCAAATATTTATTTTGTTCCTTTTCCTTTCTTCTCTTCTTATTTCAAGTGCACATATGTTACACCTTTTATAATTGTCCCAGAGTTTTGAGTATTCTATTTCATCTTTACATTTTGTTTTTTTCTTCTTAGTTTTGGAAGGTTTTTTTTTTCTTCCAGTTTTGTAAGTTTCTGTTGACATATCTTCAAGCTTACTGATTCTTTTCTCAGCTTCTCAGCTGTGTTCTGTCCACTGATGAGCCTGTCAATGACATTATTCATTCATGTCTGTTACAGTATTTTTAATTTTTAGCATTTCATTTTGATTCTTAGGATTTCCATGTTTCTGCTTGTTTTATCCCTGCCTCTGTTCTTGCATATTGTTCTCTTTTCCATTAAAGCTCTTACTTATCATATTAATAGTTTTATTTTAGTAAAAATTTTTCGCAGAGATAAAGTCTTGCTATGTTGCCCAGGGTAGTAGTATCAAATTACCGGTCTCAAGCAATCCTCCTGCCTTGACCTCCTAAAGCACTCAGATTACAGGCATGAGCCACTGTACCTGGACTAATCATAGTTTTTAAATTTTTTTTCAGAGAAACCATGTTTATTACCCCCAATATTACTTTTTAAATCTATTTTTACATTTTTTTCATTTTAATTTTTGTGAGTACATAGTAGGTATATATATTTATGGGGTAGATGGGATATTGTGACACAAGCATCAATGTGTAATAATAACATCAGGCTAAATAGGATATTCATCACCTCAAGCATTTTTCCTTTGTGTTAAAAACATTCCAATCATATTCTGTTATTTATTTATTTTTTCTAGCATCAATTTCCTGGTATCTGTTAGTTATTTTTAAATGTACAATAAATTATTGCTGAGTGTAGTCACCCTGTTGTGATAGAAAATACTAGTTTTTATTCATAGTTTTGCACCCACTAAACACCCCCACTCCCCATCCCTGCAAACTACCCTTCCCAGCTGTTGGTAACCATCATTTTGTTTTTTTTTTTTTTTTGAGATGGAGTCTCACTCTGTTGCCAGGCTGGAGTGCAGTGGCATGATCTCTGCTCACCACAACTTCCACCTTCCGGGTTCAACCAATCTCCTGCCTCAGCCTTCCAAGTAGCTAGGACTACAGATGTGCACCACCATGCCCAGTTAATTTTTGTATTTTTAGTAGAGACGGGGTTTCACTATGTTGGCCAGGCTGGTCTTGAACTCCTGACCTCGTGATCTGCCCGCCTTGGCCTCCCAAAGTGCTGGGATTACAGGCGTGAGCCACTGCACCCAGTTGGTAACCATCATTCTACTCTATATCTTTATGAGCTCAATTGCTTTAAATTTTGTTTAACTCCCACAAATAAGTGAGAACATGCAAAATTTGTCTTTCTGTGCTATTTCACATACATAATGACCTCCAGTTTCATCCATGTTGTTGCAAATGACAGGATCTCATTCTTGTTTTGGCTGAATAGTACTCCATTGTGTATATTTACCATATTTTTTCTATCCATTTATTTGTTGATAGACACCTAGGTTGCTTCCAAATATTGGTTCTTCTGAATAGTGCTGCAGTAATCATGGGAGTGCAGATACCTCTTCAATAACTGATTTCTTTTCTTTTGGGTTTATATCTAGTAGTGGGATGCTGGATCATAGGGTAGTTTCAATGTTAGTTTTTCGAGGAACTTCCAAACTTTTTTCCATAGAGGTTGTACTGATTTACATTCCCACCAACAGTGTACAGAAGTTCTTTTTTCTCCACATCATTATTAGTATTTTTTATTGCCTATCTTTTGGGTAAAAGCCACTTTAGGTGGGGTAAGATGCTAGTTCATTGTAGTTTTGATTTGCATTTCTCTGATCAGTGATGTTGAGCACCTTGTCATATACCTGTCTGCCATTTGTATGTCTTCTTTTGAGAAATGTCTATTCAGATCTTTTACACACACAGTTTTTAGACTGAAGTATTACATTTTTATCCTGTTGGGTTGTTTGAGCTCCTTATGCATTTTGATTATTAATCTCTTGTCAGATGGATAATTTGCAATTTTTTTCCCTATTCAGTGGGTTGTCTTTCGCTTTGTTGACTGATTCCTTTGCTGTGCAGAAGCTTTTTAACTTGATTTGATCCCATTTGTCTATTTGCTTTGGTTGCCTGAGCTTGTGAGGTATTACGCAAGATTCTTTGCCCAGTCCAACGTCCTGAGGAGTTTGCACAATGTTTTCTTTCATTAGTTTGATAGCTTGAGGTCTTAGATTTAAGTCTTTAATACATTTTTATTTGGTTTTGTATATGGCAAGAGATAGAGGTCCAGTTTCATTCTTCTACATATAAATATCCAGTTTACCCAGAACCCTTTAGTAAAGACTGTCCTTTCCTAAATGTATGTTCTTGGCATTTTTGTCTAAAAACAGTTCACTGTATGGATTTATTTGCAAGTTCACTGTTCCATTTTGTTGGTCTACATGCCTGTTTTTATGCCAGTACCATGCTGTTTTGGTTACTGTAGCTCCATAGTACATTTGAAGTCAGGTAATGTGATTTTCCAATTGGGTACTTTTTGCTCAGGACAGCTGTGAGTATTCTGGGTCTTTTGTGGTTTCATATACATTTTAAGATTTTTTTTCAATTTCTGTGAAGAATGTCATTGGTATTTTGATAGTAATTGCATTGAATCTGTAGATTGCTTTTGGTAGTATGAACAGTATAAGAATATTAATTCTTCCAATTCTTGGACATGGAATATGTTTCTATTTTTTGTATTACCTTCAATTTCTTACATCAATGTTATACAGTTTTCATTGTAGAAATCTTTCACTTCTTTGGTTAAGTTTATTCCTAGGTATTTTATTTTATTTGTAGCTATTGTAAATGGAATTACTTTGATGATTTATTTGTCAGATTGTTTGCTGTTGGCAGAGAGAAATGCTACTAATTTTTTATGTTGATTTTTTTGTCTTGCAACTTCATTCAATTTGTTTGTCAGTTCTAATAGTTTTTTTGGTGAAGTCTTTAGGTTTGCCAAGTATAAGATCACATCATCTGCAAACAAAGATGATTTGACTTCTTTTCCAATTTGCATGCTCTTTATTTCTTTCTCTTATCTGATTGCTCTAGCTAGGACTTCTAGTACTATGTTGAATAATAGTGATGAAAATGGGCATCTTATCTTGTTTCAGCTCTTGGGGGAAAGGCTTTCACTTTTTCATTGTTCAGTATGATACTAGCTGTAGTCTGTCCTATGTGGCTTTTATTGTGTTGCGGTATGTCCTTTATATCTAGATTTGAGTTTTTTTTCTTTTTTTTTAACCATGAAGCGATGTTAAATTTTAACAAGCATTTTTTTTTAGCATCAATTGAAATGATCATATGGTTTTTATCCTTCTCTTGATATGATGTATCATATTTTGTTGATATGATTTATCCCATTGATTAATTTGCAAAGCTGAATCACTTTGCATCCCTGGGATATATCTCACTTTGTCATGATTAATGATCTTTTTAATGTGTTGCTGAATTTGGTTTGCTAGTATTTTATTGAGGATATTTGCATCAGTGTTCATCAGGTGTATTGGCCTGTAGTTTTCTTTTTTGGTGTGTCTTTGTCTGGTTTTGGTATCAGGGTAATACTGGCCTCAAAGAATGAGTTTAGAAGTATTCTGTCCTCTTCTACTTTTTGGAGTAGTTTGAGTAGGATTGGTAGTAGTTTGTCTTTAAATGTGAGATAGAAATCAGCAGTGAAGCTAACAGGTCCTGAGCTTTTCTATCTGGGAGACTTTATTATGGTTTCAATCTCATTACTTGTTATTGGTCTATTCTGGATTGGGATTTCTTCAGGATCAATCTTGGTAGGTTGTATGTATCTAAGAGTGTATCTATTTCTTCTGGGTTTTCCAATGTATTGGCATGTATATTGGCTCATAGTACTCACGAATTATCTTCTGAATTTCTGTGGTATCAGATGTAATGTCTCCTTTTTATTTCTGATTTTATTTTACTTAGGTCTTCTTTCTCTTTTCTTAGTTGGGCTAAAGATTTGTCACTTTATCTCTTCAGTAAGATTAACTTTGCTTTGATCTTTTGTATTTTTTCATTTCAATTTTATTTATTTCTGCTCTTATATATATTTCTTCTACTAATTTTGGGTTTGATTTACTCATGTTTTTCTAATTCTTTAACCTGCATCATTAAGTTGTTTATTTGCAGTTTTTCTGCTTTTCTGATGTAAGTGCTTATTGCTATAAACTTTCTTCTTAGTACTGCTTTTGCTGTATCCCATAGGATTTTGTATATTATATATTTCCATTTTCTTTTGTTTCAATACATTTTTAAATTTTCTTCTTAATGTCTTTATTGGCCCAGTGGATATTCAGGAACGTATTATTTAATTTCCATGTATATGTATAGTTTCCAAAGTCCCTCTTGTTATTGATTTCTAGTTTTACTCCATTGTGGTCAGAAAATACATTTGATATGATTTTATTTCTTTTGATTATTTAAAGACTTGTTTTGTGGCCTAACATATGGTCTATTCTTAAGGATTATCCATGTTCTGAGAAGAATGTGTATTCTGCAGCTGTTGGATGAAATGTTTTAAAAATATCTGTTAGGTACATTTGGTCTATAGTGCAGATTCAGTCCAATGTTACTTTGTTGATTTTCTCTCTGGAAGATCTATCTGTCCAATGCTGAAAGTGAGGTGTTGAAGTCTCCAGCTATTATTGTATTGGGGTCAATATCTGTCTTTAGCTCTAATAATATTTGCTTTATATATCTGGGTCTTCCAGTGTCAGGTTCATATATATTTATGGTTGTTATATCTCTTGTTGAATTGACTCTCTTATCATTACATAATGACTTTCTTTGTCTTATTTCATAGTTTTTGTCTTGAAATGTATTTTATCTTATGTAAGTGTAGCTACTCCTGCTCTGTTTTGGTTTTCAACTGCATAGAAAAATTTTCTCATCCCTTTATTTTCAGTCTATATGTATCTTTATAGGGGAACTGTGTGTCTTGTTGGCAACAAATCATTGAGTTTTTGGTAGTTGTTTTGTTTTGTTTTCATTCAACCACTCTGTGTCTTTTGATTGGAGATTTTAGTCCATTTACATTCAATGTTATTATTGATAAGTAAGGGTGTACTCTATCATTTTGTTATTTGTTTTCTGGGGTGTCTTTTGGTCCTCTCTTCCTTTTTTCCTTTCCTCTTATCTTCCTTTCAGTGAAGATCATTTTCTCAGGTGGTATGTTTTAATTTCTTGCTTTTAATTTTTGTGTGTATCTGTTGCATATGTTTTGATTTGAGATTGCTATGAGACTTGCAAATAATATATTATAAACCCATTATTTTAAACTGATGGCAACTTAACACTGATTGCATAAACAGACAAAAAACCAACATGCAAAGAGAAGACTAAAAAACTCTACACTTTATTCCTTCACGTTTAAACTTTGTGTTCTTTCCATTTATACTGTATAATACTGTCTATTATTGAAAAGTTGTTGTTTTCATTTTTGATAGGCTAATCTTTTAGTCATTCTACTCAACTTATGAGTAGCTTACACACCACAACTATAGTGTTATAACATTCTGTCTTTCTGTGTACTTACTATTACCAGTATGTTTCATACCGTCAAGTGATTTTTTTATTGCTCATTACAGTTCTTTTCTTTCAGATTGAAGAACTCCCCTTAACATTTCTTGTAGGACAGGTCTGGTGTTGATGAAATCCCTCAGCTTTTGTTTGTCTGGGAAAGTGTTTCTCTTCATGGTTGAAGTATATTTTCACTGGATTTACTATTCTGGGATAAAGAATTTTTTCTTTCAGTACTTTAAATATGTCATGTCACTGACTCCTGGTTTGTAAAATTTCCATTGAAAAAGCTGTTGCTAGACAAATTGGAGCTCCTTTCTATATTATTTGTTTCTTTTCTCTTACTGCTTTTAGGATCCTTTCTTTATCCTTGAACTTCAGGAGTTTGATTATTAAATGTGTTGAAGCAGTCTTCTTTGTCGTGAAATTTATTTTATCTAATATAAGTATAGCTACGCCTGCTCTGTTTTGGTTGTCACTTGCATGGAATATCTTTTTTCATCCCTTCATTTTCAGTCTATATGTGTCTTTATAGGTGAAGTGTGTTTCTGAATTTCTTCTGTGTTATCCTGAATTTTGTTGAGCTTCCTCAAAACAGCTATTTTGAATTCTCTGTCTGAAGATCACAGATCTCTATCTCTCTGGGTTAGTCACTGGTGCTTCATTTAGTTTGTCAGGTGAGGTCATGCTTTCCTGAATGGTCTTGATGTCTGTGGTTGGTCTTTGATGTCTGGACATTAAAGAGTTTGGTATTTATTATAATCTTTTGTAGTCTAGAAGCTTATTTGTACCTATCCTTCTTGTGAAGGCTTTCCAGGTATTCAAAGGGACTTGGATGTTGTAAGTCTTTGGTCACTGAAGCTGTGTCTGCTTTAAGTTAACCCCAAGTTCAGTAATACTGTGGCTCTTGTAGACTTGTAGAGGTACTGCCTTGATGATCTTGGATAAGATCTAGAAGAATTCTCTGGATTACCAGGCAGAGACTCTTATTCTCTCCCCTTGCTCTCCCCCAAACAAATGGAGTCTCTCTCTCTCTCTCTGTGATGGAGGAGGGGGTGATACAAGCAGCCCTGTGGCCACCACCACTGGGGCTGTGCTGGGTTAGACTCAAAGCCAGCACAGCACTGGGTGTTGCTCAAGGCCCACAGTGACAACTGCCTGGCTATTGATTACATTCACTCAAGGGCCAAGGGCTCTATAATCAGCAGGTGGCACATCCAGCCAGATTTGTGTCCTTCCCTTAGGGTGGTAAGCTCCTCCATCCCCAGGCAGGTCTGGAGATGCCACCCAGG
The DNA here is from genome assembly GCA_036589455.1 of Ateles fusciceps. Lineage (NCBI taxonomy): Eukaryota > Metazoa > Chordata > Mammalia > Primates > Atelidae > Ateles > Ateles fusciceps. The sequence goes on along the minus strand of JAZHEH010001331.1, from coordinate 826,756 downwards.
AGCCAGCGTCTGGAATTGAGAACCTTAGGAATCTACCTGGTGCTCTATTTTACTGCAGCTGGGCTGGCACCAAAGCCATAAGACAAGCCCGTCCACTCTTGTCTTCCTTTTCCTTAAGCAGAAGGGCCTCTTCTTATGGCCACCATTTCGCCTGGCCTGTGGTGAGTACTGCCTGGCTACCACTGATATTTATTCAAGGCCCAAGGCCTCTTTAGTCAGCTTGCAGTGAATGCTACCAGTCCCGAGTCTCTCTCTTAGGGCAGTGGGCTCCCCCTCTGTCCCAGGACAGGTCTAGAAATGTCATCCTGGACCCAAAACCTATAAACAGAACCCCAAGAGCCCACTTGGTGCTCTACCCCACTGTGGCCAACCTAGTATGCAAGCTGCAAGAAAAGTCCCCTTTACTCTTCCGTCTCCTCTCCTCAAGCAGGAGTTTTTTTCCCATAGCTACTACAGCTGAGAATGTGCCGGGTTATACGTGAAGCCAGCACAGCTTTGAGTCTCACCCAAGACCTGTAGCAAGTACTGTCTGGCCACCACTGCTGAATATTCAGGACCCAAAGACTCTTTAGTCAGCAGGTGATGAATCTTGCCAGGACCAGGTATTCCTGCTCAAGGCAGCAGGTTCCCTTCTGGCCCATGTTCCCTGGACATGTTTCCATGACCTAGGGCCTGGAAGGGGGCCTCAGGACTCTGCTGCATTTCTTATCCTGCTATGACTGAGCTGGTATCTAAGTTGTAAGACAAAGTCCTCTTTACTCTCCCCTCTTCTCTCCTCAAGCAGAAGGAAGGAGTCTCTCCCTGGAGCTGTGAGCTTCACTGCCTGGGGTTGGGGGAAGGGGTAAACAAGCCCTCCCTTGGCTGCCCCAGCTAGTATCTCACTAGGTCACATATTCCCTAAGTCCACTGGCTTTGAGCCCAGTATGGCACCAGTACTTGCCCAGAAATTGCAGTCTTTGTTGCCTAGACTGCCTTGCAAGTTTGTTTAGAACCCCAGAGCCCTTTATCCAATGGTGGCAAGGCTTGTTGGTACTCAGGTCCCAACCATTGAGATGGAAGATTTACCCCTGGCTAGGACTGGTATAAATGCTTCCTCCATAGGCTCTGGTGGAGTTGCCCCCATGTTGCTTTCCGCTGTGACAGGGCAGCACTGAGTTCCAATGCAAAGTCCTACAATCACTGTGCTCTGCCTCCCTTAAGCACATAGATTCTCTCTCTGTGCCTTGAAGCTGCTGCCAGGGAGTCGGGGAGGGGAGGTGTAGGCGATTTAAGAATGTCTTTCCTACCTTCTTTAGTGCCCCTTTCCTTAATATGATGTTAAAACCAGGTACTATTATAGCTCACCTGAGTTTTTTGTTCTTATGAAGGGGCTTTTTTGTGTGGATAGCTGTTCAGTTTGGTCTTCCTGTGAAGGAGATGATTGCTAGAGGTTTCTGTTTGGCTATCTAGCTCTGCCTCCTCCCTAACCATAACTATTTTAAATTCTTCTGTTAATTCCAAAATTTCTGACATATCTGAATCTGGTCCTGATTTTTTTTTTGCTCTCTTTAGGCTGTTTTTTCTCTTCTTTTTAAAAAGATGCTTTTCAAGTAGAACAGACTGTTTTTATGCCTTTATTATGCCTTGTAATTTTTGTTTAAAGCCTGACATAATACATTGGCTAAAAGATTGTCATAAGTAGTCCATTAGCATAAGGTTTTATGTTACTTAGCTAGAAGTTAGACCATGTTCACTGTTTGCTGTAGCTACACCAGAGGCAAAAATTTTCTTTAATGTTTTGTTTTTGACTCCCTGGTTGTCTTTGGGTTTCTCTAGAGACTCTGTCTCAGATTGAGTCTGAGGCATCTAGTGCTTTCATCTATAGTCTGTTCATACATAGTAGCCTAAAAATGTGTTGGTAAGGTGCAAGGGAAGGAGAAGCATTGTGTAGTCATATGATTAGGTCTCAGTCTTTTATTGTGCTTGTCTCCCTGGGCTGTGGCCTTCACGAATGCTTCTCAGCTTTTTTTTTTCTTAATTTTCTTTTAGGTTCAGGAATGCATGTGCAGGTTTGTTATATAGGTAAATTGTGTGCCACAGGGGTTTGGTGTATAGATTACTTCATTGCCTAGGTAATAAACATAATACCATAGTACCTGATGGGGTAGTTTTCTCATCCTCACCATTCTCCCTCCCTCAAATCTTAAGTAGGCCCCCAGTCTCTTGTTGTTCCCTTCTTAGTGTCCAACTTTTTCCCCCTCGTATCAGATAGGAAAGTTAGAGGGCTCTGGAGTTGAGTATCTTCCTGTGCCACAAGAAAGGCTAGGCGAGACTGGAGTTGGGTATTTCTCTTCCCCTAAGTTGGTTAGGCTCTTGTAAAACCTAAGTTAGTCAGGCTCTGGTAAAACACTTTCTGTTAAGACAGGCTTTTGCTAAGAACAGAACACTTTGGGCATATTTCAAAATGGTTACTTTTACCTCTCTCATGTTGAAAGTCTGAGGGGGATTTTTCTCTAATCTTCACTCTGAAAACTTCATGGGGTTCTTGGAAGAAAAACCCAGGGGAAGTGCGGAGGTCTCTCTAAGGCCTCTGAGAGTTGTTAACTCTCAGCCTCATTCACACTTAGCCTCTGGCATGTCTTCATTTACGGTTTGCGTTCCTACTGGTATTAGCTTCACTGACAGGTTTCTGCTCCTGGTAAGCTGTGATTCTGTGTTTTTCTGTTTCTAATATTTTGGTAGCAGGTTGCAGTATGACTTCGACTTTCTGATGAATCTAAGAAAAATTCTTGATTTGTCAGTTCAGCTTTTTTTTTGGTTGTGAGAATGGGACTGACAACTTGGAAGCTCTGTACATATCAGACTAGTGGTATTGATTTTTAGTAAATTGATCTTGCATCTAGGAATTTTTCAGAAGTCTCTCATTATTTTCATTATTTGTTGATTTTATTGCATTTCCATTTCACCTGTAAATAATTAAAATTTTGTATCTTTATTTCCAATTATTGTATCTTCTATTCTTTTTTTATTGCATAGGAGTCTTCCCTCATTAACTTCTAAAGCTCTATAAATTATTCAGTATAATGGCCATGTATTAAGAATAAGTTAACTTGTGAAGCTATGCCCAGTGAAAAACATGTTCCTGCAGCAGCTCTGGTGGTAACTGTCCTTGGGGGAACCTTCAGTGTGTGGTGGGAAGCTATCAGAACAAGAAATGTAGGCATTTACTCTTTAAACACTTGTGCTGGTGTTATGTTATTTCCTTCTTAGAAATTGGAAATCTTTTCTGTTGCTATTATATTAATAAAGTTGGTGTTTATTTTCTGGTAAAAAAAAAAAGAATAAGTTAACTATCTCCTGACTCTTTGAGGCTTTCATAATCGAATTATTTTTTTATTATTTATAGACTCTTAAGTGATTTATTTTCTTAGGAGTTTAGAATTTTCACCCCCTGATGTATAATTTTTCATCTCTACTTGAAGATTCAATGCCCTTTTTATTTATTTTTAAAAGATGCGAGTTTTGACGTTAAGATTAAAATATCAGGTTCATAGTTTTCACAAGTTTCATTTTGACTGAAGAACGATGGTTGAATTTTACTTTTCTGCATGTATTGAGATAATCATATAACTAAACAAAAACTATTAATGTAGTAAATTACTTTAATTTTCTAATATGAAATCATATTTTGATTCCTGAAATAGATTAAACTTGGTCATGATATATTATTATTTTTCATTTATTTTTCTGGATTTGGTTTGCTAATGATATACAATTTTTTTCTTGACCCTTCCAGATATACACAGCTGCCTCCTTTCAGATATTTAAAGAGTTAAAATAATCTTCATGCCTGTAAACAAAGGCTTTTCTTCCAATATGTCTTTATCTCTAAGAAAAATCACCCCATTACTATATTAATAGCTCAATTTACCTTTTATTAGATAGTTTATAAATTCTATTGATAGTTAATTTTTTGAAACTTTATTTGTTGGTTCTGATCAATGTTATTAAGGGAGTTAGTTTTCATTATGTGAAGTCCTCACAATACCATGTGCGCATGATAGTTTGTGGTATTTTATTATTGTGATGTGGTCAAATTTGGATTTTTTTGAATTTATGAACGTATTCATTGTTATTTAACAAATATTTGTTGAATATCTGCTATGTGTCAATTATCATTCTAAATGCTGAGGATACAGCAATAGGAAAAAGAAAAATCCCTGTCCCAATCAGGCATCTTGGTAATAGTCTTAGGACTTAATGATGGCATCAGAATAGAAATAACTTTATTGTGATGTTCCACAGTTCACACAGGAAATGACTTTTGCTAGTCATTTCATGCCTAGGGCTAAAATCCCTTTTAATCAATGATAAAAAACAAATACACTGCTTATAATCAATGATTAAAAAACAAATTTGACTTCCTTACTACTACTAGTCCTTTTTGATTACAGCTTATGTAAACATAAAGCATTCATAATAAAAAATGCGATACAAATAAATCTGTAAAATCATTTGCTATTATGTATATATAAATATTTTTCAAATGGCTTAGATATATTTTGATGTTAGTATACCAAATGAATTTGTAGCACACTCTAAAAGTGTTTCTTAAAATGCTTACAAGTACAAATATATATCTTTTCATATTAATGAATGGATTATTCAAAGACAGGAAATGGTATACTCATTTTGATTAATATTTAACAACTCAAGTAGTGTTAATCAAGTAATTAGGAAACTTACAACTTTTTATACATTCACTTTTATATTATGAGCTTTATAATAGACAATAAGTATAGTAAATTCTAAATAAATGTTTACTAAGTTTGCATAACATTGAATATGAGTTGTAATATAATTTCTGGTTTAAAATAGATATGAAATCACAGCTAATCCAAAAATTACCAAACTGATTGCAGAAATATTGGTACCCAGATCAGGAATGCTAGGTTCTGGTGGAGGAATAAATTTAGTTGCTTGTGCAATGTTTGAAACCTCTGAGGTGAGACTGGCTTCACGGGTGGCTTGAATTGCAATATAGACTGTGGTACTATTCTCTATTTTGGAACGTTCTGGTTTAAATTCAAAATTTTCTACTGAGCCAGCCTCCTTAGGTATCAGACCGGAAGTATTTATTAAAGCAGCTTTATCAAAATCTTCTTGGAGGGCCCGGAAATATTTACTTATTCTTATGATGTAGCTGTCAGCTGGAAAACAAATAGATACTTCAGGTATATTAAAATTACTAGGATGCCTTGCTGCCACCACACTGCCTTACATTTAGAAATGTATCAGAAATGCACTATATTTTTAGTTATGGAAATCTCATTCATTTTTTTCTGGTTATTCCATCTTCATTGTAAGGACAAATGCATAAACAGTTTTTCTTTAAATGCATAGTTCTCTAATTCCAGAAAATTTTAATTCAAAATCATACGGTACTAAAAAGTCAAAATACAGATTCCTTTTTAAAAAGAGAAATATAAGGTGCTTAATCTACTTTTCAATTTAGAACAAGTAACATAATAGTATTCTAGTATGGTGGAGATATTCAGTATCCCATATCTGTGTCATAAAAGAAGAAGTAATAGGACAGGGGAGAAGAGAGATGATAAATAGAGTGGGAAACAGGGATAAGGATAACCAGCAAAAGGAGGCAGAGAGACTGGAATGTGTACTACTGAAACATGTGCTAAGCAGAAAGACAAACATCCCATGTTCTCACTTATTTGTGGGATCTAAAAATCAAAACAATTGAACTCATGGACATACAGAGTAGAAGAATGGTTCCTAGAGGCTGGGAAGGGTAGTCGGGGGGTGCTGGGTAGGAGAAGGTGGGAATAGTTAATGGGCACAACAAATAGAAAGAATGGGTAAGACCTACTATTTGATAGCACAACAGAGTGACCATAGTCAATAGTCAATAATAACTTAATTATACATTTAAAAATAACTAGAGGAGTATAGTTGGGTAGTTTGTAACACAAAGGATAAATGCTTGAGGGGATGGATATCCCATTCTCCATGATGTGGTTATTTCACACTGCATGCCTGGATCAAAATCTCATGTACCCCATAAATATATATACCTACTATGTACCCACAAAAATAAAAAATTTAAAACTTATAACAATAAAAATAAAAGTAAATATGTGCTAAGGACCTAGGCAAATCTTGAGTAGCACCCTCATTTTACTACTAGCTAGCTGTGTAATAAAAAGAAGTTTATTTAAGCTTTCTTATCTCTACTTTTTTATCTATTAAAATAGAGATTCAGTTATTCAATTCATTCAACAAATATTTATTGAGTGCCTACTATTCTAGTGGTAAGAATTATAGATGATAATGCATGAAACATGTTTACTACAATTTAATAAAAGGTAAACTAGTAAATGTTTGAAATATTGGCTGCTATTTTATCAAGAAAGGAAAATATTATGCCAACATAAATGTTTCTTTCTATACTGCTTTTTAATACCTACCATTCGTATAAAAATACATTCTCACATTCTGAAATGTGATGAAAAATAAAACATCAGATGTACTTTTTTGAAGTAAAGACTTTGTTTTTAACTTTTCCATGAAATGTTGAAGGTATTTCAAGTGTGTGCTGAATAACCTTAAGCGTATTTTTAAAAAGAATTCCGATCCTCTGCCTAACATTTAGTTTCCTCTTGAATAGGCCTTATCAATCCATTCTATTACTCTTCTCAAAACCCCGTGTTCCACATAGGCAGGTCTCTCTCTCTCTCTCTTCTCTCTACCCATCTATTCCGTATTTTAATTCAAATATTCCATTGTGAAATTTTGCTTTCTTGACCTTGATCATATAATTTTGTTCTTTCTCTCTCCAAAATGTTCCTCCTTCTCCCTGTGGTTGCAGATTGTACTCATTCTTTAAGGTCCAACCAAGTCCAATTGCATGAAGTCTCATCCAAGCATTTCATTCACCTCTCTTTCATGAACTTCTGTTTCATGGAATGGAGTTTTTCGGATAGTTTAGTAGAGGTTCAATTTTTCATTCTGATTAGATCTGATAATTTTTGAGGGCAAAGACTATGTGTTTGTACTCTTTGTATCACTCAGGATACCTGGTCCTGTGTTGGCATGTATTTGATCTCCTTAATTACTTGGCCAACAGTACAGTTGTTGACACCCAAAATGATGGAATTAGAAAATCATAAAATATAAGAATTATATCTACTTGTTTTAGCAATTTTAGGTCATCTAGTCTAATTTGTATAACTGATAGGCATGGAAATTGTGTTGCAGGTAATTTAAGTGCTTCATTTAGGATTATATAGATGTTCATTTATTCTTTAAGATACTGTTACTACCTCACTTTTGGAATGTCTACAGGTAACATTTAACAGGTACCACTACCTCTTCCTATTTTTCCTAAGGAAAGACAAAGATTAGATCCCACCTGTTTTAGGCATTTGTGGTTATACATTATTCCTACTTTTAGTTCTTATAATCAGCATGAGGGATATTTATTATGAACCCAATCTTGAACTGAAAGCTTGGTTTTACTGAATTCAGAATAGAACTAAGTATTTGGTTAAGAAATTTCATCTGTGGCTTTTCAGTGGCAATATTGGGGGATTTTGTCATAGGTTTAAGGGTCATAGCATGAGAAAATAAGGTATTTTGGAAGCTGTCATAAGATTTTCAACATTGAAATACAAGAGCTCTGTGCATATTCTATGTTTCCTCTGGCTTTTGAATGATTTTCTCTTTGTATAATAATGATAATGAGAAATGCAGCTTTGAAAATGCTATATAGTGAGTGAAAGAAGCATCTTTTCTTTTGAGAATATACAATGAGGGGTTTATGGTAACCCAGGGGAAACAGTACTCAACACTGGTGTTTTAGCACTGGCAATCTCTGAGATATTATGTATATCTAGATTGCATATTACTTTCATTTTTCCCAATCTGAAAAGGAAAATAGTAAGACTGGCTTTATCCCATAAAAGTCTATCTACCTATGTAATACTGGAATGTGGTAGGCATTCAATAAATACTGATTGACTTCATTTAAATTTCAAGCAATGATAGAAGTAATTTAAACTTTTTGGAATTAGGGTAGTTTATTTTTAGGAACTTTGAATAAATGAGATCTTTTGACCTTAAACTTTATGCAAACTCCATGAACAAATCTTTCAAACAAGTGAGTTTCTGTGCACATGAACATCTCTCTGTGGGACACCTTCACTTATCTTGGGTAACTACTTTCATTCTTCAGTACTCAGGGATAGTCTTCCTTGGGAAGACTTTATGATATACTCTGTGATTTCAACCTCTAACTAGGGGTTTGTGGCCCATCTGTGGGTTGCCACATGATTCTCTGTCTATAAAAGCATACGTCTTATTATACTTTATGTAACTATCTGTTTACTTGTGTGTCTTCCGTATTTAATTGACTGTTGAGAGTATGGATCTTTCTTAGGAACTTAACAGTGTGATAGCTCAACAGAAGGTTGATAATGAATGAAACTGCAAGTACAGAAATACTTAAAATGTGGGGGAGAAGATAATGCAACAGAAAGCTGTTAACTGTCTTATTAAAGTAATTTCTAAGATGCTTCAATTTCTGACAGTTTGGCATAATAGAATCTGACATGATGGGTTAGAATTGTAAGTTATGAAACAGAAATAACTTGGTCCAGTTATCTCTTATAGCTTCAGTTTTCACATCTGAAAATAAATAATGGCCTATAGTAGACACTTCACAAATGTTATTTATAAATGGGACATTAGAAAATTCTTAGCAAATGAAAGGCAATGGGATTTCTTTTAGTGTGTTTTAAAACATAATGTCAAACTTACCTCTTCCTTTATCGAGGACCTTGCCAGGGGCAGTCCATGAAAGTTGAATATGATCTCCTTGAAACTTAGCCTCGAGGTCTACAATTTTACCAGGTGGTAACACCTGAGAAGGATTACTATTAGGAGGTACTCCTGATACAGTAAACGACTCTCCAGAGGTGAGTCTGCTGAAGTCGTCTATTTGAGCTTCTGCCATGTCATCTTTGACTTCAGGTTTGGGTGGGTTCAGTATAATTTTTCCTGCCAAGAAAATAATTTTGTAACATTTCATATTGCGATGTTTATTCTTTTTTCTTTTTCTTTGTTTTGGAGACGGAGTCTCGCTCTGTCGTCAGGCTGGAGTAGTGTTGCAATCTCGGCTCACTGCAACCTCCGCCTCCTGGGTTGAAGCCATTCTCCTGCCTCAGCCTCCCGAGTGGCTGGGACTACAGACACTTGGCACCACACGCGGCTAACTTTTGTATTTTTAGTAGAGACGGGGTTTCGTCATGTAGGTCAGGCTGGTATGGAACTCTGACCTCAGGTAATGCACTCGCCTCGGCCTCCTGAAGTGCTGGAATTGCAGGGGTGAGCCACTGTGCCCAGCCGCCATGTTTATTCATTTTGCAAGCTGATCTTGCAACTGTAGAGGATTAATTTTGATTGATAGCAGACATTGAAAATGTACAGCTTTTAGTGAGAAAAAACTAGTTTAGTGATATTTAAAAATTGATGAGGAAACATTATGCTATGTTAAAACTATCTTTTAACCTATCTATCTCTACTACTTGGCTGAAAATTCTTTGAGGACCAGGATTATGTTTTAGCTATCTTTGTAGCTCTAGCACCTAGCACAGTGTTTGCAACATAGTAGGTGCTCAGTAATTTTTTTTCAATGTAAATGAAATGAACTCAGGGGAATGTGAACAAAATATGTGGAAACATAGGTCTATGCTAGGTCTACAAATGCCAATATGGTTTTGAAACATACAGATGATTACAATGTTATATACTTGGGCTTTCTGTAGTACATTATATTTTCAATGTTTGCCATATACAATTTGTCTAAACGACTGACACATTTCTGTTTTACTGCTACTTACCATTTTCAACATAGCCAGGTATGTACAGAGCTTTATTCTGTTGTTGTCTTAAACTTAGCCTAGCTGTGTTTTTTCTTGCCTGGGCATGCACTTTTAAACTGTATCTACCATTTCTATGGTAATCCGTAAAATATCTTGAGTAGATGCCATCATTCTTGACAGTATCAGCACCTTGATAACAAAATGTAATAATGAGTCATCCAATAAAGTAAAAATGACAATCACATCTGTTTATGAACACTGATGATGTCAGTAATTTGGGAGATAGTATGTAGCACAGTATTATAAGTACATGAATTCTGGAATCAGACTATTTTTGTTGAAAGCTTGGGCCACCTGCTAACTCTGTGTTTTTGGAAAAGTCTAATTCATGGTAGGCATTCAATTGATATTAGCTGTTACTATTATTTCATAAAAAAGTACTTATCAAAATAAGAAAAAGCAACTGGAGAAAGCATATATAAAACACTGTCATTAATGAAAATGGATTTTTTCCTCAAGTTCCATGGAAAAAGTAAAATTGTTCATAAAATTTAAAAATGGCAAACGTGCTATGTCTATGAGTTGTCAAGATAACTGAGAAAAAAGTTTTAAAAACATTAGGATTAAATTTCATTTACTTAAAAATGTGATTCATTAGCAAATACGGAAAATATTGACTTGTAGGTCATAGAACTGTAGGAAGATTTTAAGTTTAGTGGAAGTTGATGCAGATTCTTATTACCTGCACCATTGTCCCAGAGCTCCAATGTTACTTGACGTCCATCTTCATTTTCTATAATGGCTGTTACATTGATTCCCAGAACAGGCAGAAACCCTTGACTGACTCGTGCATAAACAATCATTGGGCTAGGGTAATGAGCTGTATTTCGATTCATGTGAGCAGTTGCAATTACTGGGAGTGTGGTGGGGCTTCTTGCTCGAGTGGTCATTGTGACAGTTAGTAACTGAGATTGGGCATGATTATTTCGAAGGCTGTAAGTCCAAGTGCCTGTCTGAAATATTAAAAGAAAAATCTGAGAGCTTTGGTAATATTTTCCTTCTCCTTGTTTGGAATACAAAATTATTTACAAATTTAAGCAGAACAATAATCATGATTTTTAATATCCAATTTCACAAACTAGTAAGTAGTATAAATATGAATCCCTAATTATTCAATTTGATTTCTTTATTACAGATGAACTGTCTTCATTTTAATATTGGCAATGTATAAGATACTATTTATGTTATTTTCATCTTTAAAAAATAGAGATTGATTAAGAAAGCACATAATAGACCTACCTCTGCAATACCTGGTATTCGAAGACGAGCAGACCGAATATTTAGTTTATCTTCTTGGAAATCTGAGGTAGTATATTTTTTTCCTTTTGGACCTTGAAGAATTATTTCTGGCTTTTGTATTGTCCATGTGACAACAAAGAAAGTATCATTTCCAACTGAACTATCCACAGGCACTGTACCATTTACCCATTTCTTCTCTGGGATAGTCAAAGCTTTACTTTCCAACTGTTTGGTAAATAAAAACAACAAACACATAAAATCCATTTGTTATCATAGTTAATAAAATGTCTGAGTTTAATCAGTTTAATTTTAAATTTGTTTTTAAGATTTTAATTAAAATAACTAAGAATTGTTTTAAAGAATTTTCCAAATAAACAGCATATCTAATTCTAAAGAATAGAAGAATTCAAGAAAAAAGGTGGCTATAAGTGTTATGGAAAAGCAAGTTCAGTAAGGATGTTTTTCTTCTGGATATCTCAAATATTTTTGGGCAAAAAATTATCTATTAGAGAAATGAGTTAATAATCAGGATAATAGACATTTATTACAACTGTGATAAAGAAAATAATTTTTTTTATTATACTGACCTGAATTGCCTGTTGAAAGATGCTGCCACTTCTAGATGAAATTCTGCTGAAAGCATCGATAAGACCATTTATGTCATTATGGGCATAAAAACGATGTCCTCCTAAAATCAAATTTTAAGTGGCAAAATCAGATTCATTATTTTGCTTTCATCAATACACTTTAAAATCTATTTTTAACTTTTGTTTTAAACTTACAAAAGCACTTTGTGAACTTTCAGTATACCAGTGTCCCTTATGTAATCCTACATTAATAACTAAAACCTTGCTCAAAATAAGAAAGATAAGTAAGAATAAAAGAAGCTTTAAAGAATGGGCCAAATTACATTGTTTTTACATCAATCAATCATCAAATGTAAACACCTGCCGCATTGATAAAGCTGGTCTAAGCACTAAATAATGTTATAAAAATGAAATTTAAGATAGTTCTTCTGAACCAGCTGCTTATTTTCTAGTTGTGTCTAAGGTACACCAAAACCATTAGAGAATTACAGTCTACAGTAAAGTAAAAATTAAATGCAGGAAATAAATGGTGTTGAAATTAATGAAGAGAGAGATTACTTAGGTGTAAGGAGTTAGGAAAGAACAGATTGCAGAGGGCAAGAATTAACACAAGTGACTGCCACAAATACAATAATCAAAACATATTTATTGAACTGATAAATGGCAGAAAGATAAGGTGAAAGTTTATTGAAGTCTCCCAGTCAGGGAGTTATGAGGGCTGGTTTATAATGGCGGTGGTAGAAGGATTGTATAGAAAGGTGAAATACAGAAATGTTCCAAACTAAGATTTAGCAAGATTTGGTAAAGCAAGAATAGGATAGTATGCTGGAAAGAGCTTTGAATTGATACTCAGGACTCTATGGCCTTTGGCAAATCATTTGCACTCTCTAGGTTTCCATTTTCTCATCTATAAAAGAGGATTGTCTAAATCTCTACTGTGCGATTGAGTAGTATTTTGGAATTGAGCAATAATTTTTGACTTCCAGTTGAGTAACCATAGAGAAAAGAGTTTCTGTTTGGTAACATTGGCAGAAAGTAGGTGGGGAATAAAGACAGCAAATGTTAAATAATATTAGAAAAAAATTGGCGTATGAAGTGAAAGAAATGGAAAAGAACTTAATCTGAAGTATGAAAAATGGACAAAGATTAATTTTTAGGATAGAAAATTTTTGAGCAGATTTATAGAGAAAGAGCCCCTGGAATAAGAGAGACTAGACATTTGTTTTTTATTCAAACTATATTCCACAGGTTTACTTGTCACATTTGACAGGGTCTCCAGTTCTTTCTCAGCAGATGGTCCCAGAGCAATGGTGTGGATGATTGCACCACTTTGTTTTACCTCTTCAAAGCATAAGCTTATTTGATTATCTTCCCCATCTGTTAGTAATATGATTTCAGAACCCAAAGTACTCTGGTTACTCTGGGAAATTGCCTGATAATGAAAAAACCAGGTTATTAATTATAGAATGTCATATCTTTATGTACAATGTAATATATATATTATATTATATATATATATATATATATATATATATATATATATATATGTATTTTTGAGATTGAGTTTTGCTCTTGTTGCCCAGGCTGGAGTGCAATGGTGTGGTCTCGGCTCACTCCAACCTCCACCTCCTGGGTTAAAGTGATTCTCCTGCCTTGGCCTCCCAAGTAGCTGGGATTACAGGCACCCAACACCATGCCTGGCTAATTTTTATGTTTTTGTAGAGATGGGATTTCACCATGTTGGCCAGGCTGGTCTCAAACTCCTGACCTCAGGCAATCCACCCACCTTGGCTTCCCAAAGTGCTGGAATTACAGGCATGAGCCACCATGCCTGGCCCATATCTTAATATATTTAAAATAAGAATGAACCTGTTCTTCTAGTCCTTGCATCAGAGTAAGCAAAAGGGAACTCTGTGAGATCATTTCAGGCTGAGTTGGCATATGGAAATGTGTGTAATTTACAGTGGTCTTGTAAGTTTTCAAAGCTAGAGTGTTAATACTTCTTCTAATCCTCTCAAATATACTCTTGCTCCCAAAGAGAGGAAAAATAAACACGTAGAGCAATGCCTGACACATAGTAAGTATTCACTGACTATCAGCTATTATTGTTGTCAACATTATCTAAGCGATACTTGGGGTGGAGGCAAGTGGCCCAGACAGTTCTAAAAGACTGCAGACTAGATAGCATCTGGAAAGTCATGACCAAAGGTAGGTGTGCAAGTTTAAATTGTGTAATATGTTCTTTAAAAATGCATTTTATTTGACCACTTCTGAAGAATCTCAGAATTTCCTGGAAAAAAAACTTTGACCTGCCACAAAGAAGAAAGTTCCTAATTTTGCTAATTAATACAAATGTTTGTTTTTCATCTTTTCCTAAGTTCTACCAAGAGATTTAACGTTAGCTACCTTGAGAGTAAATTCCAGCTCTGCCATTTGTTAAATAGAATAGGTGACGTTTAGTTTTTCTCCAGACTTTATATGAAAGTCTGTACATGTATATTATGTAGTATATACATGTATGTATTATATACATTTATAATAGAGTTTTATAGATAGATTAGTGTAATGATTAAGTTATAGACTTTGGGATCAGAAAGACCAGGTTTTGAATCTTATATCTGCCAATTATTGACTATATAATACTGAGAAAGATTCAATTACTCTGCACTTCAGTTTCCTTATCTGCAGAATGGGCATAGTAATATTACCCAACTCACAGAGTAGTGATAAGGATAAAATAACACCATGCATGTCTTATTTAGCATAGGCAATAACAGATAATATGGTCAGTAAATGTTAGCTATTATTGTTAGAATTTTGTAAGTAAAATGGTTATGTATTGATCGGTTTTATTATGTAGGTAATTAAGGGCGGTTTATAGCTCTGAATGTGATTTGACACCATTGTTCAGCAATAGACTTTGTGGTCAAGGTATCATAAGATACATATAAAGGTTGGGCGCAGTGGCTCACACCTGTAATCCCTGCACTTTGGGAGGCTGAGGCAGAAGACTGCTTGAACCTGGGAGGTGGAAGTTGCAGTGAGCTGAGATCATGCTACTGCACTCTAGCCTGGGCAACAAAAGTGAATCTCCATCTCAAAAAATAAAGAAATATATATATATATATAAACCAATATGTGTAAACATTTTAACTTATTCCCAATGTACAGTGCTTGTCATTAGAAGTGAATAGACATATATAATAAGAATTATAATTATTATAATAGTAAACCTTTCTTAAGCATTTATTTATCTTACATAATTACTGCAATTAAATGAGATAGGTACTATTATAATCCACATTATCTCTGTTGAGGAAGCAGATGTTGAGTTGAGTTAGTTACTCAAGGTCATTTAATTTAGCTAACTATATTAGAGCCAAGATCCCAAGTTTGTCCTCATCCAGGGCCTGCCTTCTTAAACTAACACATTTCATGAGAAATAGTCACTATGAGGAAAGTTGAGCTGTAGTATTAATCAGTGGCTTGACTAAGACTAGCACTTTCCATTTTGAGGCAAGGAGAGGTCAGTGAAGGAAGTAGTTTTCTGTTTTTGTGACTTAAAACATGACAATAAATAGACTTAAATGAAGGTTAGGTTAGAAAGTATTCAAATGAGTACTGGTGGCAGTTGGGTATAGTGCTCAAAAGTGTTCCCAATTTTTTGAGTTCACAATTTTAATAACAATTACATTAAATTTCAATCTATGTTTGTTAGGTTTTGGTACTATACTGCTTAACAGCTAACTCTATCTTTATAATTATTTTTTCTTTTCCTCTTTTTTTTTTTTTAGACAGGGTCTTGCTCTATAGCCCGCGCTGGAGTGCAATGACATGATCACGGCTCCTTGCAATCTCTGCCTCTGGAGCTCAAGCAATCTTCCACCTCAGCCCGGCAAGTAGCTGGGGCTACAGGCGCAGGCCACGATGCCTGGCTGAGTTTTGTATTTTTTGTAGAGGCAAGGTTTCCCAATGCTGGCCAGGCTGGTCTCCTACTCTTGAGCTCAAGCGATCCACCTGCCTCAGACTCCCAAAGTGCTGGGATTCAGATGTGACCTGCTGTATCCAGCTTATTTTTGTGATTATTAAATTTTTAATGTATTTTTAATTTTTCTGAGATGGAGTCTCACACTGTCGCCCAGGCTGGAGTGCAATGGCCTGATCTTGGCTCACTGCAACCTCCACCCCCTGGGTTCAAGCAATTCTCCTGCCTCAGCCTCCAGAGAGGTTGGGATTACAGGCCTGCACTACCATGCGCAGCTAATTTTTGTTTTCTAGTACAGATAGGGTTTCATCATGTTGGTCAGGCTGGTCTCAAACTCCTGACCTCCGGTGATCCACTTTCCTTGGCCTCCCAAAGTGCTGGGATTACAGACATGAGCCACCACGCCCAGCCTCCTTGTGATTTTTAAATGTCAATTTAACTTGATAAACTGGGGCTTTCTTTACCCATCATATGGAAATATTACTAATTTCTCTCTTCCATAATCCCCTTAGTGGCATTATTTTCTGCTCCTTTACACTCAGACTGTGGGGAGTGTTAGAGAAATGGGGAGCTCCCCAATAAAATCATAATTGTGTGCAGACTGGAATTCTCCCCGCTTGCTTAACCACTCCCCAGTGCAACTTAGCACCTCAGGAGTCGGTCATTGGAATAGCCACACTGAGAGAGGGTCTAGCTGTAAACAGATAGTAGGAGAGGCTATTTTTTTTCTTCTCATAAATGATTTACCTTGATCAGGTCACAATATTATTAAATGAGGGGCCCATGAACTCATGCCCTTTGTTCAAAAGTAATTTGAGAAAATTAAAATCGATAGTAATTGGCAAATGATATTTTAAAAATATATTTATTTTACCTGAAATCCTGCTTTGAGTCCATTGCAAATTGAAGTGCCACCACTAGCTTCCTGAGGCAGGTTTGCAGTGATCTTTTGGTAAGTGTTATCATCAATTATTTTTATGAGATTATTTTGGATTCGAGCATAACTGTCAAATGTGACCATCCCAACCAAGGACCCCTTTTCAATAATTTGAATCAAGTACAGTTCTGCTGCTTGATTCATTCGAAAGAGACGGTCTTCCTGCAAGAAAAAGATGTGTGAATAACTCACAATACTCTCCAAATCTTGATGGATTAATGAACAAATCATTTATGGGCCATAGATCATGATAATAATTGATTGGTTGTATTTTAAAATTTATCTTCTTCATTTTATTTAAAAAATTTAAAGAAAATTTTAAAAAATCAGTTTTACTTGGAAAAGCCTTAACAATCTATACATTTTTATTTAATGGTTTTATATCGAGGAATTTATCCTAAAGAAATAATCTTAAAAATACATACAAAGATACTCATTTTAATAATAACAACTGAAAATTTCCCAACTGTTCAACAACAGGGGATTGCTTGATTAAATTATAGTATAACCACTAAAAATTATGTCATGGAATCTTTTTTTTCATGGGAAGTATTGAAGGTATATTAAGTAAAAAAATCAGATTATGAAACATTATATAAAATATATTTTTGAGGAGGACACACAAATACATTAGCAAAGAAAACACTAAAGTGTCATATTTCCAGTGACAGAATTATGGATGATTTTCATTGTTTTTTCTTATTCTGTTATAATTTTTCTAATTAGAATTAAAAGTTAAGGTATATATTCATAATCCAATAACCTTAATATAACAACATTTTTTTTGAGATAGAGTCTCCCTCTGTCACCCAGGCTGGAGTGCAGTGGCACAATCTCCGCTCACTTCAACCTCCAGTGAGGTTGCAACCAGGTTCAAGTGATTCTCCTGCCTCAGCCTCCCAAGTAGCTGGGATTACAGATGTGCGTCACCATACCCAGCTAATTTTTGTATTTTTCGTAGACAGGGTTTCATCATGTTCGCCAGGCTGGTCTTGAATTCCTGACCTCAGGTGATCCACCGGCCTCGACCACACAAAGCGCTTACAGAAGTGAGCTACCATGCCCGGCCTACAACATTTTTATGTTGGCATATTATCTTTTAGTACTTATGTATATAAAATCATGTACTAAAATTTATTAAATATGAACACATATGTATGTTTGTTACTAGAACTAAACCTAAGATTACATTTCCATGAGCTTGAATACTTAATACTTATATTTCTAGTAGCTTAAACACTTAAGTAATTTAAGACAGTTAACCAAAAACTATCTTACTGCAGCCATGCTCCCAGATTTATCAAGTACCAAACAGACTACACGCTGTTTGGACTTGAGCAATGAAAATGTAGGATGAGGTGGTGAATTTATTTCTGTCATGGGAGATAAATGCTGAAAATCTTCAGAGCGCATGATTATATCCCATGTGCTTTTGTGATTGCACATTTTGTTCTGTAGGTTTGGAGCATCTGTATTGTGTGTTTCTTCAGTACAAAATTCAGTCACCTGAAAAAAAAATCAATTAGAAGACAAGATTACAATAACTTGTGAGGCATCAAATATGTAGTTATCTGTCATATATATTCTCCACGGATTTTATCTCCTGATAATTAAAAACTACTTTATAATCTAACGTTTTGACATCCATTTTGTATAGTTAAATGGAACAGAAGCAAGGTAAAGCTATCAATATGTACTGGTAAAAAGTTTTGGTGATACTTTTGGTTATAGATAGATATATCAATGGGAGATTGTGGCAGCTGGCATGACTGCTTAAGTTAACTTTTTACTTTCCCTTCTAAATTTGGGGGAGCTCAAGCCTTGAATTAAGTTTGAGGAAAAAAGGGACAGGACTTGTGAGAATTTCTAGCTACCCCTAAAAATGATATGGAGAAAATGGCCTTCTTTAATTTTCTAGGTATGTTCCATATGTTCATAGTTGATCTAAAAACTTGAACACAGCTGTTCTACAACCTGGACTGCTATTGGCTCTGGCAAATTTTGACATAAATAAAGCAATAACCCTGAAAAAGTAATGCAAGTATAGGGAGAAAATGAGGAAATGTAATTATTTCTCTTTTAGAGGCAAGTGGTGAATTGTATCCAGTAATTCTGCCAATGAATATTTCATTACTATAGAATCCATAAATATTTTTAAAGTTTTAAAAACGTAGTAACTTGGAAAAATGGTCTCACAAACTAGGGTGGTCTCCAAGAAGGAATTCATCTTGCTACTGTAAGATGAGACTCAGCTTACAAGAAATATTTTTAGTAGTGTCATTTCATTATTTTAATGCCCTCTCAATGTACAATCTCCAGATGCAAGCTCAGAATTCGAAGAACTAAATTATTACATTTGGATATCCTTTATCTAAGTTTGTGTGTGTGTGTGTGTGTGTGTGTGTGTGTGTGTGTGTTTTGATGGAGTCTTACTCTTTCACCAGGCTTGAGTGCAGCGTCATGATCTCTGCTCACTGCAACCTCCGACTCCCTGGTTTAAGCAATTCTCTTGCCTCAGCCTCCCAAGTAGCTGGAACTACAGGCACGCAAACCACGCCCAGTTAACTTTTGTGTTTTTAGTAGAAATGGGATTTCACCATGTTTGCCAGGATGGTCTCTATCTCTTGATGTTGTGATCTGCCCACCTCAGCCTCCCAAAGTGCTGGGATTATAGGTGTGAGCTACCGTGCGCAGCTTATCTAAGTTTTGTGTTTGTTTTGTTTCTGATATGGCTGATACATTTCCCAAATGGGGTTATATTGGATGGGAGAAAAATGTAGTTTGCAATCAAAGCAGTTATTCATAACCAAGTCTTGCTGATATGAAATGCATATTAAACCTGGTTCCTCTTTCCCCTACCACTGTGCCTTTATTTGGGCCTCTTACCTACCTATTGCCATGGCCTCCAACTGGTCTCCCTTGCTTCCATTATCATCTCACTCCATCTCATCCTTCACAATTAGTAGAATTACCTTCCTGAAATAATTAAACTAATAACATCACCAGTCTAAAACTGAGAGGATAAAACTCAAACACCTTAGCTCTGTATGTCCCCATTTTTTGTTTCAGCCTCATTTCCTGCCTCTTACTCACCATGTATTCTTTACTTCTACCATACTGGATTTCTTTATATCCTTAGAATATGCCAGAAATTTCATTAGGGTCTTTGCTAACCCAAATGGTAATTTTGTGCAAATCAGAAAAAAGCATCACTTTCTCAAGTTCTTTTACTGTTATCTGCCAGAAAATTGTTCTAATAAATGTTAAAATCTTGAATGACCATGATGCAAATAATTTAGGCAATGCTGAATTTCCACGATCATGCACAGCATCCCTGCCTTACTCCACTCTTTGCTTTTGTAAATCTGTTTATTTGTATAGAATACTCTTCCCTTCTTGCTTTGGCAAATACATACTGAGTTTTCTCAAATCCTAGCTCAAAACTTACTGTTCAGAAACTGTATTTTGACCTCCACTTGATAATGGTTACTGCTTCATAACATCTTGGTTCATATCTCTGTATGTCTTCCCGCTTAATATTATATATTTATTTTATCATATTGCTTTCTCACTAAACTGAGTTCCTCAAGAACAGTCATCTTTAATTATATCTGTGTTTCCAGCTTTCAGTGTAGTAAATACTAGGCATAAAGTAAGAATAATAAATAATAAGGAAACAAAATCATGGAGTTGACTATTCAACATGTCAGATCATATCTTTCCTAGCTCTGAATTTATGCCCTCAGTACAGATACTATGCAAATATTTATGTTGTGATAATTAGAAAGTTAGTGTTATTCTGGAAATGTAACCATTTTATCTCTGGGCCATGTCTTATATAATTAGTTGCCCTCCATATTTCAGCTCCATAATCTTCTTCATTATTGTTTATGTCCCAATTGGCAGCGTGAGTTATCTCCTGATAGTCAAATGCTTTTGGAATTTATGGTATAAATCAGGCAGTACATACAGTATTCCTGTTATCCTTTTGTGTCACATGATTTGATATCTATTTGTATGCATAACTCTTTGGCTAGCCTTTGTTGCTCCAGATTCCGCAGATTAAAGGGAATGTTCTGACTCATGTGTCAAATGTAGTCAAGTCTTTTATCATGAATGCCCAAGGGTCCAACAGAATTTTAAATTTTATCAGAGATAATAGGCCTTTACAAACCTCTGCCTATAGAAGTATTTTCGTATTGGTATATGAAAATACCAATCACTACCAACAAATACTTCTGTAGCAGAGGTTTGTAAAAGTATATGGCATATACCTTGGAAAATATGGTATGTGAAAATTTTCTTCTTTGAAATAAATTAGTCTCACTATTTAGAGGTAGTGTACTTTGTTTTGATTTGTTGTTTTTGATAACTTTCTTTTTTTTTTATTGCATTTTAGGTTTGGGGGTACATGTGAAGAACATGGAAGATTGTTGCATAGGAACTTTCATATATTCCATATTTTAAAATATTTTTATATGTTTAGAAATATTTATTAGGTAAGTACAATATGTTTTGTATTAATTAATATTAGGCTTATTCAGGGGGAAGAAACAACTGGTTACTTTTCAAATATTTAATACATTTTAAAAATTAAAAATTTAAAGTTTATTTTCAACTTGTGCTAAATGCTATGATAATACTTTATGTTAGTTCTTGTAAACCCAACATGAATGACTATGTGAAGTCGGAATTATGATTCCCATATAAAAGATAAGAGAACTACATCTCAGATTTAGCAGTTTTCCCACAGTGGACACAGCTTTAAGATGACAGGCTGGGTTTCAATGTGAGGTCTTTCTGACTCCAAGGTACCTATTCTTATGCACTAAGCTTTTTATATTTAAACCAGATATTTCAGGTCAGACATTAGGTTTCAATTTTTTTGTGGTGTGTTATTATTTAATTGGTTAGACACATTGATAATTATGAAAAAAATTTTTTTAAGTCTGTTCAGTGGAGAAAGAGGCTTATGTGTTTTCACAATACCACTTTGCAATAGCTTGGTATGCGTTAGTGTGAAGGTAATAGAAAATCTAAAATGTCAGTCCTTTTCAAAGCTGCATTATAAATTACTTTAGAAAAGTAGTATGGCTAATACTTAGAAAAGGAATTAAAACTAAGGTTGTAACTCTATACAGAAGTCTACAGAAGTCAGTGAGGGAAGAGATGAGTTCTAGGAATTTGTGTGACTCCAATGAGAGGGGTACAGCGCTACATTTGAACAAAAGAGATAGGTTAATAAGAAAAGATAGGGTAATTTCCAGAGACGCCCTGATACATGCTGGATAAAATGACCTCTAATTGATTGCCTGAGTAATTTCCTGCCTTTATACACATAATTTCACAGTAGAAAATCCAGCTTCTCTAATTAATTTTTTTTTCTAAAGATTCCTTTGAGAGATTGGGGGAAAAAAAGGTACTTACAGACTCAAGATTTTGCATAAACATAATGGATTCCTTGGCAGTCTGGGATCTGTTTGGGATAAAAGTACAATTTGCTTCATACAGCCCCGTCTTTGAGTCACGTCTGCATGGTCGTGTTATGCAGCTGCTCATCTTGCAGTTCCAAATGACGTTAGCACCGGTAATATGAGTGGAACATCTACGATGAAAGAATTAGATTATATATATATATGTATAAAATCTATGTATGTATGTATATATATGAAAATTCATGGCAAATCATGAATGAAGACCAATATCCTAAAATCTTTCCTTCAGTGACAACTGCCATAGATCATGTACCAAACATTACATTTTGACAAAAACAGGCACAATATTCTATCTCAATTTGTCATCAGTTTCAATAGAAACAATGTCAGTTCATATTTATTAAACATTGATTGGTCATTGTGATCAATAAATCTATTATCCTTGTGACTTTGAGCTAAAGATGATAATTCCTAATTATAGGGATGTTGTAAAGATTAGATGAGTTAAAATGTACAGCAGAATTGCTTATTAATAGGGAAGGGAAAGTCAATATTATGCTTAAAATCCTCTTTAGTTTCCATATGTGGTATTCACTGTTTTGTGTTTATAGCATTTTGTAATTTATATTTTGAGAACCACTTCACTAAACTGGTGGAACAAATAAAAATAAACCCTGCATGGAAAGTCTTGTGCATTCAAACCATTTGGTCTTTGCAGTAAAAATATTTGTCAAGTTCCTGGCAGGGAAAGAGGGCCAGAATACAGGAAAAGGATTCTAAAGAGGTTCTGTTTATATGCAGGATATCCTCCCATTCTGTGTTAATATTAAACTTCATAACATTAATCCATTTTAATGACTTTGTATTGCAAGGATTTAGGGACATGGTGAGTCATATCTTCCCAGAGGGTTAGTTCTTGAGTAAGCCTAAAAATTAAACTTACATATGATGAGACTTCACTGCCTGAAAGTGTCTGAGACACAGCAGAAGCTCAATAAATGTTTTAGGTACTTGTTTTTACTAATTATCTATTTTTTGACTGATTATAAGGAAATATTTATTTTTCACGAATTTATAAGAAATTTGTTATTTGATACCTTCTTTGTTAGCTTTTACTTTATGCCAGGTCAAAGAACACAGCATTAAAAAAATATGCAGTTCTTAAGAATTTTAAAGTCTAATGGGGAAAATAAAATTGTATAGACAATTATTGCCCAGTGATAGAAGTGTGAGAGAAGCCCACACATGCTTTGAAAGCACTCTTAAGGGAATTTAACCCCAAATGAAGGGAGAGGAAAGACAGTTAAGTAAGAAATATTTAAACTGAGTCTTAAAGGATGAACAGGCATTATTTGAGTAAGGGAGGAGTTGTGTGGGATGAGGTTGTGAGAAATGAGTGCCCTGCACTGAGAGAAGCCCAATCTGTGTGAAGAACTCCAGGCAGTTCAGCAGAGATCAAACGAACCACACAATGGAGACAAGGAGGGGCATTTTTTTCATTACCCCTCTTTCCTTGAATACATTTTTTTTTATCTCAAAGACTTATTTCCTATTACATTAACTTCCATTGTTCTTCAATATTCTTTAAATACTCCATGTGCTTGATATTTTTAAGTAACTTTAAACATCTCATCTATTCATAATAGTGCCTGTGGCACCTAGAATTATGTTTTTTTAAAATCAATTTACTACCTTATCCTTATGAAAAGTATTTTCTTTTCTTTAAGATCAAGATTAAGTGAAAAGTATAATATTATATTTACAAAGAAGCTCTAGCAGCTTAACGGATTTCAATGATACAGATTTATCTTAAAAAGTGATGAATCAAGTGAAACAAGAGTGGGTAGGGTTGAACACCTATTCTCAGATATCTTGGGGTTTAGCCTACAGCTTTTTCCTTTCTCCTCTGCCCATGACATGTTTTAGCACAGTCCCTGTGAATACTGAAATTGTTTTCTGTTTCTGATTGATCTTGATGCCAAGGTGAAATATCTAGAATTAATTGAAGACATACACGATGGGGCAGGTTGGATATTGCAATGAACTGTATAAACATTCTCAGGTAGTTACCTGAGATAGCCTTTGTTTGCCTAGCATAGAAAATTAATGAGTCATAAGTAAAAAATTTTGAAAACAGATTTGTTCAATATAATGATACCTTGTTGCTTCAATAGTGTTTCTTCTGGAAATATAGAATGGCCGGTCCTCATTATACTCATCAAATATTCCCCACCGGAGATGGGCCCACTCATGGACAAATGCTCTGCCTGTGAGGAATACTGCCATTTGTAAATTTATAATTACAATATTTTAAGACAATTTTCTTATATTTCTCTTTAACTTCTCCCCAACCTAATTGAGTCAAGGTACTCCAGAAATTGATGCCTTTTATTAGGTCAAAAAAGTTGAAATAAGTTAGTGCCAATAAATGACTCATTTTGTTATTACGCACACACACACACACACACATACACACACCACACAGAGAGATATAATTAAGAACATAACTAGCATATTTTCAAGTAAAGTTATTATTTAATACCTATTTTTCTCTTCTTAATTTTGTTTTCTTAAATGATGGGATCTTGTTCTTTCTCTGTTGCCCAGGTTGGAGTACAGCGGCTTGATCATAGCTCCCTGCAGCCTCAGCTTCTAGCCTCAAGCAATCTTCCTGCGTCAACCTCTTAAGTAGCTGGGACTACAGGTATGTGCTACAATGCCTGGCTAGTTTTTAAAATTTACTTTTAGCTTTTTAGAGATTGGGGGCTCTACTCTGTTGTCCAGGCTGGTCTCTAACTCCTGAGCTCAAGTGATCCTCCTACCTCAGTCTCCTGAGTTGCTGGGATAAGTGTCAGCCACTGTGCCTGGCTTCTTTAAAAATTGTTTAAAATACCATTAAACATAATGTTCTTTTTTCACCAGTGGAAATAAGAACAGAAGCACATCATAGATATCTCTACCTCGAGGCCCATAGATAGGCAAATTATCAGTCAACAAGAAGTTTGGAGTAAAATGTATGTATTGTCCTTTTTCTCCACATTGTCCATATTGAAGTGTATAGGGATCATCTCCGTATTTCAGGTAAGGATCGGCAACTATGACATCTGCCTAAAAAGCAAAAGGACAAACAAAAACAAATTTCAAGAGTAACAGAAACAAGAGATTTTAGAAACAAGGACTTCTATTCATATACATTAAGAAAAATTATATTACTAATTTAATTACTAAATTAGTGATTAGCAATTAATAAAGAATTGCAAATACTGAGTTTTTAAAAGCACAGGAGGAAAGAAGCAGTTTAGGAGTTAGATGAAATAGCCTACCTGGTCATATGATTCTTGTTTTGGCATTAAGTACTCAGGTTTTGATTTCCAGGTCATTGGAATTAAAATGCTTACATTCCTGAAATAAGCTCTTCGTTTGGTGGCATAAAACAGATAAGTAGAAGCTTCAGTTACCATTGCCTGACAAAATTTAAAATACCTTGTGGTAATAATTTCACAGTGAAATGAACATATAGTATATATATAACTAGATGAAGCAAATCTAAGCCTCCTTTCCTCAAACATTTTGGGAACACTAACTGAAAATAGATTGAATTTTTTTCCACATCTCTGCAGTCTGTAAACTCCTTATTTTCATATGCTCAAAAACCATCTTTTAAAATGTTTTACCTATCCAGGCCTGCATTCAGCATGATGGGTTGGAGATGGAAATGAGGGTGCTGGATGAGATGTCAAAGTGATTAAGCCTGTTAATATTAATAACAAAGATTGTAAAGTTGTTTATTTAATCAAACAGAGGTGTTTCTGATTGCTTAAAGAAATTGAGAGTTTAAAGTTTGGTAGATTATTATAATTGATGTCAATTGAAAAATTTTGCTAGATTTATTTTGAGTTATCTTCTCAGATGGAGTGTGTTCATAAAAGGCAAAGTTTTACCAAGTAAAAATGAAAATAGAAATACATAGGTCTCATTGGCTTCAGGTCCCAGTTTTGCCACTTATTGTGAGATTGTACAAATCACTTCATTTATACAAGGGTAATAATTCTTGTTTTTGAATTCCTCATGGGGATATTGGGAGGATCAAGGAAGATAGTATATATTAAAGTGATATGTATAAAGTGTTTTTTATTATACTGAATAATGCAAATAAGGAAGGTATATTAATTTAAAATGTATCATATCTTATTTAAAATAAGATACATATTATTTTTTACTTTTCCAGAGTTTGAACAAATATGAACAACTGAAAAAATGTGTAGTATAAAACTCTAGGGCTTAAGTGTAGACTAGTTAGCTGAACTTTATAAAAGTAACTTTATAAAAATAAAATTTGAGAATAATTTTCTACTTGCTGTAATGTATTTATGTTAGCTTAACTAGTTGAAAAAAATATTAGGTCAGCCTTTTAATGATTCATTGGGGAATGACCAATAGTATTAACATATAATAAAAACATATTTAAACTAAGCAAGTATTAATCTGACAGTTTAGATAAATGCTATATAAATGATAACTACTGTTGAAGCAATTTTGGAAAGTTATCACTCTATGAATGTATTTACCAAGGCACCATGAGTTGAAAATACTTATTGAAATAAAAATATGTGGATAATAAATTTTTCTCTTACCTTTATGTTTTGAATGAGTTTTTCATCTTCTGGTACACTGGGATTAATTGCAATGACAATGCCATCATATCCATTGTTATTTAAAGTTACCCATGAGCTTTTCAACACAGGCAAGAGAAGCAAGGATAGGAAGAAAATCACCTTCAGACTGAACACCATTTTTGCACATGGTACAATAAACCTTTTGGAAATGTACAAAGGGTGTTTTTGTATCTCTTAACTCAGGAATTTGCATCAAGACCAAAATATTTGCATAAAGATAGCATAGTAAATTACTAAAATATCTTGGCGAACTTCCTCATCTTACTCACTCTAAAGATTTAGTTGTAAGTAG
Source organism: Ateles fusciceps (assembly GCA_036589455.1). Classification (NCBI taxonomy): domain Eukaryota; kingdom Metazoa; phylum Chordata; class Mammalia; order Primates; family Atelidae; genus Ateles; species Ateles fusciceps. The sequence continues at coordinate 799,667 of JAZHEH010001331.1, read as the reverse complement.
CAATGGGGATTATGCTGAACACATTTATCATACTTTCCAAGACAGCTGAGTCAGTAAGTATTCAATGAATTGAATAATTCTTTTAGGTTGTGTAGTTGTCATCATAGCGATGGGAGATCATCATTGAAAGCTAATTGAAGCTTTTATCATTACCATCAAATAGTATTAGAGATGTAAATCCTGGGATTTGTTTATTAAGAGGCACAATCTGGAGGGATGAGGAACTGAAATTAAAGGAACCAGGAAACAGTAGATTAAAAAAGGATAAAGGGATTTGAGTAGGAGTGATAGCATATTAAGGGTTTATATTTATTCTTCCTGGGAGTAATAAAAGCACAGTGGTTGAGAACAGCTAAGGGGAATTTTATTTTTATCTTTTGCAATAACTACTTGTATATTTATTTCAGTGTTGAAATAGCACTGAATGTTTTACATATGTGGATAACTGATACTTAATATGCTCCAATTAAGCTTTCTTTTTTGGACTGACCACAAATCTTCCTTAGCTTGGGAAAGTTCTACTCATAGCATTGTGAGCTGGCTCTGCAGTCACATACATGTAAACCTGACTCTTGCCTTGGTCATTCAACAATTAAGTTATTCTTTGTAAGAGTTGTGTGGCTCTTTTTAGGCCTAATTTCTTTTCTGTGATATCAGACTAATTACGGGATGTTGGAAGAATTAAATGAGATAATCCATGGAAAGTACTCCATAAAAGATTTCTGACACCTATTAAATACTCAAGACATATTATCTATTAATATTAAACATTATATATTATCTTATGAATAAAAAACTTGCTGTAAATTTTTGCCAATTAAATTCTATGTTTTCATTGCTTATTTTATAAAACTTTTAAGTATAGTCTTCCAGTGTTTAACTGGGGAACGAACTTGCCTGAGCTTGCCTGAGATTAGAGGAAAAACTGTCAGAGTGAAACTATAGCCTTTTAAAAATGCTCTTGATTATCTCCATCTATCTTGACAGTATCCTATCCATGTTGATTCAGTTTAGGTGTGGCCTCACCTGTAAAATCTTCCCAAATCATTGGCACTACAAGTAATCTTACTTTCTTTGAACTTGTTTGAACCAGTATATTTATGTACTACCTGTATCGCATTTGTTATTATTAATATACATAGTATATCTTCTTACTAGATTGTAAACTCTTCTTTGGAAGGAAGAGATTAGTTTTTTGAGTGTAACCTATCAATCGCAATTTCATTAACTGTTATATGAGGACAGTAATAGCTATCTAGAAGAAATGTTGTGAAAGTTAAATGAAATAACATGTGGGAAAGCACCCATTATAAGTGCTGGTACATAACGCTCAACAAGTTTATTCTTTGCTTTTTCTTATTCTTTATAATTCATATGAAAAAATATGTGAGTGCTTCTAGGTTCCAGGCTCAGTGCTCTGCTCTTTAGAGAGTACTGAAATGAGTAAAACACAGTCACTGCCTCCAAAGAACTTGAGGATTTGTTGCATAGATTAGATTAGAATACAAAAGATTAAAATAGAAGATGAAGTAAGAAAAATTCTAGAAGAGACTTACAAACACAGTGCTAGGAAGCCAAAAGTTGGGAAATAGTTTTTCTTTTTTTTTTTTCTTTTTTTTATTTCCATGGGTTTTTGGGGAACAGGTGGTATTTGGTTACATGAGTAAGTTATTTAGTGGTGATTTATGAGATTTAGGTGTAACCATTACTTGAACAGTATATGCTGAATCCTACTTGTAGTCTTTTATCCCTCACCCTCTTCCCACCCTTTCCCCTGAGTCCCCAAAGTTCATTGTGTCATTCTTATGCCTTTGCATCCTCATAGCTTAGCTCCCACTTACGAGTGGGAACATATGCTGTTTGGTTTTCCATTCCTGAGTTACTTCACTTAGAATAATAGTCTCCAATCCCAGGTGGCTGCAAATGCCATTAATTCCTTCCTTCCTATGGTTGACTAGTGTTACATCATATATCTATACCGTATTTTCTTTATCCACTCATTAATTGATGGACATTTGGGTTGGTTCCACATTTTTGCAATTGTAAATTGTGCTGCTATAAACATGTATGCAAGTATCTTTTTCATATAATGACTTCTTTTCCTCTGGGTACTCAGTAGTGGGATTACTGGATAAAATGGTAGTTCTTTTCTTTTTTTTTTTTTAAGATGGAGTTTTGCTCTGTTACCCAAGCTGGAGTGAAATGGCATGATGTCAGCTCACTGCAACCTCTGCCTCCCAATTTCAAGTGATTCTCCTGCCTCAGCCTCCTGAGTAGCTGGGATTACAGGTGTCTACCACCATGCCCAGCTAATTTTTGTATTTTTAGTAGAGATGGAGGTTCACCATGTTGGCCAGGTTGGTCTTGAACTCCTGACCTCAGGTGATCCGCCTGCCTCGGCTTCCCAAAGTGCTGGGATTACAGGCATGAGCCACCGTGCCTGGCCAATGATACTTCTACTGTTAGTTTTTTAAGGAATCTTCACTTTGCTTTGTACTAGTTTACAAAACTAGTACTAATGGTTGTACTAGTTAACATTCCACCAGCAGCGTAGCAGTGTTGCCTTTTCATCACATCTACGCCCACATCTATTATTTTTTGATTTTTGATTATGGCCATTCTTGTGGGAGTAAGATGGTATCATATTTTGGTTTTGATTTGCATCTCCCCTGATCATTACTGATGTTGAGCAGTTTTGCATATGTTTGTTGGTCATTTGTATATCTTCTTTTGAGAATTGTCTATTCATGTCCTTAGCACACTTTTCGATGGGATTGTTTTTTTCTTGCTACTTTGTTTGAGTTCATTGTAGGTTCTAGATAGTCGTCCTCTGTCAGATGTATAGATTGTGAAGATTTTCTCTCACTCTGTGGGTTGTCTGTTTACTCTGCTGACTGTTCCTTTTGTGTTGCAAAATCTCTTTAGTTTAATTAAGTCCCTGCTATTTATCTTTTTTTCATTGTATTTGCTTTTGGGTTCTTCTTTGTCATGAAATCTTTGCCTATGCCAGTGTCTAGAGGGGTTTTCTGATGTAACCTTCTAGAATTTTTATAGTTTCAGGTCTTAGATTTAAGTCCTTGATTCATCTTGAGTTGATTTTTGTACAAGGTGAGAGATGAGGATCCAGTTTCATTCTCCTACATTTGGCTTGCCAGTTATCCCAGCACCATTTGTTGAATAGGGTGTCCTTTCCCTACTTTATGTTTTTGTTTGCTTTGTCGAAGATCAGTTGGCTGTAAGTATTTGAGTTTATTTCTGGGTTCTTTATTCTGTTCCATTGGTCTATGTGCCTATTTTTATAAGAATACCGTGCTGTTTTGGTGACTGTGGTCTTACAGTATAGTTTGAAATCAGGTAATGAGGTGCTTTGGATTTGTTCTTTTTGCTTAGTCTTGCTTTGGCTATGTGAGTTCTTTTTTTCTTCCATGTGAATTTCAGGATTGCATTTTCCAGTTCTGTGAAAAATGATGGTGATATTTTGCTGGGAATTGAATTAAATTTGTAGATTGATTTTGGCAGTATGGTTATTTTCACAATATTCATTCTACCCATCCATGAGCATGGAATGTGTTTCCATTTGTTTGCATCATTTATGATTTCTTTCAGCAGTGTTTTGTAGTTTTACTGGTAGAGGTCTTTCACTTCCTTGGTTAGGTATATTCCTAAGTATTTTATTTTATTTTTTGAAGCTATTGTAAAAGGAATTGAGTTTGTGATTTGATTCTCAACTTCGTCACTGTTGATTTATAGGAGAGCTACTGATTTGTGTAGATTAACTTTGTATCCTGAAAGTTTGCTGAATTCTTATATCAGTTCTAAGAGCATTTTGGAGGAGTCTTTAGGGTTTTCTACATATACAATCATATCATCAACAAACAGCAACTGTTTGACTTCCTTTTTACTGATTTGGATGCCTTTTATTTCTTTCTCTTGTCTGATTGCTCTGGCTAGTACCTCCGTGTTGAATAGAAGTGGTGAGAGTGGGCATCCTTGTCATGTTCCAGTTCTCAGAGGCAATGATTTCAACTTTTCCCCCATTCAGCTATATATTGGCTGTGGGTTTGTCATAGATGGTTTTTATTACGTTGAGATATGTCCCTTGTATACTGATTTTGCTGACAGTTTTAATCATAAAGGGATGCTGGATTTTGTCAAATGCTTTTTTTGTGTCTATTAAGATGATCATGTGATTTTTGTTTTTAATCTTGTTTATGTGGTGTGTCACATTTATTGACTTGCATATGTTAAACCATTTCTTCATCCCTGGTATGAAACCCACTTGATCATGGTGGATTATCTTTTTGATATGTTGTTGGATTCAGTTAGCTAGTATTTTGTTAAGGATTTTTGCATCTATATTCATCAGGGATATTGATCTGTAGTTTCCTTTTATGGTTATGTTCTTTTCTGGTTTTGGTATTAGGAAGATACTGGCTTCATAGAATGCTGATGTCTTCAGCTACCAGGGTGAGTAGGGAAGGACCATCAGGTGGGGGCAGGGCTAGGTGTGTCTGAGCTCAGACTCTCCTTGGGAAGCTCTTGCTGTGGGGGAATGCGTTTGTGGTTCCCAGGTCAATACAATGATGTTCCCAGGAGGATTATGGCTGTCTCTGCTGTGTCACACAGGTTGTCAGAGAAGTGGGGAAAACCAGCAGTCACAGGGTTCATCCAGCTCCCAACCATCCAAGAAGGCTGGTCTCATTCCCATCATGGCCCCACCCCTACAAACAGCACCAAGTCTGTTTCCAGGCAGTGGGAGAGCAGGGTTGAGAACTTGCCCCAGGTTACTAGCCTCCCATGTGTGAAAGCAAGCAGGGCATTTGTGCTTTCCTGCCTGTGGAGTCTGCACCCTGCATTCACACCCTCCCCAGAATTCTGGCCAGGAGACTTTGTGTTTGGTTGGAATTGTTACAAAGTTCACAGGGAGGTTTCCTTCTCCCTGTGGTCTTTTCCCAGTATCTCTGGCTGCCCTCTCCAAGGACCCTGTGGACAAGGCAGAAATGACTCTCCAGAGGATCTAGAGAGCCTAAAGGGTTTCTCCTGCTGCTTCCTCTACCTCTGTATTTAGCTTGACTCTCTAAATTGTCTCAGCTCCAGGTAAGGTCAGAATCTTCTCCCATAATGTAGACCTTCAGGTTCCCCAGTGAAGGTATGTGTTCACAGATGGGCAATCCCCCTTTCCCATTTCCACACCTTGGGCACTCACAGTATTTTGGGTGTCTCCTGGGTCCTGTAGGATCAGTTTGCTTCCTTCGGAGGGTCTGTGAGTTCTCTCAACTTTCCTGGTTTATTCCTGCAGTAGTTTTGGAGCAAAAGTTCATGATGCAAGTCTCCACACATTGCTCTGTCTGTGTGGGAGCTACAATCCAGTCCTGCCTCCTGTCCACCATGATCTGTTAGTTTTTCCTCTTGTAGCTTACTAAGCTTTTTAAAGATAATTATTTTGAATTCTTTGTTAGGCAATTCGTATATCTCTATTTCTTTGGGCTCAGTTACTAGAGCTTTATTCTTATTATTTTGTTGATGTTATAGTTCCTTGATTTTTTATGTTCTTTGAAGCTTTGCCTTGTTGCCTTCTCATTTGAAGAAGCAGTAAACTTCTCAAGTCTTTTATTACTGGCATTGGGAGAGAACAGTCTTCTGGCTAGAGATCTGGAGGTATCTCAGACCATTTCACCTGATGTATCCTCCTACTGTTCTTATTCCCTCTTGGGGGGGGTAGTGTCAGGATTGTATGCCTTCCCTTGATGTCATAAAAACAGGTCAGGTAGTGAGAACTTTCCATTTACTTCTCCTAGGGCTGGTCTGAGTGATCTGGAGTTATCAAAGTGATCAAAGTTGTGTAACTTCTCCCAGTTTAGCAGAGTTGAGCCATCTGTTGATATCTGTGCACTGTCTTTTCAGGCTTATGTTTGCCATCTTCAGGGGAGCACATGCACTGTCTGCAGGGGAACCTGGGGTGCCATCTGTGAAGGAATGCAAGGTGCTGGCAGTGATGATGGTGGTGGGAGTGTGTGCATGGAGTGCTGTGACATGTCAGTTAATTGGGGGTTTCACATGTGATACACCCCCACAGGGTTAATGGGTGGTATCTGCAGGCCAGCCATCTGTGGCCAATTATTGAGATCTGTGTGCCCACTGCTTTGAGCTTCTGCTCCTTTTTAGTGCTTCTTGCTGTCAGACAATTCAGTTGTGCTAATTCCCTCAGTGTTCTGGATGGGGCAGGATAGAACTGGGTTTCTTGGCATCAACCTTCAATGCTGGGACAGCTGGGTGCTCACTTTGCCCTCACTTCCACCTGTGGAAGAAATCATCAACCAAGGGGCTCTTCCTCGGCACTGAGCTGTGCCATCTTGTGTAGGAGGTGATGTGTCGGGGAACAGCACATCTGCCGGGGAGCTCTCAGCCAGCAAGAGGGTCCCAATACCTGGAAGAGAGAGTGCGCGGAAAACAAAGATGACAGAGAGCAGGGTCTGGAGGTCTGAATAGACAATGCCCATACAGCAATGCCTGAACAGCAATTTTATTTGTGCAAAGGGTCCCAATATATACTGTCAGCTTTCAGTAGCTGACGTCAACCCACATTGTTAATTCTATACAATAAAGAGGAACAAAAGTTACAATACCGCAAGTCTGGAGGAGAAGATAAAATACCAATAAAAGGGAAGTACATAACTAGGGGCCATAAAAGTAAGCACGAGGGTGGAGATTTTTCTTTACCTATTGTGTAGGGATTTACATTTGAGAAGGTAACATTCTTTAAGGTCAGGCAAAACTCATAGATCTTAAAGGTAACAATCTCCAAGAGACATGTGAATAGTTACAGGGCTTAGATAAAGTTTAGTAAACAGAGTCATAAAACTAGAGTAAACAGAGTCATAAAACTAGAGTAAACAGAGTCATAAAACTGGCCCAAAACAGGTACCAATATAAAACACAATGTCTTAGTAAAACCACACAGCCATCACCGAGCCATTGTGTCAGTGTCAGGGAGTGAGATAACTTCTACAAAATCATCCATCTTTTAGTTCCTGCTTTCCCTTAGCTCGACTGCCTCCAGGAGGGGGAAATATGTCTGGGCTCAAGCTCACATTATGGCGGAGGCACAGTCAGAGGGTCTCTACGCTGGAGCGATCCCCACAGTGATGTGCATAAAATGAAATGGTTCTTACTTACTTTAATGCATAAATTATTTAATTTTTTTGCTCCACCATGATTCTAGAACATCTTAGCTAGACTCCTAAGCTCCTGAAAGGTATTATTGTCCATGGGTCATGGTAAAATTGGTGTTTCTCTGGGGAATTGAGGGTTGCAGCCTCCTATCCCATTATCTTGCTGATATCACTCTCTAGATAGAATTTTATTTATCTTTTTACCCTTAGCACAAAGTACAGGAAATTTAGTACATAAACATTTAATATATGTATGTCGATGGCCTTTATAAGTAACTTAATGAATGCTCAAAATATTCTAAAGGAGTTAGGTTTATGAACAAGTATTTATCTAGTGCCTGTATGAGTCACTCACTATTCTAGGCATTGAAAATAGAGTAATTTTCAAGTTGGATGGAGTTTCTTGCCCTCAAGATGCTTATATTCTAGTGGGAATAATAAACATAGAAAGCCTGAATCAAGAGATGACATTTAACTTGAGGCTTGAATGATGAGAAGGAGTTACCAGTGTGAATATCTAGGGAAAGGATATAATAGGCAGAAAAACAGCAAGTATAAGGTCCCTGAGAGAAAAATGAACTTTCATATTTGAGTGAAATAGTGATGGCTAGTGTGGCTGAAATGCAATGCAGGAGGGAGATAAACACAGAAAGATAAGCAGAGGCTAGATCACATAGAGCTTTCAAAGTCATGGAAAGGAGCTGAATTTTACTTTAAGCAAAATGGGAAGACATTAAAGGGTCTTAAGAAGGAGAATGATATACCTTGATTTGTGCTTCAGGATAATAACTTTGTGAAGAAAAGGTGGTAGAGGGCCAAGAGCTGAGTCAGGAAAATCACTTAGGAAACTATTTTAATAGTTCATATGAGAAGTCATGGTGGCTTGGGCTGCAGTTATACAATGGAAAAGGTGAGGAACTGATTTTGAATTTATTTTGCAGGTAGTGCTAATAGGACTTGATTTGGTGTGATGTGTGAGGAAAAGAGATGACTCAAGGATAACTCTTAGATTTTTTAACTTAGTCTTGAATGTATGATACTATCACTTACCGAGATGAGACAGGCTAGGAGGACTGTGGAGTAGTCGACTTTGTTGAGAAATCAAATAAAAGCTTATTATTGGCATTGCCAAGATAAAGATTATTAGCAAACTTAACAAGAAGAAACCTTATAGGAACAGGTATAGAAGAGAATGGACAGTGATGAAGCAGGATGGTGACTACAGATAAATCTTTTCAAGGGATTTTCCTGCAAAAAGAAACAGAAATCGTCACTGGCTGAGAGAGGTGTTTAAGATGGAACTATTATAACAACTATAATGATGGGAATGATCCACTGGAGAAACAACATTTGATGATGTAGGGCTAAGAGGGGACATTATGGGAAAAAATTTGGAATATTTGAAATAGGTGAGAAGGCAGAGCATGTCAGTACATATTAAGAAGACTGAGAAATTCATGATGGGAAATGTGCTTATTTTGTCAAGAGGTGGCAGATATCAGGAAGTTTCCTACTGTCAGGTGATGCCTTCTTCTGCCTGTTTTCCCATCTGTTTCCCTTGTTATCTGGTTTTCCAATCTTCTGTCTGATGTATGCCAGAATGTAAGTTCAAAAGATTCCCAACGTTGATTTCTTTATTGGGCTTTATGTGTTGTATGTTTAAAATGATGTTTCCCAATCATAAACCTATTAATTCTAAATACAAAAAGAGCTGGATACCATATATATATATATATATATATATATATATATATATATATATATATAAATGTGATTACACTAATAATAATGACTCAAATATAAATTGCAATTTTTCCAAACTTGACCTCTAGTCATTCTTCATGTCTCAAGTAGTTTTCCCAGAAAGATTCTATATATGTCTTGCAGGAGAATATCTGAGATGATACAAGCTAAATCCTTCCTCTTCTTGATTTACTTTGTCCTCAGAGTCACTGGAGGTGAGTTTTATCATAACCACTGTGACTATCATACACTTCTACATGCTTATGTCCTTGCCAAGGTGTTGTCTACAGAAGTTGTCTACTCTTGAGGTATCTGGAGTGGCTATAGCCTAACTTTGAACTCTCCTATTCCCTCACCCTATTAATAAAAAGTGCCTTGAAAGATTTTTTTTATAGAGTCAATTTCTGTGTTGAAATTTTTCATCAGTTTCTTTAATGTATTTATAATTTTTTTCTTAATTATAGTTCACATTTTCCCAGTTCTTCGCATCTCCCATTTAAAAAATTATGTGCACTGATATTGACATTTTAAAATTTATATGCTTAAACCTAATTGTTTTAAAAATAATTATAGATATTTAAATAAGCATTATTTCCTCCCAGAAAAAGTGTGCCCTTTCTTTGTGAGGAGTCAAGCTGAGTCAGTGCTGAGCTGCAGCTTTAGGTAGTTTCAGTTCACCTCGTTTCAAATATCTAGAGAGTATTACCTGTTCTGTGTGTATTACAGGCCTCTCCCTCTAAAGGGATTTTGAGACCTAAGCACTTTGAGACTTTTTGCTTTCCAGCCCAGCCACCAGCCTGTTGTGCTGTTGCTTACTCAACAAAAGTCTCATGGAGAGAATTGGTAGGTAGGCAGAATTACCTCTACACTCGACCTCCTGTAGATTCCAATGTGTTACACTAGTGTGCATGGTTGTTAAAAGTTCTGCTGGCTTTGCCTTACTTCAGCAGAGCTCCTCTGCTTAAAACACACCCTATCTTTGTGCCCATGCTTCCTCTAGGAAGAGTTTGTCCCTTTCTGGAATTTAGTTTCTTAGATATATATATATATATATATATATATATATATATATATATGTAGCTTATTCTCTCCCTTTTCTGGACACCAACTCATTCATTTTGACCTTTAAATAAACTATATATAGTTTATATGTAAACTATTTATAAACCCTATATAACCATTTATATACACTGAGATGTAGATCACCACCTGCAGAGATCACCACCTGCAGACCCTGACTCAATGATGGATGAATAAATGCACTCTCACATTCATTACAGTGATTCTGGTGGGCTAGTGATGGTCGTCGGCTGCTTTCAGAGGGTGAGTACAGCCAACTGACCATGACTCCCTCTCCATCCTCACATTTACTCAGTATAAATTTCATAACAGGGGTTCTAAGTCTACATGCTTGTGGATAATTAACATGGTAATTATCCACAAAACAGTGGTTTTAAGAATGATAAAAGGTTTTGGTTCCGGGGGCCCAGAGTAAACACCATTGATAGGTAATTCCCCTTTGACCTCCCCCTGAGAGGACCATCAGCAAAGTTTACATGAGCAAACAAATTGGAGTAGAGACAAAGGAATGTGGACTAAACAGACTTAACTGGGGAAACTTTATTGTTGTATCTTTTACCCTACGACTTAAAATTCTAATGTAATGAACTGGCTGCCTTCAGCCTGTTCCATCAAAACCTTTTTGCCTTCCAAAAGGTTTGAGACTGTAATCTTCTAACCTTCCCTAATATTTTGCCAGTCATCCTGAGTAAATCTCTACATACAGTTTACATATAAACTGTATATATAAATAGTTAATTTAAATGTTAAAATAAATGGGTTGGTGTTCAGAGAAGGGAGAGAAATGAACTTGGATTCAGGGAAGGGTTAAATAGATATGACTGGAATTAAGCCAAAATTGGTTAGTGAGTACAAAAATACTGTTTAGATAGAAGGAATGAATTACTTTATTTAATAGCACTATAGAGAAATTATAGTTAACATTAATTTATTATGTAATTCAAAAAGCTAGAAGAGAAGAATTGTGGTGTTCTTAACACAAATAAAAGATAAATGTTTGAAGTAATGGATATCCCTATTACTCTGATTCGATCATTACACATTGTATACATGTATCAAAATATCACATGTACCTCAAAAATATATACAACTATGATATACCAATAAAAATTCAAAAACATTGTAAAAACATCAAAAAGGCCTAAAAGTTAGACAACTAATTTTGTGCTATGGAAAACAGCATGAGAAGGGAGTAGAAACATTAAATAAATGAATTTGCATAGTAAAAAATTTGTTTAGATACCAGTGTAAGTCCCTGTAAGATTCTAGTGGAGCTAACCTCACTCAATGACAGTTTTCCATTTCTCACATATTTAATAAAGAGTCTGAAAACTTTCCAGTCTTATATAGTCTTATGTTCATATCTAATCATTCATTTCAGATATGCAGTGTTTACTGGAATCATAAAAAAAAAAACTGGTCCTAGAACCCAGAAGTTGACTGTTAATTATTGTTATCTGGCAAGATTTATGTAACTTTAATCATAAGGTTCATGATATGGTTTGGCTCTGTGTCCCCATCCAAATCTCATCTTGAATTGTAATCCTAATTGTAATCCCCATGTGTTGAAGGAAGGACCTAGTATGAGGTGACTGTATCATGGGGGCAGGTCTCCCCTATGCTGTGCTAGTGATAGTGAGTAAGTTCTCATAAGATGTGATGGTTTTAAAAGTGGCACTTCCTCTTTTGCTCTTTCTTTCCTGCTGCCTTGTAAAGAAGGTGTCTGCTTCCCCTTTTGCAATCATTGTAAGTTTTCCGAGACCTCCCCACCCATGCAGAACTGTGAGTCAAATTAAACCTCTTTTGTTTATAAATTACCCAGTCTCAGGTAGTAACTTTATAGCAGTGTGAAAATGGACTAATACAGTTCATGAACTTGGATTTAGAACTGGGTGACTTGTTAAACTCCCATAAAGTTATAATAATACTTGGACTGTTAAGTATAAATTAAAGGCCTGTATGAAAGTAAATTTACTATATTTACCTGGATTCCACAGCCTGTCATCCACCATATTTTGAATTTGAAGATATGTAGAGAGGAGAACAAATTTTGTTTGTTAACATGATTTATAACTTTTAAATATTTAAATGTATATTCCTTGTACCATATTGTACCATTTGTACACAAATGTTAGGAATGTGCCTCTTAGCCTTATTTTTCACTGTGTTCTTGCCACTTTATTCTGCTAGACTTTATGGTTTCTCCCTGTTCCCTGCATGCCCAGCTCTTTTTATATTAAGATAGTTGTGCCTTTGTTCTTGTCATTCCCTCTTTCTGTAATGCCCTTTCTCTTTTGCTTCCTGGTAGGATCTCTCACATTCTTCAAAGTTCAACTAAAATGCTGCTGCTTGGGAAGCCCATCTGACCATTTGGTCATTCCCTCCTCTGTGATTGCACAGACATTTTTAGTTGTATGTGTTATATCACCTACAATATATCACCAACTTTGCAAAACAGGTTTTTACTGTGTTATTCCCAGTTATCTTATGATAAAGTCTAAAATCCTTAGTGACACTTGCAAGGACCCTACCTTATCACAGCCCAAATACTTAATTCTTCAGTCTCATCTCTTACTCTGGTCAGATTATTCTTTCTATTTCTCAACTACTTGAGGATCTCTTCTCAAGCTTTTTACACATGCTATTCCTTTTGCCTTGGGCATCATCTTCTACGCTTTTGGTGCCTCTCTACTCATTCTTTCTTTAAGTTTTTAGCTAAAAATTTACTTCCTTTGAGAAACTTTCTATGACTTCTTGATTATGTTAGTTCTCCCTGATATAAAAGTGCCCATAGCACTCTATACTCTGCACTTAAATGGTACATTCTATCTTTGTTTATCCATCTATTAATGCTATCTTTTCCATTGGATTTTATGAGTATGCCTGTCTTGTTCACAGTTATATCCCCATTACTTAACCATATATCAGTTACTTCAAAGGCATTGGCTAAATATTTCTCGATAGAATGAATGGAAGGAAGAATTCAAAACTTCATGAGAGAAGTCTTCCCACTCATCTCATTCTCCAAGTGCTTACATAATGCCAGGCATGGAGTGTGTACTGAATGCTATCATTAAATTTCATTTTGATAAATATGTTTCTTTTGTTGATGACTCATTTGCAGTGTAATATTTAGAATTTTCAAGTAAAGTTGGGTCAATTTTACCCTTTAAAGTACTTGTATGTTTTCTGTATTTACCTGTAATCTTCTATGAAATATTTAGGATAATTTATGGATCTTTTGGTCATTATTCTCATACAACTTTGTCGTATCCTGCTGAGTTTAAAGACCTCTCCCTCTTCAGGACTTGAGCTAGCTACATTCTCTCCCTAAGGTGATTTCATCCAAATCTGTATTTGTAAATACCATTTATAGGCTGATAACTCTCAGAGTTGATGCGTACCTAAAATTCCAGATTGTCATAACCTATTGTCTACTGAACAGCTTTACATGGGTGGCTAATGGGTATCTTAAACATGACATATGTTAAATGGAGCTCTAAAATCTCTCTCTTTATTGACAATAATACATTTTTATTCCCTTAGGAAGAGATGGAATGATATTTGGTCATAATAAAAAAGTAACAACAGAACAGATTTTACTAATCTCATAGATCAATGTCAGCTTCTTATTAGAGCACACACCTCTAAAAGTTGGCCAAGGAGGCTGGGTGCGGTGGCTCACGCCTGTAATTTCAGCACTTTGGGAGGCCAAGGTGGGTGGATAGTGACGTTAGGAGTTCGAGACCAGCCTGGCCAACATGGTGAAACCCCGTCTCTACTAAAGAAAACAAACAAAAAAATTAGCTGGGTGTTGTGGCTCACACCTGTAATCCCAGCTACTCAGGAGGCTGAGGCAGGAGAATCGCTTGAACCTGAGAGGTGGAGGTTGCAGTGAGCCAAGATTGCGCCAAGGCACTCCAGCCAGGATGACAGGGCCAGATTCCATCTCAAAAAGAAGTTTTCCAAGGAGCAACTTCTGTGGCCATCAATACTATAATCGGTCAATCTTTAAATACTCTCTCTTAAGTGTTTTCATTATTTTCAGGATTTTATGCTTCCCCAAATCAAATATATCAGTAGTTTGTTTTCTTCAGAGTCTTCACGTAGAAATACAGCTCTTCTTTACTTAGCACACACAAAAAAGTCAAATTTATATGTCTATATATCTATATAATGGGAGCTCATTCCTGTAACAACCTACAAACATGATTCTTCTCCAGTTTTCATCTTCGTATGGGATCACCATCTTTGAGTCTTCTCTTGAATTTACCTAGAACATCTTATATATCAGCATGTTACAGCAACTGTATTTTCAAAATATGCTTTGAATCTTTCTTCTAGAGCATAATGGTTAATTGTATGGATTGAACCCAGACTATCAGCTTTTTCACAAGTTACTTAAGCTTTTTGTACCTTAGAGTTATAATGGTACCTGTTTCATAGGATTTAATGAATCAATACATGGAAAGTACACAGAATAGTTTCTGGCATCTAATAAATACTATCTACAAATTAACTGTTATTATTGTGATTAACACCCTAATCCAAGCTACTGTTATCTCTGCAAAAGCCTCTTATTTAGCATACATGTTTTCACCCTTGCCTGGCTAAAATCCAATTTCCACATGGCAGCCAAAATGATCTTTTTAGAACATCAATTTTATTGAAGTGTACCTTATATACAAAAAATCCATTTAAATCATATATTTCTCTAAATTTTGAAAAATTATGTACCTATGTAACTATGGTCACAGTTAAGATACAGAATATTTCCGTTATGCCCAAAAGTTCCCTTGGATCCCTTTTTAATCAGTCTTTCTTCCCTATCCCCAGTACCAGGCAACCATTAATCTAATTTCTGTCACTATCAATTAGGTTATACTTATTAGAATTTCATATAAATGGAATCGTACAGTATGTATTCTTTAGTGTCTAGTTCCTTTCATTCAGCATAATGTTTTTGCGATTCATTCATACTCTTGCATGAATCACTAGCTCATTCCTATTTATCATTGAGTGGCATTCCATCATATGAATGCTATTTCACTTAGCTTATCCATTCACCAGTTGGTGAACATTTAGTTTTCCTTTACTTTTTTTGGTTATTACGAATAAAGCTACAATGAACGTTGGTGTACAGGTCTTTTAATGGACATATTTTCATGTAATTTTAGGAATGGAATTGTAGAGCAGAATACTAAATGTATGTATAACTTTAAGAGAAACTGCCGAACTCTTTTGCAAAGTAGTTTTACTATTTTACGCTCCTATAAGCAATGTATGAGAGTTCCAACTGATCCATATCTTGGCCTAATTTTCATATTGTCGTCTTTTATGCAGTGTAATGGCTACATAGCAGTTTTACATTGTGGTTTTAATTTACATTTCTCTGATGACAAATTATTTTGAAACTCTTTTCATTTGATTATTAGCTAGTTGTATGTCTTTTTTAATAGAGTATTTCTTCAAATATATTGCCAATTTTTAGTTCCATTGTTTGTCATTATTGATCATCTTATTGTCATCTTATTATTAAAAGACATTTATAGTTGAGTGTATATATTTTCTTAATTATGTCTTTTTAACAGCAGAGAGTTTTAATTTTGATAAGGTTAAATTAATGAAAATTTTATGCTTTTTTATGTTCTGCCTAAAACATTTACTACTTCAGGGTCATGAAGACTTTCTCTAGTTTTCTCCTAGAAGGTTTAGAATTTTAGATTGCATAGTTATGTATATGATAATTTGGAGTTAATTCTTTTTCCATATGGGACACAGTAAAGGAAAGTTTCATTTTATTTCCATATTAATATCTGCTTGTTTCAATGTTCAACTAGAGTCGATAATACTGAACAGTTTTCCAAAGTTTGGTTCCCAAATTTGATGAAAGACATGAATTTACACAATCAACAAACTTAAGAGGAGCAAGATGGTGGAATAGAAGACTCCACCCATCATCCCTGCCACAAGGACACCAATTTAACTTTTTTTTTTTTTAAATTTGAGACAGAGTCTCACTTTGTCACCCAGGCTGGAGTACAGTGGTGTGATCTTGGCTCACTGAAACCTCTGCCTCCCAGGTTCAAGTGTTTTTCCCCGCCTCAGCCTCCTGAATAACCGGGACTACAGGTGTGCACCACCATGCCCAGCTAATTTTTGTGTTTTTAGTAGAGACAAGGTTTCGCCATGTTGGCCAGGTTGGTCTCAAATTCCTGACCCCAATTGATCCACCTGCTTTGACCTCCCAAAGTGCCTGGATGACAGGTGCAAGACACCACGCTCAGTCAAATTTAACAATTATGTACGCAGAAAAAACACTGTCATAAGCACAAAAAATCAGGTAAGCTCTCTCAGTACCTGGATTTTACTGTATGTCACTGAAAGAGGCACTGAAGAGATAGAAAAAGGAATCTTGAATCACTGACACCACCCTTACCCCAACCCTAGCAGTGGTGGCTTGGTGCAGAGATTGTCTCTGGGCACTGGGGGAGGAAGAGCACAGCAATTGTGAGAAATTGAACTCAGTTCTGTCCTGATAAAGCATAAAGGAAAACTGGATCAAACTCAGCTGACATCCCCTCTATGAAGGAAGCATTAAAATCAGC
This sequence comes from Ateles fusciceps, assembly GCA_036589455.1. Lineage (NCBI taxonomy): Eukaryota > Metazoa > Chordata > Mammalia > Primates > Atelidae > Ateles > Ateles fusciceps. Next base: position 783,064 of record JAZHEH010001331.1, on the reverse strand, counting down.
CCTAGCCAGAGGTGAATTGTATATCTCAGAGATCAGAACTTAAGTTCCCACAAACCTCACCACTGCGGGCTGAAGTGCTCTGGCTCTCTGAGTAAACTTGAAAGGCAGTCTAGGACATAAGAACTGCAACTCTTAGGTGAGTCCTGGTGCTGAACTAGGCCCAGAGACAGTGGACTGAGGGGCATGTGACATACTGAGATACCAGCTTGGGCAGATAAGGGAGTGATGGCGTTATCCCTCCCCTATCCCCAGCCTGCACCACTCACAGCTCCAGAAGAGATCCTTTCTTCTGCTTAAGGAAAGGACAAGGAAGGGTGGGGAGGACTTTGTCTTGCATCTTAGATACCAGCTCAGCCACAACAGATAAGGCACTGGTCGTACCCTGTTCCAGACCCTAGTTCCCAGACATTTTTAGACACACCCTAGGACAGAAGGAAACTTGCTCTTTTGAAGGGAAGAATCCAGTTCTGGCAGGGCCTATCACCTGCTGACTAAAGAGTCCTTGGGCCCTGAATAACCAGTAGTGAGGTAGTATGCTGTGGACCTTGGGTGAAACTCTGAGACTTGTGGCTTCAGTTGAGACTCAGCACATTTCCAGCTGTGGCGGCTGTGGGGGCAAAACTCCTTCTGCTAGAGAAAAGCAGAGAGCAAAGTAAAGGGGACTTTATGCTGCCGCTTAGGTACCAGCATGGCCACAGTGGGATAGAGCATCAGTGGGATCTTGCAGTCCTTAATTCTAGTATATTACTCTTGGGCAGCATATCTGGACCTGCCCTGGGCCAGAGGAGAAGCTATTGCCCTGAAAGATGAGTCCTAGACCAGGCAGAATTCACCACAAGCTGACTTAAGAACCCTTGGGTCTTAAGGGAACATCAGCAGTAGTCTGGCAGAACTCCGTGTGGCCTGTGGTGGTGGTGGCTATGGGGGGTGAGGCTCCTCTGCCTTTGGAAAGGGGAAGGAAGTGTATCTTTTGGTTTGAGTGCCAGCTCATCTGCAATACAATAGAACACTAGGTAAACTTCTAAGGTTTTTGATTCTAGTCCCTGACACCCAGATGGCACCTCTGGACCCACCCAGGGCTGGGGGGGGACTTACCACCTTGAAGGAAAGACATTGACCTGGCTGGCTTTGCCATCTTCTGATTGTAGAGCTCCAGGGTCTTGAACAAACAGGCAATTGCCAGGGAGTGGTTTTAGCAGGACTTGGGTGAAATTCAGTGCTGTGCTGGCCTGGTCTGTGCTGGCTAGGTCTGAGCCAGTACAGCCATAGTGGTGGTGGCCATAGGGGGTGCTTGTCACTCCACTCCAAGTTTTAGGTGGCTCAGAACAGATAGAGACTTTGTTTGTTTGGGAGAAAGTAAGTGAAGATAATAAGAGTCTCCACCTTGTAATCCAGAGAACTCTCCTGGACCTTGTCCAAGACCATCAAGGCAGTACCACTATGAATCTGCAAGAACCACAGCATAACTGGGCTTGGGATGCCTCCAAAGTAATACAGCTTAGAACACAACACTCAAGTTCTTTTAAATATATGGAAAGCCTTTCCATGGATGGGTACAAACAAGTCTAGATAGAAGATATGATGGCACCACTGTACTCCAGTCTGAGTGACAGAGTAAGACTTTGTCTCAAACAATAATAAACAAAGAAAAAAGCCACCATAATAATAACTGTTGGGGGTGAATCCCCTCTTTTCATATGCTTATTTTTGTTATACATGTATCTTCTTTGCTGAAGATCTGTTCAGACTCTTTGCTTATTTTTTTTCCACTGGGTTGTTACTATTTTTATTAGAGTTACAGGTTCTTTATTGGATATGTGATTTGCAAATATTTCCTCCAAGCTTGTCTTTTCATGTTTTTTTTTTAACAATGTCTTTCTCAGAACAAAGTTTTAAATTTTTGATGAAGTTAAGTTTCAGATTTTTCTTTACAGATCATGCTTTTGGTGTCATTTGTAAAAACTCATATTTAAATGGAAAACTTATAGAAATTTTCTTATACTTTTTTCTCCTAGAAACATAGTTTTATATTTTGTATTTAGGTCTTTCCCTATTTTGAGTTAATTTTTGTATGAGGTGTTACATATGTGTCAAGAATGTTATTCTTTTTTTGCATAAGGATGTCCAATTTTTCCAGCACTATTTGTTGAGTGATATTTTTTCCTTTGCATTTCCTTGACACTTCCATCAAAAATCAGTTAACTCTATTTCTATGGGTCTATTTCTGGACTCTATCCTGTTTCATTGACCTTCGTGTCTATTCTTTTGCTAATACCATATTGTCTTGACTACTGTAGTTTTATAGAAAGCCTTGAAGTCATCTGGTGTAAGTCCTTCAACTCTGTTCTTCTTTTTCAGATTTGTTGTGTTCTTGTCATTCTAGGTCTTTTGACTTTCTGTATAAGTTCAGAATTGTCTCTCACATTCTATCAAAAAACCTGCTGGAGTTTTGATTGGGATTTTGTCAAATTTACAGATCAATTTAGGTGTAATTACTATCTTAACATTATTGATACTGTAGTAGGATTTTCCAGAAAAAAATTAAGTCTTCTGGTTCATAAACATATCTTTCCATTAATTTACATATTTAATTTGTCTCAGCAGTGTTTTGTACTCTTTAGTGTCTAATTTTCAAATACTTGTCATATTATCCCAAAACATTTCGTAGTTTTGATGTTATTATAAAGGTTATTTTTAAAAAGAATTCAGTTGCCAGTTCTCTGATTTGGTATAGAAATACAATTGAGTAATTTTTGTTGATTGCTGTTATGTATTCAACCTTAATAAACTCACATAATAGTTTTAGGAGCTGTTTTGTGGAATCAGTTGGATTTTTTTTTTTTTACATAGATGATCATGTCATCTGCAAACAAAGACAGTTTAACACTTCTTTCCAATCTGGATGGCTTTTTTTTTTTCTTGTTTGATTACATTGCTAGAATCTCTAGTAGAATGTTGAATAGAAGGGTAAAGTTTGTTTTGAATTACAAAATCTACCGTTGCTATAAATGAGTCTATAGTGATGGTTTTAGAAACCTTATAGGTGATTTTAATCTTCAGCCTGTATTGAGATCTATTAACTTATAAACAATTTGATTATTTCTGAGATCTCCAACCTCATCTGCTTTCACTCTCTTCTTACACACTCAGCTTCAGTTCCTTGAACATGCCAAACTGATTACCGTTTTAGAAAGAAGGGTAATGTTTGACTTGGGAAACCATGGATGAGCAGGAATCACTCTCCATTTTTGCTTTTGTTTATCTCATCATGTCAGTGTTGATCTCTCAGACTGACTTTCTCCATAAGGCAGGAACCTTGGCTACTCAAGTTTCTAGACTCACATCTTCCCAGTCTGAGAAAAAGAGTATATGTCTCCTATTTCAGTTTAAAAACATCTGGTGAGGGTCTATGGTTGCATTGGCTTAGGCCACGTGCTTGCCCTCTGAACCAATCTCTATGGCCAAGGTGTTGAAGTTCTATGACTGGCATATGCAGATGTTGGGATTCACTTGGGGTGGCTGGCAAAAAATTAGGTAAATATTAGAGAAGGTTATGGATTAGACTCAAACCTTTTGGAAGGTTGAAAGACTTTACTGGGATAGGCAGAAGGCAGTCAGTTGATTATGTTAAAATTTTAAGTCATAGGATAGGATTAGGGACAATAAAAGGCTTTCCCAGTTAAGTCTGTTTGCCCCACATCCCTTTGTCTCTACTCTGTTTACTCATGTCAGCTTTGTGCTGGATGGTCCTCTCGGGGGAAGTAGAAGGGGAATTACCCGTTAATGGTATTTATTACGGGCCCTGGAACCAAAAGCTTTTACCATTCGTAAAACACTCTTAACCATGTTAATTATCTACAAGCATGTTGACTTAGAGCCTCTGTTATGAAATCTTCACTGAATAAGTGTGAGGATGTGCAGGGGTTCTTGGTCAATTGGCTGCATTCGCCCTCGGAAGGCTGCCCACGACCATCCCTATACCACTTTAATCACTGAAATAGGTGTGAGAGTGCATTTATTCATCTGTTTTTGAGTCAGGATCTGCAGGACAGACCTCCGCAGGTGGTGACTGATGTGTTAGGTCATGACCCTGATGTGATTGAGGTCACATTCAGAGGTATTTGTACACTCTAGCAAGGGAGTCAAGGTTGTAAAGCACCAATGAAGGCTGCATGTTAGGCCGGGCATGGAGGCTCCCACCTGTAATCCCAGCACATTGGAAGACCAAGGTGAGTGGACTTCCTGAGCCTAAGAGTTCAAAATCAGGCTGCCCAACATGGCAAAACCCTGTCTCTACTAAAAATACAAAAATTAGCCAGGCATGTGGTATGTGCCTGTAGTCCCAGCTATTTGGGAGGCTGAGGCATGAGAATTGCTTGAACCCAGGAGTAGAGGTTGCAGTGAGCTGAGATCATTCCACTGCACTCCAGCCTGGGCAACAGAGTCAGTTTCTGTTTCAAAACAACAATAACAACAAAAAGCTGCATGTTAGAATAAGAAATGAAGCAAGGGGAGCAATTACAAACCATAAGAAAGGTGGGAGGTGGCAAAGGGGTAAATTACTGGGAGCTCAGGAATTTCCCTGGGTTGTGTCTTCTGCAGTTTTACACCCACACAAAAAACTTGTAGCTTCCCAGCATAGCCTAACAATTTGTAATGTTCTCTTATGCAGAGGCTCTTTCATGATATTTTTCTAATGCTTGATTTGAAGATATGAAGATATGAAGATCAAAAGAAGCATTATTCTGCTGAGCAATGCCATATTCCTTGGGCTCAGCCATGCCCACCCCTTCACAGAGCCTTTCTCATTTATCCCACACTCATTGGCCCAATGCAGTGATTCTGCAAGGCCTCTATTGAGGTTCATGCTTTTAGCATCTTTTATGGGTTTCCATTACTTCAGGGAAACCCCTCCCATGACTGCTTTCTGCCTGCCCTTCCCAGCCGACCATATCAAACAGATATGGAGTGATCACTTTCCTTCTTTAAACATTAAAGCTTGCTGTAAACCAAAGGTATCTAAGACAGATCTCAATCAATTTAAAGGTTTATTTTGCCTGGAAGAAAAAGCACAGAATCACAGAAAGAATCTGTGGTCTGTGCCTTTCTCCAAAGATAATTTTGAGGGTTTCAATATTCCAGAAGGGAAAGCTGGCTGAAGGGGAAAGAGAAAGGTTCTGGTAATCTACATGTTACAAGAGAAAAGAGGTAGTTACTGGAATAGTCACTTATGTATTCATCTCACACTCTGTAAATCAACACTTTACATAAGATAAGAACAGCTAGCTGTGGAGGTATTTAATCTTTTATCTGTAGCTATCTGCTTAGGAACAAATGGAAAGGCAGTTTCTTGCATGACTCAGCTTTCAGCTTAATTTTTGTTCCTTTTGGCAGAATGAATTGGGGTCCTGAGTTTTTAACCAATCAGATATAGCTCATCCAAGGAGAATACTTCAATACATTACATTAAGTCTGTTCTCCTAGACAAATATGAGATGGCTAAGAACTTTGCTCCTATGCAAGGAACATGAAAAACATTATTTCTGAGGACGTGCATACAATAGGCACTCAATAAGTATTTGCGTTGTTGAATTAAACCTGAGGAATGACTTCTTTACTGATGGGAAGTACACATGTTAGAAGGAAAGAGGAAGTCTAAGGTAAGCCAGAGGGAAGTTTAGACAAGCAGGGAAGCCTGAATCTGCAAGTAAATGGGTGCTTTAACCTGCATAAGCCTGAGAGAAATTTTCTATGAAAATAGCCAGATGAAGGTTTTATTAACTGATATTGATTGTGTATATGGTCCTGCCAAATCTCATAGGCTGTGAACTGTAATCCCCAATGTTGCTAGGGGGACCTGGGGGGAGGTGATTGGGTCACGTGGGTGGATCCCCCAATGGCTGATGCCATCTTCACAGTACTGAATTCTCATGAGATCTGGTTGTTAAACATATGTGGCACCTCCTTGTCCCCTTGCTTTCACTGCTGCCATGTGACATGCCTGCTCCCCCCTTCACTTTCTGCCATGATTGTAAGCTTCCTGAGGCTTCCGCCGAAGCAGATGCCTGTACTATGTATCCTGTAAGGCCTGCAGAAATGTGAGCCAATTAAACCTCTCTTCTCATAAATTACCTAGTTTCAGATATTTCTTTGTAGCCATATAAGAATGGCTTAATATAGAAAGTTGGTCCCAAGGAGGTGGGCCTTGCTAAACAAATACCTGAAAATGATAAAGCAATTTTGGAATGGGGTAACAGGCAGAGGTTGGAAGAGTTTGGGGGGCTCAGATGAAGACAGGAAGATGAGGGAAGCTTTGGAACTTGTTAGAGACTAGTTAGATGTTTGTGACCCAAATGCTGATAGTGATATAGTCAAGTGAAGTCCAGGCTGATGAGGTCTCGGATGAAAATAAGAAGCTTATTGGGAACTGGAGCAAAGGTCATCCATGTGCTGCCTTAGCAAAGAACTTGGCTGCACTGTGTTCATGCCCTTTGAATCTGTGGACGTTTAAAGTTAATTGTGATGACTTAGGATATTGTATCCCAGTGGAAGAAATTTTTAAGCAGAACAGCGTTCAGGGTGTGGCCTGGCTTCTTCTAACAACCTATCCTTAGATGTAAGAGCAAATACATCACTTAAAATTGAAACATATTTTTTATATATATATCATTTATTTATTTATTTTATTTTTGGAGACAGAGTCTTACTCTGTCGTACATGCTGAAGTGTGGTGATGCGATACCGGCTCACTCCAACTTCCGCCTCATGGGTTCAAGCAATTTTCCTGCTTCAGCCTTCTGAGTAGCTGGGACTACAGGCACCCACCACTATGTGTGGCTAAGTTTTATTTTGTATTTTAGTAGAGACGAGGTTTCACCATATTGCCCAGGCTGGTCTCAAACTCGGGAGCTCAGGGAATCTGCCTGCTTTGGAATTCCAAAGTGCTAGGATTACAGGTTTGAGCCACTGTGCCTGCCCAGAATGTATACTTAAGAGGGAAGTAGAGTATATAAGTTTGGAAAATTTCCAGCCTAGTCATGTGGTAGAAAGAGAAGCCCATTTTCACGATAGTAATTCAAGCAGGCTATGGAGCGTCCACTTGCTAGAGAAATTTGCATAAATAAAAAGAAACCAAGTGCTTACAGCCAAGACAATGGGAAAAAGGCCTACGAGACATTTCAGAGATCTCTGAGGCAGCCCCTCCCATCACAGACCCAGCGGTCCAAAAGATCTGAATGGTTTCAGGAGACAGACCAGGGATGCCACTACCCTGTGCCACTCCAGGAGGCTGCTCCTCACCTCATGGCTGCTCCAGCTGAAGCCATGTCTCAAAGGCACCCAGGTATGGCTTGGGCTACCACTACAAAGAGTGCAAACCATAATCCTTCACAGCTTCCATGTGGTTTTAAGCCTGTAGGTGCACAGAATGCAAGAGTGAAGGAAGCTTGGAGGCTTCCACCTAGATTTCAAAGGATGTATAAGAAATCCTGGGTGCTCAGGCAGAAATCTGCTGTATAAACCTGAGAGAAATTGTCTATGACAGGTCATAGAAAATGTTCTATGACAATTTTATCTGAGAAGTCCTTACAGAGAAACTCTATCAGCACAGTGCAGAGGGAAAATGTGGGATTGAAGACTCCACACAGAGTTCCCACTGTGTAACTGCCCAGTGGATTCACCTTGCCTAACATACAATTGACAGACAGATATGTGAATAGGTTCTCAACATCATTGATCATCAGAGAAATGCAAATCAAAACTACAATGAGTTATCTTCTCACCCCACTTAAAATGGCTTATATCCAAAAGACTAGCAACACCAATGCTGGTGAGGATATGGAGAAGGAGATTCCCTCATAGACTGTTGGTGGGAATGTAAATTAGTGCAGCCACTATGGAGAACAATTTGGAGATTCCTCAAGAAAATTAAAAATAGAGCTATCATATGCTCCAGCAGTCACATTGCTGGAGCATATTATATGTACCCCAAAAGAAAGAAAATCAGTATTTCAAAATGATACGTGCAGTCCCATGTTTATTGCAGCAGTGTTCACAATAGCTAAGATTTGGAAGCAACCTAATTATCCATCAACAGATGAATGGATAAAGAAAATGTAGTACGTATGCACAATGGAGTACTACTCAGTAATAAAAAATGAGATTCTGTCATTTAAAACAACATGGATGGAACTGGAGATTATCATGTTATGTGAAATAAGCCAGGCACAGAAAGACAAACATCTTTATCACTAATTTGTGAGATCTAAAAATCAAAACTATTGAATTCATGGATATACAGAGTAAAATAATGGTTACCAAAGGCTGGGAAGGGTAGCTGGGCACGGGGGAGTGGGGATGGTTAATGGGTACAAAAAATAATTATAAAAATGAACAAGATATGCTATTTGATCGTACACCAGGGTGACTACAGTCAATAATAATTTAATTGTACATTTTAAAATACCTAAAACAGTATGGTTGGATTGTTTGTAACACAAAGGACAAATGCTTCAGGGGATGGATACCCCATTCTCCATAATGTGATTATTTCATAGTCATTCCTGTATTGAAATGTTGCATGTACCATATAAATATATACACCTACTCTATACTCACAAAAATTAACAATAAAAAAATTAAAGAAGAAAACAACTTCAACATACCACAAGTAGGGTAAATTCAAAGATATCTTTGTGGAGACACATTATAATGGAGATATTGAAAGCTAAATACAAAGAAAGAAAAAAAACAGCAAGAGAGAAGTGACTTGTTACACAAAAGGACTGTCAATAAGATTAATGGCTAATTTCTTATCGGAAACCGTGGTGACCCAAAGGCAGTGAAATAACATATTGAAAGTTATGAAAGAAAAAACTGTCAACCAAAAATTCTACAATCTTGAAGAAATGGAAGAAATAGAAACAGCCCAAAGTCCATAAACTGATGTATGGATTTAACACATGTGCTATATCTATGCAGTGGAACATTATTCAGCCATAAAAAGGAATGAAGTGCTGACACATGCTACACTGAAGATGAACTTTGACAACATTATGCCAAATGAAATATACTAGTTTCAAAAGGCCACATATTGTCTGATTACATTTACATGAAATATCAAGATAGGAAAATGCATGGTGGTAGATATCAGATAGTACTTATCATGAATTGGGATGAGAGGAGAAGAAATGGGAAGTGACTGCTTAAGAGCTATGGTATTTTTTTCTGGAGTGATGAAAATGTTCTAGAATTAGATAGTAGTGATTACTGCACAACACTGTGAATGTACCAAAATCCAGCGAATAAGATTATTTACATTCTAGAATATTATTACCATTATTATATTAATATTCTGAGATAATAATAGTAATTGTTGCCCAAGCTGGAGTGCAGAGGTGTGATCTGTGCTCACTGCCACCTTCGCCCGCTGGGTTCAAGCAATTCTCATTCTTCAGCCTCCTAAGTAGCTGGGATTACAGTCACACACCACCATGCCTGAATAATTTTTGTATGTTTTGTAGAGACGGGTTTTCACCATGTTGGCCAGGCTGTCTTGAGCTCCCGACCTCAAGCATTCTCCCCACTTGGCCTTCCAAAGTGCTGGGAATGTAGGCATGAGCCCTTGTGCCCAGCTAGAATATTGTTTTTAAAAGCAGAAAATAATGTATCTTTCATTGTAGCTGTTTAAGACACTATAGTACTTTGAATTAGCTCTGGTAACAAGGTTTTTCTAATCTCAAATCTTACCATATGGCTGCCTTTCCCATATAAAGTTGAGGGCTTGTACTTTAAAATGGTAAATTTTATGTTATGTGAATTTTATGTTATTCAGTAAAATAAATCATGGTAATATTAGATTATAACTAAAATAATAAAATAAATATCTCTTGGTCTATGTGATATGAATACGAATGTTGTAAAGGAGAAATCCTACTAAAAGCATTGCAATTAGTAAATAAAGAACAGATGAGAACATAGAAATCACCATTAAGATAGAATAGTAGGCTGTGCGTAATGACTTACAGCTGTCATCTCAGCAATTTGGGTGGCTGAGGCAAGTGAATTTCTTGAGCCCAGGAGTTCAAGACCAGCCTGGGCAACAAGATGAAACCCCATCTCTACTAAAAATGCAAAAAATTAGCCGTTCGTGGTGGTGCATACCTTTAGTCCCAGCTATTCAAAAGGCTGAGGTGGGATGATTTCTTGAGCCTGGGAGGTTGAGGTTGTAGTGAGCCATGATGGCACCACTGCACTCCAGTCTGGGTGACCTTGTCTCAAATAACAGCAATAAACAAACAAAATCCCATCACAATAATAACTGTTGCAGGTGAAGCCCATCTTTTCATATGCTTATTTTTGTTATCTGTGTATCTCTTTTGCTGAAGATCTGTTCAGACTTTTTGCTTATTTTTTTCACTGGGTTGTTTTTATTTTTATTAGAGTTACAGGTTCTTTATTAAATATATTCTTTGGAAATAGTTTCTTCCAGGCTTGTCTTATCATGTTTTTTTTCTAACAATGTCTTTCACAGTACAAAGTTTTAAATTCTTGATAAGGCTAAATTTTAGATTTTTCTTTTACAGATCATGCTTTTGGTATCATTTCTAAAAACTCATATTTGAATGGAGAACATATCGAAATTTTCTTTCACTTTTTTTTGGTCTTAGAAACATAGTTTTATGTTTTGTATTTAGGTCTATATTTTGTATTAAGTTCTTTCCCTATTTTGAGTTAATTTTTGTATGAGGTGTTATATATGTGTTAAGAATGTTATTTCTTTTTTTGCATAAAGATGTCCAATTTTTCCAGCACTATTTGTTAAAGTGATACTTTTTCCTTTGAATTTCCTTTGCACTTTCATCAAAAATCTGTTTCAGTTAACTCTATGTCTGTGTATCTATTTCTGGACTCTATTCTGTTTCATTGATCTTTGTCTATTCTTTAGCCAATACCATATTATCTTGACTACTGTAGTTTTATAGGAAGTCTTGAAGTCAGCTCATGTAAGTCCTTCAATTCTGTTCTTCTTTTTCAGATTTGTTGTGTTCTTGTCATTCTAGGTCTTTTGAATTTCCATTTAAGTTCAGAATTGTCCTCTCACATTCTATCAAAAAACCTGCTGGAGTTTTGATTGAGATTTTGTCAAATTTACGAATCAATTTTGGCATAATTACTATCTTTTTTTTTTTTTTTTCCAAGTTTCTTTTTTTTTTTTTTTTTATTGCATTTTAGGTTTGGGGGTACATGTGAAGAACATGGAAGATTGTTGCATAGGTACACACATGGCAGTGTGATTTGCTGCCTTCCTCCCCATCACCTATATCTGGCATTTCTCCCCATGCTATCCCTCCCCAACTCCCCACCCCCCCACTATCCCTCCCCTTTTCCCCCGACAGACCCCAGTGTGTGATACTCCCCTCCCTGTGTCCATGTGTTCCCATTGTTCAACACCTGCCTATGAGTGAGAACATGCGGTGTTTGATTTTCTGTTCTTGTGTCAGTTTGCTGAGAATGATGGTTTCCAGGTTCATCCATGTCCCTACAAAGGACACGAACTCATCGTTTTTGATGGCTGCATAATATTCCATGGTGTATATGTGCCACATTTTCCTGTCCAGTCTATCATCGATGGGCATTTGGGTTGGTTCCAGGTCTTTGCTATTGTAAACTGTGCTGCAATGAACATTCGTGTGCATGTGTCCTTATAGTAGAACGATTTATAGTCTTTTGGATATATACCCAGTAATGGGATTGCTGGATCAAATGGAATTTCTATTTCTAGGTCCTTGAGGAATCGCCACACTGTCTTCCACAATGGTTGAACTAATTTACACTCCCACCAACAGTGTAAAAGCGTTCCTATTTCTCCACATCCTCTGCAGCATCTGTTGTCTCCAGATTTTTTAATGATCGCCATTCTAACTGGCGTGAGATGGTATCTCAATGTAGTTTTGATTTGCATTTCTCTAATGACCAGTGATGATGAGCATTTTTTCATATGTTTGTTGGCTTCATGTATGTCTTCTTTTGTAAAGTGTCTGTTCATATCCTTCGCCCACTTTTATCTTAACATTATTAATTCTATGGTAGGATTGTCTAGAAAGAACATTAGTAGTTCTTCTGGTTCATAAACATGATATATCTCTCCATTAATTTACATATTGAATCTCAGCAGTGTTTTCTACTCTTTAGTTTGTAATTTTTAAACACTTGTCATTTTATTCTAAAACATTTCGTATTTTTGATATAATTAAAAATGTTATTTCTAAAAATGATTGAGTTTCCAATTCTATGCTTCGGTATAGAAATATAATTCAGTAATTTTTGTGGATTGCTGTTACAGATTCAACCTTGGTGAACTGAGATATTAGTTTTAGTAGCTGTTTTGTGAAATCAGCTGGATTTTTTTTTTAAACATAGACAGTCATGTCATCTGTAAATAGAGACAGTTTAAAACTTCTTTCCAATTTGGATGGCTTTTTTTTTTTTACTTATTTTATTATACTGCTAGAATACTGAATAGAAGGGTGAATCTTCTTTTGAATTACAAAATATACCATGACTATAAATGAAACTCTATAATGATGTTTCACAACACCTTCCAGGTGATTATAATATTTAGCCAGTATTGAGATCTATTAACTTATAAAAAATTTGATTATTTCTGAGATCTCCAACCTCATCTGCTTTCACTCTTCTTACACACTCGGCTTCAGTTCCTTAAATATGCCAAGCTTATTACCATTTTAGAAAGAAGGGTAATGTTTGACTTGGGGAACCACAGATGAGCAGGACTCACTCTCCATTTCTGCTTTTGTTTATCTCATCATGTCAGTGTTGCTCTCTCAGAATGACTTTCTCCATAAGGCAGGAACCTTGGCTACTCAAGTTTCTAGACTCACATATTCCCAGTCTGAGAAAAAGAGTGTATGTCTCCTATTTCAGTTTAAAAACATCTGGTGAGGTTCTATGGTTGTATTGGCTTAGGCCACGTGCTTGTCCTCTGAACCAATCTCTATGGCCAAAGTGTTAGAGCTCTATGACTGGCATGTCCAGAGGTAGTTGTACACTCTAGCAAGAGAATCAAGGTCCTAAAGCACCAATGAAGGCTGTGTGTTAGGCCGGGTGTGATGATTCCCACCTGTAATCCCAGCACATTGGTAGACTAAGGTGGGTAGATTTCCTGAGGCTAAGAGTTCAAGATCAGCCTGACCAACATGACAAAACCCTGTCTCTACTAAAAGTACCGAAATTAGCCAGGCATGGTGATATGCGCCTGTAGTCCTAGCTATTTGGGAGGCTGAGGCATGAGAATTGCTTGAACCCAGGAGTGGAGGTTACATTGAGCTGAGATTATTCCAGTCTACTACAGCCTGGTCAACAGAGGGAGATTCTGTCTCAAACAACAATAACAACAAAAATATGCTTGTTAGAATAAGAAATGAAGCAAGGGGAGCAATTGTGACCCATAAGAAAGGTGGGAGGTGGCAAAGGGATGAATTACTGGGAGCTCAGGAATTTCCCTGGGTTGTGTCTTCTGCAGTTTTACACCCACACAAAATCTTGCAGTTTCCCAGCATAGCCTAGCAATTGGTAATATTCTCTTATGCAGAGGCTCTTTCATAATATTTTTCTAATGCTTGATTTGAAGATATGAAGATCAAAAGAAGCGTTATTCTGCTGGGCAATGCCATATTCCTTGGGCTCAGCCACGCCCACCCCTTCACAGAGCCTTTCTCATTTATCCCACACTCATTGACCTAGTGCAGTGATTCTGCAAGGCCTCTACTGAGGTTCATGCTTTTAGCATCTTTTATGGGTTTCCATTACTTCAGGGAAACCCCTCCCATGACTGCTTTCTGCCTGCCCTTCCCAGCTCACCACATCACACAGATATAGAGTGACCATTTTCCTTCCTTAAACATTAAAGCTTGCTGTAAACCAAAAGGTATCTTAAGACATCTCAATCAATTTAGAGGTTTATTTTACTAAGGTTAAGGACATACCTAAAAGAAAAACATGCAGAATCACAGAAGGAATCTGTGGTCTGTGCCTTTCTCCGAAGATACTTTTGAGGGCTTCAATATTCGGAAGGGAAAAGCTGGCTGAAGGGGAAAGAGGGAGAGTCTGGTAATCTCCATGTTACAAGGGAAAAGAGGTAGTTACTGGAATAGTCAGTTATGTATCTCACACTGTGTAAATCAGCACTTTACATAAGATAAGAACAGCTAGCTGTGGAGGTATTTAATCTTTTATCTGTAGCTATCTGCTTAGGAACAAATGGAAAGGCAGTTTCTTGCATGACTTGGCTTTCGGCTCAATTTTTTTTTTTTTTTTTGGCAGAGTGAATTGGGTCCTGAGTTTGTAGCCATCAAATATAGCTCATCCAAGGAGAGTACTCCAATACATGACTTTAAGTCTGTTCTCATAGACAAATATGAGATGGCTAAGAACTTTGCTCCCATGCAAGGAACATTTAAAACATTATTTCTGAGGACGTGCCTACAATAGGCACTCAAAAATTTTTGCCTTGTGGAATTAAACCTGAAGAAATGACTTTACTGATGGGGAGTACACATGTTAGAAGGAAAGAGGAAGTCTAAGGTAAGCCAGAGGGAAGTTTAGACAAGCAGGGAAGCCTGAATCTGCAAGTAAATGGCTGCTTTAACCTGCATAAGCCTGAGAGAAATTTTCTATGAAAATAGCCAGATGAAGGTTTTATTAACTGATATTGATTGTGTATATGGTCCTGCCAAATCTCATAGGCTGTGAACTGTAATCCCCAATGTTGCTAGGGGGGACCTGGGGGGAGGTGATTGGGTCACGTGGGTGGATCCCCCAATGGCTGATGCCATCTTCACAGTACTGAATTCTCATGAGATCTGGTTGTTAAACATATGTGGCACCTCCTTGTCCCCTTGCTTTCACTGCTGCCATGTGACATGCCTGCTCCCCCTTCACTTTCTGCCATGATTGTAAGCTTCCTGAGGCTTCCGCCGAAGCAGATGCCTGTACTATGTATCCTGTAAGGCCTGCAGAAATGTGAGCCAATTAAACCTCTCTTCTCATAAATTACCTAGTTTCAGATATTTCTTTGTAGCCATATAAGAATGGCTTAATATAGAAAGTTGGTCCCAAGGAGGTGGGCCTTGCTAAACAAATACCTGAAAATGATAAAGCAATTTTGGAATGGGGTAACAGGCAGAGGTTGGAAGAGTTTGGGGGGGCTCAGATGAAGACAGGAAGATGAGGGAAGCTTTGGAACTTGTTAGAGACTAGTTAGATGTTTGTGACCAAAATGCTGATAGTGATATAGTCAAGTGAAGTCCAGGCTGATGAGGTCTCGGATGAAAATGAGAAGCTTATTGGGAACTGGAGCAAAGATCATCCATGTGCTGCCTTAGCAAAGAACTTGGCTGCACTGTGTTCATGCCCTTTGAATCTGTGGACGTTTAAAGTTAATTGTGATGACTTAGGGTATTCTAAGTAGCAAAGCATTCAGGTTGTTGCCTGGCTGTTTCTAACAACCTATCTTAGATGTGGGAGAAAAGGAATGACTTAAAGTTGAAATACACACACACACACACACACACACACACATACACACACACATTGGAGACAGAGTCTGGCTCTGTTGCCCAGTCTGAAGTGCAGTGACTCAATCTCAGCTCACTGCAACTTCTGCTTTCTGTGTTCAAGCAATTCTGCCTAGCCTCCCGAGTAGCCGGGACTACAGGCACCCACCACCACATCTGGCTTACTGTTTTTTTGTTTTATTAGATACATGGATTTACCATGTTGCTCAGGCTGGTCTTGAACTCCTGAGCTCAGGCAATCCACCCGCCTTGGCCTCTCAAAGTGCTAGGATTACAGGCGTGGGTCACTGCACTGGGCTGAAACTTACTTATAGTTAAGAGGGAAGCAGAGCATATATTTTTGGAAAATTTGCAGCTTAGCCATGTGGTAAAAAAGAAGCCCATTTACAGGATAGGAATTCAAGCAGGTTGTGGAGTGTCCACTTGCTAGAGAAATTTGCATAAATAAAAAGAAACCAAGTGCTTACAGCCAAGACAATGGGAAAAAGGCCTACGAGACATTTCAGAGATCTCTGAGGCAGCCCCTCCCATCACAGACCCAGCGGTCCAAAAGATCTGAATGGTTTCAGGAGACAGACCAGGGATGCCACTACCCTGTGCCACTCCAGGAGGCTGCTCCTCACCTTATGGCTGCTCCAGCTGAAGCCATACCTCAAAGGCACCCAGGTACGGCTTGGGCTACCACTACAAAGAGTGCAAACCGTAATCCTTCACAGCTTCCATGTGGTTTTAAGCCTGTAGGTGCACAGAATGCAAGAGTGAAGGAAGCTTGGAGGCTTCCACCTAGATTTCAAAGGATGTGTAAGAAATCTTGGGTGCTCAGGCAGAAATCTGCTGTATAAACCTGAGAGAAATTGTCTATGACAGGTCATAGAAAATGTTCTATGACAATTTTATCTGAGAAGTCCTTACAGAGAAACTCTATCAGCACAGTGCAGAGGGAAAATGTGGGATTGAAGACTCCACACAGAGTTTGCACTGTGTAACTGCCCAATGGGTTCACCTTGCCTGCTGCCTAGACAGACCCAATTCATGGAGGCAAAGGAATTGCAATAGAGAAAGAGTAATTCACACAAAGCTGGCTTTCCAGGAGACGGGAGTTTCATTATTACTCAAATCCGTCTCCCCCAAGCATTTGGGGAGGAGAGTGTTTTAGGACAACGTGGTAGGTGGAGGAAAGCCAGTGGGCCAGGAATGCTGATTTATCAGGGAAGATATAATAGGGAGTTTAAGCTATCTTCTTGAGTTGAATCAGTTGCCAGGTGGTGTCTACAATATTATATGAGCCAGAATTGATGTGGATGGTGGCTGATCTATCAATGCAGGGTCTGCAAAATGCGTTAAGCACTGATCTCAGGTGCAGTTTAGGGAGGGTCAGAATCTTGTAGCCTCTAGCTGCATGACTCCTAAAATATGATTTCTAATTTTGTGGCTAATGTTAGTTCTACAAAGGAAATCTAGTCCCCAGGCATGATAGAGGTCTGCTTTGGGAAAAGAGTGTTACCATCTTTGTTTTAAACTATAAACTATAAATTAAGTTTCTCCCAAATTTAGTTCAGCCTACACCCAAGAATGAACAAGAACAGTTTGGAGGTTAGAAGCAAGATGGAGCCAATTAAGTTAGATGTCTTTCACTGTCTTAGTCATAATTTTGCAAAGGCAGTTTCAATCAAAGCATTGCCTAGTGGAGCTGTGGAAAGGGGGTCACTGCCCTGTAGACCCTTGAATCGTAGAGCCGGTAACTTGTATACTGAGCCTGGAAAAGCCACAAGGCAGAGCTTCTCAAAGCCTATGTGGCCCACCTCTTACAGCAGTGCTTTTTGGATGTGGGGCATGAAGTTAAAGGAGATTATTTTGAAACTAAGATTTAAGGCTGGGCTCGGTGGCTCATGCCTGTAATCTCAGCACTTTGGAAGGCTGAGATTGGCGGATCACCTGACGTCAGAAGTTTGAGAACAACCTGCCCAACATGGAGAAACCCTGTCTCCACTAAAAAAAGTACAAAAAATTAGCTGGGTGTGTTGGCCAGTGCCTTTAATCCCAGCTACTTGGGAGGCTGAGGCAGGAGAATCGCTTGAACTCAGGAGGTGGAGGTTGCAGTGAGCTGAGATCCTGCCACTGCACTCCAGCCTGGGCAATAAGAGCAAAAACTCAGTCGCCAAAAAAAAAAAGAAGATTTAATGACTGCCCTGCTGGGCTTCAGACTTCTGTGAGGCCTGTAGTTCCTATTGTTTGGCCAGTTAATCCCTTTAGGAACCGGAATGTTTATCCAATACTTGTATCCCCATTGTATCATGGAAGCAAATAACTTGTTTTGACTTTACAGGCTCATAGATGGAAGGAACTCTTTTCCATATGAGACTTTGGACTTGGAGTTTTGAATTAATGCTGGGATGAGGTAGGACTTTGGGGGACTATTGGGAAAGCATGATTGTATTTTGCAATGTGAGGAGGACATGAAGTCTGGGGAGACAGGAGTGAAATGATGTAGTTTGGATATATTTCCCTGCCAAATATCATGTTGAAATGTAGTCCCTGGAGTTGGAGGTGGAGCCTGGTGGGAACCAATTGGGTTCTGAGGGCAGATCCTGCATGGCTTGGTGCTGTCCTCCTGGTAGTGAGTGAGTTCTCATGAGAGCTGGGGAAAGTGTGTGGCACTTCCCTGCCTCCTTGCTCCCAGTCCTGCCATGTGATATGCCTACTCCTCATTGCTTTCTATCATGATTGTAAGCTTTCTGAGGTCTCCCTAGAAGCAGATGTTGGCATTACGCTTCCTCTACAGCCTGCAGAACTGTGAGCCAATTAAACCTCTTTTCTTATAAAGTACCAAGTTCCAGGTATTTCTTTATAGCAATGCAAGAATGGCTTAACACATTACCATTTCCTTTTTTGGGGGTCACATTCTATTTGCCAAGAATGCAACCTTTCACTTGAACTATAGTAATCAACCATTTACCATTCAGACTTTGTAAATGTGAATACTGCTATAGCAAAATAGTCATCAACAGACATTCATCTTTTTCTGAAAGCCAAGAAGGATAAAAAGTACACATGAACAATAGAACATAAATGACAAGTAGAGCTGAGGCAGGATTAGGATGTCACTGGGGTGTGTAAATGGGCCAATTTTCCAAAGCAAATTAAAGCAAATACACCTAACTTTTGTATTTCCAGTACCTAGCACTGCATTGACAAAGTTAAAAGTGAGCTGAATTCATAGTGAAGGCTTTTTCCTTCCTCCTACAATCAATTGTAATTAATTAATTAATCTTTCTTCCTCTCAAGTCAAGGTTATACATTCTTTGAGGGCAGAAATCACATTTGCTTCATTTACCCTCATGGTTTAGGACCTAGTACAGATAGTAGATGCTAAGCAAATATTGTTGATATGAAAATTAAATGGTAGGAAGTCAGGAAAGAATAAAGGAATGATTGAACTCTTACTATTGAGCTGCCACGCATTTTGATAGATGCAGTAACTACTTCACATTATTCTGCATGGCAATTCTGAAAAAAAAGGTACTATCGTAATTTTACAGTTAGGAAGACTGGGAAGGATAACTTATGTTTCTATTTACTATTTGCTCAGTCCTATGCTAGGAAATTTATATATGTTATCTATAAGTTGATCCTCAAAATACCACGAAATAAGTGTTTTTTACCTTACTTTACAAATTTAAACAAAAAGCTGGCATAGAGTTAAGAAGCATTGCTTCTAAGATTTAAATACATACTTTCTGATTACACATTGAATGCAAATAACTAAATGTTCACTGAATGAATTCATGGATCAATGATTATTAATTCATTTATTGATACATACTTGTTTTTCTTTAAAACTCTTATAAAAAGCAACGTTGCTAGTAGAGTAGCACTTATCCTAAACAACTTTAAAATCTTCATGTGAATAATTATAATTTATATTTAAAAACCCTCATTTTAGCCTCCACTTATAACTTGAATCACATTTAAATCATCTCAGATTTAATTTTTTAATCACAATCTCTTCATATGGTCTTCATATTCTTCATATGATCTTTAAGTGATACATTCCAGTATTTAAGAGTTTCATTTTCATATGCATATTCTCATTAAAACCCAATTTCTCTCTTAATTGAGAAAAAATGCAACGATAACATATTTTAAAAATCTTATTCTTTATTTTGCAGGATAGAATCTTGTCTCTATGTTCAATGCCATTTTGTAAATAAAACTGGACTTTAAAAAACTTATTTTAATAGCAACAATAGTATTTTAATTTTTTTTGTTTGTTTCATGGCCTTAGGAAAACATTCTTGTAATTCCACATTCTCATTTCCTAGTCCCAAGCTCTAAAACCTTCCTCATTTTTTATTTATCCCACAAATCTGTCTCCTTCACTGACGTTTACTGACGCCTCGTTCCTTTCCCTACATCTAGTAGAAGTCTTTCTTTTCACAGTTCTCTGTTAGAAGGTCTTACTTTTCAATGGAGCTCACAGCATTGGAAAGTGTGGGCACAAAAATGCTTGCATGGTCCTTTGGAGGAGCTAAATCAAAAGGGCAAAGTGACACATTTGTGTCATATTGCTCTCTAATCTGTATTTTATTGTTAAAGATAATGAAAAATAAACCTTTTGATCACAGAATGTATCCTGTATATATGTGAACACTTGAAACTTTTCTAATAATTATGTATGAAAGATCTAATCAAATCTCAAGAATTAAAGTAGATTCAGAACAGAATTTTAAAATGTTGCTAATCCATTTTAAAATCTAAATGAATTAGTCATTAGTAGAATGCAAATTAGAATCACAAGATGCCACTGCGCATTCATTAAAAAACCTCAGTAAAATGAACAATTCTCTAGGCAAATATAAATTATCAAAATGGAACCAGTCTTAGGAAACCTGAGTAGATCAAGGATTAACTTTTGCTCAACCAATCAATAAAAAAGATGAAGACTCCACTTAATAAATGAATCAGACATGAATGGTTTTTCATAAAATAAACAAAACCAGCCAATAAACATGGAAAACCACATATTCATTAGTAAGTAAAGAAGTTAAAAAGAGCAATAAAATATCATATTTTAAATTATCAAATGACACAAATTTTAAAAGGACAGTAACATCCACATTTGCTGAAGAAACTTGGAAGGCAAATACTGGCTTATACATTTGATAATGGAATGAATTGTTAATATTTTCTTGTGAATAAGCTGTCAATGTGAATTTAAAAACTTGAAAAAAAGTTTTTTGCTGTAAGAATTTCATCATAGAGGAAACTGTCAGAGTAAAGAATTGAAGTGAATCTAAATTTCCTTATATATATTTTGTTATTAATATGAGTATTAAAAATGAATTTATGTTTTAATATGTTAATGAGTATTGAACTTTAAAAGTTGTACACTAGTGTAATGAGAATCAACAAAATACCACTGTACACAGCAATGTCGATGAATCTCACATACATATTTGAGTAAATGAAGCCAATCAGCAATGAATATGTACTATATGATTCCACTTCTCTGAAGTGTATAAACAAGCAAAAACAATCTCTGCCATTAGAAGCCAAGATAACTTGACTTCAACTTGACATTATCTCATATGGGCGATGATAACTGGAAGAGAGAAGAAAGGGAGCACCTGGGATACTGGTAATGTTCTTTTCTTGAGATCAGCCTTGGTTACATGATTGTGTTTGCTTTGTGAAAATTCATCTAGCAAATGACAGAAGCCAAGGTTTGCATGTACGAAGCCCTAGAGAAAAGTTAGAAAATGATATAAACAAGATATTATATAACAAATAATTTAAATACCTCTCCTTGGCCCAATTCTATGCCTCCATCTAAGACAGCATGGATAAAATATGTAGTTCATATTCTATTATCTTTTCATTCATTCAACAGTTATTAATTGCTAATTTGTTATATAGCCTGGTCTAGTTCTAATTCATGAAGTGAGCAAAACTAACAGGTCACTGCTCTTATGGAACCTATATTCCAGTGGGAAAGATAAACAATAAACATTCTAACATTCCATTAAAACTTAAAATATCAGCTAGTGTTAAATGCTCTACAGAGAATTTGATTTTAAAAATTATGTTGGTGACTGAGTTGTTGCTTAAGATTAGGTTGACAGAGAAGGTCTCTCCGAAGAGATAAATTGATATCTGAAAAAAAAAAAGAGTCAGTAATTAGTAATCAAGTGGAAGGAGCATCAAGTTCAAAGAAAAAATGACTTCTGGGTTTGAATGCCGGCACCTGATACATCAGTGCTGATGTTTAGGTAGGAGTATAGAGGAGTGACAGGCTGATATAGCTGGATAGGAAAAGGCTGCATTTCTCAAGTGTGAACTAAGTTTTCAGCTGCATTTGAATGAGTCTGGCCTTGATATCTTTGTAACTGATTTGAAGGACTAATGTTCTTGGCAGGTATAAACAGGGTCATTGAAGGAATTGGTGTTGAAGGGACCTATTAGGCAGAAGAAAATTCACATAAAATTAAAATTGACCTAAATAGAGGCTGACTGGGAGATGAAGAGGAAATGTGAAACCAAAGTTTGTTGTTGCAGTAACAATGAGGCTGTGGTTCAAGATACTTTTGCCTGAATTTAAGTGGGAAGACTCAGCATTCCTGTCTATAGGTATAATATTGTTTTCCTGCTTAAGCTCATACAGTAAAATTGTTAATGTTTTTATTATTATTATTATTATTATATTTTAAGTTCTGGGGTACATGTGCAGATCGTGCAGGCTTGCTACATAGGTATACACATGCCACGGTAGTTTGCTGCATCCATCCCCCAATCATCTACATTAGGTATTTCTCCTAATGTTATCCCCTCCCCAATCTCCCCACCCCCTGCTATCCCTAATTTATTGAGAGATTTTAGCATAAAGGGCTGTTGAATTTTGTTGAAGGCCTTCTCTGTATCTATTGAGATAATCATGTAGTTTTTGTCTTTGGTTTTGTTTATGTGATGGATTACATTTATAGATTTGCGTATGTTGAACCAGCTTTGCATCCCCAAGATGAAGCCTACTTGATCGTGATGGATCAGCTTTTTGATGTGCTGTTGGATTTGCTTTGTCAGTATTTTATTGAGAATTTTCACATCAATGTTCATCCTAGATATTGGTCTGAAATTTTCTTTTTTAGTTGTGTCTCTGCCAGGGTTTGGTATGAGGATGATGTTGACATCTGGTGATTACCCTTCAGGGATGAAGCCACCAGAAGAAGGAATGGGCAGCAATTTTTGCTGTTCTGCAGCCCCCACAGGTGATTCCCAGGAAGCAGGGTCTGGAGTGGACCTCCAGCAGACCTGCAGCAGAGGGGCCTGACTGTTAGAAGGAAAACTGAAAAACAGAAAGAAATAGCTTCAACATCAACAGAAAGGACGTCCACTCAAAGACTACATCCAAAAGTCACCAACTTCAAAGACCAAAGGTAGAAAAATCCACGAAGATGGGAAGAAACCAGCACAAAAAGTATGAAATCACCAAAAACCAGAACGCCTCTTTTCCTCCAAGGGATCACAACTCCTCACCAGCAAGGGAACAAACTGGATGGAGAATGAGTTTGATGAATTGACAGAGCAGGCTTCAGAAGGTGGGTAATAACAAACTTCTCCAAGCTAAAGGAGCATGCTCTAACCCAATGCAAGGAAACTAAGAACCTTGAAGAAAGGTTAGATGAAATGCTGACTAGAATAACCAGCAAGGAGAAGAACGTAAACGACTTGATGGAGCTGCAATACACAGCACAAGAACTTCATGAAGCATATACAAGTTTCAATAGCAGAATTGACCAAGCAGAAGAAAGGATATCAGAGATTGAAGGTCAACTCAATGAAATAAAGAGAAAAGGAAAGATTAGAGAATAAAGCATGAAAAGAAATGAACAAAGCTTCCAAGAAATATGGAATTATGTGGAAAGACCAAATCTACATTTGATTGGTGTACCTGGTACCTGAATGTGATGGGGAGAATGAAACCAAGCTGGAAAACACTCTTCAGGATATTATCCAGGAGAACTTCCCCCAACCCAGCAAGGCAGGCCAACATTCAAATTCAGGAAATAGATAGAACACCGCAAAGATATTTCTTGAGAAGAGCAACCCAAAGGCACATAAGAGTCAGATTCACCAGGGTTAAAAAGAAGGAAAAAATGCTAAAGGCAGCCAGAGAGAAAGGTTGAGTTACGCAAAAAGAGAAGCCCATCAGATTCATAGCAGATCTGTCAGCAGAAACCCTACAAACCAGAAGAGAGTATAGGCCAATATTCAACATCCTCAAAGAAAAGAACTTTCAACCCAGAATTTCATATCCAGCCAAACTAAGCTTCATAAGTGAAGGACAAATAAAATCCTTTACAGACAAGCAACTACTGAGAGATTTTATCACCACCAGGCCTGCCTTACAAGAGCTCCTGAAGAAAGCACTAAACATGGAAATGAACAATCAGTACCAGCCACTGCAAAAGCATACCATGTTGTAAAGACCATGAACACTATGAAGAAACTGCATCAACTAATGAACAAAACAACCAGCTAGCACCAAAATGGCAGGATCAAATTCACACATAATAATATTAACCTGAAATGTGAATGGGCTAAATGTCCCAATTAAAAGACCAGACTGGCAAATTGGATAAAAGTCAAGATCCTACAGTGTACTGTGTTCAGGAGACCCATCTAACATGCAAAGACACACACAGGCTCAAAATAAGGAGATAGAGGAAGATTTACCAAGCAAATGGAGAGCAAAAAAAGCAAGGGTTGCACACCTAGTCTCTGATAAAACAGATTTTAAACCAACAAAGATCAAAAGAGACAAAGAAGGGCATTACATAATGGTAAAAGGATCAATGCAACAAGAAGAGCTAAGTATCCTAAATATATATGCACCCAATACAGGAGCACCCAGGTACAGAAAGCAAGTTCTGAATGACCTACAAAGAGACTTAGACTCCCACACAATAATAGTGGGAAAACTTAACATTCCACTGTCAATATTAGACAGATCAATGAGACAGAAAATTAACAAGGATATCCAGGACTTGAACTTAGCTCTGGACCAAGCAGACCTAATAGACGTCTACAGAACTCTTCATCCCACATCCACAGAATATACATTCTTCTCAGCACCACATTGCACTCTAAAATTGACCACATAATTGGAAGTAAATCACTTCTCAGCAAATGCAAAAGAACGGAAATCATAACAGTCTCTCAGATCACAGTGCAATCAAATTAGAACTCAGGATTAAGAAACTCACTCAAAACTGCACAACTACATGGAAACTGAACAAGCTGCTCCTGAGTGACTACTGGATAAATAATGAAATGAAGGCAGAAATAAAGATGTTCTTCGCAGTCAATGAGAATGAAGACACAATGTACCAGAATCTCTGGGACACAAAGCAGTGTCTAGAAGGAAATTTATAGCACTAAATGCCCACATAAGAAGCAAGGAAAGATGGAAAATCAACACCCTAATGTCATGATTAAAAGGACTAGAGGAACATGATTAAACAAGCTCAAAAGCTAGCAGAGGACAAGAAATAACTAAGATCAGAGCAGAACTGAAGAAGATAGACACACAAAAAATCCTTCAAAAAATCAGTAAATCTAGGAGCTGGTGTTTTGAAAAGATCAACAAAATAGATAGACTGCTAGCCAGACTAATAAAAAAGAAGAGAGAGAAGAATCAAATAGATGCGAAAAAAAATGATGAAGGGGATGTTACCACCAATTTCACAGAAATACACACTACCATCAGAGATTACTACAAACACCTCTATGCACATAAACCAGTAAATCAAGAAGAAATGGATACATTCATGGACACTTACACCCTCCCAAGACTAAACCAGGAAGAAGTTGAATCCCTGAATAGACCAATAACAAGGTCTGAAATTGAGGCAGCAATTAATAGCCTACCACCAAAAAAAGTCCAGGGCCAGATGGATTCACAGCCGAATTCTACTAGAGATACAAAGGGGAGCTGGTCCCATTCCTTCTGATACTATTCCAAACAATATAAAAAGTGGTTAGTTTTTGTGGTCCTTTTGTCAGCTTTGTGATTGATTCATTAAAACTGATATTTGGGAAAAGGCAGATTCCATGTTTTAATTTAACAAGCATTTATTGAGCTTGGTGATGGGCATTGGGGATATGATGATGAATAAGAGCTTGTCTTCTACCCTCAAGAATCTCACCCTTTGGAGGGAAATAAGGACAAGTAGATGGCAGTTACGAGATAGAGTTAACGTGAAACCCAGGGGTGGGGTGAGAATTATGTAAGGTAAGAGGAGCTTAACCCACTGGGGCAAGACGTTGGAGGAATTAGGGGATGCTTTCCAGGAGGAGTGACTCCAAAGACCTGAGAATGAGCATGAGTAGTTATTCAGTGACTGCAGGATGTGGAAGTGGAGGGATGGTGGAGAAGAGGGCATTTATAGAGAATGAAAAGCACCTCACAGCCTTGGAATGAGAGATACTGTAATGTATTCAAAGAACTAGAAGTGGTCCAGGGTGGATGGAGCCCAGTATATAAGGTGAGAAGTTGTGAGACATGAAACTGAAGTAAGCTGGATATGCAAGATGAAAAGCATCATTAATCATACCACAGGGTTTAGACTTCACTGGAATCAAGCAATGCTTTTGTTGCCTTATGCTCATAGAAGCAAATATTATGGCACTGGCTTTTGAGAAAAGTGAAGAAAAAAGCCTTATTGAGAGTCAACTGGTAAGGAGACATTAGGCAAGTTCAAATCCATCTCCATAAGGTGGGGATGTGAGGCCAGGTATTCTAGTCTGAGAATAACAATGGGAAGGGTAGGAAAATGCAATGAGGAGTGAGCTGGCTGGGTCATGCAAGGGGTGGTGATGGGTTTTTGGCTTTTAAGTCTGTAATGAAACAAAGCAGGGTTTTCATTACTTCTTAATTACATCCCTGTTCCTTGACGCAAGTACTTAGTTTCCACCTGTGGTTGGTTTTTCTATTCTGCTGGCTCTGGGGTCTTGAATCACACATGCTTGGTTCATCTAGACATGTTCATGTTACATGACATGCAACCTGGGGGTCCATGGCACTGCAAAGCAATTAATCCTTTTGTTACTAACAAAGGTAAACCAGACTGAATTGGGTCTGTGGTTACATCACCTTGAGTGCAAAGGAAAGTCATTAGAAGGGTTTAAATAGGAGTGCGACAGGATCATATTTGCACTTTAGAAATACTTCAGCTGCAAAGTGATTAGTGGTTGGAAACAGGCTTGCATTGTTAGCATATATATCTTGTGTGAATTAGAAAAACAACTTGTAAATTAGAAAAATGTGCCACCTCTGGGCAGACTAATGATCCAGTAGTGCCCCTGCAGCCCTGATTCTGGGAGGTGAGTTTGGACTGTATTTCAGGCCTCACTCCCTCCTGCCCTCCATAGGTGAGTGTTTTCAGACAGGGCACAATCTTCACAATGGTTCACAATGGCTGTTTGGAAAAGGGTTTTGTAGGGAATATAGGTAAGAGATGCTGGGGGCATGAACTAGTATTAGAGACAGGTGGAAGGCTTTTTAAGATATTAAGAATTGACAAGACTTGGTGACTGACTGGATATAGAGAGTAAAGAAACAAGAATAGGAATGTCTCTTTACTTGTATGTGTGTATTAGAATATTCCACACTCTGTTCTTCCTCCTCTTTTTTACTCTGTCTTCCCAGAATGTAGTCTCATTTTCCAAAATGTTCACTATATAATTGAGAGGGATTAGGAGTTAGGGCTCATGTCAGATAGTAAACAAATAACTGCATTTGGGTGTCAGAATTCTCTATGAAGAATGGGACACAAAAGGGAGAGTGTTCTATTCTGTCTGAGTGTGAGGGAGGGGAACCAGGAGAGGTGGTAGAAATGGGATTTTGAAGAAGGGGAATGTGGTTAAGAGGCAGAAAGGGCAGGTGAAGAGGGTGGAGTAAAGAAGAAGAAGTAAAGAAGGAATGGTAAAGTGTGGCATTTCTGACAAAGGCTCAGAGATATAAAACTGTGTGGACTTTTGGGGAAACCAAAAGTCTTTGACTGATTACAGCTGGGAGATCAGTGGGGATGGTGTAATAAGAGATGTGGAAGTGGAAGCTAGGGCCAAATTATGGTGGGCTTTGCAGTCATTCATTTGACAAATATTAGCCACCATACAAGGTTCCTGGCAAGAAGTGGTGAATACAGCAGGCAAAGTTTCTGCCTTTGTGGCATTTATACCTTATCTTGAAAGCAGTGTGGGAACTATTATGGTTTTGTTCAAATTAATATGTGGGGGAGCATGGATTGGGAAGGATAGACTGAAAAGAGAGACCAGTTAGGGACCATCTTTTTAGAAGATGATGGAGGCTGATTGAGGCAGTCACTGAAGAGGAATGGGGAGGAGATAAGGGTTAAGGAGATTTCACAGACAAGACTCATTCGCTGATTTGACATAAATGATGAAGAAATTGGAGGGTCAAGAAATGGCCTCCTGGTCTCTGGTTTGAATCACTGGATGGCGAGGTACTTTTCTTTTCTCCTTCCTTCCTTCTTTCCTTCCTTCCTTCCTCCTTCCTTCCTTCCTTCCTTCCTTCCTTCCATTTTTTTGTATTTTTAGTAGAGATAGGGCTTTGCCATACTGCCCAAGCTGATTTCAAACTCCTGAGCTCAGGTGATCTACCTGCCTTGGCCTCCTAAAGTGCTGGGATTACAGGCATGAGCTACCATACTCAGCCTTAAATGGCATTTTAAATGTCACCAAAATACTTCTAAAGTCACATCCTATACAATTGTTTTCTTATTACAATTTAAGTTCTGGGGTACATGTGCAGAATGTGCAGGTTTGTTACATAGGTATACATGTGCCATGGTGGTTTGCTGCATCCATCACCCTGTCACCTACATTAGATATTTCTCCTAATACTATCTCTCCCCCTGTCCCCCACCCCCTGCTATCCCTCCCCTAGCCTCTCACCCTCTACAGGCTCCAGTGTGTGATGTTCCCCTTCCTGTGTCCATGTGTTCTCATTGTTCAGCACCCACTTATGAGAACATGCAGTGTGTTTGGTTTTCTGTTCTTGTGTTAGTTTGCTGAGAATGATGGTTTCCAGCTTTATCCATGTCCCTGCAAAGGACATGAACTCCTCCTTTTTTATGGCTGCATAGTATTCATTGATGAATATGTGCCACATTTTCTTTACCCAGTCTATCATTGATAGGCATTTGGGTTGGTTCCAAGTCTTTGCTATTGTAAACAGTGCTGCAATAAACATACATGTGCATGTGTCTTTATAATAGAATGATTTATAATCCTTTCGGTATGTACCCAGTAATGGGATTGCTGGGTCAAATGGCATTTCTATTTCTAGAACCTTAAGGAATCGCCACTGTCTTCCACAATGGTTGAATTAATTTACACTCCCACCAACAGTGTAAAAGCATTCCTATTTCTCCCTCTCCTAGCCAAGGGAAGCCATTAGGGACTTTTCCTGGCACTCTGGCACTCTGGCTCAGATACTGCGCTTTTCCCATGGTTTTCACAACCCGCAGACCAGGTGATTCCTTCCGGTGCCTACACCACCAGTGCCCTGGGTTTCCAGCACAAAACTGGGCAGCCATTTTAGTCACTTTTTTTTTTTTTAATTTTTTTCATTTTAAAACTGAGATTTTATTTATTATTATTTTTAAAATTTATTTATTTAACTTTAGGTGCATGCTATATCTGGCACTTCTCCCCATGTTATCCCCTCCCCACCCCCTGCTGTCTCTCCCTATCCCCCCCCAACTGCCCCCAGTGTGTGATGCGCCTCTCCCTGAGTCCATGTGTTCTCATTGTTCAACAACCACCTATGAGTGAGAACATGTGGTGTCTGGCTTTCTGTTCTTGTGTCAATTTGCTGACAATGATGGATTCCAGATTCATCCAAGTCCCTACAAAGGACACAAACTCATCATTTTTTATGCCTACATAGTATTCCATGGTATATATGTACCACATTTTCTTTGTCCAGTGTATCATTAATGGGCATTTGGGTTGGTTCCAGGTCTTTGTTATTGTACACAGGGCTGCAGTGAACATACGTGTGCATGTATTTTTATAGCAGAACGATTTATACTTCTTTGGGTATATGCCCAGTAATGGGATTGCTGGGCCAAATGGAATTTCTATTTCTAGATCCTTGAGAGATCGCCACACTGTCTTCCACAGTGGTTGAACTAATTTACACTCCCACCAACTGTGTAAGAGTGTTCCTATTTCTCCACATCCTCTCCAGCATCTGTCGTCTCCAGATTTTTTAATGATTGCTATTCTAACTGGCATGAGATGGTATCTCAATGTGGTTTTGATTTACATTTTTCTAATGACCAGTGATGACGAGCATTTTTTCATATGTTTGTTGCCCTCATATATGTCTTCTTTTGAAAAGTGTCTGTTCATATCCTTCGTCCACTTTTGAATGGGGTTGTTTGTTTTTTTCTTGTATATCTGTTTTAGTTGTTTGTAGATTCTGGTTATCAGCCCAAAAATCTTCAGTAAAATACTGGCAAACAGATTGCAACAGCACATCAAGAAGCTTATGCATCACGATCAAGTAGGCTTCATCCCCACAGATGCAAGGCTGGTTCAACATACGCAAATCCATAAATGTAATCCATCACATAAACGGAACCAAAGACAAAAACCACATGATTATCTCAGTAGATGTAGAGAAGGCCTTCGACAAAATTCAACAGCCCTTCATGCTAAAAGCTATCAATAAACTAGGTATTGACAGAACGTATCATAAAATGATAAAAGCTATATATGACAAACCTACAGCCAATATCATACTGAATGGGCAAAAGTTGGAAGAATTCCCTTTGAAATCAGGCACTAGACAAGGATGCCCTCTCTCACCACTCCTATTCAATATAGTATTGGAAGTTCTAGCCAGAGCAATCAGGCAAGAAAAAGAAATAAAGCATATTTAATTAGGAAAGGGGGAAGTCAAACTGTCTCTATTTGCAGATGACGTGATTCTATATCTAGAAGACTCCATCGTCTCAGCCCAAAATCTTCTCAAACTGATAAGCAACTTCAGCAAAGTCTCAGGATACAAAATCGATGTGCAGAAATCACAAGCATTCCTATATACCAGTAACAGACAAACAGAGAGCCAAATCAAGAGCGAACTCCCATTCACAATTGTTAAAAAGAGAATAAAATACCTAGGAATACAACTAACAAAGTATGTAAAGGACCTCTTCAAGGAGAACTACAAACCACTGCTCAATGAAATAAGAGAGGACACAAACAGATTGAAAAACATTCCATGCTCATGGTTAGGAAGAATTAATATTGTCAAAATGGCCATACTGCCCAAAGTAATCTATAGATTCAACACTATCCCCATCAAACTACCAATGACCTTCACAGAACTGGAAAAAACCACTTTACACTTCATATGGAATCACAAGAGAGCCCACACAGCCAACACAATCCTAAGCAGAAAGAACAAAGCCAGAGGCATCACACTGCCAGACTTCAAATTATACTACAAGGCTATAGTAATCAAACAGCATGGTACTGGTACCAAAACAGAGACACAGACCAATGGAACAGAACAGAAGCCCCAGAAGAAGCACCACATATCTACAACCATCTGATCTTTGACAAACCTGGTAAAAACAAGCAATGGGGAAAGGACTCCATGTTTAATAAATGGTGTTGGGAAAACTGGCTAGCAATGTGCAGAAAGCAGAAAGTGGACCCCTACCTGTCACCTTACACTAAAATTAACTCCAGATGGACTAAAGATTTAAACATAAAACCTAACACCATAAAAACACTAGAAGAAAACGTAGGCAAAACCATCCAGGACATAGGCATAGGCAAGGACTTCATGACTAAAACACCAAAGCAATGGCAATAAAAGCCAAAATAGACAAATGGGATCTAATTAAAATTTAGAGCTTCTGCACAGCAAAAGAAACCATCATTAGAGCGAATCGGGAACCAACAGAATGTGAAAAAATTTTTGCAATCTACCTATCTAACATTTTTTTTTCTCATACCCGAGTGATGCCTGGAATGCCAGTGAGACAGAACTGCTCAGTTCCCTGAAAAAGGGGGCTGAAGCCAGGGAGCCAAGTGATCTGGCTGCGTGGGTTCCATCCCCACAAAGACCAGCAAGCTAAGATCCACTGACCTGAAATTCTCTTAGCTAGCACAGCAGTCTGAGCTTGATCTGGGACATTTGATGAGGTACTTTTCTTTCACTGAGATAGGACATTCAGAAGAAGGTATAGGTGAAGAGAATGAATTTAGTTTTATATAACTATACTGTTTCCTGACCCACATTGACAAACCTATATCCAAACAGTGCTCTGAACCACCTACATTTTCCTGCTTGGCTCAAATTATGTGTGTGTGTGTGTGTGTGTGTGTGTGTGTGTGTGAAAGAGAGAGAAGAGAGAGAGAGAGAGAATGTTCATGGTGGTGGAGCAGAAGTTAAAGGAGCAACAGATACTCAATAGTGGGCTTTCTTTCTTTCCTGAGATAGCATTATCTCCTGACACTGAGCTCTCTGGAATCTGGAGAGTT
The DNA here is from genome assembly GCA_036589455.1 of Ateles fusciceps. NCBI lineage: Eukaryota > Metazoa > Chordata > Mammalia > Primates > Atelidae > Ateles > Ateles fusciceps. Next base: position 750,887 of record JAZHEH010001331.1, on the reverse strand, counting down.
CTGGTTTGTTCTATGAAGGAAGCCTGATTAAGGTTCTAAATATATTTTAGAGGCTGTACATAGATGCATGTTTGCAGAAAAGCAAAAGGTTTTAACTGTTTTTAGTTCCAAGTCCAGATAGAACTTCAAAGTATTAAGTAAGTGATGGTTCTACTTTCTTGTCACCAAACTCCTACTGTTCAGTATTTTCCATATGCCTCTAAAACAACTTCCTATTTCCTAATCACCACATGATGACAGACAGCAGGACATAAAATATGTAGCACTTTGCTGACATTCTTCATGGGGTTAAATGCATCAGGAACTAATTTGCTAATCATCACATAGATTATTAAAGAAAACAGGGTATTGGGATTATAAATCAAATAATTAATTAGCAACAAATATTATCTGAACAGGTATATTTACTAAAATGCTATTACAGATGCTAAGGCTTTAAGATGACTTCCTGTTTCATGGAACAATATAGAGTCATTTATGAAGAATACTTATGTTTTCATGTGTCAGAGCTAAGAGTAAGACTACCACATGAGGATGCGGAGACTGTGCTTTGGGAAACTCCGGGGGCACCATTCATAGAAAGTGTGATTTGCATGGATTCCCTTGAAGTTCTGTAATATGGTAGCCCTAGATGAGATTCATGGTTATGTGAAAGGAAAAGACAGAACTATAGAGAACTCAGGCGTATCTAAGGCACCAGTGAGCAAGTATTGCTGGGCACCAGGAAAGTAGAGGGTGATGGTAAGAGGAACATGACTGGGGAGAAAGACAAGGACTTGCCAAGAAGTTGAGCATAGGAAATGACTAGACACTTTTTGGAAGGAGGGAGAATGGATGATGGTAAGGTGAACAAAAGTGTTCTCTATAAGAGAGAAGGAAGTGGAAAGACAAATTAGGAATTTGGTGCCTAGAGAGTAGGTCTGTATAGCAGTGGGTTTGTCATTGTTTGTTGTTTTTCAAAAACTTACAAAGTTTTTGCAGTGATGATATTGAGTATCATTGCTGTGAAACCAGTTTATTGAACAGTCTCAATTCACTAGGATATTAACATGAAAAAACAATTTTTTGAGTTGCTGTAACAAACTGTGTTCTGTTGAGTTCCTCTATTTCATTAGGTAGCAATTACCAATATCAGAGCCCAATTCCATTAGTACTGTCATTGTCAGTTTGTAAAAAACACAGTATCTGTGAAGCACAATAAGGTGAAATCCAATAAAACATGATAAGTCTGTATATGTATACATTGTGGAATGGATAAATCAAGCTATTTAGTATGTGCATTAGCTCATCAAATTATTTTTTTTGGTTAGCTAAAATCTATTATTTTTGTGAGTTTCAATTATATAGTATATTGTTATAACTATAATCGCCATGATGTACAGTAGACCTCTTAAACTTATTTCTTCCTCCCCACCTCAGCCTCTGGTAACTCCCATTCTACTCTCTGCTTCTATGTGTACAATGCTTTTAGATTCCACATATAAATAAGAACATATGGTCTTTTCGTGTCTGGCTTATTTCATTTAATGTAATAGTGTGGCTTTGCTGAGGCAAGTTGAATAAACTGAAAGTACATCTCTCAGGAACTGTATGAATCTGGGTTAGAGTTGGTCAAAAATAATTCGTACAAAATGTGGAAGGCAGAAGTAAAACAGCAGCCATAACTGTCTGCAGGAGAGATGAGAAGAGGCGGTAGGAAGCAGGTGCAGATGGGCCGGCATCCTTGCTCCTCTCTACTCCATTTCTCACTCTTCTTTCTGAATGCTGACATTGTTGACTGACAGTGATCCCAGGCCCACCACAAGACTCTTGGCAACAAACCCACAGAGATTTTGTTATGCACAGGTAACAGTCTTCCAAAGACTTCTACAGTGACTCTTTTCATGGTCCCATTACAGTTCCTGGACATGCCTGCATACCAACATTAAACACCCAACACAAACCTCAGCATTTCAGATAGGACTTGTTAGACTTTTTTCTTATCTTCCATTTCCTTTCTTCAGTGCTTTACTTCCTCATCCTAATTCTTATAATAAATAAATTCCCTACTCTGTAATACTTAGAGTGGTCTGTTTCTCTGATGGAACCCTGACCAATACAGTTATTGGTTATTTTGGTAATCTAGCACTGTGGACCAAACCATCCCAAAACTTTGTGGCTGAAAACATCAATCATTTTCTTTTTTCCATGATTCTCTTGGTTATCTGGGCTTAAATGGGAGGTTCTTTTGCTGGTTAGGCTTAGAGTTTGGTGACTGCAAATGGAATCATCTAGAGGTTGGGAAACAGGGAGAGTTAATTAGTCCTCTTTTCTTCTCCATGTATTCTTGGAACCTCTCCAGTGCTCTCTTCATTAGCATAGCTGTATTTTAACATGGTAGGTCGGGGTTCCCCAAGAACACTAAAATGGAAACATCTATCATTTTTGCTGTATTATGCTAATTAAGGCACATCATTCACGCAGCTCTATGTAAGGCTACAAATAATTGGAATTGTGGATCTTTGGAAACTATTTTGGGAACTAGCTACCATACTTTTCTTTTGGCTCCAATAGGCCTGGATCACTTCAGTGTTGCTTTGAGTTGAACTCCTCTTAGTCCCATTTTATACTTGTGTGAATGTTCATCAGGCACTGTGGTTTGGGTCCCCCACACTTACACATACTCTTCTGGGGGACTCTGACCTGTGACAGCAGTCATCTCTGTGGTATAAATAGAAGCATTCAAAGGCAGTTCTCTCAGTCCTAGCTGAGCAGTTCCGACTATGAATGTGTATCATCTCTCTGTGCTAGAGCTTGGGGAGACCCTGATGGTAGGTGTTTAGCTTGTGACACTGTAGACTGTCCACCTCCAGGAGTATCACTGACTTGGATATCTGGTGATACAGGTTTTTTTTCTAATCAGGAACCCTGTAGATGTTCGAGTCTCTGAGGTCTGTACAGGATTGGTCTTCTCCCACACAGGGCTGCCTCTCTTTCTTTATGGAATATCTTAGATTTATTTTCTGTTGCCAGATTCTCTGTGAAAGGTGATGAGCCTAAACTTACCTTCCCAGATGTGCTACTTCTTCATGATTAACTAAATCAAGTATTAGACCATGAATGCTGCTAGGCGGTTGTAATGGACAGCCCACACAGACTCCATACTGTAGGTACAATCGCTAGTTTATCCTAGACTACAGCCAGGGTTGGTTTTGTGTACATGCCATCTGTGCAGTTGCTTGGAGCTCTGTGCTTAGAAGGGCCCTGAACTTGGTTTGTTTTGCTGTTGGTGTCTTGAAATTCTTACTAATTTTAGAGCAAAGTCCTCTTATTTTCATTTTGCAGTGAGCAGCATAAATTATGTAGCCTGTACTGACTGCAACAATGGTAACCATTAAGTTATCTTTCTGATTCTTAAGAATTCATAATTAACTACTTGATGCAGACCTGGGAATAGACGAAATCAAAGCCTGACCTAGAAGGGAAGAGTCCACTACTGGGATCCACCTCAGCCTAGCTATTGCACTAGAACATCAGAGAGGGAAATAGCCAGGCTGGTAGGCTTTGCCTCCAGAGTAATGGGATGAGTGGGTAGAAAGGACATGAAGAAAATCTGACTGTTATATATTATTTCTGGTGCCAATATATAATTTCAGGCCTTCAGTCCCCTCTTGGTGAAAGGCCAGGTGTTCTACACTTAATACTTTTCCTGCATTTTCTCCTGTACATCCCTAGCCATTAGCACTGGCTGAACAGGTGCCAGTCTATTAGAGGAGCTAACAGTGCCAATAGACCTTTTGCCTCAACAGCTTAGTCACCAAATGCCCTAGTGCACAGCTCATTTTCCTCTGCACATTTTCTTCTGCATTCTCTGAGAGGAAGTCAAACTTTCCTAGAGTCAGGAGTCTCCTACTTACTTCTTCCCTTGCTCGTTTACCACTTCCAATTTAAACTACAAGGCCCTTTTTGTCAGCCCTGCTAATCACACCCAATTGATTATGCCAGGTCAAGATCTATGTTTGAAGATTGTTAAAAGGGACCACTGGACTCAGCTTATATGGCTTTCATTTTTGTTTACTTCCAAATAGCAAAGAATTCCTACCAATGCTACATGAGATAAGAAGGCAGAGGAGTGGATGCTGTTCTTCAGGTCCTCTCTAGTTCCTCCAGATGCTGAGTTTTGATCATAAAAATTCCTGTTCAAAATGAAAAAACCACCCATTGGAAGAACAAGGAAAAAGTATGATTGTAAACTTGGACTTAACGTCTACCTCCTTCTATGAGGGGAATTCATTCTGCACCATCTTACACCATTGTTACATGCTCTGTGTTCCATTTTGTTTACATCAGTAGGGCCTCTGGCAGACTTGGCTATGGTCTGCCATATAAAACTGCTCCTTTCAACGTGCATTTTCTCTTTAAGTGATCTCATTAGTCAATATGGTTGTGACCCTGAGAGATAAATGAAAATATTATGTTTTGAAAATATTTAGTTTTGAGGCTGGGTGCAGTGGCTCATGCCTGTAGCACTTTGGGAGGCCAAAGCAGGCAGATCAGAATGTCAAGAGATCCAGACCATCCTGGCCAACATGGTGAAACCCTGTCTCTACTAAAAATACAAAAACTAGCTGGGCATGGTGGTGTCCTTCTGTAATCCCAGCTACTTGGGAGGCTGAGACAGGAGAATCGCTTGAACCCGGGAAGTGGAGGTTGCAGGAGAATTGCTTGAACTCTGGGAGGCAGATCTGAGATTGTGCCACTGCACTCCAGCCTGGTGACAGAGTGAGACTGTGTCTTAAAAAAGAAAAAAAAAACAATTGAGTTTTCTTTATCTGAAAACAAGGGCAATAGATAGTAGCTTCAGGAGTTCTTTCTATAATAAAACAAAAAGTATGCATATAGGTATGGCTTTTTAAATGAAAAGAGATAGATATATGTTTATATTGAAATAAAATCAGGAAAAATTATAGTTTGACAGGTGGTAATCGATTTTTTTTCTATTATCCTCCATAGCCATGAATTGTAGTAAACATAACCTTGGCAATTGTAGGGTATAGTTGGAGGCTTTGGATGAATAGAGTATCATCAATTTATACTTAATAGTACCAATACAATATTCATTTTTTCCCCAAGTATTTATTTGCTTTCCTTTACTTGTATTTTGACTACTCAAATAGATAATTTAAATTTCTTGATGAAATTGGAAATATCATTTCAGAAAACTGTTGTATCAAATAATACACAACCAGGAATCAGTATGAAAAAGGATTTTTGTTCATCACTATTTCTTACAAATAAAATAACAAATAAGATTATTAAATTGAAATCTTGACACAGTTCTTTACATATCCATGGATATTTTATTTAAAACATCTTTTTCAGACATCTTAAAATTATTTTTATGAGTTTATGATCACACACGGGATGAATTTTGAGATTCAGAAATACCTTTTACTTAACATACTTTGTTTTTTAAAACCCTGTTCTAGGTCTACTTTCAGGTTTTTCCCTCGTTAAGATTCAAATGTTGGTACTTAAAACAATGCTAGCAATTACAACAGACCCAACCACAGACAATATCAGGGTAGAAATATTAACTCCAGAATGATGAGTTTTATCAGGAACAGAAGTAGTATAATTGTTGTCAGGAGTAGGAGTAGTATAATTTTCGTCAGGATTTTCTTGAGGGATAAACAAAGCTACTTGTGCAATATTGGAGACTTTTGATGTCAAATTGCTTTTATCTATACTTTTAATGGCAATAAATATGTGGGTTGCATTTTCTTCTGAGATATTTCCTGGTTTAAATGCAAAGATTTCCTTGGAGTTGGCCTCCTGTGGTGCCAGATCAGTAGTATTTACTTGAAGAGCATCATCAAAACTGTCCCTTAGATCAAGGATACTTCCACTTATTCTTATGATATATTGTTGAACTAAGAAAAAAAGTTACAAGTAGTTTAGAGACTGGAGTACAGCATATTTGTTTCTTTTTATTTATTCTAAAAAATGTCTAGTTATGCAAAGCGTATACTCATATCAAAAGCCTTACTCATTTTTTAATAAAAGCTGAATTCTGATCTTAAGCTCTGCAAACTTCTACCTTCTCTGTATAAAAAGTAGGACCATGTTAAAATGTGTCACTTGATTGATTGAAAAATATCAGATTATAAAATTAATACTTTGCTAAGCTATCAATTTAAAACCATTCTCCCCTAACCCACTCTTACACCCTTGTTTTTGCAATCAGCACTTTTCACTTAGGTCAAAATCACATGACACTGCGTCCTTACCTTTTCCAACATCAAAATCATCTCCCGGTGCTGTCCATGTAAGAACAATCTCATCCTCATGAGTTGTGGCATCAAGGTCTGTGATTTGACTTGGTGGATACAGGTCAGGCAAGGGAAGGCTTGGGACTTGTGATACCACAAATGCACCTCCGGACGCTGTTCGGCTGAAATTCTCCAAGGTGGCCTGAGTATCCTCATTATTTTCAGGTCTTGATGGGTTTGCTTCAATTTCCCCTGCATTACACATTTCCTGGTTTATGATGGGCAAAACTGCTGGTATTTTTTAAAATTCAATGAATCACCTTCTCCACCCCCACTTGTCTTTTCCTTTTTAAAAATATATACAGTCACATTTTTACTAAGTTTTGTGACAATCATAAGCATCCAGTTGGTGAGAGAATCTTTGCTAGGACATTGTAGGACAGAATTAGATAATAAATTGCTTTAGAATTAAGGCTACACTGGATGAGAGTAATATTATATAATTCAATATGTGCCTTTTTAAAAAAAGGAATTGCTTTACCTTTTGAATTATCTGCTCTCTGGGAATATACCTGGAAAAATCATTGCCAGTTCTCCCTCCACCCACTTGTGCTAGGACCCTCCCTCCATGCTGCAAGTGCTAAGGAATAATTCTTCTGATTGTATTCCAATTGCTAGTAGAAAGCCCCTAAAAGTGATAAGGGGCTAGATAACAAAAAGCTAGCAAAGAATGCATTCTTAATTCTTACATCACTTTACTGTACAGATTTTTTTCTTTTTGACTTATTAAAATTTTTGACTTATTAAAATTTCTTTTTGACTTATTAAAATTCCAAATAAATGTTTACTCTTATAGCATACATAATCTGAAGGATAAATTCTGCACTGGCTTGTGCATAAACTCATAAATTGGCCTGTTTCCTTCATCTTGAGCTGAAAATTGGGCATATTATTGCTGATATGTATAAGATGTTCCAAACTAACATAATAACAACTGACGTTTTGCAGGAAAATGGATGGAGCTGGAGGCCATTATCCTCAGCAAACTAATGCAGGAACAGAAAACCAAAACACTGCATATTCTCATTTATAAGTGGAAGCTAGATGATGAGAATTCATAGACACAAAGCGGGTAACAACAGACACTGGGGCCTACTTGAGGGTAGAGGTGGGGGAGGAGGGAGAGGAGCAGAAAAAATAACTATTGGGTACTAGGTTTAGTACCTGGGTGATGAAATAATCTGTACAACAAACCCCCATGACACAAATTTACCTGTATAACCAACCTGCACATGTACCCCCAAACCTAAATTGAAAGATTAAAAAATAATAACTGACTTTTTTGAGTGCTTGAGTGCTTACTAGGTGCCAGACATTGTACCAAAGCTTAGATTAATTTAGAGGCAAATCCTAGTCTGACTGAGAACTTTATTCCATGAGGAATAACGTTTATTCCACCAGGGAAACAGGTTGAAGCCTTCATTATATCAAATCACAATATTTTTCAAACTATCACTGGATTATAAATATCACGAATACTCACCGTTTACTACCCAGCCTGGTATGTATGCAGCTCTATTCAGTGGATGCCGTAAGCTTAGCCTGGCAGTGTTTGTTCCTCCATGAGCCCGTACTTTTAAGCTGTATCTGCCATTTTCTGTATATGCTGTAAAATATCTGGAGTAGACCCCATCATTCTTGAAAGAATCAGCGCCTTGTTATAGAAATGAAGGAATAAAGCATTGTAAAGAGAAATGTATGCATTTTCTAAGACACACAATTGGCCTCTATAAGCATATTCTCTAGATTAGGCTCAATATTTTGAGATTGATCCTTTGGAAAATATTTCCATTATATTCTGCCAAAACAATAAATTGTTGATTTAATAACTTTGAGCTATTTTGATATCTGTTATATCTATATAACACACATACACACATTGACATTTATGTGTGCATAATAAATGCCTAAATACTTAATAAATGCATAATAAATGCCTAAATAAGGACACCTTTGTGTCCTTATTAATTCTATACAGAATATTACACATAGTACTCTTACAATTTCTCCACCACTTGGTTTGCTTTCAGCTTGCTTTCTCTAAACACATTAATTATGTAATCTCTCTGTTTAAATCAAAAGGGTCTCTACTAAGGAAAAATCCTATCTTTGTGTAGGATTTAATTCTCATAACAGTCAACTAAAATTACTAAATTTGGGTATTTTTAGAGATACAAATTTCCCAGACTTCCTAGGGAAAGGTCCCCGCATTCTGTGTTCTTATAAGCCCTCCAGATGACTCCTTTGCACACTGAAGTTTGTCTGCAGACTAAAGACATTTGAAGACTAAAGAATGTCTGCTCTATGTCATTGTTAATCACCAATATCATCTCAGGTAAAGGCATTCCAAATTAGCAAATTTCCCCAATTAGCTAAATGGTCATCGTGCAAAATGTTGAGAAGGGAAACGTGGTGCATTTAAGTTTTAATGTAGTATAGATTTGCACAAAGGAGAAAAACAGGCAAGGGATGGTTATGGAAATATTGGTATATCTGAAGAAGACATTGAGGTACACAAAAGAACAATTTCACCTTCTCACTTTTTCTAGGGGCAGCTCTAGTTGAAGATATGATTATAAAATGATTGAATAAGTTACATTCAAGATATGATTATAAAATAATTGAATAAGTGAAATATACTGATAGAAAACTCAGGTGCCTATCAATACAGTTATTTCCTTGCTCATAAACCTCTTAACAGAAGGTTCCGTTCCTGGAACAATACAGAATCTAGGGAGAGGGTTTTAGGCATCACCCATATGTACAGACCAGGGATACACAGTATGGTCAACACTGTATCTTGATTCCTACCGGCCAGACCTGGTATCTGATGCCCAAGTGATGAATCCTCCTCTCCTGTGGCAGTGCTAGCTGCCCTGGGCCCCAGTTCTCAGGACTATGTTTACACTTCGCTCCAGCTGTTTAGAATTACTCCTGCTTTCTTTCCCTGCCAGGGACCCAAGTTCTATCACTTAATCACATCTAGTTTGCTTGTGTTTCACCCTCTCTAGCCAGGATTTCTTGATGCTGTCCTCAGCCTCCTAAATGAGACCTTCCTAACTGGTGACAGATGTTGGCCACCTGGATGACAAACAATAATAATGACAAAAAATGACATGTATGGCCAAGCATGGTGGCTTACTCTTGTAATCCCAGCACTTTGGGAGGCTGGGGTGGGAGGTTGGCTTAAGCCCAGGAGTTTGAGAACAGCTGGGCAATATAGTGAGATCTTTTCTCTTCTGTAGACCTTTTCTCTACAAAAAATTTAAAAAATCAGCTGAATATGGTGGCACACACCTGTATCCCAGCTACTTGGGATGCTGCGGTGGGAGGATTGCTTGAGCCTGGGAGGCAGAGGGTGCAGTGAGCTGAGATGGCGCTAATGAACTCCATCCAGCCTGTGTGACAGAGTGAGACCTTGTCTCAAAAAACAAAAAACAAACAAACTCGAAAACCAAAAATTTTAAAATTTTTACTTATTGATTTATTTTTTGGGTATTTTTGTTTTTGTTGAGATGCAGTCTCTCTCTGTCGCCCAGGCTGGAATGTGGTGGTATGATCTTGGCTCACTGCAATCTCCACCTCTTCGGTTCAAGCAATCCTGCGGCCTCAGCCTCCCAAGTAGCTGGGATTACAAGTGTATGCCACCACACCTGGCTAATTTTTTGTATTTCTAGTAGAAATAGGTTTTAACCATGTTTTCCAGGCTAGTCTTGAACTCCTGATCTCAACTAATCTGCCCACCTAGGCCTCTCAAAGTACTAGGATTACATACGTGAACCACTGTACCCAGCCCAAAGACTTTGATTGAGTGCTTACCACATGCAAGACATTTGCTAAGCACTCTGTAGATTTTACCTAGATCAAATTTTCTGACAGTCCTGCTATTCCTCCTTAATCTGCATCAATTCTGTTGCCTGTCTTACTGCCCCACAATGCCATAGGGACTCATGACATGTTGAGTTAGGAAAATATTGGCTTACTCATAAAAACCTGTGAATTACCTGCACCATTATCCAAAAGTTCCAAAACTTCTGTATTTCCACTCTGTGATTCAATGAAAGCAGTCACATTGGCTCCAAGAACAGGTACATATCCTTGTAGAATTTCTGCATAAACAATCATTGGGCTGGGGAAACTGTTTATGTCCTTATTCATTTTAGCATTCACTGTGATTGGAGGCACAGAAGAATTTGCTGCTCGAGAAGTTACTGTAATAGTTAATGTTTCTGGGTTTGCTTTGGCTTGAATATTATATGCCCAAGTGCCCACCTAGAAATGTCAACAGAAATATAGTAAGTATCCAAAGTCAAGCTACTTTCTGTGTTTCCATTATGTAATTCTAAAATAAATTATGTAAGTGGAGAGTAGAATAAAGAAGTTTTTAAGGATGTTGAGGCTAGATGGGTAAGAGTTGAGGCAGTTCAGACAGGGCATGCCAACTGGTATCATTCATGATGTGTACACCTTGCTACATCTCAATTGGAAAAAATAAGTTTTAGAAGGTTTGCCTTGGTTTTGGCCTTTGAGTCCACAGATTCATCAGTCCTGGTAGGGCTAATAAGGAAGGACCCTGTAGCTCTTTACCCACCAAGTTGTATAGACTTTTCCTATATTTCCTTCTTAAAGTTCTTTTTAGACTATCTTGACTACCTTTTCTTCTTCTTTTTTTGAGACAGAGTCCTTGGTCTGTTGCCCAGGCTGGAGTGCAGTGGCATGATCTCGGCTCACTGCAACCTCCATCTCCTGGGTACAAGCAATTCTCTGCCTCAGCCTCCCAAGTAGCTGAGATTGCAGGCACCTGCCACTGTGACTGGCTAATTTTTTATTTTTGGTAGAGATGGGGTTTCACTATGTTGGCCAGTCTTGTCTTGACCTCCTGACCTCGTGATTCACCTGCCTTGGCCTCCCAAAGTACTGGGATTATAGACGTGAACCACAGCTCCTGGCCTCTTCCTTGTTCTTGATTCATAAGTTCTTTTTCCTTTTTCCGGCCATCATAATTTTAAGGACACAGGCATAGAAAGTACATACTGCTTTATCTTAGTTTTAAAGTTTATACAATCTTTGGTACTCACATTTATGACATTAAACAATTCATGTTCGGCTTTTAAAAAATGTTGTCAGGAAGTCTAAAAGCTGATTGCTTACCTTTGCAATTCCTGGAATAGTGAGATAGGCCATTTTGGAAACTGCATCCACTATGAAATTTCCCATTGTTGTTCCACTGGGATCCCAGAGAAAAATACTGGGAGGCAGTCTGTCCCATGTGATGAGAAAGAATGTTTCCTTTCCCACTGTGCTATCAATTATGACAGTGTCGTTCATCCAGGCATTACTGCTCAGTGTTAATCCCTTACTTTCAAGCTGTTTAAATAGATTTCAAAATTAATGACTTCAGAAGACAGTAATTTTGTTTGTTTTCAAGACGGTTCTTAATTTCTGGCCTGAGAACAAGCTTATAAATGGCAAAGCACCTTAGACTTTTGATCTCTCTGCAAGCTGATTATGATATGACAGTTATCAATTAAAAAGTGAGAAAGTAAAAGACTTAGAGCAGAAGCATGGGTTTTACAGTTGTGAATATGACCTTATTGTTTTTTTCAGGTTGTCTTGGCAAGCATTCATGGATATTTTCCTGATGTGAAATTTTGAAATAATTTTTTCACACAGATAGAGGGAGTAGCACTGGACTGATAGTTAAAGGTTGGACTCCTGAAAGAGAGGAAATTGAAAATAGAACCTTCCTCTGAGAGGAACTTTAGAGAAAATTTTTCAACTTTTTGTTGATAGCTCTTAGTCCAGGAGAGCCAACCATGTTTCTTTAGTTACTTATTTTTTAAACTGACAAATATGCATATATTATGGAATGGCTAAATCAAGTGGATTAACATATGCATTGCCTCACATACTAATTATTATCTTTTTGTGTGATAAGAACGCATAAAAATCCACTTAATGATTTTCAAGTATACAATACATTGTTGTTAACTACAGTTGCTACATTTTATAACAGGTTCCTTGGTGTTTCTACCATTCGCTTACAATAAACAGAACACAAACTAGTATCTTCAGAATCAGTTCTCTCTCCTTACTTGTCAATTTCAGTCACTATAATCATCATTTTCTCAGTCAACGAGTGTGGCCACCTCAGAAATGACCTTTATTATAACTCAGTTTGTTCTCTACACACTACCAGGCTAGCTCTCACACCAGTTTTAACTTGTTTGCAGGGTATATCTGCGGACCAGATGTCCAAACCAATCTGCACATACTCTAAGCTCACATCCTGTAACTTCTGTTCTTTTCAGTGTTGAGAAACAGAGGAAAATAGGTTTGTTTTGGGATCATGGCAAATTTTAATATAGGCCATGAGCTGATGAGCTGGAAAACACATGACAGAAATCTTGGCATAAAGTGACATGACATAGACTTATAGGAATGAAAAGAAGAGAAACATTTTCGTGAAACATATTTTGAGGGAAACAGGCTATGTTCACATGGGACATGAAGAAGGAAGAATCAAAGTTTACCCAAAGTTTTTGAATCTAAGTAATAGGAAATGGTGGTGCTATCAAGATCCAAATGAGCAAAAGCGTTAAGTTCGGAAGAGAGGTGAATAAAACAAAAAGCCAGTGGAAAAAAGTGGTTAAGGAGGTAACAGAGGACCTATATTTGTAGATATACAAGGTATTCACCCCTTCTTTCTCCTGCTTAATTTATTTCCAAGATACACCTCTTCCATTTCCCAACCAGGTTCTTGAGTTCATGTGTCTAAATTTACTTCATAGAAATTAAGCATGGGGAAAGCTTGGAAGCCTAAACTTTTAAAATGCATTCATTGAAAAATGGGTGCTTTATTTTGGAAAAGGTCCATTTTTGGTGAAAAATTTGACATTATTAGGTTGTAATATCATTTCTTAACCAAAGAAAAAGTTTATATTTTAATTAAAAATTTACTTTGAGAAAAATATGGAACTCAAAACTTATAACTAACAAATTGTTTTTTCTTTGTTATGGCAAAAGTGAACATGAAAACCAAAGGAATGGGAACTCTGACCTGAAGGGACTTCTGGGAGATATCGGCATTTCCTGATGTAAGGGCCCCAAAAGCATCAATTAGGCCATTGTTCTCGGCTTCATCTGAAGCATAAAAATCACTTCCTCCTAAAATGTAAATGCATTAATTAGACTGCTTTCTAGAAAATAAGTACATATATTTTAGTGATTATTAAGGTCATAGTTAAAACAAAAATCATAGTTTCAGTGTGTGTTATTAAAGTAGACCAAAGGCACGTAGTTGTGCAGATTAAATCTGAAATGCGAATTTTAAAATGTCAGAACTAGGGAATGAAAGCTACCATAACGCCTCATTATTAAAATCTTAGGTAGCTAAAATGCATGATAATTATAGTATATGAAAGATGTTACAATTCCAGGTATTAAAGCTGACAAACTTTACACAGCCCTTTTAGAGAATCTTTTATTTCCAACAAAGTTGACTTTCAGATATTTCAGTCAGTGTAGATTTGTGAAATCTTTTGTTAAAAAATTTGTTAATCTTTTATTTTAGTTTTAACAAAATTGACTTTCAGACGTTTCAGCCAGCATAGATTAAAATTGGAAAATTAGAAAGATGAAAGAGCTGCTATATTTAGGTATCATTACAATAACTGGCAATGAGCAGATAGAAAAATGGAAAGCCAGAGAGATAAATCCAAAAAAGTACTACTTTTAAGGTGCTACTTGGAATAGAAATATATTTTACAATGGCCATGAAAGCACTTTAAAATGATGTGATTTTGTATAAGTGTTAAAAAGCAAGCATATATTTAGTACCATTAGAAGCCAATTCAACATAATTTGTATCATGTCATAAATTATGTATTCTCTACTATGTTTATGAAGGTATTAGAAACACGTAATCCATTTTCATCACATGTCTGTGTGTCTAAAATAACAGCTACCATAGTTAATGTTTATATAAAAACTTCATTGTTATATAGATCTTTTCAGCCTGAGCTTCTGTTAATCACATACACCCACCCCACAGCTTACGATATGGTCTCATGGATTTTCACCATTCCCACCACATGCCTTGCATTGTCACCCCAACATGATGTTTTTTGCTCATGACCTGATCATCTTTTCTTACGATTTTTTCTACCCAGAGAAATTCAACACCTTGTTCAAAGCCCAGCTCAGAATTTAGCTAGTTTCTCATGCTTCCTTTCCCTGGCTGTATACAACTCTAGTAAATTTAATGGCTTCCTCTGCTCACATAGAACTTTATTCTTATATATTCCTCTGTTACGAAGAATATTATCTGATTATGTTATTTCATTAACAGTTTTATTTTTACTCCAAGTGCTGTGAGAACAGATTGGGTCTGGTCTCCAGCTTCAGTGCCTCCAGGGCAGAAACTCAAGAGAAATTGTTGAACTCTCAGCCTTTACATTTATGCATTGCTATTGAAGGCCTGGAATAAATGAACCATGTTTTACCTGTTATATTGCTCATCTGTATTACTGCTTCATCAGCATCTCTTCCCAAAGCGATAAAATGAACAATAGCCCCACTTTGTTTTACTTCATTAATACAAGAACTTGCAGTGTTATCCTCCCCATCAGTCAGCAACACTATTTCAGATCCATCGAGTTGGGAGTATAGCTCTCCAATCACCTGTAAATGTAATTCAGAGCATAGTTACCAACAGGTATTCCGAGATCAAATAGACCAACGGAAAATGAGAAAAAAATTACAGAGAAAATAAACACAAGTTACGTAGAATAGAAGAGATGGCCTCTATTTTAAAATAAGAATTTTCAAGCAACAATTTTTTGGGGAAGTTAAACATGAATTTCTTTTAAACTCCAAGAAGCAGGGAATATTTATTTAAATGAATTAGGTGGGACCAGACTTTGGAAAATCCTGTCTAGATTAAATGATGATAACATCTCAACCTGGGAAACTCAGGTCAATCAGATACCGAAGGTATAATCACAGTATATGACATTAAACAGTGTTCTGTTTTCTTTGACTGGACTACCCTCTGACAGATAAGCCTTCAGTTTATAAAGTCTGTTGTACTTACAGCTAGATGCCTTAAGAATCCACTTCAACATTTTCAAAGTCAGTGATTACAAATTAATAAACCCTCACTATGCTTACAAAGAAAGAATATGGAAAGTTCTAAACATGTGGTTAAGGACCTTGTTATGCAACTTTCATTTACTTCTAATAATAACTGGCACAGAACTAAGCATATTGGTGATGCTCAAATAATACATGAAAATTATATTTGTAGCTTGGATCCTTTTCCTAAGTGCCAAACAGTTTGAAACAAAGTTTTGAATCTAGGTGCCTGTAAAAGAGGATAAAGAGAGCTTAGCCCAGGATGACAACTATATTTCATTTTCTTTGACACTTTTAATTGGTAGTGGCATCTTGGAGCACCATTTTGAGACACTGAGTCCAGGCCAAGAGGCAACAAATGACAGATTATCAGTGGCTTTCTTTGGCATGGAGTGGAGGTGTTTGTGGAGATGTGCAGAAGAGGGTTTGGAATGTAGAAATCCCTAAGAAAGTTGGATCAGGGAATAAATTGACTACTCTTATGACAATTTTTGCATGTTTGAGGCAAAGAATGACTAATACATATATTGCAATATATGGGAAATATTCTCTGACATGCACTGAAACCAAACAAAAAGATAGGAAAATGCTTTTATACATTTAGGGCATTTGTAGCATCTCCATCATACTTCTGCCATGCATTTAAGTACAAAATGAAGATCCAAAGATGAAGCAGAGTTCTCTCTTTCATCTCTCCTTTTCTTGCATGTGTTTATTGAGCAAGCACTTCCAATGTGTCAGTCACTGTGCTGGGGATTCAGTAGAAACTACATCCCTATATTAACAAATAATTGGGTTCAATTTAACAGTGTTTATGGAGCTTTGTGACAGAGACTGAGGAGATCTACAGATGAGCAACAAAGACAAAACTAATATGTATTTACCACCACAGAATATTCTATAGTTCAAGAGAAATAACAATGTAGTGTTAACAGTTTACTGAATACTTGCTATGTGTTAACTGTGTTTTATGCATTGTATAATTTAATCCAAATCCAAGCTCCCAAAGTGTCTTCCTATTACCACTCTTACTGCCTACAATTTGTTTTATTCAGGGCAATTGGAATCATCTTCCTGGGACATAAATTGATTATCAAATTCTGACACTTTAAACCATTCAGGAGCTTTCTGTTGTTCTTGAAACAAAATACAAGCCTCATATTTTTTGAAGTTTTGAAAGATCTAGTCATTGTCTACTTCTCCAACCACATTTCATACCCCCTCATTTGCCAAACTCCAGTGCCACTAGCTTCTATCATTTCTTAGAATAATCTAGTTTTTTCTTACCTTTTTCCTAAGGCACTTTTGCACTTTCCTTTCTAACTGAACAACTGGCTGCTTCTCATCCTTCAAATCAGAGCTTAAATGTTACTTTTTAGAGAAGGCCTCATTGGCCTCTCTAACCAAAGTAATTCTCCTTTCCCTGTTATTCTGTCACATCTCCCCTGTTTGGTTTATTCACAACACTATATGATCTGCAGTTCTTGTTTTTATCTGCCTATTTATTATCTGTTCCCTACTTATATAAATGTACCACAAGAGTGAAAAAACTTTGCTTGGTGAGTAAATTAAAACATGTTTGTATTTTGAATGAATTAAAACATGAGCAACCCCATGTGCTAGCTTTAATTATCCTATTTTACTGATAAGGTAATTGAAGACTAGAGAGGATAAGAATCATGTTTAGGGTCACAAAGCTAATAAGTGACAATTGTGATTTGAATGCAGGACTTCATGTTACAAACCTACACTAAAATGTCATGTAATTCATGGAAGAGAGAGATTCAATTGGGTCGGGAGTAAAGGGAAGCTACATGAAGGAGAAAGGATTTTGAAGGATTGGTAGAATTTTAACATGCAGAGACAGGTGTTGGGGTGGGGGAAGGAAGCATTTTAAATAGAGGAATTTTCATGTGCAAAGGTTTGGAGGCTGTTAGTACACAGTGGACTTGGAGAACAACGTGTGTAGTAAGTTGGTTGGTGGATAAAACAAAGAGGGGAGAATTGAGAAATAAGGCAGGAAAGATACCTGAGGGCAATTTTACTGCATTGGGGAGACTTTTTAGTAATGTTAGATTGAGAAATTGAGACAATTTTGTAGACTGTGAAGAGACAGTGAAGATTTCTTAACAGTAAAATGACATAATTGATATTAGTTGTGGGCTCAAGATGACCATTTGGCTAAAAAAGAATGTTCATGATAATTATATATATATTTAACTAATTATTATAAATAATTATATACTTATGATAAATTATATATTTATTACATATAATATTTGAACTACATATTTACTATATACTATAGTAAATATTGTTCTAAGTATGTAAATGTATCATTTCACATAATCTTTATTTCTATGAGGTAGGCATTCCTATTTCTTACATTGTATAGATAAGGCACTGAGAGTCCAAAGAGACTGAAATGTTAGCCTAAGATTACATAGTAAGTAGCAAATCCAGTACTCTGATGTCAAAGTTTATGCTCTAACTCATATGTCTTACCCTAAATATGACTCACAGTCTTGCTACATCTGCTTTAAGAGGTACAATAAATAGTTTGCCCTAGCTGAATGTTACAGAAGCTCAAATGAGAACTAGCTTAAAGTAGAATCATACTATGTCATCTGTGTCACTGCCCCAAAATTGATGGCTTTTGCATCTAAGCACACTTATTTAACTAACATTTATCAAGCACTGACTGCTGCATGGTAACAAGACAGCAAAGTCCCTGACTTCCTTGGGCTTGTAAGTGAGTGGCAAATTTATAGTCGCTTATTCACCCATGGGTTGTTCATTGACTCATTGATCCATTAAAACATCAAGAGAATTTTTTCCTATATGCTTTGTCCTGTGCTTCGTAGGATTACTTATATTAAAATTAGGCAGCAAGCATGTGCAGCAGCACTTAATGTGAAAATCTCCTGAAAAGAAACAAAAAACAAAATATATTTGCAGTAAGATTTTCACCTGAAATGCAAATGTAATTCCAGAGCAGATGGAAGTTCCTCCCTGAGCAATTGTAGGTAACTTTTCCAAGAGTGTATTTCTTTCATTGCTGCTTATTATTTGGATTAGCTTATTTTTAATAGTGGCAGTACTATCAAAGTGAACCATCCCCACCCAGGATCCATTTTCAACAGTCTGCAGCAGGAATTGTTTTGCTGCTTGATTCATTCGATTCAGGCGGTTAGAACTCTAGATCAAAAAGACAAGAAAAACAAACAAGTGATTTTTGACTGGAAAATAATAGAAGATCACATAAAACGAATGAACAGAATTTATTGATAAGATTTTCTGTGAACAGTAGTCCATGTTGTTAAAGAATTGGTAAAATTAAAAAAAGGTGGTTTGTATTATTGGACACATTTTGCATAGTAAGGACCACAGGCTTTTATTTACAGCTGATTCTTAACTGCTAAGTACCCAAGTTAGAGGTGGAAGCTAGGATGGGGATTGAGTTGAAATTGGGGTGAGGATACACATTTTATAGACTCTCTAATTACTCCTGGGAGCTTCTGTGCCTTTTGTCTTCAGATAAAACCATACTCCCAATCCTGTAAATCAAATCAGACGACTGTAGACTCCAACCAGAGATTGGAATCACTCCATCCACTGGAAAGTAGGCTGCTCAAAAGGTAAAACTTAACCCAAGCTTCACTTTAAATTGAGAGAGGCCAAGGCCCTATCTTCCCACTTTCTCTTTCTGTTCTAACCTCTCACTGCCTGCTTTCCACCAATGGGTTTATTGGAATTGGCTCTTTGGTAACCCTCAGGACCCAGCCCTCTTTCAGAGGTGATTGTCTAGGGTGTAAGCTTCTTCGCTTGTTTGTGTTCTCCAGTCCTTATCACCATATTGATCTGTGTTACTCCCCACCAACTTATACCTACATTTCCTTCTGAACTCCCTGAACCAAACGACAATGAAAAACTTCTCCTGTATCTTCATTTTACATGCTCCCTCCACTACCTGCATTATAGTGGCTCTATTCCTTCAGCTTTCTCATTTCTGTCCTTTTTAATACCTCCCCCTATTTGCTGAAGACCTTATTCCTGTTCTTCAGCATGTATTGTTCTGCCTTAAATGTGCCATTTTTCTGGTTTCTTATCACATTGCAGTCACTTGTTTGCCATCCATTCATTTCAACAATTATTTATTGATCACCCATATGTGATTAACTTTATTCTAGGCAATGGGAATAAAAAGATGAATAAAACATGGTTCCAAATCCTAGAAGATCTCCTAGGCTAGTGGAAGAGAAATGTGTAACATAAATATAATATACAGTAATAGAGGTTTGTGCAGGACATTGCTGGGAATCAGTAGAAGGGCTTTAACTAGCCTAGAAGCCCAGTCCATTTTCTGGAGGAATCCAAGGAAGAAGTGACCCTTGGATTAGGTATTTTTAATTATATTGGCATCTTTCTTTTACTACGATATTTTGCTGCAATATCTTGAAGTCATGATCATAGGCAATGATGGTACTTTATGCCACCTTGCAATTTAAAACAATCTAGGTGTAGATAGAGTTCAGTGTGTTCTCAGATCTTCAAATATCCCACATCCCTATATCCAGAAAAAATGAACCTACCGCCATGCTTCCAGACTTATCAAGAACTAAGCACACGATTCTTTGACTGATCTTCAGCAATGAGAAGACAGGTGGAGGAGGTGGTGTCACCATGGGTGTGGTGTTTTTAAAGTCCTCAGAATTGCTGATCACCTCCCATGTACTTCTAAAATTGCACTTTATGTTTTGTAGGCTTGGAGCTTCTCGATTATGGTTTTTTTCATTACAGAATTCAACAACCTAAAAGGTTAATAAAATGAAAAAATAATTTAAATATACCATGCATTTCAAAATCAAACTACCAACCTGAAAATTTTTTAAATGTGTTCTGCAGATATATTGTTTGTTGAATGAAATATGATTTGCTGAGCATCAATATTACAATAAGGCAGATTTACCATAATAAGAATACTGATAACTGTAATAATAGATAATACTAAATAACACTAG
The DNA here is from genome assembly GCA_036589455.1 of Ateles fusciceps. NCBI lineage: Eukaryota > Metazoa > Chordata > Mammalia > Primates > Atelidae > Ateles > Ateles fusciceps. Next base: position 730,420 of record JAZHEH010001331.1, on the reverse strand, counting down.
TTCAGCACTTACTATATGTTAGCCAGTGTTCAAAGAACTCTATTTCAATATATGTAATCCTTAGGTCACCTGAACATTTGCTTTAAAAACGTGACAATATGTCATTTGATTATAAATTCTGGAAGCAATTATCAGCATACTTACAGAATCAATACTTTGCATAAACATTATGGATGCTTTTTCTGTTTGCACTTTATCAGGAAAGAATTGACAATCTTTTTCATATAGTTTTGTTGTAGAATTAACTCTGCATGTTCTAGTAAGACAGCTGCCTCCTTGACACTTATAAACTCTATTTAGACCAGAGATGCCTGTGGAACACCTGAAAATATATGGCAGTTAATCTTTGAGGCAACTTAATCATTAACGCTTATAGAAATCCTAAGTGGTTCTATTCATTATGACCTTTTTATCAAGATGTTTATTCTTCTATGTGCACCATGTACTTCCTATCCTGGCAGTAGAGTTTAAGGGTTCCAACCAAAGTAATTATCTATTTTTTAAGAAATTCGAGAGGGAAAATTTAAGTGAGGACTCCAGATAAACACAACTGTCGAGTTCTTCGCTGATATTAAAGCTTAGACATCTCTTCTGCTGGTCATTTGTTGGCAAATATGCTGTAGGGACCTGGATAAGAGACCTTGTGAGATAATTTACTCTGAGTACCACTTTAGTTTGAAGTTCTTTGTAGATTTCTTCCCAAAAAGATACTCCCAAAAGAATAGTACATGGTCTAGACACAAGTGTTTTGATTATTCAAAGAGCATTTTTATCCAAAGTCAAATGTGATTGGAAGCGAAGATTAGGTGCTGCCAAGAAAGATGGTAGAATAAAATATAGTGGAGACAGCTTAGGCGTATGTTTTATGTATGAAATTGGCCAAAGGTAGCAATGATTGCAGCAAATATGCTGCGACGTGAACATATTTTGTCTTTTCAATAGGCTTTCAGTTCAAATTCAGGAAATGGTGAATAGCTTTCCTTCAGTTATTTAGGGAGTTTCATAAATATGTCCATGCTTCTATTGCCCCCAAACTAGGTGGACATGATGAAGCTATCTATGTGGAAAATCATGATGAATACTCAGCAGCAGCAGTTAGACATCTAAGGGGAATATGATGTAAGCAAGTGCAATAAATGTAATACTCTCTAAAATATGTGCCTGAAAATTGGTGCAATGGGGCAGAGGAAGGACCTTGACTGAAATCATATACCTTTTAATTCACACATTAGCGTCAAGTCTTCAGCCCCAGCAGGACATATAATATTGATGAGGCAATAGCACTAATTTTAATTTTGAACCAATTCTTCCCAACCATTTTGTTCTTTTGACCGTATAATCAAAAGGAGAGTCTATTATTAACTATGATGCCAGATGATATTATTAAATAACATTTATAATCTCCAAGAAGTTCCTGCTTGTCTCCTTGAAGCTGCTTGATTTCTAACTCAGTCCACATTTAGCACTACTTAACCATGTTTATGTATTATTGTGTAATGTAAATAACTCTGATCTTATCCCAGCATATTGTGAATCCATTTACATAGTGCCCAACTTCAGTGCAAGTGAGTTCTGGAAGCTATGGTAGAGAGGTATAAAATACGTTAAATTGCCAGCCAAATGCTTGCTACTGAAATTATGTACGTTTTTTTTTTCTTTTTGAGTTGTAGTCTCGCTCTGTGCGAGGTGAGGCACCTCGCTTTGAAAGCTCAATTATGTATGTTTTAAATAGCTATCAACTACTTTAAGATACACTTTCTAAAAAAAAAACCAAAGCATCATTTTGTGATATATTGTCTGCACTGAGAATGATTTTGGAAGAAATCAAAGTAAGGAATGTAAGAACAAATAAATGCTTGAAGTCAGTTTAGAAAATTTAAATAGTCATGCCTTGTTGCTTCAATTTTTTTTGACTTTGCGCTGTAGAAAGGCTGATCTTCATTGTACTCATCAAACACTCCCCACCGGAGGTGAGCCCACTCATGGACAAACAGTCTGCCTGTGGGAAAGCATTTCAAATACATGATCATAATTCAAGCGACACATTTTGTATCAAAATATTTTAAGAAGCTTCTCTTTCAATTATAAAATATATTTAGATTTTGATTTTCAGTAACTACCAACATTTATATTTTGGTGTATAAGAAGCCTATTGCATTAAATTACATTATATTATGCTATATTATGTAATATATTATCTTCTTATTCCACAACATGTTAAATCAATGAAACAATAAGGGAGTATATGCTATGAGCAGAGCAGACTGGGATTTGTGTTTTGGTTCTTGGGGGTAAAAAATCTTAGATAGTACAGTGGTTTATGGCTCTCCAAATTATAACCAACATAATTAGATATACAGTACATCTGTTGTACTAAAATACCATGTGGATGCGATTAGAAAAAAATGTCTAAAAATGCTCCCTATTATGATAAAAAAAGATGGGAAACACTGTTATGGGCCAAATACAATTTGGGGGATGTTAAAATGAAGGACTTCATTTATGGTACTTAGCACATGTAAGCATTAATTATATGAAACAATTTTTAATAATTGTCTATATATTCAATGCAATACTAGGTATTAAGCAATATAAAGATGTGTGAGATTTAGTCCTTCAGGAAGTTTTGAAAGAGGGAGTTCAAATAAAATGGTTTTTAAAAAAATTTTATTGCACTTTAGGTTCTGGGGTACATGTGCTGCAGATCATGCAGGATTGTTGTATAGGTACATACATGACAATGTGGTTTGCTGCCTCCATCCGCCCATCACCTACATCTGGCATTTCTCTGCATGTTGTCCCTCCCCCAAACTCCCTGTGCCCCACTGTCCCTCCCCAATCTCCCGCAATAGACCCCAGCATGTGATGATAAAATGGTTTTTAAAAGTAAGAATTTCACAATAAATGGAAGAATAAAAGTAAATCAACAGCTTGAGATGCTGAAATAAGGAAAGTAGAACTTTTGTTTTAGTAATGTTGAGAAAAACTTCAGAGGAAACAGAGTTGGAGAAGGAGAGATTGGAAATAAAGTCTCTTTTGCTACAATATGTGTTTCTGTAGCTCAAATTACCTTACATGAATCTGAAAATAGGAGGAAAATACCATAGTATGAAGAAGTCATGTTTCTTTTTTAAGTCCTTGCTATTCAAACTGTGATGCTGGACCACATCCATCAGCATCACCTGGAAGCTTGTTAGAAATGCAGAATCTTCAGGCCACCCTTAACTTACTGAATCAGAAGCTGCATATTAACAAGGTCCCTAAGTTATTCTTCTACATATTGCACTTAAAAAACACTGGTTTCAGGTTTTCTTGGCAAATGGAACCAGGTTTGTGGGGAGCAGAATTAGAACCTTAGTAGGAAAGGAGAAAGCCCTCATATCAGCTACTGCAGTAGGAATTTGGTGAATGTTAAGAAAAATTTGAAACTCCCTATACCTGGCTCTCTTCTAGAGAGTCCCCTCAGACTTGATTCCTTCTCAAGGCAGGATTCCTTCCCTGCCTCCCATGCCCACCTTAAAAGCAGCCCTTTTGACTTAGAATTCCATTCCCGTCTACATCATTGTCTCATTTCAAGCGATTCCTGTTTTCATTTCTAATAACATTTCTCTCTTCCCCCGTCCCCCCACCACGTGTGTGTGTGTACTTTTAATATGTGCTGTGGCAGCCTCCAACCATACTGCATTGCTTGCCTGGGTGATCTAAATGATCTATTGTGATTGTTGGTGTTGGTAATGTGATTATTACAAAACTGCATAGATTTTCAGAACTCTCTTAGTAATCTTATTTATCCAAAAATTGTTTTTTAAGACATTGTTTGTAGAATGTGAGGTTTTTCTTTCACAAACACATATATCACATTATGCATCTGTGAAAAAGAAGAAATATCTGTCTAAGAAGAAGGGGTGACCTGTCAGTAATAGAATAGGGTTGAGGTGTGGGATAATGAAAAAAATCAAGAACTGATATGGGGACATGGACCCTATAAACTGGAGAAGCCTTTGCCTTCTAAGAAAGGTGCAGGTAGAGAAGGTATAGGTAGTAATGAGTTTGGAATTAGAGAGGAAGAATGTAGAGACCTCTGTTTTATCAATCGGGGCACTAATTGATGAGATTGAGAAGACTGGCTGGAGATCTTGAGAAAAATGGTTGAAGTTTTAGATCAGCTACTATAGGAATTGAAAAAGGGACTTGAGAAGAGCTAAGTAAAAATATTGTAGAGTAGCTTTGAGCACTTCATTGAGCTTGGAAAATGTGTCTTTGTAATCATATCAATTGGTTTTATAATTTTCTTCAACATTCTTGAAAACATAACAGGAGCCAAAAATAAACTAGATAGATAATTCAGAAGATTTAGTAAACTGAATGAAACATAAGAGTAAAAGTGGTAAGAGAACTGAACTATTTATACTTGTAGTTGAAATGACTGACTTTGCAGGACATGTCAAGTAGAAAGATAGTATAACTAAAAGGGCACAAAGGATTAGAGGTGCCAAGGAGAATAAACATGGTCAGGATAATAACATATGGGTAAGAGGTAAGACTGGGACATGAGGAAATGATGGAGCTTTCAAGACTGGAGAGGGGGAACTGGTCCAGGTAATGAATAGGACCAGATCTAGCTGAATATTTGGCAGAGACAAGAAAAGTGTTCAATGAACAGGAATAGAAGAGAGTGATACTGGGGTATAGGGATTCAGGAAGGTTCCCAATGAACAGTGACACATGTGTAGCGCCCTCCTTTAACAATAATTTGCATTTTTGTATGTGAAATACACTTTAGTTTGTTTTGACAAAATTATTTTAACATTTAGATTGAAATAGATGACATTGCCATTTTTATAGGTCAAAATGATCAATTACAGACAATGTCATCTGTTTCAATGAAATAAGCTGATGATATCAGCAACTTGATAGCCTAAGTGTGTTTTCTTGACCAGTAACTGGCAACATGACTCTTTCCAGCTTACTATACATCTGGCTTTCATGTAGCTTACCTGTGATTTGTTAATATCCAGCTATGGAGAACTGGAAAAATTAAAATCTAAAAAGCATGCCTTAAGAAAAACATTTATTATTGCTTTTCTCTATTTATACTTTTGTAGACACTGTACTAAGTACATTTATCTGGATTCTCTAGTTTAATGTAGAAGAAATATTTTATAAGGTAGAAACTTTTCTGTTTGCCATTTTGTAGGGAATAAGCACAGAGGCAGTAGGTCACTTGTTTAAGGTCACACACAGCTAGTAAGTAGGGGAGCCAGGATTTGATTCTAAGGACATTGACCCCATGGCTTGCACACTTAGCCTGCATAAAAAGTTGTATGCTGCAATCATTGCAAAATTGTTTTTTAACCAAAATTTCTACCTGATGGTCCATATTCATTTTGTTTTTTTCCAAGTAGAAAGTCAGGGGTGAAATGAATATGTTCGCCTTTCTCTCCACATTCGGTGAACTGCTTGGTGTATGGTTCATCTCTACCTGGGAGTGTAGGTGGTGCAACTATAACATCAGCCTGAGAATGTTGAAAAATATTGTTAAACATCAGAAATAAAAAGATAATATTCAGTTAGAAAAACTCTTAAATAATTTGTGGCAAAACTGAGGAATATCAGAAAATATAATTTTTTAAGAGAAGATTTTAACACTTACATGTTTATAGTTTTCATACTTTGGCCTTTTGTACTGAGGATTTTCCTTCCAATTCTCAGGGACTAATATAGATACATTTTTGAAAAAGAATCTTTTTTCTGTGGCTTCAAACAGGTAAGTAGAAGCTGTAGTCAACATATCCTGTCATTAAAGGCAAAAATACGTGAGGATGACAAAGTTAGAGTGAACTAAACTAGCAGGGTTTTGTGACAGGCATTTCCCAATTTAAGAGTGGACAGAAAAGCAACAGACTGATGAGCAGGGTCTCTGCCTCATTATTCTAACTCTGCTACCTGTCAACCCTAAACCATCACTTAATCCTGCATGTTGAAAGGCTCCTCAGTCTTCTGTAATCCTGCCTTAAAAGGCAAATGCTTGTGTTTGGCATTAAGATGAATTGATTAATAGGAATATGTACCCTGACTTTGGAGTCATTTACATGACTCCAATGCTAATGTTAGTATCTTCTGGGTGACAGATCTTGGTTGATTTATGCAATGCTACAAAGCTCAGTTTCTTCATCTCTTCAGTGGACTATTACTATCTATCAATATGGTTGGCATAAAGATGGAATCAATTATAAAGTACCCTACAAATAGGCAGTCTTAAAACTGTTGATATCATTACTATTTATGAGAAGTCTTACTAGAAAACAGCCTTAGTCGATGCAAGCTGAGGAGGACACTCTATAGGAATGGATCATTGAAGAAATTTCTCATTATCACAATCCTAGGAGAAGGAGCTGGGTTGGGAGCCTGTGTGGGTGGGAGGTGTGATGAAAAAAATCCCATAGTAGAAGCAAAACTTTGATCAAAGAACTATTGCTCTGCCACCAATTTGAAAATAATATCACCTCATATTCAGAACTAAGAAAAATAGTCCCTCCCAGGAGAAAGCAAACTACTTGGAAAATGTATTTCAGGATATCATCCATGAAAACTTCCCCAACCTTGCTAGAGATGCCAACAAATTCGGGAAATACAGAGAACTCCTGCAAGACTGTACACAAGAATATCATCCCAAAGACAAAATCATCAGATTTTCCAAGGCTGAAATGAAAGAAAGAATGTTAAAGGTAGCTAGAGAGGAAAGGGCAGGTCACCTACAAAGGGAACTCCATCAGGCTAACAGTGTACCTCTCAGCTGAAACGCTACAAGCCAGAAGAGACTGGGGGCTAACATGGTTTGGCTTTGTGCCCACCAAAATTTCATCTTTAATTGTAGTTCCCGTAATCCCCCACGTGTTGTGGAAGGGACCAGGTGGAGGTAATTGAATCATGGGAGTGGTTTTCCCCATCCTGTTCTCGTGATGTAAGTTCTCACGAGATCTGATGGTTTCATAAGGGGCTTCCCATTTTGCTTGGCTCTCATACTTCTCCTTCCTGCTGCCATGTAAAGAATGACATGTTTACTTTCTCTTCTGCCATTATTGTAAGTTTCCTGAGGCCCCCAGCCATGCTGAACAGTAAGTCAATTAAATCTTTTTCCTTTATAAATTACCCAGTCTCAGGCATGTCTTTATTAGCAGCATAAGAATGGACTAATACAGGGGTCTGTACTCAGCATTTTTAAAATAATCTTCAACCATGAATTTCATATCCAGCCAAACTAAGCTTCCTAAGTGAAGGAGAATTATGTTCCTTTTCAGATAAGCAAATGTCAAAGGAATTCATTACCACCAGACCTGCCTTATAAGAGATGTTGGAAGGAGCACAAAGGAAAGACTGCTACCAACTAATATTAAAACAGACTTAGACACACAGACCAGTGTCACGATAAAGCAACCACTCAAACACGTTAACATAATAACCAGCTAACAAAACAATGACAAGATCAAATCCACACATATTAATATTAACTTTCAATGTAAATGAGCTAAATGCCCACTTAAAAGATACAGAGTGGCAAGCTGAATAAAAAGGGAAAGACCCAGTGGTATGCTGTCTTCAAAAGAACCATCTCACAATGGCATAATGACACCCATAGGCTCAAAATAAAAAGATAGAGAAACCTACCAAGCAAATGTAAAACAGAAAAAAGCAGGGGTTTTCATCCTAATTTCAGACAAAACTGACTTCAAACCAACAAAGATTTTAAAAAAAGACACAGAAGGGTATTACATAATGGTAAAGAGTTCATTTCAACAAGAAGATCTAACTATTCTAAATATATATGTGTCCAACACAGGAACACCCAGATTCATAAAGCAAGTTCTTGGAGACATACAAAGAGACATAGACTCCCACTCATTAATAGTGGAAAACTTCCACATGCCATGGACAATATTAGATCATTGAGGCAGAAAATTAGCAAAGATATTTAGGACCTGCTCACCATTGGACCAAATGGATCTGATAGATCTATACAGAACCCTCCATTCCAAAACAACAGAATATACATTCTTCTCATCACCACATGGCACATACTCTAAACTCAACCACATAATTGTACATTAAACAATCCTCAGCAAATGCAAAATAACCAAAAGCATACTAAACACATTTGCAAACCACAGCACAATAAAAATGGAAGAGTCAGAAAATCGCTAAAAACCATGCAATTACATGGAAATTAAATAACATGCTCCTAAATGACTTTTTTTGGTAAATAATGAAATTAAAGCAGAAATCAAGATGTTCTTTGAAACTAATAAGAACAAACATACAACATACCAAAATCTCTGGAACACAGCTAAGGCAGTTTTAGGAGGGAATTTATAGCATGAAATACTCACATCAAAAAGTTAGAAAGATCTGAAATTAACAACCTAACATCACAACTGAAAGAATTTGAGAAGCAAGAACAAATCAACCCTAAAGCTAGCAGAAGACAATAAATAATCAAAATTAGAGCTGAACTGAAGGAAACTGAGACATAAAAATCATTCAAAAGATCAACAAATCCAGGATCTAATTTTTTGAAAATATTTATAAGGTATATATACTACCAGCTAGACTAATAAATGAGAAAAAAGAGAAGATCCAAATAAACACAGTTAGAAATAATGAAGGGAATGTTACTTCTGACTCCTCAGAAATAAAAATAACTATCAGAAGCTACTATGAACACCTCTATGCACACAAACTAGAAAACCTAGAAGAGATGGAGAAATTCCTGGACACATACATCTCCCAAGACTGAACCAGGAAGAAATAGATTTCCTGAACAGACCAATAACAAGTTCCTAAACTGAATTAGTAATAAACAGCCAACAAACCAAACCAGCCAACCAACCAAACAAACAAAGCCCAGGATCTTATGGATTCACAACCAAATTCTACATGATGTACAAAGAAGAGCTGGCACCATTCCTACCAAAACTATTCAAAAAATTTGGGGAAGGATCCTCCCCCAACTCATTCTATGAGGCCAGCATCATCCTGATACGAAAACCTGACAGAGACCCAACAAAAAATGAAAGCGTCAGGCCCACATCCTTTATGAATATTGATGTAAAAATTCTCAACAAAATACTGGCAAACTGAATCCAGCAGCACATCAAAAAGCTAATCCCCCGTGATTACTTAAGCATCATCCCCAGGGTGCAAGATTGGTTCAACATCCACAAATCAATAAATGTGATTCATCACATAAACAGAAGTAAAGACAAAAACCACATGATTATCTCCGGAGATGGAGAAAAGGTTTTCAATAAAATTCAACACCACAATAAAGTAGGTATTGAAGGAACATACCTCAAAATAATGAGAGCCATCTATGACAAACTGACAGCCAATATTATATCGAATGGGCCAAAGCAGGAAGCACTCTCTTTGAAAACTGGCACAAGACAAGGATGCTGTCTCTCACCACTCTTATTCAACTTAATACTGGAAGTCCTGGCCAGAGCAATTAGGCAAAACAAATAAATAAAGGGCATCCAAATAGGAAGAGAGAGAGAGGTTAAACTATCCCTGTTTGCATATGATGTAATTCTGTATCTAGAAAACCCCATAATCTCGGCCCAAAAGCTCCCTCAGCTGATAAATAGCTTCAGCAAAGTTTCAGGGTACAAAATCAGTGTACAAAAATCACTAGCTTTCCTATACACCAACAACAGCTAAGCTGAGAGCCAAACAAAAAGGCAATCCCATTTGTGATTGCCACAAAAAGAATAAAATATTTAGGAATACAGCTAACCAGGGAGGTGAAACATTCCTACAATGAGAGTTACAAAACACTGCTCAAAGAAATTGTGTCAGACAAGACACAAACTAATGGAAAAACATCCCATGCTCATGGATAGGAAGAATCAATGTCACTAAAATGGTCATACTGCCCAAAGCAATTTATAGATTCCATGTTATTCCTATCAAACTACTGACAACATTTTTCACAGCACTAGAGAAAAACTATTTTAAAATTCACATGGAACCAAAAAGAGCCTGAACAGCCAACACAATCCTAAGCAAAAAGAAAAAAGCTGGAGGCATCATATTACCTAACTTCAAACTATATTACAGGGATGCAGTAACCCAAAGGGCATGGTACTGGCACAAAAACAGGCAAAGACCATCAAAACAGAATAGAGAGCTCAGAAATAAGGCTGCACATATACCACCATCTGATCTTTGACAAAGTTGACAAAAACAAGCAATGGGGGAAAAGATTCCCCACTAAATAAATGGTGCTGGGATAACTGACTAGTCATACACAGAAGATTGAAACTGGATCCCTTCCTTACACCATGTATAAAAATCAACTTAAGATAGATTAAAGACTTAAACGTAAAACTGAAAACTATAAAAACTCTGGAAGACAGCCTAGGCAAAACCATCCTAGACATAGGAACAGGCAAATATTTTGTGACAAATATGCCTAAAACAATTGCAACAAAAGCATAAATTGACAGGTGAAATATAATTAAGCTTAAGAGCTTCTGCACAGCAGAAGAAACTATCAAGAGGTAAACAGACAGCATGCAGAATGGAAGAAAATATTTGCCAACAATGCATCTGACAAAGGTCTAATATCCAGCACTTAGAAGGAATGTAAACAAATTTACAAGAGAAAAACAAAAAACTGCATTAAAAAGTGGGCAAAGAACATGAACAGATTGCTATTCAAAAGATGACAGACATGTGGCCAACAAGCATATGAAAAAAAGCTCAATATCACTGATCGTTAAAGAAATGCAAAAACACACACACACACACACAAAAAAACCCCACAATGAGATATCATGTCATACCAGTTAGAATGGCTATTATTAAAAAGTAAAAAAATTAACAGATGCTGGTGAGGTTGCAGAGAAAAGGAAAAACTTACACATTGTTGGAAGACTTGTAAATTAGTTCAATCACTGTGGAAAACAGTATGGTGATTCCTCAAAGAGCTGAAAGCAGAACTACCATTCAACTCAGCAATCCCAGTACTGGGTGTATACTCAGAGGAATATAAATCATTCTACCATAAAGACACATGCACGTGAATGTTTGTTGCAGCACTATTCACAATAGCAAAGACATAGAGTCAAACTAAATGCCCACCAATAACAGATTGTATTAAAAAGTGTGGTACGGGGCCAGACGTGGTGGCTCACACCTATAATCCTAGCACCTTGGGAAGCCGAGGTGGGCAGATCACTTGAGATCAGGAGTTTGAGACCAATGTGTACAACACGGTAAAATTCCATCTCTACTAAAATACAAAAATTAGCAGGACATGGTGGTGCATACCTGTAATCCTAGCTACTCAGGGGGCTGAGGCAGGAGGATCACTTGAACCCAGGAGGCAGATGTCACTGCTGCACTCCAACCTGAGTGACAGAGGAAGACTCTGTCTCAAAAAAATAAATTGTGGTACATATACACCATGGAATACTACACAGCCATGAAAAAGAATGAGATCATGTCTTTTGCAGGAACATCAGTGGAACTGAAGGCTATTATCCTTAGCACACTAACACAGGAATAGAAAACCAAATACTGCATGTTCTCACTTATAAATGGGAAATAAATGATGAGAACCCATGAACACAAAGAAGAGAACAACAGACACTGGGGTCTACTTGAGGTTTGGGGGTGGAGGTTGGGAAGAAGGAAAGGAACAGAAAGATAACATTGGGTACTAGGCTTAATACCTGGGTGATGAAATAATCTGTATAACAAACCCGCATGAGTTTACCTATGCAACAAACCTTCACGTGTACCCCCAAACCTAAAATAAAAGCCGAAAAGAAAGAGAAAAGAAGACACTATGGGTCAAACATAGACACACAAACTTTTTATGGGAAGTAAAACTATGGCTAGTTTCCTAAGCAGAGTTGATTGTATTAAAAGGGTAAAGAAAAGAGACAAGTCATAAGCATTTTTAAAATGTTGAGTTTTTTTAAAAGCAAGTATTGAAATAAAAACATAATGAATGAATCAAACAGTGATTAGCTAAACTGAATATTTGGTACACAAACTCATTTTATTTATTTATTTTTTAAAATAATTTATTTATTTTACTTTAGGTGCATACTATATCTGGCATTTCTCCCCATGATATCCCTCCCCCACCCTCCCCACCCTCCACATCCCCCCACTGTCTCTCCCCTACCCCCCACTCAACTGTCCCCGTGTGTGATGCTCCTCTCCCTGAGTCCACATGTTCTCGTTGTTCAACACCCACCTATGAGTAAGAACATACGGTGCTTGACTTTCTGTTCTTGGGTCAGTTTGCTAGAATGATGGTTTCCAGATTCATCCAAGACCCTACAAAGGACACGAACTCATCGTTTTTTTATGGCTGTGTAGTATTCCATGGTGTATATGTACCACATTTTCTTTCTCCAGTCTATCATTGATGGGCATTTGGGTTGGTTTCAGGTCTTTGCTGTTGTACACAGGGCTGCAATGAACATACGTATGCATGTGTCTTTATAGTAGAATGATTTATAGTTCTTTGGGTATATACCCAATAGTGGGATTGCTGGGTCAAATGGAATTTCTATTTCTAGATCCTTGAGAAATCGCGACACTGTCTTCCACAATGGTTGAACTAATTTACACTCCCACCAACTGTGTAAGAGTGTTCCTATTTCTCCACATCCTCTCCAGCATCTGTTGTCTCCCGATTTTTTAATGATCACCATTCTAACTGGTGTGAGATGATATCTCAGTGTGGTTTTGATTTGCATTTCTCTAATGACCAGTGATGATGAGCATTTTTTCACATGTTTGTTGGCCTCATGTATGTCCTCTTTTGAAAAGTGTCTGTTCATATCCTTCACCCACTTTTGAATGGGGTTGTTTGTTTTTTTCTTGTATATCTGTTTTAGTTCTTTGTAGATTCTGGATATTAGCCCTTTGTCAGATGGGTAGATTGCAAAATTTTTTTTGCCAGTCTGTGTCTTTTGATTGGGGCGTTTAGGCCATTTACATTCAATGTTAATATTATGTGTGAATTTGATCCTGCCATTTTGTTACTGGCTGGTTTTCTTTCTCATTAGTTGATTCATTTTCTTCCTTGCATTTTTGGTCTTTGCCAACTGGTTTGCTTTTGCAGTGACTGGTACTCGTTCCTTTCCATGCTTAGTGTTTCTTTCAGGAGCTCTTGTAGGGCAGGTCTGGTGGTGACAAAATCTCTCAATAATTGCTTGTCTGTAAAGGATTTTATTTCTCCTTCACTTATGAAGCTTAGTTTGGCTGGATATGAGATTCTGGATTGAAAGTTCTTTTCTTTAAGGATGTTGAATATTGGCCCCCACTCTCTTCTGGCTTGTAGAGTTTCTGCCGAGAGATGTGCTGTGAGTCTGATTGGCTTCCCTCTGTGGGTGACCTGACCTTTCTCTCTGGCTGCCCTTAGCATTTTTCCTTCATTTCGACCCTGGTGAATCTGACAATTGTGTGCCTTGGGGTTGCTCTTCTTGAGGAATATCTTTGTGGAGTTCTCTGTATTTCTTGAATTTGACATTTGGACTGCCTTGCTAGGCTTGGGAAGTTCTCCTGGATAATATCCTGGAGTGTGTTTTCCAGCTTGGATTCATTCTCCCCATCATATTCAGGTACACCGATCCAGCGTAGATTAGGTTTTTTCACATAATCCCATATTTCTTGGAGGCTTTGTTCGTTTCTTTTCAGTCTTTTTTCTCTTGTATTGCCTTCTCTTTTTGCTTCATTGAGTTGATCTTCAATCTCTGATATCCTTTCTTCTGCTTGATCGATTCGGCTATTAAAACGTGTTTGCTTTACGTAGTTCTCGTGCTGTGTTCTTCAACTCCATCAAGTCATTTGTGTTATTCTCTAAGCTGGTTATTCTAGTTAGCATTTCGTCTAACCTTTTTCAAGGTTTTTGGTTTCTTTGCATTGAGTTAGAACGTGTTCCTTTAGCTCTGAGAAGTTGGTTATTATCCACCTTGTGAATCCTGTTTCCATCAATTCTTCGCACTCCTTCTTGGTCAAGTTGTGATCCTGTGTTGTTGAGGAGTTGTGATCCCTTGAAGGAGAAGAGGTGTTCTTGTCTTTGGTGGTTTCACCTTTTTTGCACTGTTTTTTTCCCATCTTTGTGGATTTACCTGGCTGTGGTGTCAGAGAGCTGCTTGATGAGGTCGCTTGTCTGCCTGTGGGGGCGCTACTGGGTTTCTAGGGACTCCTTCAGGTTACTAGGGAAGCTTCCTGTGTCTTTTTTGTTTATGCTGGGAGATTAGGCCCGCCTCTTCCGTTGACTTGTAGGCACTGCTGGGTTGTGGAGAACGCTGTCCCCTTGCTACGTAGGATTCCTGTGTTTTTTGTTAAAACATGTAGCCCAGCCCCACCCCTCTAGTGGTGGGTTGTGCCCCTTCTTCCACTGGGCTGGATCATTCAGAGTTCATCTCAGACTGTGGCACTGGCTACGCAACCCACTAGAGTCAGAGCTTCAGCCCTCTGGGGTTTGTGAGGGAGGTTAGGGACCCTCCCAACTGCACCTGGCAGTCTCCCCCTTTCAGCTTTCTCTCTCTCCGGTCATGGGGTTGGGCCGCCCAGCTGCTCCTGCTTACAGCTCCCCTCTCTCTCTGGGCAGGGGGAGGGGCGATAGCTCAGTCTGCAGACTCTTATTCAACTCCGCACTTGTAATTCCCTGTGCTTGACTGGCAAAGATCCCCTGTTCTGGGTATTGCTGAGGCTTTGGGGGAAGTGCTGTATCTGGACCGGAGCAGCAGAGGTGGAGCCTCCGACTCACCAGTCAGATGCACTTTCTGGGTAAAGCAGCACCCCTCCTGCCTCAGTCTGCCCCTGAGTGGGCTTTGCTCAACCTCAGACCAGACCCGTTGAAATGCACTTGGTACCTCAGTTGGAGCTAGGAGATCTGTGGGTTTCTGTGTCTCTTTCACTGGGAGTTGTGCGCTGGAGTTGTGTCTAATCCACCATCTTGGATCCTCCCCCCCTCATTTTCAATAAAAACTAAATTTTCTTAAACGTTAAAAAAAAAAAAAAAAGATCCCTCCCTAGATCTTACTATCTTGTGAGTTAATATAAGGATAAAAGGATTTTTTTTTTTTTTTGAGACAGAGTCTCTCTGTTGCCTAGGCAGGAATGCAGTGGTGTGGTCTTGGCTCACTGCAACCTCTGCCTCCTGGGTTGAAGCAATTCTTATCTCTGACTGTAAACTTAATGCGATCTTGGAAAAATCATTTTTTGTTTTTGGACCCCCAGTATTTCACAGGATTTCTTGAAGATATTAAATGAGAAGGCTTTGTGAAGGTCTGGGAGAATGTCAGGAAACATTGTGAAATCTGGTTACGTCTATAAACAATTGAATTTCTGCTTGTACTTATAGAAGACTGTGTTAACAAAATTTTTGCCCATACAAATAATTCTTTCAAATAGTAATTTCTGAGTAAAGAAAAGTTTGATACTGACTTACTGTCCTCTGGACACTAAAAGCCTATCATTCAGAATCAGCTGCATTAACTGCTCTTTAAACATCTTTAGTAAAATGAATCTTTATTTTCTTCTGAAATTTAAGAGGTACTTATAAGCAAATATATCTGAGATGTAACAGAATTTGTAGGCAGTAAGTGACAAATGGCAACCACAAAATCACCTGATTATAACTTAGGTCATCCCTATCACCTTCTGCAGGGTAATTAAAACATGTGGAAGGATCCAGCTGTGAGCAGCAGAACACAATAGTGAAGAAATTAAATGTAACGAATTGGTAGATGTTGATATCAGGGACAGGGAAAAATAGTTTACAAGGCTGCACCACCAAACTCTGTATTAATAGAATGTTATAGTTGAAAGAAACAGAAATCAGTGTCCTTGGTTTAGTCCTAGAGCCTTTCTCTTCTCCATCTGCACTTACTTAGTTATGTACACCCAGATTTTCATCCTTCATCATGAACTCAGATTCCTGCCTCCATCTACTTTGATGTTTCAGGAGTAACAAATTCAAAAAGGCCCAACTAACTCACTTGATCTTCCAAATGCCAAATTTTCTCTACTTAGTCTTCCACTTCCCAATTGATGATAATTTCATCCTTCCAAGTGTTCAAGCAAAACTCTTGAATTCTTCCTTGACTCTTAAATTTCCTTCCTACCCTCACCTATCCCCTACACATCTTAACCATCACATCACTTAGACAATCTTTACCACAACCTACCTGTTCCTAGTCACCATCACTGCCCACCTACAAGAGTTTCCTACCTGGGGTCCTTCTACAGCAGTAAGCTGCCACAAAGTTTATAGAGGATGGGTGACAAGTGGAAATTCTTTATAGTTTTCAATACTGCAGTCAGTAATCCCAGAACATGCATGAAAACACACCCTTCTCTGCTCAGAATCCTCCTATGGATTTTCATTACAGAGTAAAAGTCTTAAGTTTTTCCAGTGGTCTAGGCCCTGGCACCTCTCTAACATCAGCTCACCCTATGCTTCCTCTTCTTCAGTCACATCAAATGAATTCTCACCTCCATGCTGTTTTTCTCCCCTAGGTATCAATGGGCTCTTCCTTCACTCATCTCAGGTCTCTGCTCAGATGACACATCATCAGTGAGGCCTTCCTTGACTGCCCTACATGAAATAGCAACTCACATTCTCCCCCTACCCAGCCCCACCTTACACTCCATATCCCACTTCCTGATTTGTTTTACTCCACAGCAACCTGCTATTAACTGACCTGTGATCCATTTACTTATTAACTACATCTCTGCAAAGAATATACACTGCCTGGTGCTAGAGGCTTTTAAAAAATTTAATTACTCTTTAGTATGTCATAAACATTCAATAAAGAATTCTTTAAAGAACAAATGAGTCAAACTGCTAATTTACACATCAAGAAACTCAGCATCAGGGGGCCCTGTGCCTTGTCTTCTGTCTTGTTGCAAGACAGTGTAGAATGCCTGTAGAACGCCATCTAAAACTCCATCTCCCTCTGCCCGTTACCATACTGTCCTCATTGCACCACGTTGCTTTTAGCTTCCTGAAGCACAAAGCAGTTTCCATAATAATTATTAACTATTAACTTTGTTTTCTTCTCCATAATTCAAACAGAAGACATTCCAATTTTTTTTTCCCCCAGAGATGGAGTCTTGCTCTGTCGCCCAGGCTGGAGTGCAATGGCATGATCTTGGCTCACTGCAACCTCTGCCTCCCAGGTTCAAGCAACTCTCCTGCCTCAGCCTCCCGAGTAGCTGGGATTACAAGTGTGTGCCATCATGCCCAGCTAATTTTTTGTATTTTTAGTAGAGATGGGGGTTTCACCTGGTCTCAAACTCCTGACCTCATGACCTGCCTGCCTTGGCCTCCCAAAGTGTTGGGACTATAGGCATGAGCCACCGTGCTTGGCTGACATCATAATTCTTGGGAAAAATATTTGCAAACTATTTATCCAATAATGGATTAGTATCTAGAATACAAAAAAAAAAAACTCAAAAACCTCTAGGCAAAGTAATGATGATAATAATAATAATAAGATTTAAAAATGGGCAAATGATCTGAATGGACATTTCTCAAAGAAAGACATACATATGTCCAACAAGTATATGAAAAACATGCTCAACATCAGTAATCATCAGGGGAAATGCAAATCAAAACCAGAATGGGATATCATCTCAGCCCAATTGGAATGGTTATTATAAAAAAGACAAAAAAATGCTGGCAAGGATGTGAGGAAAGAGACCTATTATATATTATTAATATAGACATTATGGAAAACAGTATGGAGGTTCTTCAAAAGACTAAAAATAGAATGACCATATGATTCAGCAATTCCACTAGTGGGTATATATTCAAGGGAAAAGACATCAGTATATGGAAGAGATGTCTGCACTCCCATGTTTATTGTAGCACCATTCATGATGGCCAAGATATGCAGTCAACCCAAGTGTCCATCAACAGATGAATGGTTAAAGTGTGGTATATAAACACAAATAAATACTATTTAGTCACTGAAAAAAAAAATGAAATTGCTGCATTTGTGGCAGCATGGATGAGCATGGAGGACATTATGTTAAGTTAAATAAGCCAGGCACAGAGAGATAAATATCACATATTCTTACACATATGTAGGAACTAAACCAATGTATCTTACGGAGGTAGAGAGTAGAATGATACTTACCAGAGGCTGCAAAGGATAGGAGAGAGAGGGGAAATGAAGAGAAGTTGGTTAATGTGTCTAAAAGCACAGTTATATGACAGAATAAGTTCTAGTATTTGATAGTACAGTAGGAAAATTAAAGTTACTGATAATCTGTCATGTATTTCAAAATAGCTAGAAGAGAGTAATTACAATGTTCCCAACACAAAGCAAAGATAAATGTTTGAGTTGATGAATATGCTAATTAATCTGATTTGATCTTTACAAATTGTATACATGTATAGAAATATTACTTTGTATGCCATAAATATGTACAATTATATGTAAATTAAAAATAATAGTAAAAAACTAAAAATTAATGAAAGCTATTCCATTTTGTTCTTACCTGTATTCTTTCAATTATTTTCTCATCTTCTGGCACACTAGGATCTATAGCAATGATAATATCTTCAAAACCATTGTTATTCAGCCTAATGAAGGAAGTATTTGACCTGTGCAGCAGGTATAGAACTAAGAGGAAAACAAAACTTCTGAATAACCCCATTGTTCCTCTCTAGCTATTCCTGGTTTGTTCAAGAGGCTTTTCTTTTCTCTCTCTCTCTCTGTAAATATATATATATATATATATTGTATGGAATATTTATATTCCTAAAAGTTAATCAGTAATGGCTGATTACGGGATGTTGACTGTATAAAGGTACATGTGGGAAAAGAGATGACTAATTCACATAATTGTTTTATTGCATGTTACCATAAAAGTGACTAAGAGTAAAAAAAATGATTTTTTAATAAAATGCATTGCACATTTCCTCTTGGAACACATTTTTATTTTGTTATTGTTTTTCATATTCTAAGGGATCCTTGACAGCAGGGATTTTTTTTTTCAATAGGTTTTTGGATAACAGGTGGGGTTTGGTTACATGAATAAGTTGTTTTATTATGATTTCTGAGATTTTCGTGCACCCCAACCACCTGAGCAGTGTACATTGTACCCAATGTGTAGTATTTCATCACTTCAACCCCTTCCTAGTCTTTCTCCTGAGTCCCCAAAGTCTATTGTGTCATTCTTATGCTTTTACATCCTCATAGTTCCCACTCATGAATGAGAATATATGTTGTTTGGTTTTCCATTCCTGAGTTACTTCACTTAGAATAATGGTCTCCAATTCCATCCCGGCTGCTGCAAATGCCATTATTTCATTTCTTTTTATGGCTAAGTAGTTTTCCATGATATGTGTATGTATGTAGGTATGTGTGTACATATATATATATATATATATATATATATATGACATTTTCAGTATCCACTCATTGATTGATGGGCATTTGGGCTGGTTTCATATTTTTGCAATTGCAAATTGTGCTGCTATAAACATGTGTGTGCAAGTATCTTTTTCATATAATGACTTTTTTTCCTCTGGGTAGATATCCAGGAGTGGGATTGCTGGATCAAATCAAATGGTAGCTCCACTATTAGTTCTTTTTTTTAAGACGGAGTCTCACTGTTGCCCAGACTGGAGTGCAGTGGTGCAGTCTCAGCTCACTACAGCCTCTGCAGTGAGGCATGCCCGGCTAATTTTTGTATGTTTTTCTTTTAGTCGAGACAAGGTTTCACCATGTTGGTCAGGCTGGTCTCAAACCTCTGACCTCATGATCTGCCCACCTCAGCCTCCCAAAGTTCTGGGATTCCAGGCATGAGCCGCTGCACCTGGCCCACTTTTAGTTCTTTAAGGAATCTCCACACTGTTTTCCATAGTGGTTGTACACTAGTTTACGTTCTCACCAGCAGTGTAAAAGTGTTCCCTTTTCACCACATCCATGCCAACATCTATTATTTTTTTATTGTGGCCATTTTTGTAGGAGTAGGGAAGTATTGCGTTGTAGTTTTGATTTGCATTTACCTGATCATCAGTGATGTTGAGCATTTTTTCATATGTTTGTTGGCCATTTGTATATCTTCTTTTGAGAATTGTCTATTCATGTCCTTAGCCCACTTTTTGATGTGACTGTTTGTTTTTTTGTTTCTGATTTGAGTTTGTTATAGATTCTGAATATTAGTCCTTTGTCAGATGTATAGATTGCAAAGATTTTCTCCCACTCTCTGGGTTGTCTGTTTACTCTGCTGATTATTTCTTTTGCTGTGCAGAAGCTTTTTAGTTTAATCAAGTCCCAACAATTTATCTTTGTATTTGTTGCATTTGCTTTTGGGTTTTTGGTCATGAAGTCTTTGCTAAGCCAATGTCTAGAAGGGTTCTTTTGATGTTATCTTCTAGAATTTTTATGGTTTTAGGTTTTAGATTTAAGTCTTTGATCCATCTTGAGTTGATTTTTGTGTAAGGTGAGAGATGAGAACTCAGTTTCATTCTTTGACATGTGACTTGCCAATTATGCCAGCAGCATTTGTTGAATAGGGTGTCCTTTCCCCACTTTATGTTTTTGTTTGCTTTGTTGAAGATCAGTTGACTCTAAGTATTTTGGTTTATTTCTAGGTTCTATATCCTGTTCCATTTGTCTATATGCCTGCTTTGGTACCAGTACCATGCTGTGGTGGTAACTACTGCCTTGTAGTATAGTTTGAAGTCAGCTAATGTAATGCCTCCAGGTTTTTTCTTTTTGCTTAGTCTTGCTTTGGCTATGGAGGCTTCTTTTGGGTTTCAAATAAATTTTAGGATTGTTTTTCCTAGTTCTGTGAAGAAATATTGTAGTTTTTGTTAGGAATTGCATTAAATTTGTAGATTATATTTGGCAGTGTGAGCATTTTCATAATATTGATTCTACCTATCCATCAGCATGGGATGTGTTTTCATTTGTTTGTGTCATGTATGATTTATTCAGCAGTGTTTTGTAGTTTTCCTTGTAGAAGTCTGTCACCCCCTTGATTAAGTACATTCCAAAGTATTTTAATGTTTTTGCACTATTGTAAAATGGGTTGAGTTCTTGATTTGACTCTCAGTTTGGCCCCGGTTGGAATATAGGAAAGCTACTGATTTGCGTACATTAATTTTGTATCCCAAAACTCTGCTGAATTCATTGACCAGTTCTAGGAGCTTTTTAGATGAGTCTTTAGGATTTTCTAGATATATGATTATGCCAATTAGCAAACAGTGACAGTTTGACTTCCTCTTTACCAATTTCGATTACCTTTTTCTTGTCTATTTCTCTGTCTAGAGCTTCCAGTACTATGTTGAATAGAAGTGGTGAAAGTGGACATCTTTGTCTTGTTCTAGTTCTCAGGGGGGAATGCTTTCAACTTTTCCCTGTTCAGTATAATGTTGGCTGTGGGTTTGTCATAGATGGCTTTTGTTACCTTAAGTATGTTGGGGACACATTTTCTATACTAATTTTGATGAATTTCCTAAATATAGACATATACTTTATATTTTCTGTAGAGTAGAATGTGAATATTAATAAAAACCCAAATAAAATGAACAGATACAGTAATACTAATGTTGTCCTTCATTTTTACAAAGCAATTTATCATCATTACAATGGTAAAAATAATGGAAGAGATGATAAGATAGTTAAATGTAATTAACAACAAATTAGTTAAGATGGTTTTGAGGTCCAAATTAAAGACTTTAAAGACTTTAATAAATTTAGAAATCAAATTATTAACCTGAAAATACTGTTCAGTAAAGAAATAATAAAATTTGTTTCCATACAAGCATATCAAAAACTTTATCTGGTAGTTTGCTGGTTACTATTGAGACAGAGTAAATCACATTAATAGTTTACATTTATTCAGTTCTTACCAGAGCACAGATTGTTTCACTTAACCCTCAATGCAACTCTCTAAGGTAAGTACGCATATTACCTTCATTTTATGCATGGAGGAACTGAGGCACACAGATTTAAGTAATTTGCCAAGATCACATGGCTAGTAACTGGTAAAGTCAGGATCTGAACCCAGCATTCTTATCCCAGAGCCCATGGATTTAATCACTCCATCACAAGGCAATTCTGTTTTACTAGGCTAATAGGTATAATAAGGTTTTATAAAAAGGAGAAAGAGGATTAGGTTAGGAGATGTTACTGAATTATGAATGTCTTATCTTAAAGCAAAAGATGCCAGGACTCATCAGAAACCCATAAAAAGGACTGAAAACAATCGCAGAAAATGTCTTTAAGAGTTCAGATTAAAAGGATATGATGTTGAATTCTTGGCAACATCCCCCAGGATAGCAGCTTTATCATATGTGCTCAGACTGTCCTCTTAGTTAGCATACCACACCTTCCTTCCACTCCCTCAGGAATATTACAGGATAATTGTACATTCATAGAATTACAGAAAGGAGCTGTTACACTGGTAGCTCTGGGAAACTGAGATTATCTGGAGTGAGTAGATTGGGTTTTAACAAATACATCACATGCACTCTTGCCCTCACTGACCTTCCTTTCTCTTGCTCCCTACTTCTCCCTGAAATCCAGCTTTGGTGGCTACAAGAAAACCAGGCATGCTCCCATCTCCTAGAACTTGTGCTCAGGAAATTGTTTTTGACTGGTCAACTAACTGAATAAGTGAATGATTACTATTTTACCAAACATAACAGCTTATCACAATACCTAAGCAGAAGCTTGTCCAAGGCCTTTGAAATGTTGAAGAAGCCTGGTGGACTTAGATCCTCTCTATTGTTTGGGGGAGCATTTAGTTTATTTTGAGGAGGTGCTATCATTACCTTAGAAAACTCAGGAAACTCTAGTTTACACAATTGGAAGGGAGAGAATTCCTCTTTGCCAAAGCCATTAGGAAAAGCTCTCTTCAGGCAATGAGCACATGCAGCCTAGTGAAAATAGGTGACTATTTATAACAGTCTCCCCCTACTTGTTCCTCGTGTCAGAGGAACCTTGAAATTGGAGACAAATGTATGTCCTTGTCTTATTTTCCATTTATCCCCCTGATTGAGTTTCTAATACTCTTCTAAAGAGAAAAGTGGGATGCTGCTCTGGTAGCCTCAGAGCCACCCCCTTCCGTAACTAGTCCACATCTTACAGTTTCCAGGTCAGTTGGTCCAGCTACAAGAGCCACTGCCTCCATCAACCCAACCTCAGGTAGACATTCCAGCAGAAGCTGGCTTGTCATAAATCAGAGAAGACTGTGCTAAGTGAGTCTAAATTAGATTCAACTCAGGCAAACAGGCTCACTTGAGTCACTCAAAAGGTATGAGTTTCCTTGTCTATTACTGGGTCAAAAGAACTATGAAAAAAACAGTTGTTATGTATTTGTTTACTGTATAACAGAAATATGTATCCAACATATCAAACTTGCGTTTTCACAGATGTTACTGTCAGAATAACACCATATTTGTTTTTTCTCTTTTTTATTGAGAAATAGTAATTGTATATATTTGTGAGCTTCATGTGATATTCTGATACAAGCATATGATGATCAAATCAGGGTAATTAGAATATCCATCACCTCAAACATTTATTATTTCTTTGTGATGGAAATGTTTTAAATCTTTTTTTCTAGCTTTTTTTTTTATTATTATACTTTAATTTCTGGGGTACATGTGCAGATCTTGCAGGGTTGTTACGTAGGTGGTTTGCCATGGTGGTTTGCTGCCTCCCTCCCCCCGTCCCCTACATGAGGTATTTCTTCCAATGTTATCCCTCCCCAATCTCCCCCACCGCCACTATCCCTCCCCTAGCCCCCCAAACCCTTACAGACCCCATTGTGCAATGTTTCCCTCCCTGTGTCCATGTGTTCTCATTGTTCAACACCCACCTATGAGTGAGAACATGTGGTGTTTGGTTTTCTGTTCTTGCATCAGTTTGCTGAAAATGATAGTTTCCAGATTCATCCATGTCCCTGCAAAGGACATGAACTGATCATTTTTTATGGCTGCATAGTATTCCATGGTGTATATGTGCCACATTTTCTTTATCCAGTCTATCATTGATGGGCATTTGGGTTGGTTCCAGGTCTTTGCTATTGTAAACAGTGCTGTAATGAACACATGTGTGCATGTGTCTTTATAATAGAATGATTTATAATCCTTTGGGTATATACCCAGGAATGGGATTGCTGGGTCAAATGGAATTTCTATTTCTAGGTCCTTGAGGAACTGCCACACTGTCTTCCACAATGGTTGAATTAATTTACACTCCCATCAACAGTGTAAAAGTATTCCTGTTTCTCTACATCCTTTCCAGCGTCTGTTGTCTCTAGATTTTTTTAATGATTGCCATTCTAACTGGCGTGAGATAATATCTCAATGTGGTTTTGATTTGCATTTCTCTAATGACCAGTGATGATGAGCATTTTTTCATAAGTTTGTTGGCCACATAAATGTCTTCTTTTGAAAAGTCTGTTCATATCCTTTGCCCACTTTTTGATGGGTTTGTTTGTTTTTTTCGTGTAAATTTGTTTTAGTTCTTTGTAGATTCTGGATATTAGCCCTTTGTCAGATGGGTAGATTGCAAAAATTTCTTCCCGTTATGTTGGTTGCCAGTTTACTCTAATGATTGTTCCTTTTGCTGTGCAGAAGCTCTTAAGTTTAGTTAGATCCCATTTGTCTATTTTGGCTTTTGTTGCCATTATTTTTGGTGTTTTAGTCATGAAGTCCTTGCCTATGCCTATGTCCTGAATGGTATTGCCTAGGTTTTCTTTTAGGGTTTTTATGGTGTTAGGTCTTATATTTAAATCTTTAATCCATCTGGAGTTAATTTTTGTATAAGGTGTAAGGAAGGGGTCCAGTTTCAGCTTTCTGCACATGGCTAGCCAGTTCTCCCAACACCATTTATTAAACAGGGAATCCTTTCTCCATTGCTTGTTTTTGTCAGGTTTGTCAAAGATCAGATGGTTGTAGATGTGTGGTATTGCTTCTGAGGCTTTTGTTCTGTTCCATTAGTCTATATGTCTGTTTTGGTACCTGTACCATGCTGTTTTGATTACTGTAGCCTTGTAGTATAGTTTGAAGTCAGGTAGTGTGATGCCTCCAGCTTTGTTCTTTTTGCTTAGGATTGTCTTGGCTATGCGGGGCTCCTTTCTGGTTCCATATGAAGTTTAAAGTGGTTTCTTTACAGTTCTGTGAAGAAGGTCATTGGTAGCTTGAAGGGGATGGCATTGAACCTTTAAATTACTTTGGGCAGTATGGCCATTTTCATGATACTGATTTTTTCTAACCATGAACATGGAATGTTTTTCCGTTTCTGTTCTCTCTTATTTCCTTGAGCAGTGGTTTGTAGTTCTCCTTGAAGAGGTCCTTCACTTCCTTTGTTAGTTTATTCCTAGGTATTTTATTCTCTTTGCAGCAATTGTGAATGGGAGTTCGCTCATGATTTGGCCCTCTGTTTCTCTGTTATTGGTGTGTAGGAATGCTTGTGATTTTTGGGTATTGATTTTGTGTCCTGAGACTTGCTGAAGTTGCTTATCATCTTAAGGAGATTTTATGCTGAGACAATGGGGTCTTCTAAATACACAATCATGTCATCTGCAAATAGAGACAATTTGACTTCCTCATTTAATTGAATGACCTTTATTTCTTTCTCTTGCCTGATTGCTCTGGCTAGAACTTCCAATACTATGTTGAATAGGAATGGTGAGAGAGGCACCCTTGTCTAGTGCCAGTTTTTAAAGGGAATGCTTCCAGTTTTTGCCCATTCAGGATGATATTGGCTGTGGGTTTGTCATAAATAGCTTTTATTATTTTGTGATATGTTCCACTGATACCTAGTTTATTGAGAGTTTTTAGCATAAGGGGCCGTTGAATTTTGTTGAAGGCCTTCTCTGCATCTATTGAGATAATCATGTGGTTTTTGTCTTTGGTTCTGTTTATGTGATGGATTACATTTATAGATTTGTGTATGTTGAACCAGCCTTGCATCCCTGGGATGAAGCCTACTTGATCGTGATGGATAAGCCTTTTGATGTGCTGTTACATTTGGTTTGCCAGTATTTTATTGAAGATTTTTGCATCGATGTTCATTATGAATATTGGTCTGAAGTTTTCTTTTTTTAGTTGTGACTCTGCCAGGTTTTAGTATCAGGATGATGTTGGCCTCATAAAATGAGTTAGGTAGGGAGTATTCCCTCTTTTTGTATTTTTTGGAATAGTTTCAGAAGGAGTGGTACCTCTTTGTACGTCTGGTAGAATTCGGCCATGAACCCATCTGGTCCTGGGCTGTTTTTGATTGGTAGGCTATTAATTGCTGCCTCAACTTCAGACCTTGTTATTGGTCTATTCAGGGATTCAACTTCTTCCTGGTTTAGTTTTGGGAGGGTGTAAGTGTCCAGGAATATATCCATTTCTTCTAGATTTGCTGGTTTATGTGCATAGAGGTGTTTGTAGTAATCTCTGATGGTAGTTTGTATTTCTATGGAATTGGTAGTGTTATCTCTTTTATCAGTTTTTATTGCATCTATTCGATTCTTTTTTCTTTTTTATTAGTCTGGCTAGCAGTCTATCTATTTTGTTTGATCTTTTCAAAAAATCCAGCTTCTGGATTTATTGATTTTTTTGAAGGGTTTTTTGTGTCTCTGTCTCTTTCAGTTCTGCTCTGATCTTAGTTATTTCTTGTCTTCTGCTAGCTTTTGAATTTGATCTTGCTCCTTTAATTTTTTTAATTGTGATGGTAGGGTGTCAATTGTAGATCTTTCTTCACTTCTCATGTGGGCATTTATTGCTATAAATTTCCTTCTAAACACTGCCTTAAATGTGTCCCAGAGATTCTGGTCCTTGTGTCTTTGTTCTCATCTGGTTTCAAAGAATATCTTTATTTCTGCCTTCATTTCATTATTTATCCAGTAGTCATTCAGGAGCAGCTTGTTCAGTTTCCATGTAGTTGTGTGGTTTTGAGTGAGTTTCTTAATCCTGAGTTCTAATTTGATTGCACTGTGGTCTGAGAGACTGTTTGTTATGATTTCTATTCTTTTGCATTTGCAGAGGAGTGATTTACTTACAATTATGTGGTCAATTTTAGAGTAAGTGTGATATGGTGCTGAGAAGAATGTATATTCTGTGGATTTGGGGTGGAGAGTTCTGCAGATGTCTATTAGGTCCACTTGGTCCAGATCTGTGTTCAAGTCCTGGATATCCTTGTTGATTTTCTGTCTCGTTGGTCTGTCTAATATTGACAGTGGAGTGTCAAAGTCTCCAACTATTATTGGTGGGAGTCTAAGTCTCTTTGTAGGTTGTTAAGAAATTGCTTTATGTATCTGGGTGCTCCTGTATTGGGTGCATATATATTTAGAATAGTTAGCCCTACTTATTGCATTAATCCCTTTACCATTATGTAATACCCTTTTTTGTCTCTTTTGATCTTTGTTGGTTTAAAGTCTGTTTTGTCAGAGACTAGGACTGCAACCCCTGCTTTTTTTTTGTTCTCCATTTTCTTGGTAAATCTTCTTCCATCACTTTTTTAAGTCTATGTCTGTCTTTGAATGTGAGATGGGTCTCCTGAATACAGCACACTGTAGGGTCTTGACTTTTTATCCAATTTGTTAATCTGTATCTTTTGATTGGGACATTTAGCCCATTTACATTTAAGGTTGATATTGTTATGTGTGAATTTGATCCTGCCATTTTGGTGCTAGCTTGTTGTTTTGCCTGTTAGTTGACACAGTTTCTTCATTGTGTTGATGTTCTTTACCATTTGGTACATTTTTGCAGTAGCTGGTACAGGTTGTTCCTTTCCATGTTTAGTGCTTCCTTCAGGAGTTCTTGTAAGGTAGGCCTGGTGGTAACGAAATCTCTCAGCAATTGCTTGTCCATAAAGGATTTTATTTCTCCTTCACTTATGAAGCTTAGTTTGGCTGGATATGAAATTCTGGGTGAAAGTTCTTTTGTTTAAGTATGTTGAATATTGGCCCCCACTCTCTTCTGGCTTATAGGGTTTCTGTCAAGAGATCCACTGTGAGTCTGATGAGTTTCCCTTTATGGGTAACCCGACCTTTCTCTCTGGCTTCCCTTAGCATTTTTTTCTTCATTTCAGCCCTGGTGAATCTGACAATTATGTGCCTTGGGGGTTGCTCTTCTTGAGAAATATCTTTGTGGTGTTCTCTGTATTTTCTGGATTTGAATGTTGGCCTGCCTTGCTAGGTTGGGGGAAGTTCTGCTGGATAATATCCTGAAGAGTATTTTCCAGCTTGGTTTCATTCTCTCCACCACATTCAGGAACACCGATCAAACATAGATTAGGTCTTTTCACATAATCCTATATTTCTTGGAGGCTTTGTTCATTTCTTTTTGCTCTTTTTTCTCTAGTCTTGCCTTCTTGTTTTATTTCATTGAGTTGATCCTCAATCTCTGATATCGTTTCCTCTGCTTGATTGATTTGGCTATTGAAACTTGTGTATGCTTCTTGAAGTTCTCATGCTGTGTATTTCAGCTCCATCAAGTTGTTGTTTATGTTCTCTAAGCTGGTTATTCTAGTTAGCATTTTCTAACCTTTTTTCAAGATTCTTAGTTTCTTTGCATTGGGTAAGAGCATATTCCTCTAGCTCAGAGAAGTTTGTTATTAACCACCTTCTGAAGCCTGCTCTGTCAATTGGTCAAACTCATTCTCCATCCAGTTTTGTTCCTTTGCTGGCGAGGAGGTGTGATCCCTTGGAGGAGGAGAGGTATTCTGGTTTTTGGTGATTTCATCCTTTTTGCGCTTGTTTCTTCCCATCTTTGTGGATTTTTTTACCTTTAGTCTTTGAAGTTGGTGACTTTTGGAAGGAGTCTCTGAGTGGATGCCCTTTCTGTTGATGTTGAAGCTATTTCTTTCTGTTTTTCAGTTTTCCTTCCAACCGTTAGGCCCCTCTGCTGCAGGACTGCTGGAGGTCCACTCCAGACCCTGCTTGACTGGGAATCATCCTTGGGGGCTGCTGAACAGCAAGGATTACTGCCTGTTTTTTTCTTCTCTGGTAGCTTCACCTGAGAAGGTTACCTGCCAGATGTCAGCCAGAGCTCTCCTGTATGAAGTGTCTTTTTGGATATATGGTGGTCAGGGAGCCACTTGAGGAGGCAGTCTGTCCCTTATCAGAGCTCAAGTGCTGTGCTGGGAGCTCCATTGCTCTCTTTAGAGCTGCTGGGCAGGGACATTTAAGTCTGGTGCAGTGATTCACAACTGCCTCTTTTCCCAGGTGCTCTGTCCCAGGAAGGTGGGGTTTTATTTATAAATCCTTGATGTACTGCTGCCTTTTTTTTTCAGAGATGTCCTGCCCAGCAAGGAGGGAGTCTAGTCACAGTCTGCCTGCAAAGGTGCCTGCTGAGCTGCTGCCACAGGCTCAGTCCAGCTGCTGTGTAAACTTCTTCATGGTTTTATTTACACAGGTATGGTTAGAACTGCCTAGGCAGTGGTGCACGCCCTTCCCCCACACTGAGCTCAGTCTTCCCGGTTTGAGCTCAGACTGCTGTGCTGGCTGTGAAACTCTCAAGCTAGAGGGTTTCAGTTTGCTCATCTTTATAGGGGAAGAACCCACCAAGCCAGATTACTTGGCTCCCTGCCTTCAGCTCCCCTTTCTTTGTGGGAAGTGCGAGGGTCTGTCTTGCAGGTGTTTCAGGTGCCAGCCAAAACCTGTGGTACCTGCTGAAATGGGCACTCTGATTTGTGCTGGTAACCTGTGGCACTTGTTGGCCCGGTGAAAATCTCCTGGTCTGTGGCTGTAAAGACCATGGGAGAAGCGCAGGAGCTGAACTGGAGTACCAGAATGGCCCAGGATAAGTCCCTGATGGCCTCTGTTGGGTAGGAGGGGGATCCTCTGGCCAGTTGCAGTTCCCGGGTGAGGCAGCACCCCACCCTGCCTCGGTTTGCCCTCGTTGGTCTACACCCACTGTCCAACTAGTCCCATTGAGATGAACCTGGTACCTCGGTTGGAAATGAGGAGATCACTTGCCTTCTCTGCCACTCTCGCTGGCCCTGTTTTTCCCATTTTAATATACTAAATATACTAAACAGGAAACAATGTGACGTCACCTATTTTTGTACATTCTTGGGAATCCCACCATTAAGGATTTCTCATTGGCCTGCCTTTCCTCCTACTTAGTGCCCAGTTTTCCCCTCTCCTTCCCTTATTCTCTGCTTTTTACCCCTTCCTTCTGGGATTGTTACATTTCTGGAACTCCAAATACTTTTTCTCTGCTCTACAAAGTAGTACTTCAGCTCTTTCCTGCTCCTACTCCAAAACTTGCACATTTGAACCCATCAAGGGGAAGTGATGCTATGTATAAAGGGCAATAAAGTCTTACATGAACCAATGGATATTTACAGGTTCTCCATGCATAGATGAACTGTTGGAGATTATTCCATTTTCTCTCACTGTTAGTGGACTGTGGTCTGTTTAACTAACCTCTCTACATATTAACAAAATGGCATAAAACCCTCAATTTTCAAATATTTTTCATCTCCTAACTGGACAATTTGGCAGTCTTCTTAAAGATTTCTTAGCAGTATCTTCCAGTTCCAATCTATCTTGCACAACATCAGATTATCTGATGTATAATACCACCTTTTCTTTCTCAAATTCTTCAAGAGTTCATCATTACCTTTAGGTTGGCACAATCCTTTACTCGCTATTCAGAATTCATCACAATCTAGTTCCAAATTATAATTTCCAGCTTTATCTCCCAGTATTACCTATGATAAATCTTTTTCTCTAGTCAAAATG
The DNA here is from genome assembly GCA_036589455.1 of Ateles fusciceps. NCBI lineage: Eukaryota > Metazoa > Chordata > Mammalia > Primates > Atelidae > Ateles > Ateles fusciceps. The sequence continues at coordinate 699,673 of JAZHEH010001331.1, read as the reverse complement.
TGTGGAAAATTATTTTTACTTTCCACTATTATGCCCTTGACCATACTCATTTTTCTAATTCTATCCAGCTTAAATTCTACTTCTTCATGAAGACTCCCCTGAGCAATCCAGCCTGTCATTTCCTTTCTCTGAACCCTTTTTACCATAACAGGAAATCTTCTATATCTAGGATTTAGGAGTTGAGATTTTGAATATCCATATGATAGAATTTTCATGCTAGAAAATACCTTAGAGACCATCTAATTCACCCGCTGATGTTACAGATGAGAACACTGATGTCCCAGGAAGGTAACTGAGTTAATGGCAAAACTTAAACTGGAGACATTTGTACACCAGCTGTATCCTGAGCTTAAGGCATCCCTTTCTTCTTAGCAGCTGTAAGTTTAGCAGATGCTATAGAAATATTCTAACATATGGCTCTTAAATTTAGAAATTTCTCTTTGTGTAATTAGAAGAATTGAAAAAGCCATAAGGAGAAATAGCCTTTGAACAAAATTACTTTGAAGAGAGTTTGTCCGAAGAATGTTATGCCAGGAGAAAGTACTTATAGATTCATCCACTCATAGTCTACAATCCATTCATTCAAGCCCTCTATCTGAGGAAAAATATTAAAAGCAAATGATTAAAATGCTAGTGCAAAAACCAGATTCTGACAGATTTTACAATTTTCTTTTCCTAATGCAGAAGCTTTTAACTTTTGTAACTGGGCAGCAATAGAAATCTTGTCTAGGAGAAACAAATTTAGCAGGTCATATAGTGATGAGACTAATTCCTTACATGTATTTCCTTTGTGTTAAGCTGAGAAAATAAAAAGTTGCTCGCCCTTAAGGAAACCACAAACTATTGAAGGCAACATCCCAATGAAGGCTTATGATATAATCTCATAAATGTCGTAATAAAATTATATAATAGCAAGGAGGAAGGAACAAGGAATCATGACCCTAGGGATTCCCTGGGTGAGTCAGGGCTAGTGATGGAGCTAGAAAATTATGATATTTAAGCTAAGTCTTCTTAACAAGGCCTGCCCTCAGGAAAAACTATTTAACCAGAGCCTAACCTGTTGGGGTTTCTTCAGAGCCTAACTTACTTGAAGGAAGGGAAATATCCAGATCCAGCCAACTGTAGCCACCCTGTCTCATCTAAGGAGGGAGAAAAACCTGAGACACATTTGTGACATTTTGCAGTCCAGAGGCATAGGCTCACTAAAAGACTAATCATGGGATGATGGGATGAGAGGACATTTTCCCTCCCCCACCCCCCACCACTTTACCACAACTCAGAGTTCTATACCCTGTGAAATTATTCTTCAAAAATTAGGGAGTAATAAAGAATGTCTCAAACAAAAATTAAGAAAATTTGTTGCCAGTAGTCCTGCCTTGCAAAAAATATTTTAAAAAGTTCTTTAGAGAAGAGGGAAATGATATAGGTCAGCAACTCAGATCTTTATAAGAAAGGAAGAGCACTGAAGGAGGAATAAGTGAAGATAAAACAAAAATTTTTGTATATCTTATTTTCAATTGTTCAAATGTAATAGTAATAATATATTAGATTATTTATGTTTATGTGTACCTATTATATATCATATAGAGATAGATGTATGCTATATCTACATATGTAGATACAACATCCATCTTTCTACATATCATATATATAACATATATATGCTTATATGTGCTTATATTTTAGTGAAATGAATGACAGCAAAGATACAAAAAATGGGGCAGAGGAATTAGAATTATTTTATATTATAAGGTACTCACACTACCTGTGAAGTGATGTAGTGTTATTTGAAAATGGAATTGGGTTAGTTGTAAGTGTATTGCAAATTCTAGGGCAACCACTAAAAAAAGTAAAAGAATCATAACTGATAATGCTAAGAAAGGAGAGAAAACAGATCATATAATTGAATCAATAATTAATAACTTCCTAATACAGAAAGCATCAAGTCCAGATGGGTTCACTGGTGATTTATACGAAACATTTAAGAAAGAAATTAAACAAATTCTTATTCTTTGGATATCAACAAACTGGTTTTAATGTTTATACAGAGAGCCAATGCCCAGAATAGTCAACATAGTTTTGAAGGAGAAGAATGAAATTTTGGTACTGACACTACCTGGATTAAGGACTTATTACAAAGCTATAGTAATTCAGACAGTGTGGTACTGGAGAAAGAAAAGATAAATAAATCAAGGGCACAGAATAGAGAGCCCAGAAATAGACCTATGAATATGGTCAACTGATCATAACTGATGACAAGGGAGCAAAGAAAATACAATGAAGTAAAGATAGTTTGGTGCTGGAACAATTGACATCCACATGCACAACAAAAAAGGATTTAGACACAAGCCTTATGCCCTTTACAGAAAAATTAGCCCAAAATGGATCATAGACCTAAATGTGAAATGCAAAACTATAAAACTCCTTGAAGATAACATAGGAGAAAACTTAAATAACCTGTATATGGTGATGACATTAAATACAGTACAAAGGCACAATTCATGAAAGAAATCATTGATAGGCTGCATTTCATCAACATTTAAAACTTCTGCTCTGCAAAAGACAATGTCAAGTGAATAAGAAGATTAAGCCAGATACTGGGAGAAATATTTGCAAAAGACACATCTAAGAAAGGACAGTTATTAAAAATATACAAAGGATTCTGAAAATTCAACAATAAGAAAACCAACCTAATTAAAAAATGGGCCAAAGACCTTAACAGACACCTCACCAAAGAAGATACACAGTTAAGAAATATGCATAGGAAAATATGTTCCATATCATAGGTCATCAGGGAAATGCAAATTAAAACCACAATGAGATACCACTGCATACCTATTTGAATGGCCAAAATCTAGAATACTGACAAGATTAAATGCTGACAATATTGGAGCAGCAAAAACTTTCATTGGCAGGAATACAAAATGGCATAGCCACTTCGGGAGACAGTTTCTTACAAAACTAAACTTACTCTTACTATATCATTCATCAATTATATTCCTTGGTATCTATCCAAAAGAGGTGAAGACACATCTACACAAAAACCTGCACATGGATGATTATAGCAGCTTTATTCATAATTGCCAAAACTTGCAAGCAATCAAGATATCCTTCAGTAGATGAGTGGATAATTAAACTGTGGTACATCCAGATGATGAAATATTATTTACCACTAGAAAGAAATGAGTTATCAAGCCATGAAAAGACAGAGAGGAATCTTAAATACATATTCCAAAATGAAAGAAGCCAATTTGAAAAGGCTGCATACTGTAAAATTCCAACTATTTGACATTCTGGAAAAGGCAAAACTTCAGAGACAGTAAAAAGGTGAGTGATTACTAGAGATTGAATGGGGGAGCTGGAGGATAAAAAGTCAAAGCACAGATTTTTACTTCATGTGATACTATAATGGTGGACATGTCATTATACATTTGTCAAAACACATATAATGTACAACACCAAGAGTGAACCCTAATGTAAACTACAAAATTTGGGATTATGAAGTGTCAGTGTAGATTTATCAATTATAACAAATATATCAATATATTTGGTTGGGAAGTTGATAGTGGGGGAGGCTATGCATGTGTAGGGAGCTAGAGTATATAGGAAATCTCTGTACCTCTTTTACAATTTTGCTGTGAACTTAAAACTGCTTCAAAAAAATGAGGTCTAAAAAAGCTAGGGATTTCTAGTCCACAGTTGATTTTTGCTTTTTGAGATGGAGTCTGTCGGTCTCCTGGCTGGAGTACAGTGGCCCGATCTCGGCTCACTGCAACCTCCGCCTCCTGGGTTCAAGCGATTCTCCTGCCTCAGCCTCCGGAGTAGCTGGGACTACAGGCACGCGCCACCACGCCAGAGTAATTTTTTGTATTTTTAGTAGAAAAGGAGAGATGGGGTTTCACCGTGTTGGCCAGGATGGTCTCGATCTTTGACCCCACTTGGCCTCCAAAAGTGCTGGGCTTACAGGCATGAGCCACCCCACCGGGCCAGATTACCTAGGCAGGTCTTTTACTCCTCCTCTCCCTGTCCTGCTAGCTTGTTGGTCCATACTTGACACATTAGTACTTCTAACCTATATCTATTTATTAGGAGTGTTTTCAGTTATAACGCCTGATGAATAGTGGGTGAACCAAACACGGATTTATTTTCTTTACAAGGCAGCCTAGGGCTGGTATAGTAGCTTAATGATGGCAATAAGGACACAGGTTCTTTCTATATTTTTTCTTCACCAACCTTGGATTATGGCTTTTTACTCATCATAAGATGGCTGCTGCAGCTACAGAGGAATGTGGTGGCCCCAACAACGTCTGCTCTTTTATTAGAATAGCAAAAGTTTTTTTTTTTTTTTTTTTTTTTTTTTTTTTTGAGACGGAGTCTTTCTCTGTCACCCAGGCTGGAGTGCAGTGGCACGATCTCTGCTCACTGCAACCTCTGCCTCCCGGATTCAAGCGATTCTCCTGACTCAGCTTCCTGAGTAGCTGGGATTGCAGGTGCGTGCCACAAAGAGCCTCAGGAAATTTCAGTTTCCATCTGACTTGCTATATCTCCTAATTCTGTACATCATGCTGTTAAAAGTGTGGTCTATGGGCTGGGCACGGTGGCTCACGCTTGTAATCCCAGCATTTTGGGAGGCTGAGGTGGGCGGATCATTTGAAGTCAGGAGTTTGAGACCAGCCAACATGGTGAAACCCCGTTTCTACTAGAAATACAGAAATTTGCCAGGCGTGGTGGCGCATGTCTGTAATCCCAGCTACTTGGGAGGCTGAGGCAAGAGAATCGCTTGAACCTGAGAGAAAGAATTCGCACCACTGCACTTCAGCCTGGGCGACAGAGCAAGACTCTGTCTAAAAAAAAAAAAAAAAAAAAAAAAAAAAAAGTGTGGTCTATGGACCAGCTGCATTTTCATCAGCTGGGAGCTTGTTAGAAATGCAGAGTTTCAGGCGTTATCCCAGTCCTACTGAATCAGAATCTGCATTTTAACAGGTTCTCAGATGATTCATATGCACATTCAATTTTGAGAAGCACTGACATTCACCATTTGACTGTAATGGCCAAACTTTGTTTGTTTGTTTCTTTGTTTCTTTGACTTGGATGTACATGCATTATTATAAATCATTTCTCTGGTAAGGTCAAGTAGGCTTATGGTGGCAGGCCTGCCACCCACATAATCCTTCATGGTTGATCTAGTTTCTTTGCTAGGCATTCACATCTTTGCATTTCTCTACCAGGCGTGGCCTTCATTCTTGATACAGAGTTAGCTGTGCCATTCTTATCTTATTTCAGCTTTTGAATTATTCTTGTAAAACCTGCTCAGACAATTCTCTTGCCACCTGGGGGAGGGATAGTTGGAAGGAAATGTCCTTCTTTCAATGAAATACTTGCCCAGCTAATTATTGGTTGGGCTGCTTGTTTTTCATCTTTCTACATATATGTGCTTCAAAGTAAGCAAGTTGAAAGATATTATTGAGCTCCTTATTTAGTGAAATACAGTGTTTATATAATGGGTTTTCCCTCTAGATAGAAATGTAATGTTTCTGTGTACTTTGAAATATTTTATTCAGAAGATTTTCACAGAGCAAATCAGTTTTAATTTTCTTTTAGACAAAGTGCCTCTCACACAAGTCAATAAAAAGTTTGCTCTGTTTCTTTTATAAGTAAATTCCTTTCGACAGTTATTTAAGACAATATATCTTTAAGGGAGAAAACTTCATAAAATAATAATATACTTCATAAAGTATAATGTAAAATAACAATATAAAATAATATAAAGTGTATAAATAATACATAATTAAATAAATACTATATAATATAAATAGTATAAAATGTTAAAAAATTTGCCCCTAGATTATATAACATGCAGTTGATAAATAATGTGCTTCATCATTCACTTGTTGATAACTCTTACCTGAAGAACTGGATAAAATGTTTGAATAACTGAAAAATTGGAAAGCTGATATAAACACAGAATAAAGGTCAATAGGGTCTAAATAAACTGCTCAGTTAAAGGGAGGACAAAGACTAACATAGGGTGAACTAGGAAAAAGTGTGAATTTTGTATATTATGCACAAAATGTAGAGTATTTCAGTACCTCCATACCAGTATGCATAAAAATAGAAAGAATACCATCCTTTGGGAAGTATTCTTTATTTTCATGATTTTGAAGAAGTTTTCTTTCAGTGTAGGATTCAAAAGTAGTATGAAATTTAGAGTATTCAGAGTTGCCAGAAAGATAAACACTGGTCAAAAATGTTAGAAACTTCACAATGAGACACTGCTTCACACTTGCTAGGAAGCTAATATCATCAAACCAACAAAACAGTAAAATAAAATAAGAAGTGTTGGCAAGAATGTGGAGAAATTGGGACACTTCTGCATTGCTGGTGGGAATGTAAAATGATGCAGCAATCTTGAAAAATAGTATTGTAATTCTTCAAAAATTTAAACACTGAATAACCATATAATTCAGCGATTTCACTTCTGGATATATACCCAAAAGAACTGAAAATAGAACTTGAACATATATTTGCACATGATGTTCATAGCAGCATTATTCAGTTAACAACCCAAGTGTCCATTGATGGATGAATGAATAAAAAAAAGTGATATATATGTGCAATTGAATATTATTCTGCCTTAAAAAGGAAGGAAATTTTGACACATGCTACAACATGGATGAACCTTGAAGACATTATGCTATGTGGAACAAGCCAGTCACAAAAGGACACAAATATTGTATGAGTCAGTTTTTATGAGGTACCCATAAAAGTCAGAATCAAAGAGGCAGAAAGTTCATTCGATGGTTGCCAGGAACTGGGGAGAGGCGCGAATGGGAAGTTATTTTTTAAAGGGTAGAGTTTCAGTTTGAGAAGATGAAAAAGTTCTAGAGATGGATGGGGGTGATGTTTGCACAAAAGTGTGAATGTATTTACTGCCACTGAATTGTGTACTTAAAAATGGTCAAAAAGGTAAATTGTATGTTATATGTTTTACCATAGGGAAAAATTCAGGAACTTAAGAGGATGAAGGTTCAACATTTTCTATTATCTCACATGTTTAAGTTAATGAGTTTAGCACTTGCTACAGTGTTATTGCCTTTATTAGGTAGGTTGGTGTCAGGTATTGGTAACCTCAGTTTTCCAGGGTTACCAATAGCTCAACAAGCATTTGCTGAGTGCCCTACTGACTATTAACCAGGCACTGTAGTAGGCCTTAAAGATGTAAAAAGAAGTTAAATATAGCCCTTGACTTTAGTGAGGTCACAGATTAGCACGGAAGACAAATATGGAGATAAATGATGCAACTTAGTGTAATGCAGTGTATAACAGAAATATTTATGACATTCTGGTTGAAAGAGCAGGTTCTAGAACACACTGGCTGAATTTAAATCCTGGCTTGATGACTTTTACCAGTAGTGTGATCTTAAGCAAGTTACTAAACCTGTGCTTTAGTTTCTGTAAAATGGGGGGTAGTAATGATTCTTAACTCATAGGATTGATGTGAGGATTAAATGGGTTCTTATTGTGAGATGCTTAGAATAGTGCTTAACGTGTGATAAATACTTATTAGATCCAAATAAAGACTGAACAAGGAAGTGTGGGAGGGTCAAGTTACAGCTAATTTCAGGAGTAGCTGAAACCAGGAACTTACACATTCTCTCTCCCTCCTTTGTTTCTACTGCCTTTAGTCACTTCCAATTACTCTTATGAAGGCTGACCTTGTCCATATGACAAGAAATAGAGGCAAGAACAGAAACCGAGTTTTATGCTTTAAGGCTTCTCTCACCAGAAAGGAACTGATTCATTCCATTTTTTAGACAAATACTTCAATTGACCTGACTTGGATTAGGTACCCATCCCTTGGCCAACTATCAGAGTGGAAGGGGGATGAGATACTATAAGTGACCCATCATGGGTCACATGCCAATCTCTAAACCAATCACCTGTGGGCAGAATATGGAGGTCATATGTGAAAAAAGTTCTAAAGTCATAGAGATCTGGATGCAGAAGGCAGTTCTCATCCAGAAGGACAATAACCTAAAATTATGGACTATCATCTTTTTATAGTGTACATGTATTATTTCCTTAACACAATTGTAAGCTTCTTTGAAGCATCAGTCATGCCTTATATTTTGCCTTGTTTTGTAATTAAGGATTTTTAGTAGGTATTTACTGATTGACTTATTGTCATATAGAACACACTAGGTGTCATTAGAAACAGAGGAAGAACCACTATATTAGAAATCTGGAGAAATGGTTTCTGAGTCTATCTTTGCCACCTTTCTGAGCCACACTATTCACAATAGCAAAGACATGGAATCAACCTAGGTGACCATCAATGGTAGATTGGATAAAGAAAATGTGAAATAGTATGCAGCCATAAAAAGGAAAAAAATTACACCCCTTGCAGAAATAGGGATGCGTTTGGAGGCCATAATATCAAGTAAATTAATGTAGGATCAGAAAACCAAACACCACATGTTCTCACTTTTAAGTGGGAGCTAAACATTGAGCACACATAGATATAAACATGGCAACAATAGACACTGGGGGGGGAAGAGAGGGGTGCATGGGTTAAAAACTACCTATTGTGTACCACGCCCACTACCTGGGTGCATATGTCCTTTTGGTAGAATAATTTCTTTCCTTTTGGTATATACCCACTAATAGGGTTGCTGGATTGAATGATAAGTCTATTTTTAGTTCCTTGAGGAATCTTCAAATTGCTTTCCACAGTGGCTGAATGAATTTACATTCCTACTGACAATGTGTAAGTGTTCACTTTTCTCTGCAGCCTGCCAACATCTATTGTTTTTTGACTTTTTAGTAATAACCATTCAGACTGCTGTGAGATGTTATCTTATTGTGGTTTTGATTTGTATTTTTCTGATTACTAGTGATGCTGAGTATTTTTTTCATATGTTTATTGGCTGCTTATATGTATTCTTTTGAGAAGCATCTGTTCATGTCTTTGGCTCACTTTTTAATCGGGTTGTTTTTGGCCTGTTGAATCGTTTAAGTTCCTTATAAACTCTGGATATTAGACCTTTGTCAGATGCATAGTTTGGCATTCATTAATTCTTAACTCTTTTCAATTATTGATTAGCTGGTATTTTTGACCCTCTTGTTTAAACAAAATTATTTTTTAAAATTCTGAATTTTTAAATTGCAGTCAGACTTCTATTCTATATAGACCAGAATTCTATTCACATCTGTTTCTTTAGGCTGCCAGAACCTTCCTCCTAGGTTGTTTACATACATGGCTTCCTCCTTTTCACCTTCGCTTTTCTTCTTATAAGCAGAAAAACTAGGAAAAAATAAAAACAAAAACAAAGGTAACAATCATAGACTGAGAGTTTGAAATGCCCTAGGTAACTTTTCATGACCTGAAAAGTTTTGAAAGGGGCTGTTTGGAAAGGGTTTTGGGAAGTTTGAAAAAGGACTATTACGGGTTGAATTTTGTTACCCCCAAAATTCCTATGTTAAAGTCTGGACCCCAGTACCTCACAATATAACTTTATTTGAAAATGGGGCCATGAAAGATGTAATTAATTATTAGATTATACTGGTGAAGCCCCTATTTCAATATCACTAGTGTACTTATAAAATGGGAAATTTAGACATAGACACTCAAATAGGGACAACGTCATGCAAACATGAAGGCAAGGGATCAGGTGATATGTCTATAAGCCAAAGAATGCCAAAAAACTACCAAAAGCTAGGGGAAAAGAAAGGGAACAAACTCTGTCTCACAGCCCTCAAAAACTCAGAAGGAATCAACCTGTCAGCACCTTAATCTTGGAGTCCTAGTCTCCAGAACTGTGAGACAATACATTTCTGCCATGTTTGTGGCACTTTGTTATAGCAGCCCTAGGAAACTATACAGGGACCAAAATTTTGTTCCCTGGTCATTCTTTAACATTGCAAAATTTTGTTTACTGAGTCTTTGCCTTAATTATGGAGCTTAGAATTATAAAAATCTGGGTTGGAACCAAAATTTTCCCCAAACAACCAAAATTAAATATAGCCCTTGACTTTAGACTCATCAAACAACTTTAATCTCATAACATTAAAAGGAAAATGTGATATATTCTTAAACATGCAACTGAAGCATTATGGTTCCTTTTCACAACTTTTGAAGGAAATAGAAGCAACATTTCTCTTAGATTTATTTTAGTTTATGATTCTGGGGAATCAACAGGGGAAATCTAATTATTTACTTTAGGCAAATGTTTTTGTTCTTTGGTCTAATTAGAAGGGATATCTCATACGACAAGTACAAGTAGACCAGTACTACTGGTACTATTTATTTACTGGTATCATTAATAGTTCCAATACTACTAGAACTATTAACTCACCTCACTCCTTATCTATCAGCAAAAGGCCTTGATTCCTACTTCACAAAGAAATTACAAGCTCCTAGACATGAACTCCTTCAAATGCTTGCCTTCATGACTATTTCTTTCCTTAAGCATCAGATAACGCTGATCGTTACCTTTTTAAAGGGTAATCTCCATGCACTTGTGCTCTTTATTCTCCATTCTCTTACAGTACTTTCTTGATGTATTATTTGTCCTCTCTCTTTTTTATGTCTTTTCTTCTGGTTTCCTATTCCCCCCAACCCCGCCCCAACATAGAAAAATGATACAAACCTTCCTCATCTTAAAGAAAATGCAGTAATTTGTATATATCGTTACATGCAAAGAACAATTTGAAATACTTGTATTGCTAGACCTTTCTGTAATATTTGAGGTTGTTGCTGATCATTCCTTCTTTTTTGAAACTGCCCCCTTTCTTGGTTTTCATAATGCACTTCTGATTATATTTGCAAATCTATGGCCATTCCTTCTCAGTCTAGCTCACAATGCCTCTTCTTGTTTCTCCTCCTTAAATGCTGGCTTTTCTCAGAGTTCATTTTTGGCTCCCTTCTCATCCCCTGTGTTTCAGTTGGTGATCTCCCTCCCACACATGGCTTCAGTTATCCTCTGTATGCTGACGATGACCAACCACATATCCAACTCATGAACAGCAGCCCTAGGTGCAAGAAGTAGTAGAATATATTTTCAAACTGTTTAAAGAAAAAAAATTAAACCTAGTATTTTTAATGATCACTTACATATTAGCATGAAGTGGAAACAATATCAAAGATACTAAGACTCAGACCACCTAACACACATGTTAAAAGCACTGTTGGGGAAATTCTCCAGTTAGAAGCAAATAAGATATAGCAAATAAATGTTAGTAAATAATTTAGTAAAATTTCTTGACTAAAAAAGTAATAAATAACAACAACAAAAGTCTATCAATGTTTAAACTTTAGAAATCACCAACATGAATCAGGTTGGTGTTGGAGTCCAGAGAGACACAAGAGCTTACTAAGGCATTTCTGTTGAAAGTGAAGGGGATAAGAAAAATATAGCTACTGACAAGCTTTAGAATTCTATTGCTGTAGGAAATAAATCAATGAATACTAAAGATAAGAACACATCTTAAGTTGAGAAAACACCAGAGGACTAAAGTCATAATGTGTAATTTTCAAACCAGCAGAGTAAAACTCAATCTATCCAATAGATGTTAGGACAGGAGGGAAACAGAAGAAACAAAAAGGAAATACATGAAATGCAAGAAATAAATGCAATAAATAAATAAATAATAAATCTATGTGAATTTGTTAAACTCACTTTTAGTAAGACAGAGACTCAGTATAGATTTTTAAATGATGCAATAGTATAATGTTCATAGAGAAATATTTAAAATGATAATGTTGTAACAATTCCAAAATTACCTATGTGTAAAAGAAAATGTAAGAAAGATAGGATTTTTGTAACAGGTAACGAGAAAGAAAAAAACAGTTGATCCTAAAATATTTTATTCTGCTTCATTATAACTTTGTTCAGCAGCTCACTAGCTCAAAGATTGCCAACTCTGTTCTACCGAACTCTGTCTCTATCTTGATCGCTCTCAATATGTCCTGCAACACAGTTTAAGTTAAAACATGATCCAGTCCTGTTGCTGCTTTTTGCAATCATTACGCATTGCCTATAGGATAAAGTCCAAGATCTTTATCATGTTATTTAAAGCCTTCCTTGATTTGTGTTGGCTATTTCCCCCATTGCCTCTCTACTCTTGGCCCTCCTGTTCTCTCCTCTTCATGCTTTGGGATGAAACATTTGCACTTTTCTAAATAGAGCATTATAGTTCTCATTTATGTACCTTTGCCTATTTGGCTGTTTCTGACTGGAATTTCCTTCTTCCTTGTTTGTCCATCAAGACTTTGAGGAGGTACCACCCTCTCTATGATACTGTCTCCTTTATGATCCTATATTTATATGACATTATGTTACATCACATTACATTACTTTGTTGTTCTGTCTGTATCCCCTACTAAATTTTAAACTACTAGAAAACAGGGATCACATGGTCCCAACTTCCAGCGCAGTGCCTGCCATGTGATACAAATTGTTCTCCATGAATAGGTGAATCCGAGACAACAAATATTATGTCTCAGGTGCTGGACAGTGTCAAACTCAGATCAAGAGGTGAGAAACAAAAATTTAGGAAATAGATCCTGTGTACAAAGGTTACAATAAGTGATTTAGTTAGCTCAAAAATGGAAATTAACATAAGTTATTTTCTGAAATTTAATAGTACTGTATGAGTATTACACTTAGGCAGTACTCTGATGGTTGCATGTGACAGAAACCCAACTCAAATAAGTTAGTTAAATACAGAGTATATGTAAAAAATATTGGGCATGTCTGAAATAGCATTATAAAGGTGAGGCTGCCCCTACAGCTCAGGTTCAGAGGGAACTGGAAAAACTGGGGATGTGAATGTACCCAGTGTTCTGACCTTCTCTTGGTCTACTGGCCTCACTTCTTATACCAGCTTCCCTCTTTCAGTAGGAAAAATGGACAGAGAGGAGCCCTGAGCCCTACAACACATAGTTTTGCTGTCAGACACATTGATCTTTTTCACTGGTTCCAGTTGAATAAGTCCTGGAGAAGAGCTCTGATAAGCCTTCTGAATCAGGTGCCCATCCAGGGTGAATCAATGATAGCAAGAAGGGCAAGGGCAGATAGCCAAAGGTATGAGAAGTGGGGCAGTCTCAATCCTTGACATGCAAAATGAGGTCCTCCAGTATCGTCTGGAGCTTATTAGACATGAAGAATCTTAGGCTCCTGAACTTACTGAACCAAAGTCTGCACTTTAGCTCCCAAGTGATTCACGTACACATTCAAGTTTAAGATGCATAGAACACATTAACCAGGGAACGACTGTTCTCTATTTTTTTTTTTTGAGACGGAAAAACTTAGTACTGGTTTTAAGTTGTAGCAGGAGGTGTTTCAAGGAAATGTTTGCAAGATTATCTTGTGTTTAAAACATAGAATACAACAGTATCTTGAAAAATTTTGGAATTTTCTTTTGGAAGAAATTTTACAGAGAGATATTCACTCTTTTTCTCTGGAATAGTTTGTTATATATGCAAAGAAATAGATATTCCAACTTACTTTACTCTCCCATCATTTCTGTAACAAATTCATCTATTTTGAAAACAAATTTACCCCAGGGACTAAATACTGGCACCTGGAAATATCTATTTCTATACCAGTGACTTATTTCCCCTTTGGGCCTCATGCTAATTATGTTTTCCCCACATGATATTGATTAAGCAGTTGGACATTGACTCTAACTCCCAATGTGGTCCTGTGATGGTATCAATACTCTTTTTCGGCTTGTGTAAGAGTAATCTGTGTCAATCAGTCATCAGATGAGACTGGGCTCTCTGTGCGAAGGGCTGTACCCAATGACATGGAAGCTCCTGGAAAGGATAAAAGAGAATCACTTGCATATAAAGTTGGTAACACGGGCCAGGTGCAGTGCTCACACCTGTAATCCCAGCACTTTGGGAGGCTGAGGCAGGCAGATCACTTGAAGTCAGAAGTTTGAGACCAACTTGGCCAACATGGTGAAACCCTGTCTCTACTAAAAATACAAAACTTAGCTGGGTGTGGTGGTGTGCACCTGTAATCCCAGATACTCAGGAGGTTGAAGCAGGGGAATTGCTTGAACCTGGAAGGCAGAGGTTGTAATGAGCCGAGATCATGCCTGGGCAACATAAACAATGAAATGAAATAAAGTTAGTAACAGGTTTCTTAAATTTACCAATCCTTTTTCCTAGCTTATTCCAGGTGAGGTCCAGAAAATGCTTTTTGACAGTAAAAAATTTGTTCTTGGGTTGAGTGGAGCAAAAAAACATTTTCAAGAATCAACCATTCTTTTTATCTTCTCTGCATATTAGAGCTTAAAAAAATCAGATGGTGTCTTTGCTGTTAGTCAAAATGAAGGTTAAGTACAACAGATTCCCAAAGGATTAAAGGACAGTTCCAAAGACATACTGACTTTTTATATAGAATTGTTTATGTCACTTACTGTTGATGAATTAAATCAAAACATGATAGATATTTTTTCTATAGTAGCTTTTTTTCTTTGATGGTTTAAATCATTTCAGGTGGTGATTTTTTTTTTCTTTTAAGACAGAGAATAGGCTAGGTAAGGTGGCTTACACTTACAGTCTCAGCATTTTGGGAAGCTGCAGTGGGAGGATCACTTGAGGCCAGGAGTTTGAGACCAGTCTGGGGCAACATAGCAAGATTCCTGTCTCTATTTTATATATATATATAAAGATAGACAAGTGGTAAGAATTTAAAGCATCCAAAACCAGTTTCAGGATTCTGATTCAAAGTCTCATTAGTTTCTCAAACCAGCTAGCCCACAGTGACGAACATTAGCAAGATGCCAGTACTCCTGATTTAAGAACTGATTCAGCAGTAAAACAGAACAACTAAACAAAAACCTCCAACTAACTAGACAACTATGTCACATTAAATTAGCAAATTTGATTGACATAAATTATCCAGTGATAAAACAGAAAAACAAAACAGACAAGCACGTTAGGCCATTAACTATGTACTTTCAGTTAGTAAAGGTGATGGACGCACAGTCATAAAGATTCCAAAGTCAATAGCTATGTTGAGAATAGTCCCTTATTCCAGTTCTTCCCTGAATCCATATAAATTTCCCCTTATTTCCTGGTTCCTGGCTGTATTGCAAATATAGATAAGGAAGGTACACAGGACATTGAATTAAATACCAAATATTTCCTGCATATGGGACCTTGGCTACATGATAAAAAAAATTAGGTCTATAATGAAAGTATTTTAAAATTCTTTTCTGAAAAGTAAAATGCAAGAAAAACTGGCTAATGTTAGATGTTCATCAGATAAACCAAAGTGTTCCTGAAGTTTCTTGTACTATTATTCTAGAAGTATTTATAGATTCTCTTGTCTGGGTCAGTTGCTTTAGTTCTACCTGCCTGCAAGTAGAGCTCATTAACACAGAGATGGATCCATGTATAGTGAGAGATGGTTCTAAGTAGCAAAACTGTCCGGATTCAACTAACCCAGTGCCTTGTCACTAACTAGTTGTGTGACCTTACTCAACTTTTTTAACCACTCCTTTCCTCAGCTTCCTGATTTGTAAATGTGGATAATAATATTATCGACCTAGGGTTTCTGTGAAGAAACATTCTTAGTATTATTACTAAGCAATAATAAGTATTTTGTTATTATTCTAAATATTCTGTCACTGCTATAAGGAAAGTAGTTTTCAGCTTCTTTCTTTATCCAGCTAATAATGTCTTGTCAATAGCATTAATATAATTGTGACTATGTTTCTGCAGTGAGCCTGCCAATGAATTAACCTGAAAATGCTTCTTAGCTATCGGGACTAAAGCTGTTGAACATCTGAGGCTTATACAGTGTTGGGTCAGTTCATGCAACTAAGATTCTTTCAAGAGGAAATATAATAAACTGATTAAAGAGATTGGTTTCCAGAGTCAGACTAACTCTGATTTACATATTGCTTAAGTCACTTACCAAGTGAGGTTGCAGGCAGATCATTTAGCTCTCAGTCTTAGTTGCCCGTCTACACAGCCTTTTGATATGTAAGACATTTCTTCCCCTTAGTAGGCCCAGGGCCAGTTTCATGGGCATGAGAGAGACCTGTGTAGTCACTTATGGCCCTGCACTCAAAAGGGTCCTGCGCTTGGTTTAATCTTCTGCCGCAATTGTCTTAAAATTATTAATAATTTTATATTTGAACTTGTGTTTTATAAGGAAAGTCCGATGGGACAATAGAGAGTGTAAGTAGTAGAGATAGGTGTAATATGTGTATCTGCCATTCCTTACTGTGCCATTTGCATAGTTTCCTGATGCTTCATGAGTAAAGAATTTGGGTGGACATAGAGTACATGGAAGGTCAGTGAGACTCAAAGTACCAGATAAACATGCCATTTCTAGGACTGAGTAAGCAGGTGCCCTAAATTCTTGAGACAATGCTTTCAGTTCAAATCAGAACTTTCTTCAAACACAAAAGGAAGGCAATGACATTCCAAGAAACATGAATCACCAAGTGATTCTATCTATCCTTTCTTATTTGTGTTACTTCCCTGTATTTGCCAGTTATGCTGAAAATGATGACATAGAAGGAAGGAGATAAATGAAGCAGCCTGTAGTTCTTCATCCTTTCAGTCTTATTCATCAGTAAGCTAAAGGTAGAGAGTGTTGGCAGAATGTGAACATACTAAGTGAAATAAAAACACTTGAGCCAGTTTTGTGCAGTATTTTCATTGTTTTGACAAAACAAAGTATGTATGCATGTGCAAGCTACAAAATATTAAATGTGTATTCAACATACAAATTAAAAGTTCTTACATTTGTGTTTAAAACTGGCAGTGCATAATATAGAGGCATGGTGAAATTCATATGAATACTTTAAAATTATAATTTTTCTTTACTTAGAACATTAAATGACAAAAACAAAAAACAAAACAAAACAAAACAAAAAAACCCACCATGACAAGCTGAGAAGCACTGTGGAAGAAAGAAAAAATCTTTATATTTTAATAGCTTTAATTATACTTTTTTCCTGATGTTTGAATAAGGCCTTGGTCCTACATTTTCATTTGTTCTGAATCCCCTACATTATGTAACATGTCCTACACTCTTTTGAGGGAGTGGAGAGTCCACAGGACCAAGGGGTTGTGACACCCATTGTGTGTCCTCCCACAGCCCCCATTTCTAGAACATGTGTGATATACCTGACCTGAAATTCCCTCACAAATGACTCATCCTCCTTCCATGGTCTGTGTGTGCCACAATTTATGCGGGTGCCAGGGCCAGTTCTCCCTAGGGAAGATTGTGACAAAGGTATGTATACCTCCAGGTTGGAAAGATGGACCAAGTGTAGCTATTGATGTGGTATATGGGCTGATGAGGCCACATCCATGTGCATGAGGCCCGTTGCAGTTTGGACTGTGGAGTAGAGAAAGATAGGAAGAGGGTGAACCATAGCTCATCTGTTCCCGAGCTGCCATGTTCCACCATCACACTAAGAGGTTTCCAAGAGTTTTAAATTTGAACCTGATCTTCCAAATCATTATGAAGGTAGTATATTTGTCAAGGTAGGATAACACATTGTAACAGCTTGTTCGCCTGATTGACAATGTTTGCATATTTAGCCACATGGTATTTGGATCTACATTTGTCCTCTTGCCTCAGGACACTCAAATATTAGTGGAGGGCCTAGAAGTGAATATGTGACGCACTTAGTGACTGGCACTTGGTAAAAAAAAAAACGAAAAACAAAAAACCAGGAAACAGTAGCTGTTATCATTATCAGATTAAATAAATAATGATAATTATAATAATATCACACCATTTTCTTCTCAGTCAAGACCCTGAGTTCTGCTCACCTCTCTCTCCCCCCTGCACTTTTCCCAATCATTTGGTGTGGTAATGGTGGTAGTATTCTGCTTTCCAACCCTCAGATTAGTATCTCTGGGAGAGACCTTTCGCTATATGGACTGGCTGCCTGGACCCTTAAAGTGCTGCCTGGGGTCCCACTTTCATGCCCTACCAGTAGGAGTAGTGCATTTCTGTGCCTGCCTGAATCATGCATGAACTCAGTGTGCCCTCTGAAGTTTGAACTGTGTTGTCTGTTCCACAGGTCATCACTTTTTTTAATCTCCCCTCCCCCTTAAGAATTCTGAACTGCTTTGAAATTTAAGAAAAGGTTTGTCTCTAGAAACAGTTAAAATAGGTTAACATGTTTCCCTTTTGGCATGTGGGTTCAGGAACTGAGTTAAATAGATTTTTCTCAATTACAGTAACTGCATTATTTGGGCTTTTTAATGTAATGACTTTCTTGTCCTTATGATTTAGCTCTTACCTGGGTTGTTAAATTTTATTATCTATGTGAAATTTTACTATAAGCCTCCATAAACACGACTTTGTTGATTTGTCTTCTCTTTCTTAGTTTAATGAATCACTCTAACAAATTTTTTTGGGAAAGATTTTGGCATTTCTTTAAAAGTCTGAAACCATGTAGAATTAGTTGGAGACAATTAAAATCTATTGAGGTCATATATCAGGTGTATTTTGAAAGTATAATTTAAAGATTATAGAGCTTATATTTTCTTTATTTTTGATATTGTTCTGGGCAATGTTTCTTGGATTTGACTCCAAAAGCTCAGGCAACAAAACCAAAAAATAGACAAATGGGAATTACATCAAACTAAAAACCTCCTGCACAGCAAAGAAAACAATTAACAGAGTAAAGAGGCAACCTGTGCAATGGGAGGAAATATTTGCAAGCCATACATCTGATAAGGAGTGAATATCTAACATATATAAGGAACTCAGACAATTCAATAACAAGAAGACAACCTGATTTAAAAAATGGGCAAAGGGCCTAAATAGACATTTCTCAAAAGAGGATGTATTAGTCAAGGTTCTCTAAAGGGAAATATATACATACAGATAGATAAATAAAGGGGAGTTTATTACGTATTAACTCACATGATCACAAGGTCTCATAGTAGGCCGTCTGTAGGCTGAGTAGCAAGGAGAGCCAGTCCCAGTTCCAAAACTGAAGAATTTGGATCGGATGTTCAAGGAAGGAAGCATTCAGCACGGGAGAAAGATGTAGGTTGGGAGTCTAGGCTAGTCTTTGTTTTCACATTTCTCTGCCTGCTTATATTCTAGCCTCACTGGCAGCTGATTAGATTGTGCCCACGCAGATTAAGGATGGGTCTGCCTTTCCCAGCCCACTGACTCAAATATTAATCTCCTTTGGCAACACCCTCACAGACACACCCAGGATCAATAATTTATATCCTTCAATCCAATCAAGTTGACACTCAGTATTAACCATCCATTGTCAACTTGAATCCATACACATCTCCTGAGATCATACATAATCTTCAAATAAAGACAATGTCATAATTACACCTAATATATTACAACTATCCTTCACACAATCCACCAATTCAACAAATAGTCAACAATACATGAAAAAAATGTTAAACATCCATAATTACTGGGGAAATGCAAATTAAAACCACAATGAGATATCACTTAAAACCTATCAGAATGGCAAAATAAAGACAAAAAATAGTAGTTGGCAAGGATGTAGAGAACAGGAAACCTAGTATACTCTTGGTGGGAATATAAGCTAAGACAATCATTATAGAAAACAGTATACAGGTCCCTATAAAGACTAAATACCATATAACCCACCAATTCCTCTTCTGGGTATATCCAGAAGTTTCAAAATCAATATGTTGAAGAAATATTTGTACTTCTATGTTCATTACAGCATTATTCACAATAGCCAAGTTATGGAATCAGTCTAAGTGTCCATCCATATACAGAACATTTTATTTATCTCTTCATCTGTTTGGATGCATGTATATGTATCTGTATATGCATACATATCCAGCTGTGTGTATATATATATATATATATATGTATGTACACACACACACACACATTGTGTGTGCATGTGAGTACACCACATATCTATATATACACACAATGGAATACTATTCAGCCTTAAAAAATGAGATTATGTCATTTGTGACAACATGGATGAACCTGAAGGACATTATTCTAAGTGAAGCGAGCCAGGGACAAAAGACAAATGCCATATCTTCTGACTTATTTGTGGAAGCTAAAAAAATTGAACACATAGAAGCAGAGAGTAGAATGGTGATTAACAGAGGCTGGAGAGTTAGGGGAATGGGGAGATGTTGGTCAAAGTATATAATGTTTCAGTCAGACAGGAGGAATAAATGATAAGAATTTGAGGTGATGATTTTCTTGATCAGCTGGATTCAATCATTCCATATTGTGTGTATATATATATATCAGAATCATTTTGTACCTCATAAAAATATATACAATTATAATTTGTCAATATCTAACAAAAAATTAATTTAAAAAGAACTCAATCCCTAGAGGAATTCCAGAGTGGAACTGGAAGTAGATTTTGCCCAACATGACTAATTCCAAGATGTAGTAATATTTGGAGAAACAGAGGTTTTATTAGGGTTATTTTGCTTCATTTCTTTCTCTTGCTTTTCCCTTATTTTATACATATACGCAGACATCATGAAAGTGGAAGGATCACTTTCTCTGGCAGATACCACATGTGGATTAGGTATGCAAAGCATGAGTTCCTATAATATGTGCTTCCCCTGAAACAGACCCTACATACTGTGCATTGCTTTTTTGTTTGTTTGTTTGCGTTTAACTTTTATTTTAGGTTTGTGGGTACCTGTGGAGGTTTGTTAGGTAGGAAACTTGCGTCATGAAGGTTTGTTGTATAGACTATTTCATCACCCAGGTATAAGGACCAGAGGACAATAGCTATTTTTTTTCTGCTCCTCTCCCTCCTCCCACCCTCCATCCTCAAGTAGACCCCAGTGTCTGTTGTTCTTATCTTTGTGTTCATGAATTCTCATCATTTAGCTCCCACTTACAAGTGAGAACATGTGGTTTTTGGTTTGCTGTTCCTGCATTAGTTTGCTAAGGATAATAGCCTCCAACTCCATCCATGTTCCCACAAAAGACAGGATCTTGTTCTTTTTTATGGCTGCATAGTATTACATGGTGTATATGAACCACTTTTTCTTTATCCAGTCCGTCATTGATGAAAATTTAAGTGGATTCCATGTCTTTGCTATTGTGAATAGTGGTGCAGTTAACATTTGCATGCATGTGTTTTTATGATAGAATGATTTATATTCCTCTGGGTATATACCCAGTAATGGGTTTGCCAGGTCAAATGTAATTCTGCTTTGAGCTCTTTGAGGAATCACCATAGTGCTTTCCACAATAATTGAACTAAGTTACACTCCCACCAACAGTGTATAAGTGTTCCCTTTTCTCTGCAACCTTGCTACCATCTGTTATTTTTTGACTTTTTAAAAATAGCCATTCTGACTGGTGTGAGGTGGTATTTCATTGTAGTTTTGATTTACATTTCTCTAATAATTAGTGATATTGAGCATTTTTCCATATGCTTGTTGTCTGCATGTATGTCTTCTTTTGAAAAGTGTCTGTTTATGTTCTTTGCCCACTTTTTAACGGGGTTGTTTTTCTCTTGTAAATTTAAGTTCCTTATAGACCTGTGCATTAAGTGCCTGTTTGCTTGATTGTATTTTAGTTAGCAGAAACTATGTAGCTTATTACCCATTGTAATCTTAGTGTTTAACATGTAACTTGGGATACAACATGGGTATGGGTACTTTAAAATTATTTTCTGAATAGATAAGTGAATGTCTCAAGCCCACAGACAATATACTTAATGTAAAGCTAGAGATTTTCAGGGCAGGTGTGTTAAGAGGGTAAGTAGATGTGGGAGTTGAGGACTTGTCAAAGAAGAACTTGAAGTGAAACCCCAAGGCATGTAGGGGCCATATAAAGAAGATGATGGACTAGTTAAAAAGAAACAATCAAATGATGAAAGTCATCATGAAATTACATGGTCAGTTCAGTGGGGTAGGAAGTGAGCAGCACAGAGAGTTAGGAGGTTGTGGCCATAATAGGATACTGGATTTTAAGATTTCACAGGTGGAGTTGTTTCAGGTCATTATTAGATCAAAATTGTGGCCTTAGCAGTACTTGGTCAAACCATATGGAATTGCCAATATTCTCATTTTTTACTTATAAAAAGATACTTTTTTTAAATTCAAAACAATAGTTTGCTAAAGTTTAGTGGAGGTGGGGTGATGGTCAAGGAATTTTGAGGCTGAGATATTAATTGACTCATTCATATAGATTCTGATACCACTCAGTGATTTTAGGAGGTGAGGGGGAAAGAGTGTTGTGCCTAGTTTGGGTGAGGACAGTAAATGACAGTGAAGAGAAGGGATGAAGAATGGCATAGATCAATGGCATAGGATGGAGGCTTTAAACAAACCACATTAGACCATAGGGGTAATGGCCTAGCTTGGAAGTTGGAAAGGGGGAGTTTGGAGAATATTTTTCCCTGTCTTCTTTTGATGCTGGATACTTGGATATTAGGAGAAGTACCAGTGTCTGGGACAGATTTACCAGATTTACTCACTCACTTAATTGGCTTATCAGAAACTAAAGAAACTCAGGCCATTGTGGGTCACTGATGGCATAAGGCAAAATTTTGGCTTATTTTATCACCTGTGACAATACAGATCTATTTTGCAATAAACTTTCCGATAACCCAGAGTACATAAGAATGTTTTTTCTTTGTTGTTCTCTCTTTTCTGTCTTATCTACAGGCTGACATTTATTTCTTCTTCTCTGAAGTCACACTGTATGCCCCTCTGCAGTTACTACTATATCCCACGCTATATTTCACTGAATTCACCCAAATGGGAAATTAAAATCTCAGTGAGTGACTTACTGGAAATTTTCCAGGATAAACCCATGGCAACCATGTTCTATGAAGTTGGGACCTCAGACGCATTTGTCACATGGGGCAGTTAAGTGGCCTTCTCATCGGGTTTGTGCTTGGTTTGCTTTTGTAACATTCAGAAGAGGACTCCAAACTAACCCTGTGCCCATTTGGTTGGCAAAGCAACTGGATGTACCCTCAATAAACAGTACTGACTTTAGGAGCATCAAGGTCTTCCTAGTCTTGGAACTCTCTACTGCATTTTTTGGGTCCCTGTATAATTGGCTTTCCTGAACAATGCTGTGGTGCTACTCCTTTGGCTTACAGTGAAGGATATAATTAGTACTATATTAAACTTGTTGTTATGATTATTATACGGATGCTGCTGTGGCTGCAGGCCTTAACATCACAGTGCCCTAATAAACAGAGGATCCATGGATAAAACTTCCTGTGCGTCTCACGACTAGGAAAAGCCATGCTTCTCCTGAGCTTCTGGCTTGCTTTTCACTATAGACTCTGTTAATCTTGTTACTATATATGCCTCCTTTATCCTGCTTACTTGTCACAGAGTGAAATGTGTGACTTGGCTGTAGCAATTGTACAGAACATTATATTATGCATTTGATGTGGTGATCCTTCCTCTAGTTTTTTTTTTCCATGCATTCTTCCTAGATTTATACATGAGCACTTATTCTAATTTTTATTATATATTTACTTCACTTTATTTGTTTATTTTTATGTTTATTAAGATGCCTCAAATCTGGTTTTGAAATAAGAAAGGTCTACAAATAAAGAAAGAAATTTTGGGTCTATGCAGAAACAATATACTAGATATTTTGTTTTCAATCATAAAGAGATCCACCCCACATCTTGAACTCATTGTGCTAATAACTGAGAACTCGAAACAATTTTCACAAGAGTATCTACCCCTGGAGGCACTGGAATCTGTGACTAGTCCTTCACGAGGACTGCCATACTGCTAGGCCTATTCTTGCAGCCCCTTTTCCTCTTCTCCTTCCCCTTTCATCTGCCAGGCTGCTGGCCTTTCTCACACTTATTAAGGCCTTCGTTGGTTCTCAGAGACCCCCTTCTCAAGCATATCTCTGAGCATATCTGCCTCCTGATTTCAAAAACAAATCCTCAAATGCTCTTTTTTGTGTGTACAGGAAAAAGGCCAATGCTTACTCATCTTTATATCATTAGAAACTAGCATTGGCTTGGAAAATAGTAAGCAGCTGGTGAACATTTGTTGAATGGAGTGAATTACATTAAATAAAGTAATGTATATAAGACATTAGTAGGGCCCTTGGCACAAAATACACAATAATTGTTTATTTCTCAATCACTTTCCCTTCACACCTGGACTGAAGCTACCTTTCCCACCTTATCCCCAGTGTCATGGCTTAAAGCATTGCTAACTCTTGTAATTTTGTGCACGTAACACTCATTTCTGTGCCTAGGGAACTTTCATGCTGTTCTTTCTTTCTTCAATGCTATCCCTTCCTTAAATGAACCATCATTGCTCAAATTTAGAGAAAATAAGACATATTCCTGGTGATGCTGGTCCAAAACTTTTATAAAACAAGTTATGTCTTTTATATTTAAATAATTTAGATTGGTCTTTTCTTCACCAAAAGAAACCGAACAACTTTTAGCAACTCTATTAGATATATGTAATTGCATGTTATTTTAACTGGCAAAGCTCCTTAAAACAAATAAAAACATAATTCCATTTATTGATGCAATCATTGTTTCTTTCTAGTATTCAAAATCATTAATAAAAGACTCAACGATTATTAAATTTTTGCATTTGAATGGATAGCATTTATGCATGTGTACCCAGTTGTTTAGCGTTTTAGTATATCGCCCCCTACAGGAAGTCTAAAATACATTTTAGAACATTTTATAATCCAAAAAAGGATGGATAATTTATTTTATTTATCTCACAAAAATTCAGCCCTAGGCTATTGTCAGCTGCAGTTCTCCTAGCCACTTCCACATAATTTTTAAAATGTGAATGCCAGGAATGGTGCTTTTGATATGAATATCAGGACAAGGAGGAGATATTTCATCAGGACTAGGTGTCTCTGGCGGAGTCTGTGGAGGAATAAACAAAGATACTCGTGCAATGTTGGATATTTCTGATTTCAGATCGACCTTATCAACAGCCTGAATAGCAATGAAAAGATCTGTGCCATTTTCAAAGGTAATGTTTTCTGGTTTAAACAAAAAGACTTCCTCAGAGTTGGCCTCCTTTGGGATGAGAGCAGTAGTATTCACTTGAAGAGATTCATTGAACTTGTCTCTGAGATCAAGAATGCTTGTACTTATTCGAATGATATACTTGTAAGCTAAAATGAAAAAAGCAAAACATGACTTTAATTCTGAAAGCTTAAACTTCTTAAACAGTAGAGCTTTAAAAAATCTTTAAAAAGCTTTAAAAGTCTATTAGAAATGATATCACCAAACCGTAAGGTTCCTGAATAAATGAAACTGATGGCCCTATTTATAAGGGTTACTATCTCTTTTACATTCTTGTTTGTATATAATGACACAATGATAAATGTAAAACTGTATTGGGCATGCCTTAAAGCCTTGGTTAGCATTTCTAGGCATAGTGCCCAGAAGAAAGAAAGACAGTTTAACTACTGTAGTAGTTAAACCAGCGCTTCTCAAACTGTAATGTGTGTGCAAATCACCCAGGGTTCTGAAAACACAGATCTGAGAACACTTTCTAACAAGTGTTCATGAGATCCCCATGCTGCAGTCCACAGACCACACTTTGAGAGAGAAAGTCTGATAGGACTTGAGGTTCCTTCCAGAAGACAGCTCTGTCTGTAGACATCTATGCTCTATTCCCAGTTCTTCCCCAGGAATCACTGCTCCCCAGAAAATGGAGTTCGTCAAAGGATAGTTTGGCAAGATTTCAGAAACAAAGCGAGGTTTACCTCTCATGGCTGAAACCTCCTTACTCCTAAAGTATACCAGTTTTTCAGTTTTTAAACCTCTCTTCTTTAAATACATTTACCCCTTGTTTCAAAGGACCAGCAAGATCTCTCCTGCCTTCTGTCCCCTAAGCATCAGAACATGGCTGCCTGCCTCACCCAGTTCTGCTCCTCTGCTTGGCCGTTAAACTCTTTATAGGGTCCACACCAGGTTCCGCTTACCTGTTCCATGGTCATAATCATCCCCAGGAGCTGTCCAAGTCAGATTAATGAGTCTGCCCTCATGCATTTCCGCCTTCAGGTCGGTGATTTGGCAAGGTGGGAAGAGATCAGGTATGGGAGACTTTGGGACATCAGAAGCCACAAATGAGCCTCCCGAGGATGTTCTGCTGAAACGTACTTGCTTGTCTTGAAGATCATCCTTATTAATTTCAGGTCTTGATGGATTCCATTTTATTTCATCTGCATTTAAAAAATTACTCAAAATATGATAAACAACACCACTAAATGGTGACACCTCCCTCTGTTTTCTTATCTGATCACCCTCTTCCCTTTCTCCACTTCTGCTTCTTTCCCTCCACACATAGAATTAATTTTAAAAATTTGGAGACAAGCCCCCAAATCAGGTTACATTAGAGAATCACAGAGAATCACAATTTTTCTTCTCTTTTAGATATTTCCTGGATATTTAGTGGAACAACCTTTTGGAATTTATTTTCATGACATTTGTCCTGAAATTGCTTCTTTTCCCATCTTTTTCCCTATCCTGATCTTGTCCTTCCACAATGTCAATTTAAATACTACCTCTGTTTTGTTTGTTTGTTTGTTTTTTTGAGATGGAAGTTTTGCTCGTTGACCAGGCTGCAGTGCAATGGCGTGATCTCGGCTCTCTGCAACGTCTGCCTTCTGGGTTCAAGCTATTCTCCTGCCTCAGCATTCTGAGTAACTGGGATTACAGGTGCGCGCCACCACACCCAGCTAATTTTTGTATTTTTAGTAGAGACAGGATTTTGCCCTGTTAGCCAGGTTGGTCTAGAACCCCTGACCTCAGGTGATCCACCCATGTTGGCCTCCCACAATGCTGGGATTAAAAGCATGAGCTACCACACCTGGTCTAAATACTACCTCTGTTTTAAACCTCAGACTACTTCAAGAAATGTCTTCCACCCAAATAATAATGTGGGTTTCATTATCTTTCTTATTTATTTGGCAACGAATCAACTGGACCTTCAAGAATGCCTTGATTATTTATTCTATGCATATTTCTTTCACTTTCTCCATGTTTGTGTTCTATTTTTCTTATTAAATTTCAGTTTTTAATGAAATGTTTTATATTGGAGGTTCCAAAATTCTGTGCTTTTGAAAGACTTGATTTTCTCAGTGAGTGCATGGGAATCTAGTTCTTGTAGCAATCCCAATTTCATTCACATTCTTGAAGACATGTATTAAAGTAGTCCTGGAATTAAAAAAAATACCCTGGCCTGTTTGATCTGTAGAATTCTCAGGTTCTCTTTTCTTTTCAATAAAAATATCTCATAACATCTTAACATGGCATTGCTTAGAATTAGCTTTCTCATAAACTCTACCCCTTCATAAAATTTTATCTGTGAAAGACCGTTTAATCTTTATAGCCATTAATCTGATCCTCAGCAAAGATAAAGTGAATGCTGTAGCAAGGTTCAGGGTTCATATTCGAAGAACCAGTAGAGACTGTTATTAAAGCTTATTGAGGGATAGAGGGAAGAACATGGCCTTCTCATGCTATGTCAGGCACTAACACTGTTAGTTATACGGACCCATAACCTCTCTAGCTTCTGTTTTCCCACGTTTAAAAAGGAATACTTACGAGAATAAAAGGTATTACTATAAGTAAAATGCTGTGATAAACATTTTAGCCACTAAGCCAGTCCCCTTCTGCCTCCTTCCCCTAACTCAAAAAGAAGTGGCATATTTTAAAACATTTTTCCCCCATTATCATTTCTGCGTGAGAGACACCATGTGTCTCTGAATCCTCTCTTTGCTAATCACACACCCAAATAAAGACTACAGTGGGAAGCCTCTTGAAGAAGCTCTTCTCCTTCCTCCGAACCAAAGTCAGGAAAAAGCCTGCCCAGAACAGGGTAGAGGTTGATGGAAAACAAGTCCTGGAACCCACTGGGACACAAACTTGGTCTCAATTCCTCCTCTAGTGCAGGGCAAATGTTTGTAACTGAAAGTGGTATGGGACTGTCTGTTTCATGGACATAATTTTCCCACCTGCTTACATGTGGGCTCAGTGTGCTGGCCTGCATGAAGTTCATCTACTATGCTCCCTGATCTAAGCAGGAGGAGAAAAGAGGAAAGACAGACGGTGAACTTTGATAATGATATTGATGTAGATAACAAACTCTAAATTACTACTTTTTAAAAATTCTCTGGAAATGCTTCATTAGAATAAATTAGAAATGCTTCAATGGAAAGAACTTCATTAGAAATGTTTTAAAAATAATGATAAAACCTTTATTAAACACTATTTGCCAGTAACAGTTTGTTAGTTGTATTTACTTATTTATTCTTTGTGACCATCCTATGGGGTAGCTGCCATTATTATCCTTACTTTACAACTGAGGAGAGTTAAGTACAAAAAGATTACACAATATACTGTATTTGATAGAGGGCTGGGCTTTGACCTGAGGCAGTCAAAAGTTATGTTCTATCTAGTGATTTTCAGCTGGAGGCTTGTGTAGTTTTTCCACATAAGGGACAGTGGACAACATATGGAGACATTTTTGATTGTCATGACTAGGAAATTACTACTGACAAATAATGGGCAGAGGTGAGGGATGCTGCTAAACATCCCACAGTGTGCAGGGTAGCCCTCCACAACAAAGGATTGTCTGACTCAAAATGTTAATAGTGCCAAGGTTGAGGAAGCCTGATTTAATCATGCACCATTCTGCCCCCACAGGCTTAATAGTTTCCTCTGGAAATCAATCCTTTCGCACAAGCCAGGTGTGTTATTACAGATTACTTACCATTCTCAATCCAGCCAGGTATGAACATTGCTCCATTCTGCTGGGGTATCGTTCTCTGTCTGGCTGCGTTAACTCCTCCCAGAGCCCACACTTTTACACTGTATCTACCATTTGTGTCATAAGTTGTGAAATACCTTGAGTAGACACCGTCGTCCTTAGTAGCATCAGCACCTTGATAAAGCGTGAAGGAATTAATAAATATCCTAAAGGTAACCGGGAGTGTATTTGTACATTCCAACTCATATGTAGGCTATAAATTTTCAAAGCAACAAGAAATTCAGCATTAGCTCCAAGAGACATTAAGATTTTGGTATGTTGAGGGTGAGGCTTACTTCTTTTATCACTGTGTGTGTAGTGTGTGTGGTTTTATGTGTATATTCTGTCTTCCTGAATTGTTGACTTTCTTCTTGAAATCTAACATAATATCATGTCTCTGTTACACCCAACGTAGCACAAGGTAACTACTCAATAAGTGTCTGTTGAACTAAATTAGACTGCTATATGTGACTATGGAGGAAAAAAATGCTGTATGATTATTTAATAAAATTCATGACTTCTCCCCAGGGTAGATTTAGGTAGGAAATTCATTTACAGATTTCATTCTAATAAGGTTACTTGCTTCACAGTAGCAGACGTGTTTTTTTCTAAAAAGAAATGTGGAATTCTCTTCTCTCTCTCTCCCTGATACACTTCTTAAATACAAGAATAATGGGTAGAATTTTCACTTTGGGGGCAAGCTAATATAGAGTCTGCATAGATACAGGAATCGTATAGGATTGTGCTTGAATCTCTCTCTGCTGCTTTTTAAATGTGAGAGCCTCAGTTTCTTCACCTGAAACTATGTAATGTAGGGAGACTATCTCAGAAAAGTGTAGTGAAGATATTATAAACAAAGATTATATATGTCTTTGTATATATGTATTTGTGTATATATGTATATATACACACAAAGCACCTAACACAATATAGTTATTGATTTTCCTCTTTTTCTTTTTTGAAGGTTGTGGAATACCCTATCACAACTCCCTAGAGACCCTGAATCTATTGAGCTTGAGCCACTAATGTGCTTTGGGTCTTGCAGAAGCCTTCATGTTTTCCAACATTTTGAAATGTAAGAATTGTGGGGAAATGGAGAACTCTCCTAACCAGACCCCAGTGCAGTGCTGCCTTGCCTGTCTAACTGCCCTCATCAGATCATGCCCTTTTGCCATCCCCTGGTTGCTTCTTAGAAAATGAAAGATACATTTTCCAATTTCTTAGGTGATTACCTGCTCCATTATCCAGTAGTTCCAAGGTAATTGTTTTTCCATTCACTGATTCAATCAGGGCTGTGACACTGGCCCTGAGAATCGGGGAGGCTCCTTGGTGAATATTTGCATAAACTATCATAGGGCTGGGGAATTTGCCTGTGTCCTTGTTCATTTTGGAAGTCACAGTAATTGGAGGCAGGGTAGCACTGGACGTGCGGGACGTGACAGTCAGAGTCAAGGTTTGCGAGCTTGCTTGCAGACTGTATTTCCAAGTGCCAACCTGACCGAAACACATGTAAACATTTCCAATGAATAACTTCCGGCGACACAGACCTGACTTCAATGTCACGTACAGAAAAACCTCTGATACAAGCATGTTGGAAGCATATCTAAGAAGAGGTGTGCACGTTTGATACTCTGTCAGTCAGGGGGAGCTTCAGTGTGTTTGAACTAACCATATCATTCCCCTTGTCAAGAAAACCCCATGGCCGGGGAGTGGATGGTGGTTGGTAAGGTCTGAAAGCTATATGCTTATTATTGCCATGGTTTTATCAGAGACGAGTCTCTGAGATAGAATAAATAGTTTTTATGATCCGAAACTTCGAGGATCATTTTGCATCTTAAATTACTATGTAATTTGAAGGTTATCCCTTTAGTACCTGGACAAAATATCACCTGTTTCCTTTTTCTATACTTGCTGGCGTACTGAGTGATTTTCATGGGGTGGAGTTTTTTTCCTTGTTCTCTCTTTGATTCAATACTCACTATCCTTTTAACAACTACCGACATTTAAAACACGACAATTATTCTGTGAATTAAACTTTATTTTATTTTGTTGAATTATGAGAAAGTAAAAAAGGTGACTCATACCTTAGCAATGCCTGGGATTCGAGGTAGGCCATTTTAGTGTTTTTGTCCACTACAAAGCCATCTTGCGTCTTTCCACTGGGATCCCAGAGAAGGATTTGGGGAGACTGTGTTGTCCAGGTGATAAGAAACAAAGTGTCCTTTCCCACTGTGCTGTCCACAATCACTGTGCCATTCATCCACTGGCTGTTCTGGAGGGTTAATCCCCTACTCTCAAGCTGTTGAGAAAAACAGCTCTTACTTTCTGGACAGTACAGCTCCCATCACATGGTCTTTCCTCTTCTTCCCCTGTCTCCCCAGAGCCCCATTAAAAAGACTTCAGTAGTGCCTGAGTCCTTGATTTGGTATTAGGACCTATTATGATGCAGTTCTAAGTTACCTTTCTAGCCTTAGCTTTCACAATTTTCCTTCCTCCACCCAAACAAGACCGCTTCCCCAAAAGATCCTTGTGAATCCCTGACCCTTTGACTTTATCATCGTACTCTTTACTATTCCTAGAAGGCTTTACATTTGTCTTCTCCATTTATCTAAGCCTTCTTAGTCTTCTCTGTTTGTCTAAGCCTTACCCATCCTTCAAAATTCAGAATTACTTTCTCCATGAAAGTTTCTCTGCTGTCCATCTCATTTACCAGTTGTAAATAATCTTCCCTTCCTCTGATCTCCTGTAGGATTTTATTTCTATCAATCCTTTGACATTCATCACATTGTACTTCACCCTATAGTTATTGGTATATCCAGCTCATCTTACTTACTAGACTTTGAATGCTTAAGGGGACTCACTGTGACTTATTTTTTACCCACATATGGATTGTTTGAATTACCTAATTGCTAGATCAGGTAGTATTGCAGGCCCTGTGGTGATAAATGAAATAAGCCAAGGCCGACTTGTTTGGAATAGAATGAGGGAGCTGCAGAGCAGGGAATGAGGTAGGGAAGGATTAACAAGGCTTTTTTAGAATATGTGATTTTGAGCATTATCTCCTAGGTAGTTATTAATTGTCTCAAGTTAGCACCTATTAGAAGACAGACTGGCCTGGTCATGGAGCCAAATTTCTTAGTTTCACAGGTAGATTACAAGCTGGTATGTGGAGAAAGTGAAGAGCTCTTAGGTCTGGTTCTTGTGGCACACTGGTGAATGAGTCTTGCTCATTTCTCCATCTCTCTCTCTCTGTTAGGTTTTTAAATACAAAACTCATGGGCAGAAATGTTCTAACATGGGTGAAACTGTCCTTTTATCACTTTAATTATTTTTCTAGGACACATTCCTCCCTTTTCCAAACCAGGCCCTTGAGTTTAATTTTCTAAATCTGAACCAGAATAACCCAGATGGGTATAGTTGCTGTCTTCCTAGATTGAATAAATGCTACATTGGTAAGCCAGAAAGCCTATGGTTTCAAAATCTGTCATTATTAGGCTTTGACATTACAGTATTCCTTTATGTTTATCTGAACTTTCATCATAAAAATTATAGTTCATACCAGTGTGAATGCTGATTGTTCACTCTCTAGTTTAAACATTAGTGTGAATAATTTCTGCAATTACTAAAAAAGAGGATAAAAAAACTACCTATGTTCCTTTTTCTTAATAGTTCCAAGACTTTTGAAAGGCAATTTGGTTTTGTTGAAATTTTAGAACCAGATGGGCCATTGGAGGTTTTCTGGTCTATACCTGGT
The DNA here is from genome assembly GCA_036589455.1 of Ateles fusciceps. Lineage (NCBI taxonomy): Eukaryota > Metazoa > Chordata > Mammalia > Primates > Atelidae > Ateles > Ateles fusciceps. Next base: position 667,148 of record JAZHEH010001331.1, on the reverse strand, counting down.
GGAGACATGAAAATCCACAGAGGTAAAGTTCTTGGCCTAAGTCACATAGTTAATGGCAGACCCAGGACCAAGATCCAGGGATCTGGACTGACACCACTGGCTTTTTACAGTACAAAGCACTTTCTGTCCATTATATGTAAATCTTGGCAAACATCAGAAATTTGATGTAATGGAAAAATAAAACAAGTAATCCCTGAACACTTGTCCCAAAAAATTTGTAATTGAGATGATCTACTCTGAAGAAAATTCTGAGCCAATTATATTGCTCTAGTTGCTTGTTTAGAGATGTTAAAAAGAATTGTTGGCTCTACGATATTTTATGCTGCTGATTTCTATGAAGAAATCACTTAGTATTGTTTCCAAACAAGTAAACACTAATTGCCTTGTTTAAATGATAGTGTTGCATTTTAGAAATAATGTCTAATATCAGGCCAAACCTTCTATTTTAATTTTAATTCAGTACCAGAAGAGTGATACTGAATTAAATGGAGTTTAATTTAACTTACATACTGAATTAAAACTTAAAACTTTTAGCCATTAAATTCTCCATCTTGGCTATGATTATGTGTAAATATGAAAACCAAAGATTAAGACTCCAACCTGGATGGAGCGCTGAGAGACAGCTCCGTTTCCTAATGAAAGGGCCCCAAAAGCATCAATGAGGCCATTGTTCTGAGCTTGATCGGAAGCATATGTCTGAAAACCTCCTAAAATGCAATTACATTTTCAGAAATTATTTTCCAGAAAGCAAATATTTGCAACACTTTAGCTGTTGTTTAGAGAATGTACAAAATAAATATGCCATTGTGTTATTAAATTATAAATAGATCAACATCAAATAGGTGCCTACATTAACTCAGAATTTGATACTATTTTTTCTAACTTATTTCTTTTTTTTCTGAGACAGGCTTTTACTCTGTTGCCCAGGGTGGAGTTCAGTGGCACGATCTTGGCCCACTGCAACATTCACTTCCTTGGCTCAAGCAATCTTCCCACCTCAGCCCTCAAGTAGCTGGGATTACAGGCATACCCCACCACGTCTGGCTAATTTTTGTATTTTTTTTTTTTTTTAGAAACGGGTTTTGCCATGTTGCTCAGGCTGGTCTTGAACTCCTGGGCTCAATCAATCCACCTGCCTTGGCCTCCCAAAATTCTGGGATTACAGGCATGAGCCACCACACCTAGCCACTAATTTTTAAATCTTAGTAAATAATAGCTTCACCTGGCTATTCACCTGGCTACATCTTAGATAAGACTTCATCTTAGTCACCTGGCTACTTCAACTATCTGTAAAGTAGCCATGAATCTCTGATATGATTTGATATCAATTTGTATCATAAAATCTACATATTAAAGGTCCTGCACTTTTACATGAGAGAATTCATTAAGCTGTACTCCAAGACTATTGATTTACTCTCATTTGGAACATAATTCTAACAAACTTGGCCTTAGAGTTTTCTTCTAAATGAGGAAAGACACATATGTGACAACAGCAAGAAATAACAGTGGACAAAGGGACAGTTACAGAATGTATATCGTAAAAACAGGATTTTACACTAGGCCAGGCAGTCTTGGGCTGTTTAGAATAGGTGTCACTAAGTTAGTTGATGTGAAAGCACTTTTTAACTATTAAAATTCCATCTGAAGTTAAGGAAAGAATTTCAGTAAGGCTGTTGATGACCCACCCGCATCCCCTTACCCAGCCAAGTGCATTTCTTCCCAGTTGCTCTAAGTGTTGGCTTATAGCTGTCTCCTCTTTCAGAAAATTATCTTACCAAAAGGGGCCACCCTACCTAGAGAAATTACATGCCCCTCTCCTCTGCCCTGTTCTGACAGTCTGCAGCCAAAGGCTGATAGGCACAATGGTACAAAAGGCTACCCTCCTCCCTCAAGGTGAGACAAGTCTGTGATGCACTTTTCATTTCAGAATCCCCTATGGGTGCAGCTAGACTCTATTAGGTCTGCATCAGTGCTTAGCTCCTTCCCTGGCCCTATCCTTTCCTCCTTCCTTTTATTCTGAGAGCTCTCCCCTCTATAAATTGCATGCACCCAAATCCCTGTCTCAGGCTCTGCTTCTAAGAAACCCAGCCTAGGACAGGTAGTATTAGGAGCAAACAGCTCTGGCAATTTAGTGGCCTCAGAAGGAAACTCAGTATAATAATTGAGAACCATAATATTATCCCTAAGTTAAACAAGAAAAAAATGTGTTCACCTACTCTGCTAAAGAAACTGCAGACATATGGAATCTATTTTAACCATCTGTTTGTGTATGGGAGTTAGACACAAAATACGTTAAGGTTTTATGGAGAAACTGCATTGTATTCTATTTTAGGAGTGATCTTTTGCATTGTAACAGGCCCTTTCCCCTTCCTTGCTACTCCTGTTTCTTGAATGTTTTCCTTTGCGTAAAGTTAAAGGCTCCCTTATTTGTGCTTTATTGTACTTTCTCTTGCTAATATAGCACTTGTGCCATGGTGTTATGTAGTTAGTGGCTTGTCATCTGTCTCCCCTGGGTCTCTTGGCCAGCTGCCACTGAAAGGGAGTGGTTCCTGGCTGGGGAAGAAGGTCCTAAGTCCTCACCAGAGTGCCATGCTGGTTCCGTCTTCTCCAGGCTTCCCTAGTCCTAGATCCAAAGCTTTAAAATAAATAGGCAGAGTGCATTCAAATAGTCATTTGGGGATAAGGGTGGCTAGTTGGCCAATTAGGTTATCCTATCTCTCTCCATCCCATCCTTCCCCCCACTCCCCCAGTTCACTGGAGCTCACAGTCCAGTAGGAGAGACAATACCTGGGATCTCAGCAAATCATCCCTCACCTGTCATTTTCGACAGCTGCTCTAGTTCTTGAGCTGCAGAGGGCCCCCAAGGCCACTGTGTGGATGATGGCACCACTTTGTTTGACCTCATTAAAGCATGCACTTATAGTGTTGTCCTCCCCATCCGTCAGCAGCACAATTTCAGATCCATCGGTTGGATATTTCTTCTGAATCACCTAAGGACAGAATTCAGGGCATGAATTATCAGACTCAGGGTGGCCAAGGCGTTTATGAAAATTCTGCTTATAGGAAAGGAGAAAAGAAATTCCAGTGGGAATAAACAAAAGTGTCTGGGAATGACCAAATATCTGTCTGTCTTGAATGATACAATCTTAACCCAGCAGCATTCATGGAACGCTGTCTTTCCTCGTGGCTAGCCTGCTGCAGAGAGGGATGGTGTGGGATACAGGGCAACTCTAGGGATGGACAGCACTGGGGGAAACAGCAAATAAGGTGTTTCTAGTTTCCTTCATGTGGTCTCTCATTGATAGGCTTTCAGAGCTTCCAAGATGCCTTCAGAAACCATCCTCGTTTAATGGGGATTATGCTAAGGGGATATTAGATCCAGGGCAGACTTTCACTTGTATGATATTCACCAATCTGACAATACCAGCTATTTGTGGCTGGCATTGGTTCTGATTGGTTATTACCTAGGTCACATGAGTTGTCAATATTTTTAACAGCCCTTCTGATTAAAGCAAAACATTTTGTTTCCATTAATCCTCAGTTCCTAGTTGTTCTGTGACACCTATGTCTCAACTATTCCTGGTAGATTTAGATTATTTATTTTTTTACATGGTGTAGAGAGGATACTCCTGCTGCCAATGTTGAATATGATTAGGACAGGAGGAAAATTTGATAAAAGAATAATGCTATCTATTTAAGAAAAGAATGCAAGAGTCCCCCTCTTCCCCTAAAAAGAGTGGAAGGAGAGACCCAGAAATAGGGGAAACAAGCAATCAAGCCTAAGCATCTCTCTGGCCTAGAATCTCAGAAAAGAAGGCATCCTCTGAATGTTGAAGGGAAAGCAGAGGACAGAGGAGGCTTCTGCCCCGCCCTCTGTTTCAGCTGTTAGAGGAGGCTGCCTTGACTCCTTAGAAGAGAACAGAACTGTGACTGTTGCTGTTGCTGTCAAGGAGCCCAGAGCCCAGAAGCCTGTCAGCTGTGGCCATGGCCTTGGCCTTACAAAGCTGCAGGCCAGAGAGGCCCAATTTGGATTTTTTTTTGTCTCACTCCCCATAACTGCTGTGTGTCATGGAAAACAGGCAGATGTTCCTACATATTCTACAGAGGAGACAGAAGGCAGCTGAGTTCAGTGTTGGCAGATGAGAGAAGGATAATCCTGCCACACAGACTGAGGAGTGTACAGTGTGGCTAGAGGCTGGATGGAAGACAGAGTGGTGCTCAGGACTCTGCTTCAATAGAGAGAGCCAGAGTGGAGCTGAGTCAGTCGGGGAGGACCACTGGTCCCTGAGCAAGCCAAGAGAACAAGCCAAAGTCCTATGACCACAGCAGACATCACGTCAAGGAGCCCAGGGCAGACGTGACCAAGGCCTGCCACAGGGACGAGCAGGGATCACGAGGACAATGTAAGATCCAAGGTCCTTTGCCTCATCACCCTGAAGCCACAAGAGCTTCTCCCACCCCACACCCAGACTCCACTCCAGAGGGTATCCTAAATTCCTCTGGTATACCTCACACTCTCTCTCACTCATCTGAATGGAAAATGCAGAATCAGAAGTTCTCTCTTCACCACTGTGCCATCTGGCATTAGTCATCTCCCCTAGGGTCTTGCACAGCAAGAGTTTGGTACAGCACATCCGGGATTTCATTGTCAATTTTCCTTCCTTATTTGCTCCTCTAGTCAAAACTTGGGGTGGGTGACAGGGGTAATAAAACGTAGATGCATGCACACCTCTGGAGAAGGGTTTCGTAGCTGACTGTGTATGCAATAGAAACCGCTTTCAGGGAACTGATCTTCAAGGTGGACTAAAACGGTCAGAGCGACAGAAAGCACTTGAGGAAATGGTCAAGCCCATTGTCCACATCAAGCAGTATGAGCTGGAAACAATATATTCCTGCTGCTACATGGGAAACTAGAACAGCGCTATTGGGTGTGATGTGCCCAACGAGCAGGCTTGGGGCAAACCTGCCTAAGACACTGTGAGGTTTGGAGACCTTATGCCTGCTGGCCTTTTTCAATCTACTATGTTGTTTCATGTGGCTAAATAGCCTCCAAGTAAATATGGAATATTGCATTTTATATTTGCAGCAACTAAACATCAGGTGTTATTAGTACATCAAATAAAGAATTCAATTTTATTTACTAAGAACCTCCGGCATAAATGATATTGTGCTAGCAGTCTGGGAGATAAGAAGATAAGTCCTATTCCTGAAGTAGTTCTGCTCAATTGAAATGGATAATTAGAATGTAAGACAGACTAGTCAGATATCATAAGAGATAATTTTTTTTAAGAGTCATAGGCTTTAGAAAGCAATTCTATCTGGTGGAAAGAATCAGGAAAGATGTCAAGAAGTAGGTGGTGTCTGAAATGGGTCTTTGAAGAATGAGTGTGATTAAAAGTTCAAAGAAGGGTGGAGAAAGTGCTCTTAGTGAGGAACTAGTGTGGCAAAGACGTGGAAGCTCTGAAGGACAAGTTGTCCACTTTGCTTAAACACAGGCTGCCTGGAAGAGCATCCCTGGTGCTTAAGTCTGGAAAGGTAGACAAAGGCTGCATCATGATAGATCTTACACATTAGATAGAGAAATTTTTACTTAATTATGCTGAAAATGGAGAGACAGGATATTTAAATAGAGGAATGATGTGATTGGATGGTCAGATGAGATTTTTAGGTATGACTCCAATACAATCATAGTTATAGTTACTAAGGCCTCCTGCTTCAATAAATAAACCTTTTGCTTTCCCAAAAGGAGGTCCAATATGCCTGGAAGTTTGGAGTGTTCAGTTGCCTCAAAGCTTAACCATACTCATAGGTCTTTTTATTCTCATAGAAGACACTCTTTTACATGATTGTGTACCTTTACTTCATAGCACTCATTACAGTTAGTAAATATACACTCATTTGTGTTATTTGTTGGTTAATGTGTCTCCCCCAATAAGATGAGAATTCCATGACAGAACTTCTCATCTTCCATGACAGAAGGGTAGTGTCTGTTTGGCCCTCATGGTATTCTTAGGGCCTAGAACATTCCCCTGGAATGTAGTAGGCACACCATGACTATTTTGAATGCAGGTACATATGCAGAAAAGCATGAAGGCACAGATGCAAAAAGAGCACAAAAATGTAAATGAATTGGTTACTAATATCTTTGGAGGTCTGTGTCTTTGCATCATTTGAACCATTGCTCTGCCCTTGGTTATCTCATCTAGTTGGACCCTAGGCATGTATGGAAACAATGGAAATAGAAATTTGTTAGGCAACATAAATCGCAACATTTCAAACTACAATAGAAAAACACGTCTCACAGTAAATGCCAATCGAAGCCCGGTGCAGATGGATGTTCCTCCTGCAGCTGCTGTAGGTAATCTTTTGGCAAGTGTGTCCCTGTCACTGCCACTGTTTATCTGCACGAGTTCACTTTGTTCATAGGCAGCACTGTCAAATGTCACCATCCCAACCCAGGACCCCAGCTCAACCGTCTGCAACAGGAAAAGCTGGCCTGCTTGATTTAGTCGATTGAGGCGGTTACCGGTCTAAATGGAGAAGCAAAAGGAAAACAGTTGGGTTAGGCTTAGATGGAAAGACTAATAACAGGAAAGGCCTTAGGGAATTTGGAAGTGGCTGCCTTAATGTAGGGCAAATGACCGTAAGCTTACTTGAGGCATGTCCTATGGGGGGAAAATTTCTCATTTATATTTAGCAGCATCTTCGGGTAGAATTTTAGGTCCAGTGTATAAATAGTAAAATATAACAACAGATTACACAATCATTAAATTCCAATATATTAGTAGTAATTCTAGATAAGTTCTAGATCAGGTGATATGGTTTGTCTCTGTGTCTTCAACCAAATCTCACCTCAAATTGTAATTCCCATAATCCCCCACATGTCAAGGGCACTGGTAGGAGGTGATTGGAACATGGGGACAGTTTCTCCCATGATGTTTTCTTTATAGTGAGTGAGTTCTCACAAGATTTGATGGTTTTATAAGGGGCTCTTCTCCCTTTGTGTGCGCTCTCTCTCTCTCCTCCTGCTGCCCTGTAAGACATACCTGCTTCCCCTCCCACCATGATTGTAAATTTCATGAGGCCTCCCCAGCCATGCGGAACTGTGAGTCAATTAAACTCTTTTCTTTATTAATTACCCAGTCTCAAGTATTTCTTTATAGCAGTGTGAGAATAGACTAATACAAAAGGCTATGGACCTATAGACTTATATATTGTCAGTGAACCATAAAAAATGTCACGCTTATATAATTCATCAGATCTTTGCTCATAAATTGAAAATTAATTCAGTTTGGCAAATGAGATAGTTGATGCTGAATCTTTGTTGAACAAAGTGGAAATGGGCATTTCTGAAAACAATGTTATAGTTACAACTGCTCCGGCCCTCAGATTGTGTTTATTCCCAACCAGTTCCGAGTCAGGGTCCAGAACATGCATATCTGTGACCAGCATCCAGAAGACCAAGACTCATTGAACATACCACCATGCTTCCAGATTTATCAAGGACTAAACACACAATTCTTTGTCCAATCTGCAGCAATGAGAAGGTGGGCTTCGGTGGCTGTGTTGTCATAGGAGTGGTTTTCTTAAAGTCCTCAGAATCGCGGATCACTTCCCATGTGCTTCGGAGATTACATTTTTGATTTTGCATGTTTGGAGCTTCTTTATTGTGGTTTTGTTCTGTACAGAATTCAGCTATCTGAAATTGTCAATGAAATGATATAGATAATGGTAAACTACTTGATAAAACCTTTAATAATTTGAAAGAAATATTTTATTTTATTTTGAGACAAGGTCTCACTCAGTCACCCAGGCTGGAGTGCAGTGGCACAATCTTAGCTCACTCTAGTTTCTGCCTCCTGGGCTCAAGTCAACCTCCCACCTCAGCCTCCCGGGTTGGGACGACAGGTTCGTGCCACCATGCCTGTCTTATTTTTGTATTTTTAGTGGAGATGGGGTTTCACCATGTTCCCAGTCTGATCTTGAACTCCTGAGCTCAAGCAATCTGCCTGCCTCAGCCTCCCACAGTGCTGGGATTACAGGCATGAATCACTGTGCCTAGCCTGATAGAAATATTTTAAATCCACATTTAAAATATTTCAGTCCTCTGCCCTTCTCCCATCTGCTCTGCTAACACATAACCTTGGCTCAATTGCACAATCACTGTAGAGCAGTGCTGGGGAAAATCACAGTCATAATACAGAGATCCTACCTGAAACCAGAGCTTCAATCTCATTGGACCCTTAGTGCTCCTCAGCAACCCATTTACCTCCTCTTTTTGGTTTCCTTCCTACTCCTCAAATTTACCATTTCAAGCCATCATTACACTCTCCGTGGCACCCTCTCCAGCATTCCTCTCTTGGAACCGTCTTGTTTCTCTATCCTTATACCACCAAACTCCACTTCCTTACTTCCTAGTCATTTACCAACACACTATATTCCAGCCTTCAAGTCCTAATGTTCCAGCTCTCTCCAAAATCCACCTGGATGTTTCACATGCTCCTCAAACTCCACATGTTCATATTGACGTTATCACCTTCCTCCCATCTGCTCCTCCTCCGAATGTATTTCCTAACTTGATGTCACCACTATGCACCCCATCACCAAAATTAGGAAACTGGAAGTTTTCCACCTTTCCCCCGCTAAAAAATAATCAAGACCAATACATTTCACTGCCTCTCCATTTTGTCATCTTTTCTGCATCTCCAGTGAAATATCCATCATCCAAGCCATCACAGTCCCTCCCTCAGATGATTGCAGTTTTCCATCTTGCTTCCTCTGTTTGGTCCACCTTACAGCTGCCTGAGAATCTTCCCTCTTACTCCTCTGCTTAACATCCTTTGGTGGCTAATGATTGTTTATGCATTACAATCCTCTTCTTCATATACCAAATGGCAAACTCCATGACTTGGAGTTTTGCTTCATTCTCCATTCTCATTCTGGCTGTGTATTTCATGTCTCTAATTTACCCTACTATAGCCTATCAGTTCCCAAACTTCCAGACTTTGGCATCTCTAAGGCTTTGCTTAGAGATGATACCCACTTGGTCAAGAAGTTCCTGCTCCTCCTCTGTCTTCTACATTGCAAACTCTACCTTCATGTTCAGCCAAAAAGTCAGTTTTGAAATATTTCCTCATTTTCTTCTCTTCTCCCCTGAGAATTTCCATTCCACCCTTTAAAGTCTCACAGTATCCTGCAGAAATTTCAGTAAAGCCCCTTTAACATTGCAATGCACTTATTGGGCTGTAAATCCATCTGATATGGTTTGGCTCTGTGTGCTCACCCAAATCTCATCTCAAGTTGTAATCCTCACATGTCGAGGGAGGGACCTGGTGGGAGGTCATGGAGATGGTTTCCCCCATGCTGTTCTTGTGATGCTAAGTGAATTCCCATAGGATCTGATGATTTCGTAAGTGGCAGTTTCCCCTGCATTCTCTCTCTCCTGCCACCTCATAAGGTGTTCCTTGCTTCTCCTTTGCCTTCCACCATGATTGTAAGTTTCCTGAGGCCTCCCTAACCATGTGAAACTGTGAGTCAATGAAACCTCCTTCATTTATAAATTACCCAGTCTTAGGTAAAGTTCATAGCAGTGTGAAAATGCACTAATACACCATCCATCATAGAAACCTGCTTACTAAATTTTGCTTCCTCAAAATTTGGCTCTAGTGTCTGTCACATAACAAAAACTCAATATAATTTTGTTGTTTTTTTAACAGCAACCTCTCCGCACCTGAATTATTAAATCTACAAAATAGTGGTAGTTATCATGCAGGGAATAAATGAGAATATATGCACTAGAGTCAATCCTAACACAGTCAATAAATGATGGTGACTTTCCCTTTCTTATATCATATAGCACTTGCTAGTATTTATATCCCTAGCATGTGGGGGATTTTTTTTAAGGCATAGTATACAAAAGAGAAGTAATGTAGTTCCTCCTCTCAGTTACTTTACAAAGTTATCATTCAATTACAAATACTAATATCTGGGATTCCATTAATTTAGAAAGTAATCATTAGTTGTACAACATTTTTCTCTTTATGTGCATTTTTCAGACCATCTGTTTTGGTAATGTTTTTATGTTATGAATATGGATACTTTTTAGGACGAAGAGCTGTAAAACTTTTGTGTTAACCCCAGGAAGAGGCTACCACACCTGACCAGGCATCAGCTTTAACTCTGTGGTTAATTTAAAATACATAATCTGGGCCTCCTCCTGGAAGTTTCTGAATAGGCCTGGTAATGGACTGCAATGCCAAATTGAAGAACGATGGGCCTGGTGAGCTATGGTGCATCAAATTTTAAAAACTTATGCTGCATTACTATTGGCAGACTCTTACAAGTTATTTCACCCTCCATTCCAAAAGGAAAATGGAATTTTATATGAAAGACTGGAAGATAAGAGAGACTTCCCACTGAAGTCAGTTAACTGATGCCTCCAGTCTCATTTCGTGCAAAATTTCTGATTTATATAATTAGCAGTAATATAAAAAACTGGTCAAGTTCATTTTATGGCCAGTTGGTCATTTAAAAAATTAAGAATTTTGAAACTATTTAAAGCTGTTAAAACTATGTATAAACTCCCTAATATAACCAATACTCTGAAAAAGATAGAAAATTTCAGTTAGCAACCAAAAGCAAACATGCAGGCTGAAAGAGCTCTCTGAAAGTTAAATCAAGGGCCTATTGATCATGTCTTTATTAGCTAATAAAAGGAACTGCCTAATTAATCCTCCTGAGTAAAGTCCTTATTTAAGTAAGAATGTCTGTGCTCATATGCCTTTGTGAATATTTAAAGTAATCCTAAGCACTTGAACTGAAAAACGAGTGAGAGGGAGATGACGGAGAAGAAAGCGTGGATTCTAGGAGGGTGAGGGGGAAGGAAGATAGGACTTTATCCTTGACTTGTACTACCAGCTTGTCCCAGAGAGAATTCACTGCTCACTGATGATTTCTCTAAAATGTGATTTTCCCTTAGAGCACCTGGAGTAAAAACCTCACTAAATTCATAATAATCTAGGGTGGGTGGGAAAGAACAAGATACTTACAGAATCAATGTATTGTGCAAACATTATAGAAGCCTTCTCGGTCTGGTGGGCTTGGGGTATAAACTCACATCCTTTTTCGTAGAGTCCTGTTGCTTCATTGAACGTGCATTTTTTGGTGTAACAGCCGCCTCCCTGGCACTTAATTACTACATTTGTACCAGAAATACCTGCTGAACATCTGAAAATACAGCAAGGTTAGATGTTTAGGTGATGTCATCATTTCAAAGGGTCAGAGTCTATGCTCAGTTTCTGACGGATTGCCTTAATGTGATTTTCCTCTCATGATCCAAGGAACAAGGACATCCTCTGTCATAGTAAAATTATTAAATTGTCATCAGAGTCATTTCTGTTTGCCAGAAAATAGGAGATTACAAAAACAGTATCAGAATATATTTCTATGCAGCAGAAAAGCCAACTCTGGCTTAGGGCTGCTGTTAGCATTAATACAGAGAACTAAGTCCTCAGGCACCTCTGAATCTATTCCCCTCATCCCTAGAAAGTCAAGAGCCCTCTTTTATTTCCAAGAAAAGATTTGCTGACATTTCTTGTTTGTTTGTTTATTTCTTAGTTTATTTCATATGGTTTTTGTAGAGTTTTGGTGTGTTCATAGGTGTTTTAAATGTGTCCATATATTAGATATTTATGAGTTTTTTGCTATTATAGCTGGAATGCTTTCCTTCTACATCTTATTGCTTAACTGTATTTTTAACGTATATAACAATGCATGAACACTATAGCAAATTTGGAAAATGGCAAAAAGCATAAAGAAAAGAAAAAAACATGTTTCACCATCAGAAATGAGCTACTGTTAACCATGTTGAAGCGTGACTTTCTGCTTATTAACATAACATTGTACATATAGCTTTGTTTCCTGCCTTAAAAAAACTTAGCATCTTTAATTTTTTGATATGTTATTTAATATTTTTCAAAATGTAGTTGGGTGTGGTGACTCACACCTGTAATCCCAGCACTTTGGGAGGCTGAGGTGAGTGGATCGATTGAGGCCAGGAGTCTGGGACCAGCCTGGGCAACATGGCGAAACCTAACTGTACCAGAAATACAATAAAAATTAGCTGGGCATGGTGGCACACACTTGTAATCCCAGCTACTCAGGAAGCTAAGGCACAAGAATTGCTTGCAACTGGCTTGAAAAGGCAGAGGTTGCAGTGAGCTGAGATTGTACCACTGCATTCTAGACTGAGAGACGCAGTGAGACTGTCTCAAAAAAAATTCAAAATGTTAATAGTTTTATATCTTTTAATACTATCACATGTATTCAGTCTAACTTGTTTAGTTTCCCCTACGAATTTGTAAGTACTATAAATAAAACATCAATGGATAAATAAAATTTCGTATCCAATTTGACTGTATTTCCAAGTTTGCCATGTGATTGATTCCCTGAGTAATTATTAGATCCAAAAGTTTGAACATTTTAAAGACTGTTGATACAGCTGCTCTATCATTTCATTACAATGCATTTTTAAACATGAAATCACAGGACCAAGAAATTTTTAAAATTTGGTATATGTCACCCAAATTCTTTCCAGAAAAGTTGCATGAACTTATGCCTCTAACAACCATCTGTGAGAGCTTTCATCCCACTGACGGTAACTTACCAGGTAATAAATGAATCTCATCCTTGTCAAATTTACATCTCTCATTACTAGTAAGTATGAATATTTTTATTATTGGATATTTTCATTTCTTTTCTTTACTCTTTGTTTTCTTGAGACAGGGTCTCACTCTTGTTGCCCAGGCTGGAATGCAGTGGTGTGATCATGGCTCACTGCAGCTTCTACCTAATCCCCAGGTTCAGGTGATCCTTCCACCTCTGTCTCTCAAGTAGTTGAGACCACAGGCACATGCCACCATGCCAGGGCAATTTTTTTTTCTTTTTTTGTAGAGAAAGGGTTTTACCATATTGCCCAGGCTGGTGTCAAACTCCTGGGCATTTTAATTTCCTCTATTGTAAATTATTTATTTTCCTTTGTCTATTTTTCTATTTGGATGTTACTGTTTCACTGATTTTTTAAAAGCTCTTTATGTGTTACAATACTAAGTTTCTACAAGCTTTCTTTTTTATTTTTGGAAAAGTTTTTTTGTTTTTTCATTTTTATTTAGTTTATGTTTGGTTTGTGTGCAACAAAATTTTTAATTTATATGTAGTCACAATTAGTATTCTTAGTTATATTTTCCAATGATTGAATGCATTGAAAGAGCTTTGCTGTCTAGGGATTTGATGCTTTTTAACATTCTTCTAGTTTTCATTATAATTTTGCTTTTTACCTTTAATGAGTTCATCCAATTGGAAAAGAGTATGTTAATTTTTTTCCCACATAGTTAAAAATTGTCTATCTCAAGAAATCCTACCTTTTTTCATAGATTTGTAATTCTACCTAAATTATCACATATGTAAATGTCTGTCCACATTGTTTTAATTAATTTAGTTTTATAGCATATTTAAAATTCGAAAAGTAAGAATTCCCTTTATTACTTTTTTCCCAAAAGTGATCTTAGCTGCTATCTACTAAACAAACTCTTGGAATTTTTTAATGAGATAAAAATTGATGTACTTTTAACTAGATTTTCTTAAAACCTACATATGAATTTTGTTTGAGTTTATATCTTCCATGAATTGAATGTCTCTCAATTTGTCTTGGTTTTCTTTTAGTCCCTTGAGAAGGATTTTATAGTTTTCTTTAAATACATCTTCCACATTTCTTAGAGTTGTTTCACTTTTATTATACCTTTCATTGCTGTCTTGAATGGAGTATTTTTCTATTATATTTTTGAACTGGTTATTGCTAATATGTGGAAAAGTAATTTGAATATTTAGTTTGTATCTGGTGACCTTATTGGCTTCCCTTGTCAATTTTAATTTCCATTTATTTCCTTGTGTTTTCTAAGTGGATCACATCATCTGCATAACAGTGATTTTCTTTCTTCCTTTCTAGTAGCCCATCTTTTTACCTCTCTAGTTTTATTACATTAGCCACAACTTCTTAAGCAAGGTTCAATAATTGTGGTAATAGTGGCCATTCTTAATCCTGGCAATGTCTCTAGTGTTTCCCTATTAAATATGATGTAGATTGTTGGCTTCCAACAAATGTTTTGTAACATATGAATGAAGTAACCTTCTGTGCTGGGCAGTACTGACATGTGACTGCCTCTAAGCCTTAAAAATAATTTAAAAATTTGAAGATAAGGAGCAATACATATTATTAATATATTAAAATTAAAAGTTTTAAAGAGGACGTGGTAATCATGTCTTATCTGCGGAAGGAAAAACATGATATATATGTACATATTTCTAGAATATCTCTAGAAGGAAATACTACCAATCAACTTTTCTGCCAAGGCAATAGACAGTGTCTAACTGTCTGGAAGCTTAGGAAACAGAACTAGGAAAGATAGATGTTAGGTTTGGAATGGTGCCCATTGGGTTTGAAAAGTCAAAGCCATGTGTAATTGCATCAGAGAAGCCCCCAGAGGCTGTGGTCCATGTAGTGCAGAGTGCACAGGCTGAAGGCATCTGGTGGGCTATGCATGGCTCTAGGAGGCAGCAGTGCACTTAGTCTCTCTCTCTCTCTCTTTTTTTTTGAGATGGAGTTTCGCTCTGTCACCCAGACTGGAGTGCAGTGTCACAATCTTAGCTCACTGCAACCTCTGTCTCCTAGGTTCAAGTAATTCTCCTGCCTTAGCCTCCTCCCGAGTAGCTGGGATTATAGGTGGGTGCTACTATACCTAGCTAATTTTTTTGTATTTTTAGTAGAGACAGGGTTTTGCCATGTTGATCAGGCTGGTCTCAAACTCCTGACCTCAGCTGATCTGCCTTGGCCTCCCAAACTACTGAGATTACAGGTGTAAGCCACCACACCCGGCCCACTTGATATCTCTTTATGCCTGAAGAGATCCAACGAGGCATAATAGAATGGAAATGGACCAAGTGTACTGAGTCTGACTGTCATAAAGAAAAGGAAAAGTAAAGAGCAGTAATGGTCTTATGGGAGAAATGGAAGCCAAAACTGAGTTCTGAGGTCCCTTTGAAAAAATTGTACTAGATCAAGACAGTTAGGAACCAAACTTGAGTGCATCTCCTTTAAGGAGATGCCATCAGGCAAGCAAGACCCGAAGCAGACATGGAGAGGGTGTTGTACCAACTTCTATTTAAATGTGTTGTTCTTAAATGCAGGAATAAATGTGCATTTTTATCAAGTTTCTTTTGAGAATCTATTGAAGCAATCATTTATTGTCTTCTTTTCTTGATTACTATATTCATTACTTACTATTACAGCATTTTTACATTTCTGGAACACACTCTAACTTGGCTTTAATGTGTTTGTTACTCCCTTAATTTTGCCAGATGTAATTTATTATCATTTTGTTTGAAACTTTTGCCTCTATCTTTTTAACCTGTAGCTACAGAATTTTTTGTTGGGTTTTAGTATCTGAATTATGTTAACTCTTTAAAATACATTGGGAAGTTCCCTGTCACTAATGTTTGCACTAAAACAATCTTTGTACACTGAGACCCCTGGTAGCAAGAACTAGCCAATAAATTAATGGCACCCAAGAGTTCTTTCCAAGTGTTGTACTTGATTTCTACTCACGCCACACAAGGTTTAATTTAAACTGGGAGGAGTTTCTGCTTTGCTTTGATATTCAGATTGTTTGTCAGATAAGTTCCACAGTCCTCCCAGGCCCATTCATACTGACAAAGTCCACGCAGATACCATTCTGGACCGGTTGATGGCAGAGGTATTCTCAGCCCTTTGGCAGGCTGAGGTGGGAGGATCTCTTGAGCCCAGGAGTTCAACAACCAGCCTGGACAACGTAGGGGCAACCTTTCTGTACGAAAACTTAAAAAATTAGCTGAGCATGGTGGCACACACCTGTGGTCCTAGCTACTCAGGAGACTGAGGCCAGAGGATCACTTGAGCCCAGGAAGTCAAGACCAGCCTGGGCAACATAGTGAGACTCCGTTTCTACAGAAAATATAAAAATTAGTCTGATGTCATAATATGTGGCTGTAGTCCCAGCTACTTGGGAAGCTGAGGTAGGAAGATCGCTCTAGCCCAGAAGGTTGAGGATAGAGTGAGCTGTGATTGCATCACTGCACTCCAGCCTAGGTGACAGAGTAAGGTCCTGTCTCAAAAAAAAAAAAAAAAAAAAAAAAAAAATTATTCTTCCCTCTAGGCACTGAAGAGCCTCATTGGCTCTGTCTATGTCACTGATGCTGGTATGGGATGATGGAGACACTAAATGTAGCACCTGTAGATTTATTATAGTTGGTACAATAAAAAAAAAAGAGGCAAATGATTTCTAGCTGCAGAGTGAAGAAATCAATTAACTGAAGCACTTGTAAACAAAATGGTAGTTTTGTGGAAATCTGAAAAAGAAGGCACTAAGAATGAATTTGAATTAGAAAATACAACAGGACACACATTTTTTAAAGTAATCAATTCAAGAAAAAAAAGTTTGCAATTTAAAATAGTTTGGAAAAAGTTAAACCAAAATATCTATACCTTACTGCTTCGATTTTTCCATTGGATAAGTAGAATTTCTCATCATTATTGTATTCATCAAATACTCCCCAACGTAGATGAGCCCACTCATGGACAAATGCCCTACCTGGAGAAAATATTTTAAAAACCTGATTATAATAAAAATGGTAAAATTACCTTCTCACACCGGAAGAAAGCAATTTTTTGGTTTACGCTTTGCTGTGTTATTTTTTTAAAGACTTGATTTCTTTAGATCTAATATAATAACCATACGTTTCCCTAAAATATAAATACTTATTTTGGCTCATCAGATGTTAATCAGGCATCTAGTAAGTGCCAAGCAGTTATTCAGACACAGAGAAACATAGCTCCTCACATAGCTCCTGGTATAGTGGAGGACATGTGTGATTAGAAACGAAAATGCCTGGTGGTGCAGGTATGATGACAGAGGTCAGCACAGGTGGCTATGGGAGCCCAGGAATTCCTGTAGCAGCCACGGCAGCATCCTCAATCAATTCCTGTCCCTCATGGCTCATATCCCATCAAACCTCAAGGTCTGCCTACTCCACCTTTGTCTTTTTGATCCATTCTCACCTTTCCAGGCTCATTGCCACTTATTCCTGAATTGCTGTGATAGTCACCAGATTGGCCTCCATGTCTCCATCCTTCAGGTAAGTCCAACTTCTCAACATGGTGTACAAGGTCCCCGATGCCTCAGGACTGCTCTTCTCTGCAGCCTTTTTCTTGCTGTTCTCTACTTACTTCCCAACTCTATAATTATGATGAATTTCTGAACTCCTTCTTTTTCTAGGTCACATCATGCTCTTTTTCAACTCTGGACTTTTTTACATATGATTCCTTAGCTTGGAATACTTTCTTCCTATCTTTGTCTGGGTAACTTGTATTCTTTTAAAATCAAGCTTCTGTGTGCCTAGAAGCCTGCCCCTGACATCCTCATCCTAGGCCCAGTACTCCCTGTTTGCGCTTTCACTAACTTCCATTAGGCACTTACAATGATAAACAGTCATTGCTACTTACTTGCCAGTCTCCCACACTAGACAATTATCTCCATGAGGACAGGCAATATGACTTCTTCGCTGTCATATCTGGGCACATAATGTCTAGAACTTAACAGGCATTCAGTCATATTTGTTAAACTTGAATGAAATCTTAATGACTTACATACAGCTCAGTTTTTCGGGAATGTAAATTCCGTGGGAGGCTGAATTTGGAGGGTTATGTGAGGTAGGGCATTCTATGGAAACTCTCCCACACTAAGGATTGGGACTTTATTCTGTAGGTGTTGGTGGTCTCTTTAAAGGAAGATTGTGAGAGAATTGGAGTGGAGTCACAATACAGAAAGGAGACATTATAAAGGAATGGTTTTATATAGGATCGTGATGCCTTGAGTGGGCTCAGGAGTGGGATGGGGCAGTTAGATCAATCAGTTCAACACTTAATTGTTGAGCCATATATTGAGAATGTTCTTTTCCTGTTATGAAGGTGAAATGTATTGTAGAACCACAGAGAGGAACTCTTGACACCTCTTTCTGATCAGTTCTTTAAGTGCTCTGGTGTATTTGGGAGGGGGGTTTGGATAGCGTTCTTTTGTTTGCTTATTTGCTTTTCCTGCCTTATATGTTTAAAAAAAGAAAATCAAGCTGGTTCTAGGGTATCCAAATCTTTTTTGAGATAAAGAAGCCTAATACTAGTTATTTAGTAACTGATCACATTTGATTATATTTGGAAAGTAAATTATATATATACAGTCATTTCTTGTTTATTTTAATATTTCCTCCAACGATGGTTATATGTACTTCATATAGAAATGATAGTTTATTTTGTGAAGGAAGATTGGAGTTTTTTCTTTAGTTACATGTTTTTGAGAGCTGAATTGCAAAGGTATTCTGTCTGCTATTCAAAGTGTGATCCACAGACCAGTGGAATCAACATCTCCTGTGAGCTTGTTAAAAATGCAGGTTCTTGAGTCCCACCCACACCTAATGAATGAGAATCCACATTTTAACAAGACTCATACATAATTTGAATGCACTTCTGCCAGCACTGCACATATACGCCATCTTCTGGCTACCACATGTATTGCAGGCAGAAGATTTAATTCAGTTGTCTCCTTACAGATGCATAGAAACTTAACAATACAAATTAAACTGTTTTACAGTTATAGTATAATGTATAATAATAATTTATGAAAATTCAAAATACCATATTTATACATGTATCTAAAGTAAGTTAAATTCATAGCTGAGAAATGCTAGAAATTCTAAGTGAAATGCACGTTCTGTTTTAGGTGGAAAATGCTATGATGTTTTATCTCTAATAGTTTATTTGGCTTATCTGTGCTTACTCACAAAAATAATGCTAGTGTTGATACACTTTGAGCATAAAATAGTTAAATTGTATGAGAAGTAAGGTAGAATATTTTATACCTTGTGGTCCATATTCTTGTAACTTTTTTCCTGATACGAAATTAGGAGTCAGGTGGACCCTTTCACCCTTCTCACCACACTTTCCCATCTGCTCAGTGTAAGGTTCATCATTCTGTGGAGGAGTAGGCTCAGCAACCAGAACATCAGCCTGAAATTTAACAAAAAGTTTTTATCATCACAAAGTTTCAGCAAATGAATTAACCTTCTTCACGCTGGAGTAAGTTTTAAACAATCACATTTGATTCTAGAGTATTTTGATTTTAAAAAATCTGGGTTACAGGAAGAAAAGGAATTTGAAAGAAGAACTTGATATTCTCACATTTTTGTAGGTCTCGAGTTTTGGTCTCACATAGTCAGGTTTTGTCTTCCATGTTTCAGGAATCAAAATGGAAACATTTTTGAAATAAAATCGTTTTTCTGTAGCTTCGAACAGGTATGGAGATGCCTGGGTCAGCATGTCCTGGGAAGAAAAAAAAAATACATAACAATTTACTGAAGATAAATTACCAGTGATTCAAATTCACATCTGGATTTCACATTTTCAAAAATGAGTTATTTGTTAAGATGAGAAGAAACGTAGAAATACCTTTTAATAATACCAGCTAAGCTTTGTGAGCGTTTACCATATACTCTGTGTCACAGCGTCATCACTAACAATGCAGACCCTAGAGGCAGACTCTAATCCCGGCTGCACCACTTTTTGTGGGACGTTAGACAATTCCTAATTCTGAGCCTCAGTTTTCCCATTTACAAAATGGAATATTATAGTGACTAGCTGATAAGGTTGTGGTAAAGAACAAAGTGAAACATGTGATATGCTAGGAACAATGTTTACTTTGCACAAGCAAGTATAAAGTGTTAGCTATGAGTTTCATTTCATTTGTTCCTTTGAGGATCAATAAACCTTTGAGGGTGAAACTGAGAATAAGTCTCAAGGTCTCACAGCAAGTAGTAGTGAAGAGATAAAGTGAATGTGATTTTAAAACCTGCTGACTCTTGTAATAAATTTGGGATTATATACTACGTTAAATTAAATGTGTTACTAAATGTTATGGTATTATTTTACTTATTTATTTATTTATTCATTATTCTTTTTTTAACTTTGCCAAGTGCTGATGGAAGTATTTATTTTTTTGTGCAGTGTAGTACTAAGAGTTAAATATAAGAAAATGACATAATTATATATTTTCAAATTACATCTAATTTTACTTCTCTAAAATGAAATAGCTACAGTGTTAAATTATAAATGTCTCTACAGATTCCCTGAGTTGCGTTACAACAAGAGAGTAGGGAGAGTGATAGAGGATATTGTTATAGAAAGAGGGCAGTGGGTCTGTTAGGACTGAAAACCATTTGCTTCAAAAGTGAGCGTAGACAGAGGAAAGAAGAGGCTGAAGACTGAGCCCAGGTCCAGCATTCAGAGGTAAGAAGCGGAGTCAGTACAGGGGCCTCAGATGGGCAGTCAGTGCCTGTGGAGGAAATGAGAAGCCATGGGATGAGAGCATTGGAGGGAGGAGGGCATGATCATCAGTGTCAAGCACTGCTGAGTCATTACTTAATATGAGGACTAAGAACTGATCACTGGACTTGGCAGCATGGTGAGCCCTTGAAGCAGAATAAAGACAGCAGCACCATAAGAGTGGATTTGAGAAAGTGGGAGGTGAAGCAGTGGAGACAGTGAATACAGATAACAACAGGTCAAGAAGTTTTTCTGTAAACTAAAGGGGAATGGAGAAATGAGCAGCAACTGAAGTGTACTTCAGGACAAGACAGTTTGTTTATTTGTTTTAATGGGAACTATTATAAAATACTTCCATGCTAATGGAAAAAACCAAAACTGCAAAGAAAAAGGGATCATTGGAAGAGCAAAGTCCTTGTGAGAACAGACCAGAGTGACTGGACTCCATTGCCTAGTGGGGGTCATCTTGGGAGCAGAAACACTTCATCATTTTATGGGGAAGCAGTACCTCGGTGTTAGTGCAGCGGTAAATCTTGCTGTGCCTCTTCCCAAGGGGTGAACTTGGAGAACTCATTTTACCTCTCTGAGCCTCAATTTCTCCCTTTCAAATAGTGATAATAATGGTTGCCTGTAATTTTTTTGTAAATGTTCTTAATGATTTACATTTTCCTCTTCTAAAACTCCCAGATTTTTAACACTCGCTAGGAGAGTTTAATATTATGTCACTTCAAAAAATAAAATTAAAAAATGAGGCAAGATCACCAAAAACTTGAAAAGTAGTTATAAAACTTCATATATAAGAGTTTTAGCTTATCATTTGACTTGTGAAATGTGAATTTTCGATGTCTCCCAGGAAGAATAAGTAGCATGAAATGCTCTTGTTTTCCACATTATAATAGAAACAATAACAAGGGATCTTTGTTTTGGCATCTGTTCCAGATTTTCAGAAAGTGACCTCATTTCCTAATACACACTTAAACTCTCAGGCTGAGAGAAGGTTGGCAGTGACAGTTTATAGGATGGGCTAGAAATTCCTTCAGGACAGGGACAGTATATTGACCACTGGACTCCTAGTACCTGACATAATTTAGATGCTCTGTAAATGTTTGTTGAATGAATAAACAAATGAATGGATAAATAAAGTAGGTTTGGTAAGTGGCAAACTAGTATAGCAGTGCCAAGGCAGGCAGTGCCTGGGCTCCTGTGCATTGCAGAGACCCCCAAAATAGCCCTATTGTGTACCTTCTCGTGTGTGTGTGCATGCGCATGTGTGTATGCACACGGGTGTGTATGTGTGTGTGTGTATTTGACGCGGGGAGAAAGAGTTTCCCTGACTCTCCCTTTCTCATCTTGTGACATGTATTACCCTTGCTAATATTAGCAAGAGTGCAGTGGATGGAAGTGGTACAGAGCCATCAATTAGTCTTGTAGGTAGGGAAATCTGGGGACTGTCCTGCTGAAGCAAGCATTTTAAAAGCTGACACAGAGGATTCTGTCCACACAGGGGAACCAGGGCAGAGTCTCTCATCAGCAAGAAGGTTGTTGGAGCAAAGGGAGGAATGGTCAGGAAAGGCGGCCAAGCCCTCGATGAGGTCCCTCAACTCTGCAGATATGGAACATCGAATAGGAAAGAGTTAGGGACTCTGAGCATTCTATTAACTTTAATTTAACTCTAAGTGTTCTTGTTACAGAGAAGGAAATGGTGGAAGCCAACTTATCTCACCCTCAACTTTAGGATCCATACTAGAAAGCCAATTTAATAATTGTAGTGAGAAGTACATATCTCAGGAGGAAAACCTCCAAGGACAATGAAGTGGAAGCACTTTGAAGACTCTAAGCACTACATACTGTAGATATAAATGACCATGGTCACTAGAGATGAATACAGCATGTACATTCTCCTTCTGGCATATTACTGAATCCCCACTGTCTAGCCAGAGACCGAAACACACTGGTTACATTTTTGCTGATGCCATTTCCAAATTTAGAAACAATCAAAAACTCACTCAACATTTTAGATTAGAGATTCAAGAGGTCCGAATCTCTCTCTTTATCACAGACAACCTGATCCTCTTTGGGTCGAGTAGGTGAGCTTTATGGTGAGTGGTGCTCTCCACTCTGTTCCTCATCCCCTTCTGCTGCAATTCCCTAACTACACATTCCTGGCAGGTAGAGATGGTTTTCTTTCCAAACATTACCTTTCTGTACTTGCCTCTGCTTAGAGCAAGGGATCTCTGGGGAAAACCCTCTGGGCCCTTGTACTATTAATTTTCCATCTAGAGAGATCAAAAGGGGACTGGTAACCGATGACTATATCCACCACTTACTGAGCTCTTACTATGTACCAGGCACTATGTATGCATTTTTAAAGTTATTTTTTAAAGTTCTGAGATAAATTTAGACTAATTTATTATTGCACTGTATTCTTACATACTCTTCATCCAGCTTCCCTTTATAAGCATGCATTTTAAACTTTGATCCTCACAAAATCCTATAAGGTAGATATTATTATTGTTATTCCCATTTTACAGACTAGTACTCTTACTAGTACAGTACTTCCTCTGGATGTGCTATAGACAAATTCCAGGGTGGTCTTTTATAAGGCATTTCCCTCTTATTTTTAGCTGTTTGCTGTTGTACAAGACCTTCTCTAACAGTATAGATGCCTCTGCCAGGACAGGAAGTTTTCTTCCCTTCCCTTCTGTCTCATAGGAGGTAGCCAGAAATCCCTGAAAGGATCCCTTGAATTGGGGCTGAGAAAATGCAGTGTTCTCCCATCAGAGGGTCAGGGCTGTTCTTACATAGAGATTTGCATCTTGGGTTCCTTTTAGGATCATAGGGAAGAGGGCTCCAATTAGGAGAATAAAAGGAGAGTCTGATATGTGTCAAGGGTAAAATCAGGCAAAGGATGTGTGCATCTCACAGTATCTGTCAAATGTAGCTGACTCTGCCTTAGTATAGGACTAAATAATTTTCAGTGACATAATCCACAGCAGTACATAATTTATCAGTCACTAACAATGTATAACTCTGAGTTATGTGCATTGCATTTATTATCTCATCTGACACAGGAATCCCAATGGTTAACTTGTTATTATTTCAGTTTTACAGATGAAGAAACTGAGACTTAGACACAAAAATAACTTGCCAGTGTCATGCCAGCTGGAACAGGGCACTCATGTTCTCTCTATCACAACATTATGCTTATTTTTTAAAAAGCATGGACAATTACTATGAGCTTACCTTTATTTGCTGAATGAGTGTTTCATCTTCTGGCACATTGGGGTCGATTGCAATGACAATGCCTTCATAGCCATTGTTGTTCAGCTGAATGAGAGAGTTACTCAGGGTCCCTTCTAGAAGGTGAAGAATCAAGATGAACACAGAACTCTTAAATGGCCCCATTGCTGTTCATGTCCCTGTGATTTCGCTCTTCGGAAAAGGCTGGTTATGAATGTGTGTTTCTTTACCATTATATGTATATATATGAAAATGTAGACACACATTTCCAACCTATCAGAAGTGGTTTATCACAGGTCTTTAACCCCTTGACCTAAATGTGTTTTACTATTGCTTTTGTCTTCAATAGGAGAATGATAACAATATCTTAGCCTCAAATTGTGTACTTACAAATATTTCAATTTGAAAGGAGTGTTGGCCTTGCCTTCAGCTGTGCCAGATGCTGGGGTAAGGGTGGGGGAGCCCACATCCGGTTCCTTGGAAGCACTCACAGGTGACAAGCAGCTTGGCCATTGAAAAGTTTGTTTACTTCTTACAAATGTTTACCCAGCCATTGACACCAACCCACCCAAAGCCACCCTTAATCCCCTCCTTCCCAGGGAAATCCAGACTCTTCTGCATATTCAGTAAACATCTTGTACGCCATATGTCCAGTTATCCCTCACCGTGGTCTTTAGCATGACGGTAGTTTTGTTTCCTTGACATAACCTCAACACCCCTTCATGCTCCCCTTAAACAATAAAATATTCAATTATATTTCACATCCATTTGCACTAAAAGCATTAGCAAGTGATGTAGATATTATTGAATATTTTATAATGGAGAGAAAAGATAAAATGTGTATCTTACTTTGCAAAGCACACTCCCTCAATTTTCCTCATCAGACCTCTGCTTTCTGTATTCCGTAGCTCCTACCAATCAATACAATTCCAATTAACAACATTAAATTGTTTTGCTGAAACTAAATGTTTCTTGGAACATGAATTATGGACTGTCAGCTGCTGTATATGTTCTTTAAATTTGCCAAACCTGAGGTAAAACCTCGAATTGGTCCACCATTTTCTTGTATTCAAATACTTGAAGTATCTCTTCATCCATAACTTCATTTGGTCTTCAGATGGTGGTAAGCATCAATTTCATCTTGTCTGTGCCTTTTCATAAAAATTAAATAAGTACTTTTTGCTAGCATAATCTTAAGCAACTAAAAGTGAAATACTAAAATAGACTGGAAATACTCAATTATAATGTGGTTGTCCAGATGATCCAAAAGATGCTTTTATATCAAAATATGTATACATTTATTATTCATACAAAATTTAAAAATTTAGATTCCAAGATATCCCAGACCTCAAATGTATATATCTTTATCTGGGTCCCTGAAAAACAGAGACTAAGGCAAGCATATGTGCTAAGAGTTTGAGAGTTTAATGCCAGAGCAGCGAGAATGAGGGAATGGGGGAAATTAGTCAAGAAAGACTGGGCAGCAATTAAAGGAGGAACATTACTAAGCCAGCAACTGCCATACAATGAAGAGACCCAGCAGGCCAGCCCACAGGTGCCCCTGCCTTACCGTGTGGGATGGCTCCTAAGTGGCCATGCAAAGAAACCTTGGAGCAGCCCTTTGGAGAGAGGAAGGAAAAGTGTTTGGTTCCTTCTCATCTTCTATAGGTGGTCAGCTCCCCTAGACTTCCTGGCTGTGTCATCCAGCTCTTCCAGCAGTTACTTGGAAAGAGAGACCCCCATGCCTTGAGGTATGTGAAGACCCAGGGCTTATAAGAGGTGCCAGCTTGACCTCAGGAACCACTTGGACCTGCAAGGAGTGGCTAGTGACTGAGGTGGAGCAAATGACTGAGTGTCCAGTAGACAGATGGAGCCAAGCAAATCTGAGGAGGTTCAATGAGAAGAGTCTGATACGGTTCACTCTTTGAGCTGCTCAGATTCACTCTTGCACTTTCAACATATCTAGCTCCAATATTATAATATAGGATTTGCATTTTTGTGTGTGTGAGCACAAGCTGTCTCACTTTTTCCCTGAGAAAAGGTACAGGTTTAATCATTTGCAGAATCTCCTTCAAAGTGGTGGCCGACTGCAATCGGCTCAAATGCATAAGGCAAGAGCGTTATTGAAATAAATTATAATGCCTGATGCTACAGCTGGTCTCAAGGGATTTATAATCTCCCTCCTTTATCACCTATTTCCCTCACTTTTACTGAACATTTTGGCTGATCTGTATTGTTTGTTCTCTTGTTGGGGTAATCCCACCTTCATCCCTGAGTGGGGCCTTTGGTTGTCCTGCCCTTGTTGGCTGCAGCTGCTGCATTTCCCTATGACAAGGGTCATCTGGTGTGACAGACTCAGTTTAAATGCTCTCCAAATTTGCTTGGCATTCCCTGCAAGCTGGGTCTTGGCTGCTTGCTCAATGGAGAGTCTTGGCTGCTGCTAAAATTCACACATACCCTAATACCAGTGTTTCTTCTTAGCTTTCCCCAGGAAGAGGGCCAAGTTTAGCATGGCCTTCACTATGCGACTGGGTGGGCAGCTCCTCCATTCTCTCCCGTGCCCAAGTCTGGCTTGAACGGATGCGCTGAGGCTGTGGCTCAGATAAAGCACTGTACCATGGCACCTGGAATCTGACTTTGTCAGAGGAAGCCCAGATGGGCCAAATAACACAAACCAGAGGTGCAGTGAATTAGCACCTCAAGGAACAACCTTTCACTGAAGAGTATTTCCAGCATTCTAGAAGTTTCCTTTGCATTCCCTCCCAGTCAATCCCCTGAAAGAGAATCACTATTCTGACTTCTATCGCCACGTAGGTTAATTTTGGCTGTTTTTGAACTTCATATAAACAGAAATATGTCTTATGTACTCTTTCATTTGGCTACTGTGACAGAATTTTGTATTAGAGATTCAGCCACGTTGTTGAATGTAGCAGTAATATGTTCTTATTCCATTGCATTCTGTTGTAAAAATATACTGCTATGTATTTACCAACTGCGCTTGATGAACATTTGGATTATTTCCAGTTTGAGGCTATTACAAATGAAGCTGCCATAGATGTAAGCATTGATTTCAGTTGTGTATATACAAAGAGTGGCATTGCTGGGTGACAGGGTATACATCTGTCTAGTGACAAAGACTCCCTCCTTTGACCAAAACTTTAATCAGGATCCTGAGTCCTCTCTGACTAGGTCTGACTTGGACTTCTCTCTCTGTCCTTGCAGAATTCTGTTTGAGCAAGAATCCTGCTAAGTCAGTTTAGGGAAAATCTCCACCTTTGGTATCTTAGCATTCTCAATATCTTTCCACTATGGCCTGCCTTCAGCAATAACCCTATCAAGTCAGTTTAGCCAGACCTTCCTTGTCCTCGATATTTCCTCTTAGGCATTTTTCATCCACTGACCCCACTCCTCTCCTTGGTTATAAATTCTCACTTGTCAGTATTGGAATTGGAGTTAATGCACTCTTCCTCCCCCCACTGCAAAACTTCGTTGTAATGGTCCTTGTACTTATCACCATGCCCCCCACCGCTTAGCATCTTTTACAAGTGTTTGCATAAAGTTTTTTTTTTTTTTAATACTAGCTTATGTTGGTATCCCAAATATTTTTCAAGTGGTTGTACAAGTTATTCCACTTTTCCACCGGTACATGGTACTGTCAAGTCTTTCTAATTGTATCCATTTTCTTGGGAGTGTAGTCACATTGTTCTGTGGTTTTTATTTGCATTTTCCCTAATGACTAATGTTGTTAAGCACCTTTTTCTATATATTGGTCTTTTGTGAAGTGTCTCTTCATGGTGTTTTTTGCACAATTTTTATTAAGCTGTCTTTTTCTTATTTGATTTATAGGAGTTCTTCATGTGTTCTGGATACTAAGCCTTTTGTATTGAAGGATATATTGAAAATATCTTCTTCTAATTTGTGGCTAGCCTTAATAGCATCATTAGATGAATAGAGGTTTTTAATTTTAGTACAATCCAATGTAATATTTTATGGGTAATGTTTTCATGTCATATTTAAGACAGCTTTCCCAAATTCATGACGATATTATACAATATATGATTCTAGAAGCCCTACTGCTTCACCTTTAACATTTACGTATATTGATCTATCTCAGAATATTTTTTGTGTATGGTATGAGGAAAGGTTCAAGGTTTTTGTTTTGTTTTGTTTTCCCCTGTGATAGCCAATATGCCCATTGCATTTATTGAAAAGACCATAATTTTCCCTACTGAATTACAGTTGTGCTTTTGTTGTGCATGAGGTGACTACAGATGTGCAGGTCTGCTTCTGAACTCTCTGCTCTGTTCCTTGTTCCATTGGTCTGTGTGACTATCCTTACCTGGATTATCTGGTAGTATAAATAGTCCAGATTTGATTTTATTCAATATTGTTTTGGCTATATCAGGTGCATTTCAATATAAAATTTAGAAGCAGTTTCGCAATTTCACGTACAGAAAACCTGAGTTTTATAGGAGTGCATTAAATTTATAGATTGAGTTTGGAAGAATTGACGTCTTTATGATATTGAGTATTTCAATACATGGAGATAGTATGTCTCTTCATTTTAAGTTTAATTCGTCTCAAGTGGGTTTTATAGTTTTCAGGATAGAGATCTTGTGCATCTTTCATTAGATTTATTCTTAGGGGTTTTTCTTGGTGCCATTGTAAATGACATTTTTATAAAATTCCATTTTCCAATTGTTTATTGTTGGTATATAAAAAAACACTAAATTTTTATGTATGGACCTTAAATTTAGTGAACCTGTTTATTTCACTTATTTCTCATATTTGTAGATTCTTTTGTGTTTAATATATATATAATTATGTCATCTGTGAATAACAACATATTGATTCTTCCTTTTAAATAGTTTTAATTTTGTTTCCTTCTCTTCTTGGACTAGCTAGGAACTTGAGCACAATATTGAATAGTGAAGAGAATGGATATCTTTTTTCTTGTTCCCAATCTCAGGGAGCAAAACATTCCAAAGAATTCTATATTTTACCATTAAGTATACTGTTACCTGCACATATTTTGTAGATACCTTTATCAGATTAAGAAGTCTCTTTGGGCAGGTGCAGTAGCTCACACCTGCCATCGTAGAACTTTGGGAGGCCAACGCAGGAGGATTCCTTCAGTTTTAGACCAGACTGGGCAACACAGTGAAATTCCATCTCTACAAAAAATACCAAAATTAGCCAGGTGTGGTGCCATGTCCCAGTTACTTGGGAGGCTGAGGTGGGAGGATTGCTTAAGCCCAGGAGAGTCCTTGCACTGCTGCAATCCTGTCTGTCACTCTCACTTTGAACAGAGTGAGACCCTGAGACCCTGTCTTTAAAAAAAAAAAAAAAAAAAAAAAGAAAGTTTTCTATTTCTAGTTTTCTTAGAGGTGTTGTTTTGTTGTTGTTAAATCATGAATAGGTGTTGAATCTTATCAAATGCTCTTTATACATCTATTAAGATGAGTATATAATTTTTCTTCTTTGTTCTGATAATGTGATGAGTTACAATGATTGATTCTTCAATGTTAAATCACTCTTACATTCCTAGAGTAAATCTTAGTTGATCATGATGTAGCATCCTTTTTAATTTGCTAATATGTTACTTAGGATTTTTGCATCTTCATTCATAGAGTGGTATGTACTTTTTCTCTCCTGTAATGTCCTTGCCAACTGTCTGAATCAAGGCTATTCTGAGGCTAGGTGTGGTGGCTCATGTCTGTAATCCCAGCACTTTGGGAGGCTGAGGCAGGCAGATCACTTGGGGCCAGGAGTTTTAGACCTGCCTGGCCAACATGGCAAAACCCCATCTCTACAAAAAATATTAAAATTAGCTAGCCGTGGTGGTACAGACCTGTAGTTCCAGCTATTCAGGAGGATGAGGCAATCACTTGAAACTGGGAGGCAGATGTAGTGAGCTGAGGTCACACCACTGCACTCCAGCCTGGGGGACAGAGTGAGACCTCCACTCAAAAAAAAAAAAAAAAAAAAAAAAAAAAAAGAAAAGAACCAAAAAAAGGAAAATTAGAACATATTTGGAACTACATGATCATTAAAATAAGACATGTCAAAATTTATATGACAAAGCTAAAACAACAGGAAGGTTGTTTTAAGAAACTAAAACAGAAGGAAATTTAAGAAACTAAAAATAGTCTTATAAAAACTGTTGCAGAGTCTATGCAGACAGAATATACTTTTTTGTAGTTGTTGTTGTTGAGACAGTGTCTTGCTTTGTCACCCGGGTGGGAGCGCGGTGGCACAATCTCCGCTCACTTCAACCTCTGCCTCCCGGTTTCAAGTGATTCTCATGTCTCAACCTCCTGAATAGCTGAGATTACAGGCCCAAACCACCACGCCTGGCTAATTTTTGTATTTTTTTGTAGAGATGGGGTTTTGCCATGTTAGCCAGGCTATTCTTAAACTCCCAGCCTCAAGTGATCTGCCTGCCTCAGCATCCCAAAATGTTGGGATTGTAAACTGCTTTCTAATTTTCATTGTGAATTCTTTCTTAACATATGAGTTATGTTATACGGAAATACGTTGTTTAATTTCCAGACATTTGGGGATTCTCTAGTTGATTTATTTTTGATTTCTAATGTAATTCCCTTGTAGTATTAATATATACTAATATAAATATTATATATGTATATACACTAATATATTATATTCCTCTTTCCCCTGTCTCATAATCTGTTCTGCCAGGATGGTAGACAAGCTTCTGAACTCTGTTGGAGGGTTCAGTCACTCTGTGATTCTTTCCATGTGAACATTAAATAAATTTGTATGCTATTTCTCCAACTAATCTGCCTTTTGTGAGTTGATTTTTCAGCCAACTTTCAGAGGGCAAAGGGGATGTTTTGGGAGAGGAGAAAGGAAGAAACCGGTCAGGCAGGTCAGTTAGGCTGGGTCTTCGGTAGAATTCTTTCAAACAAAAGAACAACCTGCAGGCCCAGATAAGGGACTTTGCACAGAAGGGCTTGCCTAAGACATCCCCAGAACCGCACAGATAAGAAAGGCTACACAGGTGACTTACCCAGACATGCCTACAGTGGAAAATTCTGTCCCCTAACACATGTGCAGTAAGAGGAACAAAGCAATATGGAGTAACTCAAGCTAAAGGCCCAAATGCACACCAGGAGGACAGGGTGGAGCTGTGAGAAATTTGTGCCTTATGCAAGTGAGACACCCACCCCTCATTGGTTTCTTATAAAACCCTGTGCATTCAAAAGGTAAAAATGGCAATCCTCTTCTGGGGTCCCTCTCCAGGGTCCCCTCTCCACAGCAGAGAGCTTTCTTTTTAGCTTATTAAACTTTCACTCCAACCTTACCCTTTGTGTCCATGCTCCTTAATTCTCTTGGTCCTGAGATAAAGAATTCTGAATGATACCTCACAGCAAGAGACAGCTACATTGTGGTGCATTGGTGGGACTGTAACAGTTTCCCTTAGCCCATACACTGCGCCTAGCCTAACTGATATATATAGAACACCACATTCAACAACAGCAAAATACACATTTGTCTTAAATGCACATGGAACATTTTACCAAAATAGATCACAAGCTGAGGAAAAGCACTTTTCAATAAATTTCAAAGAATTTAAAATTTCAAATATATTTTTTGACTACAGGAGAATTAAATTAGAAATCAATAATAGACATGTATATATACACATATGTGTGTGTGTGTATGTATATATATGTATTTTTTTTTTTTGGGACAGTGTCTTGCTTTGTCACCCAGGCAAATATGTGTGTGTGTATATATATGAGTGTGTGTATATATGTGTGTATGTATATATGAGTGCATATACATATATATACATACATATACATATATATATACACATATTTATACACACACATAACTTCATCTATATATAGTTTACGACAAAATAGCTTTACATATATATATGTATATATATGTGATATGGTTTGGCTATGTCCCCACCCAACTCTCATCTTGAATTGTAACTCCCGCAATCCCTACATGTCATGGGAGGGACCCGGTGGGGAGGTGGTCGGATCATGGGGGAGGGTCTTTCTCGTGCTGTTCTCATGATAGTGGGTAGGTCTCATGAGATCTGATGGCTTTAAAAAGAGGAGTTCACCTGTACAAGGTCTCGCTCTCCCTTTGCCTGCTACCATCCACGTAAAATATGACTTGCTCCTTCTTGCCTTTCTCCATGGCTGTGAGGCTTCCCCAGCCCTGTAGAACTATAAGGCCAATTAAACCTCTTTCTTTTGTAAATTGCCCAGTCTCAAGTATGTCTTTATCAGCATTGTGAAAACAGACTAATGCAATGTATGTGTGTATATACATATATATACACATGTATACACACACATATATATACATACATATATATGTAAAGCTTGCTATTTAGTCCATGCAACTTTGGGATTGTTATATAATTATCATTACAAAATGTCTTTTCTGGTTCTAACAATATCTCTTGCACCACCTCTGCATCTGTACCCTTTAGTAATGTTAATCAGACCATGAGGAAAATGACATTCATAAATTATCAACGGGAAAAAATAGGTACAAATGTTTTGAAGAGCGATATTCATCAACATTTAAGTGTGTATCTTAAAAAAAATTTTTTTTGCCTTCACTTCTGCTTTTGGAGTAAGGTGTGTGTACCTTTAACATAGCAATTCCACTCCAAGGAATTTGCTCTACAGACATACACAGGTGCACATTACTACATGTACAAGGGTAAACCCATAAGTGCACAAGATTGTATGTACATGTGTGTCCCATGAAGCCTATATTATAATAGCAAAAAAATGAATTACTCAAATGTTTATTAGTAAAGGAATAAGTAAGCATATTTATTGAACATTTATTTATCACATCTTACCTAAACATCTATACTTTTTATAATAGAATTTATTACTTTTATAGTTGAAATAAATTTATAAAAATAAAAATATTAAAGAAAGACTATCACTTTGAAATCCTAACATAGGAATGGTAGTCTTGGCTTTTCTACTCTCTTTATTTTTGATAAAACATTTGAATGGTCTTATGTTTTTAAATTTTTTAATCTTCAAGAAATGTTTGAATTTATTAAGCATTTCTCAAAGATTAAAAACTAAAAATTACAAGACCATTCATTTGTTAAATACCAAATACTAATTTCAAAAATCAGGAAGTGAATGGTTGAAATGTTATCTCATTCTTTATTTTCATAAAGTATTTGGTCATCTTAATTGCTGTTTTTTTGGTTTGCTTTCTCAGCAGCTGCACTACACTACCTACAGCCATTCACTTCCAATCGAAATGTGCCATCTGAACTAGAATACATGATTGTTTCCTTCAGAGAAATACACATGTATCTTTAATAATGGAATAATGGTTCTGTCAGGAGAGCCAATTCTCAGCTCAAGCAGACTGTAAACTTCTAGAGTGAAGAAATGTCACTATTCAAAGTGTGGTGAAACCCTTCAGCATCTTTGGGCAGATTGTGGTTTTCAGCGATACAGTAGAGAAGCTGCTTGACTGCACCATGATAGTTAATGCTATACTTGTAAATGTTGGACAGCACTCTCTTTCCTACTATTAACTTCTGTTTTTTCTTTTACTTTACTCTCCCATTTTTGGTTTTGTTTTCTGAGCCAAAGTGGGGTCTGCTTGCCTGAAACAGTAAAGCCAAACATCCATGCTGAGGTTTTGTAGTGGGAGAAAGGAGGGTGTTTATTTGCAAGGTGCTAAGCAAGGAGAATTGGGCAACTCATGCTTAAGACCCAACCTCTCCAATGGCTTACAAGTAAGGATTTTAAAGGCAGGGATAAATTTCAGAAAAGAAGATGTTACAGGCAAGATTATAAGTAAATACACGGAGGTTAGATACTGGTTTGCCCTAAAACGGCAGGATATCTTGAAGCGGGACTTACAGGTCATAGGTAGATTCAAAGATTTTCTGCTTTGCAACTAGTTAAGGAAGAGAAACTTTGTTTAAAAATTTGGGGTTGGCACAAAGAACCATTATGCCTGGCCCACGGGTGTGACTTCCTCCAAGCCCCACAGGAAGAAATTTAGAACAAAAAACACTGGTCAGAGTCCAGTCCTCAGTTCTCCTTTATCTGAGGTCTACATCCCAGCATATCCTGAAAAGCAACTCAGGGACATACCTTGATGTTATCTTTAGTTTCTCTAGGGAATCAAGCATCTAACTTCCTTGGATATGGTTTCATGCTACTATTACATTCTTGTTTATCAAGTTGCTCATTTATTTCTCAGGCTAGCTAGGTACCTGGAATTTCTCTTGAAGGAACTCAAGATTTTTCTTTATTTCCATGCTTGGGGGTAGTGCCCCTGCAGGTGTCTAAAAAGGATCCCCCGCTCTGTCTCAGTTTTATGCTCTTTACCTTTTACCTTCTTCATTTTCTTGCTTCTTCTTTCCTATGTTGGTGTGAAGTAAGATCACACCAATTTAAAAATACTCCTTTTAGATGTTTGTTCATTTATATTGCTTTTGCTATGCAGAGCCAGGGAAATAGAAAGTAATTGCCCACCGTACTGGATAGCTTCCTCCTTCCTGGGTCCTTGAGGCAACTGTTGTCAGAAAGCAGCTTTTTGATAAGACCCAGCAGCTTGCAGCTGAGAGGGACTGGGAGATAACACTGGCCACCATCTGGGTCACTCTCCACCCATTTCAGGAACCATCTTCCTGAAAAAGCTACTCATTCCAAGGGCAAGGGATTTTTGGACCAAGGCATGGCTTTTGATCTTCGGGAACAAGCTCTAATCACCTCCATGCCTGTGTGTTTATGTCTTTGAGTGTTTCTCTATCACAGTGTACTCTGGGATGTGTCTCTTTCATATCTTAATTCATCTCTCTTTTGTGCCAGATCTGTGCATTGAACTTCCTATAATGCATACTAACACAATAAATCAGATTTTTCTTTCTTTCAGAGCCAGCTACTCATCTGAGTTTCCGCTTCCTCTACTTCTTGTTTCCCTGTATTTTGCATTTGCAGATCTTTTTATTTTTATTTATATATATATTTTATTGCACTTCAGGTTCTGGGTACATGTGAAGAAGATGCAGGATTGTTGCATAGGTACATACATGGCAATGTGGTTTGCTGCATCCATCCCTATCACCTATATCTGGCATTACTCCCCATGTTTTCCCTCCCCCAACTCCCTACCCTGCACTGTTCCTCCCCTAGTCCCCCCCCCAACAGACCTCAGTGTGTGATGCGCCCCTCCCTGTGTCCAAGTGTTCTCATTGTTCAACACCTGCCTATGAGAGAGAACATGCGGTGTTTGATTTTCTGTTCTTGTGTCAGTTTACTGAGAATGATGGTTTCCAGGTTCATCCATGTCTCTACAAAGGACACGAACTCATCGTTTTTTATGGTTGCATAGTATTCCATGGTGTATATGTGCCACATTTTCTCTGTCCAGTCTATCATCAATGGGCATTTGGGTTGGTTCCAAGTCTTTGCTATTGTAAACAGTGCTGCAGTGAACATACATGTGTATGTGTCTTTATAATAGAATGATTTATAATCCTTTGGATATATACCCAGTAATGGGATTGCTGGGTCAAATGGAATTTCTATTTCTAGGTTCTTGAGGAATCGCCACACGGTCTTCCACAATGGTTGAACTAATTTACATTCCCACCAACTGTGTAAGAGTGTTCCTATTTCTCCACATCCTCTCCAGTATCTGTTGTCTCCAGATTTTTTAATGATCACCATTATAACTGGTGTGAGATGGTATCTCAATGTAGTTTTGATTTGCATTTCTCTAATGACCAGTGAGGATGAGCATTTTTTCATATGATTGTTGTCCTCATATACGTCTTCTTTTGAAAAGTGTCTGTTCATATCCTTTGCCCACTTTTGAATGGGTTTGCTTGTTTTTTTCTTGTAGATCGGTTTTAGTTCTTTGTAGATTCTGGATATAAGTCCTTTGTCAGATGGGTAGATTGCAAAAGTTTTTCCCATTCTGTTGGTTGCCAGTTCACTCTAATGATTGTTTCTTTTGCTGTGCAGAAGCTCTGGAGTTTAATTAGATCCCATTTGTCTATTTTGGCTTTTGTTGCCAATGCTTTTGGTGTTTCAGTCATGAAGTCCTTGCCTATGCCTATGTCCTGAGTGGTTTTGCCTAGGTTTTCTTCTAGGGTTTTTATGGTGTTAGGTCTTATGTTTAAGTCTTTAATCCATCTGGAGTTAATTTTAGTGTAAGGTATCAGGAAGGGGGTCCAGTTTCTGCTTTCTGCAAATGGTATCCAGTTTTCTCAACACCATTTATTAAACAGGGGAATCCTTTCCCCATTGCTTGTTTTTGTGAGGTTTGTCAAAGATCAGATGGTTGTAGATGTGTGGCGTTATTTCTGAGGCCTCTGTTCTTGTCCATTGGTCTATGTCTCTGTTTTGGTACCAGTACCATGCTGTTTTGATTACTGTAGCCTTGTAGTATAGTTTGAAGTCAGGTAGCGTGATGCCTCCAGCTGTGTTCTTTTTGCTTAGAACTGACTTGGTTATGAGGGCTCCTTTTGGTTTCATATGATGTTTAAGGTGGTTTTTTCCAGTTCTGTGAAGAAGGTCATTGGTAGTTTGATGGGGGACAGCATTGAATCTATAAATTACTTTGGGCAGTATGGCCATTTTCATGATATTGATTCTTCCTAACCATAAACATGGAATGTTTCTCCATCTGTTTGTGTCCTCTCTTATTTCGTTGAGCAGTAGTTTGTAGTTCTCCTTGAAGAGGTCCTTTACATCCTTTGTTCGTTATATGCCTAGGTATTTTATTCTCTTTGTAGCAATTGTGAATGGTAGTTCATTCTTGATTTGGCTCTCTTTAAGTCTGTTATTGGTGTATAGGAATCCTTGTGATTTCTGCACATTGATTTTTCTATCCTGAGACTTTGCTGAAGTTGCTTATCAGTTTCAGGAGATTTTGGGTTGAGACAATGGAGTCTTCTAAACATATAATCACGTCATCTGCAAATAGAGACAATTTGACTTCCTCCTTTCCTAAGTGAATACGCTTTATCTCTTTTTCTTGCCTGATTGCTCTGGCTAGAACTTCCAATACTATATTGAATAGGAGTGGTGAGAGACGGCATCCTTGTCTAGTGCCAGTTTTCAAAGGGAATGCTTCCAGATTTTGCCCATTCAGTATGATATTGGCTGTGGGTCTGTCATAAATAACTTTTATTATTTTGAGATATGTTCCGTCGATATATAGTTCATTCAGAGAATTTTGGCATAAAGTGCTGTTGAATTTTGTCAAAGGCCTTCTCTACATCTATTGAGATAATCATGTGGTTTTTGTCTTTGGTTCTGTGTATGTGGTGAATTACGTTTATAGACTTGCATATGTTGAACCAGCCTTGCATTCCCTGGATGAAGCCTATTTGATCATGATGGATAAGCTTTTTGATGTGCTGTTGCAATTGGTTTTCCAGTATTTCATTGAAGTTCATCATGGATATTGGCCTGAAGTTTTCTTTTTGTTGAGTCTCTGCCAGGTTTTGGTATCAGGATGATGTTGGTCTCATAAAATGATTTGGGAAGGATTCCCTCTTTTTGGATTGTTTGGAATAGTTTCTGAAGGAGTGGTACCAGCTTCTCTTTGTATGTCTGGTAGAATTTGGCTGTGAACCCATCTGGACCTGGACTTTTTTTGGTTGGTAGGCTATTAATTGCTGCCTCAACTTCAGCCCTTCTTATTGGTCTATTCAGGGTTTCAAATTCTTCCTGGTTTAGCCTTGAAAGGATGCAAGTGTCCAGGAATTTATCCTTTTCTTCCAGGTTTACTGGTTTATGTGCATAGAGTTGTTTGTAGTAATCTCTGATGGTGGTTTGTATTTCTGTGGAATCTGTGGTGATATCCCCTTTATCATTTTTTATTGCATCTATTTGATTCTTCTCTCTTTTCCTTTTTATTAATCTGGCTAGTGGTCTGTCTATTTTGTCAATCTTTTCAAAAATCCAGCTCCTGAATGTATTGATTTTTTGAAGGAATTTTTATGTCTCTATGTCCTTCAGTTCTGCCCCTGATCTTAGTTATTTCTTGTCTTCTGCTAGTTTTTGAGTTTTTTTAATCTTGCTCCTCTAGCTCTTTCAATTTTGATGATATGGTGTCGATTTTAGATCTTTCCTTGCTTCTTATGTGGGCATTTATTGCTATACATTTTCCTCTAGACACTATTTTAAATGTGTCCCAGAGATTCTGGTATGTTGTGTTTTCATTCTCTTTGGTTTTAAAGAACATCTTTATTTCTGCCTCCATTTCATTGTCTATCCAGTCAACATACAAGAGCCAGTTGTTCAGTTTCCATGAAGTTGTGCAGTTCTGAGTTAGTTTCTGAATTCTGAGTTCTAATTTGATTGCACTGTGGTCTAAGAGATTGTTTGTTATGATTTCTGTTCTTTTGCATTTGCTGAGGAGTGATTTACTTCCACTTATGTGATCAGTTGTAGAGTAGGTATGATGTGGTGCTGAGAATAACTTATATTCTGTGGATTTGGGGTGGAGAGTTCTGTCAGTGTCTATTAGGTTTGCTTTGTCCAGATCTGAGTTCAAGTCCTGGATATCCTTGTTAATTTTCTGTCTCATTGATCTGTGTAATATTGACAGTGGAGTGTTAAAGTCTCCCACTATTATTGTGTGGGAGTCTAAGTCTCTTTGTAGGTCATTAAGAATTTACTTTATATATCTGGGTGCTCCTGTATTGCATGCATATATATTTAGGATTGTTAGCTCTTCTTGTTGCATTGATCCTTTTACCATTATGTAATGCCCTTCTTTGTCTCTTTTGATCTTTGTTGGTTTAAAGTCTATTTTATCAGAGACTAGGATTGCAACTCCTGCTTTTTTTTTGCTCTCCATTTGCTTGGTAAATCTTCCTCCATCCCTTTATTTTAAGCCTATGTGTATCCTTGCATGTGAGATGGGTTTCCTGGATACAGCACACCCATTGGTTTTGACTTTTTATCCAATTTGCCAGTCTATGTCTTTTGATTGGGGCATTTGGCCCATTTACATTTAAGGTTAATATTGTTATGTGTGAATTTGATCCTGACATTTTGATGCTAGCTGGTTGTTTTGCCCATTAGTTGATGCAGTTTCTTCATTGTGTCAATGCTCTTTACCATTTGGTATGTTTTTGGAGTGGCTGGTACTGGTTGTTCTTTTCTATATTTAGTGTGTCTTTCAGGAGCTCTTGTAAAGCAGGTGATGAAATCTCTGAGTAATTGCTTGTTCGTAAAGGATTTTATTTCCCCCTTCGCTTATGAAGCTTAGTTTGGCTGGATATGAAATCCTAGGTTGAAAGTTCTTTTCTTTAAGGATGTTGAATATTGGCCCCCACTCTCTTCTGGCTTGTAGGGTTTCTGCTGAGAGATCTGCTGCGAATCTGATGAGCTTCCCTTTGTGGGTAACCTGACCTTTCTCTCTGGCTGCCCTTAGCATTTTCTCCTTCATTTCAACCCTGGTGAATCTGACGATTATGTACCTTGGGGTTACTCTTCTTGAGAAATATCTTTGTGCTGTTTTCTGTATTTCCTGGACTTGAATGTTGGCCTGCCCTGCTAGGTTGGGGAAGTTCTCCTGGATCATATCCTGAAGAGTATTTTCCAACTTGGATTCATTCTCTCTGTCACATTCAGGTACACCTATCAAACGTAGATTAGGTCTTTTTAGATAATCCTCCATATTTCTTGGAGGCTTTGTTCATTTCTTTTTACCCTTTTTTCTCTAATCTTGCCTTCTCATTTTATTTCATTCAGTTGATCTTCAGTCTCTGATATCTTTTCTTCTGTTTAGTCGATTCAGCTATTGAAACTTGTGTATGCTTTGCGAAGTTCTTGTGTTGTGTTTTTCAGTTCTGTCAATTCATTTATATTCCTCTCTAAGCTGTTTATTCTTGTTAGCATTTCATCAAACCTTTCTTCAAGGTTCTCAGTTTTTTGCATTGAGTTAGAATGTGTTCTTTTAGCTCAGAGAATTTTGTTACTAACCGCCTTCTGAAGCCTGTTTCTGTCAATTCATCAGACTCATTCTCCATCCAGCCTTGTTCCCTTGCTGATGAGGAGTTGTGATCCCTTGTAGGAGGAGAGGCGTTCTGGTTTTGGGTGTTTTCATCCTTTTTTTCGCTGGTTTCTTCCCATTTTTGGTGGATATTTACCTGTGGTCTTTGTAGTTGGTGGCTTTCAGATGGGGTCTCTGGACATCCTTTTCATTGATGATGAAGTTATTTGTTTCTGTTTCTTAGTTTTCTTTCTAAAAGTCAGGCCCCTCTGCTATAGGACTGCTGGAGGTCCACTCCAGACCCTGCTTGCCTGGGGGATCACCTGCAGCAGCTGCAGAACAGTAAGGGTTGCTGCCAGTTTCTTCTTCTGTTATCTTTGTCCCAGAAGGATACCCTCCAGATGTCAGCCTGAGCTCTCCTTTATGAGATGTCTCTGGATATACGGGGCTCAGGAGATAGTCTGCTTCAGGAGATAGTCTGTCCCTTATAGGAGCTTGAGTGCTGAGCTGTGAGCTCTGTTGTTCCATTCAGAGCTGCTGGGCAGGTACGTTTAAGTCTGCTGCAGCGGAACTCATAACTGCCTTTTTTCCCCCAGGTACCCTGTCCTAGGAAGGTGGGGCTTTATTTATAATTTCCTGTCATTCTGCTGCCTTTTTTCAGAGATGCCCTGCCCAGTGAGGAGGTAGCCTAGTCACGGTCTGCCAGCAGAGGTGTTACTGAGCTGCTGTGGGCTCTGCCCAGCTGCTGTGTGAACTTCCTTGCAGTTTTGTTTATAGGGGTATAGTTAGAACTGCCTCAGTAATGGCAGTCTGCCTCAGTAATGGCGGACTGTCTCGGTATTGGTGGACTGCCTCCGTAATGGTGGACTGCCTCGGTAATGGCGGACTGCCTCAGTAATTGCGGACACCCTTCTCTCCACAGAGCTGGACTGTCCCAGGTCCAGCTGTGCTTGCTGTGAAACTCTCAATCCAGAGCTTTTTAGATTGCTGAACTTTGTGGGGGTGGGACCAGCTGAGCCAGATCACCTAGCTCCCTGTTTCAGCCCCCTTTTCTTTCAGTTGAACGGGTGACTCTGTCTCGCAGGCATTCCAGTTGCCAGTTGAAACAGCACTTGGATTTGTGTGAGTTTTTGTGTGGAGACCTGCTGCACCAACTGAAATAGCCACGCTGGAGACCTGTGGTGCTTTTTCACCTGGGAATCTCCTGGTCTGTGGACAGTAAACATTTGTTTGGAAATGTGGTGATCACTTACCCTCTGCATTTTTGCTGGGAACTGAAATCCAGATCTGTTCCTATTTGGCCATCTTGGATGTCCTATCTATCTCTTGGATTGTCCTATCTATCGCATTTGCAGATCTTAACACAGAATGCAGCATCCACCCAACTTTATATACATTCCATCTTTATTTTTCATGAGTTGGATTTCTACCAGTCTTACAGCCAATCCTCCATTATGGACCATCTTAATTTTGTTTTAAATGTATTTTTTCTTCTCTCTTGTCTTATCTACTTTATTCAGATCCAGTTCACACTCTTGTCCTGTTTTTCCCCCTCAATAAGGCCACTTTTTCTTTTCTTTATGTATCAAATATCCTTGCCTCTTTCTTTTCCTCCTTAGAAAGCAAGGTTTCTCAGCCTCAGCATTATTGAAATTTTTGGCTGAATAATTCTTTGTTGTGGGTGTGTTAGAGTAGGTAGGTAGGCAGACATGAGTAGGACTGGAGACAGACCCCTCACCCTTCACCACAAATGTCAGGCAGCCATCAGGTGATGGTCAGGCAGTTGTTAAACTGTCTCTCTAAAATAATAATTGGTTGCAGCCAGCAGCAGGAGAAGGTAGTTTCCCAATAGATAGAAAACACCTGAAGCTGGTGATCAGAAGCTTACCAGTAAGATCTCAGGAATTGGGTGGGTGGTCTCAAGCATGTGCACTAAGAGGCAAAATGGTGGAGTTTAACTGGTATCTGACCTTCCTCTAGGAACACTCGACAGGTAAGGAAAAAAATGCCTCAAATGAGCATACACACAACTTTCGTAAACACACTACGCATGCTCCCCTCCCAAGTGCTGGCAGGCCACTGTGATTGCAGACAGCCTGTCCCAAGACAAAATCAACAGAGGAGAGATGCAAAATGCCAGAACCATGCCAATGTATAAAACTCTGAGTCAAAGGTCAAACAGGGCACTTGGATTTCTCAAGCTGCCCACTTGGTCCTCTTCCAAGTGTACTTTACTTCTTTTCGTTTCTACTCTAAAGCTTTTTAATAAACTCTTACTCCTGCTCAAAAACTTGCCCCAGTCTCTCACTCTGGCTTATGCCTCTTGGTCAAATTCTTTCCTTCAAGGGGGCGAGAATTGAGTTGCTGCAGACCCATGTGGATTCACCGCTGCTAACAGGGGCTGTCCTGTGCATTGTAGAATGTTTAGCATATTTTTATTTTAGATATTTTTATTTTAATTATTATTTTTGAGACAGGGTCTCACTCTGTCACCCAGGCTGGAGTACAGTGGCACAAACATAGCTCATCATAGGCTCAAGTGATTCTCCTGCCTCAGCCTCCCATGTAGTTGGGACTACAGGTATGTGCTACCACACCTGGCTAAGTTTTTGATTTTTTTGTAATGATGGGATCTCACTTTGTTGCTCCAGCTGGTCTCTCATTCCTGGGCTCAAGCAATCCTCCCACCTCAGCCTCCCAAAGTGCTAGGGTTACAGCCACGATACCTGGCCTCCATTCTCTATTTTTAATGGGTGCTAGAGTTACAGTATGTATCCTTAATTTATCCCAGTCTATTCTGAATTAATATTATATCACTTTATGTATAATATGAGTACCCTTCAATATTATAATTCATTCATTCATGTTCATTCTGCCCTTATTGTCATATATCTTACTTCTTCATGTTATTAATACCACAATATATTGTTTTTATTTCTGCTATAGTTAATTGTTTTTTAAAGGCATGGATAACGCAAACCAACAGCATATATGCTTATCTACCTATTTAGAATTTCTTTTTTTTTTTTTTTTTGGAGATGGAGTCTCATGCTGTGGCCCAGGCTGGAGTACAGTGGTACAATCTCAGCTCACTGCAACCTCCGCGTCCCGGGTTCAAACAATTCCTCTGCCTCAACCTCCTGAGTAGCTGGGATTATAGGCCCCTGCCACCATGCCCAGCTAATTTTTGTATTTTCAGTAGAGACAGGTTTTCACCATGTTGGCCAGGCTGGTCTTGAACTCCTGACCTCAGGTGATCTGCCCGCCTCGGCCTCCCAAAATGTTAGGATTACAGGTGTGAGCCACTGCACCTGGCCTATAATTTCTAAAAACCCTTCAATGCTATATATCTATATTTACATCAGACATTATTTTTCTTCAGCCTAAAGAAATTTCTTTTGTATTTCTTGCTGGCAAAAATTAGCTTTTACTTATCTACCTTCATTTTGAAAGACATTTTTGCTTGAAATCACTCTATTTTGACAGATTTTCTTAGAACACTTTAAAATGTTATGTTATTGCCTTGTGGCCTCAATTGTTTCTGATGAGGAGTCAGTCACCATTCCTATGATATATGCATAGGTGTTTTCTCTGTATAGATCCTATTTTAGATTCACTTGAATATCTAAGATCTATGGATTGATAGTTTAAATCAATTTTTTTCAGCCAATATTTCTTTTAATATTTTATGCCTTCTTTCCTCTCTTTCTAATTCTGGGACATACTTATATGTATGTTAGTCTTCTTAATATTATCTCACAGGTCATTTTTGCTATTTCATGTCTTAAAACAATGTCTCAGTTTGGGTGCTTTCTATTTTCCTATCTTAAATCATCGGATTCTTTCTTCCAATTCATTACAAAATATTTTTTCATATATTCAGTTTTTCAATTTTAAGATTCCAATTGCTTCTTTTTTTTAAGAGTTTCTATATCTTTCCTGAAATTCCTCCTGTCTTCATTTTTATATTCATCTTTTCTGTACTTTATTATACTTATAATAGTATAAACTCTGTCTTCTAATTCCAAATCTGGATTATTTTTTGATTTTCCAACTGGGGACAGAATTCCTGCTTATTGGCATGTCTAGTGTTTTTTAATTATATACTGGATGATATGTTGTAGATAGGTATGTTATCTTCCTCTGAGTTATGTTCTAGGGGTAAACTATTGACAAATCATCTTAATTCTGTGGCGACTTGGTTTTAGACTTTGTCAGAGCACATTTATTTCACTTTTGCCCTTAGTTCTAGGGCATAATCTTTAGTCTGGGAACATGATCCTTACTCCTACTATGGCCTTTCTGGAGTTTCACTGGAAGCTAAACCCCTCTAACATAGGTGGGGTTGAACGTGAACTCTTTCTTTCCAGTACTAGGCAGTTGCTGAAATCCTGCTCAGTGCATAGGTTATATCAATAGCTCTTAAAAGTCCCCCATCGTCTACTTTTATCTCTCTTCCACTGAGATGTAATCTTCCTCTACTATCCCTAAAGAAGAGGGCAAAAAATGGGGGGATTCTCTCTTCAATTTCCAGAACAAATTTCAATCCACTGCATAACAATGACTATTCTGGAATTTGACAATAACATCTGCCCATATCGTCTTAATTCCGTAGACTTCCTTCTCTCAGATAACTGTGCATCTGTCCCACAGTCTTCCTCCTCTTGCAATCTTGGGTCAAATTGTTAATGATGTCACGTGTATTGACATCATGGTATTGCGCTAGT
Organism: Ateles fusciceps; assembly: GCA_036589455.1. Classification (NCBI taxonomy): domain Eukaryota; kingdom Metazoa; phylum Chordata; class Mammalia; order Primates; family Atelidae; genus Ateles; species Ateles fusciceps. The sequence goes on along the minus strand of JAZHEH010001331.1, from coordinate 622,724 downwards.
GACCAGTAAACACATCATAGTTTTTCATTCTTTTTGGCCAAATGCCCTGTTGTTTCTATTTTTTATCAGGTATTTGGAATCAACAGGGTCTTTACTTTGAGTCTGTTCTATTGATTGCTGGAATCTCTAAATCTGTGTTTTCCTACATCTTTCTTTTTGTTTAATATTTTCAACCTTACAATCACTGAACTTTGTTTACCCTAACCCTATACACGTCAGGAGAGCACTCCTTCTACCCTGTTATATTCTTTTGTTACTTTAATATCTTTAGAACCCCTTAGTTTTGCCTTTTATACTTACTAATTTCTGGACTTAAGTCTATTTGTTCCATTCCTGCACCTGCAAAGTGGAAAACAAACAACAACCACATCAACAGCAAAACCCACCAGGTTTCTTTAAAGCTGTATCTGCTGTCCTGCTAACTTATCATGAAACAATTAAATATCTTTAGGTAGAATCCCTGGCATCTGCCCACACCTTCTTAAATAGATAGGAGTAAAGGAGTAGTCTGAGAATCTGGCTTTACCTCTATATAGCTTTGCCATTAACCAGTATAAAACTTCGAATTACTCACTGAACCCTCCAATTTCCTGTCTGTAAAATGAGGAAAATATTTGAGAACTTGAAACCCACTACAATCCATCTCTGTGTTTCACTAGCCCAGTTAGAAACTAGAGAGAAGCAAATTCCATGCTAGCAAGTGTAATAGTGATAGAATGAGGAGGGATTGACTGCCAGCTAGGAATTGAGCTGCAAGGGTCTTAAAGTTTCCATCTGTGAAAATGTAGGCACTGTGAGACTTAGAAAGTAACAGGCCAGACACTGGGTCAGTGTAAACTACAAGGAGACGACCTGGGTAGAGAGATTCGCTGGTTGTTTTTCTCCCTTTTTCTCAGACTCGTCTTGAGTCTCTCACTTAGGGCTTCATGCTGCCTCTTTCTTCCTGCCCAATTCCCCACATTTCCCTCTCCACCACCCCAAAACATGATCTAATTTTTATTCTTAATTGGTCCTGGTTATAAAACTTAGATCTAGTTTATATTATTGCATGTATTCTTCAATAAAGTTTTAAACTCTTTAATTTAAAAGGCAAATGATTTTATTGTTTTATAATCTTTTTAAAAAATAAGAGGAAGTAGTAAAATTAGATGAAAGATGTTTTTTATTTCCTTGTGACCTCTGTTTCCCCCTTTCCCTGCCCTTGGTAAGTAACTCTTGATGGAGAAAGGATCCTAGACTCTTATTTAACCAAAAAACAGAGCCAGCTAATCATTTTTAAAGGTTGGTTGTCTCCTTGCTCTCCTTTTCTTTGGTAGAAATCGAGTAAAACTATATGGTCATGTATATATTAAAACAAGCTCAGAAGAATGTCTTTTATTCCTTAGTTGAGGGATTATAAGGGCTATAGCTATCATCCAATAATATCCAAGGCAATAACAAAGCTGCTTTCATGGTAGTAGAAACTTGCAAACAAATTCAATAGACCTTTGTTACAAAACCAATATGAAGAGACAAGGGTAATACCCATATTTTTAAAGGTTACCTCTTACGGTGAAAAAAGATCTCTGAGCATTAGCAGTGGGATTTCATCTGTAATACATATAACAAAATAGCAAGAGGTAAAGAGCTTTACAATGGGGGCTTCATATATAAAATACAGCATGATCTTCATTGTAAACAAGCAACCTGTTCTGCACAGATAAGGAGAAAAGAAAAATTAATCAAAGTAACTAAATGATTATTTCACATAGACAGTTATAATGCAGACCTACCCTCCTTTTTTCTACTTGGGGCTATTTTTCACTTCAATAAAACAAACTTTTTTTTGACACTTGTCCAACTTTACCCTTGCCTTTGCCTTTAAAGACATTACTTTGAAGAATAAATTTTATTATTTTTTCACAGCCAAGTCTAAGGGTTTTCTAATCTCCCCCAAAAAGGAATTTGTTGATTTACCACATAAAAATCTTATCTGTACTGTACAATGACTCAATGCATTTTAATATAGTTTTGATGTTAATTTGACTTTGTTGGTATGTTTTTGCAGTCAAAGGCCATGGGTCTTAAATCTAAGAAGGAAGACATTTTGTATTTTTTTATAATAATTTTGTTCCATTCTCTTTCTTGCCTGCTCTCTTTTTCCTGTTTAAAGTACAGTGTGTCACAACTATAATAAGGCAAATGATTCCTATCAAACCCATTGCTGTTAAAACTCCTTTCAATATAAGATAATCTCTGGCAGGTACAGGAGCAGAATTGGGGGGGAATAAACAGAGATGCCTGGGCAATGTTAGATATAGCAGACTTTAAGGAGTTCCTATCCATTGCTCGTATTGCAACATAAATTCTGTGACTTTCATTTTCTCCATTGGGCTGATGTTCAAGTCCATTTGTGAAAATTTGGGTTGAGAACGTAAATATCTCCCTGGTGCCAGCGTGCTGAGGATTTAGCTTTGATGTATTTACTAAAATAGCATTGTTAAAGTCATCTTGGATATTCTGTAGACTGTTACTCATTCTTATTTCATAGCTTGTAGCTGAAATTAAAAACATAAACAGGAAACTTAAGTCAGCTTGAGTATATTTTCTAGTTTATTAGAAATTACTCATGAAAACAGCAATACAAAGTCAAAATATTTAGGAATAAACATAACAACAAATATGAATAGCAGCGAAACTTTAAAACACTACACAAAAACTCATACTAAAACCCGAGGACTTATTTTTTTTAAAAAAACCAAGATTCAACATATAAGATGTTATTTTTTTCCTAAGTTATTTTGTAAATGTTATGTGATTCTACTTAAATGCCTCATTTCTACTTTACCTAGTCAAGTTTATTGTAAGTTCATATGGAAATTAAGCAATCAAAAATGAGCATATAAAGTCTAAAAAATAGCAATGTGGAAGGACTAACCCTACCAGATATACAAATGCTATAATACCTCAATAATTAAAATGCTGTGGTACTTACTGACGCATGAATAGACATATCAAAAAATTGGCCAAAACACATTCAGAAGTTTAGTATATGATAAAGGTCGAATTCAAGTTAATGGCAACAAAATAAAAATGTCACAATAAATGGTGTGAAAACTGGGTAGAAAATCTGGAAAAGACGATGGAGGTGGAAGCCTTAAAGTTAACATAAGCCGTAGAAAAGGGAAAGTAGAAGAAGGAACTTTGTCAATGTTTACCCTAGCAAGGATAAGAATCCCCTGAATCAGGGGACTGGTCCTGGCCTTCCTAATAAAAATAATGGCCTGAAGTAGGAAACAAAAATGCACCAAGATTTGCATGAGTCATGAAAAAATTTCCCAAAGCCTACTGATAAATATATGAATAAATATTCACTACCCAACTTTCAGAAAATGAATCACCTCCAGTATTGGGAAGCACATGATCTGTTGTGCAGAACCCATTTCTGCTGAACAGACACACATAAGCACGTGGCGTTTATGCTTCTAGACAAGGTTTCTGAGTGATTAGTATCAGTGAGTTATCCAGGGCCTCTACAGGGGTAGCCTAAATACTATCTTCCTGGGACTCCAGGATTTAAAGCCTTATCAGCAACTTAGGGCTTTTCACAACAATCCTCTGTACCTTTTTCAGTTCTAAACCCCTAAAGTTATTTTCACTCAACTAACCTCTAAACTAGTTATTAGAAATGATGTCTTATGGAAAAATAGGTAATGAAATGAGCAAACCTACCCTGGCCCTGATCAAAGTCTTCTCCAGGAGCTGTCCAAGATAAGGTCACTTCCTCTTCTACTTTTACAGCTTCCAGGTCAATAATTTTGCATGGTGGAAACACGTCCAGGTGGGGGGCCAGCTGGAACTCCCAGTACTGAAAAGGAGCCCCCTGAGCTGACTCGGCTAAAGCCCCACTTTTGCTCCTCCTCATTTCTGCCTACTGATTTCCTTGGCGCATTCATCTGAATATTACCTGAGACACAAAAGAGAAAAATAGGCAAAACAACAAATTATAAAGCTCCTGAATAGCTTGTTCTTGACACAATGAGACTTTGTTAAACTTTTTTTTTTTTACTACATCTTTAGATTAACTGAGTGTATTTGTACAATCCTTTGTTCACTAATTCATCCATTTATTCAGTAATATTTATTTATTTTAATTTTTTTTTTTTTTGAGACAGAGTCTCACCCTGCCATTCAGGCCCTAGTGCAATGGTGTAATCTTGGCTCACGGGAACCTTCCTCTCCTGGGTTCGAGCAATTCTCCTGCCTCGGCCTCCCAAGTAGCTGGGATTACAGGCACGTATCACCACACCTGGCTAATTTTTGTATTTTTAGTAGAGATAGGGTTTCACCATATTGCCCAGGCTGGTCTTGAACTCCTGACCTCAGGTGATCCACCCACCTCGGCCTCCCAAAGTGCTAGGATTACAGGCATGAGCCACCATGCCTGGCCTCAGTAAATATTTATTGAGGGCATATGCTGTGCCAATAATTACAGACAAAACAGTATCCCTCATGGAATTTGTAGTCATGTTAATCATATTAATAAACATATATTTACAAAGTATGATAAGTGTAAGAAGGAAAGAAGGCAGGATGCTATGAAAGAAAATAACATGGGTCTATAATTTAGAGTGGTATCAAGGAAGAAACATTGAAAGGTTTCCTAAAGATTGAGTAGGAATTGGCCAGGTAAAGAAGGGTGGGAAGAACATTCCAGGCAGAGGCAACGGAAAACCCTGAAGTGAAAAGAGGTTTCAAGTTAGAAAAGCTAAATTAACTTTGGGAGGTTGAGGCAGGTAGATCACTTGAGGTCAAGAGATCAAGACCATCCTGGTCAACATGGTGAAATCCCGTCTCTACTAAAATTACAAAAATTAGCTGGACATGGTGGTGTGCTCCTGTAGTCCCAGCTACTTGGGAAACTGAGGCAGGAGAATCACTTGAACCCAGGAGGCAGAGTTTGCAGCCAGTCAAGATAACACGACTGCACTCCAGCCTGTTGACAGAGGGAGACTTCATCTCAAAAAAAAAAAAAAAAAAAAGCTAAATTTTAAAAAAGCAAAGAGAGTCGTTTGGTATGAGGCAGGAGAGAATTTTACGCAGGACCTCACGGGCCAATGTAGTGGTTTTAGATTTTAATGTTACGTGCTGTAGGGAAGCAGGGGAGTGACAAAATTATATTTGCTTTCTAATAGGACACTCTGACTGCTTGGTGTAGAATGAATTAAAGCATAGCAAGCAACGAGGTGTCCACTTAGCCAGTCAACAGTCCAGATGAGAGCAGCTTGGGATGAGAGATGGCATGGAGAGCAGGGCAAGAAAGAGGCAGTTAAAGATGTGTTCTGAAGATGTCAAGCAAAAGCTGGTGATGGGTATGAATATAGAATGGTGAAGAAGAGGAACATGGTTTAAAAGAAAAGAAAACTTCCAGGTTTCTAAAATGAGCAAGCTGGGAGGAAAAGCAGGTTAAGGAGAAAAAGACCAAAAATTAAATTACAGGGTTTGTGATTCCTGTAAAACATCTAATTCAAGATGTTAACGAGCCATTTAGATATGGATTTTAAGCTTAAAAAAGAAATTTTAGCAAAATTTCATAATTTTAAAGTTATGAATTTGGAGGTTATACACAGATAGATGTTATTAAAGGCATATGGATTAATGAGATTAACTAAAATAATTTTTACTGTAATGATAAGTAATATTTATTGAGCGCCTACTATGTGCCAGGCACTTTTATAAGCCCTTACATGTATCAAATATTTAATTTTCCCAGCAAGGCTATGAGAAGGGTACAATTATTACCCCTATTTTTTTAGATGATGAAGCAGACACACAGATGCTAAGTCACTTGCCCAAAGTCACACAGCTAGTAAATGGAGGAGCTGGGTTTCAAAGCCAGGCAATGTGGCTCCAGACCATACAGTAAGAAGGTCTGGACTGAGCTCTGAGAATTGCCAACATTTAGAGGCCTGGTAGAAAAAAGGAGCTGGAAAAAAAAGCCTGATAAAAAATTCCAGAAAATAAGAGGTAATCGGAAGAGTGAGCTATCACAGAAACCAGGAAATGTCAAAGGAGAGATCAGTTGGCTGTGTCAGATACTGGGGAGGTCAGGAAGAATAAAGACTGAAAAATAGAATCATGCTATGGAATAGTCTAAACAATTAGTTGTAACTTCTAAAATACATGAATAATATTTATAAAGAATCTGCATTTTTTGAAATAAAAATGCTTAGAAGCCTTTTTTGAGATTGCTTTTAAAGACTATAGCATAATATATTTCTGTTTGTCTATTATACTTTAACCACTGCTTCCTATCAGGAACTGTTATAATGGTGTTAAAAAGATATGTATTTTCCATTTATTTTTCACTTTTATCTTGACGGAAAACAGAATATCTTCAGGAATCACTTAGTTGTCTGTAACATCCAAGCTCATATTTATCTAGGAACTCATTTCCTGTTGGACTGTTTCAGCTGTTGGCCTCCTTCTTTCAACTGCTAATAACTTTTTGCCTCTTTCTCTTGCCTAAACCTCTATAGAGTAAACACAGAAGCAGAAACTGAGAAAACCCAATAAATCTATTTATCTATTGGTAATTCTGATGAAACAAGAAAAAGATCAACATAATGACTAAAATGAAGGTAGGTATAATCTGTGGGCATTACCTATTGCCTTCCTGTTACTACCATGAATCAATAAGGATTGAAGAAACAGTCAACAAATTACATATGAACTTAAGCATAAAGAGTTTTGAAATGCTCTCTTTTACTCCCCTGCCACCCCAGTGCATACATACACCCATCAGAAGTATGTACATGAAATGATGTTACTCAAATAACAGTGCTAATGGTTCTACCGTTTGCTGTGTAACCTGGTACATACATAGCATGACTCCCTGGATTAGAGTGGGCTAGGGTGGTTAGGCTGGGAGAATGATTGACATGCACTTTCAAGCTATATCTACCATTTACAGCAAAGGAGAAAAAATACCTCGAGTAAATTCCATCATTTTTTATAACATCAGCACCTGTATATATAAAAAACACAATGTCAACATTTGTTATCATAGTACATTACTAATATTTAAGTCATTAAAATGAGATGACTCTCCTTATGTTTTCTATATAAGATATATTATCATGCTCTTACCTACTTTTTATATTCTCAGGTGATGAAAATCCCAATGGGTCCATAATTTCTCCCTATAATTTCTTATGTCAGAAAAATGATTTTCTAAGGGTGAATGAGTTTGTACCATGCTAATAAAACATTTAATAATAACCTTTAACTTTCTTGTTTTTATCATTGAAAATAATACTAGTTTTTTCTAGGAATCAAGCACAATCTTAGGGTTGCTTATAGTCATAGACTCTTTTGAGATATTAATAAAAGCTGTTTTGTCCCTAGGAAATAAATATATATGCACATATGCACATTTTCATATAGTCCCAAGGGTTATATGAATGTCTTAAAGTCACTTGATTAAGGACCTTTAATAAATAAAAACTTTGGTAGTTTATAAAATAGTGTGAAATTACTTAATTTCCTCATTAGAGGGTATTTGGAACTGTTTTTCTAGATTCTAGGGAGCTTGATGACCTGGTTTTTGACAGAATTTGGTTGCGTCCCACTGTGCCTTGCTTCAGGGGGCATTCTGAAAGCTTAGCCAGTGCTGTACTTTCTTCCTCTTGCATTGATCTTCAGAGAGCAGTTCAACTTCAAGCCAACTTCATGACTCAATGGCAGGAAGGCTTAGACCCCAGGGCAGCAGAGGCAAGTCCAGCTTAGCCCAAGTACAGATCACTTTCGCCATTCAATTGCAGGTGGCCATATTGGGCAAGCAGCTTGTCCTCTATTCTAGAGGTCAATTCAGTTCTCATACCACAGGCACAGCCCTGCACACCAGCAGTGTATCATTGCTAAAGTGCCCCCAGAATCTCCCTCTTCCCCACTGCAAAGGCAGGGCTCCTTAACATAAGAAAAGTAGGAGTATATTTAAATCAAATCAGAAGTGCTAAACATTTTATTATCAAGGTAGATTTAGAATTTTTTTTTGTCTGTTGTAAGAAATCAAATGTTGGTATTTAGTGGTTTAATGATTAATAAGGTTTGTCTTTGTTGAGAAATTACAAAGGAAAATCTCTCCATATTAAAATCACCACTGCTACCTCTTTTAATCACTGAGGAAGAAAGAAATAGAAAAAGAACCTTGGCTTGGGAGACAGAGGAATTGGTTTGAAGGCCTGCATCTGCGCTTAGTAACTACGAGGCTTCGTGTCTCTGAGCCTCAGTTTTCTCATCTATAAAATGGAGATAACTTATCTTGCAGAGTTTTTGTGATGATTATTTGAGAATATGCATGAAAAAGTACATTTTAAATAGTAGATCATCTCAGAGGTATACATTTTATTATAGTTCATTTACTGAGCAGTTAAATATTGCTTCCATTATAAAAATAGTATTAAACGACTATGTACATGTATGTTAAGCATTGACTGGAGAGGAAACAATTTACATTTTGATGCCTGAGCAGTATTTTTTATTGTTTCTTTTTTTAGGGTATACATTTAGATATCAAACAAATAAAATAGTTCCAGGGAATAATATAAAAACCTGTTGAGCTGTTTCAGACGATTTTCCCTAGGAGAGTAGGATCTGTTCTCCAGGCCAGCCCACAGGCTGGGGCAAGGGAGAAACATTCTGCAAAAGTGCATTTTTGGACCATAAACAAAAAATGAAAGCCATGGATAAGCAATCAGAGCATGAGAAGTTCATTTGGATCCAATCCAATGGGCAAAACAAGAAGACTTCTCTGGTATCCCCCTGAGGTGGACTTGAACCAAAACCCTTTGAATGAACTTTTGTTTTCCTGCACATCATACGTGATTGCCATGGCAAGATACTAATGGGCTGCCAAACCTGAGACGCTTGAAAAAAGATTAACTTTGAAAAAACAGGTCAAAAGGATATAATTTTGTTACTAGATCAAATACTTCGGGCTGCCAACAGAGGCAGGCCTACTGCCATTCTGAGAATGTAGTTTGGGAAAATAACCAAATAGGAAAGATGGAACACCAAAGGAATTTGTTTTTAAAAGAGCCCAAATGCTACTATTTACCTGGCTGGATGCTGTACTATCTGTTATGTATAATGTATAAAAGTCTCTGAACACTGTATGTGCAGAATGAGAGCTTTTCTCTATTCTGATTCCACTAGGCTTGCAGGCTGGGTCTTCCTGGGACCAAATTACACATGTAAAATGCATTGACTGTGCTAGAAATGAGCTGTGCCCTCTCATCAACCCAGCCTCTTGGGTCTAAGGTTACCTTATAGGTCACAAGTTCAGTTTCCAATTTTTTCTTCACAATTGGGTCCAAAGGGAAAAAGTGGGCTTGCTGTCACTGCACCTCCCTTCTGATTTTCATTTGCTATTTTAACAGTCCAATCTGATTACTTCAGTGAATAGTAAAGCTGGTGATTCTTAGAGGAATATAAGTATGTCTTAAGGACATAGAAGCCTGTTCCTGTATGACCTCATCAAGTGGAAGCCAGGACTAAGGTGTCCAGCGGCTGCCTCTCACCCTTTGCTCAAACACAGACACTATGAGGAGCCTCACGAGGACTATCTTTTTCCATGTCACCCTGTAGCTATTCAGAATATCAGTAATTCTATAAGAATTTGAGAATATTGTAAGATTAAAAAAGATAACTGAACTGAAGGAATCTTACAGATAAGCTTAATATTGATACGACTGCATCGTATCATAGCAGCTGTTGAGAACATGATAAAATGTCATGACATTCCTTGTTACCTGCTCCATCATCAAGAAGTCTCAGCTTAACAGGATCTCCAGTCTCTGGCTCAATTGTGGCAGTAACAGTGGCATTAAGAATGGGATAAAATCCCTTTCTCACATTCGCATAAATCATCACAGGATGCGGAAAATGGAGGCTGTCTCTTTCCACAAGGGCTTCCATAGTAACTGGGGGCACAGCTGAGCTGGAGGCACGAGAGGTCACTGTCACTTTCAGGGCTTGCAGAGAATGATGGGTATTGTTCAGTGTGTAAGTCCAGTGCCCAGCCTGCAAAACAAGTCTTACTGTTTTGGAAAGCGTGAAAGAAAATCAACCCTATTTCTAAAGCATACATCTAAGCTTCTGGAGAATTTTGCTCTTGTTTTGTTGATGTTGCATTTTTAAAAATACTACAAAAAAATGTCAGGAAAAGTAGAACTGGCTAAGGGATGAATAAATTTATATTTCCATGGCTTTCATAGCATCAGTCACCTTTATTGCTAGGTAATTCTTTAGGGAATTATACCTTGGATTTATTTGGAGTGAGGGAGGACACATCTTGATTCCCATTTTTAGAAAGTAACAGTGTCCAGCTTCAAAGTACTTTACAGATACTAATCTGAGCCCCTTCCCCCAAACAGGAGTTTAAATGTTTTCCATTTTAAAACTAAAAATTACATCAAATTAAGTGGACCATTATAATTTATGGGGACACTGTGGACTAAAAAGGCAACAATATCCTTCTTTCATTCCATTTCCCACAAAACTCCACACTCAGAAATCGCAAGCAACAAAAAACACATACCCTATTAGGGACCAAGAAAAGGATCTACTATTTTTAATAGGTGAGGATTACACCATATCTAAATTGAGTAATTTATAGAAATACTGCTAAACACCACTCTTGCCTATCTGCCTGGGAAAAACCTACAACAGACAATCTGAAAGAAAAAGACTAAAATAACAATATAGCAGAAGTTTGTCCTTTTGATACTGCTCTTTCCTGACTTCTGCTGCTGCTACTTATCAAACCCCCAGAAGTAACAAGAGAAATACAACAAAGCAGAAGGAAGAACCGAAAAGCGAGGAGTTGAAGTGTAACTCAGGGTGGAGAGTTAAGATGCACCAGGCCCTAGCCATCTTTCCTCATTGGGATTCAAGAGCTTTACTATTTTTCAATAAGTTGTGATTTAAGCACTATGTGTTCTTTTTATGGAATCATAACATTAGTGACAGATGTATGGCAGGAACCTCCACATCAAAAAGTTCTCTGAGTGTAATAAATGTTTTGATACAGGGCATCTAATCCAGACCAAGAGGTCAGGCAAGGGAAGAAAGAAGTAGGTAAAGTGTCCCTGGCCCTTATGCACAGGTGTGAAAGAACATGATGAATTTGAAGAAGAGTTCAATAGGAGCAGAGCATCAAAGAAGTTAGAGAGAGGCTTGGATAGAAGCCAAAACATAAAGGGCCTGGTACATAAGAGTTACCACTTGGATTTTATTCTGAAACCACCAAGGAGTTTTTGAACAAGAGACAGGCTGATTTGTGCTTCAGAAAGATCACTTCGATGGAGGTAAATAATGGACTGGAGGGATGGCAGTTCAGAGTCAAGGAGGCTAGTTAAGGGGCCATCAAGAAGGTGGTGGGTGTGGTGGCTCACGCCTGTAATCCTACCACTTTGGGAGGCCGAGGCAGGCGGATCACTTAAGGTCAGGAGTTTGAGACCAGCCTGGCCAACATGGTGAAACTGGATCTCTATCAAAAAATACCAAAATGAGCCAGGCATGGTGGTAAGTGCCTGTAGTCCCAGCTATTCGGGGGGCTGAGGCAAAAGAATTGCTTGAACCTGGGAGGTGGAGGTTGCAGTGAGCTGAGATTGTGCCACTGCACTCCAGCCTGGGCGACAGAGCAAGACTTCATCTCCAAAAAAAAAAAAAAAAAAAAAAAAACTGGGATGGGGCAGCATGTGAGGAGGCGGCGCAGAATTCAGGCAGTGCAAGAGTGAATCTCATCAACTTACAACTCTGATTAGAACCATTAAGGGTTCCCTTTCACTTTCAGGATTCAAGCCCCTGTTCCCTTTACTATTGTGCAAAGCCCTTGCTAATACAGCTCCCGTTTATCTGTCTAGCCTCACTACTCCTCTCTCCTTCCTTCGTCTACATCCCTACCTTATGGATTACCCTGCTCTATTGAACTACTCTAGTTCTGTGAACAGCCATGGTCTTTTTATCTGAGTCTATGTGCTGTTTCCTCTGCCCAGAATATCATACCCACCTCTGGCCCCATTATTCCTTATGTTTCCATTTTGATGTCTTCACTTCCAGGAAGCATTCTTCCTCCCACCTTCTTGTATGTTCTAATAGTACCCTGTTTAAACTCTTACAATGGCATTTCATTGTAAAGTAACTAGAACAAGACCCAGCACACCCAGTAGATGCTAAAAATCATATGCCTTGCATGTATTCATATTATAAATTCTAAATAAAGGTTTTCTGGTAAGCATTTAGAAGTGTGTTTATGGCTGTATGTGGAGGCTCATGCCTCTAATCCCAGCACTTTGGGAGGCTGAGGCAAGTGGATCATCTGAGGTTGAGAGTTCGAGACCAGCCTGACCAACATGAAGAAACCCTGTTTCTACTAAAAAAAAAATACAAAATTAGCTGGGCTTGGTGGCGCATGCCTGTAATCCCAGCTGCTAGGGAGGCCAAGGCAGGAGAATTGCTTGAACTCGGGAGGCGGAGGTTGCGGTGAACCAAGACTGCACCATTGCACTCTAGCCTGGGAAACAAGAGCTAAACTCTGTCTCAAAAAAAAGAAAGTGGTTTATATGGATTATGTAAAGAAAGATGTAGGCTAGAAAAAAAAATAATTGTAATACTAGTAGAAATACTAATTTCCAGTGTTGAAATATATGATATCTAATACTTAAAATTGGGAATATACCTTAGTTATTCCTCTTAAACTTTTAATATTCACAAAATGGCCTCATAAATTTAAAGTAAACTTTTGATATATTAAAACAAGATTTTCTTTACACAATGTATTTAATGGTGATTCATCTGAAAATCACAAACTTGGCTGAATGTTCTCCTTAGGAGCAAGCTCACAACACCTACCTTAGCTGTTCCTGGAATCCAAAGACTAGCTGTCCGAAAAGTTAGATTGGTGATAAAATTATTTGTGTAGTATTTTCTTCCATCAGGATCAAATAACATAATCTCAGGAGGACCACTGGTCTGCCACGTAACTAGAAAGACAGTGTCATTGCCCACACTGTTATCGATAGTCACAGTGTTTTTCAATTGATGGTGAGGTTTAACATTTTCACCTGTACTTTCAAGCTGTTAAAGAGATGGTATATATGAAAGTTTCTGGTGTATACATAATCGTTCCATCTATTTCACTTATAACAAACAACAATGAATTGGTAAAAATAAAAATAATTTAATTCGGACAGGTACTATAGTTATACATAATTTTTCATGTAAAAATACTTTGCAAAGCAAAATATTGCATGTTATTTAAGTACAGTAGGTATAAAATATTTTGTTGTAGTTAATGCAAGTATCATTTCATTATTCTTTGTTAAGAGATTTTAGCTGTCCTCATATTATCTCTCATCCAAACCAACATTGGCCTCAGATCAGCAATTATAATAACAAGCTTTTTAAAATTTTCATTTGTGAATATGCTCAAATTTTATTAATTTATATATAATCTGTCCAGATCCTTTTACATATTTCGATAAGAAATAAAATCTTGGGTTTTGGCACGGTTTTATTACATTAAAAATTATTTAGGCTAGGGGCAGTGGCTCATGTCTGTAATCCCAGCACCTTGGAAGGTTGAGGTGGGCTGATCGCCTGAGGTCAGGAGTTCGAGATCAGTATGGTCAACATGGTGAAACTCCGTCTCTATTAATAATACACAAAAATTAGCCAGGCGTGGTGGCATGTGCCTGTAATCTCAGCTACTCGGAAGGCTGAGGCAGGGGAATTGCTTGAACCAGGGAGGTGAAGGTTGCAGTGAGCCAAGATAGTGCCACTGCACGCCAACCTGGGTGACAGAGTGAGACTCCGTCTCAAAAAAAAAAAATTATTTAGCCATTCACAATAAGCCATGTGCATGCACATGCATGTGTAACATGTACAGAGTGCAAACATATGCCTGGCACTATGCTAAAGGCTTCGCAATCTTACTCAAGCCTTATAAAACCTTTCTGTGATAAATACTATTGTTATCCACATTTTGCAGATGAGAAGAGTAGGCTTAGAGAAGTAATTTGCCGATGTCACATAGCAAGGAATTGGAACCGTGATAAAACCCAGTGGGCCTGACACCAGAGCCCCTGCATTTAATCACTATGTATTTGCAATGGTTACAAGTCTGTAAATAACTTTGAAAATTTACATTTATTAAATAAATACATTAGTAATGCTTCATTAAATTGCTCAAACCTGCAAAGCATGTAAAATTATATTGGTGGGTAACAGCAAAGACATTGTGGATTGTTTGTTCAAATCAATTTAAGAAATATTTATGGATTGCTGACTGCTGTGCCACATGCTGTGCTGGGCCCTGGGCTGTTGAAGGGGATTTACATATAGTTCCCATCTCAGACTAGTGGGGCTAATGACTCCAACAGCTTCAGGGAGGGGGACCAGTTTGGGAATGTTAATGATAATTTGATCCCTTATGAGTATTATTTTGTTAAATTTGTTTTTTACTTTTTTAAACATTTGTTTTTATTCCATATTATTGAATAGGAAGTCACAGGGCATAAAGATTGAGCATTATCAGAAGAGTCAATTGCAGCCTAATCTGTACTAGATGTTGTCATCTATAATTCACATTTTTACTTTTTATTGTGAAATTGTGGTTATTGCCTTCACTGTGTAAATAGAATCATCATGTTAAATATTTCCCAACAAGAATTGACAGGATGCATTGATCACATCAAGCCATTAACTTGGCAGGTACACTTGCCATCTGTGAGGAAACTATAGATGAAATTTTGTTCAAAGCATTATTCACTTATGTCCAAATTATCTTTAAAGCACTTAGAAAAAAATGGCCCTTTAAAAATGACTTAATTAGAGGAAGCTTTTATGAGCAAAATTATGTAAGCTGTGGTAGTCAAAGAGATATTTAGATATTTGTGGTAGTTAGAATTTAATGAAATAGTTGATACCCCTTATACAAGGAAGAGCTTCAAAGATGTTGAAGAAGCAAAAATAAGATGAATTCTGATTGATGCAAAGTCACTATGACACTAAAACTAAATTCACAGTTTCTTGTTTTTCTTCTGCACCTTGCCTCTGCCACACCCCCACCTGCACTTTCAGCCACAAGGAAGTAGCAAGCTCTACTCACAGACTTTGAAAAGCTAAGGTGGTGATTGTGGAAAATGGCTCCTAGGGCTGAAAGCCTGGCCCTGGTGATGTCAAGCAGCCTTTTAAAAGCCTTCCATACACAGACTGTTACATATTCAAGTAAGGCTAATTAAGCAGGTAGCACAATTTGTCGATTTCCTTTGTTTCCTTCTCCCTTCCCATTCCCCACCAGGAAATATAACATGGAGAAAATTCTGACCTGAATACGTTGCTGGAAAATGTCTCCAGTTCCAGAGGAAATTCTACTAAAAGCATCAATCATGCTGTTGGAGTTTGATATATCTGGAACAAAGAACTTTAAGCCTCCTGAAATACATGGTAGGGATGTTAACTATTAAAATGGGTAAAATAAAACAAAAATAAAATGTTAGGCCTTTTCCAACCACCTTGCTTTACATTACAGTGTTTTGGGGAAATGGGAGCTGTGCTTGACTTGCTTTGCCTGACATTCTGTACAATCACATGGTAAGTGGCCCTAGGTGAGTGGTTTTAGCTATTCTATTCATGGCTGTATTGCCAGGGCATAGAACTTATGCACAGTACATAAGAACTCAATAAACATTTATTAAATAGTCTTAAGATTAAGGTAATTTTTAGATAATTCAGTTAATTACTATTTACATTTCTATATGTTTACATTTATATTGTGAAAACATTGCTTTTAAAGATAATTCAGTAAAATCTTTCAGTTGTCAAATCAGCATGCCCATTTTTTATTGAATAAGCAATATAAGATAAAATTATTCTGTGCCTCATTTAGTATAAAAAGACATGTATCTTAAAACCCTGTGTGTGCTCCTATTTTAGAAGTTAGTGCATTTAATCTTTTTTTCTTTTTTGAGATGGAGTCTCACTCTGTTGCCCAGGCTGTAGTGCAGTAGGGCAGTCTCAGCTCACTGCAACCTCTGCCTCCTGGGATCTAGTGATTCTCCTGACTCAGCCTCCCTAGTAGCTGGGATTATAGGAACCTGCCATCATCCTCGGCTAATTTTTGTATTTTCAGTAGAAGTGGGGTTTCACCATGTTGGTCAGGCTGGTCTCAAACTTGTGACCTCAAGTAATCCACCCACCTCAACCTTCCAAAGTGCTGGAATTACAGGTGTGAGACACCACACCCAGCCACAGAGCATTTACTCTTAAACATACATTTTAGCTGCATGGTTATGCATGTTCAGACTGGCTTAACACAGAATTATAAAATATTATTTTTTGGATGTATATAATTAGGACCTTTAGGGAAAATGTAAAAAAGAAAATTAGCAAAATGTTGACAGATTTTAGCAATATGTGTGTATGTGTGTTTAAAAAGCAAAATGTGTGTGTGTGTGCAAAAAAACTGAATATCCAAGACACAACCATGAAACTTACAGTGAGTTTCACGGTTGTGTCTTGGATATTCAAGTTAAAGGAAATTCTCTAAAAGATATGTTTATAGAAGTTTATTACCTGTAAGATGTGATAATTCCTCCAGATTTGGGACTGCAGATGAACCCAGGGCAATGGAGTGAATTGTTGAACCACTGCTGAGCACAGTGGGTAAGCAATTGCCAATAAGCTTATCATCTCCACTGGTCACTAATATCATCACAGAGCCATAAGCTTTCCCATTCAGCTTTTCAACCACCTAAACATAGAGAATTAGTCATTTGGAAGGAAATGTAGTTCAAATTGTTTTATTGAGCAAAGAATTAGCTCTCATCCAAATTCCTGCCATAGCTCCCTATACCACATGCCCATTCCCGCTCAGGCTTTACCTCACCCCATCACAGCACTTGTCACCCTACATTCTACTGCCAGTTTGCTTGTGAGCAGGGAATTTTCCTACTTGAATCATCAAGATGTCCCCATAGTTTAGAATTGTATCCATCATAGAGGCTATGGGATACACTATTGTTTGACCAATAAGAGGGCCTAGGGAAGTGGTTCTCAGTCTTGGCTACATGTTAGAATCAGACGGGGAGACTTAAAAAATTGTAATGGTCAGGTCACATCCCAGATCAATTAAATCAGAATCTCTTGGGGTGAGACTCATGCATTAGTAGATTTTTTTAATTCCCAGGTGATTTCAATAGATAGCCAAAGTTTAGACTACGGGCTGCAACAACCATAGCTGATGTGTCTTGTTTGCTATCAGATAAGCATCCCAGATGCTGAATTCAAACTTGTGTTGGTTTAGATAAACTCTGTTATTCCTGAAACATACCTCTGGCCTTAATTGGTTCTGATATTCTTGAAGTCTAGAATGACTATCGACAGAAGCCAGACATGCTGATTTCCAGAAGAAAATCTAGGGGTAAACATGGCCACAGCTGAGACAGTCCCAGAATGGCTAGAAAATGCTCATTAGAAAATGCTCAGCTGTTGTTTAGGCCTCCTAGTCTTGGCCATTATATTCACTGATTTGCTCATTCTGTCAACAAGCATTTATTAAGCAACTAATGTATGCTAGGTACTTTGCTAGGCACAAGGAGTACAATGGTGAAAAAGGCATGGTTCCTGACTTGAAAGGTAATCCAGCACTACTTTCATAGTTGAGGCTATTATGACCACGCTGTAACAGACTGTCCCTCATCAGAGGAAACCTTATATTACCAAATGAGGGGGAAGGAAAATGATGGTGATCCAAGGCTTAGGATGCTCTACTGTACCTCAAATCCTTTCTTAAGCCCTGAACAGATGCTGACTTCTGCTTTAGCTGTTACAGTGGTAGGCAGATAGGACACCAGCAACTTTCGGTCATCATCGCTGTTAATTTGGTGTAGCTGGGCTCTGATCTCTCCCTTGCTGTCGAAACTGGCAATGCCCACAAAGGTGTGAATTTCAACAATCTGCATCAAATAAAATTCTGCGGCTTGTTGTAGTTGAAGCAGTCTGTCAGCCTGTGTCCCAAAAAGGAAAAAAGAAAATGAGAACCTTTGGTTGGTAGAACAAAAGTATGACTAAGTAACTCAATTAGCAAACATCTCTGCTAATTCTTTAGAGATGCTGCATCATAATTTTTTTAAGCTTCAAAAAATAACATAATGTTAGAATATTGTTTGATTAATTACAGGCTCAAAAAATGCCTGCTTTCAGGGAAGAGGGAGTGACTTGGAGCTCTGTCCTCAACAAGCTGTTCATAATTTACTGCTCTCTCTTTCTCATCAGCCCCACTATTTCTCTCCAACCCAGAATTTAAAGATCCAAGGACCTAGCTGAGACGAGGTTCGTAACTGCTTTTTAAAAAATGCAAGTCCAGGTAAAAGTAAACATTGCAAAGAGACCTTTGCTAAAGAGGAGTAGCAGTCAGAGGACCCATGATCTTCCCTGGCACTACCCACTGCTATTGTGGTCACCTTAGGTTGGGTACTTCATCTGTAGAGTGAGGACGATAGCTTTCTTGTTTATTAAATTAGAATTGCTGTGAGGATCAAGTGAGATACATATATGGCAGTACAGTTATGCCATGACGGGCTAACCAGATATAAAGTAATATTAGTGACCAGTTTTGGGCAGGTGATGCTACTAATTAGTTCACTAGGGTCACTTGTTTTGAAGGCTCTGGGAAAAGAGAGGAGCAGCAAGTTGAGCTTCAATGACCACCCTCTCGGGGATGACCCTGATCTCCATCTCTAACTTGGGCATCCTCCTGCGTGGATCTGGACCTGCATTTTCACACTTCTTAGGACACAGGTTTCTGGTTTAACTAGTTGGGAGTGATGACTTGATACCATGAAGATGGCAACTCTACACTTTAAATTCAAATATTGTTTCTCTTACAATATTGGGAAGTTGTAAAGGGGTAAAACAAGGACTTTGAACTCTGCCTTCAACTTTTGCTAATTATGTGATCGTAGTAAAATTATTTCTTTCTTTTAGCTTCAGTTTTCTCATCTGAAAATGGATACTGAGTAAGCACTCAGAATAGAATAGCTATTGCCACCTTCACGGTCAGCAGGTTATCATTCCCAGTCTTGATCTCTACTCCCAGGTAACTAAGCCAGCAACCCCAATCTCTCTCTTACCATTCCTATGTTACCAGTCTCCATATTCTTAAACAGGTCTTAAATTTCTCTCAAATCCATACCTATGTCTCTATCCCATTCACTACCTCTCAGATCCACCCAGTATTAGTTATAGTCATAGTCATACCAATGAATGCCCTTCCCTTGACCAAGTCCCTCTTATTTTGCCTCTTGACCACTGCACACACTTTTCCCTTCCCACAAATGTCCTCCTTTCTTCTCTTCCCTTACATCACCCAACCTAGCAAGCACCTCGTTGAGTCCTTGAAGATTCAACTCTAAGTTGATTCTCTCAGTGAAATCTTCCTTGACCACTTTCTTCTACAGCACCAGGTGCTGCCTCCTCAGTGCTCCCATAGTAACTCACGCCTCTGTGGAGCTTGGTCATGTTGTGTTGTATCTAGTCACACGTGTGTGTCATGTGGCCCTCATTAGCTGTAACATTTCAAAGCAGAGACCCTGTTCTTGTCATCTCCGTATCCCTTAGGCCAGTGCAGTGTGGGCACCTGATAAATGCGTCAATGGCCATAATGGTTCAATGACTGTTGTTGGCAGGAAAATGGAGGAAAGTTTCGTTCGCCATGAGTTCGTTACTTTGGGCTTGTTTCTATTCTACAGACTTCAGGTCTACTCTCAAGTACAATCATTGTTCCTTTTCACTTCATCCATTCTGCTCAATCTGAGACCATATTTGAGAAAAGCATGCCCTAGTCAACTGCAAGTAGGCAACATGTCAAAACTATTCAAATGCTGGGTATATTAGTGGTGTTTTTAGTGTTTCCAATATAAGCCAGAAAAGGCAAGTATTCCAGGACTATTGATCCAGAGAGCACAAGGGGATAAATTCTCTCCTTGGATAAGTACTATTAAAATAAACAGCTACCACTTATTATTTATTATGAACTAAAAATTTCATATTGTCTCATTTACTGCCCCCTTAATAACCCTATGAAGTAGACAGTAGTATGCTGGTAAATGTTTAATAACAGTTTTCTGATGAAGAATGAAAGAAAGGAAGGGAAAAAGGGAGGAAGGGAGGCAGGCAGGCAGGTCTGATTTATAGCAACTGCCAGTTTCTGTGGGGTAAATATTCTCCCATGTGTGAAACCATGGTTGATTTTGAGCTGTCAATGTGATGTCAGTGAGTGCACAGTTGGGATGAAATTGTAGTAACACACCATACAGATGCAATAGGCCAGAAATAACCTCAAGAATTTAGCTCAGGGGTCAGCAGAAGTTTTCTGTGAAGGGCCAGATAGTAAATATTTTAGGCTTTTCTGGCCATAAGTTCTTTGTTGCAACTCCCCAACTCTGTCATTGAAGCAATAAAGTATCCATAGACAGTATGTTGACAAATGAGCATTGCTATATTCCAATAAAATTTTTATTTATGGACAGTGAAATCTGAATTTCATATAATTTTCCCATGTCATGAAAAAGCCTCTTGATTTTTTTTAACCGTTTAAAGTGTAAATCCATCCTTATTTTGTGAGCCATGCAAAACAGGTAGTGGGACATAGTTTACTGACCCTGGGCATAGATCATAGTAAAAAATTGTAGGAAAAATTAAGAAGTGATGAGTTTTGAGTATTTCATATATTTTATTATAAGCTTACATAGTTTGTTATTAATAGCTATGTTTAATTACTGGTTTGCAGATTTCCTAAAACTTTAAAAGTTGACTCTCATGAAAGTAGGCACTATTATCTCTATCCCAGATGAGAAAACTGCTTCAGAGAGGCCATCATGCTCTTTATAACAAAGACATATTACACAATAGTGAAGGAGCCAGGATTAAAGCACAGGTGCCTGATTGCAGAGACTAAGTCTTTAATCACTCAAAGCAGCTGAAGACTGCTAGATTGCCAGATGACTGAGATATAGTCTTCTGTATACAATGATATGGAAAATCTCCGTATACTGGACATTCATTTTCACTGCAGATTCACAGTCTGCTTCCTCAACCAGGGATATTTACCAGTGAGTAGAAAGCAGCCAGTAGGAACTTTTTGTTACACATAAGAATTTTGGGAAAATATCTAGGTTGGAAAGAGTTTCAATTAGTAGCAAAAATGAAGGTTGGAAATTATTTGTGGATTTCATTTATCTGTATTATCTCAACTTTCGGGCCACATTCTGAATTTGTTCCTCCCACCTCCCCCGCACCTCTCAGAATAGGATGTCCTTAACTATTCCAAACCTTTTGCCTCCTCCAATTCTCACCGTTACCTCCTGAAAATAAAAATAATTAAAAACTGATAGAAAAGGCGTAGTGGCCAGCGCCTGTAGTCCCAGCTACTTGGAAGAGTGAGACGGAAGGATCACTCGAGCCCTAGAGGTCGAGGCTGCAGTGAGCTGAGATTGTGCCACTGCACTCCAGCCTGGGTGACAGTGGGGTGGGAGAGCATCAGGATAAATAACTAATGCATGTGGGGCTTAATATTTAGGTGATGGGTTGATAGGTACAGCAAGCCACCATTGCACACGTTTACCTGTGTAACAAACTTGCATGTCCTGCACATGTATCCTGGAACTTAAAATAAAATTATAAAGAACTGATAGAAAAAAATGATAAACGTTTACATTCATTTTAGTTCAAAACGTTACCTCTGCCATCTTGCTGGACACGTCCAGGACTAAACAGACCACTTTGACACCAGCCTGTACAAGGGAGAATGTGGGAGGAGGTGGAAGCTCAGTCCCATTCATGGGAAAGCTGTGGTGAAAGTCAGTGGAGTCTGTGATTACATCCCATGCACTTCTGAGGCTGCACATCTGGTTCTGTAGGTTGGGTGCTTCTTGGTTGTGGGTACTTGCATTACAAAATTCAACCACCTGGCAATAAAAACAGTCTTTAAAAGAAAGGCACTTCTCCCGTACCAGACAAACTTCTCATTCTCAAGGAACTATGGGTAAAGAAAAGGTGAACTGAAAGAAAGAAAATCAGAAGTGCTACAGTGATATATCTCTTTCCTTCAAGAATGACATCAAATTTACAAATAAACCTTGGCATTCTTGCTGGAAACACTAGCACCTTTGTGGTACCGAGAGCGATTTCTATTAAAGTTTATTGGCATTTGGATAGCAGAGAGCAAATCATGTGTGTGTGTGTGTGTATGTGTGTGTACACACATACACACACACACACACACATAATCTTAGTCTTAAAAAACAAAGCAAAATGGTCTCCCTCCTTCCTTAGCACAATATTGTGTTAAGAAAACAGCCAGGAGAAGTTATCTTCAGCAGCCTATTCCCTGGAATAATATTTAATGACCACTGCACCTTTATTTGTTGATCAGTCAATGTATATTGCTCTAGTTCAAATATTGATCTCTGCAAAAATAAGATAAGGGGATAAACAACTTAAATTTACTTCCTGATCCCCCCTCACCCTCACCCAATTTGGAAATATAGATATAATATACAGAAATATAGATATAATTCACTGAATGATACTGAACCTATGTTAATATCCCACTTAAAAATATGGTTTGCTTTGCTAAGTAATGCATCACCATCTATTCCCAGTGGCTCTATTCCTACAAAGAGTCAATACTTCCTGTTAACAGGGCCATGGAAACTTCGAGCTAGAAGAAACTGAACAGCCTCTCTTAGCTCTAATTTCATAGAAGAGAAAGCTGAAGCTTTGAAAAGTTGACAACTGCTTAAGGACCTGAGTTTCTTAGAAAGGTGCAGGGACTGGAGCAGAATCTGGTTTTGCTTTGCCTTGTTTAACCCTTTTCTTCCATTTCATGACTATGGTTATGGGATTGTTAAACTTTTCTGACAAGATATTTATGAGTAGGTCTTTCAAAAGATCATGAAGATAGTACCTAGTCACAAATAATGTGGATCAGATACATTAAGTTAGTTTCAGATATTAAAACTATAAATTAAAAATGTAATGGATGAGATAAGAAGTATGAAAAATCGCCTTAGAGTTACAAAATAACTCCTAGTCCTGACTAAAACCAGACCTAAATAAAATGGCATGTTAACCCAAGGGACATTAGTCAGCCATGGAAACAAAAAGAAAACTCCACAGAGGCACACGTGGGCTGTACCTCCAGATCTGTGAATAGATGACCCACAGATGTGACTTATAGGTTTTTGTGAACTTAGATAGATATATCAGATAGATATATGAAGGCTGATGCCACTAAACCTCTGGATCACCCAACTCCCCTCTTTTCCAATTCCATGCTCTCAGACCAGGCATCTGGTGAGAATTGACTGTTCCAGTCTGCTTCATCCAGAGAGAAAATAAGTTGGCCGGAGGATGCAAATATGAGATCCCTATGACAGGATGCTCTTTTAAAATAATAATTTTAAAAACAATATTCTGGATTTGTATGACAGTCTCTTGTCAGTTAGCATGAAATATTGACAAAGTTGGGTTTCTGAACCTGCAAAGCAGAGAGTTGGTTGAATCCCCCCTAGTGATACCTTACCTTTCTTTTTAAGTTCTAGACTATTCAAAACAAAGGAAAGAGATGCAGCAACTGCATTTCAAATTCAGAGTGGTCTGCTATAAGCAGCATTTTAAGAAATGAGAGAAATATAATCATTTGTTATATCACTCTCATTAACCCAAGGTAATTTCTTATGAAAGGATACAAGAACACCACCATAAGAACAATTTATTTTGCGGTCCTCAGAGTCCCCTTGTTAAACTTCCCAGGAAAGCAAATAGTCACCATCCTAAAGGTATTATTTTGGTAATTATCTTGGGGGCTTCAGTTTTTAAATCTGTAGAATAAAATCTAGATCAACTCTAAGGTCCCCCCAAGTTCTAAAGTATAGTTCATCTTAATTGTCTTATAATTTAAATACTTGAAACATGGGAAGAGAAGGAATCCTGTAAGAGTTTGTCATTCCAAGGGCATACTTACAGAAGATAAACTTTGCATGAACATTATTGATGCAGTTGCATTTTGGGTGCTATTGTAGATAAAAGTGCATCCTTCTTTAAAAAGCTTACTAATAATACAGTTTTCTTGGGGGCAAGGACCTTTTTCACACACAAAAATGCCTGTGATGTCAGATGAACACCTAAAAATGGAAAGAGAAACTAGGAATTAGGTCTGTTTTGGAAACACTTATGTTTCTTCTTGACTAGCATATATAACTGTTTCAAGGATTGTAGCCTGCTAGATACATACAAACCTTTAAAAACTGCTCTACTGGCCAGGCGTGGTGGCTCACACCTGTAATCCCAGCACTTTGGGAGGCTGAGGCAGGTGGATCACCTGAAGTCAGGAGTTTAAGACCAGCCTGGCCAACATGGTGAAACACCGTTTCTACTAAAAATACACAAAATTAGCCCGGCGTGGTGGTGGGTGCCTGTAACCCCAGCTACTCAGGAGGCTGAGACAGGAGAGTTGCTTGAACCCAGGTGGCAGAGGTTACAGTGAGCTGAGATCACACCATTGCACTCCAGCCTGGGCAACAAGAGCGAAACTCCGTCTTGGAAACAAAAAACAAAAACAAAACTGCTTTCTTAAGAAAGTTCACTAATTTAGAAATGCACTCTACTTTATTTTAAAGCATTTTATCTTGATGGAGGGGTTCTGTTTTAAAAAGGGCTTTAACAACTAAATAGGATCAAAGCAAAAGATACCAGGAAATCCAGATGGACTTTGGGAATGAGTGGCAAGATCCTGGGTCAGCGTTCTTTTGAGTTCATTTCCACTTGCCATCAGGGAAAAAAGAGAATGAACATGGAATGACAATATTTAACAGGATTCTTTCCTAAATAAGCAATCTCAAATGTTGTTGATGGGAATGAAAAATAGTGCCATTTTTAGGAGAAGAATCAGTCACTATCTACCAAAATCACCCTTTGACCCAGTGATTGTTGGAAGAATTTGATATGTGACTCTGTCTGCACACAGGAGAAATGACACATGTGTAATGCTATGAACTGCAGTGTTACTGATAATACAAAAGATGGGAAGAAACCTATGTGTCCACCAAGAGGAGACTGTTTGAATAAATTATGATACAGCCACATAATGGAACACTATGCAATTACAAAACACAGAGCAAGGAAAAACATGTATTTCTATTCATTTGAATTTGCCTGAAGAAATACTGAAAAAATAAACAAGAATCTAATCAAAACGGTTACTTAGAGGGCATGAGGGGAAACAGTGAAGATAGTGCTGTGAACAAGACAGCTACATGCATGACTTTTTATATTATTTTGATATTTGAAACACATCAATACCAATTTTAAAATGCCATATAACTTAAGAACTGAAAAATGAAAGGATCTCTTGTCAATTAGGTTTTAGCTGCAATTAAATTAATTGCTTAATAAAATTAGGCAATAATTTAATTGCTTAAGTTGTAAGCAATTTTAGAGTCAAATAAATAATGAATTATAACACTAGAAAGAGTACTAACCTTGTCACTTTAATTTGATTTTGCCCATTTATGTAGAAAGGTTTGTCATTGTTATACTCATCGAACACACCCCAACGGAGATGGGCCCATTCATGGACAAACACTCGGCCTGTGGAAGAAGGAGCTTTTGCTTTTGAGCTTCTAAAATCTCAGCAATGTGCCTTGCTAACTAGTGAAGACTAACATTTCTTGACTACACATACTCATTCCAAAGAGTTTAAGTTACTTCCCTCTTTCCCCTATCCCATTCCCATCTCCTCCCACTCCACCCCCTACCATCATAAAAAAGGCAGCATGAAAATATGTTTGGTCTCGTAAAAGCAGTAATTTACTAGCACATCTATTTGAAGCTAGTGAGCAGTCCCACATCCTCTCATTTCCCCCAGTGAAGCTGCCCAACAGGTTTCTATTCAGCTTCGTAGAGGCCTGTAAATTCAGGGTTTGGAGAAAGGGAAAGAAGCATGTCCAGATACGCAAATAAAGTTTTCCAGTTTTCCTCATCTTCTGTCTGAGCTATCCAAGCAAGCCTGCTTTTTTTTTTTTCTCACAGTTATTCATCTATCTAGAGCAATGGTTGAACCCTAGGGACTAGGGAGGGTGGAAGGAGCCAAAAGGAATCACAGAATCTTCTCCCTGGATGGTCCTTTCTCTTTTATTTTATTCCTTATTCTCCATGTTTATGTTTATTTTACAGCTTGTAGGTCAGGGAAACCCCCATTCTCAGCATGAGATCCTTTAAAACTGTCTATTTCTCTAAATCTTACATTCCTTCAAAGTTCAGACCACAACTTTCTCAAATGAGCTTTCCAGATGAACATCCCTCCCAAAGCACATATTTCTTTTTTCTGAATTATTTTAAGTTCTGGGAACTCAGGAAGTGTGCGCTGAGTTGACTCAGGCTGTGGCATATTGTGTAATTTTTGGACCTTGAGGCAAAGGAAGGGAGGGTAACAGTACAAGCTGTGAGTGTTGAGAGAAAGATTGTGCCTACTCATGAAATTTAGAAGTGCTGATGAAATCGTGTTTGAGCAGAGATTATCACCATCTCATGGTTACTAGGAAAGAAAAAAACAATGTTTCTCTAAAGATTTATAAAGTGTTTTGTAAAGTGTATTTTATGGAGTGTGCCACTCCACTTCCTGCTAACTATACAGAAGATAACAAAATCCTCATTAACAAAACCCTACTTTAGATTTAACTAGTGTTAAAAAAGAAAATTAAGACATCACTAGAAAGGCACTACTCTTAAGTTGAATCAAAAACAAAAAATGAAGATTGGGATAGATAGTCCTCGACTGGTGATCTGTGCTCACTATTTTCTCCCTCAGATTTCATTCACTAAATACCAGTCTCTAGGCCTATTACCCTGACTTCTCTCCAAAACTCCAGCCATCAATATCCAACCACAGGCTGAACCACTTTCCCTGGCATAATCTACTGCTCCTCACCATGAGCTTGCCTAGATCCAGACTTGCGGGATTTCTTCTTTACGCCGGTTTTGTCCATGTCTGACAAAAACCTGGTGTGTGCCTTGCTCCTTTAAAGCTGTCTCTACATGCCTCTTTCCTTTCATTCTGCAGCAGTTCAGACCTCTTTTTGTTTTTTATCTCTGGAATATTTCTCATCACTTAGAGTTGCTAGAATTAAGTATGATAACATTTGAAAAGCAAATTGCAGAGCTCCTAGCACATAGAAAATCCTCATTGTCCTTATTACTGTCCTTCCATCTCACTGCCTCCACTTATTTTTAAGTCTTGTGGCCGCATACCTCAACTTCTTCCAGTTATTCTCCTGATATCCATTTCTCCCCCATTGATCAGAGGGAGCCAGATTAATCTTAAAATACTGCTTTGATGGAGTCACTTCTGTAGAAACCTTGAGTGTGGCCATTTTAGTGCATCACCCAGCCTCATGTGCATTTCAGCATCTTCTCCCACTGCCCACAGTCTCCCTGCACCATCATCGGGGTCTCTGTCTCTCCAATATGCCTTTGATTTTTTTGGCTGCCACAGTTTTCTTAATAGTCTTCCCACTATTTTCTCCCTTCTTTCCATTTATCAAAATGATGTTCAACCTTGAAGACCTTTTCCTTTGTGAGGCCATTTCCTACCACCCTTGGCTATAAATGACTTTTCCTTGACTGAATTCTTATAGCAATCCTCTCTGGGTCACTAATCCGGTGCTAAACTCCTTCTGGTTTACTTTAGCCCCCCATCTTGGCATGGGTATAAGGCCTATGTCCCTATTTGAATGGTAAGTCCTTGACAAGTTTCAGGTTTTGTGAATGAGTCCCTTTCAGCACCAAGCACAGAATATTATAAATAGTACTCTCCAATGGCTACTGTTTTATTGGTCCCACTTACCTCGTGATCCGTAGCCAGCTGTTAAGTTATCATTCAATAGGAAATTAGGTGTGAAATGAATGTATTTTCCCTCTTTTCCACACTCTCTGTGCTGTAGGGTATATGGATCATCTCCATGTGCCCCATACCAGTCAGTCACTATGACATTTGCCTAAATTAAAAGAAATGCCTTGTAATAGTTTCTCAACTCTGATGTTGGTGACATAAATGTATACATTCGTTAAAGCACTTTGAACTGTATGCTTAAGATGTGTGCATTTTGTTGTATGTAATTATACCCCAATTTAAAAACAGAATTGAGAAAAACACCTTGTAGATGGAGTTTAAAATGCACCCACAGCTAAATATCAATAAAATCACTTGGGATTTTCAAAAAGGTCTATGTTATACAAGCTTAACAAATTTTTATGGAACTTCATTACTTCCATTTGACCTTTCACTTTCCAGATTAAAATATTCTCAAAAGTCAATCCTGTAAAAGTCTGATCTAACAAAACACTGAACTACACTATAAAAATATAATTAAAATATGTGAAGAAGCTCTAAATGCATTTATACATCATTCAGAACCATATTATAAAATGTTATAGCCTTTTGTGAACAACTTTCTGTGGGTTATTTTATTGGTATAAGACAATAGGACATTTTTCTTTGGAAATTTGTCCTTTGTTTCCTGTAACCAATTAGATCAGCAAAACAATCATTCCAATGAAGTTATATTTTATCTCATGGCCTGATCATTTCCCTCACTGTTGCCAAAACATATTTTAAGTCCAAAACTGAAGTATCTAGTCATATAACTATCAAGACAATAAATATTATATACAACATTGTTTCTTTTATTTTCAGGAAGAAAGATAACATATTGTTCTGGACATGCCCTTAACAGTTAAATATGCTGTTAATTTTTTTAAAAATTTGATTTTGGAAAAATATACCTAATATGATCCAATATATATAATTATCACTCTATGTATTATATATATATATGTTATGCATGTGTATATGTGTGTACATCTGTGTCTGTGTGTGCCACTGAGAAGACAATAATTTTTCATTTTTATTTTCCATATTTCTACATTGTTTAATTTTTTGCAGTGAGCATGAATTACTTTTATAATAATTAACATTTATTTTTAGAAAGATAAGAATTCAAGCCTAGGGCATTACAAGGAAGAACCTACAAAAAAGGCTGAAGAGGTCATACTCTTGGCTAGTCCTCACTTGGATAAGACCTCATTCCTGTGTCTGAAAATTCGTCTTGAGGCAAAAAGGAAAGAGTGCTCTTCATAGAATGGAATACTCAGAGGCTGTTTGGGGTTACCTTAAACCTTATAGACCACAGTAATTCAGCTCTTATCTACTTTTCCTAACCCTTTCCCCCTTCACTGAGTCCTACCTACCTACACCACATTGTAGACTTGCACGGACAAGAACTACCTTGCTGGTCCTTGGGTTCTCTGCAGTGCCTAGCATGGCCCCATACATAATGATCATTCACTAAGTGTTTGCTTAATTGACATTCTGAGGTTAAAGAATTGGTATCCAACAGATATATGAACAGCATTCAGTCACTATTGTTTCCTTTGGTCTTTCTTTCACTCACATTTTCACTTTTGCTTTACTTATTTATTTCTCTCCCCCTCCATTAGTATCAAGAGTATTACTTTGGGAACCTGGTTTTGGTGTTTGTTGTCTCCAATACCTCTTAGTTCTATTGAAGGCCAAGTAGATGAATGTAATCTCTACTGACAGCTAGCAACAACAAAGCTTAGTGCAAAAAGCATGGGTTTTAGAGTCAAATAGACATTCAAACTGTGGCTCTGTAATTTACTAGCTGTTTGATTTGGGACAAAGTCCATTCAAGCCCCAGTGTTTTAATTTGTGATCACAGAAACTAATTTTAAGTTATGTGATAGTTTAACCCAGTTCCCCACCTATCCTATCTTCATGTGCAAGCACTGTCAAATGCTTTCATCTGGTCATAAGTCACCTGCTTTTCACAGGCTCTTTAACTTCTTCAGGACATCGGGGTATCTATCTGGATTGCTATGCCATTCAATTTCTGACAGAGTAACTTCGAGGGAGAGCTAAGAATGAAACAGACAGGAAATTTCATACTGAGGGTCAGAAATAAGGAAAGGAGAAAGCTTTACCACGTGTTTGAGTCATTCTGTTAGAGATGCAGTTACAGTCTCAGACCCACTCCATTGCTGAAATCCTGAGTTAAGTTGTCAATGCCTCTGCTTCTGGCACTTCTGGTGGCTGCAGTGGGCTCTTGTTCACAGTTGACTTCAAACAGTGGTTTACCATTTATATTATTTAGCATTTACTTATAGTGTGCAGAGTAGTATGTACCAGACATCATCATGGGTGCTTAATCATGATCTGCAACTTATGAGAACCTCTCAAGGTGAAGTTCTTCCATGGGGGAAAAAAAAGGTAGCCATTCCCCTACTCACCCACATCCCCCACATCCTTCCTCCCTTCCTTCTAATCTCCTTATTCCTCTAAAACAGTATCCTGGGCTTGAGCTAATGTGAAATTCTGATAATCTAGCCCATGGCGTGAGAAGGCAGTCATATTTTTATATACATGGTGGTTTATATTTCTGTCTGCACATGCTTGTTTATTGTCCCAGACAGGATGGTAAAGGAGATAGTCATAATTGCAACTGCTCTTTTTGCAGCTCATCCTCAATAGGATAAAACTAGTTCTTGATCCTCAACCAAACTTTTCAGAAAGGACTCTGTAAGTTACAAAATAAAGAGATCTTCTGAGAAGCTACTTAGGCAGTGGTATTTTACTCATTTTTTTACTTCATAATTAGCACTCATTTATTCTCAGATATTTTGTTGATAACATTCTGCTCATTAATATTATTTATATTTTTAATACCCATGATTTATTTTTACTTAAATTCTCACTTTTAGAGTTTGAGCACAGTATATTTTTGTGTTTTTTTCCCCTGAAGATCATTAAATGAAATCCTGGAGTCTTACCTTTTCATATGATTCTTGTTTTACTTTGCTGTAGTTATTAGCTTTCCATGTGGCAGGTATTAAAATTTTTATATTTCTGAAAAATACTCTTCTTTTGGTAGCATTAAATAGGTAAAATGAAGCTTCAGTTATCATTTCCTATAGCCAGACAAAAGAAAAACTGATTTTATCATTTGTAAATCCTGTATGTTTTGGGTTTATGCTTAAACAGTAATTAAAAATACTGAAAATAATTTGAAGAGACCCATTTCTTTTAGAGAAAGCACTAGACTTTGGAAAACATAGAAGCATTTTTTTTTAACTTTAAATGATTATCTGGAAGATTTTAGGACACTAATTATATGTCTGTGCTTGCCTTCATAGTTTTCCCAATTTTGAGAAAGGCTTTTAAGCTGTTACTGAACAAATCCTTTTCATTTCACACCTGTGGGCACGTTCAAGGCCACACCTTATGGTGGTATTGATTTCACTAAAGCAATACCAAAAGGAGGCTCTTACGTATTAGAGCTATGATCCTCCCTTGCCATATTAAAGTAAAAATGGACAATTATATTACAGTACACTAAGTGAAAAGAAATGATTTGGTTTTTGGCCCTCCACACAGACTTTCACTCTTTCTGCCTAAGAATTCTCACCCTCAGGATGCAATCCAGCAATACGATTTTAACAAGCATGCTCGTTATGCTTGTTCATTAGTTAAATATTCAATCTTTGTTGCCACAATGGGTTGTTATTTTTCTAAGTTGCTACCATGAAAACAATCATGTAGGAAAACAAAAGAGCTGAAATTAGTATTAACCAACAATGTAAAATGCCTGGTACTTAGTAGGAGCTTAAATACTAACTCTTCCCAGTTTTTATTGCAGTTCCCCAGTTTCCTCTTCTTGTTTTTCATAACCTCCGTCAGTTGGCACAACTACTTTTAACTGCCCTCCCCTCAAGTCATTTTTCATTTGTTGTAAGATTTCCTTGCCTGTTTATTTTGAAGATTTAGAAATCCAACAATAACAAGAGAGGACTAGATCAACACTCTGAGCTGAGACTATACAGAATTAGATGAACTGACTGGCTTAGCCATAATCATAAAGCTGTGGCACTATCCTTTATAAATGCTGTCCTATTACTCAGATACAAACCAGGCAGGGTAGTTAGCTTTTTAAAGAAGGCTACAGGTCTGATCAAATGGGATACTCGTATTAATTTCATAATTTCCACTCACCTTAATGTTTGAGATGAGGTTCTGATTCTCAGGTACCTGAGGATTAATTGCAATGAGCAATCCATTATACCCATTGTCTTGAAGCTGTACTCCAGCTCCCAGGAATGGGAGTTCTGAACTTAGGGCAACCAGGAGAGTCACAAACTTCAGGTTACAAATAGGACCTGCATTATCCCTTTGGGTCATGTTGTAGAGAAGTCTCCAGTTCACTCACACTGAGCAGGCTGCGTACATTGTATCAGGTTTTCAGTGTGGAAGCAGGTGGTTTCTTCCTGAGCTTGCAAGGTTTTAGAACATAAGATGAAGGTGTCTTTGAAAAATCTGGGGTGGATCCATCTGGGACCTGCCTCTACAAGTTCTTTTTCTCTGGGCAATGCTACATTTGCCTCTTCTGTGGCTGAGCGCCTTCCTGAATCATGGTTGGGCAAGAAAACTTCTGCCCTTCATTCATTTTATAACTTCTCAGAAAGAAGAGGGGAATAAGACCAAAGGAGCTTAAAAGTGGAAAATCTGGCTGGCCTGGCTGGAAATCAGTATATCTGAATTGTTCAATCCATTTGCGGTAGAAACACAGAAGTCTATAGTGATTTCCTCTCCTTGTTTTTCATAACCTCCTCCAATAGTTGGCACAACTACTTTCTACTGCCCTAATTTTTCATTTGTTGTAAGATTTCCTTGCCTGTTTATTTTGAAGATTAAGAAATCCATTCTTCAGCCCAGTCCCTAGAGCCCTTGGTTCAGATAGTCTGGGCAAGCTCTCAGCTGATGGCTGAGGGTCAGGTATCAGATATCCCCCAGGGAGGGCCAACTGCCAGGAACTTGGGTGCCTGTGCAGTCCTCTCTCTTGGCCTTGCTACCTTTTGTCTCTGTACCAGGAAGAAGAATAGATTTCTCCTTCAGCTCTCTCCTGAGGGCAAGGCCCTGCCTCAGTCAACCCTCCATTTCTCCAGGACCTAAAACAGGATCTAATATATAGTAACCTTCACAAATATTTTATGACTGATTCATAATACCTGATATTTACCTCATGCTTTAAAGTTTACAAACAAGCTCACTTAAATATCAATACTCTGATGCAGGTATAATTTTTACTTTTCAAATGAAGACAGACACTGAGTCTCAGAAATTCTGATTATGAAAATTAGCCAGTGAGAGAAGAAACTAACATTTATTGAGTGATGTATTTTATTATGCCTGTTTTATGGGTGACAGAACTAATGCTCAAAATATTCTAAGTAACTTGTTCAAGGTTGGGAGGATTATCATCATACTAAAATGAACCAACCGACTCCAAATTCCATGGTTTTTCAGTATATATGTTCTCTCTTAGCTACTAAATTATCTTAGGAACTTCCTCTCCCCCCTCTTCTTTGTGTATAGAACACCGCACAGTGACCGCTATTGTAAAACTGAAGAAAAAGTCTTATTCACAGGGTTCGAGGTTCACAGCCAGCAAAACCTGGGTGTTGGAACTACCTGCACACTCTTCCCCTGCCGTGGCCCCCATCTCTGAAAGGTGCTGGGGAGGGGGAGTGTAGCAGTTAGGAAAGGGTCTGTCCTTGCTCTCAACAGGGATTTCATCACCAGCATTGTCTCTTTTCTGCTCTACTTTCCATCTTCATGGCCAGTGTGATGTCACTCTTCTTCCCACCAAGGTTGGATTCTTCTGAACCTGGGCTTTGACATTGTACTGCACTGTTGACAGATGCTGAGGGGATTTTTTTCCTCTTGCTGTCTTGCTTGAAACCTAGTCTCTTACCTTTTCTCACCTGCTTTTCCTTTAAATTCCAGCTGAGTCCTGGAAGCCCAGCCTGAGCTCCCTAACTAGGTCAAGTTCCCTTCTTTCATGCTTCCATAGCATCAGATAACTCACCTTTGCTGCATGAACATGGTAACAATGTCACATTTATATCATATAATCGATTGTCGGCTTTCCTGCTGTATGAGAGAAGGAATGGGGTCTGTTTTTATTCAGTACTTTCCCAGCACCTAGCTCAGTAAACTCTCTGTTGAATGACTGAATGAATGGAGTCAGGAGAAGTAAATCGTCGGAGAAGTAAGTCAGATTTACTTTAAGAAGTAAATACCAGATCGTCAAGGAGCCCAGGATTACAGTGTAAAAACTATTCCCCCCCATTCTTGTTTTCTAGAAGGCATCTCTTCTGTTCTACAGCAGTTTCCCTCTTGCTCCCTCTTGACAGGCAGTGGGTAGTGTGGTCCCCCCTGGAGAATGATATGGCGCTGGTCATTACATGGCTGCCCAAGTGTCTCACCCTGAAGTTCAAAGGTCAGTTTAGCTGACTTGTCTTCTAAACCAAATTCCCAGCTGTAGATATTTTCTACTTGTTCAAACTGTCTTTAGAGTAGAAGGACAGAGGTGTGGTTGCTCTAAAGCTCTGTCTGTAACTGTGACTCATTGAGCAGAACAATGCACTTCATTTGAAATATCCTTGGCAGTTTATTTTCTTAGGCCAACCTCTTATGATTTTAAGAATAAAAATATTCCCATCAGTAAAGCAAAACTAACTCCTAAGCAGGAAGGGTGGCTTTTTTGCCAACACCCAGGGAAGTTTCTTTTTGACGCTTGTGTAGGTTATTTGCTGTGGGAGGGGGTGATTGAGGACTGACATTCAGCACTCTCTCCACTTGCTTTTGTCATTATGATGGTTCCCCTTGGGATGTGAGGATGCAGAATATTGGCTAGAGAGTATATGTAGCTTTATAAAGAACAGCCACAAATGACCAGTTTTGTCCAACTTCATTTGGGTTGAAACCTGAACAGGCTCACTCAGGCTTTGCTTAGCCTGCTTTGAGAGTCTAGGCATGATATCCACCCTTGTCTATCTGCTTTTTTTTTTTTTAAACTTATTAAGTCAGAGCCCTTTTTTATTCTTAAAATCATAAGAGGTTGGCATAGGAAAATAAACTGCCAAGGATATTTGAAAGGAAGTGCATTGTTCTGCTCAATGAGTCACAGTTACTGATGGAGCCTTAGGAGCTTTTTTGTTATCAGCAACCAGGCCTGGGACCAGACCAGCTGAAGGTCTTTTTACTGCCTTCTCCTGACATCAGGCTGACCTTAGAGCAGACACAGCTATAAAGATGGAGAAAATAGAATTGACTAAAGGAATCAGAAATTAGCACAGCATCTTTTTGTAAAGTGTGGCTTTGTCAATAAAGTGAACATTTTATCCTTTCTTTAAAAAAAAATCACTGGTCACAGCTATAATTTTAGATTTTATAATATCTGAGAAAGAAAATATACGTAAAGGAAAAGAAAGGAGGAATACAGTTTTCAAGTGTTTATTTCAATGTTATATAAACTCTAGGAATCTGCTTTGCTTTTATTCTGCTTTCAAGAAAATAAGAGTTATTCAATTTCAGTAACTGAAGAATCTAAAGCACATCTTTGTTCATTGTCTGACTCTGCAGTTCAACCTGGCCCCAGAAGGGCCTGGCTATTCTTTTTCATGGAGTCAGCTGGTACAGACCCACAGTCTAAGTGAATAAAACATCCCATTGGTGTCAGAGAAGTCAGGAGATTTGACATCTTGGGGAATTCAAAGAAAATTTTGGATGATTTCCTCTCAGGCTTTGGTTTCAACAATCCCATTTAGAAGAAGAAAAGGTAGTATACTGTACAGATTTGAGCTACACAGCTCATGGACCACGTTAGTTTATATAATCCCTGTGAAATAAATCAGAAAAGAAGTGAGACAAATTGTTAAGACTAAGAATTTAAACAAAACAAAGAGTTTGCCAAGAGCCCAGATGGTACATTTGCTACCTCCTTTATCCCATTTCTTTCCAATTTAGATTCATTTTCAAAGCAAAAGGACAAAGTGGATGGTCCAGATAGGGTCTGGGAAGCCATTTGTGTAGTCAAATCACCACCATGCCAAAGAATGGAGATCAAGAGCAAAAGTGAAACACAATGAAACATAAGGTCAGAATTGAGCATGTCAGGATAAACCAGTGACTGCAGAGGCAGCTGCTTGAGAACCTGACGGTGAAAAGCTTCCAAAATTGAAAAATGGGCACTGTCTCACATTGCAGAAAGAGGCACTGAGTTTGGATATTGTGAAGACACTCTCAGCAATAAAGGCTTATGGGCACCAGTCATTGTTAGAAACAATCTCTCGTGTTCGTATGGTGCTTTGCACTTTTCAAAGCCTTTCTCCATCATACTGTATCTCATGAGTCACAGGCACTTAGAAATTCTGCTTCTGTAGAAGTTAAAGAATAGTAAGAGTAGCTATATTTTTTAAAGGACCATTTAGGTGAGATCTGTCTTGGACATAAAGTTAAGATTGAGCTCCCATGATATCTTTAGATCTTCTCTGCATATCAGTGGAATGTACCGTGGAATGTAAAGAATGGGAGATACTGATTTTACTCTCTTGCTGTAGGATCCGAGTCGCATCACTTAAACTCTTGAGGCTTGGTTTTATTATCTCCAAAATAAGGGGGTTGATCTACTTAACGGTATTATTTTTCCTCACTTTCCTCATTCATTTCACTGTGGCAATAACTCAATAGATTATCAAACACACCCGAACCCTCCAAAATTTGTCAAAATGAATGAAAAACAAGAAATACTTTTAATGATAACCCAATTTTAAAAATGGGAGAAAGGGTATGGAACATTTCTCATTTGCAAAACAGCCACAAACTTGCCTTTTGTAAAAGACTGTTGTATCTACTATGTACCAGATAGTATATAGCATCATGTAAGATATTATCATTATTACTGTTACTTTTGAGAGGGAGAAAAAGAGAAAGCAGAAGTGTGGGGAAACTTATTAAAGAGTTGAAAAATAACCAGGGAGACTCAGAACAGCACACAGAAGTAGAAGCACAAGATGTTGACTCTGCTCTTTCCTAGTTTCCCCTTGATTGCTTCCTGCTCTGACAGTGGCCTCCATATGTTTCTGAGACTCCAGGAATTTGCCAGATTCTCCTCTTGGCCACAACCCCACTGGGAAGGGGTAGCAGGTATTTTCTGTTCTCCTTCCTCTACTTCTGCTGCTTCTGATACTCTATGTCACTTTGCCTGCCCTGTGAAGAACAGGAAGCAACTACAACCAGTTGAAAGCTCTGGCAACTGGGGTATTAGGGCTCCCCCTTGTGTTCTTGGGGTGCAGGTATCTGGGGCTCTGAATCTAAACAAATTCTCAGCAACAGAACGGGCCTGCACAGACCTCCCTTCCAAAATGTACCAGAAGCTGTCTAGAACAGTGCTTTTCAAGTTTTATTATACCCAAAAATCACCTATTCAAATGGTGATTCTGACTTAGTAAGATGAGACCAATATTCTACATCTCTATTAAGCTTTCAGTATGTTCCCGTACATTTCCAATATAAATGTAAATTAATTTAGGACTGATGCAGCCTTTGTTTTATTTTATAGTCATCACTAAAAGATGAATTATGAATTAACAGGGAATTGTTAATTTCAGCCAATCAATGATATCTTTAATAAGTGAGGATTACCCGTAAAGAATGAATAAATCATTATAATATACATTAATAACTTATGCTAAACTCAATCTGACTAATATATGAAATATATATTGGAAATTTATTTATGTGGATGAGGCCATTGGTCCTTGGACCATACTTGAAGTAACCTCTGGGTCAGGAGAACTCCTGGGAAATGTCTAGGGATTTACTTTGTGATTACCGCCTTTACACCAGAAAGAGGTAGTCTTTAAACACATTTTTACCTTCTGTGGAAAAGTCCTGTGTATTCTTCAGAATTCAGGAGAAAAACATTGCATTAGTTACGCTTTTTTTTTTTTTTTTTTTTTACAAGAACAGTTTGAAATGGTCCAGGTGAATAGTTACGCATTTTTATCGTGACACCATTGTTTAGGTTTTAGAATTTTAAAATTCACAATCACTTCTCTATTACTCAAGTCCTGCCCCCTAGTTCAATCCATCTATTTTCTTACTGATCATATGTGAGCCATGATAAAATTGTTTCAATGGGCGCTTTTTTTTTTAACTTCTTATACTTCCTCGGTGATCTCCGACACATAGCTTCAAACAATTTTCAGTGATTGCCTTTAACTTTTCTTACTTTCTCTTTTTGCATACTCATTCATTCAAAAGTAAAATTGCTTCAATTGTATCTCAATAAAGCTGTTAAAAACAAAACCATTCCTACTAAATGCCAGGCACTTTTCTACGTGCTGGATATGAATGAACAAAACCAACCAAGTCCCTGTCCTGATGGAATTTACATTCCACAGAAGGGAGAGAGACAACAAAGAAATATAATGTAATATGTTGTGGAGAATAAGAAATCAGATAAAGTGGGGGAGGCAATGAGAGGGTGGAAGTTGGGGTTTGCTATTTTGTGTTAGGTGGTGCAAGGAAGGCCTCACAGATGAGATTATCAGGAGTGTGGGGAGAAATCATGCAACTACCTGAGAGTAAAGCAGCAGGTAGAAGGCCAAGAGGCTGAGACTGGCTGGTGCTGGAGTGGGCACAGGAGAGCAGAGTGAGAAAGGAGGTGAAATTTCTGGTTCTGGAGAAGCTAAAGCATCCAGGTGACCCCTGGTGCACAGATCATGCAAAGCTTGCAGCTTTGTGTAAAGGATGGGAGTTTATTCTGTGAAATGGGGAATCAGTGGTGAATTTGGTGGAGTGACATAGTATGACCTTCAGACATTCTTTTTGTAAGGACCACTCTGGCTGCTGAGTTGAAAGTCGATGGGAGGAGGTTGCAAGTGGAGTGAGGGCCAGCGGGAGGGTGTAACTATAACGCCAGTGCGGAATGGAGGAAAGCTCAGACAACAGGTTGGGTTGTCTTCTTCCTCCAACTTTCTTGGAATTTCCTTTCCCCTCCCTATTGAATATTGTTGCTGTGTGGGTGAAATAAAAGTCCTTCAGCTTATAGGCTTATTAAAGGGAAGAATCATACTTCTTTGCCTGCCCAGAAGGCCTTAACATAATGCTGACTGACAAGAGAAAAAATGAGAAACAATGACAAAAATAACCTGAGACCCATAGTCATTGGTAGTCAAATGACATAAAAATGTAGTCCAAGTTTAAGCTTATAAGACTGTGGTTCTTAATGCTTCATCTATAAATGGTCCATAAATGGTAGCTAATTATACAGTAATTATTAATTAGTATAATTATCAGTATTGTCAGCTGGAGTTCTTCTGCTCCTCAGTGATGTAGGTATAATTGGCTTTTACCTTTGTCTATTTCATGGCCCGTGAAGAGCCAAGCCCCTCCTAAATTTCCGCAACTACCCTGGATGCTTGACTTCTCAAAACGTTTGCTTCCCAGATCCATACCTGCTGCTTCACTACATTGTCTTAAATGTAGTCTTTGGAATTTCTCAAAGAAACATGGGTATAGTGTGTTTGCAGCAATTTAGACTTTATTAAAGAGTTCTTGGGGGAACTAGAGAGGTATTTATGTCACAGAAAAAAAATAAAACTTTAGCATTAAGTGAAAACAGTAACATTCTTGTAAGGGAAATGGCTGAGCTTTAGTCAGGAATAAGCCAAGGTGGCCTTTTGGTGCAGTGTGACTCAGTGGGTTTGGACGCAGGTGCACAACCCTGTGCATTATGTAACCACGCCACGTGAGACACATTAGGTGATCACCCACATGAGCTCATGCTTGGCTTGGAGCCACTATTGTCCGTAAAAGGTATAGTTACCTTGCTAACGCTGTACATACAGCTCAGTTGCATACAGAGAGAAAATAAAGCCATGTCAAAATCATCTATGATTCCTTGGGTATTTTCCAGCTACCCACCACTTGCCCACCGACTTCCCTTGGACCTCAGTTAGAACCTGACAATTGGCATCATGAACAGGATCCCGAGATGAGTGAGCCTTTGGTCTCCACTGATTCCAGGTCAGCCACGTGGCTGCAACATGGGTTGTGGTACCCAGTGGCAACTGTGCTGCTTGAATGGGCTCCAGTGGAAACCAGGGTGGCAGTGATTGGGTCCCCCCATGAGCACAGAGAAGGTGCTGAAGTAGCTGGAAGTGCAGAGCACCGAGAAGGAACAAGCCTTTGCTGGCAGAGTAGGATGGGCATTTTTGACTGCACTACGAAAAGTACGCACCCAATCCCTGAGGGATGCAGTGCAGGTAAGGCCCCTCCAGGTGCAGACGGGGCACCTGGTGGCCTGGCTACACAGCTCAGAAAAAGAGTTAGAAGCTACCATGAATGGGGACCTCCAGGTGTAGGCAGGGCGCCTGGAGGCCTGGCTAGAAAGATTGGAAAAGGAATTAGAAGCTGACATGGGCCAGGCACGGTGATTCATACTTGTAATCCCAGCACTTTGGGAGGCCGGGTAGGTGGATCACCTGGGCCGGGTGGGTGGATCACCTGAGGTCAGGAGTTTGAGACCAGCCTGACCAACATGGTGAAACCCCATCTCTACTAAAAATGCAAAAATTAGCCAGGCGTGGTGGTGTGTCCCTGTAATCTCAGCTACTTGGGCCACTGAGGTAGAAAAATTGCTTGAACCTAGGTGATGGAGGCTGTAGTGAGCTGAGATCACACCACTGCACTCCAGCCTAAGCGACAGAGCGAGACCCTGTCTCAAAAAAAAAAAAAAAAAAAAAAAAGAAGCAGCTGCTGTGAATGCAGGTCTGGGTCGGTTGTCTCAGCTGGAGACCTCCACTTGGTCTGATACCAAGGAGGAAGAACCCCCATTGTGGGCTCTCCCAGTGGCCCATCAGAAGGTAGATCATAAATAGCCATTGGGGCCCCAAGGGCAGACTTAGGGACTCCCCACTGTAATGCAACATACTTCGTATACACAATTCTCCAGTGTGACCAGTTAGAAAGCCTGATGAAACTTGGCAGATGATGATGGACTACCAGGAGCTGAATTAAGTAACACCCCCTTTGCTTGCAACTGTACCCCAACTGAGTTGCAGGAGTTAGGTAAGCAGTGCTTCCAGCATCCAAGGGAACCTCTGCCCACCTGGATGCTTTGTTTGTGGGAAGAGAAAGCAGATAATGTCTTCTCTTCTGCCTCTGAGATGGAAAAGTTGGCCTCTGTCATGACTCACCCTCCTTCCATCAGCAGTTGCAGGTGATCAGGTGGCTGGCACAAAGGCAAGATGACCACACCTTGGTTGAGTGGCTATGGGCAGCCATATGGACTATGTGGAATGACACCAGCGAAATATTTGAAACCTTAAATAAATGTGTTGTATGAAGATTTAGTGCAAGTCATCTGGGAGATGGGTATGCTGCAAGCTATGTGTATTAATCAGGGTTCTCTTGGACAGAACTAATAGGATATATATATATATATGAGAATTTATTAAGTATTAAAACTTACACTATCACAAGTTCCCAGAATAGGCTGTTTGCAAGCTGAGGAGCAAGGAGAATCAGCCCGAGTCCCCAAACTGAAGAACGTGGAGTCTGATGTTAGACAGCAGGAAGCATTCAGCAAGGGAGAAAAATGTAGGCTGGGAGGCTAGGCCCGTGTTTTCCTTTTCACGTTTTTCTGCCTGCTTTATATTCACTGGCAGCTGATTAGATTGTGCCCACCAGACTAAGGGTGGATCCAACTTCCCCAGCCCACTGACTCAAATGTTAATCTCTTTTGGAAACACCCTCACAGATACACCCAGGATTGATACTTTGTATCCTTCAATCAAATCAAGTTGACACTAAGTATTAACCATCACACTATGTTTGACATGAATACCTAGGGGCCAGATGATGATTGTTTCACCTCCCACATGTGGGATCTCGTTTTGGGTTCTGCGCCCCCAAGTGCCTTTGGTTTCCTAGCTGCTGTCCTCATCCCGAACATATGGTGCTGCCTACATGAAGTGAGTACTGCTGTGGCAGCTCTCGGAGAAGCAGAAGGCCATTGGTAGGACCAAGGGGTCCACACTGTAAAGAAGGGGAACATGTCCCGTCCACAGGGGGCCCCACCATGGGAGAAAGGGGGCCCCAATGAGTGACACGCTCACAGATGTGGATAGATTTGATTTTGGCTGGGGTTGGCCAAGAGAAAATTGATAAGCAGCCCAATGAAGTCCTCTTAACTTTGTGAAGACAGTCGTCTTCGGAGCAGCAATTCCACAAAATGCCCAAGGGAGAGAAGGACTTTGCTGTGCCACCTGGTCCCACCTGGGTGCTTCAGCTTAAAGACTACTTGCTGCAGCCAGGTGGAAATGTAGAGCCTTTTCTGTTTGATTAGGGAACTGGCTGAGGTCCCTAGCTTAGGGGGGACACCAGATGGCTAGAGGCCACATGTGAAATTAGCAATCCACTGCTCCCCTACCAATGTACAGCAGGTGCTGGTGCTGCTGGATATGGCACAGATTGCAGCCTTGTTTATGGGAGCCTGGATAAGTTTCCAGGCAAATCTGCTTACAGTGATGGTTGTGGAGGCCGGTGAGTGAAAGTGAAACCTGTATTGCATCTTGGCATTGGCCGTTTGCCTCTTCGTTTGTGTACTGTGTATGTCTCTCCCATACCAGAATACATTCTGGGGGGTGGACATTTTACATGGCCTGGTGTTACAAACCACAGCAGAATAATTCAGACTCCGAGTGCATGCGGGGAAGCTGGTGCTGCATAGACATACCCATCACCAGCCTCAGGTCCTGCCACAACCTCAACAGGTTACTTCCACCTGTCAATAAACACCATTTGCCAGGTGGGCATATAGAGATAACTGAGACAATTAAAAAGCTGGAAGAGGTGCAGATAGTGTGTGGCACCTACAGCCCCTACAGTTCTCCAGTGTGACCAGTTAGAAAACCTGATGAAACTTGGTGGATGATGGTGGACTACCAGGAACTGAATTAAGTAACACCCCCTTTGCACGCAACTGTACCGTCAATCATGAATTTGATGGACTATTGACAATGGAACTGGGACAGTACCACTATGTAGTGGACTTGGCCAATGCATTTTTCTACATAGACATCACTCCAGAAAGCTAGGAACAGTTCACCTTCACATGAGATGGGGGATAATGGACTTCTACACCACAGGGCTATGTGCATAGCCCCACCATATGTCATGGTCTAGTTGCCACAGATCTTAGCCACCTGGCAATGTCCAGAAGGGGTCTGCCTATTCCATTATATTGATAATATTATGTTAGCTTCCAATTCTCTTGCAGATTTAGAGGTGGCAGCACCCCCTCTTGCAGCAATATTTGCAGCATGCAGTTGGACTGTCAAAGAATCCAAGGTCCAAGGGCCTAGATTATCTGTCAAAGTATTGGGAGTAATCTGGTCAGGTAAGACAAAGGCCATCTCAGAGGCTATCACTGATAAGATTCAGGCGTATCCCCGCCCCACCACAGTGAAGCAGCTGCAAACTTTTGTGGGCCTCCTGGGCTATTGACGGGCACTTGTGCCCCATTTAGCTCAAATGATAAAACAGTTGCATTGATTAACAAGGGAGCTACCTGGGATTAGGATGATGTGTCTGCAACTGCCTTCCTGGCAGCCAAGGAGGCTCTTCAGCAGGCACAAGCTGTATGGGTAGTTGACCAGAGGCACCCGTTTGAGCTAGATGTGCATGTGACCACAGATGGTTTCAGTTGAGGCCTGTGGTAGCATAAGGAGCGCTTGAGAATGCCAGTAGGCTTTGATCCGTATGGAAGGTAGGTGAGCTCCAGTATTCCTTGATAGAGAAATAGCTGGCAGCTGTGTATGCCACCCTTCAGGCTTGTGAGAGGTAACAGGATGGGCCGCATTGTGCAAATGACTTACCCAATAGCAGGATGGGTGCATTCATGGGTAACGACCCCTCG
This sequence comes from Ateles fusciceps, assembly GCA_036589455.1. Lineage (NCBI taxonomy): Eukaryota > Metazoa > Chordata > Mammalia > Primates > Atelidae > Ateles > Ateles fusciceps. The sequence goes on along the minus strand of JAZHEH010001331.1, from coordinate 578,778 downwards.
GACTAGAACGGTGCAGAAATCCACTTTGGCAATGTGGGGCACCTACTTGGAGCAGAGGAGTATGATGAGTACCAGCCCCTTAGCAGCAGAGTTGCAAGAGGTCTTGGGACCTGCAGTCCTAATGCAAGATAAGGCCTGAGGCACCCCTAGACCCTGAGCCTTCACCATTTAAGGAAGGGTGTCCCCCCATTCCCAATGGGGCACGGTACACAGATGGGTCTAGCCAAGGTGTTACTGCTGCCTGGACTGCTGTTGCAGTCAACTTAGTACTGACACCATCTGTTTTGAAACTGGGTGTGGACAAAGTAGCCAACAGGCTGAACATAGAGCAGTACGAATGGTGATCACCAAGGAGGTGAAAACGATGGTAATCTGTATGGATAGCTGGGTGGTCTATTGAGGTTTAACCTAGTGGTTAACTACCAGGAAAATACAGAAGTGGCTAGTCAGCCACCAACCCATTTTGGGCCAAGCCACATGGCAAGACCTCTGGGAAATGGGTCATCAGAAAGATGTAACTATTATCATCTGTCAGGCCATATGCCTTTGGCCACCCCCAGCAGTGATGAGGTAGATGTCTTGACCAAGGTCTGATGGTTAGAGTTGGCACCTACATGAGATGTGGCCATGTGGCTACACCAGAAACTGGGACATGCAAGGGGTAAACTGACGCAACAGGTCAGTATGTGTTGGGGTCTGTCCCTGCTCGTGTAAGATATTTGGGAGACTTGTCAGAAATGCCCAGCATGTCCTCAGGCATAGCGTAATCAGAGGCAGCTGCCCAGTGTTACACAACAAGTAATGATAGGGCAAGTGCTCTTGACTAGGTGGCAAATAGACTACATCCGGTTGCTGCTGAAGCCGCTAGGGTATACGCATGTGCTAACGGTTGCGGATACGGCCACAGGCCTGATGTTCACTTACCCTTGCAGGGTGGCCAACCAGCAGAACACCATCCAGGCCCTGCAACATTTATGTGCCCTGTGTGGTCACCCTCTGACCGTCAAGAGTGATAAGGGAACACATTTCACTGGACAACAGGTATAAAAATGGGCACAACAAATGGACGTAACGTGGGGATTCCATGTGCCATATGACTCACAAGCTGTGCATATGATTGAGTGATATAATGGGCTCTTGAAGAATGGGTTATGCTTGCATGTCACACCCCCATCTTTGTGGGGCTGGAGTTCTGGGCTGGACCTGGTGCTCCAAACCTTGAATGAATGAACACAGAAAGGCGGCCTAGCCCTGGTGGAGGCTTTGTTACACCAGGCCACCATTCCCATTCAGTTGCAGATACATACCAAGGATGATCTCCTCTGACCAGGTATGGGGACGAATGGTAACCTGTTGTTGCCTGCCCTAACACCCAGGGGGACAGAAAACCTGGCTGCGGCCATGGACTCTCCAAGCCCCCACTGCCAGTGGTTGGCCATCATAGCTCCCTCGGGGGGAGGGCCTGCAGTGTGACTTGCATGTCGCTCCTTGGGTGTCTGATACATGGCACCTGTGGTTGGCTGTTCATGTGGGGTGGGGAAGCTGGGGAAGGAGCCCTTCTCTGGGGGACATATATACCGTCTGTGTGGTCTGTGTGGCCTATTATGAGCTCCCCCATGACTTTGGCACAATGCAGTACTCAAAGAAACCATGGGTAGCTGAGAAGGTGTGGTACCATCGCCCAGGGCAAAAGCCCTTGGTGGGTGCACTGTTATCCAGGGACGAAAGGTTAGCCTGTATTTTGCCTGAGGGCGTGATTTGCCCCGTCAGTACCTGTGCCCACTCTGTCACTTCAACATAGGTTAACATGCTCCAGCTGCATTGTGGACCTACACTGAGGTGACCAATGTTTTTAACTGTTGGGTCTGAACCGCCCTTCCAGCAGCAGCTGAGGATGGCTTGCCTTGGCACATGCATCCCATGTCTGCAGAGAACTGGACATGGTTGGAAACTTGGGGTCCCATGGCTGACACCTGGAATGCAATGTGGCAAGCTTTGGACAAGGATGCCGCAAGACCCATGATACACCCGCCCCCTGGCTGGCCTGTAGCATTTATGACAGGTGGGGCTGGCTAGTGGAGAACATGTAATACCCCTGGCCCAGGCACTGTAGTGCATAGAGCAACACTCAGGTAACACCACTGTGGGATGGGTACCCGTCATAGCCTGTGCAAACATAACGCATGTCACCACACTGAAGGTATGATGGAATAAGCGGCCCAACCAAGGTTGGGCCCCAATGGACTTTTTGCCTCTGAGAACTTATGGGTCTGTGGGGACACGGGGTGGCCTTACCTGCCAGATGACTGGACTGGATGTTGTACATGGGGTAGCCTTATGTATTTGCCACTGTTCTCTCCATGTTGCCCAGATGTCTGCATAACTGGTAGGTGCTATGCTGTTGGTTTTTGCAAGTGTGACAAGCCCCCTGGTGGTTCTGCCCCTTGGCAATAACTATCCCTGGAGTAGGTGTCATAACTGTAGAAGCACAAGTTACTGCTCTTGCAGAGCACACCACTTGGGCTCTGAATTATACCCAAGGGGCCCTTGTCCTGTTAACAGATGAGGTTGATTGGATCAGAAAGGTGGTATGGCAAAACGAATGGCCTTAGACATAATAATTGCTGCCCAAGGAGGTACTTGCGCCCTTTAGGAACATAGTGTTGTACCTTTATCCCTGACAATCAGCAGAACTAACAGCAGCCCTGCAAGGGGTCTTAAGGGCGATTAAGGCAGTTGAGAGCCTTACAGATGATCCCATGCAGAGATGGTGGTATCCCTAGGCTCTGGCCTACACGGGGCCCTAACAGTCATAAGTAGCATAGCCGGGATCCTAGTAGTGAGCTGTTGCTCTCTGTATTGTTGCTGTGGGTATGGATTCAGATCTCCACCCTGTGGTCATGTATCCCTGCCTGGAGGATGCCCTCAGTCTAGTGGGTGGGGTGTAAGTGATATGGCTGAACTTTAGTCAGGAGTAGGCTGAGGTGGCCTTCTGGCACAGCATAACTCAGTGGGTTTGGAGTGCAGACACACAACCCTACATATTACATAACCATGCTACATGAGGCGCATTAGGGCTCGGAGCCACTATTGTCTGGAAAAGTTATAATTACCCTCCTAACTCTGTACATATGGTTCACTCATGCCCAGAGAGAGAGTAAAGCCATGTTGAAACTGCCTATGATTCCTCGAGTGTTTTCTGTCTACCTGCCACTCACCCACTGACTCCCCCTCAAACCTCAGTTAGAACCTGGCAATTCTTTATTTATTTTTAAATTTATTATTTGAGACAAGAGTGATGCCATCTCAGCTCATTGCAACCTCTGCCTCCCAGGCTCAAGCTATCCTTCCACTTCACCCTCCTGAGTAGCTGCAACTACAGGTGCACACCACCATGCCTGGCTAATTTTTGTACTTTTTGCAGAGATGGGGTTTTGCCATGTTGCTCAGGCTGGTCTTGAACTTGTGAGCTCAAGCAATCCATTTACCCCAGCCCCCAAAGTGCTGGGATTGCAGGCATGAGCCACTGCACACCTGGCTGGCAACATTCTTTAAATTTTTCACAAATGTGGCTCTTCCTTGGCCCCAAATTTGCCTCAACCTCTTTCTATCTTAAGGGATCTTCATCTCTCTTTTCTTTCTTCCTCACTTTGAAAAGTAAAACCATCCAACCAACCATCAACAAAACAAGGCTTGCCTGGCCTCGTGCAGAGCCTGTGCCCTAATCCTCAATGCTAAGCACCACTCACTCAAAACCTAGGCAAGATAGAAGTAGAAGAGCTCCCTCCATCCCAGACATTTACCAAGTGCTCTCCCCCAAGAGAGATCCTTCAATAAGAGCTTTAAAAGACTATTCTGGCAAAGGCACTCATCTTCCTGGGGCCTTCAAAAGGGACTAGAGTTCACCTGTATTTATTCTCTTCTGAATTTAACATCAAAGTATTTTCTCCTCTACCATTCTTTTTCTTGTGACATACCAATTTTATTCTCTAACGTTGCCATTTTTCCTGTAACTAGCTGGGCATGGCCAAGGTCTCAGAGTAAGGTCTCAGAGTTCTTCCCATATCCCACCATGTCTAGCACTCTACCTTGATCCCAGTTTTCTTGAATAATCTCCTGTTGTGATTATTTCAAGAGTTTTAGGTGTGGCTTGCTTGAAAATTCTAATGAAGGTCCTGCTTAAACTAAGACCACTTTGATCTTATTCCTTATTTCTCACCATTTCTTTTTGCATTTCTCATATGAGTACTTTCTCCTCTGTCTTTTTCTGTATTCCCCCAAGAAGTCTAGAGAACAACTTTTAAAAAAAATTAGTATGTATCTTTCACAATATATCAGTTTTTAATTTTTTGTCTATTAGAAAGTAATGGGATATTTTGAGTAGAGATTTTTAGAGTCCAGTAACTAGGAAAAAGGAAAATGAATCGATTCTTTGATGTAATGCTATATAATTGGTTACTAAAAATGTAACTTCCAAAACAAAAAATATACAATATGTGTAGTAAATTTTATCCAAATCAAATATTCATATTATAAAAATATTAAGTCTTTTAAAAGCAATGGCTATGAGTAAGTGACAGAGTTTTGAAAAGAAACTTTTCCAGAAGCATTTTATTTTTTTAAAGAATAATTATTTTAGTGTAACTTATCCTAAATGATGTTACATCACATGCATGCTTTACCTCCACTTGAATGACTTATAATCTAGATTATAGCAAATAGTCACACATTGTAGATTACTTACTAAGCAGGGGACAAAGTCAAAAGAATAAAATTCCAGAGTCTAAGAATACATTGAAATTTCCTGCCCCTTCTGTTTTCAATTATATGAACTTGTACTGGCCTTCACCTGCTACTCCTGTTACCACAGTCACGTGGAAGCAAGCAGTGGTTAAATGGTTAAGTGACTGGGCTTTGAAGTTTGTCTGCCTGGATTGAAATCCCAGCTCTGCCTCTTACTAGCTCTGTGGCCTTACCTATTAAACAGTTCTATGCCTCAGTCTCTACATCTGTAAAATTGGTGTAATAATTAAATGGTACATATAGTGAATAAAACTATGTCTAGGCCAGAGTAAGAGTTTAATAGATATTAATCTCTATTAATTTATTGCCGGTCTCCAATGTATGTGGCCTCTGCGTAGGTTCTGTTAATGCCTATCCAATCACCATTCTCCTTCCTTCTTTCTTGCTGGCAGAACCTGTCTTCCATGAGAGCTCAAATGTCCCATGCTCATTATTCCAAGCTTCCCTTATACTGGGACATGAGTATGTGACCTGACAACAGAATATACTAGCAGGAGGGAGGTGCAAGAGAAGAAGGTGGTGGTTTTGGGATCATTTATAGAAAAGATTTTTCTCCCTGAAAAGAGAAGTCTGGAAAACTGCCATCCTTCTTTCCCATCATGGTGTCAAAAGCTGAGGGAGGCTCTGCGACTGTCAGGTAAAATGCCGGGGGGGACAGTCAAAAAGCGAAAGGTAGCAGAGCTGAAAGGCAGAAAGAGCCAGTGTCCCTGATGACACCGGTTAACTGCCACGCCAACCCAGGAGCACCTATCTCGACTTCACTGTGAGTAGTCATGAACCCCTTTTCTTTAAGCTGCTTTAACAGTTGGGTAGCCTGTTACTTCCAGGTGAAGCTGATAACAATTGATAAAGGCACTTCAGAAAATAGCATTGATATTTCTTATAAGTGTCAATGGTTGGAAACATGTACATAAAGTGGTTTAATCTGTAAACTATGTAACATTTTGATGAACAAATTAATATTATTTTCAGCCCCTAGGCAAAATTCTGACTGAATGCTTTTCTTTTCCAGATAAAAGGATCATGTTTAGCTTAATAGGCTAGGGGAAGACCTATTGAAAAATATCCATCCAAAGTAGACAAGCCTGTGTTAAAAAAAAAAAGAGAAAAAGCAAAGTAATTGTTTAGGTTTCTTAAGCTTTTCTTAAAGTGTGTGCTAGACCATACATGTGCTAACTGTGGCAATTTCATATTTGCATCCCTGCATTATTAAGCTTCTGTCTCCAAAGAACCACCTTCTGTCTTCCTATGAATGTTTTTCTTTGTACTTGCCACCTAGGAGTCCATCATTTTCTGAGGGTTCTTTAAATAGTTCACTAGCTCTCAAATTAATTTCTGGTTATACTAGTGGATTTTCAAACAATACAAGAATAATAAAAAAGTGTCTAATTTCTCTGTGACCACACAGCATCTTTATGCCATGAGACTTAAGTTGCTTACGTTACCCTACATTAAAAAAGCCTGCAGGCTCCATTTTCCTTTGGTCAGCCAAACAGTGATGTCCCAGAGGATAGAATATTAAGCTTAAAATATTAGGTTAAACAGTGTCATTTTCTGAATAGCATTTAACATAAACTGATTTAAAAGCTGGTTATGTAATACAATGCATTAAATGTTTAATACCTGACCTAATTTCATTGACTGTGGACATTGAACACATGCTACAAGGTGGGCTAAGTTTGACAGTAATTATTTAACTGGTCAAACATCCTGGATTTTTTTCAGGTTATGGCAATTACTGGAATCATTTATAGTTAGAGGGAAAACTGATTCACATATACTATTACTCTCCTTTGAAAAAGGCTCATATCTGAAGACTACAACTTATGTGGAAAATATCTGGCTGAAAAGAGATAAATATTCTTGATTGTGTATCATGCCCTTTGCGCCTTAAAGCAATCATTGTCAATACCTAGCACTTACAGAGCCGTAAGATTTATCAGATATAAGGCAAAATGTATTCTGTGAATATGGTCTCAGTTATCACAACAATCCTATCAGATGGGTAGAATTATTCCTTAGTTTTTAAATAGAGAAACAAGCCTCAGAAAAGTAATTTTCCCAAGACTTCTTGGTAGAAAACATGAATACCTCTTGGTCTGATTCCAAAGCACTTGCTGCTAATTACTGTGTAATTGTAACAACTCATTTCACCCTCACCCCGAGGCCCACACTTGGCCTACCTCCAGGGTTTAATTAGTGTAGTGCTGAGGTAGTTAGTGCCTTTCTGGATGGTTTCTGGTAAGACCTCCTTTCAAGGTTCAAGGTAGCATGTTGTCCACTGCTATGGATTGAATGTTTGTATTCCCCCACTCCCCCAAAATTCATATGTTGAAACTCTAATCCTGAATGTGATGGAATTTAAAGATGGGGCCTTTGGGAGGTGATTAGGCCATGAAAGTGAAATCCTCATGATGGGATTATTGCCCTTATAAGAAAAGACATGACAGTGGGGGTGGGCATGGTCACTAGCTGCAGCACTAGAAAGCTGGCAGAGCAAGAGCAAAGAAAAATTCTTTGGTCCTAGGAAATCAAGTCCTCAAAGCCAGTCAGACAAAGCAGGCACTTTCAGCAAAGGAGCAGAGAAAGGAAAGGGGCTCAGGTTTAAGCACCTAGAATTATTACTGTGATTCCTGGCAGCATAAATGTGACAAGATGCAACTCAGATGACTAGATGTAAAACCTTGTGCCTTGGAACAACCACATAAACACTCCTTGGCCTTTGTTGTATGCATGGAGAGGATTAATGTTGTGAGTTTACTGCTGCAGAGAACCATCACAAGACTTTGCCTGAAGACATTTTTCAGTGATGTCTTTGTAGAAGTCATCCCATCTCTACCCTTCCACTCTCAGCCTAAAAATGTGGCATATAGTGGAACATTATGTTACCTGGGGATTTCCAAATCGGAAGTTTCTCCAGGAACTCATCTTTAAATGTGGGCATGCCAAGGTCAAGAATAAGACTATTCCTTCTGGCAGACAACACGTTATTGGGGGAGCACCTGAGGAGGTTTGATGTTATTTGCTTGGAAGACCTCATTCATGAAATTGCCTTCCTGGGGAAGTATTTCCAGGAGATCTCAAGGTTCTTGCACCCTTTCCACCTCTTGGTGGCCTGTCATGCTACCAGGAATAATAGGGTGGTCTTCCTCAAGGGAATAAGCTTACCTGGCTATTGGAGTGAAGGCATGAATCAGCTCATCCACCAGCTGAGTTAGACCCAGAATACCTGAAAGCACAGATGTCAGTGCATTGGAAGCTTATGTTTTTGCTTTTCAGAATTGTTATCACGTACCTTCAGAGAAGATTATTTCCTGCTCTACTGTCAAAATCTGAAGGGAAGGGTCAGGGAAAAGACAGCAGGTTATGTTCATGGCAGGCACCTCTCAGCACAGTATGGTTCTAAGGAAAAATTTCCATGTTCTCCATATTGGCTGCCACACCCTCTGAAATTAGCACATGCTGTGGAGAACGGAGTCCTGATTTGCCGTCTCTTCTATCCTGGGTTTAATACTGATGAGTGAACAACTCAAGCATTTGTATGAGATTCCTGCAGCATTGCACCAAGCCCAGGGGTGTATTTGAATCTGCGAGCTCCTAAGGCCTTGTTTTTAAAAGACTTGAAATACAATTAGGAAGAAGGGCACAAAAAGAAGTGCTCAGTTGTCTCTGCTGTGCATCTATGTTCCAGCTTTTCAGTGATGGCTCTAAGAGCTCTCAGATTTGGCTGACTCTAAGTATATCTGGTGGCTTTTGTATTTCAGCCTGCAACTGGCTTAGCCTTTTGCTCTAAAAGCTCAGGATTTGAGAATGAAAGACCTCTTCAGCAGAAAAACATGTACACACTCAAAATTTTGCTTGCAGTTTTAGGGCGTTTAGACTCTTCTCCTCAGGGACCTATGCACCTTATGTGAGGAAGTCCTGCACTTATCAGGACTGGTCACCCAGGCCCTGATGTTGATCATTTCTGGGTCCATGTCCTGTGGAAGACTGAAGCATACCAAGGTAGCTTTTTCTCTTCACATGGCAGATTGTATGGCCCCTGTGCCTCCTAGAACTCCGGGAAATGTTCACCATTTCTCTCCTGGACTTCAGGATAGAATTATCTGGTTTCTCTGATGATCAGCACTCTCCTTAAAACCCAGATCAGGAAGGAATGAACCATTTTCTTGGTTTGGCATGGATAAGTTAGTACTGTTTGGCTTTTCAGGCCCTAGGCAGGCAGCTTAATAAACCTTTTCCTTGCATATTCTAGTCTCCAGAAGTATTGCCCTTTGTCCTGCTGGTAATAATGTAGAAAACTAGCAATGCGGCTTTCAGGGATTTCCTGAAAACAGTGGGTCTGATACTGCTCGTGTTTTCCATCAATGTTCACCTGTAAGTGGATTCTCACACGTGGATCCTTGTACTACTCCCCTTCAATTGCCTCAGCTTGCCATCTGAGTAATTGATGAGGATGTGCCAGGTCTAGGTTAAACTTCAAAACATCCCTGACCATTGTATTTCCTGGTCCTTTCAGAACAGCTTTCTTCATTTTGGCTTATGGGGCCCTCAAACATAGCCGGAAATTGAGTTAGATGTGTAAGAATGCCTTAAAACGTGCCAGTTTATGAGGCAATCAATTAGGTTGGTTGGCTCCACAGCTAACCTGCTAGGAATAGATACTATAGATGTTACTCTTACACTGTACAACACTGTGAGATCAGATTACTTTTAAATGATGTATCACAAAGTCATGGAAAAAAAGCAGTTGTGAGTATGGAAGCCCAGATCTTATATCCCAGCTCTTACACTAAATATGGTTGCAGTATTCTCACTCTGTCTATAAAATGGGAGCTAATATCCCCCAGCCTGCCTGCCTCACATGGTGGTTAAAAGGATTAAGCAAAATAATAGTTTGTAATTTATAATTCTATACAAATAAAAGATGTTGGCCAGGCACGGTGGCTCACACCTGTAATCCCAGCACTTTAAGAGGCCGAGGTCAGGAGTTCGTGTCCAGCCTGGCCAACACAGTGAAACCCTGTCTCTATTAAGAATACAAAAATTAGCTGGGCATGGTGGCAGGAGCCTGTAATCTCAGCTACTTGGGAGGCTGAGGCAGGAGAATCATTTGAACCCGGGAGGCGGAGGTTGCAGTGAGCCGAGACCACACCATTGCACTCCAGCCTGGGCTATAAGAGAGAAACTCCATCTCAAAAAAAAAAAAAAAAAATGTTATAATTTACAAAAGGAGGAGACATGAAAGAGCTTGCTTCCCTCCTCTCTCTCTCTCCCTACTATGTGAGAATATGACAAGAAGGCATCCTTCTGCAATTCAAGAAGAGGACCTTCACCAAGAACCAAATTGTCTGGCACCTTGATCTCAGACTTCTCAAATCTCTGTTTAAGCCACCCAGTCTATATTTTTGTTAAAGCAGTCCAAACTAAGACACCTGCTGATACTCTATCTTGTAAAAGTAGTGATCTGTTCTTCCAAGACTTTGCTCAATTCTTGTCTGACTTACCCTATGAACAACGATCTTTGTAGTAAACGGAGTCTACCCAATTTTAAGATTTATGTAAAACTACAGTAATCAAGAGAATGTGATGTTGGCAAATATTTCTATTATAAATTATTAGAATAGAATGGATGGTCCAGAAATAAACACATATATGGTCTAATCATTTTCAACAAAAGTACTAAATTAATTCAGTGGGGAAAAGAAAGTTTTTAAAATAAATGGTGGTAGCAAAATTGGATATCTGTATAAAACAAAGTGAATCTTCACCCCTTACATCATTCCTATAAAACTTAATTCAAGATAGATCATATACTTACTTACAAAAACTTCAAATGATAAAACTTCTAAAAGAAAGTGTGGTGACTTCACAAATGTCGAGTTGTGATGCATTAAACTATAAAAAAAATACTGATAAGTTAGATGTCTCAAATAAAAATTTTCTGCTCTTCAAAAGATACTACTAAGAAAATAAATAGACAAGAAATAGGAGGAAAATAGTAGCTACATATATCTGACAAAATAGTTTTTCAGAATATGTAAACAACTCCTGAAAATCAATAATGAAACAATGACCCAATACCAAAATGGGTAAAACACTTGAGCAACACTTCATAAAGGATGTACAGATGGTCAATAGCTGTAAGTTGTGGAGGATGTCCTGTGCATTGCAGTATGTTTAACAGCATCTCTAGCCTCTACTCACTAGATGCCAGTAGGACACTTGCCCTCCCCTCTTGGCTGTGGCAAAAAAAAATGTCAAGAACCACTGATTTAGATCTAAAGTAGATCCCAGTATGTTCCAGGAAACAATAAAAGATCTGACCTGGGAGAAGGCTTTCATACCAAAAAATGTGCAAGATTTTCCTTATTTATATTGTCAGAAACCTATAGAAAATGATAATGAATTCCAAGTGTGGCAGACCAGGGATGAAGGAATATTTTTGATGAGACCAAATTATTAATATGAATACATTTACCAGAGACCACGATTCACCATGCTTGCTTTGAACATCTGGGAGTGGCTGTCAGTGTTTGCTCAGTTGGTTGATTGCAACTAAATAAAGTTGAGATGTTAGAAATCTCTTGATTTTATGGGATTGAATTATAAGACTTAGGGAAGTGGGTAACGAAGAGAGGCTGATTAATGGGTGCAGACATACAGTTAGAAGAAATAAGACCTAGTGTTTGACAGATAAGTACAGTGACTATAGTTAACAATAATTTATTGTACATTGCAAAATAACTAGAAGAGAATAATTTGAATGTTCATAGCATAATAAAAAATATTTAAGGTGATGGATATCCTAATTATCCTGATTTGATCTTTACACATTACACATTTATATAAGTGTATCCAATTATAGCATGTACCCTGAAAATATGTACATCTAGTTATGTATTGATTTTTTAAAAAGACTTGGGAATAGTACTTTAGGAATGGATTTATCATGTGAGATCCAGTAATCACCTTTCAAAGGTGTTCTGAGAGGGCCAAAGGACCTTCTTTTTACTAAAGCATTGAGAAAATATAGGGAATGCCAGAATCCTTTAAAAGCTCTGTAGCTGCTATTCTATAAGCCCAGGGATGAAGATGCTGCCATTGCAATGAAACCCCTAATTCCCTAATAGAAATATAAGATCCCAAAGTGACAGAGGCCAAGGGATACCCCTGAGCCATCAGAGATGAGATATCTGTAGTTACTATGATATCAGCAGGACCTATCATGTCGTTTGACTAGGAGGGATCTTTAGCAGTTGATAATTAATCAGTGTCCCTAGAAATTGAAATGGAGAGTCTACTAAGATTCTACTTAATTTGTAAAACAAAAAATTTTACCAGAACCAATGAAGAGACTTGAGTGTAATCACCTTAATGGAGATTTACAGCATCTTGACATTGGCTTTTTGACTTACGGCTACTACAATAGGAAGACAAAGTGGAAGCCTTTGGAACTGTCCTTTTCTAGAAAGATTAAACCAAAGGCAATACCATAGTCCTAGGGGAATTCCAGTGATTAGTGGCACTATTAAAGACTGCAAAGATGTAAAGGTGGTGATTCTCATTACACTTAATCTGTTTGTCCTGTGCAAACAGAAGGTTATCTAAAATGTTGCTTTTTAATTTTGAAGTATTATTTGTATTCAAGTATCTTTATTCTATTTCACTGTTTGCTATTTTTACATTCTAGTACCTATTTGTTGCCATGAAGGCTGAAATCACAATTTCTATCCAACACTGTAGTGTTACATCCTACACACAAATGTACCACTAGTGAGTTCATATGTTTACGTTTATGTATCATCTATGACTTTTCTTGGTACAACAAAAGCAGAGTTAAATAGTATCACAGAGACCATGTGACCTGCAAAACCTATTAATAAAATATTTACTATCTGGCTGTATTAGTCCATTTTCATACTGCCATAAAGAATTGCTGGAGACTGGGTAATTATAAAGGAAAGGGGTTTAATTGACTCACAGTTCAGCATGGCTGGGAAAGCCTCAGGAAACTTAGAATCATAGCAGAAGGTGAAGGGCAAGCCAGGTACCTTCTTCATAAGGTCACAGAAAAGAAAAGTGCCCAGTGGAGGGGGAAGAGCCCCTTACAAAACCAACAGATCGCTTGAGAACTCACTATCATGAGAACAGCATGACTACCCCCATGATTCGATTACCTCCACCTGGTCTCTCTCTTGACATGTGGGGATTACAATTCAAGATGACATGTGGATGGGTACTCAAAGCCTAACCATATCACTGGCCCTTTACTGAAAATGTATTCATTCTGTCTCCCGCTTTAATTATGAAAGGGACAACAATTACAGTACTGGGAGAAAAGCATTGCTGGAGTGCTTTAGTAAAACTAATTACTAGGCAGCAGCATGCCACGGTTACTGCTCCAGTTGACAGTTGCTCTACTTGTGACTTTAAATGTTGGTGTACAATTCTTAACATGAACATTAAGTAGAGGCGTTGAATAAAGTTTATTTTTCCAAATAAAATCTTGTTTGCTTGTTCAGGACTTTATAAACCAGACCAGCTCGCTGTAGCCGCAGATACGAAAGAATCTGAGACCTTGCAGGCACCCTGGAGAACATCCTCAGCCTCCCTCATTTAACAGGAAAAAGCCTGAGGCCCAGGAAGGTAATTCAGCTAAAAATACTACTGTACGTATATTTGAAAAGAGGTTTCTTCCGGTCGCAGTTGCCTTCAGGTTTTCAAATCTCCCCCTTAAAAAGCAAAAGCAGGGCACATCCAGGCAAAGCGCCAGAAAACTCGGAATTGGCTTTATTTCCTTTTCTAGTTGGGCTCGGTTATGATTTTCGGTAATGTACACAAGTGCTGTCCTTTTCTGGAAACAAACGCTTAAAAAAAAAGGTTTACCCGAGAACAAAGACAGACACAAAGCTGCCCTCCTCGCCCCCGCCCCTCACACTCGCCAATAGCTACAGGCGCTGCGCCCGGTCCCTAACCCGGGCCAATCGGCAGCAGGCTGCGAGCGTGACGGGGAGGGGCGGGCCGCCGTTGCCAGAGAAGCCACTAGCCGGTTACTAGCTGCGCTTCTGTTCCACTTGCGGGCACTCTTCCGCGGCAAGCACGTCTAGGAATTCGCCTGCTTCTCACCTCGCGTCCCTTGCCGTCCTTCCTAGTGTACCCACTGTAGTGCCCCTTGCGTCTCGTTCCTTCCTAGCCGACCCAAAGCACAGGTAGGATTGCCAGGGTTTCCACTGCAGCAGCTGTGGCGCCTCTAATAGTTTCTATAGCGCGGCGACGGCGGGCTGACGTCACGACGACGTGCTGACGCAGCGGCAGGGCCTTTGGGTTGGGGACGACTCTGGAGAGCTTAGCTGCTCCTGGGCGTCTACTGCGGGCAGCCCTGGGAGGTCTGGAGGTGAGGGCAGGGGTGGGTACCGGAAGTAAAGGGCTCTCGCGCCCACCCAGCCCCTTCCGCACAAACCCTCCACCTCCCTCAGGCTGACTACGCGGCCTGGGAAAAGGGCATCGAGACACACACCTAGGAAGGGTGTGGTCCCTGGGACATCAGGGCAGATGTTAGCGTGAGGTGGACCTGTCCAGAACGAAGTCCTGACAGGGCCGTTCCTGGATATGATTGTGTTTCTTTCAGAAATAGTGCTCTCTTAATCGTTGGGTTGGCTTTTAAGCGCCCATCATGTTATATATCAGATTGTGGGAAGGCCTTGGGGCTTCGTGAGGCCTATTCCAGGAATCCTCAGTAAATAATTCCTTCTCCAGGAGTCCTCTAGGTTCCAGACCCTATAGGCGACCCCTGTAGTGGCGGGATTGGCCTAGGTTCGTGGAGAGTGCTAAAGGCTGACTTGCGTTCAGTCCCAGCTCTGCCACTGAGCCAGCTGTGTGGCCTTGTCTAGGTCATTTAACCTCCCTGGCTTCCGTACTGATAACTGTAAAATGGAAACAATAATCATCACTTTGGAGTGGTTGTAACACGAGATTAAGTAAACACAAGGCCATTAAAGTGGCACCAAAGTTAGGTGGTTAGTGAGTGGTGGTGCTAGTTTACTGAGAATAACCATACTGGGGCTGCTGTTGGGGATAAAGTCTATTTCGAAGAGAGTTTCTTCATTACTCAATGCGTAGAGCGATTTCAGGTGTTTTTGAATGAATTGTTCTTGGAGTTTTAAGTGCAACTTAGTTATGGTTAAAGGAACAAACCGCAGAAAATCTGTCTGCTTTTGAAATTAGTTTGATATTCTTCAGTTTATATTAAGAATGTCATGATCATGTTTATGATCTGTTTTTTGCTTCTCATTTTTATCTGCTAACTTCACAATGGATGTGTATTTATAGTGTGGTTTTTCTGTCCCAAAAGTTCCCTGTGACAAATTTTAGGACAATGGATTTTAGTGATCTGGTCGTGGTCTGCTCTCTTTACACTTGTAGTCTGTGCTTTTAGGTAGCTTAATCATATTCATTACTCATTTTCTTGTCCAGAACAGTTTTCATCTTTTGAATCTAAATTGAATTTATGAGTGTTAAAATCTGACTGAATTAAGGCAAGTTTGTGTGTTTTTGCTTTGTAGATCTTTTAATTAAAAACAGTTCCACCAATTCCTTACTTGTAATCTTGGGCAAGCTATTTAACCCCTCTGAGATTTAATTTCCTTATTTATAGCTTTTTAATAGCAACCTTTTTTGTGAGATGTTGTTTATAAGGTCAGTCAATGTGCTCAGTAAATGGCAACAGTTATCATGTTGAAGGAAAGGAATGAATATGCTTTATGTTTATCTGGTAAAGGATGCTGACTTTATTTGGGATTAGAGAATATTCGAACATTTTTGTCCCAGTCTTTTTCTGGGTAATTAGGCTCTATATGGGACCCCTACATCTCAAAAGTGTCCGGATTTAAACAATAAATAATTTAGTCACCCTAGCTTGTATTTTAGAGCCTAATCTATGCTCCCCACTGTGTTAGGTAATTTTTTAGGGCAGAGAGTGATGTGTATATTTGTCCCCACAGTTAGTAGCAGGTTTAAAAGAAAACTGAAATATGAGCATTTATGGAGCAATTAAATTCTAAACTATATGATTCTGAAAATAATGTTGTTTAGAGTTCTTGGTGGGCTGGAAAAATCAGGGCAATACTTTGAGAAGGAAATGGGATGTTGGCTTTGAAGTACATGCCCTGTGTTTACAGACCAGTCACTCTTGCTCTCAACATTTCCCCCTATATTATCCAATCTGCAGCCTATCTTTTAAATATACAACCTTCTTTATTCATTGGAGAGAAGCATTAGCTAATTCGTTATCTAATCTCTCTGTATCAGAAAATGTTTTTTCCATTTTGATAGCTTTTACCCATAAGATTTATTTTCTAGCTTTTTGCCTGTTTCCAAGTTTCCTACACTTTTTTTTTAAAATTGTACTTTAAGTTCTGGGGTACATGTGCAGATCATGCAGGTTTGTTACATAGGTATACACGTGCCATGATGTTTGGCTGCATCCATCACCCCATCATCTACATTAGGTATTTCTTCTAATGCTGTCCCTCTCCCCAGCCCCCAACCCCCTGATAGTCCCTGGTGTGTGATGTTCCCCTCCCTGCGTCCATGTGTTCTCATTGTTCAACTCCCACTTACGAGTGAGAACATGCAGTGTTTGATTTTCTGTTCTTGTGTTAGTTTGCTGAGAATGGTGTTTCCAGCTTCATCCATGTCCTTGCAAAGGACATGAACTCATCCTTTTTTATGGCTGCATAGTATTCCATGGTGTATATGTGCCACATTTTCTTTATCCAGTCTAACATTGATGGGCATTTGGGTTGCTATTGCGAACAGTGCTGCAATGAATATATGTGTGCATGTGTCTTTATAATAGAACAATTTATAATTCTTTGGGTGTGTACCTAGTAATGGGATTGCTGGATCAGATGGTATTTCTAGTTCTAGATCCTTGAGGTATTGCCACACTGTCTTCCACAATGATTGAACTTATTTACACTCCCACCAACAGTGTAAAAACATTCCTATTTCTCCACATCCTCTCCAGCATCTGTTGTTTCCTGATTTTTTAATGATTGCCATTCTAACTGATGTGAGAATGTATCTCAGTGTGGTTTTAATTTGCATTTCTGTAATGACTAGTGATGATGAGATTTTTTTTTTTTCATATGTTTGTTGACTGCATAAATGTCTCCTTTTGAGAAATGTCTGTTCATATCCTTTGCCCACTTTTTGATGGGGTTGTTTTTTTCCTGTAAATTTTATTTAAGTTCTTTGTAGATTCTGGATATTAGCCCTTTGTCAGATGGGTAGACTGCAAAGAGTTTTCTCCCATTCTGTAGGTTGCTTGTTCACTCTGATGATATTTTATTTTGCTGTGCAGAAGCTCTGTAGTTTAATTAGATCCTGTTTGTCTATATTGGCTTTTGTTGCCATTGCTTTTGTTGTTTTAGTCATGAAATCTTTGCCCATGCCTATGTCTTGAATGATATTGCCTAGGTTTTCTTCTAGGGTTTTTGTGGTTTTAGGTCTTATGTTTAAATCTTTAATCCATCCAGAGTTAATTTTTGTATAAGGTGTAAGGAAAGAATCCAGTTTAAGCTTTCTGCATATGACTAGCCAGTTTTCCCAGCAGCATTTATTAAATAGGGAATCCTTTCCCCATTGCTTGTTTTTGTGAGGTTTGTCAAAGATCAGATGGTTGTAGCTGTGTGGCATTATTTCTGAGGCCTCTGTTCTGTTCCATTGGTCTATATCTCTGTTTTGGTACCAGTACCATGCTGTTTTGGTTACCGTAGCCTTATAGTATGATTTGAAGTCAGGTACCGTGATGCCTCCAGCTTTGTTCTTTTTTGTTTTTTTTTTTGCTTAGAATTATCATGGCTATGTAGGCTCTTTTTTGAGTCCATATGACATTTAAGGTAGTTTTTTTCCAATTCTGTGAAGAAAGTCAGTGGTAGCTTGATGGGGGATAGCATTGAATCTATAGATTCTTTGGGCAATATGGCCATTTTCATGGTATTGTTTCTTTGTAACCATGAGCATGGAATGTTTCTCCACGTTTTGTGTCCTCTCTTACTTACTTGAGCAATGGTTTGTAGTTCTCCTTGAAGAGGTCCTTCACATCCTTGCAAGTTGTATTTCTAGGTATTTTATTCTCTTTGTAGCAATTGTGAATGGGAGTTCACTTGTGATTTAGCTCTCTGTTTGTCTGTTATTGGTGTATAGGAATGCTTGTGATTTTTGCACATTGATTTTGTATCCTGAGATTTTGCTGAAGTTGCTTATCAGCTTAAGGAGATTTGGTGCTGAGACGATGGGGTCTTCTAAATATACAATCACATCATCTGCAAATAGAGACAATTTGACTTTCTCTTTTCCTAATTGAACATCCTTTATTTCTTCCTCTTGCCTGATTGTCCTGTCCGAACTTCCAATACTGTGTTGAATAGGAGTGGTGAGAGAGGGCATCCTTGTCTTGTGCCGATTTTCAAAGGGAATGCTTCCAGTTTTTGCCCATTCAAAAACTGGAAGCATTCCCTTTGAAAATTGGGAATCAGGCATTCCCTATGACATTGGCAGTGGGTTTGTCATAAATAGCTCCTATTATTTTGAGATATGTTCCATCAATATCTAGTTTATTGAGAATTTTTAGTATAAAGGTTGTTGAATTTTGTCGAAGGCCTTTTCTGCATCTCTTGAGATGATCATGTGGTTTTTGTCTTTGGTTTTGTTTATGTGATGAATTATGTTTATTGATTTGTGTAAGTTGAACCAGCCTTGTATCCCAGGGATGAAGTCAACTTGATCATGATGGATAAGCTTCTTGATGTGTTGTTGGATTCGATTTGCCAGTATTTTATTGAGAATTTTTGCATCGATGTTCATCAGGGATATTGGCCTGAAGTTTTCTTTTCTTTTTTTTTTTTTGAAGTTTTCTTTTTTAGTTGTGTCTCTGCCAGGTTTTGGTATCAGGATGATGTTGGCCTCATAAGATGAGTTAGGGAAGATTCCCTCTTTTTCTGTTGTTTGGAATGGTTTCAGAAGGACTGGTACCAGCTCCTCTTGTACCTCTGGTGGAATTCAGCTGTGAAAAGTGGTCCTCGACTTTTTTTTGTTGGTAGGCTATTAATTGCTCTCTCGATTTCAGACCTCATTAGTCTATTCAGGGATTTGACTTCTTCCTGGTTTAGTTTTGGGAGGGTGTAAGTGTCCAGGAACTTATCCATTTCTTCTAGATTTTCTGTTTCATTTGTGTTAGGTGTTTATAGTATTCTCTGATGGTAGTTTGCATTTCTGTGGGATTGGTGGTGATATTGCCTTTATCATTTTTATTGCATCTATTTAATTCTTCTCTCTTTTCTTCTATGTTAGTCTGGCTAGTGGTCTATTTATTTTGTTGATCTTTTCAAAAAACCAGCTCCTGGATTCATTGATTTTTTTTTTTTTTTTTTAAGGAGTTTTTGTGTCTCTATCTCCTTCAGTTCTGCTCTGATTTTAGTTATTTCTTGTCTTCTGCTGGCTTTTGTTCTTGCTTCTCTAGTTCTTTTAATTTTGATGTTAGGGTGTCAGTTTTAGATCTTTCCTGCTTTCTCTTTTGGACATTTAGTGCTATAAATTTCCCTCTACACACTGCTTTAAATGTGTCCCAGAGATTCAGGTACGTTGTGTCTTCATTCTCATTGGTTTCAGAGAACATCTTTATTTCTGCCTTCATCTCATTATTTATCCAGTAGTTATTCAGGAGCAGGTTGTTCAGTTTCCATGTAGTTGTGTGGTTTTGAGTGACTTTCTTAATCCTGCATTCTAATTTGATTGCACGGTGTTCTGAGAGACTGTTTGTTATGATTTCTGTTCTTTTGCATTTGCTGAGGAGTGATTTACTTCCACTTATGTGGTCAGTTTTAGAATAGGTGCAATGTAGTGCTAAGAGAATGTACATTTTGTTGATTTGGGGTGGAGGGTTCTGTAAATGTCTATTAGGTCCACTTTTCCAGAGCTGAGTTCAAGTCCTGGATATCCTTGTTAATTTTCTGTTTCGTTGATCTGTCTACTGTTGACAGTGGGGTGTTAAAGTCTCCCACTATTATTGTGTGGCAGTCTAAGTCTCTTTGTATGTCTCTAAGAACTTGTTTTATGAATCTGGGTGCTCCTGCATTGGGTACATATATATTTAGGATAGTTAGCTCTTCTTATTTCATTGATCCCTTTACCATTATGTAATGCCTTTGTCTCTTTTGATCTTTAATGGTTTAAAGTCAGTTTATCAGAGCCTAGGATTGCAACCCCCTGTTTTTGCCTTCCATTTGCTTGGTAAATATTCCTCTATCCCTTTAATTTGAACCTATATATGTCTTTGCACGTGAGATGGGTTCTCCTGAATACAACACACCAATCATCGGTCTTGACTCTTTATCCAATTTGCAAGTCTGTGTCTTTTAACTGGGGCATTTAGCCCATTTACATTTAAGGTAAATATTATGTGTGAATTTGATCCTGCCATTATAATGCTAGCTGGTTATTTTGCCCATTGGTTGATACAGTTTCTTCCTAGCATCGATGGTCTTCACAATTTTTTATGTTTTGCAGTGGCTGGTACCAGTTGTTCCTTATGTTTAGTGCTTCCTTCAGGAGCTCTTGTAGGGCAGGTCTGGTGGTGACAAAATCTCTCAGTATTTGCTTATTCGTAAAGGATTTTATTTCTCCTTTGCTCATGAAGCTTAGTTTGGCTGGATATGAAATTCTGGGTTGAAAATTCTTTTCTTTAAGAGTGTTGAATATTGGCCCCCACTCTCTTCCAGCTTGTAGGGTTTCTGACGAGAGATCTGTTGTTAGTCTGATGGGCTTCCCTTTGTGGGTAACCTGACCTTTTTCTCTGGCTGCCCTTCATTTTTTCCTTCATTTCAACTTTGGTGAATCTTACTATTATGTGCCTTAGGGTTGCTCTTCTCGAGCAGTATCTCTGTGGTGTTCTCTGTATTTCCTGAATTTGAATGTTGGCCTGCCTTGCTAGGTTGGGGAAGTTCCCCTGGATAATATCTTGAAGATTGTTTTCCAACTTGGTTTCACTCTCCCCTTCACCTTCAGGTACACCGATCAAACGTAGATTTGGTCTTTTCACGTAATCTCATATTTCTTGGAGATTTTGTTCATTTCTTTTCACTCTGTTTTCTCTAATCTTGTCTTCTCACCTTATTTCATTGGGTTGGTCTTCAGTTTCTGATCTCCTTTCTTCTATTTGATCTATTCAGCCATTGAAAGTTGTTTATGCTTCACGAAGTTCTTGTGCTGTGTTGTTCAGCTCCATCATTTATGTTCTCTAAACTCGCTATTCTAGTTAGCTTTTTGTCTAACCTTTTTTCAAGGTTCTTAGCTTCCTTGCACTGGGTTAGAACATGTTCCTTTAGCTCGGAGAATTTGTTATTACCCACCTTCTGAAGCCTCCTTCTGTAAATTTGTCAAACTCTTTCTCTGTCCAGTTTTGTTCCCTTGCTGGTGAGGAGCTGTTATCCCTTAAAGGAGAAGAGGTGTTCCAGTTTTTTGAGTTTTCAGCCTTTTTGCGCTGTTTTCTTCTCATCCTTGTGGTTTTATCTTCCTTTGGTCTTTGAGATCGGCGACCTTTGGATGGGGTCTCTGATTGGGCATCCTTTTTTTTGATGTTGAAACGATTTCTTTCTGTTAGTTAGTTTTCCTGCTGCCAGGCCCCGCTGTTGCAGGTCTGCTGGAGTTTGCTGGAGGGCCACTCCAGACTTTGCTTCCCTGGGAATCACCAGCAAAGACTACAGAACAGGAAAGATTGCTGCCTGTTCCTTCCTCTGGTAGCTTCATCCCAGAGGGGTACCCACCAGATGCCAGCCAGAGCTCTCCTGTGTGACATGTCTGTCAGTCTCTACTGGAAGGTGTCTCCCAGTCAGGATACACCTGGGTCAGGGAGCCACTTAAGGAGGCAGTCTGTCCCTTATCAGAGCTCAAACACTGTGTTGGGAAATCCACTGCTCTCTTTAGAGCTGCCAAGCAGGGGCATTTAGGTCTGCTGAAGCTGTACCTACTACCATTCCTTTTCCCAGATGTTCTGTCCGAGGAAGTTGGGGGCTTTATTTATAAGCTCCTGATGGGCTGCTGCCTTTTTTCAGAGATGCTCTGCCTAATGAGGACATCTAGTGAGATAGTGTCTGCAGCTGCTGAGCTGTACTGGGCTCTGCCCAGTTCAGATTTCCTGGCAGGTTTGCTTACACTGTGGGATTAAAACCGCCTACTTGAGTCTCAGCAATGGTGAATGCTCCTCCCACCACCGAGCTTGAATGACCTAGATCGAGCTCAGACTGCTATGCTGGCTGTGAGAATTTTAAGCGAGGGGATCTTAGCTTACTGGTTTCTGTGGCGGTGGGACTCGCCAGAGCCAGACCACTTGGCTCCCTGGCTTCAGCCCCCTTTTTAGGGAAATGAACTGTGGGAGAGTGAAACCAAGTTGGAAAACAATCTTCAGGATATTATCCAGGGGAACTTCCCCAACCTAGCAAGGCAGGCCAACATTCAAATTCAGGAAATACAGAGAACACCACAGTTCTGTTTTGCTGGTGTTCTAGGCACCAGTGTGGTATGGAAAAGAAAAATGCTGTGGCTAGCTCGGTTTCTGCCCAAACGGCCAGCCAGTTTTGTCCTGGAAACCCAGGGCCCCAGTACTTGTGTAGGTACTGGAGGGAATCTCCTGGTTTGTGGGTTGTGAAGACCATGGGAAAAATGCAGTATCTGGGCCAGAGTGCAGGAAACAGTCCCTAATGGCTTCCCTTGGCTGGGAGAGGGAGTTCCCCAGGTCCTTGCGCTTCCTGAGTGAGGTGATGACCCCACCCTGCTTCAGCTTGCCCTCTTTGGGCTGCACCCACTGTCCAATCAGTCCAATGAGATGAACCAGGTACCTCAGTTGGAAATGTGGAAATCACCTGCCTTCTGCACTGCAACCATCTCACTGGGAGCTGCGCACGGGAGCTGCTCCTATTTGGCCATTTTGCTCAGGGACCCCCTACAAATAACCCGCTTTTTTTTCCCCACATAATTACCTCTCTAGTAAACGTTTAACTGGTGTCCAGAATAGTAGGGGGAAGAAAACAGCATTCCTACATCTACTTTGTGTTCCTTTCATGGTGATTTTTTTTCAGTAGAAGCTGTATTTGAAGACAATGGAAGTTAGTTTTCTAAGAATTTATGTTTGGCAAAACAAAATCTTCAGGATTCATATACTATTCTCTTCAGAGAGATTGTTTTAAAATACATATTCATCTGAAGTTGGTTAGTTTACTTAGTCTGATCTAGGTGTTAAGGAAGGTCATGGACCATGATCTTTTTCTGAGACCATGGTTCCTGAATAGTTATCCCCAAATGTTTGCTGTTGGCCAAAATGGAACATTGTTCAGTGAATGTAGCTGGATCAGTATAACCTACGAGTACTCCTGGAAAAAGCTTTAAGTACATGTCCTCTTGGCAGTAGACTGGCAAAATTGTCTCTGTATAGGAAATTTAAATCTTTTAACATTTAAAAATATTTTAAAATTGCTCATCTTTAAGGATTTTTAAATGGTTTCTTGGTTAATTTTTTATTTCCATAGGTTTTTGGGGAACAGGTGGTATTTGGTTACATGAGTAAGTTCTTTAGTAGGGATTTGTGAGATTTTGGTACACCCATCACCTGAGCAGTGTGCACTGAATCCAATTTGTAGTCTTTTATCACTCACCCCCTTCCCACCCTTTCACTCTGAGTCTCGAAAGTACATTGATTCATTCTTATGCTTTTGCATCCTCATAGCTTAAACCCCCACTTATGAGTGAGAACATATGATGTTTGGTTTTCTATATATGTATATAGAGAGGATAGGATTCTCAGGGGGGAATGCTTTCAACTTTTCCCCCATTCAGTATTATGTTGGCTATGGGTTTGTCATAGATGACTTTTATTACATTGAGGTATGTCCCTTGTATGCAGATTTTGCTGGGGGTTTAAATCATAAAGGGATGCTGGATTTTGTATATATTCTTTTGAGAAAAAAATATATATCTCACAGTTTTTTTTTTATTTATTGATGATGGACATTGTGTTGCTATAAACATGCATGTGCAAGTATCTTTTCTATATTAATGACTTCTTTTCCTCTGGGTAGATACCTTGTAGTGGGATCACTGGATCAAATGGTTATTCTACTATTAGTTCTTTAAGGAATCTCCACACTCTTTACCATAGTGGTTGTACTAGTTTACATTCCTACCAACAGTGTAGGAATGTTCCCTTTTCACTGCATCCACGTCAACATCTATTATTTTTTTATTTTTTTGTTATGACTGTGCTTGTGGGAGTAAGGTGGTATCACATTATGGTTTTGATTTGTATTTCTCTTATCATTGGTGATGTTGAACATTTTTTCGTGTTTGTTGGCCATTTGTATATATTCTTTTGAGAATTGTCTATTCATGTCCTTAGCCCACTTTTTGATGGGATTGTTTGTTTTTTTCTTGCTAATTTATTTGAATTTGTTGTAGGTTTTGGATATTAGTCCTTTGTTGGATGTATAGATTGTGAAGATTTTCTCCACCCTGTGGCTTGTCTGTTTACTCTGCTGTTTCTTTTACCATGCAAAAACTCTTTAGTTTAATTAAGTCTCAGCTATTTATCTTTATTTTTATTGCATTTGATTTTGGGTTCTTGGTCATGAAATCCTTGCCTAAGCCAGTGTCTGGAAGGGTTTTTCTGATGTTATCTTCTAGAATTTTTATAGTTTCAGTTCTTAGATTTATATAGTTTCAGTTCTTCCATTTAAGTCCTTGATCCATTTTGAGTTGATTTTTGCATAAGGTGAGAGATGAGAATCCAGTTTCATTCTCCTACATGTGGCTTGCCAGTTATCCAGCACCATTTGTTGAATAGGGTATACTTTCCCCACTTTATGTTTTTGCTTGCTGTGTCAAAGATCAGTTGGCTGTAAGTATTTGGGTTTATTTCTGGGTTCCCTATTTGTTCCATTGGTCTGTGTGCCTATTTTTATACCAGTACCATGCTGTTTTGGTGACTGTAGTCTTATAGTTTGAAGTTGGTTAATGTGATGTGTTCGCCTAGTCTTGCTTTGGGTATGTGGGCTCTTTTTTGGTTCCATGTGAATTTCAGGATTGGTTTTTCTAGTTTCGTGAAGAGTGATGGTGATGTTTTGATGGGAATTGCATTGAATTTGTAGATTGCTTTTGGTAGTATGGCCCTTTTCACAATATTGATTCGACCAATCCATGAGCATGGGATGTGTTTCCATTTGTTTGTGTCGTCTATGATTTCTTTCAGCAGTGTTTTATAGTTTTCCTTGTAGAGATCTTTCACCTCCTTGGTTAGGTATATTCTTAAGTATTGTATTGTATTGTATTGTATTATTTTTGCAGCTATTGTAAAAGTGGCTGAGTTCCTGATTTGATTATCAGCTTCGTCACTGTTGGTGTGTAGCAGTGCTACTGATTTATGTACATTAATTTTGTATCCTGAAGCTTTGCTGAATTTGTTTATCAGTTCTAGGAGCTTTTTGGAGGAGTCTTTAGGGTTCTCTAGGTATTGCATCATACCATCAGGAAACAGCAACAGTTTGACTTCCTCTTTACTAATTTGGATGCCCTTTATTTCTTTCTCTTGTCTGATTGCTCTGGGTAGGACTTTCAGTACTATGTTGAATACAAGTGGTGAGAGTGGGCGTCTTTGTCTTGTTCCAGTTCTCAGGGGGGAATGCTTTCAACTTTTCCCCATTCAGTATTATGTTGGCTATGGATTTGTCATAGATGGTATTACATTGAAGTATGTCCCTTGTATGCTGATTTTGCAGGGGGTTTAAACCATAAAGCGATGCTGGATTTTGTCAAATGGTTTTTCTGCATCTATTGAGATGATCATGTGATTTTTGTTTTTAATTCTTCTTATGTGGTGTGTCACATTTATTGACTTGTGAATGTTAAACCATCCCTGCATCCCTGGTATGAAACACACTAGATCATGGTGGATTATCTTTTTGACATGTTGTTGGATTCGGTTAGCTAATATTTTGTTAAGAATTCTTGCATCTGTGTTCTTCAGGGATATTGGTCTATAGTTTTCTTTTTGTTTATGTCCTTTCCTTGTTTTGGTAGTAGGGTGATACTGGTTTCATAGAATGATTTAGGGAGAATTCCCTCTTTTTCTGTCTTGTGGAATATTGTCAATAGGATTGGTACCAATTACTCCTTGAATGTCTGGTAGAATTCAGCTGTGAATCCATCTGGTCCTGGACTTTTTTTTTGTTGGTAATTTTAAAAATATGATTTCAGTCTCGCTGCTTGTTATTGGTCTGTCCACAGTTTCTAATTTCTTCCTGATCTAACCTAGGAGGGTTGTATCTTTCCAGGAATTTATCCATCTCCTCTAGGTTTTCTAGTTTACGTGTGTAAAGATCTTCATAGTAGCCTAAATGATCTTTTGTATTTCTCTGGTGTCAGTTGTAATATCTCCCATTTCATTTCTAATTGAGCTTATTTGAATCTTTTCTTTTCTTGGTTAATCTTGCTAATGGTCTATCAATTTTATTTATCTTTTCCAAAGGACTAGCTTTTTGTTTCATTTATCTTTTGTATTTTTTTTTTTGTTTGTTTGTTTCAATTTCATTTAGTTCTGCTCTGATCTTGGTTATTTCCTGCCTTCGGTTGGTAAGAGGTTTGTTCTTGTTTCTCTAGTTTCTTGAGGCTTGACCTTAGATTGTCTGTTTGTGCTCTTTCGGACTTTTCAATGTAGGCATTTAAGGCTGTGAATTTTTCTGTTAGCACCTCCTTTGCTGTATCCCAGAGGTTTTGATAGGTTGTGTCACTCTTATAGTTCAGTTTGAAGATTTTTTTTTTTTTGAGACGGAGTCTCGCTCTGTCACCAAGCTGGAGTACAATGGCATGATCTCAGCTCACTGCAACCTCTGTCTCCTGGGCTGAAGCAATTCTCCTGCCTTAGCCTCCCAAGTAGCTGGGGCTACAGGCGTGCACCACCACACCTAGCTAATTTTTGTATTTTTAGTAGAGACGAGTTTCACCATGTTTGCCAAGATGGTCTTGATCTCTTGACTTCATGATGCGCCCACCTCGGCCTCCCAAGGTGCTGGGATTACAGGTGTGAGCCACTGTGCCCAGCCACCAGTTTGAAGAATTTTTAAATTATCTTTAAAAGGATTTAATCATTAAGCATGTATGCAGAGTATGTGTCTTTGTTTCACTCACCACTGACAAGTTGTACAAAAGTACGATACATTTGTCAGTTGACAGTATATTCCACATTATTGAAAACATTTTATTGTAGAATGTCTGCTTTTCTATACAAGAATACGTTTGGTCCAATAAAATGATAGCATTTCTTATAAAGTAGGACTTTTTATGCTAAATAAAATTATTACATTTTTTTCAACACATATTTTTTGTTATACTATTATCACAACACAAAAGCAGTGCCTTGGAATCTCTGAACAATATTTATCCCGGAGAAGATAATTGTTGATAATTTTCATGGAAATATCTGAGACAAATAGTTCTTTTCCTTGTGTGTTGAGAAATCAGTAATGTAGCTACAATTTTAGAGTGTTAGGCAGAAAGTCATTCTAAATTCCTGTTTTTACAGTGTATTGATTTTATTTATTTGTTTAACCTTTAAGATACCAATTATAGGTGATGAAGCAGAAAAATTATATGACTTTATCTTATGATAAAACGTTTAGAAAGTTTTATATAAAACACCGATACCAAACTAGTCTCTTGTAAAATTCTTTCTACAAATTGAAAATCTCTATCTTCTTACGTTGTGTTTTAAACCTTTATTCCAAATATAGGAACCATTTTTCTTTTAATGATCCCTGAAAAGATAAATGAAGGAGTGAATTAAAAAAAAAAGGCAAACAGTCTTTAGTCATTATATTCATTAAGAGCTCTAAGCCTTATGTCTTTTCCTTCAATTATTGCTTAGATTTTACGAGGCTTGTAGGTGCTGAGGATTAAAATATAAAAAAGACATTCTTTCTTGAGATTCCAGTCTACCGAGAGACAAATATGACAAATGTTTAAACAAGTGAAGTGTTGGTACCAGTTGCTTTCTGTATGGGATAGTTATTGTAACTGAACAGATTAGTAGATGATAGTTCTCTTGATTGCAGTGACTTATCCCAACATATTCTTCTTAACTTTTAGGTTTGGTTTTTTATTGGATTTTGTATTTTCGTAATTCTTTTAGTCTATAGATAGCTCAAAATACTGTCATCCTCTTGTGATAGATGTTGCATATTTGCAGCATTCAAGGGAATCATCCTAGACTATCTGTTGGTTATTTAGCAGTTCCTTTTGGACTTCACTTTCTGGTATTTAAAAAATATAAGCATACTTCATTGGCCTGTTTGCTAGATATTTGTCTCTTCAGTATATAGAACATTCAGATAAAATATATACATTTTATGGACACTTTGGAAGGTTTCTGAATGACTAATTAAATACAAATAATCTTCAACCTGTAATTTCACTTCTACTTTAAGTATTAAAAATTCCTGAATATAATATGTTTTGTAATACAGACATGTAAAACTAAATTACAAAGAGGTAAATATCTGAAAAAAAATTAGAAACTTTAAATATAACCTTTGATTTTGTGTTAACATAAAATGAAGTTGGGGAACACATTACCATGCATTACTAGAGTTGGGAAAATACAGCCCATATAGTTGCTAAAGCTCCAACTCATTACTTGAATTGGAGTAGTTTGAAGAAATTAATAATATTCATAAATATTCACATTTTTAAAGTGACATCTACAGGTGTGAGTAAAAACAATTAGATTTGTAAGTTTGGAAGTAATGTCATCTGTCTGTTCTTTTCATTATCACCAAGAATATTCCAGATTGAGTTGGAAATAGGAGTAAATGAGTTTAATTTTGAAAAATCTACTTGCAATCGAATATCCTTTGTAGCTATTGTTGCCAAGTACTTTGAAAGTTAAATTTCTACAGATCTAGGCATGAATAACATATATTTCTTATGTCGTGGACCTAATAAGACAGACTATAGGTAACCCATGGTTTTTATATTTGTTTTATAGTCCTGCTGGATTAAAATATTATTGTAATACTTCAAGAAATAGATTAGTAAAGATTTTTACACTCATTATTTAGGAATTATCAGGCCTTTTGGAAACAGTATATGGAAATTGGCCATTGTTGAGTGGTTGTGCTATGCAATTTTGATACCATTTTGAATTAGTATAAAAATGAGTGGCAGTTATAATTTTTATTTCGTCTTTGAAATATTATTCTTTTACACATCCTTATAACCGTTATTTTTTAGGAGAGAGTAATGACAAAAAATCTCTATTGAAATAAGTTTAATAACTAAAATATTTCCTAGCTTTCAGCTTATGTGGAGAAGTTGCTGTGAAGCCACCTATGAATCCATTTACTGAATTTATGGAGAAGCCTATAAATGATGGAAGTCATTCAGAAGAACTCTTTTCTCATCTTAAAACTGTATCAGAGAAAGAAGATTTACCACAGTGTACCAGTGAAAGTCATCTCAGCTGGTATTCTCATCAGTATCAGGGGAAATCTAAATTTCTACTTTCAGGATTTCCTGTTTAGTCCATGATATAAATTGTTTGAATTAAATACAGCATTCTTTTAAGAGTATCTTCTTCAAATCTAGTATTTATTTATTAAAATATATTAATTTAATCTGATTACAAATGTACTCATCTAGCAGAATTCAGCTAGTTTTTTTTAAATCTGAATGAAAGCAATTAAAAATGAAAACCTGGCCAGGCGCAATGGCTCATGCCTATAATCCCAGCACTTTGGGAGGCTGAGGCCAGGATCATTTGTGGTCAGGAGTTCAAGACCAGCCTGGCCAACATGGTGAAACCCTATCTCTTCTAAGAAAAAATGCAAAAATTAGCTGGACGTGATGGTGTGTACCTGTCGTCTCAGCTACTTGGGAGGCTGTGTTGGAAGAATCACTTGAACCCGGGAGGCAGAGGTTGCAGTGAGTGGAGATAACACCACTGCACTTCAGCCTGGGTGACAGAGCAAGACTACATCTCTCAAAAAAAAAAAAAAAAAAAAAGAAAACCTCATCTGTTAAGAATTTGTGAAATAAAGCTATTTAAGATACATGAAAATATATGTGATATCAGAAATGTAGTTAATGAATGTGAATTCATTCTCATTTCGTGTATTACTGTATAGCAAATACTTGTCATACTTCTTTAGAGTGGGGAATACACTTGTTATTTACATGAATTATTGCTCCCCACTAAATGGCAATTTTAGTATACCATTATTGTCGGTATGGGTAGTTTGGTCCAGCTTCTGGTTTAACTTGTTTTGAGTGAAAATATTTTATCATCTATAATCATACTTGACTTTCTGCCCATGGTTTTCATAGCTAGAATCTTCTTAGGCTCATGACTTTAAGCCAGTTGTACTTAAGAACACACATATTGTTGACATAGCCTCTAAGATGCCATCAGTTGTTAATGAGCCATTATATTATGTTTTACAAAGAAAGAGAAAAGCTGCCAATTAAAGAAAGTGTTTTCATATCACTTGGAATTTTATTTATAAATATTGAAAATGCTCCTTCAAACTTAATTTACATACATGTTTAATCCAAATAACTCTTGTGATTACAAACAAGTAAAATGTAAGTAAAATAAATTACTGAAGGTATTCTTAAAATTTGCTTACACTCAAAGTCCAAGTTTCCAGGTACTTTTGGACTAAAAGTTATCCTTGCTGTTAAGAGTACTGTATTGGTAATATGCCATTTCTGAGGAGCATCTTTAAATGAAGTTGGATTTAACTTAAATTTTGTATGTGCATTTGTAATTAGCCTGAAGCAAGACATCCTAAATGAAAAGACTGAACTGGAAGCAACACTTAAGGAAGCAGAGTTGGTAACTCATTCTGTAGAGTTACTTTTGCCATTATTTAAGGACACCATTGAAGAGATTAATTTTGAAAATGTGAGTGATTTATGAATATGTAATAAAATGAAAAGCTAGTATAATTCTCAGAATACTAACCTAGGTCTCATATCTTATGTAGGTATGCTCACATATGAGTATTTAATGCGAAAAATGAGGGTTTTTGAGAATTCTTTATTCCCATGTAATTAACTACAATTCTTTTCCTGAAAGATAATCTCAGGCATACACCTGGTGAAAGGCTAAGCTAGAAACAATATATTTTGGTGCTTGAATTACCTGGACTTGAACTAGAAAATCAGCTTTTCTTAATAGTGAATTTAAAACTGAAATCTTCAGAGAGATGAAATATATCTGTTTTCTATGGTATTATTTGGAATAGAGAACTATTTGTAAGTTTCCGCATATTAAAGTTTAGGGACAAACAATAGATTATCTTCTATAATTTTTATTTAAATAAATGCCATTAAAGCTCTTTATTTTGATTTCATTTTATTTTAATGTACTGTATAACAGATCTAATTTATTAATAAATTTTATAACATTACTATGCACAAAAGAATGATTTTATTAGTAAAAAATATTGTTTGGTAATATCATATTTTAGAGAGTATCACTTAATGCTATGTCTTAAAATATATATGTGGTTCTTATAATTTGTCAGGCTAATCTTTCTGCATTGAATTTGAAGAAGATTTCCGAACAGAAGGAAATATTAACAAAAGAGTTAGACACCTTCAAAAATGTAAAACTAGCTTTAGAACATCTTCTTAGAAAGAGAGACTACAAACAAGTAAGGCATCAACACTAAGCACTCATTAAATAGTGTTATTTCTCATTTGAAGGGTACATTATTTTTAAACTGTAGAAATTATTGGTATATTCAAAATGGAAATAACTCTTTGAATTTTTACTTGAAATGACAGTCATTAATCCCAGCCTTTAATGTTTCATAAATAGTTCTATATGAAAACCACGTTTTTATAGAAGATGTATTTTTATTTTTATCTCAAAAACTTTATTATACTTAATTTAGCTGATTCTAATAAAATATACACTTTGTGAGTTTAAGCGCATGTGTACATTATATTTATGCATATCTATATATTCTTAATCTGCTAAAAGCTTTATTGAGCTATAATTCACATATTATACAGTTCTCCCATTTAAATCATAAAATTCAGTGTTTTTCAGTGTATTCAGAGTTGCGTAGCCATCACCACAGTCAATTTTAAAGCATTTTTATCACTCCAAAAAGAAACCCTATACCCTTTACATCACCTAAATTATTCTTCTGAATCCCTTTTGGCTTTTTCCTATGAGAAAAATTTTTTCAGAATTGTGAAAATTATCTAATATTAGGTAATAGTTTTTGTAATTAAAAAGTTCCATGCTTATAGAAAATTTAGAGAAGCAGACAAATATTAATAATTCTCTTGATCTCAACACTTAGTGAAGAATCGCTATTAAGCACTGTTAATTTTATGTTGTGTATCTTTTGCAGTCTTTTGTTTCTTTACTGTATATATGTTATGTGTGCATATATGCGTGGTGTATTAGGAAAATGGAGTAGAACTACTCTTTGTTTTGTAACTTTTATACTTAACACTATATCATCAATATTTTCTCATGTATTGAATATTTTTTAATAGAAAAAAATCTTAACTCGAGCTCTTTGGACCCTTATAGAATCCAAGAATGGCCTTTATGAAATCCATAAGCCCTCTGAAATTCCCTGTACAGTTTTGCATTATATGTACATGTATACCTGGTTTTGGGTGAAAAGAATTGATAGCTTTTTCACATTCTAAAGCAGAAGTATGACTCTCAAAAATGAATAAAAATGAATCTTCTGTGGGCTCATTTAAAATGGCTACATAGAATTCTGTTACTGATTTGCTGTAATTCTTTTAAGAGAGTTCTTATTGCTAGAATTTAGATTGTTGATAATTGTTGCCTATTGATAAACAGCACTGTGTTGAGCTTCTTTTGTATAGAGGGTTTTTGTGATTTTAGTGTCATTGGTCTATACTTTCTGAAGCATTTTTTTGTTATATCAATTTAGTAAATTAACTAATTTCATAAATTGCAGACCAAAAAGAATTTGGAATACTTGGACAAAAATCTTTTGAATGGTTAACTCTTTTAAAAATCTGAATTAAAAGTCATATTAATTTCTTGAGTAATGCTTATTCCACTTCCTACTTATTTACATAGAGAAATATAATTTGTGAACACTGATTTATAATGTTCTTTTTTCAGACAGGAAACAATTTACCCAGCATGTTGCTAGAAAATCTAACTGATAATGAAAGTGAAAATGCTGTAAGTCTTTCCACACTTACTTTGTGTTCATTCTTTCTGTCATTGTTATTTGCATACTGCTTGGTTTTATAAAATTAGCCAATATTATACAAGTTGTGAAATTTCTAACTCTTATTTTATATTTGCTGAAGAATCTTAAGAAGAAGGTATTTGAAAAGGAGGCCCATATCCAAGAACTTTCTTGTTTGTTTCAGAATGAAAAGGTAAGCAAAATTTGAGCTTTTGAGCTTAATTCATTATATTAATATTGACTCCCTTTTTTTCCCCATCCGGGCCCCAACTTCTCAGAAGTAAACACAGAAAAGTGTTTTGAAATTCTAGACGATTTGGATATTTTACAGGTTTTACCTATCAAATATAGCATCTTAATTTTACTAAGTTTTTATTAAGAGTTTTATGGTGTTTGTCAGAATACTTGGCATAAATCACTTCATATTAGGAATTATTTTAAATTTCTATTGTATTTCAATTGGGGGAAAATTAAGGAATTTTAGTGTTTGTAGGAGCAATTTAGGTATACCTTTAACTTTATTTAGGAAGATAGATGGGAGTTTTAAAAAAGAGATGATTATCAGGAGTCATTAAATTAAAAAGGTTGGGGGGGAAAATCTTACCCCCTGGTTTGGCATGAAATACATTTGTAATAGGGGTGGCAGTTTATGTAAAGTAGTGCTTTAGATTGTGCCTAAACTGGAGTAAAATGAAAGACACTGGGTTGGGGATACAGCAAATAATATATGTACATATTATATAGGTTATTATATATAATATATATAATATAATTATATATATTATATAATAATATATATATATAATTATATGATATATATTTTATTATATATAATATATAAATATATTATATATAATATATAATAAAATGTATAATATATAATATATATTATATAATATATTATATTATATATATATTATATATTGACATGGGAAATAATATATATGATATATATTTTTTGTTATATATTATATATATTTTATATAATATATATTACATGTATATTTTTTGGTTTTCTCTTTCTCTTTGTTACAGGCAAATACTTTGAAAGCAAACCGTTTTTCTCAATCGGTAAAAGTAGTACATGAACGACTACAGTTCCAAATCCATAAAAAGGAAGCCGAGAATGATAAGTTGAAAGAATATGTGAAGGTTATATATAAATATATATCCATTTTTATATCTCAAGTGATAAAATTAATGAAAGGCTATAAAGCAATTCCTTAATTCTAGAATTTAGTGGTTTTAAAATACACAATTGTTGACATGGGAAATACATATTTAAGGTAAATCTTAATATTTGTGGCCTACCTAAAGGTTTGGGTCCAAATTCCAATATAAAAATGCTGTCTCTGTTTAATACCAATCTAGGAAGAATTTATGGGATTGAATTACTTTGAAAATCATTTCTATTTTATAGTTAATTTATATTTGCTGTGGAAAATTTATGGAAAATAAAATAAATTTAAATACACCAAAATCATTGTTAACATTTTCGTATACATTATTTCAGTCTTTTTCTACATCTATACATATATACATACATACTTCCACACAGTTAACAGTACGATGTTTATTTTTTGTTACTAATCGTAATAATCTTAAAAACAGTCCAATGTTCACAAACTCAAGTAATTCCCCTATTAAACAGCTTTGTAGAAGTATAATTAAGGGGAATTTTTTGGTTTCATTATTCTTTTGGAGTCAAAGTCACTTTGAAGTAAGAATTTGAGGTGGCAATCATACAATGTAAGGTAAGTTTTTTTTTTTTCCCGCCAAAGAAGCAATATTCCCACCTTGAGAAGTTACAGAGACTCAGACTCCATTGAATGTGTGGACTTCTGAGTGAGATTTCTGTTTGCTTTTGCATTCCTGAATCAGAGCAGATGTCTGCAACCTGTAGCATGTTTCAAAACTGTACTCGAGGTTTTTCTTGGGACATTAAGCTGGTTTATGGGAGATGTAAATTTTGTATGCTAGGGAACTGCAGACAAACTTGAGTTGGTATTGCAGTGCTCTGTCATAGTAAATATAAGAGAACACGTGACTGAATACATCTGATGTGTGATTTAACACAGATAATCATCTTCCCCAATTTATCTTACATAATTTTAAATTATGTCCTCAAACAACAGTTGGGAAAGTTTTTGAAAATACTTTCTTCAGTTTAAAAATGAAATATCCCCAATTTATCTTACATAATTTTAAATTATGTCCTCAAACAACAGTTGGGAAAGTTTTTGAAAATACTTTCTTCAGTTTAAAAATGAAATATTAAATACTTTTAAAAGGAAAGCATAGTAGTTATT
This sequence comes from Ateles fusciceps, assembly GCA_036589455.1. Classification (NCBI taxonomy): domain Eukaryota; kingdom Metazoa; phylum Chordata; class Mammalia; order Primates; family Atelidae; genus Ateles; species Ateles fusciceps. Next base: position 543,362 of record JAZHEH010001331.1, on the reverse strand, counting down.
TTTTTATAACCATGATAATTTGGAGAAAGAACAGAAGGCTAAAATCCTAAAATTTTGCTATGAAATTCTAATAATTTAAATTCAAATTCCTTTACCAAAATGCCACTGTTAAGACATGATTAAAAGAAACTGTCTGAGTTTACTGATTCCTCCACATTTTCTCTCACACACTTTTGGATTTAAGGCGTTAAGTAATTAAGGGGTTCAGAATTTAGTTCTTTGACTTATTTGACAGTTTTTCGTTTTTTGTTAAGAGTATAAACCCAGTAAACTCAATTTGGCAACATTAATCTCAATTTTTTTTAGTGTTGAGTAATGTTGTATTGGGTCTTTTAAAAATTTACATTGTAAGTCTCTGGGAACTATCCCAGGGATGCCTTGAACCAGTTTTTCTTTCTAGATTTTTGTGATGTAGCAGTTAGAGTTAGAACATTTTTATATTTTCAGAAGAGACTGAGAATAATTCTCTGTATAAAATTCGATGTGTATACAGACACTCCTTTGGATATAGAAAAAGACAGATAATCCACTTTAAATATATGTCCATGGCTGGGTTTGGTGGTTCACGCCTATAATTCCAGCACTTGGGAGGCCAAGGCGGGTGGATCATGAGGTCGGGAGTTTGAGACCAGCCTGGCCAACATGGTGAAACCCTGTCTTTACTAAAAACAAATACAAAAAATTAGCCGGGTGGAGTGGTATATGCCTGGCTGAGGCAGAGGAATCATTTGAACCCGGGAGGCGGAGGTTGCAGTGAGACGAGATCACGCCACTGCACTCCAGCCTGGTGACAGAGCAAGGAGTCTAAAAAAAAAAAAAAGAAAGTGTTCATTCATTTGGCAAATTACTTGAGAGAGGTTATTTTGAATTATAAAAATTTTATCATTTCAGTATATTCCATGATAGTGCATAAATGTGAGATTTGATAAATATGGTGTGAAGATCCTGTCTGGAACCGCGTTCAAAAAGAAAATTTACTTTCCATGTTTAAAAGCTTTTTAACCTGAGACAGCAAATATTCATGGTGTGATGATGACACCGTGTGGACTTTTAGAGGAATGACAACAGTGTTTCCTGTGGTATGCTCTTTTGTCTTATGTCCACTTATTGTACTGGTGTTTTTCCCCCAGCTACTTACGTTTTATGGGATTTTGTTTTTTTTAAAAACAATTTAAGAATATATTGCTCCTTTGAGACTGCAGGGTTTATGAAGAAAAGAGGTATAATTGGCCCACAGTTCCACAGGCTGTACAGGAAGCATGATTCTGGCATCTGCTCAGCTTCTGGGGAGGTCTCAAGAAACTTACGATCATGGTGGAAGACAAAGAGAGAGTGAGGCATCTCACATGGTGGGAGCAGAAGCAAGAGAGAGAGAGAGAGCAAGTAGGGAGGTGCTGCACACTTTCAAACAACCTTATCTTGTAAGAACTCACTCACTATCAGGAGAACAGCACCAAGAGGATGCTGTAAACCATTCATAAGAAACAACCGCCATGATCCAACCACCTCCCAGCAGGCCCTAGCTTCAACACTGGGGATTACAGTTTGACATGAAATTTGGGTGGGAACAGATCCAAACTAATATAGTTTGGCTGTGTCCCCACCCACATCTCATCTTGAATTGTAATATTCATAATCTGCACGTGTCTAGGGAGAGACCTGGTGGGGAGGTGATTGGATCATGGGGATGGTTTTCCCCATGCTGTTTGCATGATAGTGAGTAACTTCTCATGAGATCTGATCATTTTATAAGGGGCTCTTCCCCCTTGGCTCTTCATGCTTTTCTCTTCTGCTGCCACGTGAAGAAGGTCCCTACTTCTCCCTCACCTTCTGCCATGATTGAAGTTTCCTGAGGCCTCCCTAGCCATATGGAACTGTGAGTCAATTAAAACTCACTCCTTTGTAAATTACTCAGCCTCGTGTATTTCTTTATAGCATGTGAAAATGGACTAATATAGTTAATTGGTACTGCAGAGAGTGGGATATTGTTATAAAAATACACAAAAATATGGAAGCGACTTTGGAACTAAATAATGGGCAGAGATTGGAACAGTTTGGATGGCTCAGAAGACAGGAAGATATGGGAAAGCTTGGAACCTCCTAGAGACTTGTTGAATGGGATTGACCAAAATGCTGATCATGATATGGTCAATGAAGTTCTGGCTGAGATGGTGTCAGATGGAGATGAGGAACTTGTTGGGAACTGGAATAAAGGTGACTCTTGCTATGCTTTAGCAAAGAGACTGGTGGTATTTTGCCCCTGCTCTAGAGATCTGTGGAACTCTGAACTTGAGAGAGATGATTTAGGGTATCTGGAAGAAGAAATTTCTAACCAGAAAAACATTCAAGATATGACCTGGTTGATTCTGAAAGCTTTCAGTTTTATGTGTTCACAGAGATGGTTTGAAATTGGAACATATGTTTAAAAGGGAAACAGAGCAGAAGTTTGGAAAATTTGCAGCCTGACCAGGCAATAGAAAAGAAACACCCATTTTCAGGGGAGAAATTCAAGTGGTCTGCAGAAATTTGCATAAATAATGAGAAGCCAAGTGTTAATTCCCAAGACAATGGGGAAAATATCTCTGGGGCATGTCAGAGGTCTTCATGGCAGTCTCTCTCATCACAGGCCCAGAGGCCTAAAAGGAAAAAGTAGTTTTGTGGGCTGGGCTCAGGGCCTTGCTGCTGAGGTGGCCAATGTACAGCTCAGGCCATTGCTTCAGAGGGTGCATGCACCAAGCCTTGGCAACTTTCACATGGTGTTGGGCCTGCGAGTACACAGAAGACAAGAATTGAGGCTTGGGAACCTCTGCCTAGATTTCGGAGGATGTATGGAAATGCCTGGATGTTCAGGCAGGAGTTTGCTGCAGGGATGGAGCCCTCATGGAGAACCTCTGCTCAGGCAGTGTGGAAAGGAAATGTGGGGTTGGAGCCCCACATAGAGTCCCCACTGGGGCACTGCCTAGTGGATCTGTGAGAAGAGGGCCACTGTCCTCCAGACCCCAGAATTGTAGATCCACCAACAGCTTGCACCATGCACCCGGAAAAGCCACAGACACTCAATGCCAACCTGTGAAAGCAACCAGGAAGGCAGAGCTTCCCAAGACTGAAGGAGCCCACCCCTTGCATCAGCATGACCTAGATGTGAAACATGGAGTTAAAGGAGATTATTTAGGAGCTTTAAGATTTAATGACTGCCCCCCTGGATTTTGGACTTGCATGGGTCCTGTAGCCCCTTTTTTGGGCCAATTAATTCCATTTGGAATGGGAATATTTACCCAATACCTGTACCCCAAATGTTTATTGGAAGTAATTAACTTGCTTTTTATTTTACAGGCTTCTAGGCAGAAGGGACTTGCCTTGTCTCAGATGAGACTTTAGACTTGGACTTTTGGGTTAATGCTGGAATGAATTAAGACTTTGGTGGACTGTTGGAAAGGCATGACTGTGTTTTGAAATGTGAGGACATGAGATTTGGGAGCGGCAAGGGGCAAAATGCTGTGGTTTGTGTCCCCACCCAAATCTCATTTTGAATTGTAATCCTTATAATCCCCACATGTCTAGGTAGAGACCTGGTAGGAGGTGATTGGATCATGGAGTTGGTTTCCCCCATGCCGTTCTTATGACAGTCAGTGAGTTCTCATGAGATCTGATGGTTTTGTAGGGGGCTTGTCCCCCATTGCTCCTCACTCTTTTCTGCCACCATGTGAAGGAGGTCCTTGCTTCCCCTCTGCCTTCCACCATGATTGTAAGTTTCCCGAGATCTTCTCAGCCATGTGGAACTGTGAGTCAATTAAACCTTTTTCCTTTAAAATTACTCAGTCTTGGGTATTTCTTTATAGCAGTGTGAGAATGGACTAATATACAAATCATACCAGTTATATACATATTTTTACAGTGTTTACATAAAAATTGGAGTTCTGAAACACGAATTGTTGCTGATTTTTGTTTTTTAGAGCTTAGAAACCAAGATAGCCAAGTGGAACCTGCAACTGAGAATGCATAAGGATGAGGCTGTAGTGATGAAAGAAACAAGTAGGCAAAAAACTGTAGCTTTGAAAAAGGCATCTAAAGTTTACAAACAAAGGCTTGACCATTTTACAGGAGCTATTGAAAAGCTTACTTCCCAAATTAGAGATCAGGTATGTAAATGCATTCTTTTTAAAAGATATATTTTATGTACTTAGTTTATATAATGTCATGATGCTTAATATAGTAATTTTATTCTTCTCTTAATGCTATTAATATCAGAAAACTTAACACTTTTTGCTTTAATCTTTTATTTTGGAATATTACATAAAATGTCAAATTTTCATATTGAAATATATCAGCATTTCCTTGGGAACTTTACTTACAGGAAATATCAAGTGTGTCCCCTGCCCCCAGGCACAAAAAGGTTCTGTTGGCCAACTAACTAAGGGTAATACTTCATACATATTTCCACTTGGAACATTATCGTCCATGTTAGCAAATTAAAGGCTCTGAGAAGGCTTTCAGAAACAGTGGAATGAAGGGTATTGAACTAAGTGTTTCCCACACTTTTTTAACCACAGAGCTATTCCTTTACCCACAAAGCAACTCTTGGAACTGGTTCTGAGGAACACTAGTTTGAGAAATGCTGATTTATGTCATTTGACCCTATGACTTTATTCAGTAACCTCATTTAATCTCTGTAATACACTTAAAACCATATGCTGAAATAAACACGCCATGTAAAATATATCGTTGGCTATAGTACAAATTTGAAAATGGGCATGGTGTTTTGTTTTTGACAAATTATTTATTCAATTACTAATTGATTTTATTAAAAAATGTCTCACTGATATCCCGCTTAAGAACTTATGTTAAGGCTTATAGAATTTTTAGAGGCTTTCAGAAATGAAAACAGACTTGTATAAAAGCTTAATGCAAACAAAATAATATTTTATAAGCTCAAGCATTAACATTCTAAGGCTTAATATTTAACCTATCATCAGAAGAATTTAACTAGATAAAAACATTGAAGACTAGGTTTAAAGTCTAGAAAGTTGTAGACCTGATTGAAGGCCTGAAAAGATTCTTGAGTAGTAAAAACTAATTGAGTTGTTAACATTCTAGGGGGTATTTTACTTAAATAGTATCACTACCACACCCCAAATGTAAGGCTCTTCCTGTTGTTAACCTTGTGACTTGGGATAAGGAACTTAACCTCTTTAGGCTTCAATTTTCTCATGTATAAAATAGGGGATCATAATACTCCCTTTCTCATGTGTTTGCAGGGAGAGATAAATAAGAAAATATATTTTTGCACTGTCCTCCTTTCTGTTCCTTTAATGCATGAAGTGTTTTCTTTGTTTTGTTGTTTTCCTTGTTTGTTGTTGCTTCTGGCTTTAATGTTCTTCTCTGGCTCACAATAGCTCTTTTTTTTTTTAATCATTCAGGTATCTTTTCAGTTGACATCTCTTCAGAGAGGCCTTTCTTGACCAATCCTTTTGAAGTAGTCCCAAAACAATCATATCAATGTCTTAATTTTTTTTCATAGCATTCACTATAATCTGAAACCATATCATTTATTTTTCCATTTATCATTGCTGTTGCGTTTTGTTTTATTTTTAACTATTTACTTCTACTTGAATATAAGTCTCAGAAGGCAGGAGCTTACTATCCTGTTCACCTAAGGTAAAGGTACCATTATTTAAAACAGTATCTTAAGTCTAAAACATGAACAGTTCAGCAACAAGGGCTAAATGATAGTTTAACAAAATGTTATCACATATCTACACAATGCCTACATTTTACCAAGAACTACAGAAAGAGAGATCAAGGACAAGGAGGATTTGTAAGGGTCTATGGGTCTTTGGTAATTAGAAGGTCACTAGTACTAGTTCAGATGCAGTTTCCATGCAGTGGAAGGAAAGGTTAAAAGGGGGATTTTGCTTTATATCTACACCTTTTAAGGACAGATGAAAGAAGAAATGGGGATTTTGAAAGTACTAGAGACAACTGATTCTGACATTTAGTGCCCAGGGGCCAGGGTGTTAAATGCTCTATAATTCTGTACACTGAAGAATTATCCCATTTCCTTCTTTGAAAACTAAACAGATCCTCATTTTGCTTCTGGTGGCTTAGATGTAAAGTAAAGAGAAAAGGTAGGCCAACTCAAAAAATCTCTAGGAAGGTGATTCCATCACTGACTAGTTTCAACATCTGGGAATGTCATAGTAATGAAGTAGGTAATAATTATATTGCTAATACATAAATTCTTTTCTTACTGATAAACCTTCTAAATATCTTAATTTACATTATAAACTTATAGTTCATAATTTATATTAAAGCTTATTTTATACAAAATATGAAAACAATGTTTTCATATGCAAAATATGAAAACAAACTAGTCTTCAATATGTCAAAAGTATTAATTTGAAAAAATTTTAAGAAGTCTTGTGCATAATAGATTCTCAGTAAATACTTGTTCAGTAAATGGATGAATGATGAAAGAAAGAAAAACCCAATACATGTTAATTGTTATCATTACTGTTTCTGGGCCTTTTGATTTATAATTACTGGCATTGTTGCCTTCCAGTGTGTTTGTTTTTCTGTAGACAGGAGGCACAGCTCTTTAGGTGGATCTGCAGAGAGTTATTTGAGCTATGTATTGAGTGTTTGCTGTGCTCCAGATACTATCAATCAAGACCCTAGAAATACAGCCATGAACAAAAGCAGATAAAAATCCCTACCTCATGGAGTTCACATTCAAAATGGATAAGCCACTAGTACCACTTTTATCTCTTTGTGGACAGTAGCAGTGTTAGAATGCTGATGGGGTGACCTCTATAAAGTAGCTATGGTGGCACACATCTGTAGCCCTAGCTACTACGGAGGCTGAGGCAGGAGGATCCCTTATGCTCAGGAGTTGGAAGCTGCAGTGAGCCATCATGATCGCACCACTGCACTTCAGCCAGGGCAAAGAAAAAAAAAATGGAAAGTTTGGTAAAAAGAAAAGAAATTATCTTAGTTATGAAATATTGTTTAAAAATAGTTGTAACATCTTTTAAAATGTTAAGTTGAAACTTCCACTATGTGTATATAAAATGATAGCAATATAGATACTTTAAAATGTTCCTGTTCAAAGTTATCTACTTACATTATTTATTTATTTCAATAGTTTTTGCTGGACAGGTGGTTTCTGGTTACCTGGATAACTTCTTTAGTGGTAATTTCTGACATTTTAGTATACCCATTACCCAAGCACTGTACACTGTACACTGTACACAATGTGCAGTCTTTTATCCCTCACTCCCCCTCCCTCCCTTCCCTCCAATTCCCAGAGTGCATTATATTATTCTTATGCTTTTGCATTTTCATAGCTTAGCTCCCACTTATGAGTGAGAACATATGATATTTAGTTTTTCATTGCTGAGTTACTTCACTTAGAATAGTGGTCTCGACTTCATCCAGGTCACTGCAAATGCTATTATTTTGTTCCTTTTAATGGCTGAGTAGTATTCCATGGTGGATATGTACCACGTTTTCTCTACTCATTGGTTGATAGGCATTAAGGCTGGTTCCATATTTTTGCAATAATGAATTGCACTGCTATAAACATGCATGTACAATTTTCTGTATTTAAAGTTTCATGCTTTTTGGATGACTGCTTCCTTGTTTATAATGTATTTGTGTTTAGAGTTCTGAACAAAACAAAAATGTTTTAAAATTATAGAATGAGTACTTTTATGTATTCTTTAGGAAGCCAAGTTGTCTGAAACAATTTCAGCTTCCAGTGCCTGGAAAAGTCATTATGAGAAAATTGTAATAGAAAAAACTGAATTGGAAGTACAGATTGAAACCATGAAAAAGTAAGAAATTTAGAATCTTTTATTATTTAGTAAGAGTTTTCATTTTTCTTTTAACTCTTTGAATTGTTTGTATTTTGATTTTTTTAGATTATATATGGTAAAGGTGCTACTTATGTGATTTGATATTTTCTTATTTATAATTCTATAAAGTTTTCTTACTCTGCTATTAAAAATAATTAAAATGATTGCTCATTACAAGTGAGTTGGTGTTCATATTTTGAAATTTTAAACTTGTAGATTATCATTCATTATTTCAGTATGCCATCTATTATTTGTAGTAAATGTTAATATTTACTTTGTCTTAAATGGAGGTGATGTTCTCTTTTAAACAAAAATGTGTAAAAATATATTTAAAAATTTATAATAACTGTTTTGAAAATCCTAAAAATTATTGTTCCTTAATTAAAGTGACTTAAATGCATAACAAAGAAAATGAAAAGTAAAAATGCGTGTATTTTATTATTTGAAATGTATTACTGATAACACAATAATGAACCCTGAATATTTGATTTTTAGTGTTTTCTGTGTCTTCTCTTCAGTTTCGTCATTGAAAACTACCATATATAATTCATTTCTAAAGATTAGTTGTTATTGCCTTACCTGATTCTTTTCTTTAACCTTGTCCCTAAAATTGTGTGTATATTTGTGCATGTGTATGAGAGGAAGAGAGAGATGTGCGTACTTGTGGATAATAGTTTAGAAGTTTTACTGAACAGCAAAGAGCGTGTTGTATAATTTTTCTTCAGTATCATCAGTGGGTAATTGTTTCTAATGATTTGCTTTGGTTGTACCCTTTTAGATTACAACTTCCTATTTTTGTTGTTCTATGAATTCTGTTTATTTTTTGTATATTCCCTATTTGAAACAACACACCATACCAAAGCGATTTCAGAAACACACTTAAAATATGCTGTTTAAGTAAAAATATTTATGACTTTTATAAAATATTTCATTTTATAAAGGCAAATCATTAATCTTTTGGAAGATTTGAAGAAAATGGAAGACCATGGAAAAAATTCATGTGAAGAAATTCTTAGAAAAATTCACTCAATTGAATATGAAAATGAAACTCTGAATCTTGAGAATACAAAATTAAAGGTACTATGTATGTGTGTTTGTGCAGGCATATATTATGTAATGACCATAGTCTACTTAATAGAAGTAGCTCGAAGAAAGAGTATGTTTAGAACAGTGCTCTTGTCTTTTATGCTTGTCAGAATATGTTTTCAGCAGTACTAAATAAGATTTATGAAGTTGACGCTTTGCCTCAACTTTTAAAATAAACGATTTACTATCCAATTTTAGCAGTTAAATGAATCATCCAAATTACATTAACTTTAGTACATAAGATTATTTCTAAGTGTCATGGTTACGATAGGATATAGCCTCAGGCCTGGTCTGTTTGAAACCAGAAAGTATGTTCTTGGCTGCTTTATAACCAGAAAGAATTTTCCAACTTACTTTCCATAGGTACCAGAGGAGAGACAGGGGAGAAGCTTTTAAACTTTCTGAGAAAAAAAGATATTTGAGTTTACAGTCAACCAGAGATACATATAACAACCAGATGGAACTTGAAAGATGATGGCATGATTTTCACTTCCATAATAATACTTTTAGAGGACACAAAATAGAAGACAGAAAAGAATCTTTTTAAACCATGAAATAAAGTTTGTATGCACAGGATAAATAATATATTAGTAGCTAGAGTACATTTTAGAGTAACTTGTAAAATAAGCATCTAACATTGTTTCGTTGTATTTATTTATAACAGTTTAATTCTATCACTGTATTTAGAATTAACTAAATGATAATACATTTATTCTGTGTATTAAGATGTTCTTAATACATGTTAAATTCCTAAAAGATATTGCAGATATATTTCATGATCCTTGAGAGAAAAGATCTTTAATGTTAAAAGAGAAGTGAAGTTCTAAGGCTTTTTTTTTTTTCTGAGTTAAGGTTTGTTTTTGTTTGTTTGTTTGTTTTGCATTAGAAATGCACTGGTTTCTTGGAAACATAATTACTGGCTGTTTAGAATTATGTAGACATTGTATAAAAACTGCAGTGGGTTTTTAAAAATGAGTTTGTTTATGAGAAAAAATATACATAATTTAAAAATCATCACCAAAGGAAATTATTTTAATAAAATGATAGCATTCCAGGCTTTAAAGTTCTGAATTGCTTTTTTATTTTATATTTTATATTTTTTATTTTTTTTTTCCAGGTGCAGTTAAATGCTTTTTTAAAAATTACTTTTCTGAAGGAAATCATTTACTCTTTCTAAACCCTTATTTCGCTATATGTCTAAAATGTCATGTGCTGGAAAGAGAATTTTATCCATTGTAGGTCTTACCATATTTTCCCAGGAGCCAATCTATTTTCTACATACTGATCTATCTTTGCGGGAGATACATAATGTTAAGCAGTACAATGTATAGTAATTAAAGGTTGTTTATTATATATTGCAGAAGACAACAGATTGCCCAAGCCAAAAAGATTCTTTCCCATCGTAGGTTTATAAAGTGGATAACTTTTCTCATCTTGATGTTGAGTTTTAGTCTCCTTTAGACCAATGGGACAAGGCTAGGCTCACAAATCTCAAGCCTGTTTTATTCCAAGTGGAAAGAATCTTACTAGTTTGAAGTGGAGGACTTGAAATTGCCAGTCCTGTTGGCTGTGGTCATTCAGGAGTGAGTGGAGGAAATAGTAATCTAAGTCATATATGTCATAGAAAGTAGCAAGGTCTTCTTTTCTCACCTTTAATGTATTTAGTAATACAATTATTTTGGCTACTTTTTGTTAGGAAAGATTTTAAAAAATTAAAATTTCAATTTACCTTAATACCATTTTTTTTAGCAGTGACATTATTCTGAATTAGAATTTTTTCCTTGAAGAAATTTTATAAGTCCTTTATAGTCCTTCAAGAAATATGAACTTCTTGTGTTTTCTTAGTAAAAGAAGTTCAGTTATTCAGAGAACATAGTTCCTCCAGCTTCTAACAGTTTATTCAGTGTTATCTTTTGAGTGACAAATATATACTCATTACAGTAAAATTGGAAACTGTAGAAATATAGAAAGAAAAGAACAGAATGATCATTGATCCCATATTCTTTGGAGATAACCGTATTTTGTAATACTTCTGTTTTTTTCATAGTTGTCATTAAAATAATGTCTTGCCTTGTTCACTTTAAAATGGAAACAGATGTGATATGTATATAACATATAAACACTTTATAAGCATCTTTTTTAATTACTCTGTAATATATATTCCATGTAGAAGTGTTAGGAGATTCCCTATTTGTTAGTTATTCAGGTTATTCCCAACGTTTTTAATATTTAATAATAATGGTCTGATGAATTTTTTTGTACATAAACTTTTTGTTATATTGTCTTTAGCTTATATTCCCATGTAGAATTATTGAGTCAAAGAATATGAACATTTTGAATGTTCTTGATATGCTTTGCTACATTTCTTCTGAAAACGTATTTTATTGCCATTAGTTCTCTATACCCCATCAGCACAGGAAATGAAATGTAGTTTTTTAGTTATAGTGTCTGCTAATTTGGCAGGTAAAAATGAATTTCTAAACAATTTCTATTTTCTTCTTCTGATGGTTATCTGCATATCTCTAAATTATATACTTATGCTACTATTCCTTGATTTATCAAATTTAGTCAGTTATATTGACTTTCTAATTAGTAGAGCACTAACATAAATGATAATATAAATACTAATACAACTAAAAAGACATGTTAAATTCCTAATAAATACTACAACAAACATATAACTTTATCCTTTTTAAAAAATAAGTGAAGGTAGCTTGATATAGGAAGCTAAAAGTGTTAAGATTTTTATGGACATAATATATGAACATAAGGGCAATATACAATAAGCACTTCCAAGATGGGGCTTATGACCAAAGAGAAGAAAGAGGAGGAGGAACATGGAGTATATGGGCTTTATGTAGAGTGCTGTGTACCTCTGTGGCTTGCTGTGTTCAGCTGTGTTTGTGCAGTTTGTATTCAGCTGATGTTTTTTACGTGGTTCAGACAATTAATTAACAAACTAGAAAAAATGACATCTGAACAAAAGTTAGTTCTTTGCTATACATCATTCCCCTGCTTACCAATACTGTAAGATGAGCTTCACTTGACAGAAAAGTGAAACATAGGACAGATTATATATCTTCACCTTTTATTTGGAAAATAAGGATATTTTCCAACTACCTGTTCTCTATCTGTTCTCCCCACGTTCACTTTGCAGTTTCCTTTTACGTTGCCAGTATTGTTAAATTGACAATTCGTTCTGTAACCCGAAGCGCTCTTTTTATAGACTGATTCTAAATATTAGTAACAATGACTTTTACAGTTGTTCTTTCACTAAAGTCAAGTAATATGTTTATAATTTTTTTAAATTTTACAACTTTTAAATTTTTCCTGGAGTTTCCAAAAACCCTGCTTGTTGTACTCTTTGCCCTTATCATAGTCTTGGTTTTTTTTTCTTCTTCTTCTTGAAATTCTTCATTCTATCTCTATTCTCTGAAGAACCTATTTTCCCAGATTTCTTCTACTTGGGACCTTCTGTCTTCTTGCTTCATCTGAATGAGTTGGTCTCTAGGCCTGCTGCCCAGATGCCATGCTGGAATTTTCTTGACTACTATCCTGGTTCCACTGTTTCCTTGATCCCAAATCCTGTTTCTTCTTCTTTTTACTGGAATATATCCGCAAATAGTATTCCCTTAAGAAAAAGAAAATAAGAAGTAAACATTAAATGGTCTTACAAACATTAAATGGTCTTACATATCTAAAAATGCCTTTATTCTGTCCTCATTTTGATTAATGGTTTCAGCTGGGTATAGCATCCTAAATTGAAAGTAATTTTTTACAGAGAACTTTGAAGGCCTTGCTCCACTGTCTTCTATAAGTCAGAGTTGCTGGTAGAGAAAATCTGCCACCAGTCTGATACTTATTCCTCTGTAGTGACATTTTTTGTTTTTCTTGAAATTTTCAAGAGATTTCCCATATCCTTGGTGTTTTGAAACTTCACACACATCTAGTTGTGTCTTCCAGTCCTTTGTGATAAGTACTTTGTAGACCTTGTAAATCCAAAGACTCAGTTACTTTAACTCTGAGAAATTCTTTTATATTATTTCTTTGGTAATGCTCTCTCCTGCCCCTTTCCATTTTCTCCAGTCTCTCTGTCTGGGTGTACTACCCATTGTATTGTTGATTTGTTGGACCTCCTAAATGGACACTCTGTCTTCAATTTCTGGCTTTTGTTCACCTTTGGGGGCAGACTTCTTTGGTCATTATTTTCTAATCCATCTTTTAAAAGTTTAATTTCCAAGAATTTAAAAAAGTATTCCCCAAGTGTTCCTATCGTCAAGTATCTAAAAATACCTATAAGGATGTTTCTTTTTTCTTTTTTCTTTTCAGTGTTTCAATTTATTTGTTTCCTCCTGGTACTTTTTTTTTTTTCTTTTTTCTTTTTGAGACAGTCTTGGTCTTTTGCCAATGTTGGAGTGCAGTGGTGCTATCAGAACTCACTGCAGCTTCGACCTCCCAGGCTCAAGTGATCTCCCACCTCAGCCTCCCAAGTAGTTGGGACCACAGCACATGCTACCACCTGGCTAATTTGTGTGCGTGTGTGGAGGTGAGGTCTCACTATGCTGCCGAGGCTCCTGACCTTTTGAACTCCTGGGCTCAAGTGATCCTCCCACCTTGGCCTCCCAAAGTACTGGGATTACAGGTGAAAGCCACTCTGACATTTAAGAATTTACAAATGAGACAATAAAAAGACTAGCAAAACAAGAGAAAACTAAATGGATATGTGGATTGTTCTTGTCACTTGATTGGTTTCACTTCACTTTTCTCAACTGTTGGGAAACTAGCAGTTTACTGGTAGCCCCTAAAAAAATGCCAAAATACATGCATCTTTGCTCTGGGTCACCAACAGCATCCCTCTGTTCTTCCCAAACAGTTAATTCAAGTTCTTTAGAGAAAGACTTTTCTTATTTTTGTTTGTTAGGAAGTAAACTCCTAGTTCCAGGTGTTCTGCCTTGAGTGTGTGAGTAGTGGGCAGAGGGTAGTGGTAGTCAGCTGATCTATTCATCAGCTTTGAATCAATCCTTTTCAAATCTAAGTCTCACTCTTGCCCTTAACCCTGTGACTCTCTAGATTCAGCAGGTGGATGAACTTCCTTCTTAGCTAAAGACCCTCCGGATTCATTAGTCAGTCATCAGTTCTCCAGAAGCATTAAAAATATTTTGTCCTTTGATGGCCCCTGGTCTGTTATTTTTATTAAGGTGATTTATAAACATCTTATTCCTTTATATTAGTTTGGTCTTGGGAATGAAGGGAGATTTTAAAATGTGGTTAGTTCTCCAGCAGAAGACTCCTTAAACCTAGGACATTCTCTCTGACAGGGCACATTACTAACCTTTCCCCATTTTTTACTCTGTTTTATTCTCTCTATATTAATTTTGCGGGTAGAACTTCGTTATACTTACTTGTTTGTATAATTTGTCTCCCTCTGAGGGCTGTTCTTCCCTCCATCCTCCACATACCAGGGCCAAGGATTGTTTTATCCTCCCATTACTTCTAGTGCCTAGTACTGTGCCTGGAATATATTAGTCATTTAATAAATGACTCTGGAGAGTAGCAACCATAATGGTTGCTATTTGTCAATTACCATTAATGTTGGAGGCACTTGATAAGTGCTTTACATTTTTTTTTTACTTCTAATTCTCATGTAATACTATAATAAAGATACTTTTCTTAATTATGGATGAATACATTGAAGCTTAGAGAGATTAAATAACTTGCACAAGATCATACAACTAGTTTAGTGGCAAAGCCAGAATTAGAATTTGGAAGAAGACAGGAAAAGAATGCTAGACACAATCTTGTTCACATTTTATAGTTAGAAATTTGATTTGTCTCACATTTTAAGTTATATAAAGTTTGCCAGAAAATGTATTGGAAAATTCCAGAAAACAAAATACACTTGCAACTCTAGGGAAGTATTTTAAATATTTCAGCAAGTCTTATATTAGTTAAGATTCAGCTTCACTGTATATAGCAGAAAACCCAAATTAAGTGGCCTAAGTAAGATAGAGATAGTTATTATGCAGAAAAAGTCCAGAATTGGCACTTCAAAGTTGATGTGGCTCTTTAGCATTTTAGCTTTCTGTTCTGCCATCCCTAGGTCATGACCCTCATTCTCATGATCTAGAATAGATGCTGGAGCTTCAGTCATTGTAGTCAAGTTTCAAGCAACAGGATGGAGGAAAACAAAAATGCGTTACCTCCCTTTAAAAAATAATTTCCTCCCCTTTAAGGAACCTTCCCCAAATTCCCATATGACTTGACTCTTTTACTTATTTAGGCACATGACCCCCACCTAGGTGCAAGGGAGACTAGGGAATGTAGTCTTCTAGTTATTCTGAGCTCTAGACAAATATGAGTACTCATTTTCTGCAATTGTTTCATATTTTGTGCCTCTACTCCTATAGTTTTCCTATTATACTTTAGAATGCTATTTTTCTCAGTATCTAAATCCTACCTTTCCATTAAAATTTAGCTCTAATGCTACTTCCTCCCAAATTCCTTCCAAATTCTTCTCAATGAATCTCTCCTTGTAAACTCCTATCTTTATGTACACACAAGTTGCCCAGGGATGGTGTGACATATACTTAATTCTCAATGAATATTTATTAAATGAATGCTTAAATTGCTCTATTTGGAAAGAAGCAGCAATTTTATGTTTATTTTCTTATTGAAATCCTTCAGAGAGAAAGGATTAGAAAGATATTAATTATAAACTAGTTTTTGATAAAATGATGAAGGAATTATATAGACTACAAAAGTCATTGAGTTAAAGTTTGTATCTTAGCATATCCTATTAGTAATTAAGAAATGTATTTTTAATGCCTTATTTTCTGGATTTTTAAGGAAAACATTTAAATATGTTTGGCATATGTTTTTTGCAGTGTAAATGCAGTGTTTTTTTTGCAGCCTAGATGTTTGTGTTTTATTACTTTTAATTACTTTAGAATAGCTTTAGATTTTAAAGTTGCAAATGAAAAATAAACTGTGAATACTGCTTCCAAGGCCCAGCAATCTCCTCTAAGACACAACAGAAAGTTTATTTGGAAGGTTAAAAAGTTGTATTTGTTTCTTATAGAAAGTTGGAAAAAACAGAAAAGCACACAAAAAAATTAAGTCATCTGTAATCTCATAACTGAAAGATAACTGGTTAATATTTTAGTATATATAATTTTTGATTTTATTAATATATGTATATATTAATATACATATTAATTAAAGGTAATATATATGCTACTTCCAGTTTTTTACTATTGTAAATAAAATGTTTTTTTGAGTCTTTTTTGCTTATCTGTTTTCTTAGGATATATTTACTTGTATGGTCAAAAGACAGACTCATTTTTAATATTGTTCTGTATTTCCAGATTGCCCATCAGAAATGTGTATACCATAAGTAAAATAGTCCCTATACATTTTCCAGTACTAGATAATTAAAAGTACTAATTTTAAAACAAGTCTCTCCAAATTTTATAAGTAATCTCAATTTAGTCTTGTGGCTTTTCCACCATCTATATGCTTTAGGTTCTCAAATTTGTACCTCTAATCTAACTTTGTCCCTGAATTCCAGACATATATTCTGCTGCCTGCTTGACATCTCCACTTTGAAATTTAATAGGTGTCTCAAAGTTGTCATGTCCAAAATGGAGCTTTTGATGTTTCTCAAAATATTTAAGTCTACAGTTTTTCTCATCCCAGTTAATGGAAAATCATCATTTCTCTCATAACGCTGCTTCCAGTCTGTCATCAAATCTACCTCGAGTATATTAAGAATTTGACCACTCTCACCAGCACCACTGTTGTTACCCTAATTCAAGCCTCCATCATCTCTCATTGTTATTGTGACCTCCTGACCATTCTCCCTGCTTCAGCCCCGGCCCCTGCAGGCAGCATTCAGTGTAGCAGTGGAGTTGTTTTTATAAAAATATAATCAGATCATGTCACTCCCCTGCTCAACCCCACCCCACTCAGAGATATCTTGGTTAATAAATACTTACAAGGCATTATAGCATCTAGTTTTCTATTACCTCTCTTATTTTTCTGCTCTCATCTCCTTCCATTCTTCCCCTTTTTTCTCTGTTTCTACTCCACTGGCTCTCTTGTTGTTTTCCCCTAACTTGCTAGGCCTCCTCCCACTGTTGCCTTTTTCCCGTAAGGGAGTATTTTTCCCTTAAACAGATACACTTCTGTCAGTTTTACTCAAAAATCTCTTTCTCAGGAGGCCTTCCCCCACACGTCATTCCTAGCTGCTTTTGTGTTTGATGTATTTTACTGCTTATTCTTATTTTTTGTCTGTCTGCCTGCCCCTCCAGTGTGTAAGCTTTGTGAAGGAAGGGCATTTTGTCTGTTTTGTTCACTAATAGAACCTTCAGTGCCTCCAACATTTTAAAAAATAACTAGTGAACATATTGGCTCATGTATTCATCGATCATTCACATTTATGCCTTTTTGAATTACCTACTCATTATCTTTTATATTTGTCTTTTGTCCTAATTAATATATAACTGTATATTAAGCATATTAATCTTATACTTGTTTTATTTTTCTAATGACAAATGTCATTTGACACGACATCCAATTTGTCATCTGCCAATATTTTTTTCATATTTTGTTTGTATTGGAAAGCTATGAAATTTTGGAGATACACACACTTTTTAAAATGGCTTCTTTTGAGAGTGCTCTCACAGTTGTGCACATCTTGTAAGCAGAGACACTGTCCATGTAGACTGTCTTTTCAAGGATGCTTGTATAGTAGATATCCTTGGAATATGATAACCGTGTCTCCCTTAGGAGCATGGGTAGACATGCTCACTGCCTGCTGTAAGAAATTTGGGTTTCCTAAACTCAGGTTTCGTCTTCTGTAATGCATTTAATTGCACATGTAGTTGCCACCTGGTCTCTTTGGGTTGCTCTGTGGGAATTGGGGCTCAGGAAACTGATACCAATGCTGACAGTCTTGCTACTCCTATTGCTGTGGGTACTAAGTCCCCTGCAACTGATCCAGGAATCTTGTTCCTTCTGCTAGCATCCATGAAACTGCAGAAGGCTAACGAGTAAGCTTGCAAGGAAGATAAAATCTCAGACTTTTAATTTCTTTATGTCTTCCTTTAATTTTATGCTCTTTAGGATTTTTGCTATTCTGAAAAGAAATAAAGTTTTACCTAAATTGTCTGAAATTTAAAAAAGTTTTTATTTAATTCATTTGATGCTTCTTTAGTGTTGGATTGAGGCAGGTAGTTAACTTATTTTTTTCTAATAGTTAAACATTTGTCTTAGTGCCATTTATTTAGTGGTCCATGTTTCCTCCACTGATTTAAAAATCTAACCTTTATCATGTACTAAGTATAATTTTTGTGTATTTTTCTTTTTATTAACCTCTATATTCAAATGTTAGTATCTTAATAATTTTAATTCTTTATACATTTTAATATCTACTAAGTACTGAAATTCTTCACCTAGTATTCCTTTCAAAATGGTGTCACTCTTTCCTATTTAATCTTCTATATTAGTTTTAAATTAGTTTTGTCATATCCTCCTTCCCCATTTGTTATACTTTTGTTTGAAATTGTGGTTTTAAATTAATTTGGAAAAAACTGATAATGTCAATTATTTATTTTTCATATCTAGGAACATGGTCTACTTTCCAAGTTTTTTTTTTTTGTTAGTAAACTTTAAAAGTTTTAAAAATCATGTGTCCGGTGTAAATCTTAATAAGGTTGTTCATGAGTATTAGTCATTAACTTTTTGAAATTTCTAAATTTTAGATGGTAATTGCATGCAATCAAAAGTAATTATTCTATTAACTTTGTTAATACGTGAGTTATGTTTTTATTATAATTCCTTAGCGCTGGAGTATAAATGTATTCTAATGACTTATAAAATCTGTATCTTTTTTGCTAGACGACACTTGCTTCTTTGAAGGACGAAGTTGTTTCTGTTGAAAATGAACTACTAGAATTGCAAGAAGTTGAAAAAAAACAGAAAACCCTTATTGAAATGTATAAAACTCAGGTGACTACTGCATTTATTGTAGTGTTTACTAAAATTGGTAGACAATTTAAAACACTATTTGTTTGCAGTCTAAATAAACAGAACTGAAGAGAGGTGGAGCTACTATGGTGGGTTATAAAATGTCTCAGATATTTCTTAAGGTTCCAGATATCTTTATAAGTAGATGATTCTGCTGTTTCCTGATTAAAACACTGCATATGGATATACTGGATATTCCTAAAAGTAGATTTAAAATTAATTACATAGGTATAATGTGGCCCTTAATGTATTCTTATTAATCTTTTTTTTTTTTGTCATCTTGTGTATTTAATAATATTGACTTAGATTAACCGAATCCCTTCTAGGGTCATTAAAGTTCATTATGCCTCCTTTCTCAATAAATAAAGTATAATTCAGATTTATTCACATGAAAGACCAAGAAAAGGACATATGACAATATATATGAAATAGAGCATGTGTTCAGTGGTTATTTATAGGAAACCTTTATTTTTTGGAAATGTAGTATTCAAGAAAAACTTCATGAGAAAGATGGAACTTATGCAGGTCCTTCCATAATGGGTAACACACTGGTCAGTAAGAAAGAGTTTGAATTAAGGAATAATGAACTGACTGGATGTAGTGGCTCACACCTGTAATCTCAACACTTTGGGAGGCTGAGGTGAGCAGATCAGTTGATGTCAGGAGTTTGAGACCAGCCTGGCCAACATGGTGAATCCCTGTCTCTCTTAAAAATACAAAAATTAGCCACATGTGGTGGCATGTGCTTGTAGTCCCAGCTACTCAGGAAGCTGAGGCAGGAGAATTGCTTGAATCCAGGAGGTGGAGGTTGCAGTGAGCCAAGATTGCACCACAGTGCTCCCAGCCTGGGTGACAGAGCAAGACTCCATCTCCAAAAAAGAAAAAAAAAAAAAAGAATAATGAACCTAAGGATGAAAGCTTAAGGGGAACAAAGTGTAGGCAAGTAGGAAGAGGCTGCATCTAGAGTTGAGACATCCAATTAGAATATTTCAGCCATCCAGGTCTGAGGTAGGAATGGAGGTTGTAGTGGACTGTGGAACCTTTTATTCATCAGGGTCTTCCAGCTGGTTATTTGGGTTTAGTCCCCCAGCAGGAATACTGTGGTTGAGTTGCCATATTCTGAGTGCAGGGCCTAGAATATTTTTTTAGCAGATTTGATTTGGTGGAAAAAACAGCTTAAATGGAAGCTAGTTTGGACCAGAGACTGATTCTTTGAAGTGACATTGATCTGCAAATGAAGATCTTTGTGATCTGCAAATGAAGATCTTTGTAATCTTCAGAGCTCAAGTAAAGAGTCTAGAAATATTGATGAGAGAAGACAGGTAAATCAGATAAACATTGTGGGTTAGAGCACTGAGTGATTCCATATTTAAAGAAGGAATAACATTAGATGAACCAATCAATGATATTGATAGGAAAATAATGACTTGTTTAAAGTGAAATTTTAAATTTTAGATTTTTTTTTCATGATTCTAAAAGTAATACATGTTTCTCTAACAGTATACTTTATTTTCAGGTACAAAAGTTGCAAGAAACAGCTGAAATAGTAAAAAACAGATGTGAAAATTTGCTACGTAAAAATAACCAAATGACAAAAACCAAAAATAAAAATGTAGAGAAGGTACGTTTGGAATTTCAAATGCAGTAATATTTATGTGTTTTTTACTTTATGAATAGTATGCAAATTTATTCATTTTGGTCATTTTCTCTAGTTCATACTTAGGTAAGAGCTCGTCTCAACCTCTGTAGGAGTTAATTTTCCAAGGAAATAATGTTTCTTCCAGGCTGGAAATGTTGTTGTTTATGTGAATGTTTTTTCACTTTTTTCTTAATATTTGGAAAATAGCATAAATATTTAATTTTTTGATGCAACAGCAGACTTTAAATAGCTCAAAAAATGATTATCAATCAATAGTATACAAACCTAAGTACCTAACATTTTTAATCTCACCCCTTTTTTCTGGTTCTAAATCTTTTATGTCTAAAAAAGCAAAGCCAATATTATCTGCTAAATGCATTTCTGAAGAAAAATAATATCTTTTAAAAAACCATAATTTCCTTTCATTTGTTCTATTGCAACAGAATGAAGGGAAGGCCAGTGTTGGCAAGTTATGATGTTTTTGTGAATATTTTAAAGTTTTTAAATGAAACCGCATCCCCTGTTTGGTTTTTTGTGTTGTTTTCATAAGGAAGCAGTGAAAGTTGTAGGATGCTGATTCCTGGCAGCAGAGGTCATGGGATGTTAGTGGTCAGTTCCAACTGAATCTAGTAAGGTCACTCTCTTTGGGTCGCTCCTCTGTCTTAGGATTGAGAAGTCAAAGTGAGGCAACAATGTCAAGGAGAAGTCAGCCAGAGCAAGCATCCTCCAGTTATACAGAGATAAAGATAGCCCACTGAATGCACAACTTACTGCTTTCATGGAATTACTTTTCACCTGTTTTTAGCAGGCAGAAAAGAAACCATTTCATGTCTTTTGGTCTCTTTTTCTCATGAGACATACCAATGCAAGTATCTCCTCTTCTGCTAGGCAGCACTGTAAATAAAAGCATATTTTAAAAACCTGTTCAAATGGCAGAAATGGCTGGAGCCTGTCTTTTTCAGATACTGTGAGGTCACGATGTTTTCTTACTGGTATTTAACAAGAAAACTATTTTTTAATGGAATTTTTCTTTTTCTTATTTCACTCTTTTAAGTCTCCTGGTTTTCTCATGGCCACTAAGATGTTTTAGGGACACTGAGAGATCCTTTGTTCTGGTTTTATCTTTTATAATCAAGATTGCCACATACTATAGAGAAACTATTTGGTGTTCCAATCTCAGGGAAAGAGTCTGGCTATTTTTTGTTATCAGCAGTGCAAACATTTCTTAAGGTTGCTGCTTTTCTTATCTCCACAAAAGTGCTGCAGTGAGTAACTGCAGTAGCCAAAACAGATGGATGTAGATGAAATTAGAGAGATTTGTTGATAGTAACATTAATGGCCAAATTAAAGTCAAATGAGAACTGATGATTGTAGCTATTTTAAAATTATAAACAGTAAACCCCACCAGTTTTGGCTAAGATGAGTGAAGCAAGCTACTCTAATTTAGGTAAGTATCTGAGTTATAAGATCAAATGACGAAAAGTGACAATTCCTTTAGAACTGATAGCTGGACAGTAGACAACTACAGCTCTATTAGCAATGATTATTAGTGATAATCTATGCTTGAATATAATGTCAGGATTTTAAAAGTTTGCTTTTAAAAGTTAAACATCCACCCTGCCAGCTAATTTACCCTATTTATGTGCTCAAGAAACTTTGAAAACTAAAGTCTACCCCACTTTTGAGTTATACATTTTTATTTAACAGAATTTAAATTAATATTTATTCAGTTGTCTTCTTATTTAAAACCATTATACCTAGAATACTTATGTTACAAGCATATCTGGTATTTAAGGTAATAAAAAATATTAATGCTGAATGTGATTTTGCACTTATTTCTCTACTGCCACAACTCAGATGAGAGGCCAGTTGGAGTCTCATTTAAAGGAGTTAGAGCATGTCGGCGATTCCTTGACGGCGGCCAAACGGAGGCTTCACAAGTGTCAGGAGAGTCTGCAGTGCTGCAAGGGGAAATGCGCAGACCAGGAACACACCGTTAGGGAGCTTCAGGGCCAGGTGTCCAACAGTTCTGAGTTTTGCTAAATGCATTTAAAGAATGCTTTGGAATGATTTCACCAGTTGAGGGCACTCATGTCAGGGCTTGATTTTTAAATTCCCATCTACTTGGTAAAGCATCAACTTCATGCAGATACTATAATATTATTTTGCAAACTATTCTTTAAGTATTTTATGGTGAAAAATTGGTAATTAAAATTTCTATTTTATTCATGCAAATCTATAGACATTTGAAGACATGGGAATAGAATGAAAGGAGAAAAGTTATACTTACATATATGTTCCTTGATGTCAGGTTAAGGTAAATTATTGAAATTTACATTACAAAAATTAGAATTTAACTAGAATTGTATGTTAAGTTTTTGGGGATTTTTTCCAGTCTGTTTTTTTTTTTTTCAATTATACTTTTTATGCCATCAGAATAGGGATCATGTAGCCATCTCCTACTTCAATGCCTAGCACATAGTAAGCACTCAGTATTTTTTTAATTAATGAAATTTTTTTAAAGAAGCAGTTCAAGGATGGCGACAAGTCTTTTTTCTTTTACTTTCAAGACAGTTTTAGGAAGCATTCCCTGTCTATCTTCCAAATATAATCTGGATTTTAATTTTGCAGAAAGCCAATTACTGCATTTTCTCACTTAATAAGTGGGAGCTAAATGATGAGACTACGTGGACACATAGAAAGGAACAACACACAGTGGGGCCTTTCAGAGGGTGGAGAGTGGGAGGAGGGGAGAGGATCAGGAAAATAATGAATGGGTACTAGGCTTAATACCTGGGTGATGAAATAATCTGTACAACAAACCGCCATGACACAAGTTGACCTATGTAACAAACCTGCATTTGTACCCCTAAACTTAAAAGTTACAAAAAGATAAGAATATGCAGATAAAAGTTTAAATTCCTGAGAAGAGATTTTTCTAGGAAAACATAAAATGACATAGATTAGCCTAAATTACTAATTGAAATTATGAGAATTTTTTTCCCTTAAATCAAAGCTTCTTACATTATTTAAATCAGATTTTGAAGCAGTGAAAAGAATATTCTGTCTTTGCATGGGTGAGTGTGACTTTGGTTGATTTATTTCATTTTGCTTTTCACAAAAGTATGTTTTTTACTTGCAGTTTCAACTTCACAGATACTCCATTATTAATCAGTATTTTTAGGTGAAACAGAAAACCATAAGAGAAACCCTAGGTATCCAACAATAGGAGATTAATACCACTTAAAATTTTCATATTTCAACTTAACAAAATAAATGTCCTTCTTTAATAAGGTTCAAATGTTTTAATTGCCATCAAAAATGGCAATTAAAATGGCAATTTTTTACTTACAGTTTCAACTTTACAGATATTCAATTATTAATCAATATTTTTAGGTGAAACAGAAAACCATAAGAGAAACCCTAGGTATCCAACAATAGGAAATTGATACTGCTTAAAATTTTTCATATTTCAACTTAATAAATGTCCTTTAATAAGGTTCAGATGTTTTGATTGCCTTCGCAATGTTTTAATTGCCATCATCCTGAATTTTTTTCAGTTGATTATTTTCCAACACAGGCAACATAGCTTCTTTAAATTTGACCAGGAATTTAAAACTTCCATTTTAACAATATAACATGTTCCTGGTGTCTTTCTGTGTAAGACTAGTAACATTTATACCTTGTTGCTTGTGGTTGTTCTAACAATAAATTATGTGGATTTCTTTGGAAGTTGATTGTAAAGAAAATGACTAAGAAAAGTGTTTTTTTCTTTTTTTCCTTTTAGGTCGATGGAAATCACAATCTTCTGATGAAGCTTTCTCTGGAAGAGGAGAACTATCTTATTCAGTTGAAGTGTGAAAACCTTCAACAGTAAGTATTAAATTATTTAACATTGGTGCTGCATATTTCTCTGCACACTGAAATTTTAAAATATATATTTTCTGTAAAAAGAAAATTAGAACAGATGGATGCAGAAAATAAAGAGCTTGAGAAGAAGCTGGCAAACCAAGAAGAATGTCTTAAGCACAGCAATCTTAAGTTTAAAGAGAAATCTGCAGAATATACAGCATTGGCCAGACAACTGGAAGCTGCTTTAGAAGAAGGAAGACAAAAGGTATACATGACCTTTATTTATAAACTTTTCAATTCATTTACCAAAGAGTCATCTTTTTAAACATCTTGCCAAACCTATAGTTACTGTTTTTTTCCTGATGACAGGGTGAAGGAAGAAACTACATTTTTGTTCTTTAACTATCTTCCCTTTCAAGCAAAACAGATATATTGCTGGGCTAGAGTTACTTCACTAGATAAATGGTAATGTGGCTGGGGAAAGGGCAGAGATGGAAAACACTTTGAAGACATAATCTCTTCCCATACCTTTTTTGTATACTACCAAATTGAATGTGAAAATAATTGAAAATTTTATTTTTGATCAGGATTCAGTGAGCTGTAAAGTTCAAGTCCCTTTTGACAAATATTGTAGCATAAATAAATACATACAATATTAAATTTCAGTTACATCCATTAGGTTAGCATTCAGTGAATACTTCAGTATCAGGCACTCTGCTAGTGCTTGAGATGCAAAGATTGAATAAGACCGGGACTTAATTCTCAGAACTCGCATAGTCTGGTAGGGTTCAGCCCAAGTGCATTTTGGAAATGCCAGGTGTGCTCTCAGATTCCTTCCTGAAGAGTTTAGAGTCCAGGGGTATGTCTGTCCTCCCCTTTCTCTCCTGCTGTAGTGGAATATGGGGCTATCTGTAGTTTCTGCCCATGTGAGAGAGCCATCACTGCCCTGTTCCCATTGTCCACACTGAGGGGATGGTGCCAAGGGCATCGATGTTTGTCCTAAGTGCCCTTTCTCCCATAAGCTTCAGATCACATTGTCATCTCTCATGCATAATTGCACTTGGAATATATGCAGAAGAAATCTTTATAATAACAGAACTGAGTTCATAGGAATTAGGTTAGAGGACAGTCTTTTCCACTAAGTCCTTATTTCTGGACCAATCCCTGCCTCTACTCTCCTTCTTGTGGCTCCAACCCAGCATTCTTACAAATAGGCTTCCACATATCTGATTCCTTGGATGAACATAACTAAGCTAGACTTTCTGCTAAAGTAAGTAGTCAGATAAATATGAAAATTCAAATTCAGACCAGTTTGGAAGTGAATGAAGAACCAGTCTCTGTGTTTGTGTGTGTGTGTTTGTAAGAAGTGTGTATACCAATTCCCACTCCCAATTCTATTAATCCAAGTGTATAATGAGCATTTAGTGAGAAATTTCTATGTTCCATCACTGCTCTTAACACCCTGGTGAATATAAATGTTATAAAAATGGTAATTGGTCTCAGTCTGTTTTTAAACTACTCTGTTGGAGAAAACACCTTCCTAAGACATGGGGCAGTGAAAATGTATACATCTCTTCCATCTCAAGCCAATTTCGCAGATATTTCATCCTGCAAAGATAAGTATAGTATATACTTACACTATATGTGCTTCCTCAAGATAAATCTTCTTTAAACTTGGATATAATATACAAGTAATATCTATTTAGAAAAAGAGGTACAATATAACTATGTCAAGGCTTTAAGTCATATTTTAATGAAAGCACTTTAGTTATTTTACTCTTGATAAAAATTACAGGTTGCTGAAGAAATAGAGAAAATGTCATCTAGAGAGAGGGCTTTACAAATTAAAATATTAGATCTGGAAACTGAGCTTAGAAAGAAAAATGAAGAACAAAATCAACTTGTTTGCAAAATGAACAGTGTAAGTATTAGTATGGTTTAACATATTATCATAAAAAATAAATTAGCATTTAACATTCTTACCATGTAGATTAAAGTACAAAGTGAGTGAATCAAGGCTATTGCTTTACTGATAATATTTTAAAAAGTAATATAAAACATAAAAAATAAAAATATTATGCCAAATAATGTATTATTCTATCTCCTTGTATGTATTGGAGGGCATGTATTGGATTGCCCTCAAATCTCATCAAATCTCATCAGGCTCTTTTCCTACATATTACTTTTGCAATGACAGGCACTTAATGAAAATTATAGATATAATCGTCATTTCATCCTGATATGAACTTTTCATTTTTTAAAGATAAACACAATTTATTATTATAAGTGAGTTTTACATCTGTCTTGAATAATGAATATTTTATTTTAGAAAGTTACAATTTTGTGTTAAATATTCAGTATTATTAGATCTGTATATGAGATGGATGCTTTAGTCCACTCAGCCATGAAATGAAAATACCAAATTGACTGTGTTTAATTCGTCTTCTATTTTTTTCCTGAATACACATGAAATAGTCAATTGGCATAGAATATCCTGAAAGCTAGCATTAGTCATGATTAAACTACCTAATAATTATCTATTAATGACATACAGAATAGATACTGTATTTTTTCCAGGATCCAGAGACTCCATGAAATTTACTGTTTAATTCCCAAGTGTCTAAAAAGTTGAAAACCTAAAAGATTCAAAGGTTAAGTGATTTTTGGCATGCACAATTTGATTTTATTGTCATCAAAAGTTTCATGACAACTTAATCAGAACAAAACGTCAATCACCTTTAATTTAGCACAGACCTTCCATTTATATCTAGATTTTTTTAAAACTCACCATTAGAGTTTCTAATATTGTAAAATAGGTGTGCTGTTTTTTGTGTGATTGAAGCCTCTGAAAAAATAAATGAGGTGGGTTTTGCTATAAGGTCCCTAGTACTTGTCTAAAGCTGCTAAAATAAATAGATTTAAGATCTGATTTTTGTTAAACCTGATAATTTTCTTTTATTTTTTTGAGACTGAGTCTCACACTGTTGCCTGAGCTGGAGTACAGTGGCGCAATCTCAGTTCACTGAAACCTTTGCCTCCTGGGTTCAAGAGATTCTCCTGCCTTAGCCACCCGAGTAGCTGAGATTACAGGCACCTGCCACCATGTCCCGCTAACGTTTTGTATTTTCAGTTGAGATGGGGTTTCACCACGTTGGCCAGGCTGGTGTTGAACTCCTGACCTCGTGATTCGCTCACCTTGGCCTCCCAAAGTGCTGGGATTACAGGCATTAGCCACCACACCTGGCCAAGCCTGATGATTTTTGCACTGGTAAAATTCTAGAATTCTAAGCATAGATTTAAACATTGCTGAAAAATGAGTTTGTGTGTTTTGTGCCTTCCAGGGACAGTTCAGTGGGCAGTATTTATTTAATATGCCTGCTTCAGCCCCATTTGAATTGTAAACACCCTGAGAGCCTGTCTCATAGTTGCATATATCCCTGGTGTCTCCCACAGTGCCCTGCTTACCTGCAGGCCTTTTTGTATTTTCTGTCCAAGTACCCTAATAGGGTGGCGCAGAATAGATGTACAGATCTGAGGATGACCTCAGCAGCTTAATCCAAGGCACCCCTTCTGAAGCCTGAAATGCCTTTGAAGTCTTATGTATTACCCTAAAATCCATTGACATTTTACGTTCTACCCTACAAAATAAATGTATGTTACTGTTTGTCTTTACAAATTGTTGAGTAAAACTGATGTTCCATAAAGATTCACTGTATTCATCCTGTGACTTTGTAGAGCTCAGTCTAGCACATTATTTTGTTCCCACCCCATTTCCTGAGCTGGGCATTGCTCAGTTTCAGAAGGTATCAGGTGTCATTGAACATCTGATAGGAAGGATGTAAAAGCTCTCTCTTACCTGTCTAGGTGTCTACATTTTCACTGGAAGCTAGATGATATTTGCAACCTGTATTTATCTAAAGCACTGTCAGTGAACTTACCTACTTAGGAATTCATATGCACCTTAGTTAAAAAAAAGTATCAGGGTTTTAAATTTTTTCCTCAAAAAACAACTGTAATATGAAGAATTCTTTTTATTTTTTTAAGAGATTCTAAAAATAAAATGTTCACATTATCAAAACTAAAATTCTATCAATTTTTAAGACATTTAATTCTTTTGGCACAAAATTTGAATTTTAGACAGAAAATGGCAAAAACTAATATGAAAATATATTATG
Organism: Ateles fusciceps; assembly: GCA_036589455.1. Classification (NCBI taxonomy): domain Eukaryota; kingdom Metazoa; phylum Chordata; class Mammalia; order Primates; family Atelidae; genus Ateles; species Ateles fusciceps. The sequence goes on along the minus strand of JAZHEH010001331.1, from coordinate 514,731 downwards.
TTAAATGATATAGAAATTATGACAGTTTAAAGAACCTGTTTATTAAGTTAATCATGTTAAATATGTAATAATTTGGGGCTAAATGAATGTGTGTTATAAATTAATCAGTGGAGATAAACTATGTGTGTCCTTTAATTATTAATTTTAAAGAAGAGTGAGCTCTAAGTTAAGAGCGAGCACATCAGATGTGAGTATTCTTTCTTTCAAAAAAATTAAGAAGAATTATCTAGTTATTGTATATATATAATATTATGACTCTGGTCCTTTGAAATGAATGCCATTATTGCTTATTTGTATTTTTTTCCTTTTTTCTTTAGAAAGCACAACATCAGGAAGTGTGTTTGAAAGAAATACAAAATAGTCTTGAGAAGTCAAAATCAAAATGAGAGTATTAAGAATTATTTACAGTTTCTTAAGACTTCTTATGTAACAATGTTTGAATAAATTGTCAAATTTATTTTCTTTAAGTAGATTTTTATTTTGAGTCTAAAATGTGATTAGGTAAAAAATAAATATACTACCAGTTGTTATATTTTATGATTTATGGGTGATGGTATTAGAGTTTTTATGTAAAGGTTTTTGAAACATAATTTATCTAACTGAAACTTTAAAATAGGATAGTTATTACTATTCCTTTTTTGCTGGATAATTCTTATTTATCTCTGGTTTAATTTCTTTTTAAATTATGTTGGTTTTTAGAGGATTTTTTCACACACACACACACACACAGAAGTCAGATTCTTTGTGATGTCTGTAGACACCATTCAAGTGAATTTGTAGTAAATCTCTGTCAATATGATTTTAAATAATGTATATAATTATTTTATATTGTAATATATAAATATAATGGAAAATATTCTGAATTTTAGTTTTTAATAATGGTGTAATTACATACTTTCTAAAGTTACTAAGTGTCTCAGTATACTAAATATTGTTTCAAGTCTATGGTAAGTTGCCATTATAATTTGTTAGGTTTTAAGTATACAATTTTAAGTCATAGCTATTAAATACCAACTGCTAATGACACTTGAAAACGTTATGCCTTGTTTCTTTATAAAGAACAGACATTCAGGCTGTCTTTTGAATTCAGAGTCTCTTTATTCATCTTATACTAATGATTCTCTGATATTATTATTATTTTAGACATTCTAAAGCCCCTTAGTTAACTAAAAGATTAAAGAAGAACAGCTTATCCCACCCTTTCCTTGGCCAGCTCAAATGGGGATGATCAAAATAAGCACTCTTAACATCAAGAAGCTTTAAAATAAGGTCTTTAGTATTGGGATGAAGTTGTCCAAGTTGACAAAGAACTTGTTTGCTGTAATCTCCCACTGTGTGTGCCAAGGTGGGATACTCTAAAAGGGAATGGACATAGTTTACAAAGGATCAAGTGATAGTGACTCCTCTTGGACAATGACTTGAGAGCTGTTAATTCAAAGGAACACTCAGGTCTTAAAAGATCACTAAAAGAGGCAGGATGTAAACTACACAGTTCCAGCCTATGAACAGAAATATCTTTTTAAGATGTTTTATGCTCTTTTCTGATCAGAGATGGGGCCTGGTCCCCACTGGTCCCCTCACTCTTAAGACTGTCATATCATCCACAAATGCTTACTTACTAATGACCCAATTGCTTCATAGTATTTTTCTTAAAATAGCAAAATACAGAGTGTCAGAACTGGCCACATTTTTGCCCAACAATTGCTAACAAGATTAGTGTCACTTTTAAAAAAAATCATAGTACTCATGGTACTAAAAAACATACTCTGACCCTTGCAGCCCTTTCTTTATCACCTAAGGCAAAGGGAGCCTTAAGAAATGTCCACATGAAAGGAAAGCAAGGCTCTTGAGTTTTACTCACTAAGCTGTAAGCTCCTTTAGGGCTGAAATGTGTCTTAGTCATACTCGTATCTAGGTACTCAGTTGATGTTCATGGCTAGATGACACATGTTGAAAGAAGCAGGTATTCATACTCCTGTTTTAGATATGAAAAATGTAAGCATAAAGGATTAACTACCATGGCTGTGGTATGAAGCTTAAGTTTAAAGTTGGCATTTAAATTCAAGTCTGCAACATTCAAGTTCTGTGTACAGTGCTGTTTTCCCAGTGCAGCAGCAGCCCAGCAGCAGCGCTGCTATGATCCATTAAGCACTTGCTATGTGCCAGAGTTAATAATTGTGATAATGTATTAACTCATTTAATTTTCAGGAAACGGAGACATGGAAAGGTTAGGTAACTTGCCCAAAATCACACAACTAGTAAGTGGCAGACATCCAGAGTCTCTGCTCTGCTCTTAACTATCACCATACTACCTTTGTGTTCATTTCATAAATATAGTGGTTTCTTTTAATAGTAATGCATTTGTCTTACCCATGAATACCTCCTTTCTCATATTTTTAATTTTTTACTGTTACCAAAGTAATTTGTGCTTATGGCATTTAAAAATTGGTGCCTGCAGCTTTAGATAGGAAGACTGTGGAAGGAAAAGACTACCACAAAGTTCCTAAGTTTGCTATTTAGCTTCTAGTGACACAACATGACAAAGGAAAGTTGCTGAATGCTAGAAGAATTTATCAATCTCTGCTTAATACCGTTTCCATGTGAAGCATTAAGTACACACATTGGGCTCACCTGGTGTGTAACCCAAATTCAGTGTCAGCCAGGCCCTTGAGCCAGAAAGCCCATTTCCCTACTAAAAGATCTGCAGGATTTTCTCTTTTATCTTTGATATTCAGGGCCTCAAAACTTTCTAAGTTGTAAATGTTTTCTTCCATTATCTTTGTTATTATTGCAAGGCTCTATTATCGGTTCAAACCCTAGAGTGCGCCAACAAACTGCACGAGGCGGGGTGGAGCAATGCTGTTTTAATGAGCACCTGGGTGCAGACAGGCTGAGGTCTAAGATGGCGTCAGCTCCAAGTGAAGGTGAGGCAGGGGATTTAGAGTCTGCTGTAAACGGGAAGTGTCCCAGTCTGACATACCTGCTACCTGGTGCGCAGACGGCCTCTCTCTGTATCTTCAAAGGGTATTTGTCTTCTGGCCTACCGTCTTCTGGCTTCTGCTCTCTTGCTGTCCCATGTTGCTGGCGCAAGTATTCCTGCACCTTGGGACCCGGCCTGAGGAGGGAGGAGTTAATCCCCGCAAGCTTTCAGGCCCCAGAGAGAATCTTTCATTCCTATTTGGTTATAGGAAAAGGGACAACTTTCTCAGTAACTACTTTAGGCATGACATGGGGGGTGGCATGGGCACCTCAGAAAAAGGAAGAGAAACTTAATTTTGGGGGTATCCTTGAGAGACGGGTTGATATCCATTGTGTCCTTGTAGCAGGATTGCCTGGTGGTTACCTGTAGTTTCAGCAAGAGTTTTAATGGCTTTTATTATCAATGGGATAATACAAGGGAGAAACAGGAGGAGCCCAACGATAGATTACTGTCCCTACCAGCATTTTAAATCCTTCTAAGTTAGAGAACCACCCTCCTAGAAGGTTTGTCGGGTCCCATCCCTTCCAGGTTTGGACTGGTACATGGGCCACTTGTCTGATGTTTGAAGCGATTTCTAGAACTGCTTTTCTGTTGTTGTCTATGTTAAGACAACAGTTAGAGACACTAAACTGACCAATAGACCTCCCCCTCCTCCTCTGCTAACAAGTAGTCCTGTGCTAGTCTGTTTTGATAAATTGCCACACGTGTTTGGTTTTGTTGTTGCGCAAGCATTTCCAGGGCTGAGGCGATTTGGTTAGTGATTATCTCTACAACAGCCTGTAGTCTAATTATTCTATTTAGCATATATTTCGGAGTGCAATAACCCCATGAACCATCTGCAGCCCAAGGGGCTGGACCATAATATTTGATGATCCATTGCAGAGGCCACTCATCCTCTTGCCATCTTTAGCTTCCTCCGACCCTTAAGGATCGTTTTTCTCTGTTTAGGTTATCATACACAGGGTGATGTCCACCTGCTTTGGAAGTAAAAAGAATCCAGGTTGAATCGTGCTTAGGAAGCAAGTACCTTGCAGTGATGAGGTAGCCATGAGCAAGCTGGGTTCCACATACAAGGAATCCGTCAGGGGCAATCCATTGCAGGCTGGTGTGCATAGGATTGTCCCATAATGCACTTAGGCAGGGGTATGCGGCATAAGGGTTAGTGGTGGTGGTTTGTACAGCACCAGGCCTCTTTTGACGAGACACAATTGAAGTAGCTTAAGTTAGAAGAAGACCAGGCTCCTGGGGTAACTTTGGCCACCACTCTGCTGTGGAGGCATTGACTGTTAGGGTTTAATGACAGGGGCTTTCACCTGCGGCGCGATGGGTTTTATTAGTCCACTTGAGGGATATGCATACCATTCCTCTTACTTGGTTGGTAAGTGTCCAGGACTGCCGGTGTTCCTGAGGAGTGAAAGTGAGGCTAGAATTTTGGGATGCTAGTAAGTAAGGGGGAATGTCTACCCCATACCACGGCCACTGTTCACTCATACAAGCTCCCCCACATACCCAGCAATTGGACATGTTCATGGTAAGCACGATGTGTTCTCCTAGATCACTTTTTTTCCTGGCTTGGGAAGGGATGTGTCTGCTTGTAGTTTTGTATAAAGGGATGGAAATACTATGGGTGATTTTGGGGGGAGTTATTGGTTTTGACTTTTGCTTTGGCTATAATCTGTTGTCTATGTCTTCTAGCACTTGAGTGTTTACTCCCCCATTGTCCAATTTTGGTGAAGCAAAGCCACTGCTTACCTTTTGGACATATAGCCCCATTACGACTGCCAGATACTCCTAGATTTTTTACTTTATAATAACTTTTCCCTGATTCACCACATTCCTTGACTAAAGTTCCATAGTAGGCTTTTTCCCTATGAGTATGGTAAGTACAGGATTATTGCATTTTCCCTCCATAGTGGAAAGACTGGTAACACTCATGCAGCTTGGAGGGGCTGCTGTGGACAGCAGGGCAGCTATGGACAGCGTTAGGATTGTGGTGAGGGATATTTCTATATTAAGAATTTTGGTTGGATCTCAGCCCTTTGGGAGGCTGAGGCGGGCAGATCACTTGAGGTCAGGAGTTTGAAACTAGCCTGGGCAAAATGGCGAAACCCCGTCTCTACTAAAATACAAAAAATTAGCTGGGCATGGTGGTGGACACCTCTAATCCTAGCTACTTGGGAGGCTGAGGCAGGAGAATCACTTGAACCCAGGAAGCAGAGGTTGCAGTGAGCCTAGATTGTGCCACTGCTCTCCACCCTGGGCAATAGAAAAAGACTCTCCATCTCAAAAAAAAAAAAAAGAATTTTGGTTGGAAGTGAGGCACAGCAAGTGGTTGGGGCAATGCAGGTAATTTCTGGAAGCAGGTGATTAGTCTTCCTCATGTTTAGACTTTCCAGGGAGTTTTGGTCCTTAAGAAAATTTTTGGTTGATTTCAGCTTGGTAGGAGAAATTGGCCTGGATGACCACTTAGCTGTTGATGCTCTGGAGAAAGAAGTAGCCTTGGGGGATGAGCTTGACCCTGGTGCGATGGATCCAGTGGGGGAGTCCTTGGACTCTCACTGCAGTTGGCATGCTGAGTATCACAGTGTAGGGGTCCGTCCACTTCAGTTATAGCTTTTTGTGAGGGTCGGGTTGGCAGATAAACATGTCTGTGCCTGCAAGACAGTTATGATGAGAGGACAAGGAGGTGTCGATAGGGAGAGGCATGGCCTCATTTGCTGCTTTGCAAATGAAAGACCATGTCTGGATTAGGGAGGGGAGGTAATTCCCCAGTGGCTCAGAGTCTGGTAAGGGTGGAGGCCCGAAGATAAAAGTTCAGCCATACGTGGTTTCAAAGGGACTATAAAAAGAAGGTGCTTTTGGTGTTGTGTGGAGTCTCATGAGTGTGAAGGAAAGATTTTTTTGTCCACGACTGCAGATTTCTAGAGCCAGCTTGGTGAGTTGGGCTTTTAAGGACTGAGTTGACTTTTTCAACTTTGCTTGAAGATTGAGGCCTGCAGGGTTGTTGTGTGGAGAACCCATATTATTCCTAAGGATGTAGAGACACCTTGGGTAATTTGGCTGATAAAGACAGGCCTGTTATTGGACTGGATGGATGTTGGGAGTCTGAAACAGGGAATTATATGCATGATGAGAGTTTGCATGATGATATTTGCACCTCCTGAAGTTGTTGGGAATGCTTTTACCCACCTGGAGAAAGTGCCAACAAAGACTAGAAGATAGCAGAGCTGTGTACTGGGCGGCATGTGTGTGAAGTCTACTTGCCAAATCTTGCCCTGGGTACCTGGCCCCGGGCTTGGTGGATAGAAAAAGGCAGTGGCCAGAGGGAGCTCTGGGGTGACACTGAGTGGCAGAGAGAGCAGGATTGGGTAATCTCTCGAACATGACTAGAAAGGTGAGGACAAGTGTGAATAGGGTGGAGAAGTTGCAAGAGAAGTTTGTAACCGACATGGAAAGAGTTTTAGAGGCTTTGGAAGATGGAGATTGTTTGAGAGTGAGGAAGAATGAAGTGCCCTTCCTTGCCATACCATTGTCCTTGAGTTTGAAAGGTTTGGGCTTGGAAGTCCTCCTTTTCTTCTAAGGAGTAAAGAGGAGAGAATGAGGACAGGGACAGAAACTGGCCTTGCACAGGTTATAAGGCTACTTGTTTGGCTATCTGATCTGCTAGAGCATTTTCGGGTGATATAGTGCTGTCTGGTGGCCCCTGCAATGAATGATGGCAACTTTCTGTGGCAGTCTGGCAGCTTGAAAGAGTTTACTGATGAGAGTGCCATTTATGACAGAAGTGTTTTTTGCAGTTAGCAAACCCCATTCTTTCCAGATAGAATAGTGTCAGTACACTATGTGGAAAATCTGAATATATGTAAATTTGCTGTCTGGCTGCTAGAGTGAGAGTTGAGTGAGAGCAATGAGCTCCACCTTCTGGGAGGTGGTGCCTAGGGGGAACGGATTGGCTTCAATAGTGTGGGGGGGTGACACTATAGCATAGCCAGCATGTTGGCGTCCTTGATATAGGAAGGAGTTGCCATCTACAAACCAAGTAAAGGAGGCATCTGGAAGGGGTTGGTCTGTTGGGTTTGGAAAGTATATAAGAAAGTTTTGAACAATGTTTACACAGGAGTGTGCAGGGTCTTGCGGGGTAGCAGCTTCACGTAAGAGTGTGGCTGGGTTTAGATGGGAGCTGGTTAGCACGGCAATTTGGGGGAGTTTCTGTGAATAAGGCATGCAGTTGGAGGAGAGATAAGACTTAGTGCATTGTGGTGAGCTAACATGTCTTTGATGTTATGGGTTGAATAAACTGTTACGTTGGCATGAAGAGATAGTTTTAGGCTTTCAAGGGTGAGGACAGCAGCTGCCACCAATGCCTGGAGGCAGGCAGCTGAGAACTGTGGCTTTAAGCTGTTTGGAGAGGTAGGGAACAACCTGGAGAGTGGGTCTTTAGACTGGGTTAGAATGCCTAGTGCAACTCCACACTGTTCGTCGGTATAAAGGGAGAAAGGTTTGGTGAGGTCTTGGAGAGTGAGGACGGGGGCTGAGGTGGGAGCCTTTTGGAGTGGAAGGAAATGTTGAGTAATATGCTGTGCAGGGTTTAAAGGCTTATGGAGAGGACCTTTAGCTGCTTGGTATAATGGTTTGGCAAGTAGAGCAAAGGAGGGAACCCAGAGCCCTAGAAAAAACAAAATGTCTTGCTGAGTGTGTAGAGGAGGGAAGGATATGCAGTCGGAAGGATATGCGGTTGGTTGTGAGCCCTCAGGGTTTTTAGGGTAAGGGCTAGGCCTAGGTAGGTGACTGAGGAGGTGCATATTTTAGAGGTGCTTTTTTAGAGGAAACCTGTTACCCCCATTCTGCCAGGAAGTTTAAAAGATAGTATGGGCATGGCAGTCCTTTTGAGAGGAAGCTACACAGGAGGAGATCATCAACATATTGAAGGAGAGTGGATGGTTTTAGAGATAAGGTACAAAGGTGGCAAGCAAGGTCCTGTCCAAAAAGGTGGGGGCTGTCTCTGAAACCTTGAGGTAGTATGCGCCAGGTGAGCTGATGTGAAAGATGGATGTCAGGGTCTTCCCACATAAAGGCAAAGAGGTTTTGAGAATCAGGGCGCAAAGGAATTGTGGAAAAAAGTATCCTTTAGGTCAAGGATGGAAAAATGGGTGGTTTTGGAGGGAACTGCAGAAAGTAAAGTGTATGGGTTAGGGACTACTGGACATACTGGAAGTATAGCTTGGTTAACGAGTCTGAAGTCCTGGACTAAGCAGTAAGTTCCATCTGACTTTTTAACAGGTAGAATTGGTGTGTTAAAAGGGGGGTTTGTTGGGCACAGTAGGTGCCTTGCAAAGAGGTGGGAAATGATAGGCTTTAGGCCTATGAGAGCCGCTTGGGGGATTGGATACTGCTTCTGTGATGGGAACTGGGTGGGGTTTCTAAGGGTAATGCAAACAGGGATGTGGTGTTTCATGACTGAGGGTGTGGAAGTATCCCAAACAGTGGGGTTAACTACGGATGGGGGATAAGGAAAGGTTGCATGTTTTAGGGTGGGAGGTTGGAGGAGTAGAAGAAAGTTAGAAGCACCAGAGGAGTCTAGGTGGATGTGTTGGGTACTATGGGAAACTTGGAACTGGAGAGTAGTCTGGAGTTTTGAAAGGATGTCTCTGCCTAGGAGTGGAGTTGGGCATGAGGGCAGGACTAAGGAACAGTGAGTAACAGAAAAGGTGTTTGGGGAACAGAAGGGTGGAGGGGTGGTTCAGGGTTTGGAGACTTATCCATCAATTCCCCCCAACAGAGACTTTGGAGGACCCAGTGGGTTCTGAAAAATTAGGTAAATCAGAGTAGGTTGCCCCAGTATCGATTAAAAAACATACTGGCCTGCCTGTCACCATCAGGGTTACCCTTGGCTCAGATGTAGAGATGGTAGTTACCGGGGCCTCCATTCCAGGGCACCGTCAGTCTTCAGTGGCAAGGCAATGAGATCGAGTAGGAGGTTTTGGCTGGCTCAGGAAGGGATGGGGCAGTCCTTGTGGGGCTGCCCACAGTCCGACTTCCACTGGGGTCCTCCACAGGGGGCACGGCCTGGTAGGCTTACCTAGGTTTGGGCATTGTCTGGCCCAGTGGCCTTTATTGCCGCACCTGAAACAGACACCAGGTGGAGGCTTCCAAGTGGAGCTGCAGCCCTGTAGACCGGCAGGGCCCCCTGATGGCAGAGGCAGGGATTTGAAACTCTGCCTGTCTTTGCCTTTTACTTTCTTCATCACGATTGTTAAAGACTTTGAAGGCTAAATAAAGAAGGTCTCATTGTGGGGTTTGAGGGCCATCATCAAGTTTCTGAAGCTTGTGTGGGATATAGGGGTGGATTGGGAGATTAACCGAAGATTTAAGATAGTGGTTCCTTCTGGGCTGGCTGGGTCTGAGTTGGTATACTTTCTCATGGCTTCAGTTAAACGAGAGAGAAAAGGGCTTTTCCTTATTTGTTGGGACCTTGGGTGATTTCTCAAAGTTTTTCATAGTTGACTGCTTTACAGGCACCCTTTTTGAGTCCTGCAAGGAGACACAATCATGTGGTCTTGATGGCAGTGTCCGGGGGGACCATCTTGTTAATCCCAGTGGGGGTCCGGGTTAGGGACTACCTCTGCACCTATAGGCTAGGCAGGAGCCTGGTGGCAAATTGTATCATGATCCGCCTGAGCTAGGGTCCAGATATGGTCCTGGTCTTCTGGGGTGAGGGTGGAGAGAGGATAACATAGAGGTCATGCCAAGTTAGTTCATAAGACTGGGTAAGGTACTGAAACTCTCTAATATAAGACGTAGGGTCTTCTGGAAATGAACTGAGTCTTTTGTTAATTTGAGAGAGATCAGTGAGGAAGAAGGGAACATGAACTCTTACAATACCTTCAGTTTCTGCTACTTCCCAAAGAGGACACTCTAGCACCAGCACTGAAGTAGAGGTGGGGCATGGGCCAAAGATGATGCCTGAGTGAGTATGTGCGGGAGAGAAGGAGGAACCTGGAAGTGGTTCCTACTGAAGATTCGAAGGGGGAAGGAGACTTGAATTAATAGGCAGTGGAGGATAAATAGGGGTGTAAGGTGGAGGAGAATAGATACATGCAATGCTAGAATTGTCCTGAGAAGAGGATGGTGTAGGAAAAGAAGTGGATACTTTTGGAGGTGGTGCTTGCTGGGAAGATGGTGCTGGGAAGGTTGTGGCTTAGAAGAGGAGGCCTGGGGGGGTAGAGAAGGTGCCTGAGAGGGAGAGACAGGGGGCTGGGGAGAGGTGGACAGCATTCTGCTGGATCGAATGAGGAAAAAGAGGTAGAAAGGTGATCTGGGTGGTGAGAATGGAGGAGGAGGATTTGAACAGGTGAGCAAGAACTGCAGAGGTCAGGTTGTGATCTAAGTGCAAAAAGGGCCTGGACATAGGAATTTCTCCTCGTTTTTCTAGTTGTCGGCAATAATTGCTTAAGTCAGGTAAAGCTGTAATGTCGAATGTTCCATTTGTGGGCCATTTGGACCCATTATCCAATTCGTACTGTGGCCAGACCGAATTGTAAAAAAAAAGACAAGGCGCTTAGGGTGGGTATCTTGCCTGAGGCCTAAGGTTTGCAGGTTTTTTATGAGGCAGCCTAGTGGGCTGTCCTTTGGAACAGAAGACTTGGGAAGTTCCTGTAACCGAGGATAGGCTCGGGACAACAGGAAAAGGAGACCATCCTGGATGGCTGGAGGGGAGACGATAAAAGGAATGATCGTCACTGCTGCCCTTTCGTTCCTAGAAAGGGATCAAATGGCTTAGAGGCGTCCCCCCTAAGACCAGATGATCAGTAGGTGCCTGGCATGCGCTGGAGTCTTCTTGGACCAACGTTGGATTTTTGGACCAGAGAAAGCAAGAGAGGCTGTGTGGATTTTTCTCTGTTAACTGGGCTCCCAGGAAACTTACCAGTAGGCGAGATCAGTGACCAATGTGCAGTACAGAGAGGGGACTGGAGGCTGAGGGGCTTCCTTTGTCTGGCTGCTCTGGCCTGCTCTCCGGGGTGGAGGAGTAGGTCCACCGGAACGCGGACCGGAGTCCCTCCTGGGTTCAGCACCAGATGCAAGGCTCTATTATCAGTTCGAACCCCGCAAGAGCATGCCAACAAACAACACGAGGCAGAGTGGAGCAACACGCCATTTTAATGAGCGCCTGGCTGCAGACGAGCTGAGGCCTAAAATGGCATCAGCCCCAAGTGAGGGTGAGGCAGGAGTTTTATAGTCTACTGCAAACAGGAAGTATCCTAGTCTGACATAATGGCTATGTGGTACCTTGACAGCCTCTCTCTCAATCTTCAGGGGGTACTTGTCTTCTGGCCTGCCCTCTTCTGGCTTCTGCTCTATTGCTGACCCATGCTGCTGGGGCAAGTTGTCTTGTACCTTGGGCCGGGCCTGAGGAGGGAGGAATTACCCCCCCAAGCTTTTCAGGCCCCTGGGAGAATCTTTCAGTTATTACTTCTCATGTTCCTTTCCTCTTCTTTAGTTAGCCTCCTGGATCTGACTTTCATGTAGCTTGGTCTTTTCCCTCAGGTTATCTGTACTGGGTCTCTTATGAGGTATTTTCTCCAGCAATTTTTCTGACCACTAATGTTATTTTCAAAGTCAGTCATTGTCTTTTTCTGTTGGATGTTGAACTTTTAATTAAGAAATCATTTGGGTGTTTTTTTTGTTTTTTTTTTTTAGTTTCTGAAAATCTTTTTTTTTTTTAGTTCTATAATTCCCTGATATTTTCATTAAAATTCTCTTCTGTCTCTTCCATTTGTTCTGCTTCAGTAGACATCTCTCATTTCTGTTCTGCTGGTCATCTTTCTTCCCATGCCCCGTAAATGAGTTTAACTTTTCTTGGCCTACTCAAGCTGTTGTTTCCTCAGCATCTGCCAGCACCGGTTATACACATCTCTTGGGCAGTAGCAAGCTAAGTGGTGAGAGATGCAGTGGCTTCAGTTCTCATGGGCCTGTAAGACCTGTTACCATCTGGTATGTTTCTGTGAGGAGCTGTTTTGCTCCCAGAAAGCCGTTCTTTCTCAACTACAAAGATTGGAAAGCCCTTCACTAGAGAGCCACCTTTAAGGTTTTCTGAGGTCAGCAGGTCTGTTGCAGCAAACTCCAAGTGAGGTCCTCTTAGGAAGTGAGCCATAGCAGGGTCTGTAGTTGGAAAAATATACAGCAATTTAAATAATGAATTTGATCTATCTCTGCTGGCTTGCAGTTTATTCATTATATTTAGGTGAAAAAAGTCACAAAATCAGGTTTATTTTTGTAATTAAACACCCCTCTGTATATAAGTTCACATATGTTGGTATGCACATGGAGAAAGGAATAGAAACCTACACACCTTTTGGTTTGGTTCTGTGTCCCCAACTAAATCTCATCTCAAATCGTAACCCCCATGTGTTGAGGGAGGGGCCTGGTGGGAGGTGATTGGATCATGGGGGCACATTTCCCCCTTGCTGTTCCCGAGATAGTGAGTTCTCATGAGATTTGATGATTTAAAAGTGTATGGCAGTTCCCCCCCTCACTCTCTCAGTGCTCTTCCTGCTCTGCCATGGTATGACGTGCTTGCTTTCCCTTCACCTTCGACCAATTATAAGTTTCCTGAGGCCTCCCAGTCATGCTTCATGTTAAGCTGGTGGAACTATGAATCAAACTCAAATCAGCAAGAAAAAAATAATCCCATCAAAAAGTGGACAAAGGATATGAATAGACAGATTCTCAAAAGAAGATATACAAATGACCAAGAAACATATGAAAAATATGCACATCACTAATTGTCAGAGAAATGCAAATTAAAACCACAATGAGATCCCACCTTACTACTGCAAGAATGGCCATAATCAAAAATCAAAATAATAGATGTTGGTATGGATATGGTGAAAGGGAACACTTTTACACTGCTAGTGGGAATGTAAACTAGTATAATCACTATAGGAAATAGGATGGAGATCCCTTAAAGAACTAAAAGTAAAACTACTATTTGATCTAGCAATCTCACTACTGGGTGTCTACCCAAAGGAAAAGAAGTTATTATGTGAAAAATACACTTACACATGCATGTTTATAGCAGCACAATTCACAATTGCAAAAATATGAAACCAGCCTAAATGCCTGTCAGCCAATGAGTGGATAAAGAAAACGTGATAGGCCCAGCACAGTGGCTCATGTCTGTAATTCAAGCACTTTTAGAGGCCGAGGTGGGTGGATCATGAGGTCAAGAGTTAGAGACCAGCCTGACAAACATGTTGAAACCCCATCTCTACTAAAAATACAAAAAGTAGCTGGGCGTGGTGGTGCGTGCCTGTAATCCCAGCCCTTTCAGGAGGCTACTCAGGAGGCTGAGGCAGGAGAATCACTTGAATCCAGGAGGCTGAGGTTGCAGTGAGGTAAGATCATGCCACTGCACTCCAGCCTGGGCAACAGAGCAAGACTCCATCTCAAAAGAGGAAAAAAAGAAAATGTGATACATATACATGGTGGAATATTAGCCATAAAAAGGAACAAAATCACAGCATTCAAAGCAATTTGGATGGAGTGAGAGGCCATTATTCTAAGTGAAGTAACTCAGAAATGGAAAACCAAATATCATATGTTCTCACTCATAAGTGGTAGCTAAGCTATGAGGACACAAAGGCATAATGATACAATGGACTTTGGGGACTCCAGGGGAAGGGTGGGAGGCAGGTGAGGGCTAAACGACTACACTTTGGATACAATGTATACTGCTTGGGTGATGAGTGCACCAAAATCTCAGAAATCACCACTAAAGAACTTATCCATATAACCAAAAACTACTTGTTCCCCCCCAAATTACTGAAATTTTAAAAACAGAAATAATTTCATTGTAATAATGCCAAGAAAACCTCTTGAATGTCACCTGAAGGTAATCCTAAAACTCATTTTTGTCTATATTTATAAAATTTGCTTTAACTTCTGTAGACAAACATGGTTAATTACCTTAAAACTTCATAAATTTGTATTTCCAGGCTAAAAGTATAACTTGATTTCACTATTTTGAGCTTGTTTTATTTGAAAACTTTTATTTTAGCCTTTCTGATAGTATACATATGGTAGTTGAAGTATTTCAAGTTAAAATTTTAATTTCAAATGAGCTGACTCACATTAAAACACCAAGCACAATACTGTATAGTATATTAGATACTCAAAGACTTCTTTCTGTTTCCTGCCTGACATACAAAGAACTTTTAGAAATTAATAAAAATGTGATTTCCAACAATAAAATATCAAAGGATAAGAACAGACAATTCACAAAAGAAGAATTACCAATGGCCGATAAACATGTTTACAAGATACTCAGATTAATTAGTAAGGTAATGTAAAGTAAAACTAATCTTTTTTATTCTTTTGCCTACAATAATTTTAAAGAGTTAATTCCTAGTATTGAAAAGATGGTATCATCTCACGCCAGTTAGAAGGGCGATCATTAAAAAATCGGGACACAACAGATGCTGGAGAGGATGTGGAGAAACAGGAACACTCTTACACAGTTGGTGGGAGTGTAAATTAGTTCAACCATTGTGGAAGACAGTGTGGCGATTTCTCAAGGATCTAGAAATAGAAATTCCATTTGACCCAGCAATCCCACTATTGGGTATATACCCAAAGAACTATAAATCGTTCTACTATAAAGACACATGCACACGTATGTTCATTGCAGCCCTGTGTACAATAGCAAAGACCTGGAACCAACCCAAATGCCCATCAATGATAGACTGGACAAAGAAAATGTGGTACATATACACCATGGAAAACTACGCAGCTATAAAAAAACGATGAGTTTGTGTCCTTTGTAGGGATTTGAATGAATCTGGAACCATCATTCTCAGCAAACTGACCCAAGAACAGAAAGCCAAGCACCGTATGTTCTCACTCATAGGTGGATGTTGAACAACGAGAACACGTGGACTCAGGGAGAGGAGCGTCACACACAGGGACAGTTGTCGGGGGTAGGGGGAGAGACAATGGGGGGTGGAGAGGGATAACATGGGGAGAAATGCCAAATTAAAAAAATAAAATAAAAATAAATAGAAAAAGCATATTAATGATACTTCAGAATTACTGTAAAAGAGCTGAAGAAGGCAGTCTTTCCTTCCATTCTTGAGTCACTGATATTTAAGTAAGAGGGATTTGGGGCTTTCTGATTTATTAGGATAGATTTTTTTTTCTTAAAAAAACTATAACAAAAAATAATATGTAATCTAAAAGTTTTTCAATTTGGGCTTAATAAAATCTTAGGATTGGATCTTATTGTTTTGAAATTTGTTTATTCGTATCACACATGAGGCTACTTTTCAAGTTTCAATAAAGGCAATTATTTTTCATGCTTTATATTTTTGTTTCTTCAGTGATTTTGATCTTATAAAGTTTTCAACTTTATCATTAATAATTTAAATACAAAAGTCGTAATTTTTTATTTAAAAATAAATTCCAACAATACCAAAGAATATGATGTGAAAATATTCCTCCAGCTGCTTTTCATCCCAGAGCCCATTCTCCAAATTAAACACTATTCATTGTTGATTCATCATATTGCTTAACCTTTAAAGAAAGCCTAATTCTTTAACTTTAAATAATTTAGTCCAGGGGAGAAATGGTATCTAGTTCTCTTACAAATAAAAGAACTAAGTATCAATCCTTTTACATTTAATAACTCACAAACCTAGAGATACTGAATAATATCGGAAATGTTTGAACCTCTTAACTTTAGCAACATTAAGATTGTCTTATTGTTGCTAAAATGACCAAGTAAACTTTTTCATTGTTTTGAGTAAGAACATAAGCTACACTTTTAAAAACATGTTTTTCTATATTTTTAATAGATATAGCAAGCTTCACTTTTCATATCAAATCAATATGTAATTGTAGTGATCCTAGTACAATTAAAACTGAAAAATACAGTTTATCAATGGCATTTTAAATGTTATTCATCTTAATATAATCCTTTGAAGCCTTGGATATTCCCATATCCAAGTTTTAAAGTAGTTTGTATACACCCAACATGCAAGCCACGACTTTAATCATTTCCTCACCAGAACTTCAATTATGCCAAGCACTTTTTAATTATCCTGCAGCCCACAAGTCTATTCTTAGTAAAAGTCTGACTTTTATAGAGGCAGTCTTCTCCTCTGTGGCAAAAATCAACTCACCACTTAGCAACCCCACCCATGAAAAAGCCCCATGAATTAAAAGCTACTAAATTAAGTGTGTATTTTTAACAGCTTCAATTTTAAAGTCTATTTCGGCATAAAAGTTGAAGACTTTTTTTGAAGTACAAAAATGCTATGTTGGCATTTCCTGGTATTTTCAGAATGCAATTTGTTTTTTTGGGTCGTCCCTTTTACAAAGTTTCTTACAACATCAATTTTTTTTTTTCCTAAAGGGAATATATGTAATCAACTTGCCTTATTTATCACTTTGTATTTTTTATCTAATTTTTAAAAAGCAAATTCTGAACCAAGAAGAACCATGATAGAAAAAAAGAATTGATGTGTGAAGCAGGGCTGTAGGATAGGAGAGGGTTTGGGGGCACAGGGGGAAGCAGAGGAAGCACAGAGCTGAAGTGTAAATGGGCTCAGTGTTTCACGCGCAGATGCAAACCTGAAATGCAAATCCAGAAATTAAGAGAAAGTAAATCACGTAGAATTATTGTGCTTTTTACTATTTTCATTTTATAGTAATGGAAAGTTGTTTTTCCCACTTAATACAAATAGAATACAAAGTCATTTTAGGAAATGCTTGTATAAGGCTAATGCTTATAAGATATATTAAACATGAGTATATATTACATTCATTCAAGAAATAATAAGAACCTGCAATGTAGACGGTCCTCTACTTCGGTTGGGTCCAGTACATGATTGTATTATGATCCACCTTCAGAAAATGCAGTGTCCAAAAGCTGAACTTAGGAAACATGACACATACTGTACCCTCTGTCAACACATGTTGTCCTTGTTTTTCCTGGCTTTCATCTACTATAGAAGTTGAAATATCTAAAAATTCGCCCAGTTTGCCTTACAGATAAAAGTTGCTTGACAAGGTTCTGGCTAATGAGATATAAAGAGAAAGTCATTGATACCACACGACCTCTTTCCAGTATGCTCTAAGTGCTGCTTCATTCACCTCGGGTGGTGGAGCTGGAGAAGCCAGAAGAGTCCTTGAAGGAGTTCTTGACCTGCTATACTATCTGTGGACCTCCTACTTGGGACTTCCTATGGCATAAATATAAACCCCTCTTCCTTGTCTAAATGACAATTTGCTGAGGTTTCTGTTACTCTAAGCTGCATGTGTTACTGACTCAGGAAAAAATAAATTTGGCAGTAAGCATGATGGTGGTCTTCATATTCCAAATTGTGATGAACAGTCTCTAAGATGGCTCACATTGATCTCTACCTCCTTCACAGCCTTTTGTAGTTCCTCTTCCACTCTCTACCAGGGTCAGTTTGTGTGATCAATAGGAAGTGGCAGACGTGAGGGTTGTTGCTTCTGAGGTTATAAAGGTTACATTTGCTGGGGCTCTCTCGCTCTCTGATTGTTTGCTCTGAGGAAGCCAGCTGCCATGTTATATGAACAGCCCTATGGAAAGGCCTACATTGTGTAAACCCATAGGAGCTTAGAAGCTGACTCTGTGGTACCTTCAGATGATGGTGATCTCACAAGAGACCCTGAAGACAAAGCCACCTAGCAGTGCCCCTTTCAGATTCCTAACCCTCGAAAAGTAAATGTTTGTTGTTTTTAAGCCACTAACTTTTAGGGTGATTTATTACTTAGCAATAGAGAACTAAGAAACAAATGGATCAATTGTAGTATCTTAAATGGTGTGCTTTAAAAATAATCAATTTATAAATATTTTATTCATAGTTCTTTAATAACACATTTTGGTATAGGAAATGATATATTCTATATATGTATTGGTAAATTTTTTCATATTGAAATATAAGTCCTTATATGTTTGCTATTAAAACTTTTTTGGCCTTCTTAACGTTTAAGTGGTATTTACTGACTCATTTAATATGTAATCTAGATAGAGTTCACTATACGAGTCAGAAAATATTCTGGCTTTCATGGAATTGCTACTCTGGTGTGGTAGGCAAAATAATTCAACAAATAAACAAATAGTTTTATAGAGGACTAATCATTGGGAAGGAACTAAAACCATTAAATGATAGACTCAGGATGATGGTGGCTGGATTTTGGAGAGATTAACTTATGCTAAGGGGGAACATTTTTACTGAAATCTGAATAGTTAGAAGAAGCCAGAAATGTAAAGGTCATTATAAGCAGAGCATGTAGAGAGTGCAGAGGCTAGGAGGTGGGAGTTCTTAACTTGCTTAAGCAATAGAAATAAGGCCATTATGGCTGAACCACAGTGAATGAAGGAGAATGAGAGGAGGTCCTCATTCCTTGAAGGTGGCTTCTTGTTGCTAGAAACGAAGCAGACAGGGCCAGGCTTTGTAGGACATGATAAGAAGTTCAATGAAAGCAACTGGAGAATTCTAAGCAGGGTAACATCATGATTTGTGTATTGACAATAATCTGTGGAGCTGCTGGGTGTAGGCTGGATAATAGGGCAAGAGGATGCAGAAAAGCTAGGAGGCAGTTGTGCTTGGCACCTAGTAGGAACAGTATGAGTGAGTGTGTGCTAAGTGAATGAATGACTATGTCAGAGTCAGTCAATGACTATAGTTTGGGTCAGTGTGATGGCAGTGGAGATGGAATCGTGTAGACAGATTTGAACTATATTTTGGAAGTAGAAACAGTAGAACTCGATAATCCTTTGGAAATGTGCATCTGGAAAGGCAGTGAGGGAAAAAGCAGACTCAAGAAAAAAAAACTCCCACCATTCTGGTTTAAGCAACTGGGTAGATGAACATGCATTTATAAGTTGGGCAAAGACTGGCGGGGTGGGGAGTATATTTGGGAGACAAAAGCTTTTGTTGGTTTTGAAATATCTGTGATATTTTCATGTGAAGATTGTAATCAGAAAACTCAGCTGGATATTTGACTACATTGCTTATAAGAGGGGTCAGGGCTGGAGAAATAAATTAGGAGCCATCACCGGTTTCTCAGAGATTCATAGTGCAGGCTAATTCATACAGGCTTTCAAAACCAAGCTTCATTGGCTGTGAAATCTTGTCATGCTGAAGGGAGCCATCAGACTGAGATGAAAATATATAGATGCTGTTTAGATCATGGCACTGGATGAGGTATAGCTCTAGAAGAAGATGGGGCTAGTGGGAGCTTAAGGGCACTATGGCATCATAATGATGCTTTAACTTTGATACCATCGAAATAGAAGTCACTTTAGAAAATGTTCTGAATAGTTTCCAGGTGTTTGTAGAGCTCTCTTTTTTTCAAGGAAATGGACAGAATTTTGTATCTCA
The DNA here is from genome assembly GCA_036589455.1 of Ateles fusciceps. Taxonomy (NCBI): domain Eukaryota; kingdom Metazoa; phylum Chordata; class Mammalia; order Primates; family Atelidae; genus Ateles; species Ateles fusciceps. Next base: position 495,342 of record JAZHEH010001331.1, on the reverse strand, counting down.
GATTCATCTTGGCTTAGCACCTTCTCCAGCATTAGAGTCATGTGGCTTTCTGTGTTTTTTTGGAAATAATAGTTCTCATTTCTGGGATTGTAGATGGTTTTCTTGAAGTTATTTTTAAAATGTGTGGTATTTTCATAGAAAAGTAATGCAATATTGTACCGCTGGTACAGCACATTGATTATGCATGCCTTTACTTCTTAATGCAGCCAGTGTACAAAAAGGGAGCACAAGAGAAAAACAAAGGAATTCTGCTACTCAAAATCTTACAACTCTGTGTGATAGGTATCTATTAGCAATAACAGGAAGCTACTTCACACTTCAGTAGTGATCTGAAAACTTTGGAACTTGCCTTTGAACTTGCCATGTCTGCATGCAGCTCCTGCACTTATTTGAGTTACATGAGGTTGCATGTTCTTACAAATGAGAGTTAAGAGTTTTCATTTGAAAGCAATCCAGTTTTGCAAAACTCTAACAATGAAAGCAACTCACCGGAAGGCCATGTAGATGTCTGGGTCACCAATGGAGAATAAGTGACTTCATGGAGGTTAAGCACCAATGAGAGGCAGTTTCAGGAATCTAAGACAGGAAGGCTGCAGTCACGTGCAGTTTAGTGGCAAGTCTAGGAAGTATGATCATTTCAAAGTAGTGATGAAGGTAAATGATATTTGGAGATATCTCTAACAATGGTAATGAGAGATGAAAATATCTGTGGTTACTATTGGTGACAAAGTGACTTGTTCTGCTCCTACAGTGGTGATTTACTGTCTCCATTCATAATGAAAGGAAAGGCTAAATGTCAGTTAGAAGTTGAATGAAAATAGGCTGGGCTCAGTGACTCATGCCTGTAATCCCAGCACTTTGGGAGGCTGAGGCAGGCAGGTCACTTGAGGTCAGGAGTTTGAGACCAGCCTGGTCAACATGGTGAAACCCTGTCTCTACTAAAAATACAAAAATTGGCCAGGCATGGTGGTGGGCACCTGTAATCCCACCTACTTAGGAGGCCAAGGCAGGAGAATTGCTTGAACCCGGGAGGCAGAGGTTGCAGATCAGGCCACTGCACTCCAGCCTGAGCAACGGAGTGAGACTCCGCCTCAAAAAAAATAAAAAAGAAGTTTAGAAAAAATAAAGATGTGATTTACTTTTCCCATCCATGTTTATGCATGCATTTGTGGACCCCAGGTAAGAGCCCTTTGTTTAAGTGTAAATTAAAATAATATGCCTGGGTTATTTTAACATTTAACATGTTGTAGTTTGAGGGTATCACTATTGATCTTTTTTCACTATTCATCTTTTCTTCCCCACCTGATTTTAGGACAAATTGAGAGTAACTGATGCAGGAATAAAACACAGAAATCAAAATAAAGGGTTTACTGCTGAAAAATCTGCTTGAACAAGCCAGTTAACATGTCTTTCCTGAATGAAGCCAGCTTATCCAATAGGCCTCCATTGTCCCTCAGGAGACAGGATATGCAAAACTGGAACTCTGCAGACTGGAGGATCCCCAAAGAAAGGGCCAAGCTGTGCATTTATCAATCAGGAAAGCCGCTCCACCCTCCATGCAGCCCCTACAATTTGAAACAAGCATTCTTCCTAACAAAACACGTTAATTCATCAGTTTATCAGTTCATATCATTTTTTCCTTGAGATTTTTGTGAATAGAAAAACCTATTTCACCTGGCAATACATAGGAAAAGGCACAACGTAACGCTCAAATACAGAGAATATTGTTGCATGTAAGATTTTGATCAGATGTTCTAAATGCAATTTGACAACTGTGTGAGAGGGGGAAGAAGGCATATTCAGAAGGACGTAGGTGAAGCTAGGTGAATGTTTTCATGACAGGCTATTGGTCATTGATATGAAGAAACTAGTGGAATGGGCTTGCTAAAAGTTAGAGGAGTCTAGTTTATCTTCCAAGAGGCTTTGCAGCCCTGTAAAACTGTAGAAATCAGAAATTTGACCATAATTTTAAGATAATTTATTTTTTATGGAATGCCACATTTATCTTTCTATATATAACATTTTCTGGTCAGTAGTAATATATATCCTTTATTCAAATTGGAAAATAAATAAAAACATTTTATTTATTTACTTATTGTTTAAAAAATTATTATTCTCATTCTTTATTTTTTTTAACCAGTAAAGATCTGGGTAAATGAAAACATGTTAGAAAACCATTTGAGGAGTAATATGAGCCAGGCTCTCTTCTCCATTTTAAAAAATTTATTAACTCACTTTTTTTCCATAACTTTTTGAGATACTATGACAACCACTTTGCATTTAGAGAAAAGAGGCAGAGAGTGATTAAGAAATCTGCCCAATGCTACATGGGTAGAAGCTGGGAGAGCTGGGGTTTGAGCTTCTTTATGCTAGTTCTAGCATTTGTGAAGTTCTCACCTAATAAACATTACCGCAGTTGTAACCAAAGCAAGTCACTTCTAGCCTCCTGTCTATAGACATGCAGATACATTTGTAATGTACCTTTTTTTAATTTTTATTTTTTAGCACAATAGATCAATTCCTGTTGACATTATAATTCCTTAACTATCATAGCTTCTCTGATTTTTCAACACCATCTGTCATCCATATTCTGCAGGCATGGCCAACTCAGTGAGTGTCCACTCAGGCAATCAGAATCAACAGACAGAATGTAGGACAGAAAACTGGCGGCAAACATGTTGGAAGGGCTGGAGAAGCAAAAGAGGGAAGCTCTGTTACCTAGAGATTAGTAACTTCCAGAAGTCACGACTATACTAGTGCAGGAGAAACAGAAAGGAAGATGCTGCTCCCCCAGAGCCCGTAATGATTGTGCCCTTGATGCTGGAAACCCACTGCAGGTGCTTTACATGAAACAAGGAGTTAATGCTCTTGCTGATGCTACAGGGATCCAGGATCCCAAAGTCATCAGCCACTGTCCCTGTCTGCAGCCTGGGAAACTGTCCTACTGAGGCTGTTGGGGTACCTGCTGCTGCATCTACTGTCTGAGCCATGCTGGCTGAGCAGATGTCCAGGGCTCGGGCTTGCCTACTGCTGTTGTTGCCGCCACCATGTTTTTCAGAGCTACTTCCAGAAGAGGAGAAATCCCTCCTCATTTCCAGTTTTTTCCAGTGCCTCCCATTGCCTCCCAGAATGTCAGATTCTCTTTGAGAAAGAGCTGAAAAGAAAGTTTGAAAAAGACTCAGATGTACGCAGATCCTGCCTCCCTGCAATAGAGGAAAAGCATAGGGTGGAACTGGAGCTGAGAGCTAATGACTAATGAGCAAATCAGTCTTCAAGACATTTACCTTCCCTTGAAATGTTTCCCTTCTTTCACCATGTTTTCCATGTCATTATTCCTCCACAATTCTACATCATATTCTATGTTAATTATTAATGTCCTGGTTAAATTTATTTGTTCTTTCTTAAGGTTAATTTTTCTCCTTTTCTTTCATACTTGAATTCGCAGGTTCAGCTTGTGTGGGAGTTTTCATTTCCCTCCTCTTCAATCTCCCCTCCTTCACTATCAATTTTTTGGTTGCCTTCACCAACTCTCACCCCACCATCTCTAGACCGGGGCATGGTCTTAGTTGGTGTCTTGGACTCCTGTGGCTTGGTGTCTTTGGGGATATTAGAGGTCCAGTCACTGAGCTGGCAAGGGGAACACTGTCCTTGCTTCCGGCTTCAGGAAGAACGCCTTGCTCTGTCACCCCACACAAGTCCAACTTTGCCTATGCTGCCTGAGGCTTCATGTTGCAGGTGATCTATTATCCTGCTTTTGAATGTGGCTATGACTTTTCTTTATATATCTTTAAAATGTTTTTGTTGGTATATTTACAGTGAAGGGAAGAATGTAAAGCATGAACTCAAGTGTCACAGTAATGGTAAATTTTAATGATTATAGTTTATAATAATCCTATCTGTCATAATACATTTATTTAGTTGATTTGCTTGGATTTTCCAGGTAAATAATCATGTTATTCAAGAATAATGAATACAACCACCATGTAATCATCACTACTCCATGGCAAGTACACTCTGCCTTGTGCTTTGTATACTTGTCAAGACTCAGAAATGGGCAAAGTAGCTCCCTGGTGTCTTTCAGTGGAGCGCTGGACATTACAGAGGAGTCCTGGATTATCTGACTCCAAGAATTCATTTTCTACTGACTAGGTGATTTTGCAGCTCTGCAGAGGTAGCTGTCAAAATTGTTGTAAACTGCTAACAATGCAGCAAATGCTTATTCATACCCAGGCAAACAAATTTTGATTGGTTGATTATAAAGCTCTATAAGTCAGATTCTCATTTGAACAAATCTTACTATCTTATTTGTTCCCTCAGTAATTAAAGAGTTGAATAAAATCTTTGATATGTGTTTATTTTATAATTGTAGAAGGGTCATAATTTTACTTTTTTTTTGAAAATTATGCTTTAGCATACATAGTATCTTTTAGTCTTCACAACCTGAGAGGTAAGTATCATTCCCATTTAATAGATGAGAAAGCTGGTACTCAGATCAAATGTTTGTCAACTCAATGTAAAAGTAACTAGTAAGTGATCAAGCTGGGATTTGAATGCCAAATTTTGCTGTCTTCAAGCTTTGCCCTTAAGACCTATGCTCTTATATATTTTTGCTTGCCTAGAGAAACCCCATTTACTCACAAATAAAATGATTAAAAATATGAACTTCGATGAAACAATATTAATAATAACTAATATTTATTAAGTGTTTACTGTAAGCCAAATGCCAAACTAAATTTATTTGGATTAATTCATTTGACAATGAGAGAAGTGAATTTAAAGAGGTTCAAGAACATGCTCAAAGTTTTTCATGCTATTTCTAGCTTTTATCTTCTTTCTCCCAATGCCTAGTTTTCCACATTAGCCGCACATTAGAATCATCTGGATATCAGCATAGCTTAAAAGTTTCCTAGGTGATTCTAATATGGAGAATCACCACGTAATAGAGATGACTTATCCTGCTTCCCTAGCTGATACCTAAGAGAACTGGACAAATCTGCAACATTTGTTTTGGTTTTCCTGCTGTAGCTTAGAAAGGGAATAATGGTGCTGAAATCTGTACCATCCTGAAGCTTGAGTGTCTGGATGTATGCAGGGCTTAGCTAAAAGCATTTGAAAAGCATCCCAGCTGAAGGTCAAATCATAGCAGGAGCACAGCAATTGAGAGAAGCCATGTTAGTGGTAAGAAAATGACTTTTACATGGACTCACTAAATGATTAAGAGCTGCCTTAATCATGCCAAACAATAACATATAAGTTTCAGCATTTGCTAAAAATATTTATTCTTATAATTTAGAAATGCTTTCAATCACTTATTAATATTTTTAATAAACATCCTTATCCCCTTGTCCACAGAGGCAGACCCAGTGGCCTAGCTACTCAAAAGTCATTCGCAATCTTTCATTCTTGCCTCTTCTTTATCATGCCTTGAAAGCTAAGACATTCCGCTTTCCAACAGTGTTTACATTAGAAGTGACCATGTCACCCAATTCTCCACCAGTAAGAGGAAAGCAGTTGTTATGGTATGAAACTTTGAAACATCATTTTAAAAGAGATAAACTAAGAAGCCTCTGCCTTAAAAATATAGATAAGCCCTGAGGTGGTAGAGCAGCCATTTTGTGACCATGTAGAGAAAAGCCACAGGCCAAGAATGGTGGAGCAGAAAAGTAAAAGGACTCTGGGTTCTTGATGATATCAATGGAGTCATGTACCAGTCCTCAAGAGCCTTATATCAGAGATTTTATCACATAAAAAAGGCCCTTAATTATACAGTCCACTCTTGGTTGGTTTTTCTGTTGCAGCTGAAGGAAACCCTAACTGATACATTTGCCAAAACGTGGAAATAAGAATGCATTTTTTGTTATTTTATTTTAAAACACACTGTTAAACAAAAGCTTCTGAAAGCAAACGACAGTCAATTTAATTAAGCCCAATAGGAAATCTACACAAGTCACGTCTTTTTCGTCTTTAAGTCAGTCATGTGTTGTTGTCTTTACCTTAGTTTCTATTCTGGTTTCAAATTGAGTGATAAACTCTAGTAATACATACCCGGAATTTTTCTAAACTAACTCCTATTATTTCCTCTTTTACAATAATAATTCATTACAAAACCTAATGCTTAATAGAAACCAACTTTCTTCTCTTATATTTAATTGTAAGGCAGAAATCTAGCAACAGGATCAATTGTGATATTTTGTAATGCAAAACTCCCAAGTAACTTTTAGGCCTTTAAGCACCTCATCATGAGAAACATGGATTAAATATATAGTAACATTGTTAGAAAAATGTGTCCTGTTTTATTGAAACTTCTTGCTGCTTTCTTTTTTCACCTTTTCTTGTGGTTTTTTCATAATTGTTCCACCCAATTCTCAGCCGGTCTTGTTTGTTCATATTTCAGACTGGTAATGTGGTAAAGACATAGTTATTTGTGATCACTGAAGAATAGTTTGATCAATAAAATAGATTAAATCTAGAATATCTAGATTAAAATAGTGAGTCAGGTAATTAGAAGAATATCGTAGTTGCTCACTTATATAATTTTTAATTTTTTAGAGACAGAGTCTCTCATTGTCACCTAGGCTGGAGTGCAGTGGCGTGATCATAGCTCATTGCAGCCTTGGACTTCTGGGCTCCAGCTGTTCTCCTCTCCCAGCCTCCCAAGTGGCTAGGACTATGGGCAGATGCCACCATACCCAGGTAATGTGTGTTTTTTTTAATTTTTGTACAATCGACGTCTCTCTGTGTTGTCCAGGCTTGTCTTGAACCCCTGGCCTCAAGCAATTCTCCTACCTTAGCCTCCCAAATTTCTGGGATTACAGGCATGAGCCACCATGCCCGGCCTGCCCTATATAATCTTTATATAATTTAGTATAATATACTTAGTTCTAAAATTTTTCTGACCATAATATAATCTTTCTTTAATTCAGAGTACATAGTCTTTCTACCCAGTAAAGCTTACGTTTCTTTTAAGAAAGTTTTCTTTTATAATTACCCGTAGGTCAACAATTTTAGCCTTTTCAGAAGAGTGAATTAACTTTTCAAAACTGAGTAAATTGTTAAACTCATTATGAATGTTGCAAGTGACCCATCCAATACTATATAGATTTTTCTTCTTATCTTTATTATTAATGAAGAGAAACACAATCATTTAGAGTTTCTGAAAGGAGATGGAATTTTACAGTATTTAGGGTGTGGGCCAGTGTTTTAGAATGAACATGTCATTTCTTCATGAGAGTTTCATTAAACATGTTTACTAATGTTTTGCACTGGTGGAATTTTATATCTGTCAGAATTCATGATTCCATTCAGTTGTTATAAGAAAAACTTTAGACAAATTAAATTTAATGGAGTTTAATTGAGCAAAGAGTGATTTGCAAATCAGGCAGCTCTCAGAACCGAAATAGGTTTGGAGCAATTCTGGTACTGCAGCATGGTCAGATAATATTTATGGACAGAAAAAGGAAAGTGACATTCAAAAAATAGAAGTGAGGTACTGAAACAGTTGGATAGGTTCCAGCTGGGCATTTGTCTTATTTGAAACTGGTTTGAAGAGTTTGCTACCTGTGATTGGCTACTTGTTACAAGAGTAGGTTATAGTCTGTTTACATATCAAGTTAGGATATAGCTCTCTATGCATGGAGACACCTTTGGGCAAAAGTTAAAATGTAGGGAGGCAGCTTTAGGCCAAACTGAATTTAACGATTATCCCTTCAACCTCTCAATTTTACCATAAACTTTAATCATAATGCCACTTTCTGTCATTACTGTAAATGGATAGACTTATTTGGTCCTATTATAGAATTCACAAGTCTTATTTGGTCTCAGCTCCCATCTGTTTTGGGATCTGTCTGCTTCTTTAAGGTTTTGGTTTGTTTATGTGGAACATAGCATAAGTGACTCCATGTTGGGTTAGTCTAGTCTGTTAGGGCCTAGTGCATGAGTTGAGTCCAAAATAATGGCCTTCCATAATTTTGTGTAGCAAATCTTAGATGAGAGCATGACCAAAACTTAGAGCTTTATTTCTACTCTAGTTACCATCGCTTTGGGGTTCTGGTCTCAACAAGTCAATCATAGGTAACAGTAGTGTGTCCTCATGATCACGTGTCTTTGGGTTTTTGTTGTTCTAGCTGAAGAGGGACCATTTGGCATTCTGCAGATGGCTGCACGCACACATTTAAAACTTTTGAGAGAATATAGCACCCCAGGGAGACTACTACTATGGCTATCAAAAGGATAATACTAAGGGTTTGGAGTACGCTCCTTAACCAGTTTTCCTATGAACAAAACCAATCAAAATCAAATAGATGAAAGAATGAGCCAGAGGAGGAATGTACCCATTTTAACCAAGCAGCTTGTTGGTTAATCCCCTGTGACTGAGTCTCTATAATACCTGATGTATTCATTTATGTGTAATAAGAAATTTCAAAACTGCACAGATTCCTCTCTTCATAATCTAGAGCAATTTTATTATCTAATAAAACTTTAGCAAGAGAATTTAAAGAAGTGTGTTGTGCCATCATAGCCTTTGCAGTTGAACCTGCTGTAGAGCCTATTATGAGTAATACATTTCTAAGCATTGCGTCATTTATATTTACTTCAAGCCATGGGAAAGGGGACCTAGGAAATGATGCCCATGCAGAAGAGTGAAGACTTCTGGCAATGTTCTTTTAACGTAAGATCTAGGTTAAGAGGAGTGAACAAATGTTGTTTCTGATTGTTGATGGAACAACAAAGGTACTATTAACATTTCTAACCCATATTGGCCCTTCATCTTCCATCCATCAAGGCATAAGTTGCTTAGGTACAAGGTTGGATACAAACTCCTCCACAAATTAAAGCATAACCATTGGTGCACACAAGGCCCCTTTCCCAGTTGTATTGTTCATAGAGGCATAAGCAAAGACAAAATTAAGAGAGGTAAAGTTTTATGATGGCAGAGAAGTCTTGATGCATGATGTTGGGAAAGCTGTCCATGTCCAGGATGCTGTCTGCTTCTGGGGAGAGACTTCCCTGATTAGCTTTACCTTAAGGTCTCTAACAGGTGTACAGTTCTGAGAGTCTGAAGGGGCCGCTCTGAGTTGTGTGATTACACGGCCATGGTTTAATGTCCCAACATTTTGCTGCAGTGTTGGTGGCAAGGGCAGACTTCCTCTATTATCGTTCCCATAAAACCCAGCCTCCAAGTTGTAGATCATGAAGCGTTTGATTGTCTTAAGTTAGTGGATCATGAAACGTTTCCTTTATCTGGTGAAAATACACTTTGGCATAAGGCATTAACGTCTTGCAGCATTTAGTGATATCAGAGGTTATGAACAGAATATATACGAGTTTGTTATTAGGAACATAGGCCTTCCAGGTGACTGTTCCATAGGGATCAGCTTATGTTTCCCATTGGAAGTGGATTTGATTGTAATCAATTTATAATATCTTTGAGGCAATCCAGTTGATTCAGTTTGCTTTACATAATGCCTTATTTATCTATAATACCTTATTTAACTGTTTTACAACTTGTCCAGTAAAACAAGTACCTCTGTTGCTGGAATTTCCTCCAGGAATACCCCATGAGGGAAACACATTTTCTAATAACTTTTAGCTACTCTTGTAGCATCAACCTTCCTTTATGGGAAGGCTTCTGTACAACCAGAAAACATGCAGTGAAAATGGCAATTGAATGAAATCCCCTCCATAAATGACCAATCAGATTGAAGAAATGTACTTGAAGTTTTGGTTCTCTTACCAGGATTATGGCTTTGACAAACCAAAAATTGGTCATCAACCATTACAGAAATTTAGAACAGTCACCACACCAATATTTATTTTATTTTATTTTTTAAAGAAAAGGAAAAGCATTGCTCTTTTAATGTAACTTGGAAATTTAGGTTCTTTTATTTTTATTTATTTATTTTAAAAGAAAGAAAAAGAAAGAAAAGAAAAAAGAAAAAGAAGGAGAAAAAGAGAATGAAAGAAAGGGAAAAAGAAGAAAAGAGGGAGAGAGAATGGGAATCTTGCTCTATTGCCCAGGCTTAGAATGCAGTCTAAAAATGGGTATTGAAAAGCTCTTTTATACTAATAATTGTGTTATACAGTGAAGACAGGAAGGAATAAGGGAGGAAAATAACAAACAAACAGCCAACCAATATTTCATTTAAACCTAGGAAATGCTATGCAATTGCTGGGGAGTGATTTACTCCCAACCATGTGGTCACTTTTAGAATAGATGTGATGTGTTACTGAAGAAAATGTATGTTTTGTGGATTTGGAGTAAAGAGTTCTGTAAATGTTTATTAAGTTTACTTGTTCGAGGTCTAAGTTCAAGTCCCTTGTATCCTTGTTAACCTTCTGTCTCATTGATGTCCAATATTGACAATGTGGTGTTAAAGTCTCCCACTATTATTGTGTGGGAGTCCAAGTCTCTTTGTAAGTCACCAAGAAGTTGCCCTATGTATCTGGGTGCTCCTATATTGGGTGCACATAGACTTAGGATCGTTAGCTCTTCCCATTACATTGATCCCTCTACCATTATACAATGTCCTTCTTATCTCTTTTGGTTTCTATTACTTTAAAGTCTATTTTATCAGAGATGAGAATTGCAACTCCTGCTTTTTTTTTATTTTTTTGCTCTCCATTTGGTTGCAAATCTTCCTCCATCCCTTTGTTTTGAGTCTCTGTATATCCTTGCATGTGAGATGGGTCTGGATGCAGCTTACCGATGGGTTTTTTGGAATGACTGATACTGGTTGTTCCCTTCTGTATATAGTGCTTCTTTCAGAAGCTCTTGTAAAGCAGGCCTGGTGATAATGAAATCTCTGAGTACTTGCTTGTTCGTAAAAAATTATATTTTTCCTTCACTTATGAAACTTAGTTTGGCTGGATATGAAATTCTGGGTTGAAAGTTCTTTTCTTTATGGATGTTGAATATTGGCCCCCACTCTCTTCTGGCTTGTAGGGTTTCTGCTGAGAGATCTGCTGTGAGTCTGATAGGCTTCCCCCTTGAGGGTAACCTGTCCTTTCTCTCTGGCTGCCCTTAGTATTTTCTCCTTGATTTCAACCCTGGTGAATCTAATGATTATGTGCCTTGGGGTTGCTCTTTTTGAGGAATATCTTTGTGGTGTTCTCTGTATTACCTGGAGTTGAGTATTGTCCTGCCTTGCTAGGTTAGGAAAGTTTTCCTGGATAATATCCTGAAAAATATTTTCCAGCTTGGATTCATTCTCTTTGTCACATTCAGGTACACCTATCAAACGTAGATTAGGTCTTTTCACATAGTCCCATATTTCTTGGAGACTTTGCTCATTCCTTTTTACCCTTTTTTCTCTAATCTTGTCTTCTCGTTTTATTTCATTAAGTTGGTCTTCGACCTCTGAAATCCTTTCTTCTGCTTGATCAATTCGACTGTTTAGACTTGTGCATACTTCGTGAAGTTCTTGTATTGTGTTTTTCAGCTCCATTAATTCACTTATACTCCTTTCTAAATTGTCCATTCTCGTTAACATTTCGTCAAACCTTTTTTCAAGGTTCTTAGTTTCCTTGCATTGGGCTAGAACATGTTCTTTTAGCTCACAGAAGTTTCTCATCATCCACCTTCTGAAGCCTGATTCCGTTGATTCCTCACATTCATTCTCGATCAGGCCTTGTTCAATTGGTGATGAGGAACTGCAATCCTCTGTAGGAGGAGAGGCATTCTGATTTCGGGTGTTTTCAGCCTTTTTGCGCTGGTTTCTTCCCATCTTTGTGGATTTATCCACCTGTCGTCTGTGTAATTGCTGACTTTCAGATTAGGTCTCTGAGTGGACATCCAGCTTGTTGGTGGTAAAGTTTTTTCTGTTTCTTAATTTTCCTTCGGCAGACGTCCCTCCCCCACAGAGCTGGACCTTCCCGGGTTCAGCTGGACTTGCTGTGAAATTCTCAATCCTCAGCAGTTCCAACTGCTGTTTGTTTTTTTTTGTTTTTTGTGGCGGGGGACCAGCCTTCCCCTGCGGCAACCCACTAAGCCGGCTGAAACAGCAGCGTTGAGATTCGTGGCGCTTTTCTGCCCGGAAATCTCCCGGTCTGCTTCCCCCGCTTCAGTCCGCTTTTCAGCCAGCTGAATGGGAGACTCTGCCTTCCTGGAGCTCCAAACGCCAACCAAAACTCAGTCCCGTATACTCCGGACTGAGAACCGCCGCACCGGGGCGCCTGCAAAACGGCCGCGCCGGCCAAGAGTTGCGCTGGCGACCCGCGGGGCTCCTCCGCCGGGAATCTCCTGGTCCGTGGGCAATAAAAATTCATCTGAAGATGTGGCGTCCACTCACTCTCTGCACTTTCAGTGGGAGCTACAATCCTGAACTGCTGCTAATCGGCCATCTTGGATCTCTCTCTCCCACACCATTATTTTTTTCCCATAATTTGGATCATTATATCTCTTCCATAATGAGTCATGGAGTGCAAAGCTTATAATGAAGCTTTAAGGACTCAGGAAGCAGTCCAGGCTCCGTGAGTCCATGCTTAACATTTGGTTTATATCCTCTTAAATTCCTGTTTTGCTTCTCTAATTCAGGTGTGTAACACTCTTTGTTAAATATGTTATCATAGGTAATTTGACTTGGGCCATGCAGTTTATTGGAATTGCATATCTTAACAATTTCAGTACTTATAAACTTAGTATGAAAATCTGCCAACATATTTCCTTGATATTTAATTCTATTCTGCTTGGGTAAGAAATTTTATAAACCAGTTTCTTTATTAGAGTTCTGAGAATTCTCACCTAGTCCAAATGATATGCTCATAAAGTTATCAGAAACCTGTATTCAAGAGTGCTTGTTAGGGTCCTTTCCATCCTTTCCATGAACCTCCTTGAAGATATAACACTTTAGGATTATAATTGCTTGTAAAGAGCTTTCAGAAAAGGTGTCAGAATTAATCAATTAACTGGAGACAATGTGACTTAAAATGGTTATAATTAAAGACATAATTGACAAGAAAGTTTAAGTTTTTCTGTGGTCTACAATAATTTAACATAATAACCATAGTATCATGCCTGATAACATATACCATAACATATCAGAATTTTAGGAATCTCATGCCATTTTTGGAAAACAATGTAACTCGGAAAAAGGCTAAACACAATTTCTTATTTGACAATGCTTGCCATATAATTAAACATATCAAACAAGCCTATTTATTATATCTCTTTTGAATGCTTCAGGGGCTCTCTGTAGCATTCCAAGGTTAGTTTGAAGTCAAAAAGACTTAATTTTGCTTTTGAAATTTGATGTTGAGAAGCCCATCAAATATGTCAGTGGTTTAAAACACCTGATCAAAATAGGATCATAGATCACTCTGAAATAATAGTCATTCATTTAGCCAAAGTAATAATTAAAAGATTTTAAAAAGCAAAAACCTTTACTCATTGATATAGGGAAGACCTAGTTTTCCAAATAACCAAAAGACCTAAAACAGACATCATAAGCACATAAAATGTGTTTCTCTTTCTCTCTCCTCCCCCCTCTTTTGCAGTTTACTCAAAAGGTGAACAAAAAAACTTTTACTGTCTCTTATTATATTACCGAAAAATCTTTAAAATTCTTTCCCATGAGATAGTCTAAGGGAGGACCTGAGAACCTGTGCCCCACTGACACCTTACACTAAAATTAACTCCAGATGGATTAAAGACTTAAACATAAGACCTAAAACCATAAAAACCCTAGAAGAAAACCTCGGCAATACCATTCAGGACATAGGCATAGGCAAAGACTTCATGACTAAAACACCAAAAGCAATGGCAAAAAAGCCAAAATAGACAAATGGGATCTAACTAAACTCCAGAGCTTCTGTACAGCAAAAGAAACTATCATTAGAGTGAACTGGCAACCAACAATAATGGGAAAATATTTTTGCAATCTACCCATCTGACTAAGGGCTAATATCCAGAATCTACAAAGAACTAAAACAGATTTACAAGAAAAAACAAACAAACCCATTCAAAAGTGAGTGAAGGATATGAACAGATATTTTTCAAAAGAAGACATATATGAGGCCAACAAATATATGAAAAAATACTTGTCATCACTGATCATTAGAGAAACGCAAATCAAAACCACATTGAGATACCATCTCACACCAGTTAGAATGGCGATCATTAAAAAATCTGGAGACAGCAGATGCTGGAGAGGATGTGGAGAAATAGGAACACTTTTACACTATTGGTGGGAGTGTAAATTAGTTCAACCATTGTGGATGACAGTGTGGAGTTTCCTCAAGGACCTAGAAATATAAATATATACCCAATTTCATTACTGGGTATATATACCCAAAGGATTATAAATCGTTCTATTATAATGACACATGCACATGTATGTTCATTGCAGCACTGCTTGCAATAGCAAAGACCTGGAACCAACCCAAATGCCCATCAATGACAGACTGGACAAGGAAAATGTGGCACATATACACCATGGAATACTATGCAGCCATAAAAAACGATGAGTTCGTGTCCTTTGCAGGAACATGGATGAATCTGGAAACCATTATTCTTAGCAAACTGACACAAGAACAGAAAATCAAACACCATATGTTCTTACTCATAGGCAGGTGTTGAACAATGAGAACACATGGACACAGGGAGGAGAGCATCATACACTGGGGTCTGTTGGTGGGGCTAGGGGAGGGATGGGGGAGGTTGGGGAGGAATAACATGGGGAGAAATGCCAGCTATAGGTGACAGGGGATGGAGGCAGCAAAGCACATTGCCATGTATGTACCTATGCAACAATCCTGCATGATCTGCACATGTACCCCACAACCTAAAGTGCAATAAAAAAAGGAGAAAACAAAATTCTAGCTTTGTATTAGTATAATTTTGATAGTAATGCTCAGTTTTTTAGGAAACACCGATAATTCCCTTCTAATTTTAGCCAGCTTAATTGCACATAAAATTCCTTTCGTAAGATTCATTTTCCATAAACCTACAACCTTTTCTCTTTTTTATTTTGGGACGAGCAATCATTCTATTTTAAGACAAATCTTCCTTTTCTTCCCCCTTAACTAAAACACATCTTTCATGTAAGCTTCACTTACCAAAAACATGTCTTACTTTCCTTATAAAAGAAGTTGTTTTAATTACCATATGTTAATTACATTTTTAAAACTCTAGTAAACTTAATTTATCATGAAAACCTAGGACATAAGCAATTTTGAACTGTTTCATATCAACATTTTTGTCAATGATAACCATTTCTTAATTTTTAGAAGCCGTTTCCTCATAACACAATTTTTATGTTTATTAGTAAACGCAAATATATTTAGCTTCTCCATACCACATAAAAATGTATCAAAATGTATAAACCTAATTTATGCTTAATAATTAGTGTTTCAGTGTTTTAATTGACTTAGAAATGGCCCAGACGTTTAATAAGTATCTATTACTTAATTTAACATGACTTTAAGATTCAAAATTGCTAAAAATGATTTTTGAAATTATTACATTTATAAACTTTTATTTCATGACACATCAGGTTTGATTTCTCATTCTTAATAATTATAGCTGAATTGCTCATTAAACAAAGCTAGCCATTGAAAGATGTTACTTCTCTGTGCTTCAGTTTCTCATCTACAAAGGAGAAAATAATTGTCCCTGTTTTCTAGGGTGCTTATAAGGATTAAACAAGATTAGATACTGGTAGCATTTAGAACAAGGCTTGACATATAGTGCTATTTTGGACTAACTATAGGTAACTTCTTACTGTTACTGGCATCATCATCATCTTATTTCCCTGCCTCCTTCCTTTGTGGCACTTTTCAAGAGCTGTAATCACATTGGTTATTTACTCACTGATTGTCTGCAGCACGTATAGCATGGTAGAATGCAGGGTCCCATGGTAAGATGCAAAGCAGAGGGAAAGAGGCTCTTCTGCCTTGTTGGTTTCTCTCCCCTTTACATCTGCTTTGAGCTTGGAGCACAGTAGGTCTCAATAAGTTAGACATTTCAATTGTTCTCTTTATCTTGTACTACATTTGTCATTGTTAACCATGCCGTATTTCTTGAAACTCTCTTTTTGTTATTTCCTCATCTCCCTCTGCCCGTATTTTTAAATGCCAGGATATGTTTCTGTGAGTGTAAAGGACAGAGCTGAGGCATGGGTGGTTGAGACCAGGTGAGATTCTGGGTATCCAGTGGAGCTGGTAAGAATAGGAAGGCTTCATGGGGCTGCTGATCATAAATGAAGAGGAAAACACTGGACTGAGCCAACGGGGTAAATTTGGGAGTAAAGGGCTTGGGCTTACTTTTAAGGCTATGGATTAGGCCCCACTATGCATCAGACTAAGCTGGCATTAGATAAAAAATATAAACGAGAGTTTCAAGAAGAATGGCATGGTCAACAATGACAAATGTAGTATGAGACAAAGAGAACGGCTGAAATGTCTAATGCATTGAGACCTACTCTGCTCCAAGCTCAAAGTAAATATAAAGGGGAGAGAAACCAACAAGTAAAGGAGTCTCTTTCCCTCTACCTTGCATCCTACCATGGGGCCTTGTTGGTCTCTGCCAACAAGGATGTCAAAATATAGATGTGGATAAGCAAAATATAAACCAATACTTGAAATTAACTATAGAAGAGCTGCGTAGAGGTGTGCGCAAGGTGCTGTGCTAGTAATGAAGAGAGTAAAATCTGCTGTCTCGGGGCCTTGGGATAGAGAGAGGGAGCAGAAATGTGGAGAGAGCCTTGAATGTATCAAACCAATCAGGAAAAGAAAACTCAAGCTGCAGAAATAGCACATGCAAAGGTATAGAAAGATTTCTGATTAATATTCAATATGGTGAATGGAACTGACATGAAAAGATCCCCAAACATACAGAGATCCTTAGCATTCCTGCAGTTGTGATAAAACAGATCCAGCTTTGGGAGGAGAAAGTTTTATATGGGTTTTAAATGAATTTCATTTTGGCGTAAATTGTTTCTCTGATAATATTCTTTTTTGTTTTTTAATTGTACTAGAGGTTCTGGAGTACATGTGCAGATCTTGCAGGATTGTTACATAGGTATACACTTGCCATGGTGGTTTGCTTCCTCCACCCTCCTGTCACCTATATCTGGCATTTCTCCCCCATGTTATCCCCTCCTCAACCTCCACACCCCCCGCTGTCCCTCCCTTAGCCCCCCTCAACAGACCCCAGTGTGTGATGCTTCCTTCCCTGTGCTCATGTGTTCTCATTGTTCAACACCTGCCTAAGAGTGAGAACATGCATTATTTGGTTTTCTGTTCTTGTGTCAGTCTGCTAAAAATTATGATTTCCAGATTCATCCATGTCCCTACAAAGAACATGAACTCATCCTTTTTTTATGGCTGCGTAGTAGTCCATGGTGTATATGTGCCACATTTTCTTTGTCCAGTCTATCATTGAAGGGCATTTGGGTTGGTTCCAGGTCTTTGCTGTTGTAAACATTGCCTTAATGAACATATGTGTGCATGTGTCTTTATAATAGAACAACTGATAATCCTTTGCTGGGTCAAATGGAATTTCTATTTCTAGGTCCTTCAGGAATCGCCACACTATCTTCCACAATGGTTGAACTAATTTACACTCCCACCAACCGTTTAAAAGTGTTCCTTTTTCTTCACATCCTCTTCAGCATCTGTTGTCTCCTGATTTTTTAATGATTGCCATTCTAACTGGCATGAGATGGTATCTCAATGTGGTTTTGATTTGCATTTCTCTGATGATCAGTGATGATAAACATTTTTTTCATATGTTTTTTGGCCTCGTAAATGTCTTCTTTTGAAAAGTGTCTGTTCATATCTTTCACCCAGTTTTGAATGGGTTTGTTTGTTTCTTGTAAATCTGTTTTAGTTCTTTGTAGATTCTGGATATTAGCCCTTTGTCAGATGGGTAGATTGCAAAAAATTTTTCCCATTATTGTTGGTTGCTGGTTCACTCTAATTATTGTTTCTTTTGTTGTGCAGAATTGTTTCTCTAATTTATGGCTTGATTTGATAGATAGAGCTGTGACTTAATCTTGAGAATTCCTAATATTGAATTCTACCTTTTATATGCCAATTTTAGACAGGAGTGAGAGTAAATGGTTATTTGGAATGAGGTTATGTGTGAGTTGACTAGGAGTGGATGGATAGGTGGAAGACTGAGAGATGGATGCCAAGAAATCTCATAGAGATTTCAGATGGTATTGCTTTATTGAAGTTCTGCTTGGACAATATACCCAGATGCAATAGTGACCTGGGAAAGCCATCTACATCTTCCTATGTACCAATTTCAGATTTTATTATCATAATTACAATAGTTATTGGTATCTATTGTGTATCTGACATTATCCCAGGTTCTTTTTATGTATTATTTCTAATCATCCTAGAGGAACAGTTTGAGGAAATTAAGACTTAGAGAAGTTAATTACCGAAGATAACACAGAAAGTAGATGGCCTGGATTCAGAACTTCATTTACATAAATCCAAAACTCATGTTTTTCCTACTATATCACAAGGATGATTTCTACTTTATTCTGAGCAAGGACACAATATTTCTGTGCTCATTTGCAAACCTAATCACTGGTCTGCTTCAAGAATTCTCTCCAACTCTTGGAATATAAAGGGCAGCTAGGAATGACACTGCTATCCCATCTCCATGATGCCTCTCCTTCAGTATAAATGATTTCTAGCACTGAATGACCTTCTGCAATATCAAATGCTTCCTTTTATGCTTGGAATGGTGGCCACCACCACAGTCAATTTACTTCTAACATCTATTTCATGCCTCTCCAGAGAGAATTATCAGCAATTATTACCAGCTATTAGATAGTTTACAAAATCATTGAAATGGCTAAAAGAGCAGACTCTAGGCTGCACTTCTAGGGAAAACTCCCCATTTCCAAAATCGCCCAGCTTTTGCATGACCAAGAATCTCAGAATCTCCTCCTGACCATTTTGGCAGGAAACTGATAACAGGAGAACATTTTGTGAATGATAACCATTTCATAATTTTATAAACATGTTTCCTCAGAACAAAATTTTTATGTTTATTAACATAAAACTGCTGTTGATGCCTCAATCCACAGGCATAAAGTGGGATGCTTTCTTTCCACTAAGCACCAGCTTCATGAGCAGGTGATCTGTGTATTCTTTCAGGGCCCCCATGCATGGAGTTTAATGCTCTGTGGTTACCATCATGAAATTCTTAAAAATTTATCTTTTAATTTGTGTTTTAAAAGTGAAGTCCTTTGGGACAATAGATTATGCCCTGGGAGAACTTACCTCTTCCTCTTGCCACCTTCCTGTCACAGCTTGTCAGCTAACAGCTCCCCTAACTCAGACATCTCCTTCCTGGGCATGGCCCACAAATCACTGCCTCCCTCCATCCTTGGTGGAGCTGTGGGCATGGATAGAAAGAAGATTGGGGTTAATTAGAGTCAAGTGCATGCTCTCAGGGCATCCCTATGCAGGACAGGGTAGGAGAGGGCCAGGCTGTGGCAGTCCTTGCCCCAGGCTGGTAGCACTGCAGAACATTCAGTGGGTGACTTGGCAAGGCACACTTCTTATCTCCATCCAGGTGCTTCATGTATTTGTACATGAGGGTAACAGTATTCTCGGGGATCACTCAACAACCTTGAGCTGCTGTGGCCAGCAGAGGGAAAAAGATTCCTGATTGAACTTGTGGAGCCTTTGGTCTTGCAGCTGGTAGGAGGGAAACCTCATAGCCAGTAGGCTGCTCATATGACAGATTGTAAGCACTGGTGAGAATCTGTCTTCTTATCTGAGTATCCTCACATTCCTGGGACTACAACATTCAATAGCAAAAAAACAGATAAACAAAACACCCTGACAGATTGTGAGGAAGACCAGGGGAAGAAGAAAGAAAGAAAAAGCCTTTTCCTGCCTTTTGTACAGGGGTCCTCACACTTTAATTTTGTACTGGGTCCACCAAATTATGTGGCAAGCCGTGTCTCCGCTTATTTAGAATCCAAGTCTTTTGAGTGCATCTGACTGGTGGAATCCAAATCACATCCTAAACTCTGATTATAAGGGAGGCTGAGAAACGTAATTTCTAGCTTTCCAAATTCAGGAGTACTAGAAGGACACTGGAATGAATATTGAGTAAAGCAATCCATTTTAGATACACCATTACCTCCACAATGGCTCTGGCAAAGAGTGGTACCCTAAGTTCCATGGGGCAGCAGCTGCATCTGGCTCATTTACTTCTCTATCCCCAGTTCAGGCTACAAGATCTGCCACATAGTACTATCACAATATTTATAGAATTGAGTTGCAAATTATCCATTTTCATATGCCATATTTATGAACCTATATATTTAATAGTATAACCTCTCTTGCCATTGTTCATATTAGCTGGAGCTCTTTGTTACTAGTGGCAAATTTATATAAAAAATACAGTGAGTTAGGGAAAAAAGCAGGTAATTGAATTCTACTTACTGATTTCTTTTCATATGCTCGACATAGCTAAAGCAAACATGACACCATATGTCCACTGCACTTAATGAATTAGATCACTTTCTAGGCCAGTATGAAAACATTATTAATGTTTATCTAGTCACAGAAACTACGAATATGAAATTATATTTCTTTCAGTCTTCACCTTTCAATGTTCACAAGCTGGGATTAATTTCAAAGGGAACATGTTTCTGGCTGAGGTATATTAAGGGTGGGCAAATCACTCTTAGAATATTCAATGGAAAAATTAGTTTGATTTCAAACAGGAATGCCCTAAGCAAAATCAAACTTTTCTTAATACTTCTCACCATCTCCAAAATGGAAAGTAAGGATATTTCCCCAAGGATATTTTAATTAAAAAGGGTTTTGGAATATGCATTTGTGTATAAAAATGTCTCTTAATTACAAAGATATAAAGTTAAAGCTTTTACCTGAGATTTAATTAATAATCTTAATAGTATAGTTTTGGAGCGGATGATGGTGAGGACAACTGGGAATTTGATGGATGATATGATCATCCAAAGCAATTCAGGAAGCAAAGCTATACCTCTCAGAACTTCCCTGACTATCCAAGAAGTGGTAGAGGGTAGAGGGCTTGCTCCAAAAATTCTTTATATTTAACAGGATAAAAAAGGTCTTTGGAATCTCCATCTTTAGAGGCTCTGCTCGGGGGCTGTATCATGGAAATATGGCCCGATGGCCTGAAAGGTCCTGAAATAGATCTAGTTATAACTCAGAACATATGAATTACTTCATGAGAATCAATGAGCCAATTGGGCATTGTTACCAGTTGTAATGGCCTGGAGGCACAGCCTGGCCCTTGAGCCAAAGTAGGGAGTCAGAGAATTCTGGGTTCATTCAGGAAATGTGGAGCAGATAATGTTGACTTTTATTATCCAGGTAATCTTGTCTTCCACATCAACTTGACTGCAGGATTTATCCTAATCTATTTTGCTTCTAAAGCAAATACTTATATTTAGAAAGTATAACTATAATACAATTATAAAATATAACTACAATAAAGGTTATCCACTGGGATAATCCAGGGTACTTTTCCCATCTCAAAATTTGTTATTTAATTATATCTGAAAAGTGATATAAGGTAACATTCATAGGTTCCAGGGATTAAGACATGGGTATCTTTTGGAAGGAACCATTATTCAGCCTAACAAATACGCTGAGGATTCACTAAAACTCCATCCTAATTACTACTATTTTCTTATTTTTTATTTATTTGTTACAGAATGATGGAGAGAAGGAAGACTACTTACTTTTTAAAAATTTGTTGTCATAAACCTATAGTGGTATAATCAATACCAGGTGTTTTTCTCTTTGTTGTTGTTTTATGTCTTGCTCTGTCAAATGCAGTGGCGTGATCATAGTTCACTGAAACCTTGAATCCAGGGCTCAAGTGATCCTCCCACCTCAGCCTCTGGAGGAGCTGAAACTACCAGCATGTACCACCATGCCCAGTTAATTTCAAAAATTATTTTTGTGGAGGTGGGGTCTCCCTATGTTGCCCAGGCTACTCTTAACCTTCTGGCCTCAAGCATTATTCCTGTCTCAGCCTCTCAAAGCATTGGGATTACAGGTGTGAGACACTGTGCTCAGCCCAATACCAGGTTTTGAAAGAAGTTTATTTTAAAAGAGAGTTGTTTGGGGGAACATCTGCAAACACAATTTCTATTTTTAAATATCCAGATTAATTTACAAGTCCTCAAAAATTCTGAGGGTAGGATTTGAATGAAATTTTATTGTGGTTCTGCTGTGTATGTTATTGAACTTCCTAAATTATCATATGTTTCTGTGTGTTTTGATCAGCCATGTGGAAGCTGTAAGACCTGGAATCTGGAGTGATTCAACACTGTTTAATTTGGATCACCCTGCGACTTATAGGTTACACTTTGAACTAAATTAAGGCTGAATTAATAAATGTTTTCTGATGAGTTTACACCAACAGGTCATTTAATATGTCCTAACTGATCTTGAGCATAGCTATTGAATTATTATTGCTGAAGATTAAAGGGAAAGGCAGGTAGCTTGTTTCAGGATCCAAACTTTAAAAACAGGGACAATCCCAGCTTTGTTCGTTGTTTTAAGATTCTGAGTACCATCTATTTCACTAAGCAATTTTAAATTTGTCCTGTTTTTGTTAAATATTTTGGTAAATTAGAAAATGTAGCCTTCAGAGCTCATACACTCTCTTGGACTTGACTATTTTCTGCTGTTTTAAATGTTAGTTATAGCCACCCGTTACTGTACTTGGGACTTGTATTTCTAGTTCTTTTAGTGGAAACATGCCTTCAATATACCTAGAACTTCTATTCAGCATAGACTCTATGCCAGCCATGATGTGAGGGCAGAGTGGATACACATAGTCAGCTCCCACTGCCAGCTTGCAGTCAGCTCACATTTCTTCATTAAATGGACATTTGTTTAATGAAATTTTTGTTCATTAAGTAGTTACTGAATGAATAAATAGTCTAGAAATTGAGCTGCTAATGAAATAAAATAACTGAGATAGAATGCTTATATCTTTAAATCACTTCTAAGTGAGGTATTGGAGATCTCAACGGGGCACTCTGAGACCCCAGAGAATGGAGCTACCAAATCAGCCAAGGAGAGAGTCATGTGATTCAAGCCCTAGAGAAAAGGAGTCCAATTCACCAATTCACCACTTGTCTTAATGTACTTGTTCTTTTGTCTAGTTTTGATGGCCTGATTCCCATTTGGTCTCCATAATAGTGTTTCATGGAATGTTGGGTTCTTTGCTGCTTATGCTGGAAGGAGCAGGGAGGGAGTGACTACATGGGGGAGAGATGGGGGAGCAAAGCCAGCACACAGCACAGCCCTCGTAGGGAGAAAGAAACTGGGGGAGAAACTACGGGCAGAATGCCTGGGAAACAGAGAAAGGAGGAAGCTGGGGGCTACTTCTTATTTCTAAGAATAATGTATTTATGCAAAGCAGTTATATTTAGGGATATATTTTGTATGAAGATATATGCCCTGAATGTATCTTTCTCTTTATGACTCACATCCTCCATCTCATTGGAATCAGCAACATGAGCTGAGCCTCCTTCCCATCTTGCCCCTAGCAGAGGTCTCCTATCTCTGTCCCTAGCTCTTTCCAGCTGCAGCAGCAGGAAGTCGGGGTAAAGACAAATTAAACATTCCTTAAAATGCTGCTATGAAAACAAAATAAAAACTGGTCAACTAAAAGTTTACATAAAACTTTAAAAGCTATTAAAAAGATCTCATTCAATATGAATTGCTGTAAACTTTATAAAGAGTTCTAAGGAAGAAGAAAATTTGGCAAACTCTTCTTGTGGAAAATTGGCTTTCTGCAGTTTGATTTTTGGCAAATTGACCCAAAACCAGTCTTGAAGAAATAATACACATTCACCTAGAATAGAAATGCAAATATTATGAGTGATATATAACCATAGATAAAGATTAAAAATAAGTAAAATGATCGTGCACTATTTTGGCATTCAAGAAAAATCTAGATGGAATAAATTGCTTACCCTAATCAAAATTAAGAAAAGGACAACAATCTCAATAAATCAATAACATGCAAGAACTTTAAAACATTTAAAACTTTTTTAGAGGCACCAGATCCAGTAGATTCTTCTGATGACTCCTGTAGTAACAAAGATAGCACAAAAATATCAAAGCATGTATCCTAATCTTAGACATGATAATGAAAAAAATCTCCAAAAAACTTGACATATATCAAATCCAGAGCATGTAAAAAATAATAGAGTATGACAATAAACTGTGATTTAGTAGTTTTCCCTCTGTGATGCAAGAATAGTTTGAAACAGGAAATCCAACAATATAATCAACTGTATAACAGATCAAAGGGGAAAATATAAGCACTTATTTCTATAAATATTGAAATATAAAATTTGTCATTCCTTCATAATAAAAACCCATAGTAGTAAAAACCCGGAGCAATAAAAGATAACTTGCTTAATATGATAAAAAGACTCTTTATACAAGTCAACAAGTACAGAAACAAATATTATGCCTGGTACTAAGACCTGGAGGCATTCTCATTAAAGAGAAGAATAAAACAAAGAAACAGTAACACTATTGAGAATATTTAATTTCGTCTTCTTCTAAGCATCTTACAAATTACACTATTCCACCGCTTTGACATTTACATTTGAGGTAGCTTGTTTTAGCCAATAGTTTGTAGCCAGAAATGCTGTGATTCTTTTAAGGTCAGAGTAATTATTTCTGGCTGGCGATCTCTACTGCTCCCTGTTCTGATTGTAGAAGCATGTGTGCAGAAGGAGTTTCCATGGCAGGAGTAAGTCCTTACTTAATAACATCAAATGTGAATGGACTAAACTCTTCAATTAAAAGACATGGACTGGCTGAATGGAAGACTCATTGATCTGTTGCCTACAAAAACAACAACAACAACAAAG
Organism: Ateles fusciceps; assembly: GCA_036589455.1. NCBI lineage: Eukaryota > Metazoa > Chordata > Mammalia > Primates > Atelidae > Ateles > Ateles fusciceps. The sequence continues at coordinate 470,476 of JAZHEH010001331.1, read as the reverse complement.
CACTTCACCTGTAAAGTCATGCATAGACTGAAAATAAAGTGATATAAAAAATATTGCATGCCAATAGAAACCAATAAAGAGGAGGAATCGCTATACTTATATCAGACAAGATAGATTTCAAGACAAAAACTACAAGAAGAGATGAAGAAGGTCACTATGTAATGATAAAGGGGTCAATTCAGCAAGAGGATATAACAATTTTAAGTATATATACACCCAACACTGGAACACCCAGATATATAAAGAAAATGTTATTAGAACTAAAGAGAGAGATAAGCTCCAATACAATAACAGATGGAGATTTCAACACCCCACTTTCAGCATTGGACAGATCTTCCAGACAGAAAATCAACAAACATCAGCTTAATCTGCACTACAAACCAAATGGATCTAATAGATAATTATACAACATTTTATCCAAGAGCTGCAGAATTTACATTGTTTTCCTTAGCACATGGATCATTCTGAAGACAGATCATAGGTTAGATCACAAAACAAATCTTAAAACATTCAAAAAAGTGAAATACTATCAAGCATCTTCTCTGACCACAATGAAATAAAACTAGAAATTAATAACAAGAGGATTTTGAAAACTACATGGAAACTACAATATGTTCCTAAATGACCAGTGGATCAATGAAGAAATTAAGAAGGAAATTGGAAACCTTTTTGAAACAAATGATAATAGAAACACAGCATACCAAAACCTATGGGATACAGCAAAGGCAGTATTAACAGGGAATTTTACAGCTGTAAGTGCCTACACCAAAATAGGGGAAAACCTTCAAATGAACAATCTAAGGATGCATCTTAAAGAATTAGAAAAGCAATAGCAAACCAAACCCAAAATTGGTGGAAGAAATAATAAAGATTAGAGTGGAAAGAAATGAAATTGAAATGGAAAAACAATGAAACAAAAAGTGGGCTTTTTTTTTAAAGTGAAAGAAAATTGACAAACCTTTAGCCAGACTAAGAAAAACAAAAGCAGATTATCCAAATAAATATGATCAGAAATAAAATAGGAGACATTACAACTGATACCACAGAAATTCCATTAGTGGCTACTATGAGCAACTATATGCCAACAAATTGGAAAATCTAGAAGAAATAGACAAATTACTAGATGTGTACAACCAACCAAGATTGAAGCAGGAAGAAATCCAAAACCTGAACAGACCAATAGCAAGTAACGAGACTGAAGCCCTAATAAAAAGTTTTCCAGTAAAGAAAAGCTGGAGACCTGATGGCTTCACTGTTGAACTTTACCAAACATTTAAAGAACTAATACTAATCTTACTCAAACTATTCAGAAAAATGCAGAAGGGAGTTCTTCCAAGCTCATTCTGTGAGGCCAGTATTACCTTAATACCAAAACAAGACAAAGACACATACAAACACACACACACACACACACAAAAAAAAAAAAAAAAAAGAGAAAACTACAGAGCAATATCTCTGATGAATATTGACACAAAAATCCTCAGTAAAATACTAGAAAACCAAAACCAACAATGTATTAGAAAGATTATTCATCATGAAGTGAGATTTACCCCTGGGATGCAAGGGTGGTTCAACATACACACATTGATAAACATGATACATCATATTGAGAGAATGAAGGATAAAAACCATATGATCATTTCAATTAATGCTGAAAAAGCATTTGATAAAATTCAACATCACTTCATGATAAAAATCCTCTAAAAACTGGGTATAGAAGGAACACACTTCAACATAATAAACATCATATATGACAGATGCACAGCTAGTATCATACTGAGTGGGGGAAAAACTGAAAGTCTTCCCTCTAAAATCCTGAACATGACAAGGATGGCCACTGCCACCACTGTTATCAACATAGTTTAAGAAGTCCTAGCTAGAGCAATCTGACAAGAGAAAGATAGATATAAAGGGAATCCAAATTGGAAAACAAGAACACAAATTATCCTTGTTTGCAGATGATATGATGTTACATTTGGAATAACCTAATGACTCCACCCAAAAAACCTGTTTGAACTGATAAACTCAGGAAAGCTGCAGAGTACAAAATCAATATACAAAAATCAGTAGCATTTCTATATGCCAACAGTGAACAATGTAAAAAAGAAACAAAAAAGTAATCCCATTTACAACAGCCAGACATAAAATTAAATACCTAGGAGTTAACCAAAGAGTGAGAGATCTCTGTAGTAGAAACTATAAAACACTAATGAAAAAATTGAAGAGGACAATGAAAAATTGAAAAAATATTTCATGTTAATTAAGTGGAAGAATTAATATTGTTAAAATGTTTGTACTACCCAAAGCAATCTACAGATTTAATGTAATCCCTATCAAAATACCAAAGACATTCCTCACAGAAATAGAAAAAAAATTCCTAAAATTTACATAGAACCACAAAGACCTAGAATAGCCATAGGTATCCTATACAAAAAGAACAAAACAGGAGGAATCACATTATCTGACTTCAAAATATACTATAGGGCTACAGTAACCAAAACAGCATGGTATTGCATAACAAAAGACACATAGACCAATGGAACAGAATAGAGAATCCAGAAATAAATCTACACACCTACAGTGAACTAATTTTTGTCAAAGGTGTCAAGAACATATACTGGGAAAAAGATAGTATCTTCAACAAATGATTTTGGGAAAACTGGATATCCATATGCAGAAGATTTAAACTAGACTTCTATCTTGCCATATACAAAAATCAAATCAAAATGGATTAAACAGTTAAATATAAGACTTCAAACTATGAAACTACTACAAGAAAACATTGGAGAATATCTCCAGGACATTGGTCTGGGCAAAAATTTCTTGAGCAATGCCCCACAAACACAGGGAGCTAAAGCAAAATTGGAAAAATGGGATCATATCAATTAAAAAGCTGCTGTACAGCAAAGGATACAATCAATAAAGTGAAGAGACAACCACAGAATGAGAGAAAATATTTGCAAACTACCCATCTGACAAGGGATAATAATCAGAATCTGTAAGGAGCTCAAACAACTATATGGGAAAAAATATATAATCCCATAAAAAAGGATCAAAAGATTTGAATAGACATTTCTCAAAAGAAGACATACAAATGACAGACAGGCATATGAAAAACTTCTCAACAGCATTGACCATAAGAGACATGCAAATCAAAACTATAATGAGAAATCATCTCAACCCAGTTAAAATGGCTTATATCCAAAAGACAGGCAATAACAAATGCTGGTGAGGATGTGGAGAAGAGGGAACCATTGTACACTGTTGGTGAGAATGTAAATTAGTACAACCACTATGGAGAACAGTTTGGAACTTCCTCAAAACACTAAAAATAGAGCTACCATATGACCCAGCAATCCCATTTTGGGGTATATACCCAAAAGAAAGGAAATTAGTATATTGAAGAGAGAAATGCACTCCTATGTTTGTTGCAGCACTGTTTACAATAGCTAATATTTGAAAGCAATCTAAGTGTCCATCAATAGGTGAATGGATAAATAAAATGTGGTACATACATGCAATGGAGTACTGTTTAGCCATAAAAAAGAATAATTCCTAATCATTTGCAACCACATGGATGGAACTGGAGGTAATTATGTTAAGTAAAATAAACCAGGCACAGAAAGACAAACATCACATGTTTTCACTTATTTGTGGGATTTAAAAATCAAATCAATTTAACTCATGGGCATAAAGAGAAGGAGGATGATTATCAGAGGCTAGGAAGGGTAATGGGACGTTGAGTGAGGGGTAGGTAGGGATGGTTAATGGGTACAACAAATAGAAAAAATGAATAAGATCTAGTATTTGATAGCACGAAAGGGTGACTGTAGTCAATAGTAACTTAATCGTACATTTTTAAAATAAAGAGTATAATTGGATTGTTTGTAACTCAAAGGATAAATGCTTGAGGGGGATGGATACTCTAGTCTCCATGAAGTGCCTATTTCACATTGCATGCCTGCATCAAAACATCTCATGTACCTCATAAATATTTACACTTAGTATGTACCCCAAATTTTTTTTTTAAAAATGTAACTCTATAACATGGAAGAAAAAAAGAAAGAAGGAGAGAGAGAAATAAAGGAAGGAGGGAAGTTAGAGCACTACTAAAACTTTGCTAAGGGCTGGCGAGGCTGTGGGGGAAATAGGAGTGCTTTTACACTGTTGGTGGGAGTGTAAATTACCTCAACCATTGTGGAAGACAGTGTGTAGCAATCCCTCAAGGATCTAGAACCAGAAATGACATTTGACCCAGCAATCCCATTACTGGGCATATACCCAAAGGATTATAAATTATTCTACTATAAAGACACATGCACATGTATGTTTATTGCAGTGCTATTTACAATCGCAAAGACTTGGAACCAACCCAAATGCCCATCAATGATAGAATGGATAAAGAAAAGGTGACATATGTACACCATGGAATACTATGTAGCCATAAAAATATGAATTTGTGTCCTATGCAGGGACATGGATGAAGCTGGAAACCATCATCCTCAGCAAACTAACACAGGAGCAGAAAACCAAACACCGAATGTTCTCACTCGTAAGTGGGAGTTGAACAGTGAGAACACGTGGACACGGGGTGTGGGGGGACATCACACACTGGAGCCTGTTAGGGGGTGGGGGGCTAGGGGAGGCAGAGCATTAGGACAAATACCTAAGGCAGGTAGGGCTTAAAACCTAGATGATGGGTTGATAGGTGCAGCAAACGATCATGGCACATGTATACCTATGTAACAAACCTGCACGTCCTGCACATGTATCCCAGAACTTAAAGTAAAAAAAAAAAACAAAAAAAACCTTTGCTAAGGAAAAAATAAATAAATGGACAGACATGCCTATTTCTAGCTAGGATCTGGTGAGGTAAATTTCTCCCCAAATTATTCAGTATAGTATGTAATTCTGCAATGACAGAACAGACAATGGCTGGTTTATGCTAAACATGGTGAGAGTAAAGGAATGATAAGAAGTATTAACTTAAAAATCATGATGTATAAAAATGTATACATTTAGAAAAGAGAGATTTTTTCTTGTTTTTGGGTTCCTCATCATTTAAGTTGATGAGCTGATGAGCTTTATTTCTTAAGAAGGGGATTATAACCTTCAGGCAGGAATCACAACCACCATCTATAAAAAGCACTTTGAGGCAAAGAAGGATGGAACAGGGATTTCTTTTGAATGGGTTGGCCAAGTATACATATTCAACAGGTTACAGGAGGAGCTATGAATATTCATGAAGTTCATCTTCATGCATGTTACACACCACCCATGTTCACTTAGGGGTTGAAGATTAACATTTAAATGTATTACAGCTAGTCCAAAAGTGAAGCAGGGACATGAAGGTATTCCAGTGTGCAGCCTCTGTAAAACTGGCCAGAACCAGTTCATGGTAAGTGGTCTCTCATCAGAAGAAAGTTACAGAAATCAGTCAGTTGTCCAATCAAGGCTTGTGGAACAGGGCATCAGTTAGTGAGCATCTGGTGGTGAGCTGCAATTGTTTTAATATTGTTTATTTCAAGGCTAGTGCTTGTTTAGCTTCTAGAGAAAAAGAAAAACCTTGTAGCACTTTGCACACAGTTTATTCTTTAAGTGTAGTGTGTATGATTTAATCCTTGTCTGGCATGGCCTTAGGTCCTATTTATAATTTGGTATCTTATTTCCACAAAGAGTCCATTCTGTCAGTCTTATGATATGTATTTTGACATTACTGCTGGTCAGTTGTGTCTAAACCACAAAAGGAGGTTAGTGTAACAAGGGGGAGTCGAACCTCCCATCCTGTCACGTCTGGGAACTAAATTTGTAAGGTTTTTCTAGGGTCCCCTTGGCCAAGGGGGTGGGGTCCATCCTGTCAGTTTGAGGGGCTTAGGATTTTATTTTTAGTTTACAGAAGCAAGAGGTTGTCTAAAAAATGTAATTATTTAACTGCAAAGCTAGGGAGAAGTAGCAAGAAAGCATTCTCTGAAAAGACATGTCCAAAAATGTCCACTTTTTTCTATAACTATTGCTAATCACTGTGAGCTGTGTTGTTTGAGAGAAAGCATACTGATTACAGAAAGACTCTGTTTGTCCCTTCCACTCTCCTCCCCTGCAGTTGACTGAATGTTAGTAACAAAGTAACTCTAGAAGCTCTGTCCCCAAGGTTCTGCGTTTCTCCTTCAATCTTGTGGTGCATCTTGGAGAGTCACTCTTAACACAGAAGCAACAGGGATGGTAACAGGTGGAACAAACAAATAAATTTTTTTAAGAAAAGTATAACATCAGAGGACTTACCTACTAGGTATGAAAACATACTATAAAGCTTTATTACTCCTATTGTTTCTAATGACATTTATTGAAGGCTTACTGTGTGCCAGACACTGTGCTGTGTCTTATATACCTGATGTCATTTAATTATCTTCCAAACCTTGGGAAGTGGATAGCATTTTTAATACCCGATACTTAGAGGAAAAAACTGAGGCTTAGAAAAGATACACTTGCAAAAATTAAATAGCCAGTAAATAATGAAAATAGAATTCTAATCTAGACATTATAACTCTAAAGCCATTTTTATCATTACTATCAATATAATTTTGGCTACATAAAAAAGGAACAGTAGAACACAGGAGAGTTTAAAAACAAAATAGCCATATCTATGAGATTTCACCATATGATAAAATTGATATTTACATCAATTTAATAATTATTGCTAGACAATTGTCTGTTCATTGAAAAGTAACTATTATCTCTCATACCAGAAAGATATAATTCAGAAATTAAAAAAAAATTAATACAAAAAAATAGAAATAGAGAGAGATCCAAGATGGCCGATTAGCAGCAGCTCAGGATTGTAGCTCCCACTGAAAGCGCAGAGAGTGAGTGGACGCCACATTTTCAGATGAATTTTTATTGCCCATGGACCAGGATTCCCGGTGGAGGAGCCCCACGGGTCGCCAGCGCGACTCTTTGGCCATCGCGGCTGTTTTGCAGGTGCCCCGGCGCGGTGGTTCTCAGTCCGGAGTATACGGGACTGAGTGCCCTTTTAGTTGGTGTATGGAGCTCCAGGAAGGCAGAGTCTCCCATTCAGCTGATTGAAAAGTGGACTGAAGCGGGGAACCAGACCGGGAGATTCCCGGGGCAGAAAAGTGCCACGAATCTTAATGCCGCTGTTTCAGCTGGCGTAGTGAGTCACCGCAGGGGAAGGCTGGTACCCCCCCCCCCCCCCCCACACACACACAAAAAACCAGCAATTGGAACTGCTGAGGATTGAGAGCTTCACAGCAAGTCCAGCTGAACCCGGGAAGGTCCAGCTCTGTGGGGGAGGGGGCGTCCACTGAAGGAAAACTAAGAATCAGAAAAAAATTTATCACCAACAAGCTGGAGGTCCACTCAGAGACCTAATCTGAAAGTCAGCAATTACACAGATGATAGGTCAATAAATCCACAATGATGGGAAGAAACCAGTGCAAAAAGGCTGAAAACACCCGAAATTAGAATGCCTCTCCTCCTACAGAGGATTGCAGTGCCTCATCACCAATTGAACAAGGCCTGATGGAGAATGAATGTGAGGAATCAACAGAATCAGGCTTCAGAAGGTGGATAATGAGAAACTTCTGTGAGCTAAAAGAACATGTTCTAACCCAATGCAAAGAAACTAAGAACCTTGAAAAAAGGTTTGACGAAATGCTAACGAGAATAGACAATTTAAAGAGGAATATAAGTGAACTAATGGAGCTGAAAAACACGAGAACTTCATCACGAACTATGCACAAGTTTTAACAGTCGAATTGATCAAGCAGAAGAAAGGATTTCTGAGGTCAAAGACCAACTTAACGAAATAAAATGAGAAAACAAGATTAGAGAAAAAAGGGTAAAAAGGAATGAGCAAAGTCTCCAAGAAATATGGGACTATGTGAAAAGACCTAATCTATGTTTGATAGGTGTACCTGAATGTGACAAAGAGAATGAATCCAAGCTGGAAAATATTCTTCAGGATATTATCCAGGAAAACTCCCAACCCAGCAAGGCAGGACAATACTCAACTCCAGGTAATACAGAGAACACCACAGAGATATTCCTCAAAAAGAGCAAACCCAAGGCACATAATCATTAGATTCACCAGGGTTGAAATCAAGGAGAAAATACTAAGGGCAGCCAGAGAGAAAGGTCAGGTTACCCACAAGGGGAAGCCTATCAGACTCACAGCAGATCTCTCAGCAGAAACCCTACAAGCCAGAAGAGAGTGGGGGCCAATATTCAATGTTCTTAAAGAAAAGAACTTTCAACCCAGAATTTCATATCCAGCCAAACTAAGTTTCATAAGTGAAGGAAAAATATAATTTTTTACGAACAAGCAAGTACTCAGAGATTTCATTACCACCAGGCCTGCTTTACAAGAGCTTCTGAAAGAAGCACTATATACAGAAAGGAACAACCAGCATCAGCCACTCCAAAAAACCCATCGGTAAGCTGCATCCAGACCCATCTCACATGCAAGGATATACAGAGACTCAAAACAAAGGGATGGAGGAAGATTTGCCAACCAAATGGAGAGCAAAAAAAAAAAAAAGTAGGAGTTGCAATTCTCATCTCTGATAAAATACACTTTAAAGTAACAGAAACCAAGAGAGATAAGAAGGACATTGTATAATGGTAGAGGGATCAATGTAACGGGAAGAGCTAACGACCCTAAGTCTATGTGTACCCAATACAGGAGCACCCAGATACATAGGGCAACTTCTTGGTGACTTACAAAGAGACTTGGACTCCCACACAATAATAGTGGGAGACTTTAAGACTACATTGTCAATATTGGACAGATCAATGAGACAGAAGGATAACAAGGATACCCGGGACTTGAACTTAGACCTCGAACAAGTAAACTTAATAAACATTTACAGAACTCTCTACTCCAAATCCACAAAACGTACATTTTCTTCAGTAACACATCACATCTATTCTAAAAGTGACCCCATGGTTGGGAGTAAATCACTCCCCAGCAATTGCATAGCATTTCCTAGGTTTAAATGAAATATTGGTTGGCTGTTTGTTTGTTATTTTCCTCCCTTATTCCTTCCTGTCTCCATTGTATAACACAATTATTAGTATAAAAGAGCTTTTCAATACCCATTTTTAGACTGCATTCTAGCCTGGGGGAATAGAGCAAGATTCCCGTTCTCTCTCCCCTCTTTTTCTTCTTCTTTTTCCCTTTGTTTCATTCTCTTTTTTCCTTCTTTCTCTCTTTCTCTTTTTTCTTTTCTTTCTTTCAAAATAAATAAATAAATAAATAAATATACACTTCCATACTTAGGAAATAGTCATTGTATATATAAAAAAAGAAGAAATAGTACTAAAAAATATAGAACACACAGCAATCTGGTGGCTGTAAAAGATAAGTCAGGGCCAGGGAGGTCAAGGCTGCAGTGAGCTATGATCAAGTTACTGCACTCCAGCCTGGGAGACAGAGTGAGACCCTATCTCAAAAAAAACCCCAAAGCACCAAATTAGTGAGGGTTGGTACATAAGCAGAAACCTATTTGCTGCTTCATCACTGAAACTGAGAATTAGTGAAAAGAAAAAGTTATAAATTAAGAAGAAGTTTCAAACTTTGGTTGGAGACTTGTTAAAACATCCTCTAAGAAGTATCAGGAAAAGGAAATATTTATTTTCCAGTGCTAATTCAATCATTTATTATTGACATTGTTTGATACATATGGATAAAAAATCCTGCATTGGTTAGAATCAAAAGACACAGTTCCTGAATGACATATTATAAGAAAAATAAGCCAGTTGCTCACATCTGTAATCTTAGCACTTTGGGAGACTGAGGCGGGTAGATCACAAGGTCAGGAGTTTGAGACCAGCCTGGCCAACATAGTGAAACCCTGTCTCTACTAAAAATACAAAAAATTAGCCAAGCATGGTGGCGGGTGCCTGTAATCCCAGCTACTTGGGAGGCTGAGGCAGAAGAATCACTTGAACCCAGGAGGCAGAGGTTGCAGTGAGCCGAGATTGAGCCACTACATTCCAGCCTGGGCAACAGTGTGAGACACTGTCTCAAAAAGAAAAGAAAAATAAGTGAATAAGAATAGCAAAATTTGACTAAAAGTCTTGGTCAACGACACCATGTATTTTAAAATTATATTATTTATATTACCTTGAAACTATAAAACAATGGTCAAGATAGATTGTAGGAACTTCTATTTCTGATCAAGATGGAGTAACAGGAACCAGATTCTTCTTTCTACCTCTGACAACCAAAAAAAGAAAAAAAAAGGAAAGAAAAAGGACAACATACAGGACACAATAGTTCTCAGGATGCTGGACATTAGGCATCCTGAGAGACAGGAAAGCAAGACGAACCCTATGGTGGCCCCAGCTTACTCTCTTTAGAGAATTTCCAGGATGAAGTGCTGAGAGGGGAAATCCAGGAGAGTACAGTGGACTCTGAGTTGAGGAGACAGAGCTGAGAGTCCAGGGAAACTAAGATGGCCAGAATCATAGGACAGAGTACTGGAGAACAGAGAGCTGCAAAGAGAGAGAAATTCAGAGATCTGCAAAGGGTTCCTCTCAAGTATTCAGATGAGTACAGATTAGCACTTGCCTGTGAGGAAACTACGTGAAGCCCGGGAAAGAAATCCCTAAACATATTAGAGGAAGCAGTGCCCAATGCTCACACAAGGCTGACAGTGGTGCCAGTTCCCACTATCCAGAGTGGAAAACTCCATAATTCACAGGATATTTGCTACAGTGCACAGTAGGGTCTTGCCTCAGTGGTGAATAAGTAGCTCTACATTGAGTATTGCTTTGGGCCAGCCTAACAAACCTGAAGGATAAAACTGTTTTCAAGCATCTCAGAACAAAGCTCATAAATACTTGTAGGAACACAAAAATGTCTAGCACCCAGTGAAACAAAATGTGCAATGTCTGGTAGTCAGTTAAAAGTTACAAGTCAAACATAGAAGCAAGAAAATACAAACCATATTTGGAAAACTTATCCAATTGAAACAACTCAGGATTTACACAATGTTAGAATTAGCAGACAAGGACACTACAGTTATCAGAATTACATTTTATACGTTTATAAAGTTAAGGTGAAACAAAAGATATTTTGAAAAACAAAAATGAAACAAGACACATTGAACTCTAGAGATAAAAGCTGCAGTGGGCTCACAGAAGATTAGACACTGAAGAATAAAAGAGTAGGGAATTTGAAGACATAGCAATAGAAATGATCCCAAATAAAGCACAGAGAGAAGAGAAGTAAAAAGAGGAAAGGGCATCCGTAAGCTTTGGGACAACTTCATACATTCTGATGTGTGTGTAATTAGAGTCTCCAAAGGAGAGGAGAAAAGAGGAATAGAAGAATAAAGAAATAAACTCTTCAAAACATATTTTCCAAATTTGATTAAATCTCAAAATTTATAGATTCAAGAAGGTCAACAAACCCCAAGCACAGGAAACATGTAGAAAACCACACCCATGTGCATCATAATCAAAGTGCTCAAAACCAAGATAAAAGAAAACCATAAAAAGTCAAAGAAGAAAGATGTTATACATGCAGAGGAATTAAGATAAGGATGACAGCATAATTTTTATTGGAAATTGCAATTTAATTCACCATGAAGCAACATCTTTAAATTACTGAAAGAAAAAAAAAAAGTCAACCTAAAATTCTACATTTAGAATTCTCTACCCAGAAAAAAAATCTTTAAAAAACAAAGGTAAAATACTTTCTAGGCATAAAAAACTGAAAGAGTTCATCATCAGTGGATCATCAGCACTACAATAAATGCTAAAAGATGTCCTTTGGACAAAGGGAAAATTATTAACTATGTATAGAAGGATACGTCACAGTGACAGAATTAAAGGATATGTGTTACAGTCAAAAGCTTCAAAGAAAAGGATTTGGAGAGGCTGGAGGTAAGCTCCAGATGTCCTCCCTCTACAGAGAGTACTTTCTTCCTAATATCAGAAATATGATCACGATGTCCACTTTTGCCACTTACATTCGACATTGTGTTAGATGTTCTAGTCGTTGCAATAAGGCAAGAAAAAGTAACAGACATACAGACTAAATAGGAAGGAATAACACCGTTGTTATTTACAGTCATGATCATCTACATATGAAATCCGTGGAAATCTACAAAGAAACTTACTAGAACTAATGACTTTAGCCAGGTTACAAGATACAAGATCAATATACAGAAGTATCTCTACATACTAGTAAAAATATTATTTACAAAAGCAGCAAAAAACATGAACAACTTAGGGATGAATCTAATAAAGGCTGTGAAAGACTTGCACATTGAAAACTACAAAACACTGGTGAGAAAAATTAAAGAAAACCTAAATAGATAGATATGAGCTGGGTGCAGTGGCTCATGCCTGTAATCCCAGCACTTTGGGAGGCCACAGCAGGCAGATCACTTGAGGCCAGGAGTTCGAGACCAGCCTGGCCAACATGGTGAAACCCTATCTCTACTAAAAATACAAAAATTAGGCATAGTGGCATATGCCTGTAATCTCTGCTACTCAGGAGGCTGAGGCACAAGGATCCTTTGAACCTGGGAGACAGAGGTTGCCGAGATCATGCCACTGCACTCCAGCCTAGGTGACAGAGCAAGACTGTCTCAAAAACAAAACAAAACAAAAAACAAATAAATAGATATGTCTTGGTCATGGGTCAGAAAACTTGCCCTGCCCCTCCATTAAATGTATAGATTTAATGAAATTCTGATCATAATCCCAGAAGTCTCTTTTGTAGGTATTGATTAAAAAATTATAAAATTTATATTGAAATGCAAAGACCTAGAATAGGCAAAACAATGTTGAAAAGAACAAAGTTAGAGGACTAACACTACCTGATTTTAAGGTTTATTATAATGCTAGAGGAAGCAAGACTAGTGGTACTAGTGCAAAGATGAAGAAATGGATCAGTAGAACAAAATAGCCCAGAGTATAGAGAACAAAACAAAATAGAGAGAACAAAATAGAGGGAACAAAATAGACAGCCCAGAGCCCGCCAATTTTTAAACAACTAATTTTCAACAGTCTTTTTAACAGAAGTTGAAAAAAAAAGGGACCCTCAGTCCATTCCTTAATACCATTTACACAAATTCACTACAAATTGATCATAGATCTAAACATGAAACCTAAAACTATAGAACTTCTAGAAGGAGACAGAAAGAAAATCTTTACTGTCTTGGATTAAGCTAAGATATCTTAGGCACAACAATGAAAGCATGATCTATAAAAGAAAAAGTAACATATTGAATTTCATCAAAGTTGAAAACTTCTATTCCTTGAAAGAAAGAAATGCAAGCCACAGAGAAAATTCTCGCAAATCATATATCTGATATATCATCTATATGATACATTTGGATAAACTTATATCCAGTATATTTAAATAACTCTCAAGATTTAATATAAGAAGACAGATGAACTAATTAAAAAATGGGCAAAAGATTTGATCAGATTCTTCACCAAAGATGATGTATAAGTCTGTTTTCTCATTGCTATAAAGAAATTCATGATACTGAGTAATTTATAAAGAAAAGAAGTTTAATTGGCTCATGCTTCTGCAGGCTGTACAGGAAGTATGATGCTGATATCTGCTAGGCTTCTAGGGAGGCTGAGCCAGAGCAGGCATCTCACATGGTGGGAGCAGAAACAAGAGAAATGAGGGGAAGTACTACACAGTTTTAAATAACCAGATCTCACAGGAACTCACTGTCACAAGAACAGCACCAACGGGATGGTGCTAAACCATTCACGAGAAATCCACCCCCGTGATCCAACCACCTGCCATCAGGCCCCACCTCCCATATTGGGGACTACATTTCAACATGACTTTTGGTTGGGGACACAGATCTAAACCACATCAGAAGACAATATGAAGAGAAAACAAACATATGAAAATATGTTTAGTACTATTAATCATTAAAATCATGCAAATTAAAACCGAAATGGATAGCACCACTCATTGTCAGAATCACTAAAATTTAAAAGACTGACCGTACCAATATGAAGGAACTAGAATTCTCACACACTGCTGGTAGGAATGTAAAATGATACAACCACTTTGGAAAACAGTTTCTAAGTGTCTTTGGTTTATAACACCATACAAACACTTGTATATAAAAGTTCATAGCAGATTTACTTGTAATAACTGAAAACGGAAAATAACCCAAATGTCTATAAACAGATGAATAAACAACTGTGTTGCATTTATATAACAGAATACTACTCAGTAATAAAATAGAATTAATTGTTGGTATATGCTATAGCAGAATGAATCTCAAAACAATTATGCTGAGTAAAATTTAAAAGGTCAAAAAATAATACATACTGTATGATTCCATTCATTTAAAATTCTAGAAAATGCAAACTAACCTAGAGTGACATAAATCAGATCAGCAGTTTCCTGGGGATCTGGACTTTAAAATTACAGAGAGGAACGAGGGAAAAACTTTTTTCAGATGATGGAAATGTTCATTATCTTGATTGTGATGATGGTTTTGTGAATGTATACATACGTCAAAACTAATCAAATTGTTTACTTTAAATATCTGTGATTTGTTGTTATATGTCAATTATACCTCAATAAAACTGTTTTTTTTTTTTAAGTTTATATCTAAAAGGATAGTAAAAGTACTCTCTTTTGAAGGCCAGATTTCTATAATCTGCAATTCTCTGTTGTAGAGATATGCATCCAGAATTTTTTTTTAAGCATGATGAAATGGCTTTGACAAAGCCATAACACTCTGGCTAAATTCCTTATTTCCTAGGTGACCTTTTAAACTCTCATTCAGAGCCTGTTTGATTCTAGGACACTTCAATTAAGCTTGATAAGTTATAAACAATACATTTGAAGAAAGGGACATAAAAATATTTGATGGAGTCCTAGTGAAAAGTGATTATCAGTACTGCATGAAGTGAAAAGAATTTTGGACAGTAGCTGGAATTTCACTATGAAAGCATTATCTAGTAATGAGTATTCATTGAGATAACCAAGGAGAGCGTCTTTTGTTTAATAAGCCTGGTTAAAATGTATGGACTACAAAAAGATTTCTGTCAAAAATAAGATGAAAAAGGTTTTCAATTGTAAAAAGATGATTCGTGGTTATGTGAAAATCTTGTTTAGGTGGCATAACTCATTGACCCACAATGAAGTGCTTTTGAGGAGTTTTGAATATTACAGAAGACAGTTGGAATCAAACTAAGTAAAATATTGGAAAGAATGTGAAAGAATATTCCAGCATTAGAGGCAAAATAGAAAGGTTCACTCCAATCCTTTTCCCTTTATGAATGTGCATGTGTCTTTGGTTTCCTAAAGTGCTTTTTGTGTTTAAATTGACAGGAAGGGAAGAACAAGAATTAATGCCTTATGGCTCCAAGATCTGTTTTCCAGTCATTTCACATATGGCTCAGAATGTTAATAATGGAAAGTTGATCTATGTTGACTACTTGCCAGCTTTATTACTTAAACTCATTCCTTGACAATAAATCTTGTCCTTTCAAGGAAAATTCTGGAATTAGTCTCAGAATTCTGATGGTATGACTCTTCTGTTACTGAAAATTACATCTACCGTTCAAAGCATTATGAACAAAGCATATGCTAAACCTGTAATGAAAATTTTTGCGACATCACGTTTCTAGGAACTCCATAAGAAGAAATCATCCATTCAGTAAGATCAGTGAGAGCAAATGAACACTCCAACAGACTGAAACAAAAGCATCATTACAGGAGACATGAGTGCCTGCAAGCAAAGAGAACTACAGTCAGGGTCCCCGCTGGCATGGTCCAAGCCTACTGTGGCATGACCCAGAGAGATGAGTCAGCTGAGCTCTATGGGCAGCTCCCATACTCCTCTTGCAGTTCAACAAGCCGGCATGTAACCCAGGGAGATAGATAACAGTGATGCCGTGCTCTGTAGAGGGTAGTGGCAACAGTGGGCAATCTTCTGGAATCAATCTGTATGGGCCAGATGTTTCTTCTGACTATATTGCCTCTGACAGTGTATAATCCAAAATTGTTTCCTTGGCCTTCCAAAAAGTTTTATAAGCTACCTAACAGCTGCAATAAATCCCTTTCTCCTTAAACTAGCTAGAATGGATTGTTGTTCTCTACAAAACAGATCCTGCTGGTAAGAACCCACTAGTATTTGTTGCCATTATTAGGGAATAAGTTAAGCCACTGTAAGGGGGGAAAAGCAGCTCCAAGTACAAGGGCTTAAATGTTTTAGAAGCTTCTTTCTCATATCACAGTTCAAAATGAATATCTGGGCTATGCTTCATAAAGTCATCTAGATACCCGGGTTGCTGGGGCAACTCTGCCATCTTCTACATTTGGCTTTTCTCTATAGGTCAAAGGTGTTTTCTCCAGTGGTCATCAACTTCACTGGTTCCACATTCCAGGCCACAGAAAGGAAAAAAAGAAAATACAAGGGGCAAACAACTTTATTTTGAAAATCATAAACCAGAAGTGGTTGCTAAAACTCAGGCATGGCATGGTAGCTGACATCTGTAATTCCAGCACTTTGAGAGGTCAAGGTTAAGAGGATCACTTGAGCCCAAGAGTTTAAGACCAGCCTAAGCAAAATAGGGAGATAACATCTCTACAAGAATTAAAATTAAAAATAAAATAAGTTAGCCAGGTGTGGTGATGCGTGCCTATAGTCCCAGCTACTTGGGGGGCTGAGGCGGGAGGATCTCTTGAGCAGTAACCAAGGCTGCAATGAACTACGATCACACCACTGCATTCCAGCCTGGGTGACAGAGCCTGACGCTGTATCACAAAAATAAAATAAAACCTAGAAGCTAAAACCAAAGCTAAAAGTCTTCCCAAGAGAATGTGGAAAACATAACCTGTAACTGGAGTAGCTATTAGTCTAGCCAAAACTTGATGGGTGTGGTAGTTCTCTTAGTAAAAGAACAAGAGAGGATCGAACATGGGAAGAATTCAAGACTTTATTCAAGAGGGCATCATCAGCTTTTGAGATTTCAGTTGTCCCCTACAAATGGGCTTTTACTCTTCTCTCTTTCCCTAAAGCAAAAATTCCTGCAGGAATCCTCAGAGCAGTGGACAGATCAGAGAGCATACTCCTCAGTCCCTCTGAGTAGCAATGTAACAGTGAGATGGTCATAGCTACCTTTACCTTCTTAGTAGAGATAAAACATTTAGATTTTAAAACATCAACTCCACTTCCAATGTAAAGCAACCTCTGTGTAGACACTATGAGATACAGAAGTCAGCAAGGCTGGCCTGGCCGCTGCCCTGTCGAAACTTTCATTCTAGGATAGACAATTATACTGAGTAATTTTTTGGTAGTTGATTATTATTAAGAGTGCTCCAAGGAAGTACAAAATGGATATGTGTATAAATGAATATGTGTTATAAGTAAATGGATATAAGTGTCATAAGTATATGACACAAGAATTTGACCTAGGCTGAAGAGATCACAAATGCATTTTCCTCTTAAAGTGATATTTAAGTATAAAAAAATTATGAACAGATTTACTAGTGAAATAAATTTATTTCTGCAAGTTGACAAATTGTTTACATAACCTTTCTATTTCACTCTTTAGTTATGATTAGGAGGGTGTTTTTTTGCATAAAAACATGTCTCAATATTTTGTGGGTAGGTATTCATTTACCAGGATTAAACACAGAGTATGAAAATGTAGGTGGGCATGATGGATCACGCCTGCACCAGCACTTTGGGAGGCTGAGTCAGGAGGATGACTTGAGCTCAGGAGTTTGAGACTAGCCCGGGCAACGTGGAGAAACCCACTCTCTACCAAAATACAAAAATTAGCTGGGCATGGTGGTGTACACCTATAGTCCTAGCTACTTAGGGAGCTGAGGTGGATCACTTGAGCTCAGGAGGTCGAGGCTGCAATGAGCCATGTTTGCACCACTGCACTCCAGTCTGGGTCACAAGGTGAGGCTCTGTCTCAAAAAAAAAAAAAAAAAAGAAGAAGAAGAAAGAGAAGGAGAAGGTGAGGAGGAGGAGGAGGAGGAGGAGGGCAGTGTCTATGGGGAAGTTAAGGGAGAGGGGCTTCTCATACAGGAGTTGTCCTTGGCAACATACAGGCTAAAATCTTCCATGTACAAGACAATCAGTAAAGCTTCACCATTCAGAAACCAATCAATGTCCTTTTCAGTATCAGTTAAATTATGATTTCTGGGACTCAGGATAAGTTTCTTTATTAAAGAATAGGATGTAAGCCATGAATTATAAGACATCCCCCAGGTGGATTAATTTGGAAACCTGCCAAAGTGACATCTAAGTTATCATAACCTTGATAAGAATTTGTATTTATCAGAAAGCTAATAATTATTATCTTTCTTCTCCTTTCACATTACAGATAATAGGAAACTATATACATTTTACCTCCTGTTCTAGCTTTTTTCTCTTACTACAGCTTGGAGATATTTTGATATAATATATTGATTTAAAAACTTTTTAAAACAAAATCATAGTATTCCATTTTATAGATATACTATTAATGTACTTAACCAGTCCCTTATTGGTGAGCATGTAGATAATTTCCAATATGTTGCATTATAAACAGTGCTTCAATGAATTATATACAAATGTCATTTCATTCTTATGTGTTTGTACCTACAGGAAAAATCCTAGACCATTTGGAATTTACCGTGGGTTAGGGTGTGAGCCATACATCAAACCATATTTTTTACTCTATGTGGCTTCCCGGTTGTTCCCAGATGATTCATTGATAGCACTTTTTTCCTCACTGATTTGAGCAACCACATTTATTATATACTAAAACTCCATGTGGATTTGGGTCTATTTCTGACTATACATTCTGTTGTATTAGTCTGTTTGTCTATTCATGTGTCATTACAGTAATAATTACTGAGACTTTATCTGACAGAGAAAAATCTTCCTTTATTGCTTTTCTTTTGCAGAGATTTCCTATTTTTTTGTTTCTATTTCCATATGAGCTTTTTTTTGTTTTTTGAGATAAGTTCTTGTTATGTTGCCCACACTGGTCTCAAACTCCTGGGCTCAAGCAATTCTTCTCTCTCTGAATAGCTGGGATTACATATGCACACCACCATGCCTGGCTTATTTTCATATAAACTTTAAAATCACTTCTGGTCTAGTCTGATTCTAAAAAAAAAAAAACAGATTTCATTTTTATTGAAATCACATTAAATTTATAGATTAACTTAGAGAGGTTTAACATCTTGATAATATTGACTCTTCCTATCTAAAATGCCTTTCCATTTGTTCAAGACTTGCTTTTATCTTTCAAAGAATATTTTAGTGTTTTCGTCCTTAGAATACTCAGCCTTGAACATTTCTTTTTAGGCTCATTGCCTTGCTATGGGGTCTTTTCTTCCATTATATTTTCAATGGATATTGATTGTATTCATGAAAAAATTTGCATATTAATTTTGCACCTTGCTAATTTACTAAATGTTTTGTTCATTTGTAGTTTTTTATTTAGCCTTTTTGAATTTTCTGGATATATGATTTACATATAGTGATAGTTTTATTGCTTTGTTAATTCTCACATCTCTAATTTCCTTATCTTGCTTAATTGCATTGGCTAGCACTTCTGGTACAATGTTAAATAGTGATGATAGGACCATTCTTGCCTTGTTCCTGAGTGGGAATGCCCTAATATTTCTCCCTGAAATGTACTACTAATTTGGGAGATGAAATAAATATATTTCAGTATTCAAAGATGTAATCATTGATATATTCTTAAGAATTTCATCAAGAATGGTTATTAAATTTTGTCAAATACCTTTTTAGCATATATGAAGGTAAAGATAATCATATTATTCTCCTCCTTATACCTACTAGTTAGTAGTTATCAATAGATTAATAGATTTTCTTATATTGAACCTTCTTTGCAGACTTGTAATAAATCCTATTGGAAATGATACATTTTTCTTTTAATGTACTGCTAGATTTATTTAGGAGTTTTCTTTAATATTCATATATGATATTGGAGATAGTTTTCATCAGATCTTACCATCAGTGTCCTGCTTGCTTTATGAAAATAATCTAGAATTCTTTTTAAAGATCTTGTAAAATTGCTCAGAGAAACAATTTCTACCTGGTGTTTGGCCAGGGAAAATTGGCAAGAGGTGGTAGTAGCTCTTTGATTAATTTTTGAATTTCTGTTTATGAAAATTGTGCTACTTAGATTTTATGTCTTTTCTAAGCTTGAGTACAAAATTGTCCAATTTATTAAGATTTTTTCTTCACTTTTATGTTCATTTCCTCTCTTATCACTTCTCATTTTATTAGCACATTTTTCATACTTTTCCTCCTTTTCCTACCTCATCTACATCACTAACTTTAGAATTTATAACTGTATTATCAAATATTCATATAGATTTACTTATGTGTCATTTTAAGTGATATCTTTTTTCTCCAGATAGTACACATCTAAGAAAATCAATATATTTTTCACTCACTTTCTTTGTCATTTATCTTCCAATGTTTTTGTTATAATTTCTACCATGTTAGGGCATACAATATTAATATTCTCTAATGTCACTCTAATCTCCACAGTTTTTAGTCTCAGTTCTATTTTACATATATATCTGCATATATATCATGAATTAAGTAATTTACGGATGGCATCATGAGAATAACTTATAGACATTCAGTTATATATCTGCTTTAAGTAAATTAAGCAGAAACATCAGGAAATTATAAACTCAAACAAAATTGAACTCTTATATCCAACAATTTGAAATGAAACATGAACTAAAACATTTTCTGGCAATAATCCTTTTCATTTGGCCTTTTCTGTTCTCTTTCCAACATCCCCACCTCAAAAAAAAAACTCAACCAAGAAATCAAAAAACAGCTATACAGTATCATCAAATCCATTTTAAATCCACATATGGTTTGGAAATATTTGAGACCTAGCCATGTATAAGCAAAGGCAGATGCTTAACTTTTTTTTTTTAGTTGACAATATGAGTATTATTAATTCTGTTGGATGATATTAGGAATACTCTCAGTTCTACCCACTAGAATATACCATTGTAACTTAAGACAACATCCTAGAATTGATAACCTCTTCTCCTTTCAGATCCCAAGAGCTATCCCCGCAATTCATTCGTCTTGAATAGACTCCAAGAGCTTCAAGAGTGGGCTTCTGGAGCCCATTCCAGCTCCACTCTTCTTCCTTGGTCCCTCTGGAGCTGGTCTGGCCTCCAAAGGTCTCCAAATGTTTGATGAGTTCCAGAGTGTTTGACTTAATTTTTGTTGATGCAATGGCAGTTGGGGGCACTTCAAAAGAAAGTCATGGGTCTATTGTTTTTCTCGATTTTTGCATAGGTCACTTCACTTTTCTTAGTTTTTAAAATATGAATAATAATACCTTCCTTGCTGGTTTCACAAACTCTGTTTTATTTGGATATGAGGGCTAAATTAGCGATGCATGTAAAAGAACTTTACACAATGTATAATACTAAACAAATAGGAGAATGACATTATTTAATTTTGTTTGGTGTCAGGTAAAGGGGAGGAAATAGCACAGAATCACTTATATCATAGTCTCAGTGATAGAAACCAGTGGAAGAGAGCACATGGTAAGACTCTAAACTTGTGTTTAATTTTCTTTATTCAGCTACATACTGCCATGTGCTAAATGTCTAAGTCTCCATTAATTATTCATCAGAGCTGGCAAGTGTAGCTTGACATTTGATCTATACATCTTGCCTGGAAAGTATATCAATGTCATCCATATTCTTGGACTTGCTTTCCTGAATAATTTTTATCAACACATTGGCACCAGCTGTGGCTACAAAAACATTCAAAACAGCCATATTTAAATACTTTAAAATCTAGTGAATAGGAATTTTATTGGACCTAACAAAACTGTTGCCAAATGGGACATTTGAGAGCGGGACTAACTTTTGAACACATTTTTAAACACAATGGTGTTTAAAGCATATGAATATAATTTTTTTATCTTGTGAATTTTGGTAGTTTGACTCTCATCAGTGTGTCCCTGAAACTCTGACTATGGAAGAAAAGGAATACAGCAAGTTGGCCAAATAGAAGTTTCCACTGATTGTCCAGCTCTACCCCAACAAAGATACCCATTTAACAACCATCTTCATGAAAAAAGCATCTTCATAAAAACCAAAAATCAAGCAAGCATCCACAGTACCTAGTTTTAACTTCATATTGCTGAAAGAGGCACTGAAGAGTGTAGGAGACAGTCTTGAATCACTGATGCCACTCTTCCCTGACTCCCCCCATTCCCTGGCAGCTGCTGCATGGCATGGAGAACAAATCTGTGTACTTGGAGAGGAAGAGTGCAGCAATCGTGAGACATTGCACTGGACTCAGTGATGCCTTGTCATAGCAGAAAGCAAAACAATTCTGAAATCAGCTGACTCCTGCCCATGGAGGTAGTATTTAAACCAGCTCTAGCTAGAGGGTACTCTCCCAGCCCAGTGGTTAGCAGATGAGTTTTGGCAAGCCTTGCCACTGTAAGCTAAAGTGCCCTGGGGCCTTAAATAAACTTGAAAGGTAGTCTAGGCCACAAGGATTGCAACTCCTAGGAGAACCCTAGGCCTGAACTGGGCTCAGAGCTAGTGAATGGGGGCAGCATGCGACCTACTGAGTCAGCAGCTGGGGCAGCTAAGGGAGTGTGTGCACCACCCCTCCCCCAACCCCAGGCTGCGCAGCTCGTGGCTCCAAAAGAAACCCCTTTTTTCTGCTTAAGGAGAAGAGAGGGACGAGTAGGGAGGACTTTGTCTTGCATGATGGATACTAGCTCAATCACAGTAGAATAGGACACCAGTCAGAGTTTGAGGCCCCCTTTCCAGGCCCTAGCTCCTGGACGATGTTACTAGATTCACCCTGGGCCAGAAGGGAAGCTGCTGCCTTGAAGGGAAAAATTCAGTCTGACAGGACCCATCACCTGCTGATTAAAGAGCTCTTGGGCCCTGAATAACCAGTAGCAATACCCAGGTAGTATATTATGGGCCTTGGGTAAGACTCTGAGACTTCCTGGCTTCAGGTGAAACTTCACACATTCCTAGCTGTGGTGACTAAGGGGAGAGACTCCTTCTGCTTGAGGACATCAGAGGGGAAAGTTAGGGGGCTTTGCCTTGCACCCTTGGTAACAGCTTGGCCACAGCAGGGTAGAGCACAAAGCATGTCCTTGGGGTCCCTGATTCCAAGCCTTTGCTCTTGGATGGTATCTCTGAACCTGTGCTGGGCCAGAGTGGAGCCCACTGCCCTGAAGTGTGAGTCCCAGGCCAGGCAGCATTCATGACAAGCTGACTGAAGAGACCTTGGGCCTTAAGGTAACATTGACAGCAGCCTGGCAGGACTCCCCATGGGCCTGTGATGGTGGCCACTGAGTGAGGCTTCTTTGCATATGGAAAGGAGAGGGAAGAGTGGGAAGGGCTGCACACTGTGATTGAGTGCCAGCTAAGTCACAGTACAACAGACACCAGGTAGACTTCTAAGGTTTTTGACTCTAGTCCCTGGCTCCCAGATAGCAACTCTGGACCCTCTAGGCCCTGGGGAACTTGCTACCCTGAAGGAAAGTACACAAACCTGGAAGGGCTTACTGCCTGCTGATTGTAGAGCTTCAGGGTCTTGAATAAACATAGGCAGTAGCCAGGTAGTGATCATAACAGGCCTGGATAAGACCCAGTGCTGTGCTGGCTTCAAGTCTGACCCAAAGCAGTCATAGTGATGTAGTCACAGGGGTGCTTGTGTCACTCCACCCTTAGCTCCAGGTGGCTCAGAACAGAGACAGAAACTTTGATTGTTTGGGAAAAAGTAAGAGAGAAGAATAAGGGTCACTGCCGGATAATTCAGAGACTTATTCCAGATCTTATCCAAAATCATCAGGGCAGTACTTCATGAGTCTGCAAGAACCAGAGTGTTACTGGGCTTGGGATGCTCCCTAATGCAGACATGGATCGCAATTCCAAGTCCTTTCAAATACCTGGAAAGCCTTGTCAAGAAAGATGGGTAAAAACAAACAAGACCAAACTATGAAGACGGTAATAAATACCTAACTCTTCAATGCACAGACACAGATAAATATTTGCAAGCATGAAGACCATCCAGAAAAAAAGTGACCTAACCAAATGAGCTAAATAACTCACCAGAGACCAATCCTGGAGAAACAGAGATATGTGACCTTTCAGACAGAGAATTCAAGACAGCAGTGTTGAGGAAACTCAAATAAATTCAAGGTAACATAAGAAGGAATTCAGAATTCTGTCAGATAAATCTAACAAATAGGTTGAAATAATTAAAAGAATCAAGTAGAAATTCTGGAGTTGAAAAATGCAACTGACATTCTGAAGAATGCATCAGAGCCTTGTAATGGCAGAATTGATCAAGCAGAAGAAAGAATTAGTGAGCTTGAAGACAGGCTATTTGATAGTATAGAGTCAGAGGGGACAAAAGAAAAAAAGAATAAAAACCAATGAAGCTTGCCTGTGGGATCTAGAAAATAGCCTCCGAAGGGAAAATCTCAGAGTTATTGGCCTTTAAGAGGAGGTAGAGAAAGAGATAGGGGTAGAAAGTTTATTCAAAGAGATAGTAACAGAGAACTTCCCAAACCTAGAGAGAGATATCAACATCCAAGTACAAGAAGGTTGTAGAACATCAAGCAGATTTAACTCAAAGAAGTTAAGCACTTTTACCCTAGAATAGTATATCCAGTAAAAATGTTCTTCAAACAGTGAAGGAGACACACTTTCCCAGACAAACAAAAGCTGAGGGATTTCATCAATACTAGACCCATCCTCAAGACATCTAATAGTCAAACTTCCAAAAGTCAAGGGTAAAGAAAGAATCCTAAAAGCAGCAAGATAAAAGAAACAAATAACATACAATGGAGGTCCAATATGTCTGGCATAAAATTTTCAGTGAAAATTTTACAGGCCAAGAGAGAGTGCTGAAAGAAAAGAACACTTTTACCCCAGAATAGTATATCCAGTGAAAATATTCTCCAAACATGAATGAGAAATACTTTCCCAGACAAACAAAAGCTGAGGGATTTCCTCAATACCAGAGCCATCCTGCAAGAAATGTTAAAGGGATTACTTCAATAAGAAAGAAAAGGACATAAATGAGCAATAAGGCATCATCTGAAGGTAAAAGACTTCCTGGTATAGTAAGTACACAGAAAAACAGAAAATATTATAACTATGGTTTGTAAACTACTCATCTTAAATAGACTAAAAGATGAATGAATAAAAAATAATAACTGCAACTTTTCAAGACATAGTATAGTAAGATATAAATAGAAACAAAAAGTTAAAAAGCAGGGAGAGTCAAAGTATAGAGTTTTTATTAGTATTCCTTTTGCTTATTTGTTTATGCAAAAAATGTCAAGTTGTTATGAGCTTGAAATAATGGGTTATGAAATAGTATTTGAAACCATAACTGTGATTTTCAAAATCAACTAGATTATTATTCAAAGAAGCCTACCAGTTGGGAAGAAAATTTTTGTTGCATTGGACTTGGTTTACAATGATTGAATTTTGAATACCCACTAAAATTCTGACAAATGCCCTCTAATGGATAAGCCTCTATTCCCCATTAGAGATACTCTGAACCCATGCTTTAGAAACAGGCTTAATGCACACGAACTATCACAAGCATTGAATTGGAGATTGCAAACAGAAACAATCTTCCAAAATTCTAGCCTTTCCATTTTTCTTCAGATTATTTGTGGTTTAGGGAGAGAAAGAGACAAGAAGTCTTCTAGTTTCTAAGGCTTTCAAGGCCTTTGAACTGCCAGTCTACAGAAATTTCCTTGAGCCACACATGAAGATAACAAAGACAATTTAAAGTGACTATTGACCTTCATTTTCTATAATTAAAATTATTGATGAGAATATTTTGATAATATTGAACTTACTAGAATGAGTCAGTCAACATACTAAGTACTTGGCACACATGATCTTATGTAATCTCATAACAATCTCACTTGGTGAGTATAATTACTACATGTCATCAGTAGGTGCAGAAAGCTCAAGAACCTTGTTGAGATCTAGCCGCAAAGCTTATGTTCTTCTAAATTTTTATTTATTTATTAATTTATTTATTAATTTATTTATTTATTTATTTATTTATTTATTGAGACGAGTCTTGCTCTGTTGCCCAGGCTGCAGTGCAATGGTGTGATCTAGGCTCACTGCAACCTCCGCCTCCCGGGTTCAAGCGATTCTCCTGCCTCAGTCTCTCAAGTAGCTGGGATTACGGGTGCATGCCACCACACCAGGCTAATTTTTTTGTATTTTAGTAGAGACAGGGTTTCACCGTGTTGCCCAGGCTGGTCTTGAACTCCTGAGCTCAGGCAATCTACCTGCCTCGGCCTCCCAAAATGCTGGGATTATACTGCGCCCAGCCCAAAGCTTGTGTTCTTAATCATGATAAACACCCCCACCTTTTCTTCAGCTAAGCATGCTATCTATTTTTTTAGTTTTGGTTTTGTAATACTATAGCATGGCAGAACTTCATCACTTTTCTTTCAAAAATTTAAGAACAATAAAGACTTGAGTAAATACATATGGACAATGTGGACATTTGGAAAACAAATGTTAATTTTCAGACTTCCTATTGATATTTTACTTGAAGAATTCTTCTGAAAATATATGTATATTCATCCACTGAAACTGGCATTAGGCCAAAGTTGAACTCTCCTGATGTCCGGTGAATGATGACATTTCCCAAGCATCCATTTGACATACAAATATGCTGAACTATGGATAATATCTAACATGAAAAATATGGAAAAAGAACCATCCCAAATTTGTGCTGATTCAAGGCAATTTATTGTCATCCCATCAAACTGAACTCATTCCTCCTGGAAATGCAATTAATTCTTTAGGTGAAGAGAATTTTAAAAACCTGCATTTGAATATCAGCCTCCTCTTGGAAGAGCTGAAAACTAACTCAGTTTGCTCACAACTCATGCAGTGGTGGTTATTTCAGTCTCTGGATGAGCTTACCCATTTCCGATCTTGCTCTATTGAGAACAACTTGAGTTTAAATGCTAGTATCAGTTTTATTAATTTTGTTTTACTAATTTTATATCTGAAAGGGACATAAATTAGTAATAAATGTTTTATTAATTTTTAACCTTACAGAGTTTATCTATTCCTACATGTAATCTTATTGGCCTAAAATAAAATTTCCCATAGGATTTTAATTTGATTAGATTTACTAAGTATTTTTAATTGAAAAAGACATCTACTAAAGTTCACTAATCACATGGGTTTATGCAGACATGTTTTTGCCTAAAGCTGAGCATATTTGAAAGTGAGGCAGTGGCTCAATAAATTATGATGCATTCAGTCAGATGATTTCTTTCTTGAGGTGGAAATGAGAGGCATTTCTGTGTTCCATTAACATATGCAAGTTAAATGCAAGGTTCACGTGACCTGTCCAGGCATGGAGATCACACGATTCTTTAATGACTAAAATATTTTTACATTTCCACAGTGCTTTCTATGCTATTTATGTTAAATAATGTTTTGGTCATCTGTTTTACAGACAGATCATCTTCATAACCAACTTTGGAAATATAAAGAATTCTGTCACTTTAACACAACAGAAATAACTACCTGAACTTACACATTTAAAAATTTATAGTATTATTAAGTCTTAGGCAAACATACACTATTTCTGGCAATAGGCAATGACTGTATATGACAAAAGCAATACAGTACATGAAGTCTGGATTTTTTGTTGTCGTTAAAAGGGGATGGGTTAAGAGTTTTATTCTGATGAATTATGAATTTCTGCAACATTCCTTGCACACCACCTCCTTCTCAGAGGACTAGAATTGTGGAGAGTTAGGAGGTAGAACATGGAAGCAGGAAGTTGGCTCCTTCCTAGAAATTTGTAGTATTGTACGGATCTCTGTGCCAGATAGCAACATTTTCTGTTTAGATGATCCTGCCAACATGACATTTCTCTTGGGCAAGAAAAAGATGTGCTAAAGGTACACAGCTCCATAGACCAGGCTTTTGCCACCCTGTACGCACCACAGAATTCCAGCTCAGGCTAAGAGAAGTCACTGGGAAAAAACGTTCTGACCTTTGACAACTTTGAGCAGTATTAGAGAACAGTTTGGTCTCTGTTGACTGATTGAGAGCAACTGCATTAACCTTTCTAAGCCTCAGTTTCTTCTCCTGAAAAATGGGGTTCATGATACATATGTACCATAGGGCTGTTTAGAATTGAGTGAAACAAAGCATGAAAATACTTAACACAGTGCCTTACATATTTTAAGCTTCATTAAATGATAAAGATTCTTTATATTTTTATACTATGGCTCAAAATAGGAAGTTCTTGTTATTGCCAGAAAAAGTCAAGCTAGGAATAACAATTTATTTGACTGGACATCTGTGAAATTTGCTCGGGGAAGAGGTTTCAGAATACTGTATTAGTGCATTAGTGGCAACAACAAACCCCAAGAAGCAAATGTACAAAATCTTTACTTACGTTGCATATCTTCAACATATTTGAATGAGTGAGTCATTTATGCTGGAAAAAAATCCCTTGTTTGTTATCAATAAATTTATCTCACAATTTATCTCACCTTTCACTGCCTTTTCTCTACAGAATAGTTTTAAGAAGTTTTTTTCAAAGATGGAGTCTTGCTCTGTCGCCAGGCTGGAGTGCAGTGGCATGATCTTGGCTCACTGCAACCTCCCCCCTCCCAGGTTCAAGCAATTCTCCTGCCTCAGCCTCCCAAGTAGCTGGGACTATAGGTGTGCGCCACTACACCGGCTAATTTCTGTATTTTTAGTAGACAGGGTTTCACCACGTTGACCAGGATGGTCTCGATCTCTTGACCTTGTAATCTGCCAACCTCAGCCTCCCAAAGTCCTGAGATTACAGGCATGAGCCACCGCACCCGGCCATAAATTGTTTTTTCTTTAAAGTTCAGTTTCAGTTTGCACTCTAAAATTCTAAACAGAGAGAAGTAACAAAACAGTAATAATCCACAGGCCTCCTCAATGTATCCTGATAAAAGAAATAATTGGGCACTTGGTGGCTGTGGTGATAATGGTGATTTGGAGGAATTTTGAAATGTATTTCTGACCATTAAGTTTGCCAAAAGTCCACAGACTGCCAAGAGTTTATCAGGAAACCAATAGAATTATTCTCTTTCCTAATTTATCTTCACTAAACTTTCAAGGAAGGCCTGATATATTATGTTTAGTACCATGAGATCTATGATCCCTTAACAAAATCTGGTTCCAAATTTCAAAATACTCCTACTTCTACTGGCATGATCAAGAGACACTTACTATATACTTGCTATCTATGAGGCACTAAGCTAGATTCTGCAATTACCAGAAGAAACTAGGAAGGATCCTTGTCCTCTAAAGTCTTATTATCTAGCTGGAAGAATAGGGCATCTGTAAGTTTAAGACTAAGTTCTTTGAAGATGAAACTGTATTTTATTATAGACTGGCTGTAGGGTCAGGATGTAAAATGGCATCAAACTATTGAATCAGCTCTTACCTCTTGGACCATTGCACCCATCGTTGTACTCAAACTTTAATATGCTTCTGAATCACCTAGAGATCTTGTTTAAAAGCAGATTATGGTTCAACGGGTCTGGAGTGCAACCTAAGATTCTCAATTTCTAACAAGCTTTCAGGTGACGTTGATGCTGAACACATTTTGAAAAGCAAGTCTCTAGAGCAGTGGTCTCAAACTGGGTGCACAAAGAATCATCTAGGAAACAAAAATCTTGGGTTTTTGTTCTTCAACCCTCTTTACAGGTGGAAAATTCCCCCAATCCCCCCCGACTCCACACAAGAATCTGGGAGCTTTTGCCTCTCCTCAGGCTTCCTGGCCTCAATCAATAGGAGGTCAAGAGTGTGCATCACAAGCTTGGAGCAAGAATGCTCCTCTCCCAGTTTGGCAATTTTACATATTGCCTGCCAAGTGGGTGAAAAGGAAAGAAGATGAAAGACAGGAATCCATGTGTCATCAGAATCATGCAGCCACTCCAAAATGTTCCAAGTATTCCTCCAAGTCACACTAATAGACCAAGGTTCTGGGGTGTTTCCTAAGTATTTTTAAACTAAAGCTTGCAAAAATTGCATTTGTTTGAGTTTCCACATTGGAAGTACGTATTTATTTATCACAGTTTCTTCACTGCACATTGGGAGGTCTTAATTAATGTTAAGGATGATATTCAAATAAGAGTATTAGCTGAAAACATAGGGGAATGAAAGCAATTATAGATTTGGAATATTGAGTAGTTAAGATGCAGTGTTGACTTCTTTTGTATTAGTAGCTTCTAACTTTACCTGTATGAATATGCCAAATTTATAGATGCTGAAATTAGTGAGGATATAACTGATGAGGTCAGATAAGATAGATGTCTCTCTTTTCTAAGCAGAGTTGAATTTTATGATTAACTGATTCATGTATCTTCCTAACTACATGTGAAATATTTTTAATGCTGGTCCACCAAGACTTTTCAATAACATCTTTGAGCTTGATTAATGACAATTTAATGATAGCAAAACGATAGTAAAAATGCAATCTTAGAAATTGAGGTTTTTCTTTTTTTACTCTCCTTATGAAATATATTAGGCTGATACACCATGTTGCTGCCTACCAAGATGTTTTCTTTCAGAACACTGATTTGAACCAGCCTTTCACCAACCACTTCCCTCCCAAATCCTTCCACTATGCCTTTGGAACACATAGTTCATCATGCTTTGTTGAACAAGGGTGTATAATAAGTACCCATAATTGTTACTGAGGGTTTTGTTGTTGTTTAGCTTTGCTTTCATTGAATCATTCAAACCTTAAGTCAAAGATATCATCTTAGATAATAGTTTTATTTTATTTTTAACTGAACCACATTAAAAGAACAAATGCAAATTAAGGTAGGTAGCATTGGACTAAATTAAAAGCATGCTAGATAAGGTAGTTATTATACGCCCTTGGGAGGATTTAATGAGACATGCATATAACATGTTGGGAGGATTTAATGAAACGTGTATAACATGCTTAGCAATGTGCCTGGAACATACTCATCATTTAATGGCAGCTAACCTTTACTATTGCTACAACTGCTATTATTATTTTAGTTAAGTGTTCCAAGCAAAAAGGGTAGCACATACAAAGACAGTAGGGGCGGGGGTAGAGGCCAGTAGGGCGGCCTAGGGAGAGTCTACATAGAGTGGTTCAGGATTGGATTCATATTAGGATTCAAATCCCGGCTCTGCCACTTTCTTGCTATGTGACATTGGAAAGTCTGCTTCCTCATTTTCAAAATGGGGACAATAATAGTGCTTATTTCAGAGGAATATTGTGAGGATTAAATTAGAAAATAATGCAAAAATTCCTCGCCCAGTGTCTGACATATAATAAGTTTTCAGTATGCTTTAGCTAAGATAAAAACGATTGGTCAGAAGGCCATTAGATGTATTTACCTTTCCTAGTGATAACTACCATCTTCTGAATAAGAGGTGGCTTTTCCACTTCCTCTTGGAAACACTAATACTCCCCCAGGTAATGGTCTCTTGGCTGGACACAGGAGTGTCAAGCCTGGACACAGGGTGTCCTACCTGGACACAGGAGTGCTTCCACTTCATGTGTCTCAGCACCGCAGCAGTAATTACATAGCAAGAATCTTTGTATTATTCTCATGTATTTCTTGTAAATATAATTCCCATTGATCCTTTTTGAGGGTTTATATTCACCTTCATGGTTTGTACTGTCTTTATCACGTTTTAATATTATAGCTATGCTAGCTTCCTAAAATGAATCAGGGAGTTTGTCATCTTTTCTATGGGTTGGAATAACACAAATAATATAGGGATTACCTGTTTTAAGGGTAAAAATCTAACTTAATTACAAAACTGTTTTTGTCTTGGTACATGTTTATGTGGCACATCTCTCTTTTTTCATTATTTTTAGTTTTTTGAGAGAGAGTCCTGCTCTGTTGCCTAGGCTGGAGTACAGTGGGGTGATCTCGGCTTACTGCAACCTCCCCCTTCCAGGTTCAAGCATTTCTCCTGTCTCAGCCTCCTGAATAGCTGGGATTACAGGCACCCACCATGGTACCCAGTGGCAATAATTTTTGTATTTTTAGTAGAGATGGGGTTTCACCATGTTGGCCAGGCTGGTCTCAAACTCTTGATCTCAGGTGATCCTCCTGCCTTGGCCTCCCAAAGTTTTGAGATTATAGGCGTGAGCCACAGCACCTGGCCTTATATCTTTTTTTAATGGAAGATCTTTCACCATCTTTCCAATGTAGTCTATAGTTATGAATCTACAATTCTTCCAGATTTTCAAATCGCTTATCATACAGAAACACATAATATTCTCTTAGAGTTTTTTTTAACCTATTCAGTATCCATGGTATCTTTCTCATTGCTAATTTCACGTTTTTGTTTTCTCTTCTTTTTAAAGAGATTTACTGGGTCTTTCTACTTTGTTTTCTTTTTTGCTAGTTTCTATTTCCTTCATTATTTTAATCTTTAGCTTTATTAATTCAAGTCTCTTACTTTCCTTTAGTTTACTTTGGTATTCTTTTTCTAATATTTAAAGTTAAATCATTTAATTTTAGTCTTTATTTTTAATCATAAAAGTACTGAATAAGTTTTTCTCTGAATTTAGTCTTAGTTATATCTCACATATTTGAATATAAAGTGGTCTTTTTTTTAACTTTCTATACCTTTTGTTTATGTTTGGGTGCACTGACTCACACCTGCAATCCCAGCATTTGGGGAAGCCGAGGTGGAATTATTACTTGAGCCCAGGAGTTTGAGACCAGCCTGGGCAACATAGTGAGACCCTGTCTATACAAAAAAAAATAAAAATTAGCCAAGCATGACAGTGCACATCTGTAATCCCGGGTGCTTGGATGCTGAGGCTTGACAGTTGTTTGATGTCAGAGGTTGAAGGTTTCAGTGAGCTATGATCAGGCCACTGCACTTCATTCTGCCTGAGTGGCAGAGCAAGAATTTGTCTCAATGAAAAAAAAGTTTGTCTTTTACTTTACTCTGAGATTTTTTTAAGAGTTTCTTAATTTGCAGTGGTTATGTTTTTATTGCTTTTTAATTGTTGATTTCTAGTTATTAGATGATAGTCAGAAAATAAGGCCTGAAAACATTCCTGTTTTCTAGGATGTATTAAGGTTCTTTGTAACCAAATGTATAACCAAATAGCATAACTAGAGAAATAATATGTATTCTTTGTGTATAGGATAAATATTTTTATTGTGTTTATTATGTCTCTAAAGTTGTCCTGTATGTTCTATGAGTTTCTTTGGTGCTAACATTGCTTGGCACAAAAAGTGGCATGTTATCTCTTTGTGAATTGTACCTCTTTCATTTCATAATATCCCTCTTCTTCCTTGAATTCCTATTTAGTCTAATATTAACATTGTGGCCTTTTTTCCTTTTGCATGTATATTCCTGGTATATATTTAATAGTCACTTATTTTTACCCTTTCTTTATCCTTTCTTATTAATAACATTGAACAGTTAGGAAGCAGATGTGCCTCTCCAGGGAAACTCACAAGGGTCCACGGGCCTAGCTAGTATTTGCAATGAGCCATAGCAGTCGTGGTCTCTCTCCTCAGCTTCAAGCAAGAATAAGTTTCCCCTGTATCTGGTTCTTTTGCTGTCACCTGAAGCCACAGAAAGTGAACTGAACCTGCTCAGTCCTGGACTTATCTGGGGAATACAAAGTCTCAGATTTGCTCTCTAAGAATTGCCAGCATGTTCTAGAGATTCTTTAGATGCATTGCTACATGGAGCAGAACAGGGTCAGGGGATGTGTGCCAAGGTCAAAGTCTTCTCTTATGTTTCAAAAATATTAACATTTCAGGTCTGTCTTCTTTTAAAGAATAGCTTGTGTATATGACTTTTTTTTTTTTAAATCTACCAAATCAAATAAAGAAGTCCTGGGAGTTCACACAGTATTTTCTATAGAACCAAAATATTCATATTGAGATCCTTCAGTATAATCAGCTATGTGACCTTGGTTAATTAATGTCTCTGAAACTGAAGTTTCTCATCTGTGAAACGGAGATATTCAATCAGGCACCCTGTGGGGATTAGATGAGATTGCACATCTAACTGCCTAGAGTGTAGTAAGGGCTCACTGTTTCCTCTTCATTCCTCAGTAAAATTTGATTGAACAAGGATAGAAACTTTGATTCCAGGGACAGAAGGTCTTCAGAAGTCTTTGAGGCCAGAGGGCCTATCACAGAACTGCAATGTAGGTTCATTAAGGCGCTGTCATCCTAATGTTTATCCCTACTATCTAAAGGATTTGAAGGGAAGACAATATGGCAAAGACTATTTCTGAAACATATGCCCATTCTGCCAAGAGGGTATTGCTATTGGTGGTCAGACTGTTTCACTTATATGGTTTCTTCTTTCCTTAAGTCATAAAGATTAAAATGTACTAAAAATTTGAGAGTTCATTAATGGGCTCCCACATGACTTTTCTCTTTCCTTTGAGCTGCATTCATTTTCACTGACTCCCAAGTCCTGCACATCTGACGATTACTTCAGGCTTTGGACATGCTTGAATTATTTTTTGCAAATCATTTGAAAAGGCAGAATGTCACTGTTCTTTCTTGGGGTTCTTCATAAATGGGTTTCTAATTTATCTGCTGCTTTTCTCGATCCAATTTGTGACTATGTTTTACTATAAATTCTTTGGAAATAAAGAAATAAAGAGTATATCTATAGCTATTTTGTTAAACTAAGAATGTTTTAAAATATTTTATTGTAAAATAAAATTCCTTTGTTCCCTCAGAACTTCAGTTCATAAAAATCATTCACTAAGAATTATTGTGTCAGGCAACATTATTTAAAATAGATATCTACCCTAAAACAACAGAAACATTGCTTAGAAATAACT
Organism: Ateles fusciceps; assembly: GCA_036589455.1. Taxonomy (NCBI): domain Eukaryota; kingdom Metazoa; phylum Chordata; class Mammalia; order Primates; family Atelidae; genus Ateles; species Ateles fusciceps. The sequence goes on along the minus strand of JAZHEH010001331.1, from coordinate 435,581 downwards.
GCATTTTTATACATTAGCTATAATGCATTTGATTATTAGATTTGATTCTTTTCTAACCTGGCCTTAAATAGAATAGGACTTTTTTTTTTGGTTTATGACTTTTTGGTTTAAATGTTTACTGGGTTGTTGTTGAGGGTTTTGTCGTTGTTTAGCTTTGCTTTCATTGAATCATTCAAACCTTAAATCAAAGATATCATCTTAGATAATAGTTTTATTTTATTTTTAACTGAACCACATTAAAAGAGCAAATGCAAATTAAGGTAAGTAGCATTGGACTAAATTAAAAGTATGCTAGATAACTGACTCTATTAGAAATCTTTTAATTTAATTTTATTTATTTTTGAGATGGAATTTCAGTCTTGTCCCCCAGGCTAGAGTGCAATTGAACGCCTCCTGGATTCAAGTAATTCTCCTGCCTCAGCCTCCCAAGTAGCTGGGATTACAGGCATGTGCCACCACTCCCAGCTAATTTTGTATTTTTAGTAGAGATGGGGTTTCACCATGTTAGCCAGGCTGGTCTCGAACTCCTGACCTCCGGCAATCCACCCAACTCGGCCTCCCAAAGTGCTTGGATTACAGGGATAAGCCACCATGCCCGGCCTTGGAAACCTTTTTAACTGCATGATTTAGTCAAACAAAAATCATTACCTCTCTTTTTTTAAGCAAATAATCTCTACATATAAATTACACTGAGAATGTATGGGATTATGAAGCATAAATAGAATGTTGATGGCATGTACTCACAAATGCGCCCAAACATAGGTTAATATGCAGCACCGTTTCATTTGGTAGTTGGAAATTGAGACCCTGGCAGGAGTGATAAATATTGGAATTAGGGTCTTGATAGCAGAGCATGTAGAACATTTAATCTTTTACTTAGGATTTGAAATGCAATAAAATAGAGCCAGTTTCACTCTCCAGATTAATGTTTACTTCTGCATGTTGTGCCTTGAAAAGGAAAGTAGCAGCAGCCACAGTGTCCACCTTCAGCAGGAAGCAACACATGGTAGCAATTCCATGCTCGAAAGGCGCGATTCAGCATGGCTATTGGCTTGGCCCTGGGACTACAGGCCTGGTGTGATGCCTCAAATGCATGCGCAGCACCAAAAGAAGCTGGGTTTCTGCATGAAAATAATTTATATCAAAGTGCCTTCCGAGAGCAGCACCCTTCTAGTTGGTGTTTGGCCTCTGATTTCATTCTTCTAGTCGGTGTTTTGGTCTCTTTTTCTTTCACTTCAAAGAACTTAAAAAACAAACAAAAAAAGTAGTTTGTACTTACCATAGTACCCAGAGGCAGACAGGATACAAAGACCAGTCTACAGACGCACGAGCCCAGTGCCGGGCACTTGGAGGGGCTCAATAATGGTGGCTGTTATATTATGAAAACAAAGGGCAGCTGTAGGGTCTCCAGACCTGGGTCCAAGCTAAGATTTTCCATTTCATATTTGAAATGAGTTTTGCTAACTGAATTCTCATGAGTAGAGACAAAATCTGCATGCTTGCCTGGATTTTACAATCAAGTCTATCAGAAAGGTCAGCCATTCACTTCTCTGGGTTCAGGCTTTTCAGTATTTATTAAAACTCCCACCCCATGGTCCTCTCTGACTCTTGCTATGCCTTTTACAACTCACTGCTTCTACTTCCTCATTACTCAGTCTGGCCTCTGCTCCCACTTCCACGGCCCTCGTCTGTGTCTATCTTGTTACCAAATCCGTATCTTCCTTGATCTCTTTGCAGCAATTGACGTAAGAAATACTCTCTCTGACTCAAAATTCTATCTTGGTTTCCATGGCAGCTCTGGTTACTCCTTCCCAGACTTCTCCAAAGGTTTCTCCTCCTCCCTTGTATGTTCTGTCTCAGTTCTCTCCTCTTCCTACACCTTTTCTTAGCAGTCTCATCCATTTCCATGACTTTAACCACCACATACATGCTAGTAAGTCACAAATCTCTTTCCTTAGCAGCAAGGGAACTCCACATTTTTACATCCAAACTGTTAGTCAACATTTGCACTTGTTATATCAAAGACACTTTTAGCTCACATGCACAAAAATGAAACTCATTATCTCCTTCAGGTCTGCCCCTTTCCACCCATTTGCTTAACCTAACATTGTGTAGCTTTTCTTTTGTGCCCCATAACACTTTGTAAATAATTTTATTAAAAGTTTATTGCCCTATGTTGTAATTGTCTTTTAAAAAAAATCTGTCTTCTAGTCAGGTGTGGTGGCTCATGCCTGTAATCCCAGCATTTTGGGAGGCCGAGGTAGGTGGCTCACCTGAGGTCAGGAGTTCGAGACCAGCCTGGTCAACATGGTGAAACCCTGTCCCTACTAAAAATACAGAAATTAACTGGGTGTGGTGGTATGCTCCTATAGTCCCAGCTACTAAGGAGGCTGAGGCAGGAGAATTGCTTGAACCCGAGAGGCAGAGGTTGCAGTAAGGTAAGTTCGAACCACTGCAGTCCAGCCTGGGTGACATAGCAAGACTGTCTCAAAAAATAATCATAATACAATTACATCTTTTTCATGAAGGCTGTTATTGTTCAAAGGCTTAGCACATTGTTTGTCACAGAAGAAATCATTAAATGACGGTGGCACACAGGAATGCTAGATAATGTCTCAAACTAGCTGGATTGTATTTCAATTTAAATTATAGCATGCTGGGCATGGTGGCTCATGCCTGTAATCCCAGAACTTTGAGAGGCCAAGACAGGTGGATCACTTGAGGCCAGAGGTTGGAGATCAACCTGGTCAGCATGGCAAAACCTCCTCTACTGAAAAAATACAAAATTAGCTGGGTGTGGTGGCACGTGCCTATAATCCCAGCTACTCCAGAGGCTGAGGCACGAGAATTGCTTGAACTCAGGATGCGGAGGTTGCAATGAGCTGAGATGGTGCCACTGCACTCCAGCCTGGGTGACAAAGTGAGACTCTATCTCAATAAATAAATAATTTTATTAATTAATTAAAATACTAAAATACCCACTTAAAGTGTAAAGTCATCTTTAACTTTAATGACTGAATTGGCTGTTTTCACTGTTCACACAGGTAATGGATTTCTTTGCATTCAGTCTTTGTTAGGTATCAAACATTTGACAATCTTTTTTTTTTAAAAAATGAATTTTATTTAATTAAAATGTATATCCAATATAAAATACACCACTTGAAAGTGTACAAATATACCCACTCATCACCCCAATCAAGACATAGAACATTTCTATCATTCCAAATATTTTTCTCTCCCTTCTTTTCACATCTGGTCCTAGGCAACTAGTAGTTGCTTTCCGTCCCTATAAATTAGTTTTGTCTGTTCTAGAATTTCACATGAATTAAATCAAACGGTATGTATTCATTATGTCAGGCTTCTTTGGCTCAACATTTTTTTTTTATTTATCAGTATTATTGCATGCATCAATAGTTCACCCTTTTGTATTACTGAGTAATATTGCATAATAGAGATATACCACAATTTTTCCATTCACCTACTGACAGATATTTGGGTTGTTTTCAGTTTGTTTGTTTTTTGTTTTTTGGGGTTTTTCTTGAGACAGAGAGTCACTCTTGTTGCCCAGACTGGAATGCAATGGCACGATCTCGGCTCACCACAACCTCTGCTTTCTGGGTTCAAGTGATTCTCCTGCCTCAGCTTCCCGAGTAGCTGGGATTACAGGCATGCGCCACCACGCCCAGCTAATTTTGTATTTTTAGTAGAGACGGGGTTTCTCCATGTTGGTCGGGCTGGTCTCAAACTCCCAACCTCAGGTGATCTGCCTGCCTCAGCCTCACAAAGTGCTGGGATGACAGGCGTGAACTGCCCCCACTGGCAGGTTGTTTCCAGTTTTGACCGATGGTTTATATATCTGCTATGAACATCAATATACAAATCCTTGTGTGGACATATGCTTTGCCTTTGTTTTGGGCAATAACATAATAGCAGAATGGACTGTCATATGGTAAGTATCTATTTAACTTTGTAAGTAACTGCCAACCTTTCCCAAAGTGTTTGTACCTTTTTACACTCCCACTAGCGATGTATGAGAATTGCAGACAAGGTGTATCCTCCGCTACACTTGGTATAAGTCTTTTTTAATTTTAGCTATTTTACTGGGCATATAGTGATATTTCATGATTCAATTTGAATTTTAAATTTGGTTAATGATGTGGAGGACAGCCTTTTATTATGATGTTTGGTATTAGCTAGTTATTGTTAATATTATATGAGTCATTACTTTACCGACAAGCTAAACATTAACTAAAACATAATCCTTTGTAATGCAGTGGCAATACCATAGCCTTGGAGTCAAAGTCAAGTTTAGATATTGACCGCCACTTACCAGCTATAACTCTGGGCAAGTTATTCTTAGCCTTACAAAATCAGGCCAATAATGCCTACATCCTAGCATTGCTTTATGATTTTAAAATAATAATCATAGAGTTGTTAGCACAGTGCCAGATGGTAGAAGCTCAATAAGTGATAACAGTTGTTATCAATCTAATTATTTTACCTGTACTCATACCTCCAATTAAAAGATATGAACTGGCAAATTGTACCATCGATGTAAAGAATCTATGCTAATTAAAATAAAAACACCAAATGCTGCTGATTTCTAAAAATATGTTGCTGAAAATGATTTTCACAATCCAATGGAGACTAGCATTATCAGTATTATGTATAAAGATCATAGAGAATATCAAATGAGTTGGCAAACTATTTGTAAAAACAGAAATACAACCTAAGATTTAATATATACATTTGGCTTTGACTAAGCATCATTTCTTGGAAGATAGCAGCTTCAGTGCTTTCAGACATCTTGCAGTAGGCTCCTTCTTGTCATTGTCTCTGAGAAAGCTGCTCTCATCGCTAGAAAAGAGTAGCTCAGGTTGCCGCTAGATTCTGTCACCCTGAATTGTCTTCAAGCACAAAACAATATTGATTTTTCGTATTCATTTACTCGGCATTAAATACCAAATGCATACTATTAAATTGTTTATAAAAATAATTTCTTTTATTGCCTGGATCTTTAGTTCTGGAATGAAAACATTACAAGTACTAGTATATATCCTAACTTGTTCATTGCTGTATATTCGGCACTCAATAAATTATTGATGCTGAGGCCACCAACATGTGTAGGTAATCAATAAACATCCGATGAGCAACTAATCAGTCAATTAATAAAACAAGAAGTACAGTCTCTGAGATATGAAACATTGTGGCCTTTTTAGAAACTGCATTTTGTTTAAGGTAAAGGCTATGTGCTAGGGACAAAAATAACAGTATTTGCTTGCCACTTCCGTGTCTGGTTATGCCGAGACTTGTGCTTACGGTATCTCATTGCAGCCCATGACAACTTTATGAGATCAGTACTATTATTAACCCCACTTTATGGATGTGCAGGCTGAAGCTCAGAGAGATTAAGGACAAACACTGGTCAATAACAGAACCCAAAGAGAGAGGGACTCCCAGACGACTGGAGAGGCTCTAGGAAGGAGTCTGAACTCTATCCTGTTGGCAATGACAGGACAGTGGAGATTATCAGGCAAGGGAGTAATAAAAGCATATTCATCATATTTCTGCTGATTTGTGTTTTAGGGAGATCACTGAGAGGTTGTACAGACAATAGAGTAGAAAAGGGCAGAAGGCAGGGAGCTCAGTGAGGAGGCTGTGAAAACACTGCAGCCAGAGATCATGGCAGTGGTACCAAATAGGGCAAGAGGGGCTGGATTTAAGGGATTCCTAGGAGGCAGACAGAACTCTGTGAATAACCAGATGTGGGTATAAAAGAGGGGAGGCTCTGAGGATGACTCCGGGGATGGACGTGTTTTGGATGTCTGTTGTCTTGCATCCTTCACACTCCCAGTCCCAATATTTGCCATAGGATTTCCAAAGCCCATACCTCCTCCGTGACTCTCAGAGAAAGGCTGAGAGTCAGCACACTGACGGGCTGTTGGTAATATTGGAGATCATGCTGCATCATGAATATGAAGTACTAATGTGGAAATAAGTTAGGGACAAATAGTTTTCTTTCATCATAGTTCCACCTTGTAGACCTAATTATGTTATCTGTGACATTGCACAAGTAACATTTCAAGTACTACTCTTCAGTGAAATTCAGAGGTTAGGTTTTTGGACGGGGGGGGGGGGGGGGTGTGTGTGTGTGTGTCTTATTTTATTTTCAAAGGATTTTGTTGGTAGATTTTTAAAAAGCTTCATTACATGTTCAACTAGTTTATTGTTCCTTAGTAATTTTCTCATTGTATGCAGCCCATATTTCATACAGACCTCTGAGGAGGCACGGAGCTCTTTCAGGGGTCTGTGTTGTGGTGTGCTCAACAATGTACTCTGGCAACTCTGTGGATAGGAGGAAGAGCTCAACTCCTTACAGCTGCGGCCTCCCTGCTGCTCCTCATAAAGGAAACTGCCCCATGACCCCAGAAAGCTTTCTTAAAAGATACTTCTGAGGCTTTACTCGGTTCCAGAGACGTTCCAGACTCTTAAACACAGATCAAGGTAGGCTTCTACCAGCAAGCCAGACTATCCAACAACAGACAACTCACAATACAAATTCTGGGCAAGCAGACCCTGAAATTTAACTCCTCTCTCTCTTTAAGTTGTTTGTATTGTCTTCAGCCAGATAGATGGTTGAAAGGAAATGCTAACCAACAAATAATGGTTTTCTAAGGAACCCTCCCCAGTCCAATGAAAGAGCATGTCTCCCATACTATAGGAGACGCCGTGTCATAAGTGGGTGTTTTGTACTCAGTTGAGTAAAAAAACAGGTTGGTTTTAAAACTGTTAATGATAGAACACATGGCATAAATTATACCATAAACTCCAAACAACTCTGAAATTATAAACATTGCTTAGCCAAGGCTTTTCTTTTAACGATGCCCTGATGTCTCTGGCATAGGCTAGTGATTTCAGTAAATGTTATTTTACTTGAAAGGGGGAATTTTTTTTCCAAAAAAAGAGTCTCTCTAAGAAAAACTATCTTCCTGGCTGACTTCATGAAACATCTTGCTCCAGTGGCCTGTGTCATGTCTTGCTCGGGGCTGAGGAGAGACAGTGTGAGGTGGACAGAGGTTTGCGTAAAGTCATGTGATGAGGAGAAACTGCAGGCCTGGTCCTGACATAGGCAGGAGGCTGACTCAAGTCAGTGCCCACTATGACTAAAGAGAGACAGCTGGGCTCTGAGCCAAAGTGCTTAGGATCTGGTATGGAGCTAGCATTGAATTCAGAAGCTCTTCCTGTATTCGCCTATTATAATAGTTCTCTAGGAATGGCGAAGCAGAGAGGTGTTTTGTAAATAAGTATATGATTTACATCATTTACAGCTGACTTTTATTGGGTACTTGTTAGATGCTAGGCACCTTGACCAAATACTTTATGTAATTTTCTCATTTAATGTTAACCCTTGAGGTAGATACTATTTTTATCTCTTCATTATGGATGGAAACTGGTGTTCAAAGAAGTTAAATTTTGCCCAAGGTCACATAGCAGGTACATGGAAGCCAGGATTCTAACCCAGGGCAATCTGACTTAAAACCTGTACCATGAACTATTAACAGCAATGTTATGCTTCTTCCATGGGGATTAAATAAGAAAATGTGTGTTTTAGAAACAGCAAATGCTATAGAAGTGATGGGCTTTTGGAGTAAGAAAAGCAGACACATCTCACTTCTTAATGGCTCTAAATATTAGATTTGTCAGTAAGGTACTTGTTCCCCCAGCCTTTTACTCACAATATTGGAGATCCAAGTTGGAGACCAAAGAGTAGCCCATGTTTGGTCATCATGGTGAGAGCCTTTTCTTTCAGTGCTGATCTGTAACAAGTATTTCGCTGTCCCTGAGCCTGATTTGGCTGGAGTCTTTTCATCATTAGCATTTTTTCCTTGCTAACCTCAAATTACACTTTTACTCCAGGCTTGTCAGCCTGTAAATAATGCTATCGGTTAGGTAGGAAAAAGGTAAGAAAATGGAAAGAGTTTGATTCAGTTAATTCCCACTCTTGGAAAAACAGATGTGTGCCTGCCCTCCAGTTAATGGAAAGGTAGTAAACAAGAGTCTCTTTGACAGAAAAAGGAAAACTTAAATGGAGGGAAGTATCATTTATTTATCCAGAACACATTTTCTTCTAGCCGAAAACAGATTAGGCAATGGATCTAGCCAGCACACCTCTAATCTGACAGATCCCTGCCATGCGGGGGATGCTTTAGTGCAAATATTCCACAGGCCCTGAGTTAGTCATATGGTGCATCTCCCTATGTCATACTTATTGAATGAATCCTCAGTAAAGTCTATACTTTGCACCAGGTGCTGTGCTGTTTGGATGATAAAGAGTCTCTGTTCCAGAAGGGGCCACAATATAGTGGGGAATTATGGTATAAACAAAAATCTTAATAGAATATGAAATATGCTATGTGAAAAATTTTGAGTAAAGTTCTAAGGCGATGCAGGAAAGGGAACCTGTAAACTGCCTCTAACTCAGGGAAAATAGGCTAGCATGAGAGTTGCCTGTCTTTGTGTTAATCTCACAGCAGACTTTAGAGAAGCAGGCAGTAGACAACTTTGGTTCTTCATTTCTGATTCATTCTCATTCTCAGCAGCTAATTAGGGCATGTTGAAGACTAAAGAAGTAGATATATAAGTAAAATTCAATATTTTTACCCATCTTAATTTAATGAATGATAAGTTGGCAGTCACAGAGCCCATACCAGGTATGATGGTAGGGGCTCCACCTGTAAGATGGGAAATACCTGCATTCTATCTTACAGGTGGTACAAATCCAGCACTGGGCAAATTCCACAGCTTTAGTACCACATGGCGCTGCATACCCAAATACAGAGACCTAACTAATGAGAGACTATATTTTATAAAGAATTATTTGTGAGAAGCCTTTAGATGTCTTGAATATAGCCTGTACTTATGAGTTACTTCTGTCCCTTAGTAGCTACGTGAGAGCCTAGCAAGTTACTTCACTTTGCTTTACTGAGCCTCAGTTCTCCCACATATAACAAGGATAATAAAAACGATTTAAATGCATGTGTATATATGGCTTTTAATAAACAGCATTGAAAAATGCTATATAGCATTTTAATATGTAGCATATATACATACCATTTTTTCAAGCTTCAAAATACTATAAAACAATGATTACTATTAAAAGTTCTGTTTAGGTAGTTATCACTATATGAACTCCCAAGAGCATCTTGTATGCAAAATCCCACTAGAGAGATGGATAGAGGACAGGTTAGTCCCTTGAAGACATTTTGGGAAAATATTACAACAGAGATACTCTTGAAATGTGAACTCCTCTATGTCCATATCACATTTTCAGCAGTTTCCAGAATAGCAGTTCCTGACAGTGTTTCCAGAGTCATGACCTGTGTTATTAGAAAAATAATCTTTGAAAAAAGATGCTTGTGAACATCAAAAATAATCATAATTTCTCCATGTAGTAATAGATGGCTAAAATAAATAATTATAATTTGGATTTGTGACATTTTCCCTCCTTCTACTTGAAACTTGAAAACTTTAAAAAATTATCTTTGCAAAGAATAATTTTTTTCTTTTGGATATAAGAACTGTGGCCCAAAATTCAATCCAAACCAAATTTCAAATGTGGAGTTATAACTCCTACCTCTGCACGGAAACCACAGAGCCCCTCAGCCAGAGTGGCAATTGGCAGTTCTACCTTGGTCTCCAAGGACACACACAGTGGGATACCAACCAATAAAAAGAACAGGGGAAGAATACGAGGGGAAATGCTAAAACCATCTGTACAGAGTTGGGTTTTGTATGCTGCTGCTACAACAGGATTCTTCTTGTTATCTTAACTAGAGTCCTGTCTCCTTCCCATGATGACATTTGAAAGAACCTCTTGCAATACTGATTTTAGAGAGTTAGTGTTTTTTAATATAGGGGTCATTAGAGTGGGGGGTCAGGAGACAGGATTCTATCCTGCCTTCATCATCTCGTGGCAGGCACCTTGCCCTCTCTGTGACTCGGAAGCATCATCTGTAAATGTGGATATTAACAGTTGTAACCACTTTGCAGGTCATGGTGGGAAAAACACACTGAGATGTACATAGCATTACTTGAGGCTTTCACACTAGGACAGACCCAGGCCTAACCCCTCTAGATACTCAGATTCTGGGGTGCTGATCAAGAGAGAACACAACTGTCCTGGAGCCCACATCCTCCATTCCCCTTTCACTAGTCTAGAGTAGGGGAGATTTTTCTCACAATGCAGACTCTAACAGAATTCTTCCCCTGTAGTCTGTGCCCACCACCCCTGCCTTCAGGTGGTCCAGGCAACATTGAGAGTAGTATCTACCTAGGATAATGCCAGAAGGACCAACAGGTCACTGCCTAATTTTTGCCCATCCTTCGGAAGCGGTGGTGCTAGGACCATGGGCCTTGGCCTACAGGATGAAGGCCCTTTGTCACTGCCAACCTGTGGTCTGGGTCATGGACCAGATCCTATAACTCTGGTTCACAGTCCCAGCAGTCACTTCTGTTTTCCAACAACAGCTAAGATTGTTCTTTTTGAATTCCCTGTTCTCTGAAAGAGGGAAATTAATTAAAACCTTAGACAAATATGTTCAAAAGATGGTTATAATGGGTTTTAAGTAAAAACAGAATGGAAACCAAGGAATCTAATAATTAAAGCAAAAATTAACAAGCACCTCCTCTATCTGAATAGAGATATAAATCTCTGGTTACAGTTGTGCTTCAACACTATTGTGGTTTATTGTCCCATTAAGTGGCCATCAATATTGTCTTTTATGGGGCCTGGTTCAACACATGGTGGTCTTACCTGAAGATAACATTTAGCAACAAATACTCAGTGAAAAGACTACATTTCTTCTTATATCACCGTCTGGTCATGATTTCTTTTTTCTTACCTTTCTTCTAGAATGTGTTTATGCATAACATGTGTATGTAGTCTTCAAAAGAGACTAACTTATAACTAGCGCAGGCATAGGTACAAATAGAGACTGCCCCAGTATTTATTTGTGGATTATTTTCTACATTTTTTCCATTTCTAAATCCTCCCAAAAGACCAATTTTCTTTGGTAAGAGAAAATATATTTCTCTTTAAGTTTGTAAAAGGAGCTACATAAAATTCTCCAGACACATGTTGAAAATGTGTGGTCAAACTGGCATCTTTACTTGGAAATGGCCAGTGGTGGAGAATTTTAAAATTTGTCTGACGATACCTCAAGGAGATTTTTTTTCAGTGGAACATTAGGCCCTCAATTATGAATTGTTCCCACATTTCAGCCCTCCCAGTAGACCTTTCAATTTTAAGCTGTTTTTGTTATTAATGAAAAAATTCATTATTCATTTATGAAGTCTGGTTCTTCTTAGTGTTTTGACTTTAGAGAAGGATTTAATTTAGAACGTTAACCTGTGGAATAAACTATGTCCCACGTGAACCCATTTAGAGAGATGGGTTTCTGTAATATGTACTGTATGATCAATTGCATTTATCCAAAAGTTGCCATATTAAATGGACTCAATAGGCCTATTGTTAATGTAAAATTTAAACTGTGGAAAACTTGCTTTTCCAAACAATAAGAAAGAACTTCCTCTCATAGCCTGGAGTCTTCTGCTTTGTCGATGCAAGATGTCAAGCCTGCTGCAGTTACCTGATGCGAGTGAAGATTAGAACACATCTGAAACACAGCTGAAGATTTTACAAAACTGAAGCACAGAAATAGACCGAAAAGAAAATGACCCAGGCAGGAAGGAGGAAAATAAACTCACAAGCCTACAAAAAATCTGAAAGGAAGGAACTGGGGGGGGGAGTTAGTCTATTTCGTATATGAAACAAAGTCAGAATTAATTTGCTTAGAAGTTGACAAACGACACTAAGGTGTAGTAATTAGAGCCTGGATCTTGCCACCAGACAAATAGAGGTTTAAATTCCTGCTGGTCAGATTCCTAGCTGAGTGACCCTGAAATTTTTGTTTATTTTCTCTGTGGCTGTTCCTTCATATGTAAAATGGGAAAAGAATTCCTACCTCAGAGAGTTATTGTGATAAGTAAATAAAAACAATTTTCATAAAGCTCTAAGCAGTACCTGCCACTTTATTTAGTGCTCAATAAATTGGAAGAAGTCTAGAAAATTTCAACTTTGTCATAGCTAAGAACTATTAAATGCTTTTTCTTTTACTATTTTTTAAAAAATAATGTTAGGGATATATAATTTATATACCCTAAAATTCACCACTGTGATTGTATAATTCAATGATTTTTTTTGGTAAATTTATGGAGGTATACAATCATCACTGTGATCCAGATTTAGATTTAGAATATACTCATCACCACAAAAATTTCCTCATGTCTGTTTGAAACTGATCTCTGCCTAGGCAACCACTAATCTGCTTCCTGTCTCTCTATATTTGCCATTGCTGAATATTTTACATAAATGAAATTATACAATATGTCATCATTTGCATCTGGATTCTTTCACTTAGCATATTTTTTATATTTATCCTTATAGCATATATCAGTTTCTTATTTCTTTTTATTGCTGAATAGAATTCTATTATATGGATATATCACATTTTTACATTTATTCACCAGTTGATGGATGTTTGGCTTGTTTCCAGTTTTCACTGTTATTAATAATGTTTATGTGTACATTCAGATACATGTTATGTTTAGACATATATTTTTATTTATCTTTCTTGGGAGTGGAATTGCTGGGTTGTGTGGTATATTTACATTTAACACTTAAATAAACTGCCACTGTTTTCCAAGTTTCTGCACCGTTTAGTATTTCCACCAGTCATGTATGAGCATTCCAGTTTCTCTGCATCCTCATCAACACTTGGTATTGTCTGTATGTTTTTTTTATTATAGTCATTCTAGTGAATATGTAGTGATATCTCATTGTGGTTTCAATTCGCATTTCCCTAATGACTCATGATGTAGAGCATCTTTTCATGTACTTATTAGTAGTCTATATATCTTTCCTGGTGAAATATCTTGCTCATTTTTTGATTGGGTTTGTCTTTGTATTATCAAGTTGTAAGAATTCTTTATATATGCTAGATGCACATTCTTTATCAGAGATGTGATTTGCAAATATTTTATCCCAGTCTGTAGCTGATCTTTTGCACTTAAAAAGACACCATTAAGAAAATAGTTCTAAATTTTGAAATATAAATTTTAAATTTGTCTAATTTTATTAATTTTCAATGGATTTAATGAACTGTGCTTGCTTTTCCTTTCATAATTAAAAATGCTTTGCCTCACCCGAGGTCACAAAGACTTTCTCCTATTTCTTCCAGTTTTATAGGTCTAGCTCTTAAATTTAGTTTTATAATCCATTTTGAGTTAATATGTGTGTCTGGTTTGAGGTAAGAATCTAAGATCATATTTTTGCATGTAGATATCCAATTATCCCTACATTTATTTGTTGAAAAGTTTATCCTCTCCCTCATTGAATTATAATGGTACCTTTGCCCCAAATGAAATAACCATATGTGTAAGGATTTATTCCTAGGCTTTCAATCCTATTCCATTGATTCCTATGCCTATCATCTTTGCAAGGGTCTTGATTGTGTGCAGGGAGTCCCCGCTTACATCCATACCACACTGTCTTGATTGCTGTAGACTAAAAGTAAATTTTGAGATTGGATAATAAGGAAGCATAAGTTCTCTAACTTTATTCATTTTTTAAAAATTTGTTTTGGTAAATGTAGATTCTTTGCATTTTTATATAAATTTTAAAATAAAACTAGTGAATTTCTATTAAAATGCCAAATAGGATTTTAAGAAGGATTACTTTGAATCCATGGATCAATTTGGAGAGGACTGTTACTGACAATATGGAGTTTTAAATAGATGAACATGGGATGTTTCTTTGTTTATTTAGATCTTTTAAAATTTCCCTCAGCAATATTTTGTGGTTTTAAGTGTAAAAGTCTTACATTTATTTTCTTAAATTTAGTCCTATTTTATCTTTTTGATGCTATTGTAAATGCAATTATTCTCTTAATTTTATTTTTAGATTATTTGTTGCGAGTACAGAAATGTAATTGATTTTTGTATATTGATCTCACATTCTGTGAACTTGCAAACTTATTTGTTAATTCTAATAGGATTTTAATGGTTCCTTTGGCATTTTTTACATATAGTATTATGCTTTCTGCAAATAATGACAGTTCTTTCTTTCCAATATGAATACTTAATTTTTCCCCTTGCTTCACTCACTACAATCTACAATAAGACATTGAGTGGAAGTGGTGATAGAAGACATACTTGCCTTGTTTTCAATCTTAGGGAGAAAGTATTGTTTTTCAACATTAAGAATCATGTAGCTATGGAACTTTTCAGATGTTCTTTATTAAGTTGATGATCTGTTCTTATATTCTTAATTTGTGGAGTTTTAACATAAAAGGATGTTGGATTTTTTCAAAAGTCTTTTCTGCATCTATTGAGATTATCATGTGATTTTGTTCTATATTCTATCAATATAGTGCACGACATTAATTGATTTTTGTAAGTTAAATCAACCTTGCATTTCTCAGATGAATCCTATTTGGTCATGGTGTAGGATCCTTTTTATATATTGCTGGCTTCACTTTGATAAATTTTGTATCTGTGTTTATGTGGGAATTTCTGTTGTTTTATTGAAATGACTTTTTCTGGCTTCGGTGTTAAAATAATAATGGTTTCATAGAATTATTTAAGTGTTCTTGCCTCTGTTTTCTTAGAGTTTATAAAGGATTAGTATTCTACCTTTTTAAATTGCTTGATAGCATCAACCACTATAGTCATAAAGGGACCAGGGCTTTTCTCTGTGGGATGATTTTTAATTGCTAATTCAATTTATTTACTTGTTATCAGTATATTAATATTTTCTATTTTTAAAATCATTTTTGTAGTTTCTTTCTAGGAATGTGCTCACTTTATTAAATAAGTTGTCTAATTTGTTAGCATGAAGTCGTTCCTTTTCATTTCTGTAGGGTCAGTAATGAATCACCTTTTTTCATCCTTGATTTTGTTAATTTCTGTCTTCTGTCTTTTTTCTTAATCAATCAGCTAATGATTTGTAAATTTTGTTAATCTTTTCAAAGAACCAATTTCTGGTTTTATTGATTGTCTCTGTTGTTTTCTGTTTCTATTTCAGTAATTTCTGTTCAGATCCCTGAGAAACCAACATAATATTCCAGAAGTCTCAACTTTTCCTTTACCTTTATAATCTGCAATTCTGACTCATGCAGAAGATGTTTAAAATTTATAAATAATTACCAAAATTTAACCAAAGGAAATCGTGAAATACAGTGTTGGTCTTTGATAACATAGAAGTGTCTTCAAGCCTTCTCCAAGGGGCTTTTTTAATCCATGAATCTCCAAATTGCCTTCCTGCCATGTGCAAAGCTTTGTCGTCATATAGTGTATACATTCAGTCCAGTTATTCAGAAAACAGCCTCCAAATCTGTTTTCCATAAATAGCCCATATGTATCTTTTCTTACAATTCTGTTTTGGAGAAGTCTCTTCCTTAGTAAGAGAACATGTGGAAAAAATAATCTAGCAAAGGTAAACATGATACATAATTCATAAAATAAAACCTATTTATCTTCAGCTCTCTTGCCACCACATAAATCCATTTAAAACAGAAAAATAATAAATGAAAGTCATTTTGTCCCTTAGTACACAAACTTGTAGAAAAAAACCTATGCTTTAAAAAGTATCATTTTCTGTTGTTGTGAGGATATGTTGAAATCCATTTCCATCAAGTACTTCTGCTTGAGGTTGAAGAAGACAGAAAGGAATTATCTTTTTAAAGCATAATAACTTGAAAACTGGTACCAGAAATATGGCAAGAGAAATAGAGTGATAACATGTCTGCAGGCTGTGAATATCGTTCTTTTCTTTTTCTTTTTTCAGAAAGCCCTTCAAATGGCCAATGTTTTTCTAAGGAAAACATCAAAGAAAAGAACCCAACCAAGGCTACTTGGGAAAGGTTTCAAAATCCTAAACCTAGACTGCCCTCTGTAAAAATGGCTCCTTGTAAACTGAACAATTGTAGTCAAGCCAGTTAAATGCACTATGATTACTCTGGCTAATATTTCCTTTTTTCTGTGGCCTCAAGATTTTTAAAAATTTATCTTGACATATTTTACAATTTTACCAATAGTGCAAAAATAGCTATCAGAACGTGTCTGCCCCAGTCCTATTCCATGATAGTGATAGATCTGCATGCTGTAAACCACATCTAGCAGATTACAAGGAGCAACTTCTGAACTTAGAAAAGCATTCTAGAACTAGCATGACATGAGTCCATAGGTGCCCAAGAGACTGCTGGGCAGTCCTGCATAGTACACGTGGTTTTGGGTTTCTGCTCAGCTTTCTGATACGTATTCCATGTCTTGGCTGCCTTACTTCTCTAAAACTCATCCCCCCAGGAATTGGCTTAAGCTTCTTGCTTTACCTGGATGTACTGCTTGGTACCACAACCCTGCTCAGAGGATTCTGGAATATCAGACTGGTAGACCTCCTTGTGATTTTGTGCATTGTGTTGTGGTTTGGATTACAAGTGTCCCTATTCCATCCCATAACCATCAATGACTATTCCTGTGTTCCTAGCAGCCCATGAAACAGTATGGACTCTGTACTAAGATCACACAAAATATGACTACATCATATTTTAAAGGAAAGAGTTTAAAGGATCAGTAATGCAGAGGTCTGCTGAATCTGTGGGGGAAAATGTGCAGATGTTTGGAAAAGTCAGTGGGCTTACCAGTCCTTGTTTTTTTTCCTTCGGACTTAAAAGAGTAACTGAGAGAAGCCCTTCAAGCTGTAACAGAAACCAAAAGCTTTTAGTTGAAAGGTAGTAGTCTTTTACTCTGCCTAATCAGGCCACAGATGAGAAAGCCAACTCAGCATCCAGCTTTCTACTGTGCAATATTAGGTTTCAATAGTAGCTACCCATGTGAAACCAAGCCAGGCGCTGGCCCAGCAAACTAATTCCGGAATGTAATCAGGGAGGTAGGATTTGCTTGGGGTGGAAGCTGGAAAGAATTAATGACAACTCATGAGTAGAGTGGGTAATGCCAGGAAGAATGGAACATAGCATAGTAACAGAGCATCAGGCACCAGAATGCCTTGCTCTCCTGCTGCTCTCAACCCTACCCCTGCCCACTGCTTTCCTCGTGGAAGCCTGGCATGTGAGTCCCTCAGTAGCTTTCAAAATGAAAGAGGCATGGCTGCAATCTGAAGCGAAATGACCATGACAGCTATCATAAAAGGCAAGCACTTAACAAAATTTGTGGTGAATCTTCCAAAGAAGAATTTGTGTCTCTGCCTGTCTCTTAATGAATCTGTCTGCTCTCTTTCTTGAGTGCTAACCAAGTGAACATCTGCCTGACAGAACACTGAACAAGATGCCCAGTGGAAGCCCTCAGGGGAATACTATTCATTGAAAGTGTTTTTGCTCCTTTCAAAAACAAAAATGGATTAACAAAGGGTTTATTTTCATGGTAGCAAGAGACTCAGCTGTGTGTGACCAACAGCTCTCTTCCACTGAAGATAACCTAAGAACTTTCTTGGTATGGGAATTCCAAAAACCTTTTCCTTGGAGTTCCTGTGTTGCTATGTCACGCTTGCCCCAGGAGCTCTTGCTCCATTCCTTCCTCTGTGAACTATTGTGCATTGTGTTGTTTGTATTCACTTGCAGGTATATGAGAGGTATATTGCCTCTCAGAGTTTATCTCTTTAAACTACTTACCGAAGGTCGTATTTGAAATTAAGCAAGTAGCAAATTCTCATAAGGGAAACATTAGGCAAATGCACTATAAATTTCTGTCACATAGCAGAGGGCTGGATAGTTTCGTGTCACTGTGAAACCATACACCGTTAAGAATTGAAATTGACCTAGTAGGTTGTGTAACCCCGTTCTACCTGAATGAAATCTCTCCAGCTTAAGTAAGTAGTAAATATGTACTTCTTGGGATTTGGTGTGTTTCAGATCAACTATGCATGTTTTAAAAAAAGTGTAAGTCTCCCTTTCTTTTTATTGAGAAGCTATCAAACTGCAAGTTTCCAACCTAGCTGGAAGTGCTCTCTCTCTCTTCCACTGTGTATCTGCTATGTTCAATATATTTAACGCTTATCTGGCACCTATTTTGTATGGTCTTGATGGCAGGTTTTTAAATGTGCATACATAATCCCTGAATTAATCTGGAAATATAAGTACATCAACTCTGGTTACATTAGTCTAGTCTCTCTACCCCCAATTTCATCAGCTGGTATATGAAAAGTTTTTAAATCTAATTTTTTACTCCTTAAATCTAATTTTTCCAGCTACTTCTGAAGGGGCGGGTTCCAGGATACTTCATGAAGAGCTATCTACTAGATAGCCCTAATCTCAAACAAATGTTATACACAATCTGAGCTTAAGTTTCCTCATCTGCAATGTAAAGACACATGACTCGTTTAGTGCTTCTAAAACATCTTCATTTGGGAACCTCTGATGACAGGGAAATTAGTTCCTGTTCCCTGAGCTTGAGGCTACTGGCCATAAGTCTGACTTTCTTTTAAATTTCACTGTTTTTTTAAAAAGGAAAGTAAATTTGCGGTGTGTTCTGCTACCTATCTTGTACAGCAAAACAACTTTTGCCCCAATCTTCAAGCCAAATTGAAACTCAGGCTGTGTCATGTTATTTAATAGCTTCATGCACCTCTGGTGCAGAGTAATGTTTTCCAGTTTGAGACACATGAGTCATCTCTCTATGGCCTTATACTTTATTTAGCTATTCATTGTAATCCAGCCAACACTGGTAGAACACATGCTATATGTGTGGTACACAGCCAGACTGTAGTCTTGAACTAGGGTGTTATATGCCCCCACCATTCAGAGGCTGATTTTTGGCCACGTTCATGACACAAATGGCACATGTAGTGAGGACTCAGTGATTACAGTCATGAACTGCATAACCACATTTTGGACAATGATGGATTGCATATACATTGGCAGTCCCATAAGATTATAATGGAGCCAACAAATTCCTATTGTCTAGTGATGTCATTAGCCATTGCAATGCTCCAGCCCAATACATTACTCACTAGTTTGTGGTGATACTGGTGTAAACAAACCTAGTGCTCTGACAGTTATATAAAAGTCTAGCACAGGCAATTATGAACAGTACATAATACTTGATGTTAACAGATATGTTATCAGTTTACATATTTCCTATATTTTTATTGTTATTTTGGAATGTACTCCTACAAAAAACAGTTAACGGTAAACAGCCTTAAGAAGGTCCTTCAGGAAGTTTCTAGAAGAAGGAATTATCATAGGAGATGACAGCTCCATGCATGTTATTGCCCCTGAAATCCTTCCGTTGGGACAAGATGTGGAGATAGAACACAATGATGTTGATGATCCTGACCCTGTGTAGACCTAGGCTAGTCTTAGTTTTTAACAAAAACAGTTAATGAGTAAAAATATTTTCTTATTATTATACTTTAAGTTCTGGAGTACATGTGCAGAACGTGCAGGTCAGTTACATAGGTATACATGTGCCATGGTGGTTTGCTGCTTCATTCTCAGCAAACTGACACAAGAACAGAAAACCAAACACTGCATGTTCTCACTCATAAATGGATGTTGAACAAGGAGAACACATGGGTGTTGAACAATGAGAACACTGGGGTCTGTCTGGAAGTCGGGGGCTAGGAGAGGGATAGCAGGTGGTGGGGGATAGGAAAGGGACAGCATTAGGAGAAATACCTAACCTGTAGATGATGGAGTGAAAATGAAAATTTTTTAAAAACATTTATAGAATAAAGGTATAGAGAAAGAAAATATTTTTGTGCAGCTATGCAATATGTTTGTGTTTTAAACTAAGTGTCATTACAAAAGAGTCAAAAGGTTAAAAAATTGAAGTTTATGAAGTAAAAAGGTTACAGTAACCTAAGGTTAATTTATTATTGAAGAAATAAATTAAAAAAAATTTAGTGTAGCCTAAGTGTATAATGTTTATATAAAAACGACGGTAGTTTACAGTAATGTTCTAGGCTTTCACATTCACTCACCACTCATTCGTTGACTCACCCAGAGCAACTTTCCAGCCTTGCAAGCTCCAATCATGCCCTGTAAGTGTCCTATGTAGGTATACCATTTTTGTCTTTTATACCAGAATTTTACTGTACCTTTTCTATGTTCAGATATCTTTAGATATACAAATATCATTGTGTTACAATTGCTTACAGTATTCAGCACAGTAACATACTTGTACAACTTTGTAGCCTAGGGGCGATATCTATACCATATAGCCTAGGTGGATGATAGGCTACACCATCTATGTTTGGGTAAGTACACTTTATGGTGTTCGCACAATGAAGAAATCACCTAATAATGCATTTCTCAGAATATATCCCCGTTGTCAAGTGACCATAGCTCTCCTTGATTTTCAGGTCATGGTCCCTGGAGCCTGAGAGTGTAATGGCAGTGTCTTAGTCTCTACATGAAGGAAGGGTTTGAGGGAGAGACTGAGCTTTCCTTAAGCAAACCAGTTTTGCCTTTATCTGTTTAAGTACATTTTTACTTAAAGCTTTGATTTTTATAGATATCCTTTATCCAGTTGAAAAGTTCTATTTCTAGATCTCTGAGGGTTTTGAACATTAATGTTGAATTTTATGAATTTTTTTCCCCCAGCTATTGCGATTATCATATTTTTCTTTTTTAGTTTAATATGGTGAATTACATTGATTGATTTTGTTTGTTTGTTTTTGAGACAGGGTCTCACTCTTCGCCCAGGGTGGAGTGCCGCGACTGGACATAGCTCACTGTAACCTCGAATTCCTGGACTCAAGGGGTCCTCCTGCTTCAGCCTCCCAAGTAGCTAGGACTACAGGTACATGCCTCCATATCTGACTAATTTTTAAATTTTTTCTAAAGATGGGGTATCACTATGTTGCCCAGGCTAGTCTCAAACTATTGGGCTCAAGAGATCCTCCCACCTTAGCTTCCCAAAGTGCTGGCATTGCAGGTGTGAGCCACCATGCCTAACCCATTGATTGATCTTTTAAATGTTAAGTCAACCTTGTATTACTGGAACATGTGTATTATTCTTTTTATTTATTATTGGATTCAATTCGCTAAAAATGTTTTGTTGTTCATGAGAGCTATAGGTTTGTAGTTTTCTTGTCTTTTCCCCATTTTTGTATAAGATTAATGCTGACCTCATATGTTGGTATGTATTCTCTCCTTTTCAATTTTTTGGAAGGGTTTGTGCAGAGTTGATAATATTTCTTCCTAATATATTTGGTAGAATTCACCAGTGAAGCCATCAAGTCTTGGAGTTTATTTTAGGGTAAGGTTTTTAACTACCAAGTCGATTTACTTAACAAGTACAGGTCAGGTTGTCTATCTCTTCTTGAGTGAACTTTGTTGTTTGTGTCTTTAAGTACATTTGTTCATTTCCTCTATGTTGGCATATTTATTGGCATAAAGTCATAATATTCACACATTGTACTTTTAACAGCTATAAAATCTGTAGTGATGTTACCTTTCTACTCTTTAATATTAGTAACTATGTCTTCTCTCTTCCTGATCAGTCTAGCTAGAAGTAGAGAGTGAGACAGAGAGACAGAGAAATAGAGTCTCACTTTGTCACCCAGGCTGGAGTGCAGTGGCATGACCTTGGCTCACTGCAACCTCCACCTCCTGGGCTCAACTGAGCTAATTTTTGTATTTTAGTTGGATATAGGGTTTTGCACATTGGCCTGGCTAGTCTCGAACTCCTGGCCTCAAGTGAGCCACCCGCCTCAGCCTCCCAAAATGCTGGTATTACAGGCGTGAGTCACCACACCCAGCCAGAGGTTTGTAAATTTGAGTGTTTGGTTTAGTTGATTTTTTTTCTGAATTTTCTGTTTTCTATGTTATTGATTTATACATGAATTTTACTTTTCTATTTATCTTTGGTTTAATTTGCCCTTCTTTTTCTAGTTTATATAGGTAAAATCTGAGGTCACTGATATCTTTCTATTCCTAGTTTTCTTGCATACACGCCCTGATCAGCATTCAGCTGAAGCCTCTGCAGAGCTGCAGAGTTCTCCCTCTGAGCAGCTGTCTCTTCTCTGGTACTGTTTCCTATGAACCCTCACTGCCTTACTCTCCTTAGGAGCATCTCCTCAACTCGAGATGTACTTTGTGTACCTCTTATGTTTTCCCATACCCTAGAAACTCTTTTGTAGAAAGCTGGGGTCCTTGTAGGGCTCACTTTGTTTGCTTCTCATCTCTTAGAAACCACTGTGCTTTGTTGCCTGATGTCTAGTGTCTTGCAAACTTTTGTTTTATTCATTCTGTTTATCTTTAGATAGTTTCAGACAGAAGAATAAATCTGGTTCCTGTGACTTCATTTTGCCTCAAAGAGGAAGTCTGGACTGTGTTTCTAACTTTTTTCTGTGTTTTTATCCCTTTCTGTATCTAGTATGGTACCATTTGCATGGATCAAAGCTCCATGTGTATATATAAAGTACACAGGGATATGAGGCAGAATGCCTAGGTTTGAATCCCCCTGTGCATGGAATAACTGATTATGTGCTTTGAGCAATCATTTAACCCCTTTAAATGTAGTGATCTAGCCTACTCAGTCTAAAAATAGTAAGAATTATCGTATATAGTGAGTATGTCCCATGTGACAAGCATGGTGCTAAGAGCTTTACATAATAATCTAACACTCACAAAACAGTTTTGCAAAGATTATCCCATGTAATCCTCACAGCAATTTTATTTGACAAATTTTACTAATCCACATTTTATGATGAGGAAACTGGTCCTTTGGCCAAATTAAGTATCTTGCCTCAGCTGGTTTTATTCTCAGAGTCCAGACAAATCCCCTGCCTATGTCGTACTGTCACACATTTTTCAGGTTTGTAAAAATTGAAAGAAGTAGAATGTAATGGTTAATTTTGCATGTCAGCATGATTGGGCTAAGAGATGTCCAGATAGCTGGTGAAACATTATTTCTGTGTGTGTTCATTACAATATTCCCAGAAGAGCATAACGTTTGAATCAGTAGACTGAGTAAAGAATGTCACTCTTCCCAACGCGGCTGGGCATCATCCAGTCCACTGAGAGCCCAGGCAGATCAGAAATGTAGAGGAAAGGCAACTTTGCCTTCTGCTTGAGCTGGAGCATTGGTCTTTTCCTGCCCTTGGGCATCAGCCTCTCAGTCCTCTGGCCTTCAGGCTTAGACTGAAATTACATCACAGGATTTCCTGGGCCTCTGTCTTGTAAGTGGTGAGTCCTGAGACTTCTTAGCTTCAACTAATAAATCTCTTTCTATATAAATATATATCATATTGTTTCTGTTTCTCTGGAGAACATAGACTAATATATAATGGATACAAAAATGCTTTACAGAATGTAAAGCCAAGTGAAAAATAGTAACATTTGGTAAATAATAATTCACTATCAGAAAATTAATCTCACTTCTGACTAGTTCTGTATATAACTCTAAAGCCAAAAACAAAACAAAACCATCAGGATTTCCAATTTCTAGAAGAAATCTTCAAGGACTTTGAGATACTTTGTTGTTTAATATGTTTATAACACATCATGAGCTGTAAACAAGAAGAATTAGAAGTTTACTTCACAGATTTGCTAAGAGTGAAAAGTATTTCTCTTTGTTGTCTAAATCAAGATTGCGAATACAGGGCCCAGTTCATTTTCCACATATTGGCCTTTAATTTTCTACACTTTGCTAGTTAGTGCAGGACTCAAATGAAGTGAATATTTTATCTTGTCATCTACTTATCAGACACAGCTGGAGCAGTAAGTTCATTCTGCCTGTCAAGCCAAACTTCAGGCTAAGTTAGAGCCTCTGCTCCATGGGGGGAAAGAATATGACTTGACATGATCCAGGCAACGTACATTTGGACAGGCTTGCAGACTGTTCCACATTTGTTGTAAACAGTTTGGGAATCTAGTCACATCTAAAGTTACATATGGAAAAAATGTGGTTTTTTTTTTTTCTTTTGTTGTTGTTGTTGAATAAACTGTGCAAATAAGAGGAAGGAGGGAGCTGGCCCACTCTTTTCTTGCTATGTGAGAATGCTGACTTTACCATTTTTAACAAAAGGAATTCAGGCTTTTACTTCTTGAATGGGCCCCAACACAAAGTTGGGGTCACTAGAGGGAGAAAACTTTATGTGGACTTTATAAACAAATAGAACAGTTTTAGAGTTCTGATTGCCTTGTAAATTTTTAAGTCATATTCTCAAGTTAAATAGCAGAGCTGATGGCACAAATCAATGTAGTGTTTTTAATGCATTCATGTGGAAAGCGGCTGAAATTGTGAATTCCAGTTCTCTAAAAGGACTGAAATGACAAACTAGAAGGTTATTTATTTCTCTTCTTTGGAAATAAAAACCTGCTTGTTTGTTGTTTGTTTTTTTCCTTTAGTTTCTAGTCTTGTCTGACAGAAGTATTCACCCATAGAATGTATTCCTGTCCATCACTTCCATCTGGTCCTACAAGCTATCTCATGTTAAGCAGAATTTGTTTCAGAACAAAAACACTAGGAACACTGAGTTTTATTTTCCAGTCAGAAAGTGCCAACATGCAGATTAAGAGTTCAGTGCTGGGGATTCCTGGGCAAGATGGCTGAATAGGAACAGCTCTGGTCTGCAGCTCCCAGCAAGATTAATGCAGAAAACAGGTGATTTCTGCATTTCCAACTGAGATACCCAGATCATCTAACTGGGACTGGTTAGACAGTGGGTACAGCCCACAGCCAACAGAGGGTAAGCTGAAGCAGGGTGGGATATCACCTCACCTGGGAAGTGCAAGGGGTAGAGGAACTCCCTCCCCTAGCCAAGGGAAGTTGTGAGGGACTGTGCCTTGAGGAATGGTGCACTCCGGCCCAGATACTATGCTTTTCCACAGTCTTTGTAACCTGCAGACCAGGAGATTCCCTCCAGTGCCTACAATCACCATGGCCCTGGGTTTCAAGCACAAAACTGGGTGGTCATTTGGGCAGACACTGAGCTAGCTGCAAGAGCTTTTTTTCAGACCCCAGTGGCACCTGGAACACTAGCAAGATGGAACTGTTCACTCCACTGGAAAGGGGGCTGAAGCCAGGAAGTCAAGTGGTCTAGCTCAGCAGATCCCACCCCAACAGAGCAGCAAGCTAAGATCTACTGGCTTGATATTCTCACTGCCAGCACAGCAGTCTGAAGTTGACCTGGGATGCTGGAGCTTGGTGGGGTGAGAGGTGTCTGCCATTACTGAGGCTTGAGTAGGTGATTTTCTCCTCACAGTGTAAACAAAGACTCTGGGATGTTCAAACTGGGTAGAGCCCACCATAGCTTGGCAAAGCCACAGTAGCCAGACTGATTCTCTAGATTCCTCCTCTTTAGGCAGGGCATCTCTGAAAGAAAGGCAGCAGCCCCAGTCAGAGGCTTATAGATCGAACTCCTTTCTCCCTGGGACAGAGCTCCTGGGGGAAGTGGCAGCTGTGGGCGCAGATTCAGCAGATTTAAATGTTCTTGCTTGACAGCTCTGAAGAAAACAGTGGATCTCCTAGCACAGTGCTTGAGCTCTGCTAAGGGACAGACTGCCTCCTCAAGTGGGTCCCTGAGCCCCATGACTCCTGACTGGGAGAAATCTCTCAGCAGACGTCAATAGACACCTCATATGGGAGACCTCTGGCTGGCATCCTTGGGGACAAAGCTTCTAGAGGAAGGAACAGGCAGCAAACTTTGCTGTTCTGCAGCCTCCATTGGTGATACCCAGGCAAACAGGGTCTGGAATAGATCTCCAGCAATCTCCAGCAGACCTGCAGCAGAGGGGCCTGACTGTTTGAAGGAAAACTAATGAACAGAGAGGAATAGCATCAACATCAACAAAAGGACATCCATACAGAAACCCCATCTGAAGGTAAGCGACATCAAAGACCAAAGGTAGATAAATCCACGAAGGTGAGGAAAAACCAGTGCAGTGTTCCAAACACCAGAACACCTCTTCTCCTACAAAGGATCACAACTCCTCACTAGCAAGGGAACAAACTGAATGGAGAATGAGTTTGATGAATTAACAGAAGTAGGCTTCAGAAGGTTGTTAATAACAAACTCCTCTGAGCTAAAGGAGCATGTTCTAACCTAATACAAGGAAGCTAAGAACCTTGAAAAAAGGTTACATGAATTACTAACTAGAATAACCAGTTTAGAGAAGAAACATAAATGACCGGATGGAGCTGAAAATCTCAGCATGAGACCTTCGTGAAGCATACACAAGTATCAAGAGCCGAATCAGTCAAGCAGAAGAAAAGACATCAGAGATTGAAGATAAACTTAATAAGATAAAGCACGAAGACAAGATTAAAGAAAAAAAAGAATGAAAATAAATGAACAAAGCCTCAAAGAAATATGGGACTATATGAAAAGACCAAACCTACATTTTATTGGTGTACCTGGAAGTGATGGGGAGAATGAAACCAAGTTGTAAAACACTCTTCAGGATATTATCCAGGAGAACTTCCACAACGTAACAAGACAGGCCAACATTCAAATTTAGGAAATGCAGAGAACACCACAAAGATACTCCCTGAGAAGAGCAACCCAAATACACATAATTGTCAGATTCACCCAAGTTGAAATGGAAGAAAAAATGTTAAGGGTATTCAGACAGAAAGGTCAGGTTACCCACAAAGGGAAGTCCATCAGACTAACAGTGGATCTCTCTGCAGAAATCATACAAGCCAGAAGAGAGTGGGGGCCAATATTCAACATTCTTAAAGAAAAGAATTTTCAACCCTAGAATTTCATATCCAGCCAAACTAAGCTTCATAAGTGAAGACGAAATAAAATTATTTACAGACAAGCAAATGCTGAGAGATTTTGTCACCACCAGGCCTTCCTTACAAGAGCTCCTGAAGGAAGCACTAAATATGGAAAGGAAAAACCAGTTCCAGCCACTGAAAAAAAAATACCAAATTGTAAAGACTATAGACACTATGAAGAAACTGCATTGACTAACAGGCAAAATAACTATCTAACATCATAATAGCAGGATCAAATTTATACATAACAATATTAACCTTAAATATAAATGGGCTAACTGCCCCAATTAAAAAGGCACAGACTGGCAAATTAGATGATGAGTCAAGACCCATTGGTGTGCTGTATTCAGGAGACCCATCTCACAGCCAAAGACACATATAGGCTCAAAATAAAGGGATGTAGTAATATTTACCAAGCAAATGGAGAGCAAAAAAAAAAGCAGGAGTTGCAATCCTAGTCTCTTGATAAAACAGACTTTCAACCAACAAAGTTCAAAAAAGACAGAGAGGGGCATTGCATAATGGTAAAGGGATCAATGCAACAAGAAGAGCTAACTCTCCTAAATATATATACACCCAATACAGGAGCACCTGGATTCATATAGCAAGTTCTTTGAGACCTACAATGAGACTTAGATTACAGAAAATAATACTGGGAGACTTTAACACCCCACTATCAATATTAAACAGATCAACGAGGCAGAAAATTAACAAGGATATTTAGGACTTGAACTCAGCTTGGACCAAGCACACCTAATAGACATCTAGAGAACTCTCCAACCCAAATCCACAGAATACACATTCTTCTAGCACCATGTCACACTTATTCTAAAACTGATCACATAATTGGAATTAAAACACTTCTCAGCAAATGCAAAAGAACAGAAATCATAACAAACAGTCTCTCATACCACAGTGCAATCAAATTGGAATTCAGGATTAAGAAACTCACTCAAAACCACACAACTACATGGAAACTGAACAAACCCTCTCCTGAATGACTACTGGGTAAATAACGAAATTAAGGCAGAAATAAATAAGTTCTTTGAAACCAATGAGAACAAAAACACAATGTACCAGAATCTCTGGGACACATCTAAAGTAACCTTTAGAGGGAAATTTATAGCACTAAATGCCCACAGGAGGAAGCAGAAAAGATCTAAAATCAACACTCTAAAATCATGATTAAAAAACCTAGAGAAGCAAGAGCAAACAAACTCAAAAGCTAGCAGAAGACAAGAAATAACTAACATCAGAGCAGAATGGAAGGAGATAGACACACAAAAATGTTTCAAAAAATTAATGAATCCAGACTGGTTTTTGAAAAGATTAACAAGATAGATAGACCACTAGCCAGACTAACAAAGAAGAAAAGAGAAGAATCAAATAGACAAAATAAAAAATGATAAAGGGGATATCACCACTGATCCCCACAGAATACAAACTACCATCAGAGAGTACTATAAACACCTCTACACAAATAAACTAGAAAATCTAGAAGAAATTCTTGGACATATACACCCTTCCAAGATTAAATAGGAAGAAGTTGAATCCCTGAACAGTCCAATAATAAGTTCTGAAATTGAGGCAGTAATTAATAACTTATTAACCAAAAAAAAGCCCAGAACCAAATGGATTCACAGCCAAATCCTACCAGAGGTACAAAGAGGAGCTGGTACCATTCCTTCTGAAACCATTCCAAACAACAGAAAAAGAGGGACTCTTACCTAACTCACTTTATGAGGCCAGCATCATCCTGATACCAAAACCTGGCAGAGACATAACAGAAGAAGAAAATTTCAGGCCAATATCACTGATGAACATCGATGCAAAATCCTCAATAAAAGTGGTAAACTGAATCCAGCAGCATGTCAAAAAGCTTACCCACCAGATCAAGTCAGCTTCATCCCTGGGATGCAACACTGGTTCAACATATGCAAATCAATAAATGTAATCCATCACATAAACAGAACCAATGACAAAGAACACATGATTATCTCAACAGATGCAGAAAAGGCCTTTGATAAAATTAGACAGCCCTTCATGCTAAAAACTCTCAATAAACTAGGTATTGATGGAATGTATCTCAACATAATAAGAGCTATTTATAACAGACTCACAGACAATATCATACTGAATGGGCAAAAGCTGGAAGCATTCCCTTTAAAAACTACACAAGAGAAGCATGGCTTCTTTCACCACTCCTATGCAACATAGTATTGGAAGTTGTGGCAGCACAATCAGGCAAGAGAAAGATGTAAAGGGTACCCAAATAGGAAGAGAGAAAGTCAAATTGTCTCTGTTTGCAGGTGACGTTATTGTATAGTTAGAAAACCCCATCGTCTCAGCCTAAAATCTCCTTAAGCTGATAAGCAATTTCAACAGTCTTAGGATACAAAATCAATGTTCAAAAATCACAAGCATTTCTATACACCAATAATAGACAACCAGAGAGCCAAATCATGAGTTAATTCCCATCCACAATTGCTACAAAGAGAATAAAATACCTAAGAATACAATTTACAAGGGTTGTGAAGGACCTCTTCAAGGAGAACTACAAACCACTGCTCAAGTAAATAAGAGAGGACACAAACAAACAGAAACACATTTTATGCTCATGTATAGGAAGAATCAATATCTTGAAAATGGCCACACTGCCCAAAGTAATTTATAGATTCAATGCTATCCCCATCAAGCTACCTATGACCCTCTTCACAGAATTGGAAAAAAACTACTTTAAATTTTATATGGAACCAAAAAGAGCTCATATAGCAAAGACAATCCTAAACAAAAAGAACAAAGCTGGATGCATCACACTACCTGATTTTAAACTATAGTTAAAAATGCATCAAACTACCTGATTTTAAAGGCTACAGTAACCAAAACAGCATGGTACTGGTACAAAAACAGAGATATAGACCAATGGAACAGAACAGAGGCCTCAGAAATAATGCCACACATCTACAACCATCTGATCTTTGACAAACCTCACAAAAACAAGCAATGGGGAAAGGATTCCCTGTTTAATAAATAGTGTTGGGAAAACTGGCTAGCCATGTGCAGAAAACTGAAACTGGACCCCTTTCTTGCACCTTATACAAAAATTAACTTAAGTTGGATTAAAGACTTAAATGTGAGACCTACAACCATAAAAATTTAGAAGAAAACCTAGGCAATAACATTCAGGACATAGGCATGGGCAAAGACTCCATTACTGAAAGACCAAAAGCAATGGCAACAAAAGCCAAAATAGACAAATGTGATCTAATTAAAATAAAGAGCTCCAGCACAGCAAAAGAAACTATAGTTAGAGTAAACAGGCAACCTACAGAATGGAAGAAAATTTTTGCAGTCTATCCATCTGACAAAAGGCTAATAACCAGACTCTACAAGGAACTTAAACAAATTTACAAGAAGAAAACAAACAACCTCATCAAAAAGTTGGCAAAGGATATGAATAGACACTTCTCAAAAGAAGACATTTATGTGGCCAACAAACATATGAAAAAAAGCTCATCATCACTGGTAATTAGAGAAATGCAAATCAAAATCACATTGAGATACCATCTCATGCCACTTATAATGGTGATCATTAAAAAGTCAGGAAACAACAGATGCTGGAGAGGATGTGGAGAAATAGAAACACTTTTACACTGTTGGTGGGAGTGTAAATTAGTTCAACCATTCTGGATGACAGTGTGGCGATTTTCTCAAGGATCTCGTACCAGAAATACCATTTGACCCAGCAATCCCATTACTGGGTATATATCCAAAGGATAATAAATTATTCTGCCTTAAAGACACATGCACATGTATGTTTATTGCAGCACTATTCACAATAGCAAATACTTGGAACCAACCCAAATGCCTGTCAATGAGAGACTAGATAAAGAAAATGTGGCGCATATACACCATGAATACTGTGCAGCCATAAAAAGGATGAGTTCATGTCATTTGCAGGGACATGGATGAAGCTGGAAACTGTCATTCTCAGCAAACTAACACAGGAACAGAAAACCAAACACCACATGTTCTCACTCATAAGCGAGAGCTGAAAAATGAGAACACATGGACACAGGGAGGGGAACATCACACACTGGGGTCTGTCAGGGGGTGGGGGACTAGGGGAGGGATAGCATTAGGAGAAATAACTAATGTAGATGACGGGCTGATGGGTGCAGCAAACCACCATGGCACGTGTATACCTATGTAACAAACCTGCACATTTGCACATGTATCCCAGAACTTAAAGTATTAAAGGGGAGAGAGAGAGAGAGAGAGAGAGAAGAGAGAGAGAGAGAGAGAGAGAGAGAGAGAGAGAGAGAGAGTGAGTTCTGCCATAGTTGGCCAACAAACTAAAAATATTTCTGTTGAAATAACCCAGAGTAATTATCTCTTCATTCATCCATTCATTCAACTATTTGAAAATACTTTTTCTCTTCTGCTAAAAGGATATAATTCTTTAAATAAGCAGCCACTAGAAATTCTGGTCCAATCACATGGCTTTTTAAATTGAGAAGCAGTTTCAGATTCCTGACTTCCATTTTGAAATTTTCTGTGGGCATACTAAGGCAGTTCAGGAAGAAGATGGCAGTATGTCCTTTCCATCACCAATGGATCAATCAAGATGAGACCTATCTCATTTATGTTTGTATCCCCCAGTACCCAGGTCAGTGACTGGCATAGAGCAAATCCTCAATAAAGGCTTGTTGTGTGAATAAATAATGAAGGCTTTCCTGTCTGGATTCCGGTGGAAAATGATGAAAGAATCAGAAAATGATTTGTATGTTCCTTGAAAGAAACAGACCATATTGGGATTCAATGATGATTCAGATTGAATTTCCAAGGTATTATCTGGATTTATGATTTTATAATTATTTTCAACATTGAGTTTTCAACATTCTATGGGGTCTAGGTGGGAATGTGTCTCAGCCTTTTCACTGAAAAAGCTTTCTTGATCATGATACTAAACTGCTTATGAGCAAAAATCAGAAAGCTACAGAAAGGTCTTCTTCCGTGTTAGGTTTTCATCAGCTTAACCTTAGCAGAGCCCAGCTAACCAAATAAGAAACATTGTTTGAGTGGGAAACTGTTCCTGCTAAAACATCTTAACTCTAGAACCTGTGTAAAGACAATGTAAATTGTGTCATAGGAAGTAATTATTCATCACTGCCTTGTGTACCTTATTCTTAAAGTTTTGTCCATTGAAACTTTAGTCTTAGTTTTATGAACTTCATAGAGAATGCTTTGAAAAGCCAGTGCTGTGACATGTATCACTGATTGAATTAAGCTACAGATTTTTCGCACATTTTCTCACTGTTTTAATGAAACAAAGATGATGATGAACGCACAATATTGGAAAAAAGTCACTAGTGAAGTGAAAGGATATAAGCACTTACTACCTGTGTGACTTTGAGCAAGGTGGTCTATCTTTTAAAACTTCAGCTTTATCTATAAAATAGTGGTGACTACTACTTCATTAGATAGTTGTGTAAATTAAATTGGTTAAGATTTATTAAATGGATATCATATAGTAGGCATTTTAAAATGTTAATTTTGAGAATATTCTAATTTCTCATTAATGTTCATATAGCATCATCCAGAAGTAATAAAGTTTTATGGATGAATATTTAATCATATCCTAAAAACTTTTTAATGAGGGATAAAAAAGCTTACTGAACCCATGGGGGCCTAAGTAGTGTTTCTGTCTCCAGTGAGTAATTTAATCTTGGGTAAAACCTCTTATAGCCTGCTTATAGTTATTCATCTCCAAGCCTGAACTTACATCCTTCCAGGCCCCAGCAACTCCCTTCTAAGAAGAACTACCTTGTCATTATATAATGTTTCTCTTCTTTTAGTTGATTATATTATTGAATAATTTAATTTTTATTTTTATCTAAGTTGAACACATAAGTTTAAAATACTAATAGTACTGAGTCCTATAATGAAAAAGTTAGTCCTCTTCTCCATCCTCCACCACTAATTTTAGCCAACCACTTTCAAAACACTTTTAATGGTTTTTTTGGGAATTACCACCACATATCTAAATAGCATTCTTACCCTGGTATTCTTGATTGTTTTGTCAGTCTCATTATTTATTGACATACCTGTATAGGAAAGAAGAATTTAACACTGCTACCATAGATACACACACGCACCCACACACACACACACACCCTTTCTGTTCCATCCTTCTCGTATAGTATGTCATAAATTTTGGTTAGATATTCAAAATTTACATTATTGTTCACAGTTAATTCAGTCTAAAAATATAATAATTATATACAGTTGTATTTCTTTCCTTGCTTTCCTTGCACGACATTTTTCTTTCCCTAAAGGTTATAAATTTATTGCTTTTCTGTTTGTTTAGTTTTCTTCATAGAATCACTAATTCATTGAAAAATCTTTACAAAAAGTATAAATATCATTTGGCTACGTATAAACACATCTGGTAATGTCTCAGTTTATAGAATAAATTGCACTTGGAGTTCTCCATTCTCTTATGCCAAACTGGACTAGTTGCTCTGTAGCTGTACCATGTAACTGATTTCATGGAAACTTACCCTCTTTCACCATTTTCCTGGAATACTCTTCCTCTCTTTAATGAATCCTTTTTCCTGGATTTACATCTCCATTTTACTCTCTCATTTTGGAAAAGCACATCCTCCAGGAGTGTTTTCTATGAAGAAGATAATGGTTTTTGTTTTTGAGATCTTTCATATCTGAAAATGTCATTATTCTGTACTTACATTTGATTGATAGTGTACTGCGGTATAGAATTAAAGATCAGAAATATTTTTTCTTCAGTTTTTTGTTAATATATATTTTATTGCACTTTAAGTTCTGGGGTACGTGAGCAGAACATGCAGGATTGTTGCATAGGTACATACATGGCAATTTGGTTTGCTGCCTCCATCCCCCCCGTCACCTATATCTGGCATTTCTCCTCATGTTATCGCTCCCCAACCTCCCTCCTGCTGTCCCTCCCCTATTCCCCTGAAACAGACCCCAGTGTGTGATGCTCCCCTCCCTGTGTCCATGTGTTCTCATTGTTCAACATCCACCTGTGAGTGAGAACATGTGGTGTTTGATTTTCTGTTCTTGTGTCAGTTTGCTGAGAATGATGGTTTCCAGATTCATCCATGTCCCTACAAAGGACATGAACTCATTGTTTTTTATGGCTGCGTAGTATTCCATAGTGTGTATGTGCCATATTTTCCTTATCCAGTCTATCATTGATGGGCATTTGGGTTGGTTCCAGGTCTTTGCTATTGTAAACAGTGCCTCAATGAACATACGTGTGCATGTGTCTTTATAATAGAACAATTTATAATCCTTTGGATATATACCCGGTAATGGAATTCCTATCTCTAGGTCCTTGAGGAAGTGCCACACTGTGTTCCATAATGGTTGAACTAATTTACACTCCCACCAACAGTGTAAAAGTGTTCCTGTTTCTCCACATCCTCTCCAGGATCTGTTGTCTCCAAATTTTTTAATGATTGCCATTCTAACTGGTTTGAGATGGTCTCATTGTGGTTTTGATTTGCATTTCTCTAATGACCAGTGATGATGAGCTTTTTTTCATATGTTTGTTGGACTCATATATGTCTTCTTTTGAAAAGTGTCTGTTCATGTCCTTCACCCACTTTTGAATGGGTTTGTTTGTTTTTTTATTGTAAAATCTGTTTTAGTTTTTTGTAGATTCTGGATATTATCCCTTTGTCAGATGGGTAAATTGCAAAATTTTTTCCCATTCTGTTGGATGCTGGTTTGCTCTAATGATTTTTTCTTTTGCTGTACAGAAGCTCTGGAGTTTAATTAGGTCCCATTTGTCTATTTTGGCTTTTGTTGCCACTGCTTTTGGTGTTTTGGTTATGAAGTCCTTGCCTACGCCTATGTCCTGAATGGTTTTGCCTAGATTTTCTTCTAGGGTTTTTATGGTGTTAGGTCTTATGTTTAAGTCTTTAATCCATCTGGAGTTAATTTTAGTGTAAGGAGTCAGGAAGGGGTCCAGTTTCTGCTTTCTGCACATGGCTAGCCAGTTTTCCCAACACCATTTATTAAACAGGGAATCCTTTCCCCATTGCTTGTTTTTGTCAGGTTTGTCAAAGATCAGATGGTTGTAGATGTGTGGCGTTGCCTCCAGGGCCTCTGTTCTGTTCCATTGATCTATATCTCTGTTTTGGTACCAGTACCATGCTGTTTTGATTACTGTAGCCTTGCAGTATAGTTTGAAGTCAGGTAGTGTGATGCATCCAGCTTTGTTCTTTTTGCTTAGAATTGTCTTGGCTATGTGGGCTCTGTTTTGGTTCCATATGAAGTTTAAGGTGGTTTTTTCCAGTTCTGTGAAGAGGGTTGTAGGTAGCTTGATGGGGATAGCATTGAATCTATAAATTACTTTGGGCAGTGTGGCCATTTTCCCAATATTGATTCTTCCTAACCATGAGCATGGAATGTTTCTCCATCTATTTGTGTCCTCTCTTATTTCCTTGGGCAGTGGTGTGTAGTTCTCCTTGAAGAGGTCCTTTACATCCTTTGTTAGTTGTATTCCTAGGTATTTTATTCTCTTTGTAACAATTGTCAATGGCAGTTCATTCTTGATTTGGCTCTCTTTAAGTCTGTTACTGGTGTAAAGAAATGCTTGTGATTTCTGCACATTGATTTTGTATCCTGAGACTTTGCTGACGTTGCTTATCAGTTTCAGGAGATTTTGGGCTGAGACGATGGGGTCTTCTAAATGTACAATCATGTCATTTGCAAATAGAGACAATTTGACTTCCTCCTTTCCTAATTGAATACCCTTTATTTTTTTTTTCTTGCCTGATTGCTCTGGCTAAAACTTCCAATACTATATTGAATAGGAGTGGTGAGAGAGGGCATCCTTATCTGGTGCCAGTTTTCGAAGGGAATGCTTCCAGTTTTTGCCCATTCAGTATGATATTGGCTGTTGGTTTGTTGTAAATAGCTTTCATTATTTTGAGATATGTTTCATGTATACCTAGTTTCTTGAGAGTTTTTAGCATAAAGGCTGTTGAATTTGTCAAAGGCCTTCTCTGCATCTATTGAAATAATCATGTGGTTTTTGTCTTTGGTTCTGTTTGTGTGGTGGATTATTTTTATAGACTTGCATATGTTGAATCAGCCTTGCATCCCTGGGATGAAGCCTACTTGATTGTGATGGATCAGCTTTTTGATGTGCTGTTGCAATCGGTTTCCAGTATTATGTTGAAGATTTTTGCATTGATGTTTATCATGGATATTCGCCTGAAGTTTTCTTTTCTTGCTGAGTCTCTGCTAGGTTTTGGTATCAGGATGATGTTGGTCTTATAAAATGATTTGGGAAGGATTCCCTCTTTTTAGATTGTCTGGAATAGTTTCAGAAGGAGTGGTACCAGCTTCTCTTTGTATGTCTGGTAGAATTCGGCTGTGAACCCATCTGGACCTGGGCTTTTTTTGGTGGGTAGGCTATTAATTGCTGCCTCAACTTCAGCCCTTCTTATTGGTCTATTCAGGGTTTCAACTTCTTCCTGGTTTAGGCTTGGTAGGATGCAAGTGTCCAGGAATTTATCCATTTCTTCCACGTTTACCAGTTTATGTGCATAGAGTTGTTTGTAGTAATCTCTGATGGTAGTTTGTATTTCTGTGGAATCGATAGTGATATCCCCTTATTGTTTTTTATTGTATCTATTTGATTCTTCTCTCTTTCTTTTTTATTAATCTGGCTAATGGTCTGTCTATTTTATTGATCTTTTCAAAAAACTAGCTCCTGGATTTATTGATTTTTTGAAGGGTTTTTTTTCTGTCTCTATCTCCTTCAGTTCTGCTCTGATCTTAGTTATTTCTTGTCTTCTGCTAGTTTTTGAGTTTTTTTGATCTTGCTCCTCTAGCTCTTTCAATTTTGATGACAGGATGTCGATTTTAGATCTTTCCTTGCTTCTCACATGGGCATTTATTGCTATAAATTTTGCTCTACACACTGCTTTAAATGTGTCCCAGAGATTCTGGTACGTTGTGTCCTCATTCTTGTTGGTTTTGAAGAACATCTTTATTTCTCCTTCACTTCATTGTTTATCCAGTAGACATTCAAGAGCCAGATGCTCAGTTTCCATGAAGCTGTGTGGTTCTGAGTGAGTTTCTTAATCCTGAGTTCTAATTTGATTGTACTGTGGTCTGAGAGACTGTTTGATATGATTGCCATTCTTTTGCATTTGCTGAGGAGTGATTTACTTCCAATTATGTGGTCAGTTTTAGAGTAGGTGTGATGTGGTGCTGAGAAGAATGTATATTCTTTGGATTTGGAGTGGAGAGTTCTATAGATGTCTATTAGGTTTTCTTGGTCCAGATCTGAGTTCAACTCCTGGATATCCTTGTTAATTGTCTGTTTCATTGATCTGTCTAGTATTGACAGTGGAGTGTTAAAGTCTCCCACTATTATTGTGTGGGAGTCTAAGTCTCTTTGTATGTTGTTAAGAACTTGCTTTATGTATCTGGGTGCTCCTGTATTGGGTGCATATATATTTAGGATCATTAGCTCTTCTTGTTGGATTGATCCTTTTACCATTATGTAATGCCCTTCTTTGTCTCTTTTGATCTTTGTTAGTTTAAAGTCCATTTTATCAGATACTAGGATTGCAACTTGTGCTTTTTTTTTGCTCTCCGTTTGCTTGGTAAATCTTCCTCCATCCCTTTATTTTGAGCCTATGCATGTCCTTGCACATGAAATGGATTTCCTGGACACAGCACTCCAATGGGTTTTGACTTTTTATCCAATTTGCCAGTCTGTGTCTTTTGATTGGAGCATTTAGGCCATTTACATTTAGGGTTAATATTGTTATGTGTGAATTCGATCCTGCCATTTTGATGCTAGCTGGTTGTTTTGCCCATTAGTTTATGCAGTTTCTCCATTGTGTCTATATGCTCTTTACCATTTGCTACATTTTTGGAGTGGTTGGTACTGGTTGTTCCTTTCTATGTTTAGTGCTTCTTTCAGGAGCTCTTGTAAGGTAAGCCTGGTGGTGATGAAATCTCTCAGCAATTGCTTGTTTGTAAAGGATTTTATTTCTCCTTCATTTATGAAGCTTAGTTTGGCTGGATATGAAATTCTAGATTGAAAGTTCTTTTCTTTAAGGATTTTGAATATCGGCCCCCCACTCTCTTCTGGCTAGCAGGGTTTCTGCAGAGAGATCCTCTGTGAGTCTGATGGGCTTCCCTCTGTGGGTAACCTGACCATTCTCTCTGGCAGCCCTTAGCATTTTTTCCTTCATTTCAACCCTGGTGAATCTGATGATTATGTGCCTTGGGGTTGCTGTTCTTGAGGAATATCTTTGTGGTGTTCTCTGTTTTTCCTGGACTTGTATATTGGACTGCCTTGCTAGGTTGGGGGAAGTTCTCCTGGATAATATCCTGAAGAATGTTTTCCAGCTTGGATCCATCTCTCCGTCACATTCCAGGTACACCTATCAAACGTAGATAGGTGTACCTGAATGTGACGGAGAGAGTGAATCCAAGCTGGAAAACAATTCTTTTCACATAATCCCATATTTCTTGGAGGCTTTGTTCATTTCTTTTCACTCTTTTTTCTCTAATCTTGTCTTCTTGTTTTATTTCATTGAGTTGATCTTCAATCTCTGATACCCTTTCTTCTGCTTGGTAAATTCAGCTATTGAAACTTGTGTGTGCTTTGCAAAGTTCTCGTGTTGTGTTTTTCAGCTCCATCAAGTCATTTATGTTCTTCTCTGTGCTGTTTATTCTCATTAGCATTTCATCAAACCTTTTTTCAAGGTTCTTAGTTTCTTTGCATTTGGTTAGAACATGCTGTTTCAGCTCAGAGAAGTTTGTTATTACCTCCCTTCTGAAGCCTGTTTCAGTCAATTCATCAGAATCATTCTCCATCCAGCTTTGTTCCCTTGCTGGTGATGAGCTGTGATCCCTTGGAGGAGGAGAGGCATTCTGGTTTTGAGTGTTTTCATCCTTTTTGTGCTGATTTCTTCTCATCTTTGTAGATTTATCTACCTGTGGTCTTTGTAGTTTGTGACTTTCAGATGGGGTCTCTGAGTGGACATCCTTTTTGTTGATGTTGAAGTTATTTCTTTCTGTTTTTTAGTTTTCCTTCTAACAGTCAGTCCCCTCTGCTGTAAGACTGCTAGAGGTCCACTCCAGACCCTGCTTGCCTGGGGATCACCTGTGGCGGCTGCAGAACAGTAACGGTTGCTGCCCATTTCTTCTTCTGTTATCTTTGTCTCAAAAGGATACCCACCAGATGTCAGCCTGAGCTCTCCTTTATGAGGTGTCTCTTTGGATACAGGGGAGTTGGGGAGCTGTTTGAGGTGAGAGTCTGTCCCTTATAGGAGCTCAAGTGCTAAGCTGTGAGCTCCGTTGTTCATTCAGGGCTGCTGGGCAAGTACATTTAAGTCTGCTGCAGTGGCATGCATAACTGCATTTTTTCCTAGGTGCTCTGTCCTGGGAAGGTGGGGCTTTATTTATAAGTTCCTGACATGCTGCTGCCTTTTTTCAGAGATGTCCTACCCAGCAAGGAGGTAGCCTAGTCACAGTCTGCCAACAGAGGCGTTGCTGAGCTGCTGTGGGTCTGCCCAGCTGCTGTGTAAATTTCCTTGCAGTTTTGTTTACAGAGGTATAGTTAGAACTGCCTCAGTATTGGCACTCTGCCTCAGTAATAGCAGACTGCCTTGGTAATGGTGGACTGCCTTTGTAGTGGTGCACTGCCTCGGTGATGGCGGACGCCCTTCCCCCACAGAGTTGGACTGTCCTGGGTCCAGCTGCGCTTGCTGTGAAACTCCAAATACAGAGCATTTCAGATTACTGGTCTTTGTGTGGGTGGGACCTGCTGAGCCAGATCACCTGGCTCCCTGTTTCATCCCCCTTTTTTTTAGTTGAATGGGTGGCTCTGTCTTCCAGGCATTCCAGGTGCCAGTTGAAATGGCCACCCAGATTTGTGTGAGTTTTTGTGTGGAAACCCACCACGCTGGCTGAAACAGCCATGCTGGAAACTTGTGGCGCTTTTCAGTCCAAGAATCTCCTGGTCTGTGGACAGTAATAACTTGTTTGGACATGCGGTGATCACTCACCTCTGCGTTGTTCTCACTGGGAACTGCACCTCCAGAGCTGTTCCTATTCAGCCATCTTGGATCTCTGTCTCTATGGATTTTAAAGCATTATCCCATTGTCTTCCAGCTTCCAATGTTGCTATTAAAAAGTCAGATGTTATTCTTATTTTCAATACTTTCTAGGTGAACTGTTTTTTGTTTAGTTTTAATATCTGTAAACTTAAGTGTTTAGTGTTTTGAAAGTTCACAGTTATATGTTTTTATGCAAATCTATTTTCATTTTTTATGCTGGTTTTTTGGGTGGAATCTTTCAAACTGGAAATACATCTTTCCAGTCTTAACTACTTAAAATAATTTTCTTCAAGTAATAATTCTAACATGCTCAAAAGTCACAAATTGAAAAGTCACTTTCAAAATTGTTTTCTTTGTCATTAGAATTACTGCTTGACCTCATTTTTATGTGAATAAAATGGCTGGAGTTAGAAGAATAGGATAGGCACTTCTTAACAAATGTTGCGACATTGAATTTTCTGGGATAAGTTTCTTTAAGCTGTTATAAAATGGTGCTTTTCTGATTTATGGTATGTGATGAATAAGACCCATCCTGTTTTCTAAGATAGATATACCACTGGGAAATCCATTTTCAACCAAACAAAATGGAAGATATTCATGAGTAGCTTAAATGCTTCCCAGGTGAGAATAGTATGTCCAATAATAGAGTGTCATAAAATGTGTTTCTCAGTTTCTTGGTACTATAATACATTGCTAATATATAATATTAGCATATATAATATAATATGTATTGCTGACATATTAGCAATGAATAGGCACCATTCACTCTAAAATTGAGGAATTCTTAGATTTGCATTTGCAATTGTAGTAAATGCAATTTGACAGGAATGTGCATTAAAAATAACCCTTGGGAAAATGTTAATATTTACTTTACAAAACATTTATTAATGCCAGTTTTTCATCATTTCTATTCAGAGCTGTGAAGGAAAAAAGTATTTCTAACTGAAAAAAAATTGGGTTAAAAATTAGTATAGCTAGCATATATTCTACTAATTATGCTTATCAGAGCAATTTTTCTATAGAATTGCAACCTCCTTTACTAGACATTTTAAGAAAATTATGAGTTCCACAGGGAAATTTATACACATTCCCTTATTTTTATTTTACTGATTTTTAATTAAAATCTTTCTCAAATATATTATTTATTTGACTGACTTAAACCAGGACCACACTTTTAACAGATTCTGCTGAATATTTATTTTTAGAAATGCTCCTCAACTGAAAATGAAGTTGCATCCTAATAAATTCATTGTAAGTTGAAAACATCTAAGTTAAAAATGCACTCAATACATCTAATCTACCAAATATCATAGCTTAGCCAAGCTGACCTTAAGCATTCTCAGAACACTTTCATTAGCCTGCATTGGGCAAAATCATTTAACTCAAAGCCTATTTCATAATACAGTGTTGAATATCTATTGTAACTTATTGAACATTGTACTGAAAGTGAAAAACAATGGTTATATGGGTATTCAAGTACCATTTTTACTGAATATGTATCACTCTGTCACCATAATAAAGTTAAAATATTATTAGTTGAACTGTCACAAGTCAGGGACTTTCTATATTATGTAAATTTTTCTTGGTAAGTCAGGATCATCATTCTGCATTAAGGATTGTGCTAAGCTTTAGGGCAGTTAAGTCCTCAGGGACCATGAAGTCATGTAGTGCAATTGGCCCTAAATTTAATGCTTTGATAAAATTATGGTTTTTGAGAAGGAGCTCCTATTGCTCAGTAAGAAAAAGCAAAGCAACCCAATTTTAAAAAATGAACACACATTTCACAGAAGAGGAATAAGAAACAGCATAAACATATGAAAAGATTCTCAGTCTCTTGGTGAGTAGAGAAATACAAATTAAAACCACATTGAGTTACCACTTCACATCTTTATTATAAGATGTCTGACAAAACCAAGTGTTAGTGAGGATATAGAGCTGTAGAACTCTTTTATACTGCTAGTAGAAAGGTAAATTTATATAACTCTATGGAAAACAACTTGGCATTACACAATAAAGTTGAATATGCACATCTTAACAACCCAGGAATTCCACCCCTAGGTATAAATCCTGGAGAAAATCTTACACATATGTGGAAGAAGATGTATGTAAGTATGCTCCTGACAGTATAGCTTATAACAAAAACTAAAAGAACCTAAGTATATGTGTGCTATAAAAGAGAGATGAGTTGAGTTGGATGCACCTGTAGTCCCAGCTACTCAGGAGGCTGAGGCAGGAGCACTGCATGAGACCAAGAGTTTGAGACCAGCCTGTGTAACATGGTGAGACCCCATCTGATATGATTTGGATTTATGTCGCTAGCCAAATCTCATGTGGAATTATAATCCCCAATGTTGGAGGAGGGGCCTGGTGAGAAGTGATTGGATCATGGGGGTGGATCCCCCCTTACTATTTCTCATGGTACTAAGTGCTTGTGAGATCTGGTTGGTTAAAAGTATGTAGTACTTCCACCTTTGCTCTCTTTCTCCTTCTCTGGCCACGTAAGACACGTCTGCTTTCCCTTCACCTCTGCCATGATTGAACGTTTCCTGAGGCCTCCTCAGCCATGCTTCCTGTCCAGCCTGCAGAACTGTGAGACTATTAAATCTCTTTTCTTATAAATTACCCAGTTTCAGCTATTTCTTTATAGCAGGGTGAAAACAGACAAATATACCATCTCTAACAAAGTTTTTTAAAAATAGCTGAGCACTGCACTCCAACCTGAGCAATAGAGTGAAACTTCCATCTCTTAAAAAAAAAAAAAAAGAGTAGCAGAGATATATGAGTTATGGTGTAGTTATACGCTGGAATCCCATCCAGCAATGAAAATTACTGCATTAAAACTACATGCATCAATATGGATGAATGCTATAGTGTGGAGGGAGGAAAAGAAAGTTTTAGAAAGATATGTACAAGCATTATTTAATTTATATAAAGTTAAAAATCTGGATATACTAAATTTATATTTTGTAGGGATATATAAAGTTTGGCGCAACTATAAAGAAAAGCAGAGAAATCATTAACAAGATATCCAGTGTATTTACTTAAAAGGAGGGTAGGTAGGAGTATGATCACAGAGAGACATATAGAGGAATACAAATGAATGGTAATGTTCTGTTTATTTAGTGTCATTTCATTCAACCGATATTTACTAAATGCCAGGCACTATGTGCCAGGCACTGCTATAAGTATTTGGGGTACAAGTTCAAGTAAAGCAAAGAAACTTTCCTTCCTGGAGCATGTATTCTACAAGGAAAGGCAAATAAATAAACAGAATATAATAAATTATTAAGTTATTACTGGGTTAGAAGGTGACAAGTTCTATGAAAAAATAAGTTGAAAAGGTAAGGCAGATTAGAGTGGATGTATAAGTTTCAGAGTTAAATAGGATGATAAGGGTAGGGCTTCACTGAGAGGGTAACATTCGAGCTGTGATTTGGAGGAAGTGCGCCACATGGCTATCTGGGGGGAGCAGCATTTCAGGCAAAGGGAATAGCCAGTTGATTGATCTTAAATATGTATTTTCTTCCCCCAAGCATATGAGCTGCCAGAAATAGAACAAAATGATTTGTGAGAAGAATCAAATGTCTAGAATAAATGGAAACTTAAGATTCAAGAAGAGAGGTCTCACAGAAGTTTTATATTTCTCTACCCACCATTCCCCTAAACCTAGTCCCCTGCTCCTTAAGAATACACCAGTTAGCACTAAGGAAAGGGAAGGAAGAAGTTAAGCAAAGGATAGGGTTGGGACAGGCAAGGAAGGAGAGAAGAAAGGAAAACTCAAAGGACTGCTGCTCAGTTGAGATGACATCAAAGCAATTTCTATAATTGATAAGAAGAAATATTTTGTTAGACAAATTGCATTTCTCTCAATGTTACTAAAAGGACAAGGGAAAAGCTTAGGAAAAGGAAGACAAACAAGATTCATCCCTGGGACTCCATGCTCCAGTTCCTGTAATGTCTTCAATAGCACTTTTGACAGTGGTGGTGAATTCACTTACAGTGAAATGTTGTCAGAGAGAGGCAAAAAATTAGGGTTTTCTATATTACTTAAAAGAAACAGAAGAGAACAGTGTGCTTTATAGACATTCAAAAGATTTGTACAGATCATGGAATTTTAAGGAAAAGAAACCATGGTTAGAAATGAAAATGATACTTGGTCCCCTAGGAATTTGCAACTTAGAGGGAGAAAGCAAATGCCTATGTAAGCAAAGAAGTGAAAGAGGTAGGTGGGAA
Source organism: Ateles fusciceps (assembly GCA_036589455.1). Taxonomy (NCBI): domain Eukaryota; kingdom Metazoa; phylum Chordata; class Mammalia; order Primates; family Atelidae; genus Ateles; species Ateles fusciceps. Next base: position 391,404 of record JAZHEH010001331.1, on the reverse strand, counting down.
TATGGAACTATCCAGGCAGTATGTTCAAGTACTGGTGCTCTGGTGTGGACTGTTTCTAAATTCCAGCATAGTGTTTATGACAGTTCATCCTCCTGAGACTCCTAAGGCTGAGGGCAGAGACAATGTTAATGAACTACTTACTTCTGGTCTAGAGCAGGCCTTCCAGCCCCCCTCCCACATTTCATTTGATAAGTCAACCCCATCCAACCTTAACATGCATAACATTTCGATAGTCAATTCTTACCCTGAGTTGCAACCTCAGACCTGACCTAGGACTCAGGAAATAAAGGTATCTTTCCCCCAACACATCTGAGACAATGAGAAATACCAAGGTGGAAGATTCAAACTAAGCCAAGAAACACGCAGGGGAACTCAGATGAAAATGTCTCTAAGGAAGTGTCGGTAGAGTCCAAATCTGGGGTGTGGGGCAGGACAGAGAGCACCAAGAGTTCAGAACTAGAATGGTGAGAGCAAGCACAGTTAGGCGAGAATGAAAAGGGAGGTGAGAGCAAGAGCTGAGAGGCTTGAACATCTGTTAACATTTGCAGCTTGATTTTATGGGTTTGTGTGGGTGTGTTAGCCTGGCTTAAAAGTCTCAAGGGTGGGGCAGCCACTTGGCAAAACCCGAAACCACATGGGCCTCCAATGGGGGAGCTGAGAGGCAAGGCTGGAAAAGACTTGTGGGACTGCTCACTCCTTGGGACTGTGCACCAGCAGCAGGTGAAGGCATTTTAAACAGGAAAAACTAAGCCATACCGTTTCTCATGTGAGAAGAAAAGGAAAGAGTATTCGGTGTAACTACGTGAATATGGACCCTGACATTGTATTTAAACTTCTATGTTTACAAAGTTTTGTGACTTTGTGCAAATAACTTGAAATTTCTGAGCCTAATGTTTTTCATCTTTAAGACTGAGATTTTAATACCCAACTCACAGGTATTGATATTGTCACATATAAAATAATATTACATATACATGTAAATAGATTTACACATGAATTGATTGCATAGTGCTTCGAACATAATAGATGTGCAATCATTGGCAGTTACCTTCTTCCTCTCTTGTTATCGTCATGTTCCTTGATGAATTATTAAATTAGTAATTATCAGTGGGTACTATTTATATAAAATGTAAGTGAACTATGGACTTTAGTTAGCAAAAATGTAGTAATACTAGTCATCAATTGTAATAAATGCATAACTAATGTAAGATACTAATAGTAGGAAAATCTCTATGGGGAGAGAAGAGGGAGTTTATGGGAACTCTGTACTTTCCACTCAATTTTCTGTAAACCTAAAACTTCTTTAAAAAATAGAATCTATTAATTTTTAAAATTTTTTCTTATTTTCACCTGCAGGTGAAAATGAAAAAGTGAAAGATACGATCTCTACTTCCTAGAATTTTACAGTTTAATTGAAAACACAGATAACCATAGGAAAAGAGCTATGTTGTGGAGATCAGTCATACCTCTTTAAGAGGTTAAGCCAGGATTTCACAATAACAGCACAATCGACACCTTGGACCACATAATTCTTTGTTGTCGGGGCTGTCCAGCGCATTTTAGGGTGTTTACCAACAAGTCTCCTGATTTTGCCATGCGTCTCTTGGGAGACAAAATTGTTCCTGGATGAGAATCCCTTAGTTAAATAAGAAATCTTTCTTCTTTCAACCCCACTTTCCGTTGATCTATCAGCAAATCCTGTAGTGTCTGGCATTTTCTTACCTTAGATTTTATTTTTGCACTATGAGATATGCCCTGCAATATATCCTCCACTATGAGCAAGTCCCCATCATCTGTTGTCTGGACCACACCGGTAGACTGCTAAATCACCCTACCTGGTCTCACGGCTTCTGCGTTATCTTCTTCAATTTATTCTTTCTACAAGAGCCAGCAGTCTTTCTAAAGCATAACAATCCTCCTATGTCAACCATCTTATGCCGAGATTCTCCACTTAGGCGGCATCTCAGTGAGGATTAAATTCCAGTCTCTGTCTCCGCAGCACAATGTGGCAGCTGAAGCCTCTGCTTAGCAATTTACCCTTCATCTCCTCCTTTCTCTCCCCCGAGTTTCTTGGAGCCTTTCCCTGTACGTGCACAGCTTAGCAATCATCTAGTACTTTGAGGGGAAACTGCACAAAACTTTTTGGTTTGCTTTCCTGCAATTCTTACCTCCCTGGGATTTTGCCTTTTAAGAAAAAAAAGCAGCAGCATCCAGGGTGAATATGAAGCTGTGTTTCACTTATCTCAGGAATCATAGCCCCTCAAGTCCTATCAGAGTTGGTTGCTCTCCAGTGCCTTCAAACTCTTGTTTTGTGGGCTTCATTTAGGTTTTGAAGTAATTTTCAGTGAGAGGAATGCTCAGATTCAAGCTATTCCATCATATCTGGTACCAGAAGTCCTTACACTGAGATTTTTTAAAGTCTCCCCACGTGATCCTAAAGTGTAGCCAAGTTTGAGAACTACTTCAAGTGGTTTATCACGGCATTTAGATTTAACAATTTGCAACAATTTTCTTTGACTTGTAAGTCCTACAAACCCCAGGGACTTCTCTGCCTTATTCACTGTTTTATCTATATCATTTGGAACAGTATCTGGCATATAGTCAGTTGAATTAGATATAATATAAAAATTTATCTACAGTATAAAAATTAATATAAAAGCCATCACAAAGAAAGATCCCACTTTAAGTACAAATGAGGAGCATAAAGAATGCAGTGACAGCTTAGAGAAATGAAAAGATAAGTATGGCCTGTTATTAACAATAAGAAGCTTTCCAAGTTAAAAACAATTAATGCCCCATCTCTCCGTATGAGTCTAAGCTTCAAGGTTTTTATTTAATTGCCCTGACTTTAAATGGAAAATGAGGTCAATGCAGTATGAAGAACGGTTTTTGGTGATGCCACAAAATGTGTATGTCAGTGTTAAATATTTCACTCCTGGAATCAACAACTTCAGAGAGATCTTGAAAGAAAATGATTTTAGCTAAGGAGTCAGAAAACTCCAAAGAATATGGTTGGCAGTTTTAGACTTAGAAACACTGCAGATTAGAGGAACCAGCTGCCCCAGCATTTGAATTTGCTAAAGTGTGAACTCAAATCAAAGCCAGATGAAATGGTAAAAACAAAAAAAAAATTACTGTTAGGATCTCAGAGTTTAAAGAGATTAAGGAGACCGGGTGCAGTGGCTCACGGCTGTAATCCCAACACTTTGGAAGGCTGAGGTGGGTGGATCATTTGAGGTCAGGAATTTGAGACCAGCCTGGCCAACAGGGTGAAATCCTGTCTCTTCTTAAAAAATACAAAAATTAGTCAAGCAAGGTGGTGCACTCCTGTAATTCCAGCTAATGTGGAGGCTGAGGTAGGAGAATTGGGTGAATCCGGGGCAGGGAGTTTGCGGGGTGCTGAGGTTGCTGTGAGCCAACGTCGCACCACTGCACTACAGCCTTGGTGACAGAGCGAGACTCTGTCTCAAAAAAAAAAAAAAAAAAAGAGAGGGAGATTAAGGAAAGCCAGGACAACATCATGCTCTCTTAATAAAGGTCCTATAACTTGAATTGACATTGGCCTAAGAAAAAGAGGAATAGCATTTTTTCCCACATGTCTGAGGCCTGCATTGGCCCCAAATGCCATTCGTGTCTCTTCTTTGGGTCTTGGAAAACAGAGGGTTTTCTAGGTTGCCTTAGTACCTCAGAGTGACTAATACAGGGAAGGCCAGTGAAATATCTTGGTGTCCTTACTATTCCTGTTAAGATAATTTATATTTCATAGAATAAATTCCTCCTCCTTGAAGTTTTTAGTAAAGTCTCATACAATCACAAACATACATGCAATACAATCTAAAAAGCCAGGGTGGGGCTGCCTAGCTTTCTGTAGAACTGGTTACTTAAAGCTCAAAAATTAGATATTATAAACTGAAATAAAAACATCTGGTAGATATGCTAGATAGTTTTATTATTTCAACCGTGATATGTAGGGATTTGGTAAAAATAATAGTGGGCTAACTCCTGGGGAACTGTGTTTTTCTGAGGACCTGGGAAGCTGAATCCCAGGGATGGCCCAGCTCAGTATAACCCTTATCCGTTAGGAAGCTGACACTTCTGGGCTTCTATCATAGCTACAATACATATTGGGCATATGCCTTTAAAATAAGATGTCCAGCTTCGAGAAACCACAATACTGATGGGCTGAATGCACTGCCTCTGAACCTATAAACAGTTGTATTATTTTTCTAGAGCTACTGTAACAAAGTACCACAAACCATGTGGCTTAAAACAACAAAAATGTCAAGTCTCACAGCTCTGGAGGCTAAGATTCCAAAATCAAGTTGTTGGCAGGTCCGTGCTCCCTCTGAAACCCATGGGGAATCCTTCCTTGCCTCTTCCTAACTTCTAGTAGTTTGCTGGCATCTTTTGCATTCCTTGGCTTGTGGCCGTGTAATTCGGATCTCTGCCTTTATCATGTGGCTCTCTCCCTGTGGGTGTGTCTTCTTAGAAGGACTAGTCCCATTGGCCTAAGGACACACTCTACTCCAGTATGACCTCATCTTTACTAATTACATCTGCCACGACCCTATTTTCCCAGTAAGGCCACATTCTGAGGTTTTAGGGGTTAGGACTTCAACATATCTTTCTTGTGGGCAACACAGTTCAACCCGTAACAGCACTTAAGTGGGTGATCACATCAACCACACTAGAGAGAAGAAGAAGAAAACTATTTCCTCAGTGACAGACCCTCATTCTCTATTAATGATATTCTACTGGAGTGGACACAAACAGCTACATGAAACATACCTCATTCTCTCTGCAGGGTTCTCTGCTTCTCTTTTTTTCACAATTGATCTCTCTTTGTTTAATCATGTGGAAAAGAGCCACATACCATTCACTGGTGATAGTACAAAGCTTTTGAGTGAAAGAAAGCCTCTATTGATATTTATGGAGAGTTATTGACCATTCAGTTGGGCATAATGTTTGCTATTGCTTCCAAGAACTCAAGCTGAAGGAGGCAACTCTATTTTCTGTGCTAGCCTAACAGTGGAAATCAGAAGGTATCTGCCTTTTTGTTTTTAATCTGCCTTTCCAATTTGTTTGCCAAGGTCGTGTCTCCCCTTGATAGAAGCCATTCACACTTCACATACCAGCCAGTTGACTTGGCTCTGAGGTTATTGGACAGATGGGATAGAAAAAAACTGCCAGACTTTTTTTTTCCCCTACTGTCTGGAAAAAAAAAGACCACTAAGGTCTTAGAAAAGAGCATCTATGCTCAGAGCTCCCTCAGCGTTGGTAAATGTTTGCAGTTGGAGGAGATGAGAAGCGAACATCCAGTTTATAGCACTGTTATGAACCAGAATTTTCCTCAAGAGCACTAGCCAGCTGTGTATGAAATTGTTAGGAACACCAGGGGAGGATATTTACATAACAGTAGTGCTGAATTTGCATACGTCCACTCAAATTCTATCAGCTGTTCCAAGACAGCTTTAGAAGGTAAAACTGTCTTACAGGCATACTTCATTTTATTGTACTTTGCTTTGTTGCACTTCACAAATATTGATTTTTTTTTTTTTTTTTTTTTTGAAATTGAAGTTATGTGGCAACTCTGTACTGAGCAAGTCAGAGAAGGTGTTTTAGGCCCTTGGTGAATAAGAAAGTATAAATCATCATCTTGCTGATATTTATGTATTGACTAAATGAATTTGTTGAAATAATTTTAAGCTTAGGGATAGTTCTAAATATGAATATAGATCACATTCAAACAGGTAGTATGCATGTATGTTGCATGAAATACAGAGCTATCGCTAGGCTTAAAATGCTGCAGAATTATTGTGTTCCAAGGAGAGAATCGGTGTTTATTTTCTCTGTTTCTCTGCTTTCGGTTTCAATTTTCTTGTTTCTCAGAGATGCTGAGCATGAAGCATGCACTTGGCAGAGAGCATCATGACATTTCAAGTCTGCTAAACTCTCCATCCTGGGTAGGATTTCCTAGAGTTTAACCAAATATCAAACATGTGATAAATGCTTTATAAGACGTTGACAGTCTTTCTACCTCTCCTCCCTGCCCTACCTTTACCTCACCCCACCCACTGAATAACCCAAGCTCCACTGGAAGGGAAACATGAGCAGGATAAAGGCTGATCTGATTCTGGATTGTTCCAGGATCACCTTTTCTGAAACACGACCTTGTCCATTTAGAGGGAATTTATGGAGTTGAGTGAAGTTTTCAAACCCCAATTTGCCTTTGTCAAGTGGCTACAAACTCTTTTGGGAAACAGAGCCAGTCCCACCCTGAATTAGTCTATATTAAACTATACCACGAAGCCCTCCTGCCTCCTTGTCTCCACGTTGGCCTTCCACAACTTTCTAACCTACCTTCTCTTGCACTGCCTAGACTATGTTTTCAGCCCGTATGCTAAGGAAGTATAAATGCCTTTTGTATAGAAAGCTGTAAAAAGGCAGCTTGGGTGTCATTTGTCATTATTTTCCCAAGGAGAATTCTGGCCCTCATTGAAGCTGTGGGTTTGACTGTTTCCCAGGATTTCTCACAATCACTTTTTCTTTTTCTTCCACAGCTTAACGCTGCTCTGCTCCCTTTGCGGCCTCACTGTTACATTCATTAGGAACTGTGTTGCCACAGTTGCTTTTTCTCTTTTTGCTATTTGCTTAGGCTAAAATATCAGACTTGTTCTGGCATGATGCTGGGCCAAATTAGAGAGAAAGGCAGGAATTGAATCTCCCAACTTCAAAATTCTGCTAATCCGCCAAGTTTAACATTTCTGTGAGAGTGAATGAGCAGGTTCCACATTTGTGAGTTTGGGAAGAAAGTAAAATTTTCCCCCTCTGGATCCATGATCAGATTTCATTTTTCTAGTGTGTTTGATGTAACCAAGCACTACTATGTAACATGCCAGGTGCTGTGGGCACAAGATGAACAAGGCATCATCCCCGTCCCCCAGGTTGAGTGCATGCCAGCTCAACCACAGGAAATCCCAGTCCCCAGGCTGTGCCCACACTGTTTGATAAACTGAATCTTAAGCATATGTAACTTAGAATATGCCTCATGTTCAGCCCTCTGCAATGAACTGTTACCCTTTCAAGGGAGAAACAAGACCTCCTGGGAATTTCCAGTGTCTAGGACCCTACATGTAATCATTCCCTCTGATAGATATTGGCTTGCAATTAAGAGTTTGTAAAATATTCCTGTAATATTCCTCTAATTACCAAAATCTGTAGTATGGTCAGGACAGCTGCTATTATCGACTTTACTGATAACAAAACTGAGACTGAGATCGCATGACTCAGGCAGCCATGGTCAGGTGACAAGAAAAGCAGTTACAGAGCTGGAACTAGAGCTGAGGTCTTGACAATTGCTCCTGTTTTTTCTTGCCACGATTTACTCAGACCCAATAATCTAATCGTAGTCATCTAAAATCATTCATAACATTTTCATATGTCTTTATGATAGACAGGAGAAATACAAGTTTAATCAACTTGCTACTAATATACTGAAAATAACGTCTCTACCTCAAATCTTTGTTTTAGTACAAGGTGAGAACAAGGCAAAAAAAAAATTAAAATGTGAGATTATATAACTTGGTAGTTAAGAAGCCACTTTGGGCAAGTTGCTGAATTTACTAAACTTCCATTTCTTCACCTGTCAAATGGGAATAATATTAGTATCTATTTCATATATAGTAAATGCCCAACAAATATTAGCTGTAATTATTGCTATCATAATTATAATTGTAATTATACTAAAACAAACAAAATCAAATATTAAGCAACTCTGGCTACTTTGGGATGTCCTGAGCCTTCTTGAGAAAACTGATAGCTTGGTGCAAATGTAATTATGGTTTTTGCCATTAAAAGTTACTTTGCCATTACTTTTAATGGCAGAAACCAAAATTACTTTTGCACCAACCTAATAGAAGTCAAGTCCTGAGTTCTTTCACTGAAAGGGAATTTTCCTAGATGGTATTGCTTTTGAGGAATTCAGGAACAAAGAGGAAGGTGGAGATGAGTAAAGAAGAAGAAAATTAGCAATAGCTTTACCCAGTCAGGCTTATTATTTCCTTTTAAAGGCACCATCATGGTGTCTCGGTGCAATGACATGTTTGGATATTTTCTTGCAAAAGAAAATGGATACCTTCCTAGAGATGTGGATGCTGAGGTAGAGGTTAAGAAGCTGACAATTGTGATTTAAAGAGAGTTCAGGAGTTTAACCTTGGTGTGGTTCAAGATCTCCCAGGACATCTTCTGGGAGTGAAATACAGAATTCAAAACAACGATACTGGTAATTGACGTTTAACATAACTCATAGACATCCATAACATTTATAACTTAATGAGCCCATGCACATATGCTAAAGGAAGATAAAGTGAGACAAGCTAAATGGGAAAATAATCCAAATTAATATTTGTTTGAAATCATTTTTGGATTATAAAATTCAAATATGAAAAAGCTGTAAGCTTTTATAAAGCAATTACTGATTACTTACAAATAAGGTGTGGATAAGTTATTTTGCATAGTTTTTCCTGATTAAGAAATCCAAACAAATTGGAAGAATTTTGTATTTTCAGACAGGGATATTTGACCTGCACTGTGCAGAAGGGGTGGGGATACTATGGTTTTGGAAGGGCCTGACCAAGAGCATTCATTTACATGCTGCAATTATGTTCTGGTTTGGTCCAGAAGTCCTTCCCCCAAGGAACCACCTACAGTATCAGTGGGTCAGAGTTTATTTTGGATTGAATAAAGATGAGGCATGTGAGAAGCTTACACATACACAATTTTTTTTTTTTTAATGCAGGAACCACAGTCTTTTCCATTTCCTCTTTAAAACTGAAGACTGGAAAATTCATCAGGGGAGACAAATTCATTCATTTGAAACATGTTATATAACTCAGGATTGTTAGATCAGGAAATGAAATGGAAAAGCCATTTCTGCCATCAGGCTTATAGCAGTCTGTGGTGGCATTTTACTATTTAATGTGTGTTGTTGGGGACCATTAGCTTCATGTGGCTTTACATCAAAAACTTTAATCTGACCACTTGTACTTGTTTTATACGGATATTTACAAACTTGTTTCATAACTTTTTATAGAAATTCATAGCCTATGTCAAGTTATACAAATGGTCTAGTCACTGGCAAATGTTATTCAGTGCTTGCAAAGTTATATACTTTTAATTATGCTGAGATATTTTCCTGAAGAAATCAAGCATATATTTGCCTGTTTCCTTTTCACATTCATTACTTACAACATCTAGAAACTTCCAAAAGTATTTTTATGCCATACGAGGAGCTTATTTATTCGAGGAGGCATCCAGTTCTATTAGCTCTAATCCCATTAAATTATGCAGCTACTTCTTTATGCCTTATTATACACATGCTATGGTATAATGACAGATGCCTTGTTTGTATAACCTGATGCATTCATTACTTTGGTTTCAATTATGCTTTTATGAATAGACTGTACAAAAGTCATGCTATTTCCCTTTTGTTTCTCATGTTTCCCATTGACCCTACTCCTCCAACCCCTTTGTAAGAGATGAAAGTCAAAATGCATACATATAGAATACAACACTGTTCCAATTTGTTTGAATTCTTAAGTGAAAACAGTCACTCTAGTGTTCACCATAAAGTGAGGCAAAATCCCAAAATAAGCTTTGGCAATGTAGTCACCAGGAAATTCCTATGGAAGAAAGTCTAATATCTGTGCTGATGAATAGGACACAACCCTTCTCAGAGTGGCTGAAGCAAGGTTCTTAGAATATAGTAGATAGTCAAGATATATGCTTATTGAACTGAATCATTGGTGTCACCTGGGAGATCTGACTAATTACAACAGAGATAGCGGGTTTGGGGGAAAATGAAGTTTCTAAAAACTTCATGGGATATTATAGCATGAGGATGTTGGTGGCATCCCATAAATTGACTTTGAAGAAGGGAGAAAGATGACTGGAGGAGACACAGAATTATTTCAAAATTTTCCGTTTGATAGTGAATGTCTAAATTTATAATGTTTCATTTATATAACATTTCATATATAATGTTTAATAGCAGTAGTTGAGAGTATATTCGAATTCTCAATCTTAGAGGAAACACCACCAACATTTCACAATTAAGTTTGCAGTAAGTTTATTGGTAAACAGCCTTTTATCAAATTAAGAAAGTTTCTATTTCTAACTTCTAAGAGTATCATGAATGGATATTAAATTTTATCAAAATTTTAAATATGAATTTTAAAGATAATCATATGAGTTTTTTGCCTTTTGTTCTATTAATGTGGAAAATTGCATAGATTTTGAATGTTAAATCAATCTTGCAGTTCTACAAATCTAATATGGTCCAAATGTACGATCCTTTTTATAGACTATTGGATTCTGTTTGCCAGTACTTTATTTAGGATTTTTGTCTTAATGTCAAGAGTGATATTGGACGGTACTTTTTTTCTTGCACTGTCACAATCAGGTTTTGGTGACAAGTTTGTGCTGGTTTCACGCAGACTCTTCTTGGGCTTCTCCTGGCCTTGAAGAAGTAGGCTACCAAGAAGTAAATGCTCTACGTAGAAAGGAACCATGGGTAGCCTCTAGGGACTAAAAGCGGCCACCAGCAAGAAACTGAAGCCTCAGTTCAGCAGCTGCAAAGAAATTCATTCTTCCAACAACCTGTAGGAGCTTGGAAGTGGTTCTTTCCCCAGTCAAGCTTCCAGATGAGAACATAGCCTGGATGATAATCTTGTTTGCAGCCATGTAAGACCCTAAACAGAAGACCCAGATTGGTTATTCCTGGTCTCCTGTCCCACAGAAACCATAAGATAATAAACATAGGCTGGGTGCGGTGGCTCATGCCTATAATCCCAGCACTTAGGTAGGCCGAGGCGGGCATATTGCAAGGTCAATACCATCCTGACCAACATGACGAAGCCCTGTCTCTACTAAAGATACAAAAATTAGCCAGATGTGGTGGTGGGCACGTGTAATCCCAGCCACTCAGGAGGCTGAGGCAGGAGAATCACTTGAACCCAGGAGGTGGAGGTTGCAGTGAGCCATCACACCACTGCATTCCAACCTGGCGAAGAGCAAGACTTCATCTCAAAAAAAAAAAAAGATGATAAACACAAATTGTTTTAAGCATCTAAATTTGTGGTAATTTGTTATATAGCAATAGAAAACTAATACATTTTCTGTTTTTTTAAACACGTTCCATCAATATTTGAGCACTTCCTTACCTTATGACCAACAGGATATTCCTGGTTCAGGTTGTACTTTCTCTGAATAAACATGGAATTAATCATATTTCCAAGGATCTCTGCTACGTTTTAGTGGAGAATGGAATTTAGAAAACAAGACCCGAGTGCTAGGTGTGTCAAAACTCTTAAGAGTGTTTTGTTCTTAGTCCTTCCCATTGGGTAGAGCTAGGGAATGTGTGTGTGTGTGTGTTTGTGTGTGTGTATGTGTACTCAAATTTACATCTATGTTTATATCAATCTCTATATACTGCAAAACATAGGTTCTTACTGAAACCCTGCATTCTAATCCAGAACCACAGGATTTATTCCACTTTTCTTTCTTTCTATATTTGTAGCTCCCTTCTCTGACAGGAGAAACCTGACTCCTATTAGTCTCAGTATGTTTGCTTATTAGATAAATTCTTTCTTTGTATAACAATCTCCCATCATCTTCACCATCTCCCTTGCTTCATAGATTCCCTCCTCACTCTGTTCAGTCTCTACCAATGCCCTACTACCCTCAAAGGCAACTACCTTGCTAGGTCCCATGCAATAGATTATGAACTAAATTATCCAAGAGAGAAGAAGGTCTAGTTATTTTTGATTAAGCACCATACATTGTATATGAAAAGCTATAGGAATAATGTGAAGCCCAGAGTGATGTTCTATTTCCCCAAAGAGTATGTACCTTGTAGCAGGTAGCTAAGGTCCTTAGCAATGCCAGTTCACTTAATATAGACTCGTAATTGAGCCGATTTGAAACTGGGCTTTCATCACTACAAGGGCTAGTTCAAGTTGACTCTTACTCCTAGTTTCTACTCCAAAACCTCCCTCTTTGGAAACCCCTGGACTCCAGCTTTTGTCCCCACTGGCCCCATGAGACTGACAAAAGCTTTACTCAGTTTCTCAGCTACTTCTTCCGGAATTGGAAGAAACCACTAGGAGAAAAAATGCCCTCAAAGCAGGTCTCAGCTCTCTAAAAGTTGCTTCTTCTTCCAGGTATTACCCCTATAATTTTTCACCACATTATTAGTTTTCTGATGTATTCAAGAAATTTTTAAAGTATATTTTGTCCAATTATCCTAGTTAGTATCACTAGGGCGTGGGTACAGATTATCCAGTCCTTCGTTACTGGCAGAAAAGTCTTCTATTGGTAGCTTTCTAGTTTTAAACTTACATAGAGTGAATACTTAGTGTTCTTAGTGTCATTTAAACATTTTATATGCTTTATCTCATGTAACTTTCATAACCACCTTAGAGATCAGTACTACTGTTAACCTATTTTATAGTTGAAGATCTAACATTTAGTGAGATTTCCTATCTTCTGCAAGGTCACATAGCAGTAAGCAGAGGCCAACTCAGGTCTGTCTGACTGCAAAGCCCAGGATTAAAGTATTGACCTGTGTCATTTCCCACCATTAAATTTCATAGCCTAGAAACTAAGTACCCTGTAGAGACAGTCTTAGTTACCAGTCTATTCAGACAATTTAGAAGGGGAAGAGAGCAGACTTTTTTTATTTGCTTAAATGACTCTGAGACAGGGGACAAAAATATCACTCAAGTTTGGGCCCAAAGTGCCACATTTATTTCTTCCTGTTATCCAAACAAGAACTGTGATGGATTTTAAATTAAATTAAGTTACAAGACTCAAATGGGGGAAAATGTCACCATCCTAAACCTACGTTTATATATTTTGTGGCATAAATTAACTCACAATTCAGGATTTCCTTTCACAATTTTCTTTCCTCCTCCCATGGTAGGAATCTGTCAGTTGACATAAAATTGCACACCATGACCGGATGTGATAGAAGCAGACAAGCAAGATGTGTTTCACTGATGCATCTGGACAGGAAACCCTAAATATGGTTTTCTTTTCTTAAAAAAAGAAATCCCAGCCACATATGTTTTTGTTTTTCTTCTCAGCATTTGGTACATGAAAACATAGAGCATGTTATTGCAGGTAGCAATTTTCCAGAGAAAAAACTCTTTTTAAAAGATTTTAGGAGCCCTCAAATTCTTCCAGAGAGGAAGATTCAGGTATTTTGATCTGATACTTTAAAATATATACATATTTATTTACACTCTTTTGTGTACAAACTGGAACAAGTGGCCTACATTTTCTTGAAAATTTTGGGAAATAACTTCTATTTCAGAAATACTTTTCTAACAACAGAATGTTATTAATGAGAACATGAAACTCAATTTCTGAACTTCTAGTTTCTCTGTGGACCATACTTTCATTGTATCACCTTGAATTTTGAAACATAACAATCTGGTCTTGCTTCAAAGAAGTCAGAATGTCTTCCAAGATGATCAGCACTCTTTCTTATATGGTACTTGTGAAGTCTGTAAAGAAGAAAGAGCTGATGGATGTTGACTGATTTCTCCTAGCAGGCTGAGGCATTACATGCTGACCCTAACTACACAGCCAAATGTAGAGTAACTAGAAACAGTATTCTAGGCTCTCTTTGCATTGCACTTTTATCTATTTTGTCTCTGTTCCTGTTTTGGCTCCAATCAAGCTGGTAATAATTTTCTATAACAGGTTCCCATTTGGTTGGTAATATTTGATCATAGTCAAGTTACATTGTACCTGGATTTCAGGATGAGTAACTAAATAGATATGGGGCATTTAACCACATAAATCATGTTTCAGCTGACGTAGAGTCTTCTGAGAGAAGCAACAACATACAGTCACCCATCAATATTCCAGTAGAGCTGCTTTTATTGAATCAAGTTGGTGTAATCAGGTCTGGACTGAGAAAGGTGGGAGCCCTAGATAAGGTGATGATGAAGCACCCATCAGACTAATGTGTTTAAACTACTTTTCGGCCAGGCGTAGTGGCTCACATCTGGCCGAAATCCCAACACTTTGGGAGGCTGAGACAGGTGGATCATGAGGTCAGAAGTTCTTGACCAGCCTCGCCAACATAGCAAAACCCCGTCTCTACTAAAAAAAATACAAAAGTTAGCCAGGTGTGGTGACGGGCACCTGTAATCCCGGCCACTCGGGAGGCTGAGGCAGAAGAAATCGCTTAAATCCGGGAGGTGGAGGTTGCAGTGAGCAGAGATCGTGCCATTGCATTCTGGTCTGGGTGACAAGAGCAAAACTCTGTCTCAGAAACAAACAAGTTAAAACTACTTTTCATTAATTATTTAGTGGCGACAGTGAAAAATGGTTTCCAATAGTGGAAATAAAACACTACTGACTTTATGTTTTAAATAAGAAATTTATAACATGTAATTGCTGGAGCTAGACAATTTCTTGGGAGGCATGTAAAGTTATGTAGAATGTGAATAAAATAAATCTCTTTTTCACAGTAAATGCTTCAATCCTATGAATTACTCAGATTCAGAATTTCAGCTTCAGATGCCTGGGAGATGGCTGGTCTCAGAGCTGGTGATACAGCTATATTGTACCATAAAACTTATTCATATATACCTCAAAAGATTAAACTAGGAGATAAGGTGTGGGATTTTTTTCCCTCTATTGTGATCCAAGAAAACAATTTTTTTTCATTTTCATTTTCATTTTAATAGTGTTCGGGGTACAGGTGGTGTTTAGGTACATGGATAAGTTCTTTGGTGGTGATTTCTGAGATTTTAGTGCACCTATCCCCTGAGCAGTGAACACTATCCCAATGTGTAGTCTTTCATCCCTCACCCACCTCCCAATTATCCCTCCTGAGTCCCCAAGGGGACAGTTTCTTCAGCAGATTCTCATTTGGTAAGATCAATTTCTGTTTTACTAGATATGTATGAAGTCACATATAAAAATCTGAGACAATTGGTACTGATTTTCTAATTTGTCGAAGACAATGTTTTAAGGTTTCGTATAAACTAGCACCCTAGGAAAATGCCTTGCAGGCTGACCCCTTGCTTTAGCTCTTAGTGTGATATTATCTGCTATAATGTGCCCTGAATAAATTTGTCTTTAAAAAGAATCTTTATGATTTAAATTATGTCATCTTTATTAGGGACATAAGAGGAATTCCATTTTAGTCTTAATTCTAAGAATTACTTCTAAGAAATTGGTCAGTTTTTACCTAAACACTATGAATTAGGCAACTAATTCCATTTTTTTTAGTTCTTATTACTAAAACATTGAGTCAAATGAATAACCTACTTATAGAAAACTCATAGGTAGAAAGAAACATGTTTAAAATTATCCTTATCCCTGGTGTCATTTTATGTTCCTTCCATTGTTTTTCTTTCCTACTTTTACTTAAGCTATCTTGCTTTATTTTAGGTATCCTCATAAGCTGCCCTTAATCCTCTCTGGAATGAGAAGAGTATATAAAAATAAGTTCACAGTTGCTAACTTAGTAAAGACTTTGTTCATTAGATTTGCAGAAAGTGAACAGTATGCTGAAGGAACAGAGCATTGTTTCATGAGCATTGGAGAGAAGCTTCCAGGGGATGGGAACGGGTCTGGGCGTCTGCACAGCAGGGAGGAGTCACCACCAAATAACTTATCCATATAACCAAAAACAACCTGTATCCCAAACACTATTGAAATAAAAATTAAAATTAAAAAAAATTGTCCCTTGATTCACAATAGGGGGAAAAAATGCCACACTTTATCCCCTAGTTTAATCTTTTGAGGTATATATGAATAGGTTTTATGGTACAATGTAGCTGTACCACTGGCTCATGATCCCCCTTCTCTGACACTTGCCTTTCTCGCTGAAGAGTTGTCCCTATTTGTTCTGAACTCAATGTGGACCCCTGACTCAAGTGGACAGATCAGATTCTCTCTTCTCTCTATGAGCATGGAGATGAGACTTAAAGGTGCTAGCTATCCTCTGTTCATTGCTTGAACAAAAATGTGTGAGGCCAGAGTTCTGTTCTGTGATAGCTCTGCTTGTTCACAGAGCAGAGAACTCTTCTCCGTGAGAGTTCAGAATAAAGCCGGGCACTTAGAGCAGCAAGAATAGGATGATAATGGAGTTTCCAGAGTTGCACTTTCTGATTCCAGCACATCATGAAGTCCAGAAATGGTTCCTGCCTCCTGTTTGCTTGTCATTCTCCTCCTCCTATGGCCAAGGTAGCTCAGGTTGCTGTTCACCACTTTGAGGTAAATGATGCTTCACTGAGACAGTAGCCCTGAAAATAAAATGTTTCCAGTAGAAATCACCAAAGATGAACCTGGGAACTTAAACACAATACTCATCCATTCAACAGGTATTTGTTGATGGCTACTATACTAGCTCTCACATGGAATAAATCACTGAACCAGATATGTCAAGCTGTTTGCTGTCTGACAGAGGATGAATCTATAAACTAGGTTAAATGACAATGTGGAGAAATATTTACTGGCAGAAAAATACAATTGTAATAAATTGTTAAGTAAATAAAGGAAATTAGAAAACAGTATGTATAAAACATTTATAAAATCATATATAGTATATGTGTATCATACATATATGTGCACACACATATTTTTTCTTTTAATCTGTACATATATATTTGGTATGTATACCACACATATTACACATATATCATGTTTCTTTATAGACTGGGAGATAAAACAAAAATAATGTGAGAACTTGAAGGATATTGAAATATTAAAAGTGATTATTACCATGGCAAGATGATTTTAGCTGGTTTTTATTGTCATACTTTTTCCTGCTGACATGTATTATTTTGAATAAAAATTATAAATAACAATATCCTTTTGGAAACTCTTCAAACACGTAAAATAATACGTATTTTGCAAAATCCATCAGCATACATGCATCTTTGTAAAACACAGAAAATAATAAAGTCAATAACTAGTTAACATTTAAATGTATACCCAATAAGAGGTTGGGTATTAGAAAGCTTTGGAGAAACAGTAACATAAACATGCTTTTCAATGTAACATTTCCAACTAAATGACATTGTTAAAAAAATACAGATTAATTTTATTTTTTGTCATTCAACAAATATAATTGCATGCTCTCCATGTGCCAGGCACAATTCTAGGTTCTTGGGAAGTACATCAGTGAATAAAATTGACAAATGTCACCGTACTCAGCAACTTACATTCTTTTAGAAGTCATCTTGTTAGAAAAATAGAAATTATCTCTTGGAGTGCGGAGTGTGGAGGGACAGCATCTATAAGTACCAGGTCTCCTGCTTCATCTCTGTCTACTTTCCTGTGTGTCTGCCACGATGCTGGGTGCATGGAACACAAGCCCATCATGATGGAAGTCTTGCACTCAGACATTTTACTGTCCCCAGGAACATACAAATAAGTAAAGGGCAAATTCACACAGCATGATAAGGGTGAGTAGGGGTAAGCCCAGGGGCCATGGGCATGCATAAAAGACAGAGCCATTGTGGGCTTTGTTTTGGGGATGGGTGGTAGCAAGGAAGACTTGTTGCCGGGAGGAGACACTATCTGAGCTGCGACCTGAAAGAGAAATAGGAATTATGCAGGTGAAGAGGCCAGAAGAAGGGCATTTCATGGAGCGAAAGCAAGGAGAAACAGGATAGATATTGGGAAATGTATGTATAGTTAGAGCTTAATTTGCGAGCTAGAAATGACCAAAAACAAAAACAAAAAGGGGGGGTAGAAAGAGTGAGCAGAGGCTGTGTGTTGTGTTGTTTAAGAGGCAATATTGTGTAGTACTCAAGCGTGTGGTTATGAAGCCAGGCTTTGACACCTTTTAGCTGCATGACTCAGGAAACATTACCTAGCTGCTCTGTTGATTAGTTTCCTCAGCTACAAATTGTAAAATGATATGTAAGTCCTTACATGGGCTACTGTAAGTATTCGATGAAATGATCTATGTAAAAAGTACTCAGAAATGAAAGAACTTCTTTTAGTTCATTTGTGCTGCTACAACAAAATACCTGAGACTGAGTACAGTTGACTCTTGAGCAATGCATGGGTGAGGAGTGATGGCCCTCTGGGCAGTCAGAAGCCTATCTGTAACTCTCAACTTCTTCAAAATGTAACTACTAATAGCCTACTGTTGACTGGAAGCCTTGCTGACAACATGGACAGTATTTACATCTGCTCCCCATCACTTGTATTATCACCTGAGCTCCCCAGCATTAGATTCTCAAAGGAATGTGAACCCTATTTTGAACTGTATCTGCAAAGGATCTAGGTTGTATGCTCCTTATGAGAATCTAATGCCTGATGATCTGTCACTGTCTCCCATTACCCTCAGATGAAACTGTCTAGTTGCAGAAAAACGAGCTCAGGGCTCCCACTGATTCTACATTATGATGAGCTGTGTAATTATTTTATTATAATTTACAAATTATTTTATTATAACTTACAATGTAATAATAATGGGCATAAAGTGCACAATAAATGTAATGCACTTGAATCATCTGAAAACCATACTTTCCCAGGTCTGCGGAAAAATTATGTTCTAGAATACTGGTTCCTGGTACTGAAAAGGTTGGGGACCTCTGCGCTAAACCATATTCCCAAGCCCATTATAACCCAACAGATACAACCAGTAAAATACCTTCCTTAGGGTATTTCAGGATGAGGTGGTTTTAGGGGGGCAAAAGGGTGATTATGACCTATAAAGAGATGGTTATGAGTTGAGGGGATGAATACTGTCCTTGAAAATATGATGATTTATAGAAAAATAATTTTAAATAAAAATCTCTCAGTATTTTTGGTGAAAATGTGGAGAGAGTGCAGTATATACAAAGTCCATAGTGAGAATTAGGGCCTAAGTGTGACCTTGAGTACAGTCTTTCTTTGAGATTTGGCATTTTTTTTCTTTCCCTAAAAGAACTGGACTAGGTGATAACAGGTCCTCGGCAGCTCTAAATTGCTATGGTGCTGTGATCCCTGGTCAGCCTCCAAAAGGAGAACATAATGGACTCTTAGATGAAAGTGGCCTTCTTCAGGCTTTTATAAGTCATGTGTCCCATTCTCTGGCTGGTGACCAGCAGTTTAGGGGCATGGACTTGTGGTGAGCAGGACTGCACCCAGAGAAAACTTGAGAAGACAAACAAAGTCAATATACATGTTTGCTCAATTGTCAGCTTTTATCTTTTCTTTTTTAAAAAAATTTTTTATTAAGTTCTGGGATACATGTGCAGGATGTGCAAGTTTGTTACACAGGTAAATGTGTGCCATGGGGGTTTGCTGCGCCTATCAACCCATCCCCTAGGTATTAAGGCCTACATGCATTAGCTATTTATCCTGATGCTCTGCCCACTTGCCTCTTTTCTTGTCTCACGTTCTTCCTAATCACCTCCAGACTCTTAATGTCTTCCTCACACCTGTGTACATTGCAAAATTTTCTCACTAAATTTTCTCAGCACATTTTCCCATGGTGTCTGCCTTCACAGCACTTCAGGCATTTTCAAACATATTCCTTCAGCATCTGAATTTCACTTTCATTATTCCCCAGACGCTGGCTAACTAACTAGTCAGTTGGAGAAATGAATCAGGGCCACGGGGGTAATGGTTGGTAGTAGCCTAATCCCTAATGTGACAGGGACCATTCAGGGATTTAGCCCCAAGAATCTAATGGGGCAGGGTTAGAGGAACTTTTGGGGATTGCATAAGCTAGCTATATTTAACACCACGTCTGGATGAAGGATTAATTTGCATATTGTCAAAGAGTTTTCTTCAGTTTAAGCCAACAGAGCAAATATTTATTAAGTGTGACTATGTGGCACGGGTTTGAAGTCTTTTTGCTCTCATGCAAGTTCCAGTTGAACTCCAAGCACAGTTCAAACAAATGTTTCCATTTCTGGAAAGGGCTTCTGCATTCAACTCCTGCCTCTTTTCCAAGTCCTGTGACCTGGGAAATATAATCTTCATAGAAACCTAAGGTCTCCATTACTTTTCTTTGTCTTAAACCCAGAGCAAATCCCAATAGATTAATCTCCTGCTTTCTACTCTCCAGGCTTCCCCTGACCAGCATCTCAGGTACTTCCTAAGGAATAGGGCCCCTGATGTCAAACAACCGGGAAAGGAAGAGAGCACAAAGCTGGGAACATAGCACAGGCGCTTGCATCCGTGATGTAATAAAGGTGTGTATTTCTATGAAAATAGGAAATGCAATACATCATGATGAATACCACACTACTAGTATCTATTGTCTTTGAGCATAAGGTTTGGAAGTTTTCACAGAAATGACTATTTCGAGATGGGCTTTGAAGGATGAATAAGAGTTTACCAGTTTAAGCAGCAGGCAAATTCCATGTCCAGGGAAGTACATGAGCAAAATTTGAGAGTTGTAAGCATGCATGGGGTAATCAGGAGACAGCATGGAGTAGGGTGAGGCTGGAGCATAGTACACATGGGACCAGAGCTGGGAGATGAGGTAGAAAGGTTGGGTGACTGAGATTAGAATTTGTGTAGTTGGCCTGAAAAAAATCAATATATAAGAGTAAATGGGAATGAGTCTTAACATTTTCTAGGACCTAGGAAGCTCTATTACTATGTTGGAGCCTAATGGGAGAATACTGGAGTAGTCAGGAAACGTAGATTCTAATCCTGATTGTGTCTAAACCAAGATTATCTGGTGGCATATTCCTCGAGTGCTGTAGCAACTGGACCAGGTGATCCAGGTGCTTTTCTGCCTTTCTTTGGTTTTAGGAATGTCAAACATAAAATAACATCATTTTGTAATGGTGCCACCCATGGCCCCAGGATGTGGTTGCAGGGGAAGGACTGTTACTGAAATACCATTATTGGTTTCTGCCAGAAGCATCTTTATAGTAATGACTTATTTTATTTATTTTATTTCACTGTTTAACTCTTTAGGAAACACTGACCAAGTCAGATTCCTATACTTCTTTACTGGAAAGCATTGGCTGTTTTAGTTAAATAAGTGACCTCAATTTAAAAGCATCGAGGGAGGGGTGTGTGTGTGTGTGTAGAAACTGCCATTATGTCTTGGAGTCATTCAGAGATTTGAGTGGAGGCCTATTGGCTAGGAACAAGTGTGGCATCTGTTGAGCAGGGTGTGATGAAGAAAGGTGAAATTCATGTTGTCATTAGCAGACACAAGGTAACTAGAGGCCTGAGAAGTTTATACAGACCATGCTTCTACCCTTCTAGACCCTCGACTCCAGGATTGTAGCCAAATCTGTCTGTGTGTAGAAGACTGTATGCAGGGACCATGGTGATCAGGCTGACCTGAAAGAGTCCCAGCTCCATCCATATTATCTGTGTGATTTGAGTAACTCGTTGAACTCGTGAGAGCCTCGGTTTCCTCATTTATAAAATGATCCTTCATAGGGTTGCTATTAAGATACAATGGTGATCAATATCTGAAAATGCCTGGTTCATTGTGTGAGTTCTCAGTAAACTGTAGAATTATTTCTTCATACTGTGTCATAAGCATCCCCCAATACAAATTGCTCAGCCTTTCCTTCTTTAGAAGAAATCATCCTGGTTCCTTAAACCTTTTGACTGAGTCTTGTTTCCCAGCCTCTTATTATCTCCATGGTTGTTTACAAACTTTGCCTTTAGTGCTCCTTTGGTGACATTTGAGAAAAGCCCAACCTTTGGGAGCTGACAGCCACAGTTACATGCCAGTCTGCCTCATTCTCATCCATCACACTCCTTCCACTTCCAGTATCCTCCCTCCTCCTGGGATGTGAGCCAAGCTGAGAGCGCTTAGCTACCATCCCCACCCCTTCCCAAATGGTGGTGATGACTAGTCCTTACAGCAGCCACTCCTGAGACCAACTCTTGGCAACTGTTCAGCTGCTACCCAGAAGCAAATCCTGCCCCTGCAGCTCCTTCCTTTCTGGAGTTGAGGGAGTCATAAAAAGAAAGGGATGGTTTCTCTGTCGCAAGTCTATCTGCGGCATTTTTGATTCAGCAATGGATAAAGTGTATAAATTCTTTGAGGGTCCAGAATTGACACCACTGTCAAACAGTCTCCTATTAATGCATAACTAATGCAAAACCAATGCATGGCTGGATATCCAACACTGGATAGTTACTTCAACTTGAACTGAACTGAAAGCATTTTTTTTGCATGTGCTAAATGTGACCAGCAACTATGAAATAAGGAAAGAATCCCTGAAAGTTTTCTCATTATATAAAATAAATTATGTGCTTGCTTAATCAATATTTTTAGCAAACATTCAAGTGCAGATTGTGTGCCAGATTCTACTCTTAAGGACTTAATATGTGTTGGTATTAAATGATAATATTTGTAACATTTACAATATAACTCAATCTGTATCTTTCTTAGTTAATTAGTGTGTTTTATCTCTCACAGTGCTATTTACTTTCCACAAATGTCAAATTGAGGTTGAAAGCAGGTATTCCTTTGTCTGGAGTAGAATCAGATCGCATAAATAGAATCTTTGGGTAAGTCTATTATTTGTATACAGCACGGTAGACTTCATAATATCTGCATTTTAGGTTAGAATAATGATCTAGTGCCTCTACCTAAAACATGTTAGAATTCCCCTCACCATCTAGATTTCACTAATTCTTATTATTTCAACTGAACAAAATGTTTGAGTGCTAAGAAAGTGCTTGACACCTTATTTCACTAACTACTTGTGCCTTTCCAGAATATTTATAACATTAAAATGGTGGTATGGTGGTGGTAATGTTAAGATGAAACTCAGAAATGGAAATTTCCACAATAGAAACCAGAAAAGTTCATGGCTTTTATGTAGCTTCTGACTCTTAGAATCGTATACCACTAAAATTGGTCATAATCACCAGCAAGGGATCCACAAACTTGGTTGTTTGGCAAATTTTGATCTTTAAAAGAAAGGTCAAATCAAATTTTACTTGAAAACTTCGAACAGGAAAAATGAATTTGGAAGATCCCTTTTGAGGCAGTTATTAATGCATTTAAATCCCACCCCAAATGGTCAGTTCTCAAATGTTATACTATTATTAAGGTTTCCTTGAGCTTACTCTGTGACTCCCCAATGCATTTCAATTGATAATTGGATTATATTTCGGGTAATGCCTTCCATAATTATTTTAATGCACATTCTAAGTGCAAGGAACTGTCAGGAAGCTAAAAGTCTGCCATATGATATTAGATTCTTAAAGTTTTTCAGTCCAGTTGTTTAATTCAAAACTGACTTGTTTTTGCTAAAAAAAAAAAATCCTTTAAAAGAATTCTGGTACTTTTTTTCTTCATCTCTTCCCTGAAGTTGGGAGGGAAAAAAACCAAGTCTTAAAAATATTTGCCTGACTTATGAACAAAGGAATGAATCCTCTTAGTTCTATGCAGGAACTGTGGGGGGTTAGCATGAGTCACAGCATCAGTTCTGGGGGTCACTGTTTCTGTTGAATTGTTCTTGAGTAAGGAGCACATGCTTGGGGATGCTCTTTTAGTATAAATATGATGTAACATCTCAGCATGGTAGTTAGGAAAACTTCTTTGTATTACAAAAATACTGATCAAGAACATTTCTCAAGGTAAATTTAATTCAAGAGTGTTTAACCTTGTCCAGTCTATCATCGATGGGCATTTGGGTTGGTTCCAGGTCTTTGCTATTGTAAACAGTGCCGCTATGAACATACATGTGCATGTGTCTTTATAATAGGCTGGACAAGGAAAACGTGGCACATATATACCATGGAATACTATGCAGCCATAAAAAATGATGAGTTTGTGTCCTTTGTAGGGACATGGATGAATCTGGAAACCATCATTCTCAGCAAACTGACACAACAGAAAATCAAACACCACATGTTCTCACTCATAGGCAGGTGTTGAACATGTGGAGGGACACAGGGAGGGAAGCATCACACACTGCAGTCTGTTGGGTGGGGGCCAAGGGAAGGACAGCAGGGGGTGGGGGAGGTTGGGGAGGGATAACATGGGGGAGAAATGCCAGCTGTAGGTGATGGCAGGGGATGGAGGCAGCAAACCACATTGCCATGTATGTACCTATGCAACAATCCTGCATGATCTGCACATGTGCCCCAGAACCTAAAGTACAATATAAAAAAAGAGTGTTTAAATTCCTTCAAATTACTAGATACACAGATAGTATGAATGGGCTTTCCTAACTGCTACACATGCTAACTTGACAAGACTATTTTTATTTATTTGTCTTTTTTTGAGATGGAGTTTCGCTCTCATTGCCCCGGCTGGAGTGCAACAGCACAATCTCGGCTCACCACAACCTCCGCCTCCCCCGGTAAGACTTCTTTTTCTACTAGATCTCAACACCAGAAATTAAATGAAATGCACCAGCAAATGGATACTTCTCCCCTGCCTCCTTGTTCTCACAGCTCCTCTTTGTTTTTGTTTTTTCTTTTTTTTAAAAAGGGTGAGACAGTAGACAAAAGTGGCATTTAGTTCTTGACTTCTTCCCATCTATGTGCTAAACTCATTAATTATTTCCTTTCCTAATCAAAGGAGACATTAATTACTAATCTTTGCTAAAGCTGTCAGGCCAATTTATTAACTGACATACTGATTTTTTTGTCTTCTCTTCTCACATAAACGAGCATTTCAACAAGATCTATTACCAACCATTAAAAAATACAATTCTTTCTGCAAATACCATGATTCTATCCATGGAATATGAAGAAACATAATGTTTGGTTTTCATATCTTTTGATACAGCTGCATGGTAAAAGGATTTAAATGAAGAATATCAGACTCTAAGTTAGATCCACCCAGCCATGAGTGAATCTCTGGCCAAGGAGGCCAAGTGCAGGAATTTTGCAGATGTATCCATCAGAGTCTTCCAGAGAAACTTACGTTTCATCTGTGTGTGTGTGTGTGTGTATGTATATGTATATGTGCATATGTGTATGTGTGTATGTACGTGTGTGCACACATGTCAGTGAATGTGTGTGCATTGTGTGTGCATGTGTACGTATGTGTGTGTATGTGTGGGAGTGTGTGTACGTGTGGGCATGTGTGTGTGTGTGTGTGTGTGTGTAGAGAAAGTTTGAAACTTTTAGGCAGTTGGGAA
This sequence comes from Ateles fusciceps, assembly GCA_036589455.1. Taxonomy (NCBI): domain Eukaryota; kingdom Metazoa; phylum Chordata; class Mammalia; order Primates; family Atelidae; genus Ateles; species Ateles fusciceps. Next base: position 366,295 of record JAZHEH010001331.1, on the reverse strand, counting down.
TCTCAGACAGGTGCTAATTTAGTCTTCAGGCAAAATTTCTTTTTCTCCGAGAAACCTCAGTATTTGTTCTTAAGGCCTTCAATTTGTTGAATGAGAGTTACTCACATTATTGAGGATAGATTCATTTACTTAAAGTCAATTGATAACAGAAATAACCACTTCTACAAAACTACCTTCACAGTAGTACCTGGATTCGTGTTTAAATAACTGGAACTATAGCCTAGCCAGGCTGACACATAAACCACCATGCCAGACACCGTGAAGCACAACATGGGTTCAGAGTATGCTGTTTCATGCCTCAATGCCTTTGTATGAGCTGTAGACACCATTTGGAATGCGCTCCCTTATGTTGTTCCTTATTTCTGAATGAGTTTTCTACTTATTCATTCAGATTTTACCCCCTTATTAATGTATGAGCTATGAGGATGGAAAGATATGGAGATTCAAGAACAATTTAGGAAAATTAATAGGACTTAGTGACTGATGTATGTGGAAGTGGGAGAAGAAAAGAAAATATATGATAACTCCCGGGTGCGTTCCTTGGGTGGATTAACTAGCGGTATCATTCACTGATGCAGAAAATGAAAGAGAAAAGTAAATCTGGCAAAGAAAATCATCACTTGGACACATTGAGTGTGAGTTGCCTGTGGAATCACCCCGGTGAAGATGTACAGAGGGAAAATAGGGCTAAAAACAGAGATCTCAGCTATAGAGCTCCGAACATATAGATCTGAGATGTGTCCATATGTAAATGAGAGTTAAAATAATGGGAATGGAAGAAGTCGCCTAAGGAATCACACAAAGTGAGAAGATCAAGGACAGAATCCTGGAAAATACCAGAAGAAGAAACAGGCCGAGGGAAGAAAGGCCTTTGAAGGAGACTGAAAAAGAATTGTCAAAGAAGTAGAAGGAAAACTGAGCAAATGTAGTGTCACAAAATAAAGGCAATTAATCAGTGTCAGATGGAGCAGATAAGTCAAATAAGATGGGGTACAAAATGTTTTCCACTAGAGTTAGCAACAAGGCTATTGGTAATCTTGGAGCAAACATTTCCTGTAAAATGGTGGGGGTGGAAGCTGGAGTGCAGTAGGATAAATAATGGATAGAACAGCAAGAAACAGAAGCAGTGGCCTGGCTCAGTGGCTCACACCTGTAATCCCAGCACTTTGGGAGGCCAAGGCAGGTGGATCACAAGGTCAAGAGTTCAAGACCAGCCTGGCCAAGATGTTGAAACCCTGTCTCTACTAAAAATACAAAAATTAGCCAGGCACGGTGGCAGGTGCCTGTAATCCCAGCTATTCGGGAGGCTGAGGCAGGAGAATCACTTGAACCCAGGTGGCGGAGGTTGCAGTGAGCTGAGATCATCACACCGCTGCACTCCAGCCTGGGCAACAGAGTGAGACTCTGTCTCAAAAAATAAAATAAAAATAATAACAAAAGAAATGGAAGCCGTAACTTGTAGACAAATCTTCCATTGACCAACATTCACTTTGTAAATAAAGAGATTAGTGCTTGGATTCTAGCAGTCTGGTTTCAGGAGATTGAAACTGTACTGTGATTTAAACAGGGGAATTTTAATAGAAATAATGAAAATAATTACGCTATGATAGTAAAGTAACCATAGAATATAAGAATATATATGGCACCCCAGAGCAGAAGGAGAGAGAGGCACAAACTTGGAAGGTGGCACCCTTCCCAAGACTGTGGTTCCATTCTCATTGTAGAATGTGTAGTTGAACTCAGTGGATGGTAGGAAAGTTTGCTGGTTTGCTGGTCAGGACTGCAGTCACAGGACTAGCAGGGAAGAATATGCTGGAGGGTAGGCAAGGCTGAGAGTCATAGCTGGTGGCCAGTGCCTGGCAATGCAGCAGGAGTGGGACCTTAGTGCTGCCGGAGGCCTGGTGTTCACATGGGAAGGCAAGTGAGGTTGAGAGGGGCACAGCATCAAGAGGATTGTGGGAGATGGACCTCAGGACTGGAGTGAGTGCAAACAACCAGGGAGCCAGTGCCAGAAGGAGCTGGAGCACAGGGTGTCTGTATGGAGAAGGCAGCAGGAAGATGATCACTAGACCATGCTGGGGCTGCAAAGCCCCTGAAGGACAATGCCTTCTGGGCTAGTGGCTGAGGCAAGCACCTCCAGATGTCCCCACACCCACACTGTTGACCCACTAAACTACAGGCCAAAGCCTCAGGAGAGCCTTTCTTCCTGCAACGTCCCTTCAGGGTTCTCTAGTGAGAAAGCTTAATATCATGCTCACTTCAATAGAGAAATGCTTTATCACAGAGCATATACTGAAGGCTGATTTGGAGCTGAAAGACAACTGATATTGGCACAGACTCCATACATTTTGCTGCTTTGTTTACTAGAGACCTTTCCTTCCACCTCTGGTAAAGATTAGTGGGATAGGATTGAGGAAGCAATTAAGCTGGGAGATCATGAATTTGCAGCAGCTCCATTTTGCAGAGCTATTTGCTTTTTCATCAGTTTTTAGCCATCCAGGCATATGGATAGAGAATGCGGATGGAGCATTGATCCAGATTTGGGTTTTACTGGTGAAGGTGAAGAGGGAGATAGTGATTTGTGTACCAAAGTCTTCAGTGAAAGAAAGTCTCCAGGAGACAGTAAATGATGTTATGAAGGAGGGCTAGAAATGGGACTGTGGGACAACATGAGCCTCAAGAGGGATAAACTTACTAGAGTGTGGATCATCAGTGGTTTGGAAGCAACTTAGGGAAGCCAGGAGGGCCAAGTCCTCCTCTTGGCTCAAAGGTCTGAAGAGGTTGAAGATGTAAGAAAGTCAGCGTTGGAATAAAGGGTCCAGAGACCATAGTAAAATAGGAGGGGGTAGTCAATAGCAGATGGCACCTGAGGTAAGGTATTTCTGAGCAGTAAGAGCATGACAGGGAAGGGAGCCTGGCCCTTCCTTAGGGAGTTGAGAAAAAAGCATGCAGGACAGCTACTAACCTCAAATGTCCTAACTTGGCCACAAGTTTGTTTGTTTGTTTGCTTGTTTTTATATTTGAAGTGGTAGTTCTGGTCTCGGAGATGTGACGAGGGCTGCCACAAAGCTTATAAAAGGGAAATGAGGGTCCCATTCTGGGCAGGGGCTTTCTCAGTGCTCAGAACGGTAGTCAGAGTCCTGGTTAGGGTTCCAGGATGCTTGTGAACTCTTTATCATTTGCTTTTAACTTAGGTATTCTCTTAGTATAAAAACAATGTAACCACACTGAAGAAAATTTGGAAAGTGAGAAAAAAGAAAATAATAATAATTTCATCGACCCTAACATAATGATTTGGAAGTTTCTTCTTCTAGAGCTTTTTCCTATGCACATTTAAAAATCTTGTTATACTCATAGTGATACACAATTTTATATCTTTTCACCTAACAAATCATAGATATTCTTAATGTGCTGTGTCATCTTCATAATTACAATAAAGTTTTATGTAATAGTTCTTTCATTGGATGCATTATAATTTATTTATTTCTCTATTGTTAGACTGATTTTCTCAGAATTGTTAACAAGTTGTTCAGTGAACTATGATCTGTGGTCATGGCTGTGTATGACTATTCATTCATTTTTATGCCAGAGTCAGTATTTCTAAAATTCTTGTACCAAACCACAGCTATTCATGAAGAGTTTCTTGGGCTACATTTTGAATTCAACATATCTTTGATGACATCATAGTGGAATGTCTTTTGTTCAAGAGGGAGGTCCACAATTCTATCTGATATTTCTTTGACTCAGCATCAAAGGCTTTCATGCATTTTTAGTCTTTTATAAGTCAGAAGTGAAAGAAGATAAAGAAGCTCAATGTCTTTAGAAATAACACGTTTTTCAGTGGCTAGAAATCTGGAAGCTTACTCATTGTGAGTATTTCTCAAACCACCCTCACCCCTGCTTTCCCCAATTCAGCTCCAGCTGCCTCTCACAGGGTTTCAGTTCTCACCTGCACAACTGGATAAAATATTAAAGTAGAGTAAAATAAACTGGTAAATGTGTCTTGGGTTGGATTTTAGTTACCATTAATGAAAACCCACGTTTTAAGGTGAGTAGCGTTCTTTGGCAGCAAGCCAGTCACTGAGGAGACTGGATATTCTTACAGTACAGCTAAAGAATAAGGCAGGGAACTGGGGATGTGAGGAAGCCTGGAACTCAGTGCTGAATCAGTGAATCACCAACTTAGGGGCCTCACGCTCCCCAGGTCTAGGGATAAGATTAGTTCCCAAATCTGGAATGGTGCCCTGCCCACAGTTTAGGGTTAAGTGACCTTACCTGTAAAGGTTAGAGAATGTAGGGCAATGGAACCAAGTAAGTAGTCCTTCCATTATCACTGTGAAACCAGAACTATGTCAGGGACTGTTGCAAATAAAATGACTGATACCAGTTCCCAAAGGAGACTGTAAAGGTTTAAGAAACTTTGCAGCTCATTGACTTACACTGGTAATTTGAAATCAGCTATTTTGGGAGTATTTACAACATAGAAATTAGCACCACAGAATTACACCACAGAAATGCTATTAATCAGGACTAAAATCTGATTGCTAAACATTTACCAGAACACCTCGTGGGGTACCTCCACTTTTAGCAATAGGCAACTTCACTTTTTCTCTTTTTGCTGGAGAGGCAATGTCTCTGACCCTCAGTTTTCTTATCTGTAAAATGTGAAACCCAGCATTTACATTGGAAAAAGATTTTAGAAATTATGTGGCCCGAACTTTTTATTTCACTGATGCTTATTAGCTCTGACCAGAAGGTGGTGTATTTTTTTTCTTGGAGACAGAAGCCATGAAGGCATCTATCATTTAGTAGGATAATCAGCGTGACCCTCTCAGTCCTGAAACGGGATTCTTAGCAATTGAAGCCTGATGTATTGCAGTGCTTGGCACATTTTCATAATTCATGGTGATGAGCCAGGCAGCAACAGGAAATCCCAGACTGGGAGCCCAGGTAGCCAACTGGGTCATAGTAGGGGAACTCAGTCCAGGAAGAAGCAAGTAGGTCCTTGTGGTTTGACGGGTTAAGGTGTCATCTGATGAGTTAAGGTGAGAGATAAGATCTGGGCCAGGCACAGGTGGCTCATGCCTGTAATCCCAGCAGTTTGGGAGGCTGAGGCACACAGATCACCTGAGGTCAGGAGTTTGAGACCAGCCTGGTCAAAATGGCGAAACCCTATCTCTGCAAAAAATACAAAAATTAGCTGGTTATGGTGTTGCATGCCTGTAATCCCAGCTACTTGGGAGGCTGAGGCAGGAGAATTGATTGAACTTGGGAGGCAGAAGTTGCAATGAGCTGAGATTATGCCACTGCACTCCAGCCTGGGCAACAGAGTGAGACTCAGTCTCAGTCTCAAAAACAAATTAATAAATGAAAGATCCAAACCCAGCCAAGTCAGAGTTTTCATTCAAACAGATGGGACAATTATCTGACAAAGTGTAGGCAGTAGGACAGTAGATGTAAGAAAATAATTAGTTTTCAGAAGTTGATGCTGAAGTTCAGGAAAAAGAAAAGTCTTATCATTGGCAACACTTGCAATCCCAAGTCCTATTTCGAATTGCCTAGCACACACACTACATATGCAACATCAAAGCTTGGCATTGTCAATATACACTTCTAGAATGTAAAATCCACTGTGCCCTTTCCATTAGGAATATAGACCTTTTGAAAGAAGGAAAACAGTCTTGATTCCTAGTTCAAAAAGATCCTCGAAAGACATCTAGGAAAATAGATGAGGAGATATACTTTTCCCTCTAGACTCATTCTTTTCATGATATGTTAACCTTTACTGCCATGCCTTTTCTTGATTCCAATCAATGTTGCGGTTAATTTTGATTGCAGAAACCTATTTCTGAATTGGCTTGCTGCATCCAGTTCAGATTTTAATTAAGTTCACTAGCCTTTCTTTACTTGCTAACAGTCAGAGGACCAAATAAATCATCTTTTGATTGAGCAATTGAAAACAATAAATCCCTTTCATTTAAGTAAAGGGATGCCAGTGAGGAAATGGAGTTCTTTTAGTCATGGCCAGGTAAGTGCTGGCATCAAGACAGAAATATGGTCTCTGAGGAACAGGTACCAATGGAGGCAGCTGATATGAACTTGACTAGGAGATAGAGCTATTTAGGGGCCCAAATCAGAGCCCGATTAGGGGAGTTTTAAATTCAAAGTACGACTTCTCAGATTATCCTGATCAAAGACAGCATTGCTCTAACAACACAGGGTGAAAATGAATCTTGAGGTGTGTGGATTCAGGAAGACACCAGGCATTATATTATTACAGATATATTGCTTAGAATGTCTCATTTTCTTAGTAACTAAGTGATGGAAGAAAGATGTCATGTCTGCAATATCACTAATAATAGCTAATGGATATTATTCTCCCACTAAACAGGGGTTCTTAGCCATAGCTAAGTCATGCTAAGTTCTCCAATAGCAGTGTCAGCATTCTTCACTTACAAGTCTGGCACAAAAAGGCACATTTAAGTTTATTTGACAGATAGCCTGCATGCAATTTCTTCAGTATTGGAAGTTCACTTTATCTCAGTTGTTTTCCCCATGTACCTTAATTTATGTTAATTTTTCTCAGTCTCACCTTTTTTTCCCCTCCTTATTGCCAAGTTCATAGACTGTAAATTTTTTGGCATTTTATTAATTTTGTTACAGAATTAGTCATATCATGTCAAATTAACCAGCATTTGGAATAATTAATATCAAAAATATTTTATTAATGTTTATTTTTCCCTTGAGTTTAATTTCTAGTAAAGGGAATTTTACTCACTGCAATTTAAATGGGATTTGATACTTATTAGATAAATACTTATTAGATAAATGTTTACTACCTAAAGCATACATTATTAACTATAGTAGTCTTTTTTAGAAAGCCAGCAAGAGTTCCTCACAATATTTTACCTATAATGCCTTAATAAAATATTGATATCATCGATTACTGTAGTCAGTTTTTCCCCTGAGGGTGCCTACTCACATGTATGCATAATAAAAAAATATTTTTCAGCTTCTTCAACAATAGAAACATTTTTATTTTGAGGGTCCCAGGTGGATGGGAGAAATGGAGTGAACGTGGGCCACTAGACAAAAAAGTCTTTGCTGTCATCCACCAAACAGTACTAAATCTGTGTGACCAACGCGCTAATTATAAAAGATGCCATCTGTGACACTCACTCAAGAAAACAGGACTTGGGTAAACTAATAAAGTTGAGATGAGGACAAAGGCACGGCCTGAAATTAGGCACGTGGTATTATTAGTCATGGGTGGTAAGGGCAATGGTAAACACGATATTAATGGATAAGAACAAGGTACATGGCTAGTGTACAATACTGCTAGCTAGAGCAGAAACTGTTATGTCTTAAGGAAGCATATCTTATCTGGCCCTGTGGTTGTTGAAAAATTGGGGGATTGATTGATTGCACTTCACAACTGATGGACTGTGTGGAATGTACTGAATGAGCACTGATGAGTAACAGCTGTTTGTGATTTCCAACGCCAGCATCAAGGAAGCCAAATAAAATTAAGATGCTCTGGCATAAAACAAAGACATCATTGTAATCATCAGGATGTTTTTACACATTGTCCTAAGACCGTTGTGTAATTGTCTGACCCTCTTGATAAGTTCTCTGCCACTGATCCAGTTATTTTGGGAAATCAGACATCCATGATTTTAATCGTGAAAGACTGAAAGATGACTATTACAAATTAATGGCCATGCAAGGCATCAGTGGTAGAAAAAGGGCTTCTCCATTAGTCCTGTTCAGTGGCTTTTCAGTGCCTTTTTTCTTTTTTAAATAATTATTTTCCATTATTATTGAATATTTCTACTTGGAGATATGTAATTTCCTTTCTCTATGGTGGCTTTGTTCCCAGTGCCGTCTCTTTTCATCCAGTGGTGTCACAATACCAAAAGACTTGTCCCCTGACATCATAGTTCAATTCCTGGAAATGCTAGATAAATTCTGAAGTGACTGTTCTTGTCACTGTTCATGTTTTATAAATGTTTCTAAAATGTTTCCGCAACAACTAAACAATAAATAAGTTAACTTATAGCCCCATTGATTATTGTTTATGGGCAATTGAACATAAACCCTTTTAAGGAAGAAAGATTCTGGAATAAATTAGGAATAATTGGATTAAAAAAAATCTTGGTCAGACCGACCTTAGTCAAATCAAACTACTCAAATTTTCCTTGCCTTCTGAAGTTTAAATTCTTGATTAATTAGAGCTAGGGTGGAAATTTAAACTCTAAACCAGATGAATTTCTATAACTACCACATTCTAGCAGACAAAGCATATTTTAACCTTTTATCCTTAACTCAGATTTCCAGTTAACCTTTTATCCTTAACTCAGATTTCCAGTGCTTTTAAGAGCTTCTGGTTGTTTACTTGAAGGTTGCAGGAAACCTTGAAAGACATTATCTATAAAACCACATGAAAAATCTGCTATAAAATTAATATCGAATTCAAAGTATTTCTGCTCTCAGATTGTAAAGCTTTTTTGTTTGGGAGAAAAATAGATTACTTCATGTCTTAATCATCATTTTAATCTTGTTAATGAAATTTCCAGCAGGCACCAGTGAGATGTTGCTGAGATCAGATTGTCATGTAAAGCATCTTGTACTAGTTTAGCACTTTGGAGGGACCTCTCAATCATCTACCAGTATGAACAGGGATATTGAAACTCAAGGTGATCTCTGCTGCTCTATAAGTGTGTTGGAGAAGGGGGTTGCAGTGTTTGAGATAAACAAATGAAGCCAATTTCTGTAAACTGGAATCAAGACATACAGGGTCCATGCTTAGGGGATGGGAAAAAGTTTTATCTGGTTTAGAGCAGAGAATTAGAGAGAAATGACCGTTGCACTGTAGAGGTTTACCTTCAAAGTTTAAAATTCAGAGTCTGGTTTTGATCAAAAGAAAGGTGCAACTCACGGTTTTGCTCGGCAACTTTGGATCTGTTGCAATGATGGACAGGCCTATAGAAGTTTCGCCAGCAGCAACAAGGCTGTCATCAGGAAATATAACATTGGGGAAACATTGGCAAGATAGCCTGACTTACTTCCAGGATGAAGACATACTTGTACAGATGTACAGATTACCAGATAAGCTCTCCATCCACCCATGTTTAATCAAAATAAACTCTAATACTGTCTATATATCTCTTACCTGTGCAAATATATTTAGATGATGTTTCTTTTAATCTGATTGTGTCCTCACTAATTCAGCAATTCCACTTTCTTTAAATACTCACGTGTTCACCTATATCTACCTATAGCCACTCCAGATTATTGTCATTGCCTTCAATCCCACCTGTTTCAACTTGAATTCAGTTACTATTTTTAACACAAGTGTAAATTGCCTCATTAGCACCACAGGGCTTCTCCAACAGCAATTAACTGCTCCCCAGCAGCAATTAATTTATCCTGGCCTAAGTGATTCATCTGGCACTTTCCAGCTCCCCTGAACTGCCTTTTGAAGAAAAGTCTTTGCCTGCTCCCAGCTGCTTTTGATTCTTTCACTGAGTGAGGGCTACAATTCAGCTTAAAGGACTCAGATTCTTATTATTTAGGAAACCATTTTTAAAGGACTAAATAAAGACGGATTACTAGTCTCATTACATAGTGCACAAAATGGTGGTTGTGGTGGTGGTGGAAAACAAAGCTCTAACATTGATACAGCCTTTACAAGCACCAGGAATTCTGCAAGGCACTTTACAGACGCTCATGCTGGATGTCCACCATATCTACTTTATTCTGTTAGCCCATTTTAGAAAAGAGGAAATGGAGGCCCAGTCCCACAATTTCTAAGAGAAAAAAAAAGAAAACTGGGATTTGAATCTAGATCTGCCTGGTTCCAAGACTACTGCACTTTTAAGAAGTAAAAGAAAAAAGTGTTGATAAAGATGCAGGATGAGAGAGTGCAATCAGGATAAGATGAGAGAGGGTGTGGAGCTGACCAACACAGTGTTCATGCAACCAAGGGAGCGTCTGTACTTCATCATCATGTGCTTGGTGCCTCAAGTTCAAATATTAGAACCAAAGTTCCACAAGCAAAACAGCCCTATGACAGATCCCCCAAAGAACCTATCATTTCCCAAGACTTTTCTGGAGAGCCTCAGACTCAGAACAAACAACTCAGGGCAGAAATTTAAGCTTGACCACAGAGATTCCTTAGTATGATATGCTGGATTTTCTGATTTAAAGAACCTTTGATCTCCTTCCCACTTCAGAAAAGCCTTTCATACTCCACAAAGAACTGCTGGAAAAGAAAAGGTTTGGGTAACGTCTTATTAGTTTTGTCATTAATTCTAATGAATCACCCCCATAAAACTGCAATTCTGTCTCTTTGCTTTTGATAATCATTTGGGATAGCAAGACTTGTGATCAAAACTATTTTAAACTAGAGTAAGTGACTGTATTGCTATCATAAACACACAATGAATATGTTTAATGATCTCATGTACTAATTAAAAAGCTTGAAAAACCTGGTTCTCTGTCATAGTCCCCCAAAACTCTTTGGGAAGAATACTGTATGATAATGTAGAGCAGACTGCTAACGTTCCGTAAAGGACCAGAGAGTAAATATTTTGGGTTTTGTGGGCCATACAGTCTCTGTTGCAGCTACTCATTTCTGCTGTTGCAGTGCAAAAACAGCCTTAGACAATATGTGAACCAATGAGCATAACCATGTTCCAATAAAACTTTATTTACACAAAGAGGCAGTGGGACAAATTTGGCCCACGTGCTATCCTTTGCCAAACCCTGGTCCAGAGCAGTGGTTTTCCAGGAATGATTTCTGGATCATCAGCAACACCTGGGCATTTGTTTGAAATGCAAATTTTGGGGGCTCCCACCCCAGCCCTACTGAACCAGAAACTCTGGGGGGGCCCACTTCTGTGTTTTAACAAGCCCCTAGGTAATTCTGATTCACGTTAAAGAACCACTGATCTAGTGAAAGGTAACATTTATTGAATATCTGATTTGTTCCAGGTGCTTCCAATATTTTTTCTCATTGAATTTACAACACTTTCAAATTAGATAAATCAGATACTTTTCTTTACAACTGGAGCAGCTAAAGTTCAGAGAGGTTAAATGATGTATCAAAGATCAACAATTACTAAGGAATGGAGCTAAGATTCAAACCAATGACTGGCTCATTCCAAAATATATCTTAGCTAAAACATCTCCAAAATCATCTCAGAGATCAACCTAATCCCTCCTGCTGATTTTACAGGTGACAGAATTAGGGACCATATAGATTGTGGAAATTTACCCAGCTTATTTCTTATTGCTCCCAATTTAGTAATCTTTCCTTTGCACCAGCCCAGAATTGCAAAGTGAGCAGAAATCCTCTGCAAGTGCTGGGACAGAATGTGAATATACCCTGAATAGACATCCCAGGCACTACTGGGAATGATGGAAAGCCTCCACTCCATCAAAAGGAAATCTAGCAGGTTCTATGCTGCTAAGGCAGATGCTGAAATTGCCTAGTCAGTGAACTATCACTTGGGTCTGTGATGCTGGCATTTCATCCAGCCCCTCCCCCAGTGCCAGGATATAAAGACAGACAGGTGATCTCAATTGTGTACTAAAGTTTAACAGGGAAGAAGAAAAGACTATTGAGCTTCTATTTATGCTAGATATTATTCTGTCTACTTTGTATATATTATTTCAAGTAATCCATTTAAGAATCAGCAAGGTAAGAATTATTCCATTATGTAGGTAAGAAAACTAAAAGGTAAAATAAATGTAACTGAATTGGAAAGTATCCTACAACTGTCTGTACACTACGTAACTTCAGAGCTCTTGCTTCTCTTCCATACCACCTGCTGACCAAATCATGGATGCTCTCAACTACTTAATGACCTCAGTGTGTGTTCATAAGTTAGGGGAGCTGAGCCTGTGCCCTCTATCCTCTAGGTATAACTAGGATATCTCAAAATGCACTGTGTGCTTTTGGGTGAAAGGTTTTGTGTTTGTTTTTAAAATGCAAGTAAAATCAACTCCAAAAAATCTGAACAAAAGCAATTAAGAATGAATTTGAATGGACATTCTCATAGTTTGACATTTTGGAATATAGTACAAGACCACTTTCTTATAATGGCTCTCCCCTTTCCCCAATTTCAATGTTTTCTCATATATAACACTCATAAGTCTGAGCCAAAGACCCATAAAGCAATATTTTCCCCCATGTAATGGTTTCCTGCACATAGAGTTCAAAAACATGGTCTCCTGGAAAACATTATAAAGACTTCCACAGTATTAGAATGTAACTCACACTCCTTCAAGATCACTAACACTACTTAAACATATCCCCATGTTTAAAACACCTCTTTCTGTAGTTGTCTTTCCATAGTTTATAAACATTATTCCCCTCCAAAAAAGTTTAAAAGGAAAATGAAGTGTGAAGTTCCTGCCTACAAAACATATATTTTAAACAAAATCCAACTGAAAATATTTTTAAAGCTTTGTTTCACAGTGAACTTAAAAATGGAGAAAAAATGGTTCCCGGCTTCTGAAGTGATTATATTACTTAGGAATGCCAAAACAAAGCACCACAAATATCACAGCTTAAAACAACAGAAATTTATTCTCTTGCAGTTCTGGAAGCTTAATGTCCAAAACAAGGTGTTGGAGGCTGCGCTCTCTGTAAAGCCTCGAGGGAAGAATCCTTCTTTGCCTCCTGGCTTCTGGGGGTTGTGACTGTTCTTTGCCATTCCTTGGCTTGCAGCTGCGTCATTCCAATCTCTGCCCCCATTTCACAAGGCCTTCTTCTCTGTTTATCTGAATCTGTGAGCCTGAATCTCTCCTTTCTCACATAGACACTAGTCATTTGATTTAGGGTCCATCCTAATCTAACATAACTTCATCATAACTTAATTACATCTGCGAAGACCCAATTTTCAAATAAGGTCACATTCACAGGTGCTAGGGGCCAGGACTTCAACATAACTTTTCAGGGGATGCAATTCAATCAACTACAGTTATCAAGTAAATATATCTGAATTTTACTTCAGTCATGAGAATAGGTTTACAAGTTTTTCAAAATCTTTGCTTTTACAAGAACTAATTTATTTTCTAAAATAAAAATTTGGTCTAAGTCAGATTTTTGATTAATAACCAAAGTGGGTGTATTTGCTGCTTCTGGTTGGTATTGATGAATACCATTATTCTTATTAATTTATTCTTTATTCTCTTAAAATGATTTGACAGTGACAATAAAAATTACACAACTATGTATAATTTACTGTGTCCAGCATATATGTAGTGCTAGTCCTTTAATCTTAACAATAATTTTATGAAGTTGGTACAATTTACCCTCATTTTACAAATGAGAAGACTGAGACCAAGAGACACTAAGTAGGTTGTCTATTGTCATGCAGCTGAGTAGTAAGTGATATATGTCCAAGATTCAATATCTATTTCTTTGGGTCCCAAAGAATTCCTATTCCATTTCACTGAGGCAGGAAACCAACCTACCTGGCGGTGTGCCAATACGTTTCCTTTTTTTAGTGTTCCCTGTGCCAAAGTAACTAGATCAGGTGTATTTCCTTGATGTTCATTCAAAAGCAAAGATTTGTCAAAGACGTTTTCCATGGGTTGGACACCAGAAATTTAAATAATTAAACAAATAAACAAATACAGACTTTAGAGCAGCCTACTGTTTAATGGTTGCCAAGCTAGCTAAAGAATGTTAAAACATCATGAATTATTTTACCTTTTTCTTTAACCCTCAAAGCAAGCAATAGCCGTCTGCTGTTTGTCTTTATGCAATCAAGATTCGTTTAAATTAATATGCATCTGTGTTGCATCAAGAGCAGAACAGGACATAGTCAGAAACGGAGTAGGGAAAAGAGGTGGGAAAAAGGAGTGAAGAAGGGAAGGGAGAAGCAGAAACTGGTAATCCGGCAGCACCGAAATGTTCCTTCTGTCTAGGACCAGCATTTAACAGATTTAGAAGGGAAGCCTGAGGATACAAATTACTGTGGACCTTTGGCTCAAGGCTCCTCTTAGTTGCCAGCTACAAACAAGGAATGCCATGACCTGGATACAAGCAAAAAGCCATCTTCTAGAGTTATGCAGAAATAGGAATGGTGTAAATTTTATTTGCCAGTGTCTACTCCTGAACTGCTAAAGGAGTTTTACAATCTCATCCCCCGATTGCCCTTTACAAGTGGAACTAAAATTGTTCCACTTGTAAAGGGCAATTGGGGAGTTCAAAATTAAACTTTTAGTGGAAGAGGAACGGCATAGTCGTACAATGGGAGTGTTTTTTGCTTCAATTCCTTAGCTCACAGAAACACCCAAATATATTCATTGCTATTGCTCATGTTCTTCCAGTTCTATTGGTACGTTAGTTTCCCGTTTGTGACTGATTCATTGGAGGACGTGTTTCAGTGTAAACACTGTGTGGTAGAGAGGTTATATCCTGGTCTACTGTAGCCAAGACGCGATAGTCATGCAAGGTGGAAGAAAAGGAGAGAAATGGTTTCACCACAAGATTAAATAGATGCTCATTCCCTTCTCATAAAAAGAAAAGAAAAAAATTCTTAAGTTTTTGAAAACATTTTCTATACTCTAACTTTGGTTTTAATTATAACTCAAGGAAGGTCAAAATCAATGTTATTTGTGTTTTTTACTATTTAAAGAGAATATTTAAAGGTAGGATAACACTGCATGTACAAATGGTGATCAATTTTAAGTATAATTGTTAATAAATGAATAAAACTGTCATATCTACCAGCCTCCCTCATGCCTTACATGCAACATGAACAAAAACTAAGTCATCATTGTCTCCTCCTAAACTTGCTCTTGATCCTAGATTTCCTATGCAGTTAATAGAGCCATTACCACGTAGTCATCCAAGCCAGAAACCAAAGTCATTTTATACCCATGGGGTACTTCTGCTTCTGGTTAGACTAGATTAACTGGCACAGGGCTAGTGTCCTGCCACAAACAACTATAAAACTGAATAAAATATATGAGGTGACTATTTCTAAGCATTAGACAATAGGCAGCACAAAACTGTAATCTCTGAGAGAAGGAAAGCTCATTCTTGCCCTCTATCTGGGTACAATTTCTTGACACCAGCACAAGGCTGGAATCCAAGCATGCTGGGGACTCCAGAGCTCCCCACCCAAACAGAATGGAGACATTGAGTTAATGTCATTATCGTCTCAGTCATTCAATGGAAACACCAGTAAGGCTCTACTTTTGAACAAGGACCACCCTCCGGAATAAGACCTACTCAAGATCCGCTGTGATGAAGCCTCAGCCTCCAAACTCTTCCCGTGTAGAGATGAATATGGCCACATAATAGGGACTTGGGAAACACCTTGGACTGTCCACAGATCCATACTAACAAAGTATAAGACTAAGCCTACCTAAATTCAAGTTGATGGGCTAGCAATTGAACAACTCCTAGAACAAAAATCAACACTCTTCGAAAAAAGATAACTACCAAATGTCTCCACAATAAATTGTCCACAAAGTTTGTATATAAACAAAAATTATTAGACATACAAAGAAATGCCATAGTCAAAAAACTAAAGGGTGATTACTATGAACCAACCCCAAGAGTGCTCACAAGTTAGTTTTAGCAGAGAAAGGCTTTACAGCAGCCATTATAAATATGTTAAAATAAAGGAAAATGTGCTCAAATAAGTATTGGAAAATAATAGTCTTTTGTTTTGGGGTGGGGCGACAGAGCCTTGCTCTGTCACCCAGGCTGGAGTGCAGTGGCAAGATCTTGGCTCATTGCAACCTCTGCCTCCCAGGTTCAAGTGATGCTTATTTCCTAGCCTCCCAGGTGGCTGAGACTACAGGCATGCGCCACCATGCCTGGCTGATTTTTGTATTTTTAGTAGAGGCAAAGTTATCTCAGTAAAAAACTAAAACCTATGTTTTTAAAAAAGCAAATGGAAAACATACAGTGGAAAATTACAATTAAAATTTAAAAGTCACTGTGTGTGCTTAATAACAAGCTGTAGATAGCAGAAAAAAATGTTTGTGATCTTGAATAAAGGTCCAGGCATCTTCCAATCTGAAGAACAGAGAAAAAGAATTGAAGGTAAACTTTCCAAACTGAAGAATGAAGAAAAAAATTGAAGATATATTTTCCACTGTGAAAAACAGAAAAAAGAATGGAAGAAAAATGAACAGAGGCTCAGGGCCTTTTGGATAATATCAAATTATCTAAGGTATATGTAGTAGAGTCCCAAAAAGTAAGTAGAGAAAACTGATTTGAAAATATACTAACTGAAAGTTCCCTTAATTTGATTACATTGACTTAGATCCAAGATTTAGGCAGTATTAACATAAAGAAAACAATTTATGTAGGTACATAATAATTAAATATTGAAAACCAAAGAGAAAATCTAAAAAGTTGAGGGAAAAAAAAGATACATTAAATACATGACAATGATGATACAGAAAAAAAAAATGACTAACTTCTCATCAGAATCAATGAGGGGCAAAAGACAGTAGAATTCTATCTTTAAAATGCTGAAACAAAATTTTAAAAACTGTCAATCCAGTTTTTGAAGGATTTTTGAAATATCCTTCAAAAATTCTTATAGTGAAGACCTTCACTATAAGAAATGCTAAAAAATATTCTTCAGACTAAATAGAAATACCATATACAACTTCAATCTATAGTAAGAAAGGAGAGCACTGGAAATGGGAAATGAATGGGTAAGTATAAAAGTCATCATTAAAAGATAAATAATATAAAGTGAGGTTGGTAGCTATGTGAAAGTAAAAGATACAACAATAACACAAGGAGTGTAGGTGAGTGGAGTTATACTTTTCTGTGAGATTACACTTGTGACATGAAAAGTAGCACATGGGAAGTGTGAGTGTCAGGTATAGAGTGAAGTGGTGAATTATTGGACTCTAGTCTTTGATAAATATATATATTTTTAGTGCTAGAGCAATCACTTAAAAATAATAGCAAAGAGGTAAAGTTATGAACCTAATAGAGGAAACAAAGGAAATACTAAAACATATTAACCGGAATGAAGTCAGGAAAGGAGAGAGGAATAAAATATTTGTAAATATTTGAACAAAAGGAAAACAAATAGCAAGATAAATAGAATAGATGATAGATTATCCACAGCAGCTTTATTTATAATAACCTCAAGCTGGAAACAACCAAAGTGTCCATCAACAGTTAAGTGGATAAATGAATTATGGTATATTTACACAGTGGAATATACTCTGCAGCAAAAGAAAAACCAGTGCACACAACAACGTGGATGGGTTTCAAAAACATTTGAGCAAAAACAAGCCAGATAAGATAAAGTATTATATGGGTCAATTTACATGAGATTCTAGAAAAGGTAACACAAATCTATAGTGCTAGAAATAAAATCAGTAGTTGTCAGGGTCAGGGATGGTGTGTGTGTGTGTGTGTGTGTGTGTGTGTGTGTGTGTGTGTATTTGTGTGTGTAAGGGAGCTTGGAGTTAACAGCAAAGAGGGATGAGAAGACTGTTAAGGTAATGGAAATGTTCTGTATCTTGTTTACAGTGATGGTTTCAGAGGTATGTACATTTGTCAAAATCATCAAATGGTATAGCTAAAGTAAAACATTTAAAAAACCTATCTGTGAAATCTATTCTCTTCTCCTTGGCTAGCAGTAAATCCATGTATATTGAGCCCAGTCCAGGCTCTTTCTAGAAATGTCATACTGATCTCATATACTATTTGCTGGTGGTTATCAGATTGTTTATTTTGTGTTTTAGTACTAGCCTTTTTTCATCAAAGAGAAAAATTATAGAAATTACAATGACAGTACGAAAAGAATAAAGTTTTCTTGTATTTCTGAATTTTTCCTGAGTATAATTCTGAGTGTTGGAAACATCTGGCTTATTTCCTAGCAAGGGAAATACCAGAGTGTTTTTTTTTTTTTAATGAAGTTTCCTTCCTGGGAAAGTAACTTTTCCCTTAAATAATGTAGAGATTGGGGGGAATTTATAAATTTTTATAAATATGATTTCAAAAAGTGGTTTTGATACTTTATCTTTCGTTTCAAATGTTTTGGCCATTCTTAAGCAAACATTTGAAGATTCCTAGAAAATGCAACATGTTACAGCTATTTAAAAGTTGATTTTATTACATCATTTTCCTCCTAATCATTTTGGGTTGATGATTTCATATTTAATTTGGAAAAAAACCCAATTTGTACAAGTTTAGATAATGTCTAATATTAATCTGTTTTCTTATTATTCACTTAGTAGGCTTTAATACTTATTTTAAAATTCACATATACACATTCACACATATATGGCTGGAAAATATTTAAATATTATGACAATTTTGTTGTTTGAAAACTTTTTACTTAAAAGTCACAAGTTGAGTTATGTTTAGAAAATGTCAATTTAATATAAAAAATAAAACCCATCCTGAAATATTTTTTAAGAAGCTGGATTAGGCAAAGGACTTGTTAAGGAATAGCTAGAAAGGGATGCTGTCTAGAGAAGAGAATAGGTGAATAATCTTGAAAATATAAATATAAATGGAATCCTTGAGAGAGGATAAGCTAGGAAGCATAATGAGAAGATATTTGGCAGAAGAATGGATGCTCTAGGTCCATCACATTTCAGTTCTCTCTGCAATTGCTGAAAAAGACTCTCATGAGAACAGCCATCATATCTAAATCAGATTTAGAAGTGACATAAAGAAGAATACATTTCTTCTTCATGGAATAAATTCTGAGCACAAAATGCCCTGTTGTGACTGTTGTATCCTGCAAAGTCCAATGCCATTTTGATCTCCAGTTGCCCCATCCCTTAGTGAGCTCTCCATTTCCTACACTCCATTAGCACTAAACTGTCTGCAACACTCATAACATGGATGTGATACTTTGTACTGTATTTTGATTAGTTTTACAGCCTTTGGAGGGCAGAGGTTGTACCTTTTCACGTTTATATCCCTAAAGCCTTGGACAGTGTTGACATATAGTAGGTACTCCTCAGTGATAAGGAAATGTTATTAAAGTATAACATGGCCCTCTGACATCTTTTCACCCAACGTTGTATTACTTAATACTTACTGCACTGTATAATTGTCAGTTTATTTGGTAGAATTCTCCTCTAGACTAGAAGATTCTTGAAGTCTGAGACTGCTTTATTCACTTTCTTACTCTCGTTGTCTTTCACAGCATAGTCTAAGAAATATTTGTTGGAAAAAAGTATGAATGAGAGAACTGGACCAGAATAAGTAGATTTTGGTCCTCCACAACTAATTGGTTCAGAAAAACTGAACAAGTGGCTTAGCATTTGTGTCTCAGTTTCCTCATCTATATGTAAAATAAAGGACTTGGATTTGACAGTAATCAAAGACCCCTTACAGTTCTATAATTCTATGATTTGATGATGATGGTAATAGCTTAAAATAGAAAGCACTGGCTTTAGTTAAAATGAGTTAATGAGTTAGTTGATATCGGCTCTTAGCAACTGGCTTTCTCCTGCCTCCAAACCTTTCATCCTGGAACTCTAAGGACCCCACAAAGGGGTCCTTGCTGAAGATTTGGAGGTGCTTGGAAATAACATCAATTGGTTTGAGTAAGTCTCTAAATCTATAGATACAGAAACCCTGAATATCTTACGTACATGTCTTGAGTACAGTATTACATTAACTGGTGATCTGAACTTCATCCAGATCTGGCGGATCTTGGGAGCGGATGTTGTCTGAGGGAATACACCTGTGCCGTCAGTCAGCATTTTAAGGCAGGTGGGCCTCATTTTGAGTTAGAGAACCAAATAAAGGACTCGAAGGTGAAGGTTTCTCTCTCCTTCCAACCAGAAGATGGAACATTTATCAAGCGGCTCCTTGGAGAGATTCTACTCTGTTTCTTTCCATTTTCCTGGGATTCGTAAACCTTGTAACGTAGGACAGAGAACAAAGGTAATTGTGGTTTATGTTCTTATTCATGTTTTCTTCATTCATTATGTTCCCATATTCTTATTTAATAACTGTAAATAGAACTATAACAGAGCCTTTCTTTATCACAGGAGGAGTTGTCTGCCGAGGTACTGGCAAGTTCTTTTACTCATCCTACAGGAACCAAAATGTTTTGGCCATTAAGTTCAAGTCTTTCAGCAAGCATTATTTATGAGACAATCACAGTTATTATTTTGGCTTAGACTCCCAAAATATTTGCAGCAATTTCTAAATGGGATATGCCTGGCCCTTGACTCGGAAAACTAAAAAAGGCTCATGTATTTCTCCTTAATGAATTCAATCAGTCCTGGAAACCTCAAATATTAAGAGAAGGACTCCCAGGGATTTGTAAATTCACATATTCTGATGAAACAGTAAGTTTTTGTAGTCATTAAGAAGTACACTCTTGACATGGAAACCAAATTCTTACCAGGAAATGGGTCCCTCCTATTCCTGTGATATGCAAATGAGTCAGTCAGTTGTTGTCCTGCTTCCCACAACAGCTCCAGAGGCTGGGGACTCTCGGTGAAAAGGTTTTTCCCCATTTTTAGACAACTCTAATTTTTACAAAGCTCTTATTTTGATCTGAAATTGTATTGCTGCACATTTTGCCAGTGTGGATATTCTTTCTTGCTCTTCCTTATGGGCTTCTCTTTCTCTGCCAGGCTCATTTAATTTAGGTTTTCCTAGGAAACTAATACTCTTTTTTT
This sequence comes from Ateles fusciceps, assembly GCA_036589455.1. Lineage (NCBI taxonomy): Eukaryota > Metazoa > Chordata > Mammalia > Primates > Atelidae > Ateles > Ateles fusciceps. Next base: position 345,637 of record JAZHEH010001331.1, on the reverse strand, counting down.
TTTTTTTTTTTGAAATGGAATTTCACTCGTTGCCCGGGCTGGAGTGCAATGGTGTGATCTCGGCTCACTGCAACCTCCACCTTCCAGGTTCAAGCAATTCTACTGCTTCAGCCTCTTGAGTAACTGTGACGATAAGCACCTGTCACCACGCCCAGCTAATTTTGGTATTTTTAGTAGAGACAGGATTTCACCATGTTGGCCAGGCTGGTCTTGAACTACTGACCTTGTGATCCGCCCACCTCAGCCTCCCAAAGTGCTAGGATTACAGGCGTGAGCCACCATGCCCAGCCTGGAAACCAGTATTCTTATTTCATATACTGTCCCTGGACAATCTACGTTTCATAGTTCATGCTCACAGTGAAAACTGTATCTCAAACCCAAATTTTCATGCTGAGCTCCAAGTCAATATATTCAACCACCAACATATCTACCTGTCTGCCTCACAGGTACCTCATATTCAGTTTATCCAAAGTTGGTTTTACCTTTCCTTAGACTCCTGAATTTAGTGAATGATGCCAGCATCCACTGAGTGTCCTAAGTCAGGAACCAGAAAGTCTACTTGGATTTTTGCCATCAGTCATCCATCACTTTTGTTAGTGCCCTATTAAAATCTCATGTGTATTTCTTCCTGCCCAACTCCACTATCAGTGGTCTTTGCTTCTGTTGACTAACAATCATAAGAAGTTCTAAATTGCATCCCTGTTTCTGGCTTCACTTCCTTCAGTCTTTCTTCTTAACTTCTCTAGATTGAACCACCGAACATTTAAATCTCTGGCCATCATCTATTCAAAATTCTTGAGTAATTTCATCTTGTGAAAGGATAAGCTTAATGTATTTGATGGCATTTAAGATCCTACACACATACATTAGGATGGCAATAATATATAAATAATTCAACTAATAATTCCTATAACCAAAAAGCAAAAATAAAAACAATTTTAAAATAGGGAAAAGATTTTACTAGATATTTCTTCAAAGAATATACATGTATGGCTAACAAACACTTGAAAAGAGGTTTAATGGCCGGGTGCACAGTGGCTCAAGCCTGTATCCCAGCACTTTGGGAGGTCGAGGTGGGTGGATCACTTGAAGCCAGAAGTTTGAGACCAGGCTTGACAACATGGCAAAACCCCATCTCTACTAAAATTAGCCTGGCATGGTGGCGCATGCCTGTAGTCCAGGCTACTCAGGAGGCTGAAACAGGAAGATCAGTTGAACTTAGGAGGCATAGGTTGCAGTGAGCGGAGGTGATGCCACTGCACTCCAGCCTGGGTGACAGAGTGAGTCTGTCAAAAAAAAAAAGGGGGCCTTAACATCACTAATCATTAGGGATATCCTAATGAAACTGCAGTGAGGCACTTTGCACCCATTAGAATGGCTACTTATCAAAAAAAAGAAAAGGGGTGAGAATATGGCAAAACCATAACCTTTGTGCTTGTAGAAATATAAAATGGTGCAGCCACTATGAAAAACAGTGTGGCAGTTCCTCCAAAATGGAATTACCATATGATCCACCAATTCTCCTTCTGAGTATATACCCAAAATAATTGAAAGTAGGGGGTGACTTTATTAGAGTGAAAAAAAAAAGAATTGGAAGTAGGGACTCAAAGAGATATTGGTACACCTGTGGATATAGCAGCATTATTCACACAATAACAAAAAAACAGAAGCAACCCAAGTGTGTACTGATGAATGAATGAACTGAAATTTGGAATGAGTGAATAAATAAGATGTGGTGTATACATACACTTATTCAGCCTTAAAAAGGAAGGAAATGCTAACCTATGTTACAACATGGGTGAACCTTGAAGACATGGTGCTAAGTGAAAATAGCCAGTTAGAAAAGGACAAATACTGTGTGGTTTAACTTCTATGAGGTACCTAGAGTAGGCAAGTTCATAGAGATGGAAGTGGAATGGTGGTGCTAGGGGCTGCAGGGAGTTAATGTTTAATGGATACAGAATTTTGGTTTGGAAAGATGAAAAAACTTCAGGATTGGATGGTGGTGATGGCTGCACAATGATGTAAATGTGCTTAAAGCTGAACTATACACTTAAAAATTGTTAAAATGTCCAATTTTAGGTTATGTATATTTTATCACAGTTAAAAAAAAAAAAGATCCTATGAAACCTGATTCTTGGCTCTCTGCCTTTGTCTACCAATACGAGGTCTAGCACCCTGAACCACCTGTAGTTTCTCAAACACCCTAGGCGCTTTGTGCTGCCCAGCAATGTTTTACTCCTCCTTCCAGTTGCTGCTCAAATCTAGGGTACCCAGCCATCCCAGTTTGCCTGGAACTGAGGAGTTTTCCAGGATTCATGATTTTCAGTGCCCAAACTGGGAAAGTTTCAGACAAACTGGGACAAGTTGGTCACTCCATTCAAATCCCAACATTACATCACTTCCAAATTTGATGAGCATTCTCAAGTGACCTCATTTAAAGACTTGAAAATTTCAGTTTGGAAAGGATAAACATCAGAACTCTGCAAGTACTAAAAGATGTTTTGTAGGTTCATATCTATTCATTAATTAAAATTCCTTTAATAGTAATGCAGCATAGTCTTTGGCTTATGTTATCTAAAATGTATTTCTCTGCTCCATGAGAGTATCATAAAAACTAGTCAAATGCCTTTCTAAGATCCAGATACACTGTATTGAAATGCATTTCTTTGATCACCAGTTTTGCCTGCCTGTCCAAAACAGAAATTAGTCTGTCAGAGCTTGCTCTTTGTGAACTCACAATGGCTTCACGTGCTCAGAGCTGCTTGTGTATGTGTGTGTGAACAATTGTTTCAATTAACCTCTCAACAACTTTATTTATAAAAAAATATATTCTACCCTGTACCCACATTGTCACAGATTTCCTAGGTTTTAAAAGTTATTGAAGTTAATAAAAAGAAAAAGGATTTTCATCTTCTGACCACATTAGATTCAGTGACCAGTATTAAGCAGGATTTGTGTTACTGAAATAGTGTCTCCCAACACAGAACTCCTACCTGCTAATAACTGGTGAAATAGCTGAGCCCAACGCCAATACAAACTCTAAGGATTCATAGAAACGCTTGTTTCACATGTAAACCAACTATGTGAATACACATTTATTTGTAAGGATATAAATACAGGTCTTGATTAGTGGCAAGTCGGCAACATTAAACCAATAATTGTTACCATTTGGAGAGGTTTGGAGGCAGATGGCTCTTGGTTTAAACTGATAGCTTAAGTAATTGCAGCATTTGTTTTAAGTTTTGTTTCCAAGTGAAAACAGGCTGTTTCTAGTTGTGCTGGGTTTGGAGCATGCAACTGGGGAAGACAGCCTTTTCCCTCTCTGAGGATAGTTTGTTCCCTGCCTGCAATGTAAGCTTCGTAAGAGTGGAAAGTAAGAAGCAAACTTGAAAGGGGGAAGAGGGGTTTATTAATGTACAAGGTATGTGATAATTTCTTTATTGTGTCACAATAATTGGATTCAACTTTTCTATTTCTGCCACTATTCCTGATGTTGTTTTAGAGTTAAACGTCATCAATCAACCGGCATGAATTTACTGCCTAGTAGTAGAAAAGATAATAATGTTGTTATTGTTATCATTATCATCAGAAAGGTCTGTCTTCCTAATGTGACTCTGCTATTCACTAACTTTGCAACTATCACTTTAAGTCTATTTCATCATTTGTAAAATTGGGTTTAAAATTATCTATACTGCAGATCTGAAAGCATGGTTAGGAGACAGTAACATTTACTGAGCATGTGCTGTGTGCCAGAGACTGTATGGCATCTTACACAGATTATTTCACTTAATCTTCACAGCACCCCCTGTGAACATGGTAATATCCTTGTTTTGCAAACAGGGAAACTGAAGCTGAGAGACATTACATAATGTACCTAAGGTCCCATAGCTTTTAAGTTGCAAAGTTAAGATTTCATTTACACTGGGCCAAGTCTACTCTACTATATCACATATAGATGTGCACAGACTTCTTTTTAGCTGTATATCTACCTGTAGAAATGTAGACACATGAAAAGAGCATTGATTCTCACATCCAGAGTGGAAGGGGGATTTTATACATTCCTTTGGATTTCCTAAAAAGCCTGTATGATTTCACTGACATCTTAGATCAAAAGTAAGGGAGTTAGGAGACTTCCAGAAGTATCACATAACAAAGGTAATATTTATATAATATTAAAAATTTCACCCATTATTTTCATAAATGTACTTAATATCACATTGCATTGAAAAGAAACATTCCACACAAAGCTTATATTCATTCATGATATTCAAATGCGACCTGACTTCCATATAATGGAAATAATTCTTTATGCAATCTGGTATATGAGCTTTAAAATCCTCTCACGTGTGTTCTTTTTATAAAATGCTACTCAGGGAACAAAACTCATCCTAGCTACTGTTGTCTAGAGATGTTTCTGTAGCATTTTATTCAAACCAAAGTTTAAACCAAAGATTTTTAGGAAGAACATCCATCTCTCCTAGAATTAGTCTGGTTTACCCTTGAAGACATACTCTAATTCTTTCCGTTTCTTGTATTTCCTAAATATTTTCTATCCACATTTAGTATTTTGTTAACCAAATACTCCATAATGTGGGGCTGACACTAATGGAATTCTAAATACTTTCTCTTTGAGTATATATTCCAAAAATATATTTTTCTGGTCCTAAGCTACAGATACTGTGTTTTACATATCAGATATAGTAGTTATAAGAATGGGAAAATTTTTAAAAACCAAAACATCCTCTGAGAAGAAAATGATTGGTGATTACGGTGGTCAGCTACCATCCTAATTCCCTAGTTTTGAAACAGGTTAATCATCAAGGTGTTCTCACATTTCTTTTTATTTTAGTAAATATTAACACAAATTATTCTATTAACAATTTAATTCCATTAATTTAAAAAAGTGTTGTAGAGCCTTTAAACATGACTGAAATTTCCTCTGAGGAGAGAATTTGTATGTTAACCAACTAGTGGCTTTTGGTCAATATGCTTCCTAAATTAAAATGTGGAAATATGAGCTGAACAGACAGACTTGAAATAAAGACCAGTGATGAAAGAAAAATAAGTTTGTTCTTGAATTATGTGTCTGTTTCTGTAAATGTGTGTGTGTGCACATGTGCGTACATACACACAGACACCAGGTTCATAGAAAAGCAATCTTGATTTAATAACCTGTGTGCAAATACTAAATAAAACAAGAGGAAGGGAAATATCTCTACATAATTAGTCCATATAGTTAGTGTAAACATCAATTTGGGTTAGAAAAACTATGGGAGAAATACTATGTTATAGTAAATGTTGTAAACTAAGAATCGTATGACGGAAAATAATTTTACAAGGCACAATTCAGAGGGCAAATTTAAGAAATTTCATCTTGGATTACAGCTCCCGCCTGTAATCCCAGCACTTTGGGAGGCCAAGGCAGGTGGATCACCTGAGGTTGGGAGTTAGAGACTAGCCTGACCAACATGGAGAAACCCCCATCTCTACTGAAAATACAAAATTAGCCGGGTGTGGTGGTGCATGCCTGTAATCCCAGCTACTTGGCAGGCTGAGGCAGTAGACTCACTTGAACTTGGGAGGCAAAAGTTGTGGTGAGCCGAGATCATGCCATTGTACTCCAGCCTGGGCAACAAGAGCAAAACTCCATTTCAAAAAAAAAGGAAAAAATTTTCATCTTGGAATTCTTGTCAGTCTGAAGCCTTTGAGATCTTTGAATAAATAAAAGTGTGCCTATGTTGGAAATCTTATTTTAGAGCACAAGAGGATCAAATATATCATTTGGATTCATTTTTCCTATTGGATGAAAGCCAATAGTTCCTGGTAAATGTAGTTACATTGAGCCCTACTATTAATCACACACTCTTCTTACTTTCATTGCGTCCAGGAAACAACTGTGGCAGACAGATTGGGCTGGCACAGAGAGATCAGAAATGGGAGAGCTCTTCCCAAGCAAAGATGTAGATGAGCCTTGGAGGAGACATGGACAGATTGACCAAACAAATGCAGAAGTCTTTGAAGCTAAAACCCAGAGAATTTATTTTCAGTGGGGAAAGAAATATCATAACTCCTGCTATACTTTTTACAAGAATCTTTAAGTAAGTATTACTTGTTCATATACTGAAAAGCAAAATTGCTTTGGCCCAAACCTTGTTATAAATTTTTCAAATGTTGAAAGCTTAGATTTGGGGTCAGGAGGGCACATAGAGCTTTCAAAGTTACTGATAATGTAATATTTCTTATTGTTTTTAAATTTTACATACACAGGATGAACTCTCTTCCAATGATACATTTCTTGAAAAAACTTTAACATTAGAACATGCCATTTAGTGTGTTACTATGATTCTAAGTGTCTCAATTAGCTGTTAGCATATCCGCAAACTATTACTTGAAAATTATTTTATTTGTGTACATCTAGAACAAATTGCATTCGAATCATAATATGTAACCTTAAGCTTTATTTCAGCAGCTTTTAGAACAAAGTTTTGTCTTGTGAAAAATGGGGGAAATTGCCAGAGGAGATTCAGGAAAAGTAAATCTAGGTAGAAACTTTACTTTCACTCCTGAAATACCTATTTATTCCCAAAGAATTTGGGTGGAGATACACTAAAAGGTTTAGAAAAGAATGTATCTCTGTAGAGAGTTGTCCCCCAATCAGTCTCTCCCCCTGTCTCCCACATACTGCTACATCTGGTATTAGGAGCACATTGTTTGTAGCAATTATTTTTTAATGGGAAGAGGCAGTCAGGGGAGAAATCCTCAGTTTCAAAGACAAATTCCAAAGTACCAGTTTTAATCTAACTTTATATATACACTTGAAAATTAATGGGCTCTGTGGTAATTGGAAATGTAGCTTTTGGAATTCATTCAGAAGGGGTTTTAAAATGGTAATGCTGACAGATTGTGAAGTTCAGTGGTATGAATGGCACCTCCGTAAAACTTTACTATATAGGCATCATGGCCATTGTAACAAACATCCCTGTGGCCATATTTTAATCTTTTTTAACTTAAACTTTACACATACACATTTGTTTGAAGGGCAGACCAAAATAAAATAACAGAGTAGCTAGTGGGACAATCTGCTATACGCATGTTTCCCTTCTAATTTATCTTGTTTGGTGTTTACTCTTGTTTGGTTGCCTTCAAATTCATTATTCTCCTCCATTTAGTTCACTTTACAAATGAACGGTGTGAATCTAGGCTAAATGGCTAGATTTGTGAGACAGCATACAGGAAGAATAAGAAACGGGTAATTGGGATGGCAGAGGTAAGTAATTAACAGACAATGGGCTTATCTTAGTTCCTGGAAATTCCAGCTTTTTTTTTGCACCAGCAAGCTAGGCTACAGTAGGTGTGAAATGACTGAACTAAATTAATTCAGCCATTATGGAAAGCAGCGTGGTGATTTCTTAAAGAATTTAAAGCGGAAGTACTATTTGACCCAGCAATCCCATTATTGGGTATATACCCATAGGAATATAATAAATTCTACTACCATAAAGACACATGCACGTGTATGTTCATCGCATCACCATTCACAATAGCAAATCATGGAATCAACCTAAATGCCCATCGATGGAAGACCCAATGAAGAAAATGTGATACATATATGCCATAAAAAAAGAATGAGATATGTCCTTTGTAGCAGCATGGATGGAGTTGGAGGCCATAATCCTAAGAAAATCCTAATGCAGAAACAGAAAACAAAATTCCATATGTTCTCACTTATAGGTGGGAGCTTGAGTACACATGGGCACAAAGAAAGGAACAACAGACACAGGGGCCTGAGGGTAGAGGGTGAGAGGAAACAGAGGATGGAAAAACTACATATTGGGTACTATGCTTATTACCTGGGTGATGAAATAATCTGAACACCAAACCCCTGTGACACGATTTACCTATATAACAAACCTCCACCTGTGTCCCTGAACCTAAAATAAAAGGTAAAAAAAAACAAAACTGTTGAACTGGATAAACTTGAGATCCTGCTCAAAGGGAAGTGATAGGATTGGAATGGTTCATGGTTAGTACTCTGCAAAATATGTCAAGTGTCTGTTTCTATCTAAGGGAAATACTCTTTTTCTTGTGTAGTTCCAGTCAACATGTCACACTTCCCACAAAAACTCAGAATCAAACATCTTTCTAGCAGCACAGTACCCAAAGCAGCAAGAAGACCTTGGGGATCCACATGGAAGAAGAATACATTATGTGGAGCTCACGAGATCAAGGATCAGGCAAACCAAGAAAGGAAAATCATTCTGCCAACTGTTTTAGATACACATTTGAGTAAATTTTATAAGAGACAGAATAAAGGCCCATAACAGAGAAATATTCTAGCATAACGAGATTTAGGGATAAAACAGTGACGACAAAGAGGATCAACAACATTTGAGTAATAAAAGACAGGACATCCAGACAGAGTCAGAAATTGAAAAAATTTTCTCAGCAAGCTAAAGGTTTTCATCAGTTTCCCTTGTGAGGAGGAATTGAGATATTTTGTCCTTTGTAATCTGCTGTATATAAACATGTATGAGTTAACTATGTGATGAAATGTAGGTAGTTCTCTTCCCAAAGTGAATATTGCCATTTTTCTTGACTCTTTTTGTCATTTTCTTAAAGTTCCTAGTTAAAGAGTCCTTTCAGCTATTGGCATGGGCCCCCGCCTGGTTATTGCAGCATCCCTTGTTACTTTAATAAAGTCTGTGCCTCTAAGATGCCTTATGTTCTAAACTTAGAAAAAAATCTTAATTCCAGGACCCATATTTTAAACTGAGTGACATTTAAGCATGCTTCTCTCAAATGTTTTATCAGTTTCCGAGGCATCATTACCATTTTGCGCTAACGTAAAAGAACGCTTAGGCTGAGCATGATGGCCCATGCCTGTAATCCCAGCACTTTGGGAGGCCAAGGTGGGCAGATCAAGCCCAAGTTCAAGACCAGCACCTGGGCAACATGGTAAAATCCTGTGTCTACAAAAAAATACAAAAATGAGGCAGGTGTGGTGGCATGTAGGCACCAGCTACTCCAGAGGCTGAGGTGGGAGGATTGCCAGAACCTGGGGAGTTTGAGGATTACACCACTCCAGCCTGGGCAACAGAGCAAGACCGTGTCTCAAAAAAAAAAAAAAAAAAAAAAAAATCCTTGAAGATACTGTAGTCTAATAGAGAAGAAAATCAGGCTAAGTCCAGATTATTGAAAGGTCCTACATGACCCTTCCAGCCTCATTGCTATGTTGTGGCCATTACAACTATAGGTTCCCAGTAAGAGTGCCAGGGCATTTTATATCTTTATGCAATTGCCCATACTGCCACCTCTGTCCAGATTGGCTTGATTTTTCTTGTCTACTTGGCAAATAAATACCTTCTTATTTGTAAAAATCTGAGCTTCATATCTTCCCACTCACCCACAATAGGATTGCATTCTATTCCTTTGTGCCCCAACTGCCCTATATCACCATATTGGTTATTCTTATTTTTTTTTTCCATCATCTATACCAGTTGATTTTTCTTATTAAATTCTGTCTTTGCAGGTTACAAGCTTCTTAGGAGTGATAATTAAACGATATATCTTTATAACTCCTGGTCTTAGAACATTGCTTGCTGCTTATTAGACATGCAACTCCTTATTTAGTTATTCATTCACTCATTCAATAAATATTTAAAAATGAAATTTCAATTAAGCCACTTATTCACTTATTATTCCTGTGTACTTATTCTTCCAGGTACACAGGAATGAGAGTATTTACTCATTAAGAGATTTCACAGGCAGTCTGTAAGTATTGTGTTGGTAACTAAATCAGGAATGGCTTAACATGTTAATATAAGATCACTAGTCTATCTGCGTTAAGATTACATGTAATGATTTTAACAAATTTGTTGTTAAAAATGCATATTCCTGAGACTCACCTCAGACCTAATTAGAATCTCTAAGAATCTGTAATTGTAAAAAGAAACTCATGTGACTTATATTCACACTAACATTTGGGAATCATTGGATTCCAAAAAGCCTGAACTTCAGAAAATGAGGGATCTGAGCCAAGGCCCCAAATCTACCTTTTACTTGCTGTATGACCTGGGCAAAGTAAATTAACCTCTTAAAGCCTCAGTTTTCTTGCTTATAAAATGAATATAATAATGTCTCCCCATTGGGTAAGTGAAAGGATTATGTAAAATAAGGTAAACCACCTAGAACTGTGCCCGTGACACAGAAGTGTGTGATAATATCAGTGATTTCTTTGTCTCCCCACTCCAGCTTCGCTTTGTTCCTCAAATTCTCTTCAGCAGTCAGACTACCCGAAAACAATTGCATGTGTCCCTTAGAGCTCCCCTTTTTAGAGTTCAAGCAATCTTGACATCATCATAATAATTTTGAATATGATTGTTTGAACTTAGCATATGCTAAAATATTTACATTTTTAAATCTCCTTGTAGGAACTAAATGGATTTTGATATGGGCTATTAGAAATTTTACTTTGGCAGAAATGGATACCACTTTTCTCATTTTATAACAAGACTTGAAATCACGTGGCAGCATCTGCAGGCATTCATTGCCTCCCTATTAATTTCAGAGACTGGCTGGTGCAAATTAACTTTTCCCCCTTCTTCCATGGAAAAACTGATATTTTTATGCTCTTTCATAATATTGCCATTATTGTTGTAAGAATCTTATTCCAAAATATGGAAAACTTTCTTCCACTTCTGCACCTCAGAAAATACTCTTACCATTTGTCTGTTTTCCTTTTTAAAAAAAGTGTGTGGTCTGTATTCACTTTGTAATTGTTGGAAAAGAGAAATTATAAATTTCCCCTATTGAATTTTCTAATGTACTTAGTAAGGTGAGAGGAATTTTTGCTAAAGGTGGTGATAGAGAATCATGAGATTGACTCAGCATTCTTACGTGTCATCACAGGCAGATGACTATCCACAATTAGTTCTCAAATGACTTTAGAGGATGCTATTCTATCACAGGTTTCTATAAATTAAATTCTCTGTTAAATTTGGTAGCATTTTTATTAGTATTCATGTAAAAAAAATACTAAACACTTGAAATAAACCTTTGTGAAAGTGTAGTGCTAATCACAAATAGGGAAAATAAACCTTATTATAAAAGAATCAAAGATATAATGAAACATGAGAGAAGCAAGGTATGTGACCTTAACTTTAATAAATCCACCTGACAACTTTATTGAAATACTTTCTAAAGAAAAAGACTATGTTTTATCCTTACCTACATTTGAAATTGAAAATCTTGGTTTTTGTCCCATTATTTTCTTATCTCAGCCTGCTTCTCTTCAGTTACCTTCTAAATGAGATTCCATAGATATTCAAGCAAACATCTGTCAATTGTGTGTAACTATCTCAGCTGACTGAAAATTCTCTGCAGTCCAATTCCATTCACCCTATTCTTTTCATTAGTAAAAGAACAATCTTTCCCCTTATATTAGATGACATTGTAAAAATTAGTATCTGGTTAGTAGAAAATTAGTCTTGGGAGCACTGAATATGAAAAACTCTATCTCTAAATGGAGGCATATCAACCTGTTGTTTTATAATTTCAAATATAAATTCTACCCTTCCTGGAAGACTACTCCAGTAGAGGGCTCCAGCTTGCTTTAACTTGTGGAGAAACAATCATAGGGAGATTTTTGAAGATGAACTTTCAATGTGCCATTAAAAATGTAGAGTCCCCCCCCCGGCATGACTATACAAGTGTTTGCGTATCCACCTATTTGGTTGTTCTAGAGTCGAGCTGAATTTATGACTCTGCCTTTCTCTGGCTACACAAACACATCTTAATTCATTTATTGATGTATTTTTGCTCCTTCCTTAGAATTTTTTCCATGTTAGCTATTCCAAACCATCCATATACTCCTCAGGAACCCAATCTATTTCCCTCTTGAAACTGTTATGTCCTTTTCTGATTGATGTAAATAATACATGCTTATCATAAAAAATAAAAATAGCAAAATAAAAATGAGTAAAGGAGAAAATTTAAATCGGCATCCCTAATTTTATCACCCAGAAATTCTCTTTATGCTACTATTAATATTTTGATATATTTCCCTTCAGTCTTTTTCTAGGATATACAATATGTACCTTTACACTCATATATATTGTATATAGTTTTTTTATCTTGTTCATTCCACCTAAAATATTTTAAGAACTTTTTCGTGTTAAGTAGTAGTCTCCCTAACATAATTTTTTCATAGTTGCCTAGTATTGTGTGAATGTACTATGATTGGTTTATCTAGAAATACAGTAACACTGTAATTATCATCCTTATACATATGTTTTCACGAGCAAGTCTGATTAGTATTTTTTTAAGATACATTTCTAGATTTAAACAATAAGAAATTTTTAAGGCTTTTACTGAGTACTGGCAACTTTCTCTCTAGCTGTCTCTAAGAGTACCTGTTTAACTCTGCCCTCACCAACACTGGATGTTATAATTTTAAAAAATCTATGTCATTTGCTCTGGGAGCTTATTGTATTAACTTGTATTTTTTGAACTGAATTAGTTAAATATTTTTATATGTTTTGGGCTAATTTTCTTCTTATGTAAATTGCATGTTCTACACTTCTATCTATACTCATTACTTTTCTTACTGACATAAGAAATCCATGGCTGGGTGCAGTGGCTCACGCATGCAATCCCAACACTTTGGGAAGCCGAGGCTGGTGGATCACAAGGTCAGGAGTTCGAGACCAGCCTGGTCAATATGGTAAAACTCCATCTCTACTAAAAATACAAAAATTAGCCAGGCATGGTGGTGCACACCTGTAGTCCTAGCTACCCAGGAATCTGAGGCAGGAGAATCACTTGAACCCAAGAGGCAGAGGTTTCAGTGAGCTGAGATCTTGCCACTGCACTCCAGCCTAGGCGACAGAGTGAGACTCCATGCCAAAAACAAACAAGCAAACAAAGAAATCTTTGCATATTAAAGATCTTGACGTTCTATAAAAATAATGAATAAAATCTGAACTGTTTAAAAACGGTCAAAGTCATGAAATAACTGACTGTTCTAGTTTGCCTGGGACTGAATGGGGTTCCCAGGACATAGAACTTTCAGTGTCAAAAGCAGGAAAGTTGGGAAAATAGTGATGGGTTTGTCACTCCACCTCAGAAACTTTTCCAGATTAAAGGAGATTAAATGCACCCAAATACAAGATGTGATCCTGAAGTAGGAAAAAAAAGGGGAGTTTCCTATGACATACAGAAATAATTTATGAAATTTGAATAGCTCCATCCATTAAATAATAGTGCTGTATAAATATGAATTTATTTATTTAGATCATGGAACTGTGGTTGTGGAAAAGAATATCCTTATTTTGGGGGAATACACACAGATGGTAGGGGTTAATTGGCATAATGCCTGAAGTTTATTCTCAAACATTTTGGAGAGAAAGAGGGAGAATTTCATAACATCAACATGGTAAATCTTAACATTGCTGAAAATACGGGAAAGGGCATATAGAAATTCTTCACACCATTTTTTCTATAAATTTGAAATTATTTCAACATAAAAATTTATTAAAGATGTTAATTATTTGCCATGCACTACAAATAAATTAGGTTCTCTGTTAAAGTTGGCAGCATTTTTATGTTACCCCAGTTTGTCATTTGTCTCTTTATTGGTTTATATTGTGTGAGATTTTTGTTTCTTTATTTTATGATTTGGAAATTTTAAATTGCACTGCATTAAGCTTTGTCTTTCTGAGAGGCTGCACGTCTTCCAGAGCAGGCATGAATCTGCCTGATGATTCTTATCCCCAGTTCTTAGCAAAGTGTCTGTAACCTATTGCTGTCCCACAAATATTTGATATATTAGTAAATATAAATAATCTTTTTGGTTTTGCCTTATGCTTTTATTCTTAAGAGACTTCCTTGCCTCTAAAGAACGTTTTTACATATATTTATTTCTAAATCTTTACAGAATTTAGTATTTTTATAGTGCATTACAGTATATGGAGTTTCCCTTGGTGTACAGCATGAGGTAGTGATAAATTTTTCCTTCCTTAAGATGAATTGTTTCAGCACTGTTTATAAAGCAGGTCTTCGTTTCTATGTAGTTTTGAAATGCCACCTTCATTATATACCGAATCTTATATCGTTATAAAAATCTATGGCAGAATGTCGTGTTGAAATTTTTTTTTTCTTTCGAGAAGAAGGGGAAGAGCGGCGGGGAGAGAGAGAGAGAGAGAAATTATTGAAAGCATGGACTTAATCCAGAGCTAGTTCGAACTGGTTTAAGTATTGATGATCAGGCCAGATGTGGTAGCTCATGATTTGCTTTTAATCTCAGCACTTTGGGAGGCTGAGGCCGGTGGATTACTTGAGGCAAGGAGTTCAAGACCAGCCTGGCCAACATGGCGAAACATCTCTACCAAAAAACAAACAAACAAAAACAAAACAAAACAAAACAAAATGGCCAGGCACAGTGGTGCATGCCTGTAGTCCCAGCTACTCAGGAGGCTGAGGTGGTGGGAGAATCACCTGAACCCAAGAGGCAGAGGTTGCAGTGAGCCAAGATCCTGCCACTGCACTCTAGCCTGGGCGTCAGAGTAAGACTCCATCTCAAAAAAGAGAGAAAGATCAGTTTTGTAATCTCAGACTATTTAACATTTTTCTGCCTTTATTTCCTTCTCTTTATAAGTAAGATAATAAATAATATCCAAATAGAAATTGAAAGAATAAAGTAAGTTTCTATATAATAAACACTTAGGATAAATACTGATGCACAGTACACATTATGAAGCATTTGCTAGATTGTTTTTGAGCTCCTACACTATTATTTAATAACGTTATATGCTTCTTGTTCTATCTCCTTTGGTTCTGTACTGTTTCCTTTCACTTTCTGGCGCCTAAGTTTATATCCTTCACTCTCCATTCTCTGTTTTGATAGTGTCTTCTTTAAAAGTAGTCTCTACTGTCAAGGCTTCAAATACCATTTTGTACAGATGATGAATAAATCTAAAACTCTAGTCGTGGCCTTTCTCCTGAACTCTCTCTTTTACTCCATTGAATCGCTCCAAAACAACATCTTACCATGGTCTTAAACATAATGTGAATTAGTTGTCTTACCTTTGACATTGGCCAATTTCATAATTTCTTTTTCATTCAAGCTTTCAATTTCAGCTATGCCTTCAATTTCATCTATGCCTTCTCCCTTCCCAACCTAACCAATTATCAGATACTGATTTATTTTAATAATGATTCTCTTATTTAGCTTTTCTACCATTCTGACTATAGTTAAAAATATTAACCTATCTCAACATCTATACCTAACTTATCCTCCTTTCAATCCTAGCATCTGAAGCTGACTCATCTTAAAATAGGAGTGTGGATCAATCAATTATCAGTTTGAAAGTCTAATAGTTTTCTATTGCCTATAGGAGTAAATCCTAGGTAGTAGAATTTAAACTCCATAAAGGGAAAGATTTTCATGTATTTTGTCCACTGCTGTACCTCAGTGCCTGGAAGAATTCTAGGCACATAGTAGTTAACATGATAAATGAACCCTTCCTGACATTCAAGGACTTTCATAGTTTGCCTTCAAACCTCTCTTCCAATGCACAAACCTCTAATTCAGACTATGAATCTGTTCCTTTCCTCTGAATATAATGTAGATATACTCTTCTTGGTCCATTTGCTGTTTGTCATCTACTCTCCACTTCCAGTCATACTAGCTTTCTCCTCTCTATCTTTGTAAGTCCTTTTTGCTTTTCATGGACCAGTTAAGTCCCAAGGTATCTGCTCAATCTGTATTGATCAATTGATCGATGCTAATCTCCATCATCCTATAGTGTCTATAGCAGTTAAAACTTATGTTGTTTATCTGTTACTGGACAAATGCCTCCTCTCCCCAAATAAATACACTCTGTCTGAGGCTATGTGTGCCCTTTGGCATCTTCTGCATGAAAAGCGTTCCACTAACTCTCACTAGCAGCTATCATCTTATACTCAAATAACCTGAAATACACTTTAATAACTTCATTTCATGTAGCATTCTATTCTTCAGACTGAATATTGTAAACTGAAAAAAAGACTTTATTCCTTAAGTATCGGATGGAAAAATGTAGACAGAGATTGAGTTACTTAACATCTGCCCAATTTTCATCTATTTTTCTTCCATCAAGCCAAATTAGCTGTCCTTCTTTATCTGACTAGTAGTAAAATGCAGAAAAACCAGAATTTAAGGCCATTTAAGAATGACTGCCTTCTTTCAGCTTTGGATTTCTAGGAATATTTTCAGAAAGCTGTGGTTATTTGTTTAAAAAACTGGGGGAAGATTTTACAATGGCAAGTACTGTGAGGTGAGCACCTGAACTAAGGGATCAAAGTTAACATCACTAGTAGGTGACATGTTAACATCATGTACACCTGAGATGATCCCCTGAGAAGGACACATCACTTCAGTGTTATTTATGTTCAAACTACATAAAACCTGCACCCAATCATGAGACTATATCACACAAATCCAGAATGAGGAACCTGTCACAAAATGACTGCTTCGTGCACTTCCAAAGTGTTGAAGTCATGCAAGACAAAGGAAGACGGGACTGCCACAGATGGGAGGAGGCTAAGGAGACCTAACAATTCAGTTAATCACCGTGGTAGTTAATTAAACACAGTGTAGGATCCTGAGTAAAATTCTGGATCAGACAAGGAACATTAATAGAAAAACTGACAATATTTAATAAGATTTACAGATTGGTTTTTAGTATTATATTGGTGTTGATTATCCAGGTTTTTAAATTTTTTTTTTGAGACGGAATCTTACTCTGTTGCCCAGGCTGGAGTGCAGTGTCATGATCTCAGCTCACTGCAACATCTGCCTCCCAGGTTCAAGTGATTATCCTGCTTCAGCCCCCCGGAGTAGCTGGGATCACAGGCGTGCACTGTCAAGCCCGGCTAATTTTTGTATTTTTAGTAGAGACGGGTTTTCACCATGTTCATCAGGCTGGTCTCGAACTCCTGGCCTCAAGGAATCTGCCCGCCTCGGCCTGACATGCTGGGATTACAGGCATGAGCCACTGCACCCAGCCCAATTGTCCAGTTTTGAAAACTGTAATTTGGTTATGTAAGTTGTTAACATTAAGGGAAGCCAAGGGAAGTATATATAGGAACTCTACTATTGCGCAATGTTTCTCTGTACCATTGTGCAGCTTTTCTATAAATCTAAAATTATTTCAAAGTAAACAGTTAAAAAAAATTGAGGGGGTGGGGGAATTCTATATTCTTGCATTTAAGAAATTATCAAACTTGAGAGTCACATCAATCGTTTTCATTTGCCAATATGATCACTTTAACCTTTATAATGTGTGTGTAATGTGGGATCCCTTTCAGCATGTGGAGGGGTCATTAGCTGTGGAAGGCACACAGGATAGACAAGAAAAATTTGGAGAAATGATACTCAGTGATATACAGCATTCATTCAACAGACATGTCAGGTAGGTGCTAAGAACACAACTATGAACAATATAATAGACTTCTGGACTCTTGAAGATTTCAGTCTTATTGATAAGGAAGATAAAATCAGAACGTCTGCTCTCTGGGGTTTTTTGTTTTTGCAAAAATCAGAAGGTAGACTTCTTAGTATAAGGCAGTGAGGGCATAGAGACTTGTGTCAAAAGAAGAAATTTGTTAGAAAAATTGGAGAAGGTATTCAAGTTGGTAAGGAGGTGGTGTGTTGTGTGTGTGTAAGAGAGATTGTGTGAGTGTGGTGTGTGTGGTGTGCTGTTGATGTGAACCATTAATACACACTTGTAGGCAAGAAAAGGCTGAAAGGTGAATTGCAGGAGAAAAGTAAGTCGAAGGTGTAAGTGGGACAGACTGAAAGGAAAGAGTGAAGGGAGGAAAGGTAGAAATGAACACAGTTGAAGTCATTTAATAATACCACTGAGGCCACTGGCCTAACTGCAAAGAAGGCAAGAAGATCACAGGGGAATGAAGGCCTCCTCTAAATGTGATTTCAGAAGGTGTGGGTGAAGAGGGTAGAGCAAAGGATTGGGGGATAGGAGATACACAAGAGGAAAATATCAGATTGGGGACTGCTGCAATGGGGAACGGAATATGAACACCGTGTGGAAGGAAGGATACTAGCCGCCTACGAGTGGTAAAGGAGAGCATCCGGGTGGTACCCAGGCGGCCAGGAGCGCGCCCGGGGTGCGGCCGGCCCAGCCCAGCCCAACCCAGAAGGGCTGGCGAATGGGGGCGCCTGGGCCAGGCGCTGGGTCGGGAAGGTTGCGGGGCAGAGGGGGAGGTGTGCGCTGTGTTTGGTGATGTCATTGCAAGTCAGTGAGCGGTGAAATTTAACACCGGCCGGATTTGCTTGGCTCCTCTTCTTCCAGGCAAAGCAGTCGGCAGCAGTCCATGCCGAGTGCCTGCAGTTGCCACCGGCACCCTCGCACCAACTTGATTTCCGAAGTGGGTGTGTGTGCTTGTTTGACAAATGTTCGGGCGCAGGCTGTTTCCAAGGACTTCCTCCCCCCACTTCATCTCCTTCCCTACCCCCACCCCTTTCTCCTCCCAGGCCCAAAGCAGAGGACTCCACTGGAGTCACAGAGTCGCCTTTGAACCGCAAGTGAACTCGAGTGCTGCACTCGCAGCCCGGCTCCCGCTGCCACTGGCGCCCCGTGGCCTCCCAGTGAGGTTTACCTCCTCGCCAGCCCTCCCCGGGGGAGCGCAACCCTGGGCTCGTTCCTTACCGAGCCAGGCAGGGAGCTAGGAAACCTGTCTTCCTCTTTGGGTGCTATTTCCTACCTCCCCCGACTTCAACCCCCACTCTTTTTTCTTGTTGCGGGTTTGGAGCATGGTTTTCACGTGATTTTTTTCCCCCTTTTTCATGGACAGTACCTGCACCCTAAGCAGTTCAGAGTTGGCTTCTGTTTTCCATTAGCGCTTTGCTGCACGGACAAATGCATACAAATGCATTTAGGAGCCCACAGGACAAGGCGTGGAAAAGTTCCCCCACGGCAAAAACGTAAGTAGCCCACCCGCCTGTGTAGGGTAGGGGTTAGACCAACCCCTCTCTCCACCCCCTGGTTCTGCTGAGCCTGGTGGAGATCTGCGGTCCGGCTCCTTGGCACTTTTTCGCGTTAGGAGCGGGCGAGTATCCGCGGTATCTTCCCCTTGTCTTTTCAACTTGTAAAATACCGAGTTTGAAAGGATCCCTCATGCCAGCGGGTCTCAGACAGTTTATGCTAAAGCCATCTTGTGGCGCGAGGACAAGCTCGCTGGCGCGAGTCCCAAAGCCCAGGGCCTCGGCTACCGAAGCTCCAAAGCTGGGCTCCGATGATCTCCCCCTGCTCCAGCTCCTGCTGCCCTCGCGCCCTCCTCCCCTTCTCCTCCCGCAGGGCCCGGGGAAAGTCCTGCTTCCCGGTGATGCTTCTCCGGGCATCCAGCCTGGTGATTGCTGTGATGTTAGAGGTCCCTCAGGGTCGGTGTGCGCAGACTGGACTACTGGACACAGGAGTGAGGCAAGGTCACCCGTTGGGGGAAGGGGCGTCGGGGCGCTGCTTTACTAATCCCCTCTTGTTAAAAGACCAACCAACATTGCCCATCCGAGCCGAGACTGCACCCAGATTACTGCTCTGTCACTGGGGAAGTGGCACTCGAGGCGGGGACTGGGGAAGGGAGCAGGAAACGGGGGGCGGGCCTGCCCCTCCTGGGGGAGGTTTAGGGCAGGTCCTACAGGCACCCCCACCTCCCCTTTGGGTGCTGTACCTGCTCCCCACGTCTTTACTGGGAAAGGGCGTGGACCAGGGGTTGCGCGGCTTTGGCCGGACGCCCTGGTCCCTCTGGAAGAGGTCAGTGGGTTACACAAGTTTGCTTCTGGCCCCTGGGTGAGAAGGGTGAACGCAGCTGTGGAAGTCTGCAAAGAGGCTGCCCCTCAGGAGGGTAGGTGGGAGGAGGGCAGGGAACAGAATTGACCGTGTCAGCTGAGGGCAGGCGGAGGCGGGGTGTGGAGAAAGGGCGCCTTGTGGCCGTGTTTGTGTGAACATGTGCTTCCCAGCCGCGTGCAAGCCAGCCTGGCTGGGGTTCACGTGCGCGCTCTCCTCTGACCCCTGGAAACCTCGCTGCTGGGCTTCCAAGCTGACCAGATGCACCTCCACGCACACCCCCATCCGCATGCAACAGTGAGGAGGAAACCTCCCAACCACCTCCCAACCTCCGCAGCCCCGCTTGGTGCTGGAGGCTGGGGAAGTCCCAAGAGCTAGTTGAGGTCAAGCTCTGCGGGTTGCCTTCTCAGAGCAGCTTAGGCAGGTCGCACGGGGTTCCCAGGCAAGAGGTTTCCCGCCGCCACAGTTCTCAATAAACATCCCTCTGTGTGGACCAGCCTGGAGAGCAAGCCCGGGGTTGCAGCAGATCCTGTGGAACTGGCAGATCTTCTCGCTGACCAGGGCGGGTGTGGAGAGGCTCTAGCCCCTGCTGCCCTGGAGACTCCGGGAGAGGCGGAGTGAGGCCCTGCACCTCCTGCCCAGCCAGCCTCTGCGTGCTACCCTCGCTGTCATTCTGCCCCGAGGGCTTTCCCTCTGCCACAGCGCGAGGCCCACGCTGGTGACTAACACTCCCCTTGGTAGTTGTGACCAACCTCGTGGGTTAAAGCAGATCTGCTCCTGGGCTCTGTCTTGTCTGGTTTACACTTCCCTTCCAGACGCTCCCAGAAAAGGCCCTGCATAAATTCTTGGGCAGTTTGGGGTTTGCAAATTGGGTCCAGATGATTGGGGGGAGGGAGGCAGAGAAACCAAATTGAATGGATTACACCGGAGGAACTTTGGAAGAAAAATTATACAATGGGGAATGGGAAGAGAACCCTTGTACAGATACGTGGGGGATGAGTAGCAGGTTCTGGATGAAGGTGTTTGTCTCCCATGACCACCAGAGGCCTTGCAGCCCTTGGTTATCTCATAATATCCAATGAGTTCTATTACAGGAGCCATTGGGGATGGGCTGCAGAGAATTAAGGGCAATTCATAATTACATCAGATTACAGAACTCATAGCTCCAACCACATACATGCAAGCTTGGGAAAGATAGTTAATGATTGGGCTGAGAAAATTCTTTCTAGAAAATCCAGTTTTCATAAATAATTCGAAATTTTTCAGTTTGAAAAATAATGCCAGCAACCCTTCAAAGTTTGAGGCTAGGGACGGGGGTTGGGGGGTGGATTTGGAAGAAGCAGCTGATTATGATGTCAGGCCACTTAGAATCCCTGATGAAATTCCTAGTTTTATTTTCCTTTTGTGGTGATGTTGTGTAAGAGAGGAAGCGCCTCTTAAAATCACAATTCTGATTAGTCACCCCAAAACATTTCCAGTTTAAAACTGGATCTTTAAAGACACTTTCTTTCATGGGGTCTTTTATATAGGTTGCCTAATGTGAATTTGTAGAATTAATAAAAAGGAAACGAAATCCCAAAGTCAGCTTTAGATACCTTGATTTGACACAGTATCAGAGGTCTCCCAGGCAGGCTATTGTGATAATTAAAGACTTTCGTAACCAAAAAGGATTTTTTGAATATAAAGATCAATTTCCTAGATGGCATGAAATTCTATTTTTTAAAGTTGCTTAGTTATCTTCGTTTAAATAAATGTTTAAAATAAAGTGATGTCTCAGGGAGAGGAAATGTAATTTATGGAAAGTACTTTTGAGTGTCATTCAGACATTCTGCTTGGTAATTTGTGAACCTCAGAATAAAAGTAAACTTTATTACGGGAATTAGAATAGCTGTGCTAATTTCCTCAACATGCCTTGCAACTATGACTTATTTTAGAATTTGTGACTCTAAGTGAGAAGTAAAGACAATTTTATTTTCATTCTCATAAAAAGCTAACATGATTCTGTCATTTGCTTATTCATCATTCACTAATGTGTTTATTCAGCACTTGTTTACTGAGCTCCAACTGTGTGCCCAGTGTGGTTCTAGGCAGTAGGGACACAACGATTGAGTATAAGAGATCTACAATTGCTGCCGTCCCCATATGCCCGGTCTAACAGAGGAAATAGTAAATGAAACAACCAAGTATAACAAAATGAGATGAGGGTATACACATGAGGGGCACCTAGCAGTCTTGGGTGTGTGGGGTGGGGTAAGAAAGTCTAATATTAGAAGGAAAAGGTAACCAAAGGAAATGAAATCTAGAATGAGATCTTAGTGAAAAGACCATGAAATTTTCGAGACAGAGGAACAATAAAAGGCTCAGCAGTGAGACAGCATAGTAGTACATTTGAAGGCCTGAAAGAAATGAAGTTGGTTGGAGTACACATTCTAGGGAAGAAGTGACTGGAACTGGAGCTGGAGAGATAAACAGAGACAGATTCTGAAAGACCTTTAAACCATGTTTAACAAGTAGAGGTTGGGGGAGACTTTTCTTGATTTGGGAATTAATGTACAGGTAGAAGATGCCAGAGAAGTATGTATTTGTTGAAACTCAAGACCACCTGATAGTTTCATTGACTGAAGATTCTCTGATTCATTAATTTATTTGAAAATCTCTATCTAACAGTAGTATGTGCCAGGAACTTTACTAGGCTAGGCAATAGTTTAACATTCTCTGTGGTATTACTAGGCCAGCCTAGTTTAAGATGTATTTTTCTTCCCCTCCTACTAATTGGACTCTAGACACTTTGATTATATGAAGTTCTTAAGCATGTATCTCCCTCGTACTGCATGTATCGCTTAGAATGCTTGGAAATTAGCCAAAAGCTCTACAGGTTGAGTACTGCTTGTCTGAAATGCTTGAGACCAGAAGTGTTTTGAGTTCTTAATTTTTTCAGATTTTGGAGTATTTGCATATATATAATGAGATATCATAGGGATGGGACCCAAGTCAAAACACGTATGTTTCATATGTACCTTGTACACATAGATGGACATTAATTTTATATAATATTTTTAGTAATTTTGTGCATGAAATGAAGTTTTGACTGTGACCCATAAGGTCAGGTGTAAAATGATTCTAGTATGGTATCATTTAGGCACTCAAAAATTTTAGATTTCGGAGCATTTACGACTTTGGATTTTCAGATTGGGGGTGCTCAACCTGTAGTATGCTTCACACTGGTTTAGCTATATAAAAACCAACTGAGTTGAATTAATAGTCTGAAAAATTCATTGTAAGTAAATTATTGACAATACTACTTTGCTCCCTGAATCATCCAACTTTATGTACACTGCTTTGATGAAAATTCTTTTTTTCAGTTATTCTGAGAACAAAGAATAGAAATTTTACTATTTCTGGATCTTAGTAGCTAGTAAAGAGCACAATCTGTAAAGCTGTCATGACTTAGAGAAGTTTTTGGCATGTAAATGTAGTGTGGTGGAGACTGTTGAAATTATTGATGTATATCACGTGCGTGTGTTTTTCAGATTAGTTCACCATTTTCAATTGGTTTAAAAGAAGGCCACCAGCTCATAAAAATGTTGCCTATTCGCAAGATTTCACAAGTCCTTCTTACTATTACAGATGGAATCTATGTAGGAATGAGCATCAATAGCCTGAAGATATATGTTATAGTACCTAAGAGTGTCATGGAGTACCCTAAACAAAGATTTCTCAGATTCCCCTAAAGTAACTTGGATCCTTTGTATAAAGAGGAAGTTGAATTGCTCTAAGAATCATCTAGGAACAATGCTTGGGATGGATATTATTCACTTACATGTTCTGAGTGTGGTCTTTGGATATCTGTTTTCTGCCTTATCCTCTTTAGTCCTTTCCCCTCACATGTCTGGTTATGTTTGGACTATGACTGATGTCAAACTGAAAATGTGGCTAGCAGCCAGACTCATGCAGAGTGTTTCTTATTTTGTTAGATACCAATATTATGGGTTATATTTTTAGAGCCTTGTTACCGTATTGTTGAGTTCTTTTGGACATGGTCTGATTTTGTTAAATGTTTGAGTATATGTACTTTTATAACTTTGTATAAATGACACATGGTCCACATATACAAACCAGTGAATGAAAACAAACATGCTTTGAATATTTGAAAAATGTTCATATTTAATAAACCAACAAGACTATTTGTGGGAGTAAACTAAATATATGAATGAATTAACAACTCAATAGATTTAGGTTACTTAAATAGTATTTGACCAAAACTATAGGAAGACCTTTATAGTTTTGTGGTTAAACAACCAACCCTTTATATATATTTGTGTGTGTGTGTGTGTGTGTGTGTGTGTGTGTGTACAAATTTGCAAATTACTTAGCAAAATGTTATATATATTTGTATATAACATTTGTGTATGTTATATATATATATATACATGCATATATATATATAAAACATTTTGCTAGGTAGTTTTATAATTTGCTTTTTTTGTCTTTTAATGCCAATATACTAATGGGATCCCATCATACATACAAACTACAGGATTTTACATTTGGAATGTAAAACACAAAAACACAAAATTTGTATTATGTCATCACATAATAGATAAGTAAGCTAAGACCCAGAAGAGGACAAAGAACAGCTGCTTTCCTAGAAGACTCTACCATCTACTGCTAATGTGGAAACTTGATAAGTTTTATTTGTTTAGGAAATGTATAGTAAACGTAATATCATAAGGGGGAAAATCCAAAGAAACAAACAAACCTAGTCCAACAGACATTTCCCAAGAATCTTGGATTCATTAAATAGTTTATACAATGATGAAGTTTGGTTCTTTATCAAACTGACTATGCCCATGAAACTTGATCTTTTCTCTGTGAGCCCACTTCAGAGACAAGAATTTTCATTTAAAATGAAAATTAAGGAAAAAAAGATGAAGGCTTCCATATATGCTACTATAGCAGATTTTAAAATATTCTATTTCCCTTCTCTCTGGCCATCTAACTAAAAATGTCTGTATTTTATTTTACTTTTTCCAGCTGTTAAAAGAATCAAGTCCATAAGGAAAAAGTGAATTCCTCAGTCATTGAGAGATAGTACTTTTTATTATTTCCTTTTAAAAAGTATTTACTGTCAATTTCATGTAACACATGGGTACACTAGAGATAAAGATGAAGACCTACTGCTTGCTCAGATATTTACTTTCATAAAAGGTAGGCCTTATAGAGGTATAATAAAGTCACAATTAATGTATCAAAAGTACAGAGATGGGGGAAAAATTCATTCCCCTTTAGAGATGATGGGAAACTTGATGGAGCAAGTATTGATTTAATTAGGCTTTGTTTACACTTAAGAATGACAGGTGGAGACTGGGAGGGCATTTCAGACATATACAGGTGTTTCCAGGAAATGGAGAGTAACTTGGTATGGCTGGAACTTTGGAGATATCGGAGTAGTGGGATCTATATTACTAAAAAAGGAAATTGAAGCTGAGTAATAAGGGTCTTGAATGCCTTGTAAGAAACTTTTCCTGTTCTTTTTCAGTTGGCTATTAGTTTGGGTTGCAACTAGACAAAGAGAAAGAGAATCTATTTCAGTCATTGATCTCTACCACTCCATTAGTCATCAACTTTCATATGTAGGTACATTTAAGTAAGGTATGGCTCAACTGATTTGTCATAATCCCCTGGGATCACCTGTCTAAAGCATAATGTTTGACGTGTTCAGGTTTTCCTGCCTCACACCAGGAATGGACTTGTTAACATGTTTATTTCCATTTTTCTCCACTGAGGTCATTGGGGAAGTTTATGAGTTTGCTGAATTGCTAAATGAATAGTGCTGGCTGTTGTACTTGTCATTAGTTATTTTTAAAAGAAAAGTACCTGTTGGGTTGTTTCTATGCATCTGAGTGAGGCTGATTACTTTGGGCAGATGAGACATGCTTCCACTCACATTGAACTTTCTACTTAAGACAGCATAATTCAGATGCACTATCCTTCAATGACTGTAATCCTAAGTAAGCAGTTTTCTAGTCTCACTGATATGTATCCTGACAGTTTTATGTTGAAATATAAATTTGAAAGGTAAATAGCCTCCTTAGTCAAACTCTAAGTTACATTAGGGTACATCCTAGAAAGCACAGGCATCATTTTAATCTTGCACAATGGTCTTCAACCTTGTTTACACATAAGAATCACTGGAAAATGTTTTAAAATGTCTGTGTCATGGACACATTAAAGTCAGAATCACTGTGGGACAGGTAGGGAAAGATCCAATTATTGGTAGTTTTTAAAACTTCCCAGGTAATTCCAGTGTGCAGCCAAGGACTAAAAAGATCCCCAAACAGGTGGACTTTATATCATCTCTTGAGGCTCATTTATTTTAGAGTGGTCCTCAGAATGTAGTGCCAGATCAGCAGCATCAGCATCACCCAGGAACTTGTTATAAATGCATATTTTTTGAGCCCCAGATCTACTTAGTCAGAAATTCTGGGGATGAGTCCCAGCGATTATTAACAAGTCCTTCATGTGATTCTGATCACACTCAAGTTTGGAAACCACTGACCTAGTGCAGTAGGAAAGGATTTGAAAAGGGCCAAATAATATTTTAGGGTCATGTCATGTTATAAAATTATATACATGTGATTTTAAGCCAAAGTAAAATCTAGTTAGATGTATTTTAACAACATTGTAAATATAAACACAGTGATTGTTCTAAATAGGTTTTTCTCAGAGTTTGGTACACATAACAATCTGCATTAGAATCACCCAACTAAAATGTGTGCCTCCTGGATAGCCACCCCAAATTTTTGAATCATAATCTGAATTAGCAATTCAGCAAACTCGTAAACTTCCCCAGAGACCTTAGTGGAGAAAAATGGAAATAAACATGTTACCAAGTCCATTCCTGGTGTGAGAGGCCCAGAATCTGCATTTTTACAAGTTTCTCAGGTGAGTCTAACATTTGGGAACCAACCATCTAAATGAATAATATAAGAATATTTTATAGGCCTCTTTAAATATATGGTTTAGTTGCTTATCCATATCAGTTAAAATTTCTGCAATGATTCAGTTGATTTGTTTGTAGAGTTAGTGACAGTTGTTAAGTATTAAAACCTTTTTTCATAAGAACTGTGCTCTGGACAGAGTACGGCCATAGAATGTTCATTTTCAAAATTATTAACAAAGGATAAATACCATTTTAATACAAATGAAATTTGTGTTCCATTATAAATAGTCTAATTTTATATTTGTTGGCTTAAACTTTGTAAAAAGATCTTACATTAAGATGTTCCTTATGCTAGTTGATAAAGGTAAAAAATATCTTATTAATAAATAGAAAACGTACCAATTACTACTAGTACATTAGGAATTTAATAAAAAGGAATTAATGGTTTATAGGCAGCTCCATAATCCCTTTTTGCAGAACTGCGTTTTGCAAATATATCATTTGAGCAGTCCCTGGGTTAGAATGAAAAACAGAATCAGGTTCTATGTTAGCAAAATTAGGTAATGAAGTATTATTTTCAGCAGGCTTATCTCTTTTCAAAATTATTTCTTTAATTTTCATTTTGGAGGTATATACAGCCAATTATGAAGAACGTTCAACAAAATCTATTAAAAGTTTGGTTATACTAACAATGTCACAAAACATTTTTGCTTAGATAGCTAATCAATACAAATGAACACTTTTAATTTGTAGTGATTGGGTATTGTGCTCACAGCTACTGCTAATCCAAATGCTCAATGTTGACATCTACAGACCACTGCTATTTTAAAAGCCAAAGAATCATGAACCTAGCACCAGTGATTTAAGTATGTTATTCAAATGGCTTTCACATATAACTATTAATTTAAACAAATAACTGTTTCTATTAATTTATAATCACTAGCATTAAGCAACTGTAATTTACATTATTTTTGTGGAAATTTCTATTACTTTGTAGGAAATTGCACATATGGTAATTTAACATAATATATGATAATAATAACACCTATACTAGTTCATATTTATTGAATGTTTCCTATGTGCCAGGTACTGTTTTCTGTGCTTTACATGAACTTTGTAAGTTAATCCCCAGAAAATCTTGAGATAGTTTTCACAGATAAAGCAACTAAGACATAGAATGATTAAAAAGTGTGCCCAAGTCACATAGTAGGTAGCAAAACTGGAACTTCACTTCAAAGCCTTTGCTCTTAACCACTATGAATACTAAAATATGCTATTTAAAATAACAATTTAATTCTTAATCTTGCATAGACTTTGTTTTGGATTTTATATGATCGTAAGTGTCCAGTTTTTCCCAAATGCTTTTTTCTTTTCCTAGGAAAGCACTTCTTCATTTTGTCGTACTATGTGTGGCTGGCATTGTTGTTCATGCACAAGAACAAGGTAAGAAAATTACCTTTTAATTTATTTGCTTACTTAAAAATTCTACTTCCAGACAGCAAAAGTGCGTAACTTTTAACTCGTCATAACCTTAATTTCAACATTAAACAATAACAAAAATTCCACCCAGTACCATGAGAATGTAAGGTTAAAGAAATCAATTTTGGGGGGAAATATGACCTTCAAGAAATTACTCATATCTTCCGTCTGTGAAATTGCTTACATTTTTAAGCAAACTCTATAAAAGAGAAGTTTTGTACAATAAAAAGGCTTTGCTTGTGACTTCATTTTAAGTGGGAGTTCTTGGGGGTGGCAAACTGACTGAATTACCTTTGCACTTCTTGATACAACAAAAGCATATAATAAATGTTCCGTCTAGATTTGCATCATTAAGAAACCAAATGGGATTTGTATACTAGTGGGCCTAGGATTTTATTTAATTCAAATGGGGAGATTTAGAATATAAATCTAAACCTGTTTTGTTTGTGCCTACTATCTAATTACTCTGGGAGTATGAAGATAGAGTTTCAGGAGTCTATGTATACCCTAATTCATTCATTTAAACATAATTAAAGTATTTTCTATTTCCTGTGTAATATCCTATTGCCAATGATTAAAAATATAAATAAGATAATGTCTCTAGCATCAAAATGAAAAAAAAATGCCTTTGTCAAAGGTAAAAAACATACCAAAGTCAAAGAGAAAAATCCTAGAACTGTGCTGGACCTACAGATAATATTACCAAAGCCTCAGATTTTGTTTTTGTTTTTGTTTTCTCCTCTACCTTAAAGTTAGCAAAGGGCTCCTCTGCACAGGGCTGCCAAAGCATTAGTTCTGACAGAACCAAGTTTTCAGTTCAGTGATCAGTTTGATAAACCCCTTGTCAGTTTGATCAGTTGATCAAATAACAGTAAGAAAAAGACAAGTAAACCAATTATGAAAGAAATACATGCAAGGTAGAAAGAGGGCAAAAAGGAAGAGTGGTACTCTGGTTGACCAAATTGACAAGTAGATACAGATAAATATTCTTTCAAATATCACACAGATGAATTAAAATATTTCTTGGAAGACATTTTCTAAATCTCTATTATGGGAAATGATAATGATTAAATTAAGCCACATGTCACATGTAACTTCGAGAAAAACTATTCTTGACCAAGACATTTATGTTACTTCATTTCACCTGAAGTAGCCATGAAGAGGACAAAAACTCTCTCTCAATTTATTGTTATTGTCACTGTTACTGTTTCTGAGAACTTACTCTGAACTACTAGTCACTGTGCTAGTAGAACATGCATTTTCTTCACTACTGCCTCATCACAGGGTTTTGTAATTATGGCCATGATAGAATTGCTGAAAGTAAGATTAAGGAGAATAGGTAACCACCTCCAAGTAACAGCCTAATGGATGGAGAACCAAGATTTGGACTCATATTTTGATTGCAAAGTCTACAAATACCTTAAAATTGAGGCTCCTAGAGCCACAGAGAAGATAAGGAGAAAAAGAATAACAATTACTAATTATATGTTTTGTATCATGTCCTTTACATATATTATTCTAATCATCATAACCTGCAGAGTAGGTATTACAGATTAAGAAACTGAGACTCAAAGAAGTGGCTCACCTACAGCTTAGACTTGAATCTAGGCCTGTCCATCTCTGAAGACAAAACTCTTTCCCTTAAACATCCTCTAGCTTCACTGTTGTCAGCCACTGGCATTAGGAGTTTAATAATTCACCAAATGTATTATTATCAAAATATTAGAAACCCATGCAAAGAAAGACATAGGGAAAATTAAATATTGGTGAACAGATTTTTTAAGAAATCTTAAACTAACAAAAGGAGTAATTGAAAGAAACAATGTTTCTTTCACTTTTAAGATCTCATTTACAGAACATAAAATATATTCTTTTATTTCAGAGCCAAGCATCATAATTTTCAGTCTTATACACCTAAAATTTTATTGCTGATTCTTAAAAGAAAAATCCTTTAGAAAACCTCTCAGACTTTAGAAAACTGGATATTTTTGAGCACAAAAAAGAAATGGAAATAGTATATTATCAGAAACTTAGAAACACTATTTTCCTAAAAGAAATTTTCTGATGAAATTGGCATGACGCAATATATAACACCTAAGCAAGAGACTGGAAAACCATTATCAGAAAAATTGTGTTTTATAACGATCACAGATATCATTTATATTAATACTGCTGAATATGTTTATCGAGATATTATCTTGTTAGACTTCTCAGAAATAAATATTTATGTGCTTATGAGATGTTTCAAAACTTAAAAAAGTATATCAAAGAATTACAAATACTGTACAAAGTTTAAATGTCAACTTGTATGAGGAAACGTATAGCAAAAAGCTGTATCCTTTCCCCTTACCCACTCCTGATACCCTCTGCCTAAACTCTTTTAGCACCTTCTTTTTATTTTTACATCTATATTTAATACTATGTTTAAATATTATGTTGACTTCCTATTATTAATGATGAGGATTTAACATTTCTATACTATTCTCTATGTCTTCTTTCCCTCCTTCTGTTCTCTCAATATAGTTTTATCAAATTTTTGGTTAAATTAGTATTCACAATGTAGCTTATTATGACCATGTGCATTTTTTAAATCAGTGAGCCATGTACATTTATTTTTTTCTTGTAACTATTACAAGAATGCCTCCTTTTCTGTTTGCTTTATGTTCTGTGTCACTATCACTAAATCTCATATATTTTGAAACATATTTCCACCCAAAACACACCAAGTTCTCTAGAAATTTGACTTTTTCTTGGCGATTTTCTTTTGCATGCTAAAATTCTGCTCTGCTATCGACCAGTAGTTCTCTAAGCTTCCAATAGAGCTGATATCTGTGTTAGATGGAGTTTCTTGGAACTCTTTTTTCATTTTTCATAGTCTATTTCCTTATTTGGGTGGAGCATATCCTGCAGTTGCATCCTGAGAATATGCACTTGGGTGGTGCATGTTTTAGAACATTCCATTTCTGAGAATGTGTTTATTCTCAGTCTTACACTTACAGGTAGTTCAGGTGAGTATAAAACTTTAGGCTGTAAATATTTTTCTCTAGAATTTGAAAGGTTTTCATCTTTTGCCTTTATTTTTCTGGGTTGCAGACTTGTTAAATCTGATGTTATATTAATTATTGATCCTTTGTATGTGACCTTTTAATGTGTCTTTTAATCTTTTAAGATCATCTATTTACCTTCAATGATTTGGAATCTCACAAGAATCTGTCGTGGTACAGGTCTTTTACAATTCATTGTGCAGGGCACTTAGAAGGCCTTTTCAGTGTGGAAGCATCCTTAATTTTCTGGGAATTTTCCTGTTTTGTTTTTTTTTTCTTCCTGATATATTTATTTTATCTTTCTTCAATAACTTTTAAATATCAAATCTTCAGTATTGAGCTCTTTATTTTCTTATTTTTAGATCCTATTTTCCATCTTTATGTACTACTTTATATGAGATTTTTCATCACTTATTATTCCAAATATTTTAATTTTTTATTTCTGCTGTGTTTACATTTTTAAGTGCTTTTTCACTGAGACTGGTCATTCTTCTTCTTTTTTTAAAGCATCCTGTTCTTGTTTCTCTGATGCAATGTCTACTCTTATCTAAGGATAAGAATGATGATTATTTTCAACTTTTCTTCTGCCCTGTGCATTGTCTTTGTTCTAAACTTTTGTATTGGTCTGTCTTTTATGTTGGAGAGGCTCTTTGTAAGTATGCAGCATTTCTGTTATCATCTAAAAGTAAGACACTGACTGGGTGTGGGGCTCATGCCTATAATCCCAGCACTTTGGGAGGCCAAGGTGGGCAGATTACCTGAGATAAGGAGTTTGAGACCAGCCTGGCCAACATGGTGAAACCCTATCTCTACTAAAAAATACACACAAAAAATTAGCCAGGTGTTGTGGCACATGCCTGTAATCCCAGCTACTTGAGAGACCGAGGCAGGAGAATTGCTTAAGCTGGGTAGAGCAGCGGTTGCAATGAGCCGAGATGGCACCACTGCACTCCAGCCTGGCTGACAGAGTGAGACTCTGTCTCAAAAAAAAAAAAAAAAAAAGAGTAAGACACTAAAAATATGTCTGACAACTGTTTGCATGTGTAAACTAGTTAACTGAGATGTTTCACAAGAGGATGATCAAGTAGGGACCTGTCTGACTATTTTGTTAGGCTACACATGTCTGAGGCTGCAGAACTTCTCTAGAGAAGGATCCTCCAAATGTCCTACTTGCAGAATATAATCCTGGTTGCCACTGTTATTACAGTTAAGTGATACAGAGGTTCTTGGGTTGGTGGAGGGGAGGCTTGTCTCACAATTTTGTATGTCAGTTTTAGCCGAATCCTTTCTCCATATGGTGTTTCCCTTCCATTTTCCTCTATGATTGACTCAGTGCTTCTGTGTCATTAACCTTTGGTCTCCTTTAGTCTGCAAGCTTCTTGAACAAACTTTCAATCCTCCACCCTCACATATCCCCAACCCCCAATTTGAAGCCTCAATGCTGAATTCATTGATTTGGTGCCTTCAATTCTCGAGCCTTTTTAGGACTTTGCAATATGAATCAGCCTGCCTGTTATTAGCATTTGCCTCTGTAAGCCCTTAGGTTCAGTTTTTTCAGCTCTGGTAATTTATTCATGTGCTTTTCATTTTCTAAAAATTTGTTGATCTTTTTTGTCTGCTGTTGTCTCTTCTACTCATTAACTTTGTCCATGTAGTTTTAAACCACATTTCTTTATTCCCATTTTAGTAAGATTTTAAGAATGAGAAGAAATAAGCATTTATATGATCTGTCATGGTTTCAGTTAATTCCCTTAGATTTTAACAGAGCTAAAAAAAAACAATTTAAGTACATTTAATTAATATAAATTCTATATATTTTTACGTCCCAGTTTTAGATGTAATCTAATGAATAAATGATTCTATCTCAAGAAAAATTAATTATGTAAGCTTGAGTTTTCTGAGGATTTGACAGATGTAGACACCTTTTCTTATCTGATATGTGTATTTTCTTTATTACTTTTCCTATGTTGGTAAGCTGGCTGCCAGTGAGATATTGGCATAGCTACTACACTTCTCTATGATGAGTTGCACCATGCATAATGTGTAACTAATTCTTAACATGCACATCTTTCTCAGGTTCATGATCTCTAGGTGTGAAAACCACATGTGTAAAAATCTATCTGTAGAACACTCATCTCGAAGAATTTTCTGTAGAAATTAATCTGAAATGTGTTTATTGTTAACAGAAGCAGTTCATTGTAGCTGCAGTAACTTCACGTCCTTTCTGCCAAACACTTGTATGGGCACTTAGCCAAAACTTTTATACATAGCTTAGAGCTTCATTTTTCATTTTATAAATAAACTTGCATTTATCTCTTTATACAGAATAGTTGTGCTATTTAAACTAAGAATACTTTAAAGAAACTATTCCCACCTTTAACATAACCAGTGTGACAGTGGTGTTTAAACACAGGTGTTCCAGAGCCAGTAGCCTGGAGTTAAGTCCAGCTTCCACCATTTATTAGCTAACTGACCTTGAGCAAGTTTCTTAAATACTCTAAGCCTCATTTTTAACTACTCTAAAGCAAAAATAATAATACTTACTACACAAGGCTGTTATAAAATAACACATGTAAAGTACTTAGCACAGTGCCTGTTACATAAGGATACAGTAACTTTGAGTAGAAAGAGGGAATATTCCAGATCCTTTTCTTTCCCATATCCTCATACTATTGAAAAAATAAAACAGTTTATTTTAAACAATTTCCTTTAGTTCCTTAACTCAGTGAACTGGAGCTAGGAAGCTGTATTCGAGTCTTAATTCTGATATTGATGATGTGGCTGAAACTATAAAAAATAATACAAAATAGATATCAGGCAATTACCTAGTTCGTTTAGTCAGTTTGGGTAAATTGGCAAGAAAAAGAAAAGTATGTTGATGTCTGTGTAATCTTTCTCATTTGAAAATTTGATGATTTTAGTTTAAATAATCATATTCATTCTTTCCTACAAACTGGAAAGAATATAACTTTGGGGACTTAGCTGATCAAGACATATGAAAATTTAAAACAGGGAGAATTCATTAAATCTAAGTGCTATGTTATATTAATTTAGTTATTTAATTGTTAATAGTTAATTCTATAATTTGTTATAATTTATCAAGTGATATATTACTCTACTTTTTATCTAAAAATTTATAACTTTCTTCTAAATCTTTTAAGCTACCAATTACTAAGAAATGTAAAAATCTCTCCATTTTGAGGGGTAAACTTAATAATACTATTCTTGTTCTTCTAATTTGTGATAGAATTTCATTGAATATTGAGATATAATGCTTCTTTGGTTCTCTGTACTTGCAAAATGAGCATAACCATTGGATCTCCCATATCTATTTTTTTAGGCATATACCATATTCCCCCCCCAACAGAGTCAATTGATACAGCCACTGAGTTTAGTTCACAGACTTGGTTATGAGTCATAGTTTTATCCTCTACTAAGACTTAATTTCTCCTTTCTCCCTCCCTCTTTCTTCATCTAATTCCCCTCTCTCCTCCTCCTCCCACCCCCTTTCTCCTTCTCCCTCTTCTGTCTTTTATTCCAACTTGTGATAGCAATATCAGTACTGCTTACTCTACAAGTTTCAAATGAAAGGCAAGTAAGTTTGGGCTGTCTGTGTTCATGTAGAATGTCAACTTTGTAAGCTTAGAAGACTGATTTTTATTAGCATACTGAGAGAGGATCTATTTCTCATTAGTGTTTAACAAAACAACAGCAAACAAAAATTGCACTGATGCCTTAAAGGAGAGATAACACTTGAACTGAGCCTTGCAAGATGAATAAAGGTTAGCATGGAGGCATATACTTAGCAGGACTTTGAAGGGATGAAATAAAAAAACAGATAAGCTTTGTTATGGCATGAAATTCAAGGAAGAGTAAATACAGAGAGTGGAGAATGCTGTGAAGTGGGCAGATATATCAGTGAAGAAAAAAATGAGTAAGGGGTATGTATTAATCTGTTTTCATGCTGCTGATAAAGACATACTCAAGACTGGACAATTTACAAAGGAAACAGGTTTAATGGACTTATGGTTCCACATGGCTGGGGAGGCCTCACAATCATGATGGAAGGCCAGGAGGAGCAAGTCACATTTTATATGGATGGCAGCAGGCAAAGAGAGAGCCTGTGTGGGGGAAACTCCCCCTTATAAAACCAACAGATCTCATGAGACCCATTCATTATTGCAAGAACAGCATGGGAAAGACCTGCTCCCATGATTCAATCACCTCCCACCAGGTCCCTCCCACAACATGTGGGAATGCAAGATGAAATTTGGGTGGGAACACAGCCAAACCATATCAGGGTAGTTTAAAGTTAGAGAGCTGTCCCCAAGACCACCCTTACTTCTGACACTAGCTTCAAGTTAAGGGGTCCCCAAGACTACTCTCAACCTCGGTAATACTTTAGAAGGACTCACAGAACTTACGAGATTTGTTAGAGAATTCACTGAATTGTTATATTCGCAGTTAAAGATACAGATTAAAATCAATACGAGGACTGAACTAAGGGTTTAGAGCATCCTGAGAAGAAAGAACAGTAAGTACAAATGCCATGAGTTTAAAATTACTTTAGTGGGTTTAAGGATTAAGAAAAATACTAGTTTGCCTGGAGCAAAGTTAGGTAAGATGAAATGATAGGAGATGTGATCAAAGAGATAAGAAGGGAATAAATGGCATAGGTGTCTTATACCATGGAAAGCCGCTGGAGGATTTTGGTTGGAAGAGTGGCATAATCTAGTTTACACTATGAAAAGATAATTCTGGCTGCTTGTGTGGTTGTGAGGCTCTTTACTGAGAGAGGCACTAAAGTAAGAAAAATGAGGTTTGGGAAAATACATTGAAGTGGAAATGCTTTTGGAATATCTAATTTCTATTGGATAAATTCAATAGACAATTGGATATGCAAGCCCAGAAGAGAGGTTTGTGAGTCAGCATATGTGGTTGTTGCAGCCATGGTTTAGATGAAGTCATTAGGCCTGGTATTTATAGTAAAAAGAGCAAGGCGTTGTCTTGGTGACACCACCATTTATTTTACACTTAAGAAGCAAATAAAGGAAGGAGATACAGTCAGTTCTGCTGTTAGGTAACACGTACCTTTCCTAAATTTCACCATGTTAAGAAACTAGCTTTAGAGGACTACCTGCATACAAATTGTGCCTCTGCACTTCCTAGTTGGGTGACCTTGAGCAAATAATTTAACTTTTCTGTGACTTATTTTTCATAACTCTCAGATGGTGATAACAATAGTGCCTACTTCATACAACTGTGGTGAGAATTACGTGACTTAAAACATTAAAGTTCTTAGAATAGTGCTTGGTACATGGAAATTTAATAAATGCTGCCATAATTCTTATTATTAAAAAATGTAAAGCACCTCATATAGTGCTGGGTTGATCATCAATATTCTTTAAATGGTAACTGATTTTCAAAGAAGCATAAGCTGGATTGATTTTGTATATAGGGCCACTCACCAAGCAAGCAATTTACTTCAGGTGACGTAGTTACTTCATGTTGCAAACATTGGTAAGGAATATCTAAATTCAACCCCAAATTGTAATTTGGTCATATCCAGGTCCAGATATAAATTAAATGTTTTTTAAATTATTTATTTTTTTTTATTGCATTTTAGGTTTTGGGGTATATGTGAAGAACATGCAAGATTGTTGCATAGATACACATATGGCAGTGTGATCTGCTGCCTTCCTGCCCATCACCTATATCTGGCATTTCTCCCCATGCTATCTCTCCCCACGCTATAACTCCCCTGCCCCACTGTCCCTCCTCTATTTCCCCCCGACAGACCCTGGTGTGTGATGCTCCCCCTCCCTGTGTCCATGTGTTTTCATTTTTCAACACCCACCTATGAGTGAGAACATGTGGTGTTTGATTTTCTGTTCTTGTGTCAGTTTGCTGAGAATGATGGTTTCCAGGTTCATCCATGTCCCTACAAAGGACACGAACTCATTGTTTTTGATGGCTGCATAATATTCCATCATGTATATGTGCCACATTTTCCCTGTCCAGTCTATCATCGATGGGCATTTGGGTTGGTTCCAGGTCTTTGCTATTGTAAACAATGCCACAATGAACATTCGTGTGCATGTGTCCTTATAGTAGAACGATTTATAATCCTTTGGATATATACCCAGTAATGGGATTGCTGGATCAAATGGAATTTGTATTTCTAGGTCCTTGAGGAATCGCCACACTGTATTCCACAATGGTTGAACTAATTTACACTCCCACCAACAGTGTAAAAGTGTTCGTATTTCTCCACATCCTCTCCAGCATCTGTTGTCTCCAGATTTTTTAATGATTGCCATTCTAACTGGCATGAGATGGTATCTCAATGTAGTTTTGATTTGCATTTCTCTAATGACCAGTGCTGAGCATTTTTTCATATGTTTGTTGGCCTCATGTATGTCTTCTTTTGTAAAGTGTCTGTTCCTATCCTTCGCCCACTTTTGAATGGGTTTGTTTGTTTGTTTCTTGTAAATCTGTTTTAGTTCTCTGTAGATTCTGGATATCAGCCCTTTGTCAGATGGGTAGACCACAAAAATTTTTTCCCATTCTGTTGGTTGCCGATTCACTCTAATGACTGTTTCTTTTGCTGTGCAGAAGCTGTGGAGTTTGATTAGGTCCCATTTGTCTATTTTGGCTTTTGTTGCCAATGCTTTTGGTGTTTTGGTTATGAAGTCCTTGCCTACGCCTATGTCCTGAATGGTTTTGCCTAGATTTTCTTCTAGGGTTTTTATAGTGTTAGGTCTTATGTTTAAGTCTTTAATCCATCTGGAGTTAATTTTAGTGTAAGGTGTCAGGAAGGGGTCCAGTTTCTGCTTTCTGCACATGGCTAGCCAGTTTTCCCAACGCCATTTATTAAACAGGAACTCCTTTCCCCATTGCTTGTTTTTGTCAGGTTTGTCAAAGATCGGATGGTTGTAGATGTGTTATGTTGCCTCCGAGGCCTCTGTTCTGTTCCATTGGTCTGTATCTCTGTTTTGGTACCAGTACCATGCTGTTTTGATTACCGTATCCTTGTAGTATAGTTTGAAGTCCAGTAGTGTGATGCCTCCCGCTTTGTTCTTTTTGCTTAGAATTGACTTGGCTATGCAGGCTCTCTTTTGGTTCCATATGAAGTTTAAGGTGGTTTTTTCCAGTTCTGTGAAGAAGGTCATTGGTAGCTTGATGGGGATAGCGTTGAATCTGTAAATTACTTTGGGTAGTATGGCCATTTTCACAATACTGATTCTTCCTAACCATGGACATGGAATGTTTCTCCATCTGTTTGTGTCCTCTCTTATTTCGTTGAGCAGTGGTTTGTAGTTCTCCTTGAAGAGGTCCTTTACATTCCTTGTTAGTTGTATTCCTAGGTATTTTATTCTCTTTGCAGCAATTGTGAATGGCAGTTCGTTCTTGATGTGGCTGTCTTTAAGTCTGTTATTGGTGTATAGGAATGCTTGTGATTTTTGCACATTGATTTTGTATCCTGAGACTCTGCCGAAGTTGCTTATCAGTTTCAGGAGATTTTGGGCTGAGACGATGGGGTCTTCTAGATATACAATCATGTCGTCTGCAAATAGAGACAATTTGACTTCCTCCTTTTCTGTTCAAATACTCTTTATTTCTTTTTCCTACCTGATTGTTTTGGCTAGAACTTCCAATACTATATTGAATAGGAGTGGTGAGAGAGGACATCCTTTTCTAGTGCCAGATTTCAGAGGGAATGCTTCCAGTTTTTGCCCATTCAGTATGGTATTGGCTGTTGGTTTGTCGTAAATAGCTTTTACTATTTTGAGATACATTCCATCAATACCTAGATTATTGAGGGTTTTTAGCATAAAGCGCTGTTGAATTTTGTCAAAGGCCTTCTCTGCATCAACTGAGATAGTCATGTTGTTTTTGTCTGCGGTTGTCTTTATGTGGTGAATTACGTTTATAGACTTACGTATGTTGAACTAGCCTTGCATCCCCTGTATGAAGCCTGCTTGATCATGCTGGATAAGCTTTTTGATGTGCTGTTGCAATCGGTTTGCTAGTATTTTATTGAAGATTTTTGCATCTGTGTTCATCATGGATATTGGCCTGAAGTTTTCTTTTCTTGCTGAGTCTCTGCCGGGTTTTGGTATCAGGATGATGTTGGTCTCATAAAATGATTTGGGAAGGATTCCCCTCTTTTGGATTGTTTGGAATAGTTTCAGAAGGAATGGTACCAGCTCTTTCTTTGTATGTCTGGTAGAATTCAGCTGTGAACCCATCTGGACCTGGACTTTTTTTGGGTGGTAGGCTCTTAATTGCTGCCTCAACTTCAGACCTTGTTATTGGTCTATTCAGGGTTTCGACTTCTTCCTGGTTTAGGCTTGGGAGGATGCAAGTGTCCAGGAATTTATCCATTTCTTCCCGGTTTACCAGTTTATGTGCATAGAGTTGTTTGTAATAATCTCTGATGATGGTTTGTATTTCTGTGGAATCTGTGGTGATATCCCCTTTATCATTTTTTATTGCATTTATTTGATTATTCTCTCTTTTATTAATCTGGCTAGTGGTCTATTTTGTTGATCTTTTTGAAAAACCAGCTCCTAGATTTTAGATTTATTGATTTTTTGAAGGGTTTTTGTGTCTCTATCTCCTTCAGTTCTGCTCTGATCTTAGTTATTTTTTGTCTTCTGCTAGGTTTTGAGTTTTTTTGATCTTGCTCCTCTAGCTCTTTCAATTTTGACGATAGGGTGTTGACTTTAGATCTTTCCTTGCTTCTCATGTGGGCATTTATTGCTATACATTTTCCTCTAGACACTATTTTAAGTGTGTCCCAGAGATTCTGGTGTGCTGTGTCTTCATTCTCATTGGTTTTGAAGAACATCTTTATTTCTGCCTTCATTTCATTGTTTATCCAGTCAACATTCAAGAGCCAGTTGTTCAGTTTCCATGAAGCTGTGTGGTTCTGAGTTCGTTTCTGAATTCTGAGTTCTAACTTGATTGCAATGTCGTCTGAGAGACTTTGTTATGATTTTCGTTCTTTTGCATTTACTGAGGAGTAATTTACTTCCAATTATGTCATCAATTTTAGAGTAGGTACAATGTGGTGCTGAGAAGAATGTATATTCTGTGGATTTGGGGTGGAGAGTTCTGTAAATGTCTATTAGGTTTGCTTGGTCCAGGTCTGAGTTCAAGTCCTGGGTATCCTTGTTAATTTTCTGTCTCATTGATCTGTCTAATATTGACAAAGGGGTGTTCAAGTCTCCCACTATTATTGTGTGGGAGTCTAAGTCTCTTTGTAAGTCATTAAGAACTTGCCTTATGTATCTGGGTGCTCTTGTATTGGGTGCGTATATATTTAGGATCATTAGCTCTTCTTGTTGCATTGATCCTTTTACCATTATGTAATGTCCTTGTTTGTCTCTTGTGGTCTTTGTTGGTTTAAAGTCTATTTTATCGGAGACGAGAATTGCAACTCCTGCTTTTTTTTTGCTCTGCATTTGCTTGGTAAATCTTCCTCCATCCCTTTATTTTGATCTTTATTGTATCCTTGCATGTGAGATGGGTTTCCTGGATACAGCACACTGATGGGTTTTGGCTTTTTATCCAATTTGCCAGTCTGTGTCTTTTGATTGGGGCATTTAGCTCATTTACATTTAGGGTTAATATTGTTATGTGTGAATTTGTTCCTGCCATTTTGTTGCTAGCTGGTTGTTTTGCACATTAGTTGATGCAGTTTCTTCATTGTGTTGATGCTCTTTACCATTTGGTATGTTTTTGGAGTGGCTGGTACTGGTTGTTCCTTTCTATGTTTAGTGCCTCTTTCAGGAGATCTTGTAAAGCAGGCCTGGTGGTGATGAAATCTCTGACTACTTGATTGTTTGCAAACAATTTTATTTTTCCTTCACTTATGAAGCTTAGTTTGGCTGGAT
The DNA here is from genome assembly GCA_036589455.1 of Ateles fusciceps. Classification (NCBI taxonomy): domain Eukaryota; kingdom Metazoa; phylum Chordata; class Mammalia; order Primates; family Atelidae; genus Ateles; species Ateles fusciceps. The sequence continues at coordinate 304,425 of JAZHEH010001331.1, read as the reverse complement.
ATGAAATTCTGGGTTGAAAGTTCATTTCTTTAAGGATGTTGAATATTGGCCCCCACTCTCTTCTGGCTTGTAGGGTTTCTGCTGAGAGATCTGCTGTGAGTCTGATGGGTTTCCCTTTGTGGGTAACCCGACCTTTCTCTCTGGCTGCCCTTAGCATTTTCTCCTTCATTTCAACCCTGGTGAATCTGACTGTTATGTGCCTTGGAGTTGCTCTTCTTGAGGAATATGTTTGTGGTGTTCTCTGTATTTCCTGGACTTGAATATTGGCCTGCCTTGCTGGTTTGGGGAAGTCTTCCTGGGTAATATCCTGAAGAGTATTTTCCAGCTTGTATTCATTCTCTCCATCACATTCAGGTACACCTATCAAACGTAGGTTAGGTCTTTTCACATAGTCCCATATTTCTTGGAGACTTGTTCATTAGTCTTTACCCTTTCTTCTCTAATGTTGCCTTCTCATTTTATTTCATTGAGTTGATCTTTGACCTCTGATATCCTTTCTCCTGCTTGGTCAATTCAGCTGTTGAAACTTGTGTATGCTTCGCGAAGTTCTCATGTGTTGTGTTTTTCAGCTCCATCAATTCACTTATATTCCTCTCTAAGTTGTTTATTCTCATTAGTATTTCATCAAATCTTTTATCAAGGTTCTTAGTTTCTTTGCATTGGGTTAGAACATGTTCTTTTAGCTCACAGAAGTTTCTTATTACCCACCTTCTGAAGCCTGATTCTATCAATTCATCACATTCACTCTCCATCCAGCCTTGTTCCCTTGCTGGTCAGGAGTTGTGATCCCTTGTAGGAGTTGAGGCGTTCTGGTTTCGGGTGTTTTCATCCTTTTTGCACTGGTCTGTTCCCATCTTTGTGGATTTATCCACCTGTCATCTTTGTAGTTGTTGACTTTCAGATTGGGTCTCTGAGTGGACATCCAGTTTGTTGATGATGGAATTATTTCTTTCTGTTTCTTAGTTTTCCTTCTAACAGTCTGACCCCCTCTGCTGTAGGACTGCTAGAGGTCCACTCCAGGCCCTGCTTGCCTGGGGGTCACCTGCAGTGGCTGCAGAACAGTAAGGGTTGCTGCCAGTTTCTTCTTCTGCTATCTTTGTCCCAGAAGGGTACCTGCCAGGTGTCAGTCTGAGCTCTCCTTTATGAGGTGACTCTTTAGATATACAGGGGTCAGAGAGCTGCTTGAGGAGACAATCTGTCCTTTATAGGAGCTCAAGTGCTGAGCTGTGAGCTCCATTGTTCATTCAGAGCTGCTGGGCAGGTACGTTTAAGTCTACTGCAGCAGAACTCATAAACCCCCTTTTTTTTTCCTTCCAGTTGCTCTGTCCCGGGAATTAGGGCTTTATTTATGAGTTTCTCTTGTGCTGCTGCCTTTTTCAGGGCTGTCCCGCCCAGCAAGGAGGCAGCCTAGTCACTGTCTGCCTGCAGAGGCTTTGCTGAGCTGCTGTCGGCTCTGCCCAGCTGCCGTGTGAACTTCCTTGCAGTCCTGTTTATACAGGTATAGTTAGAACTGCCTCGGCAATGGCAGCCTACCTCTATAATGGTGGACTCTCTCTGTAACGGCAGGCTGCCTCAGCAATGGCAAACTACCTCTGTAGTGGTGGACTGCCTCAGTAATGGCGGACAGATCTCAGAAAATGCAAAAATCTAACTGAGATGAAGGATTCATTCTGAAGCATATACCAGTGTGAGTGGATATGAAGGAAGGAGAATGAAGGGTTATACGTAGAGCTGGCTAAAGAGTCCTCCTGGACTAGATTTGATTCAGAGAAGAAGTTGGGGCTAGAAGCTGTTTAAAATGAAACTGTTAGTATCAGAGCAGAGCCTTTGGGTTTTGAGACATGGAAGTTATGGCCCATCCTCTTCTTGAACCAGCATCTTTCTATAAGTTGCTAGGCTAGAAATTAATGAGTAAAAGGAGTTGGCATGGCACAAGTAGAAATATACAATAAGGAAACATGTAAGGAAAATGAGAATGTATGCACACAAAAATGTTGCTATTGAACAGAAAAATATTCTGACCAAATATGCCCCCCTTATCATCTATACAAAAAGAAGATACTAGGGCAGAAATAAAAGAACTCAGGGAAAAGTAAAAGAAGGCAAGATATTAAAAGAATATGAATTGTAGAGCTTGTAGAAGTCAGAAAAGTCATAGAAAAATTACCTCCCAAATCAAGATGAAATTGGAAGGAGCACAAAGGGAAATTATACTTTGTAGGAAATAGTAAAGAGAAATAACAAAATCAAACAAACAAAAATGAATTTAAAGAACATAATGAAAAGCATTACAGAGAAATGATACATATAGAAGACAATGATTTAATATACTCATAATAGAAATTTTTGAAGAAGAAAACCAAAACTATGAAATAGAACCAATATTCAAAGATACAATTCATTAAAAGTTTGCTGAAGTAAATTAAAAAAGATTTGAATCTATACAATGAATGGGTATACTATGCACCTGAAAATATTTATCAAGAATGGTTAATATGTAGCCATATTCTGATAAAATTACTGCATTTCAAAGATAAAGAACAGTTCTTTGGAAAATGTTGGCAAAAATATGAAGTCACTTATAAGGAGAAAAAAATTTAGCTGACTTCAGATTTAGAGAGACCACTTGAGAACCATGGCGCTACAGCTGAAAGATATTCAAGGAAATAGAGTATCATGAATTTTATATCCCATGAAATTTCAGGTACAATGCTACAATCAATTCTGAAAAGTCCAACACTCTGGAAATGTTGTTCCCATAAATGCTTCTTGAGGAAACTAATAGAGGATAAACTTCAGCCAAAGAGAAGTGACTTGGGAAGCTACTACAAAAGGCTGGCTCTGCTTGTCAAAAGAAAATGTGGGAAAAACTAACATAAATGCCATATAAAGTAACAATGTAGGAATGGTACAATTACCAAAAATAGTAGGAGAAGAGAGGAAAAGATGAAGAGTAGATTAATTTTTCTGATTGCCTTATCTAAAGAAGATGGTAATTAAATATTATGCAAAGTTGGTAAAATAAATGAAAGAAATATAAGGATGTTTAACAATGAAAAGATAAACACTAAGAAAGATACTCCTATTGATTAATATTAGAGGGTATGGGAAAGGGCTAAAGGGAAGAAAAAATAAAACATTTTTCAAAGGAATATATGTCTAATGAAATACATTTAAAATTTTAAAGGAAACCCATAGAATAAAAATACAAACCCTTCTAAATCTCAAAAGAAATACAGAAAGCAAAGCAAATGAAACAAACTACATAGTGGAAGACTTTAAAAATTAAAGTGGTAAAACATAATATAAAATAATATGACAGGTTAAACCAATCATAATATTAGCAAATGTAGATAGATTTAGTTTATATATTCAAAGAAAAAAATTTTAGATTGGATCAAAAACAAATACAACCCCTTTGTCTTTAACTAAAACATGGTGTTTCAAAGTATACGTAAACAAAAACAAAGGCAAAGGTGTATCAGACAAATGTAAACAAAAAGAGTCAGATGAGGGGAGTTTAGTCTTACTACCAGTTAAGGTAATGCCAAAAAAAAAAAAAAACCCAATAGACTAGACATCAAAGGTCTCTTCGTAATTCTGAAAGGTGCAATACTCAATAAATATGTGAACTGTATGATTATCTATGTATAAAAACCATGACATCAATATTCATAAAGCAAAGACCACAAGAGAGAAAAGACCAAATAAACACACTTCTGGTAAGAGACTTTATCTCTCAGTCGATGGGAGATTAAATGTATAAAAATAAACAAGAATAGAGAGGATTTAAATAGTATAAACAATGAGGTACAACTAACTGGTAAGTATTAAATTTTCAAGTACCTTGAAACACTTTTCTGAGAACTTATGAAATATTATTGAAAACTGACCACTTACAAAGCTAATTGAGTTTTAAAAAACAAAGTCCTGATTAGACATCATTCTCTGATCATAATACTAGTAAGTTAGATTTTAATAACAAAATCAGAAAACAGAAAGACCCTTCTAACTGAAAATTTAAAACTTTTTTCTTAAACCATTTGGGTCAAAGAGAAAATACAAATAAAAATACTTTTCAGAAAACAACAAAAGTGAAAATACTACATACCAAATCTATGGGATGCAGCTAAAGCAGCACTCAGAAAAATGTATAGTTTAAATGCCTTAATTATCAAGGAAGAAAAGAAAAATAAAGGAGTAAATACAAAAATTAGCCAGGTGTGATGGCGTGCCCTTGTGTGCCAGCTTCTCAGGAGGCTGAGGTGGTAGGATTCCTCGAGTCCTGGAGTTCAAGGCTGTAGTGAGCTATAATCGTGCTGTTGTACTACAGCCTGGGCAACAAGTGGAAACCCTGTCTCTAAAATAATAAACTAATAATAAATAAGTTTTGAGTTTAGAGATTGGCGTGTGTGTAGGGGCAGGGGCATGTACTTTATTCAAATTATTGAGTATAATGGCTTACCCTCCACCTTCCTAATTCTTATTACCCATAATTATTGCTAGGACATGCTTATTTTGGAAATTACTGTTGCTGCAAGGAAGATTTTCTCATACGCAAACATTAATATGAACACATGAATGCATAAAAGTAAGATTCTTTCTCTCTCTCTCTCTCTTTAATTTACAGGCATAGATATTCTTCATCAACTAGGCCTTGGAGGCAAAGATGTAAGACACTCATCATCAGTGACTGCTGTACCATCATCATCTACACCATTACCTCAGGGGGTCCATTTAACACAATTAGGTGTCATTTTAAAAAATGAGGCTTATATCGAGTCTCCTCTCATGAAAATTTTACCAGTCAACTTAGGACAGCCGTTTACGATATTAACTGGGTTACAGTCGCATCGGGTGAACAATGCATTTCTCTTCAGCGTTAGAAATAAAAATAGACTGCAATTAGGAGTACAGTTACTACCTAAAAAGTTAGTAGTACACATTGGAGGAAAGCAGCCCGTAGTTTTCAACTACAGTGTTCATGATGAGCAATGGCATTCATTTGCCATTACTGTTAGAAATCAAGTTGTCTCAATGTTTGTTGAGTGTGGAAAGAAATATTTTAGCACAGAGACTATTTCAGAAGTTCAGAGCTTTGATTCTAATAGTGTGTTTACCTTAGGAAGTATGAATAATAATTCTGTCCATTTTGAAGGAATAGTATGTCAGTTAGATATGATTCCTTCTGCAGAAGCATCTGCAGACTACTGCAGATTTATGAAACAGCAGTGTCGCCAAGCGGACAAACACCAACCTGAAACAAGCCTTCCTTCCACAACTCTCATACCAACTAAGATACCAGAACATTCTCCCCTGCCCAGACGATTTGCTGAAAAAGTACTGTCAGAGGATTCATTTACTGAAGACAAAAGCATTCCAAATATCATAAATAATGATTCTGAAACATTATATAAGAGACAAGAACACCCGATATCAAGATCGCAGTTATCTTCTCTTCAGTCAGGAAATGTCTCTGCTGTGGATCTCACAAACCTTGGGATTCAGGCCAAAGAAATGATCACTGAGGAAGATACTCAGACAAATTTAAGCCTGTCAGTGACCCCTCATCGCCTCAGTGAGGCAAGAATGAATACCAAGAAGAAATTTAATTCTCTTCTAAACGTATCTGGCAATATCACACAACATGATAGAGTAACTGGTCTGTCACTGTTTAAGAAGATGCCATCTATTCCTCCACAAATAAAACAAGATACAATGACTAATCTCAAGAAGGCTATCACAGCAAATCTTCACACTAATGAACTCACAGAAATGCAACAGAGTTTAAACACAACCTTGTATAGAGAGACAAATGAGCCATCTGTGGATAATCACCTTGATAAAAGGAAAGAAGGTGAATTTTATCCTGAAGCTACGTATCCCATTTGAAAATAGCTATGAAACTGAGCTTTATGATTATTATTATTATGAGGATCTAAATACAATGCTCGAAATGGAGTATCTGAGAGGGCCAAAGGAGACACTGGACCTCCCGTAAGTTTAATTTTTTTTATTTGATTTCTCTTAATATGCTAACTTCCAATACAAATTAAAGAGAGTTATCTGGATCAAACAACACATAACGGATAAAATCCATCACAGAAATTGGTCCTGGCACAGAAAGAGAATTTATGAATTTATGCTAACTGTAACACATCTACCAGAATGTAACCCTGGCTCAAATATTGTGCTTTTGTTCTTCAATTGGTAGGCTGAAAGGTTACTTAATTCTGGTAAAGTCGTGGGCAAACTATTTTTCTTGTTCAGTTGAAATTAAATCAGGAATTCAACTGCTAAATATAGGTCATCGTTCTTTGTATTTTGAAAATCATAGGATGAATTCATAGCATGTTAAGGATATAAAAGATATAGTAGAATAAAGAAAACATATATTAAATATATCCACTAAATATTCTTACAGCAAAATAGCATCTAATGGATTAAAATAGAGTTTAAAACTTACTTTAGATAGATATTATTGTGTAGTGAATCACTGACTGTCCTTAGTGATATGGTCAATTTATATTTATGGGTTAATTAAAGCTCCCTTTGCCTAACACACACAAAAACACCAGTTATCAATCAATTCAATGGGAGATAAAACAGCCAAGGCACTTATTTAATATCTTATAAACAAAACTGTGAGATAATAGACTGAATTTTTCAGCTCTGAATTTCTTTTGTTACATAGGTGGGAGTTAGAGATCAACATTTGAAAATTTCTAAAATCATTTAAAAATCACTTAAAGCCATTTAAAATCACAGTGTTGAAAATATTGTTTTTACCTTTCAGATTTGTATACCTTAATTTACCTTTATGTCTTTAGAAATTTTCTTTTTCAAAATTGCAAGTAGACTAAAATATGTCTTATTTAATGAAAATAAAAATTTGAGTTTTTGGTTTAACTCTAGAAATCACAGAATGGGAGAGGGTGAAGCCACTTTGTTAGCTTGTGTTTTCTTTGTGGTTATTCCTAGAAGTGATCTGATAGGTATTGAGCCACTCTTGTTAGAGTAAATATTTAGAAGTTTAAAAATAAAATATGAAGAATATACTATTATAGAGAAATAAGCGCTTTATGACAATTATCAACATATTGGTCATAAAATGGAATCACTGGGGATGTCATATTAAACAAATAGTTATGGAAGCCATTTACTTTTTTCAGAAAAAGTCAGTCTGATCAGATGAGTATTGATCTCTTCTATAAATTCAAAAAGAGTCATTCAGTATTGGCAGGTGAAGCAGAAATATTCAGCAGATATTTACGTAGTCTCTGCTATATGCAAGGCAGGAACACAAAGTCTGTATAACCCAGTCATTGCTCAGAAAGAGCTTATGTTTCATAATGAGGGTAAAGGAAGCACATTTATAACTATTTCATATATCTTGTGGTAAAGTAGGATAAATGCTGAAGAGGGATGTGAATTAAGTGTATGGGCAAGAGATGTTCAAAGTTAAAAAAAATACCATTTTTTGATGGAGTCTCTATGAAAGGTCACTTAAAGCTGAGCTATTCAGAATAAGTTCTTGTGGACAAAGTTAGTTATGACCTAAGCTCTAAGAATGGGTAAGATTTTGATAGGTGAGAGGATTCGGTGTGTTTTTTATAACTGCATAATAGCTGTCGTTTATTGAGTTCCTTATAGAAGATGCTCTACCGGTCTCTTTATGTATATTATCTTCAAAGAACTTTGTAAAGTTAGTAGCATTATCCTCATTTTTCAGGTGAAGAAACTGAAGCCCAAAGGGTTAATTTACTTGCCCACAATGACATTGTTGGTAAATGACAGAGCCAGGATTTGAATCCAGTTTTTCTTCCACTAAAGCAGACAAACAAAGAACCAAGCTTGATGGTGTCAGCTTGTGGACTTTCTTAACTGTCAAATGATCGTTCTAACTTTATCTTGCTCTCAAAGGGAAAATTTGCAGGTTTCTAAGCAGAGGTGTTAATCAGAAAGTCGGTCTGGTAACAGTGCCCAGGATAGGAAGTTTCTGTTACCATCTTGGTGTTAAAGGACTAGAACATTACCTAGGTTATCAGCAGTGAATATGCAAAGGACAAGTAAGATTTAAGAAATTCTGAAGGAAGATTTTGTAGAAGTAGGAAATTAATGGGACCTAGGGACCAAGGAAAAGGAAAAGAATAAAAGATGACTATCAAATTTTAAGCTTGTGGATTGAGAGAACAGTGATATCATTATTAGAAACCATAATTAAGAGGGAAAGTCAATTTTAGAAGAGAAAAATGAAAATTTAAAGAACTGTTGGTAATTAAGCTGTTAGAAAAGTTGGAGAAGCTAAAGCAAAGAACAGTTGTCAAGGCTGGGGAGATAGATTTGGGAGTATTCCCATCAAGATTATAGTTGAAACTATAGAATTGGATAAGATTTTCAAAGAGAGGAATGTGGCATAGGGTCACCAGTCAAATCAGGGGGACGTTTGCTTTTTGGTTATAGAAAGAAAAAGCAGAAGTGTGATGAGAAGTCAGAGAGATGGGAGAAAAGAATAGTGATATCAAAATATCAAAAAAGCAGTATCAGAAAGCTAAACAAGAGAGTTTTGAGAAGGAATTGATCAGCAGGGCCAAAAGAGAGAAGTCAAAGAGAATGAGGACTGAGAAAAAGGGGTAATCTGTTGGCTATTTTGTTGAGGAAATCGTTGTTGAACTTTGAGAATCCAACTTCAGCACAGTATAGAAGACTAAAGGTAGATCTTAGAGAGCTAATGAGAGACTGAATGGTGATAAAACAATGAACTTGTAGGGATTGTTTTACTTCTTTTTGAAGTAGATGTGACTGAAAAGCCTGAAGCCAGCCTGGTTTTTCCTACTTTTAGGTGACAATTTTTTCCTGTCTATATACCCATGCAGTTCTTTATCTTTGGAGTTCTTTAAACCTATTAGGTTCAGAATCAGGTTTTCGGCGGGTACTCTTTTGATCTGCAGATTATTTTTTATTATAGAAAGACCACCCCTTATAATAATCAAATATTGCTTGGTTCCCTTTTCCTCAATTCTTCAGGCATACCAGTTTGCATATGTTGAATGTCATTTGTGATGATGAATGGTATTTCTTATCTTCTCTACAACCCTGTCATTATGATTGCTCTTTTCCATTTCATTTTGTGTAAACTGATTTCTTCTATATATTCCTATCCCTTCATTGATTTTTAAGTTATATTTAATCAGTTTTTATTGCTCTGACATGGCTTTCATCAAAAAGTTTCTTTTTTTGCTCTTTTATATTTTTAAATCTTCCAAAGTCGTCTTTGAGCTTTATTTTTGTAGATTAATGTCATCTTGAAATTCTTTGAATATATAGTGAACTATATAACTTAACTCTGTTGTATAGAGTAATTCCTCTTCTGGTAAATGATTTTCATCTACTTTAAATTTATTTTCCTGTCCTCCTACTTTTCTCTTCCCCCAATATCTATTTATAAATCCTCTACTGATTGCTCTCTTGTTGTTATTCATTTTTAAAATAAAGGTAACTCTATCTGGGCTATTTGTTTCAGAATGATATAGGGAGAAGCATAGGGAAGTAAGGTGGAATGCTGCAGAGTCAAATTTAGATTGCTGCCTAAAATACCATCTTACCATATTTGTTTTGTCTTCTACCCAGAGGCATGTGTCCTCCAATGTTCATGCGCAGTTTGTTGTGAAGCCCTTTGTATCACAGGCTCTCTGAGGAGTGATAGGGTGATTTGTGCTCTTCTTGTATTCGTCCCCTCTCACTAGAGAGGGGTTTGGTTGTACATCAAAAAATGATACATTGTTCTTCTTCAGCTCCACCTTTTCTACTCTTGGCTCTTTGAGGTTGGGTTTTTACAGGATCATGAATTATATTTCCTGTGGCTTGCCCATTCCCTTAAACCTTATTGTTGTAATAAAAAAAATTCTTGAAATGGATTTTCAAGACTAGTATGTGTCCAAGGTTTGAGGTCTGAGGAGGTTTTTGGTTTTGGTTATCTCTCAACACCTTCGTTCCAAAGTTCTCAGTATTGGGCAGATAATCTTCACATTTTGTGGTTTGTGGCTGTGCTCTTTCCTTGTTTCTCTGGGGATGAAGTTTTCTTCCTTTGGTGCTTTTTGTTGTTTACAGCTGGTTTTGAGGGAGGGAGGGTAGTCTGAAAAATGTTCTCACTCTGACATCTTCTATCAAAATTCTTTAGAGATCTTTTAAAAACACAAATCAGATAACATTATTTATCAGCTTAAGTCCTTCAGTGGAAGGAGAATATAGCACTTAAACTGGAACTCTTTATCCTGACCTGGGCAGTAGGTGACATGGCCCCTGCTTACTTCTGCAACTGTGTCTCGCCACACTCTTCCCCCTTGCTCTATTAGTTTTCTTTTAATTCCTCAAAAAGACTGTGTCATGTCTTTGTTTGGTTTGGTTTTACTTATGCCCTCATCCATTCATTCCTGTCTTCTGGAATTTTATTTTCTTCTCTTTCTGGCTTCTATTCATCTTTTAGGTCTAACTGTATACTTCTTCAGAAAAGCCTTCTCTGACATCACAGTATAAATTATGTCCACTATGCTAATCTCTTTCTTGGTTGCCTATTCTTTTCCTCCATATCACTAAGTAAAATTTGTAATTATGTGTTTATCTGTTAATGTGTGTCTTTTTATCTAGACTGGAAACTCCAGGAGGGTGTGATGCTTTATAATGCTTGTTGAGTGAGTGAATGAATAAATTAAAAAAGGAATGTAAGATGCAGGGCTTCCAACATTAACTGACCAGGGTTTATTATCTTTTAGAAGTATTGGTCTATCAGATAGATTTACCTAAATATATATATTACCCTAGTAATAATAATATATAACATTTAGTCAGTGATTGCTGTGCCTCATGCATACCTTAAAAAAGTTAATTAGACTACAGTTTACTGGTTAGCTACTATATGCCAGGCACAGTGACAGGTGTTTTATATACAATAGCTTTAATTCTTACAATAACCCCCCTAAAAGATAAATTTCTATCATCAATATTTTAAAGATGAGGAAACTAAGGCCTTGAAAGTGTAACTGACTTATCCAAGGTTATTCAGCTAGTAAATGATTGAGGCATGATTTGAATCTACGTTGTACAATTGCAAAGCCGTTGCTTTTAAAATCAAATGGTACTTTATCTTAATAACAATAGTCAGAAAGTTAAAGTGGCTTTTTTAGTACTTAACCTTAATTTATAGAAAATATTTTATTCTCCTCAAAAATGTCATGCTGTAAAAATTATGTTTCTTCTCTGGTATCTAGAAAATGCCTGTTAATATGTTGTCAAAGATTCAGAAATGCAAAATTGTGAAGATGTGTAATTGATTTTAATTTAGTACTTATTAAACAACTCAAATATTTCAATCATGACATAAAATATACGTTCTTTCCCCCCCAGTATCTAATATTAATTGCATCTTAGTTCAGGCTGCTATAACAAAATGACATAAACTAGGAGGCTTATACACAATAGAAATTTATCTCTCACAGTTCTGGAAGTTGGGAAGTCCAAAATCAAGGTGTCGGCAGATTTGGTAGTTGGCCAGGGCCTGATTTCTGGTTCATAGATGGTACCTTTGTGCCACATGATGGAAGAGGAAAATGAACTAACTCCCTTATGCCTCTTTTATAGAACACTAATCCCTGACCCATCACCTGCCAAAGTCTCCATCTCCTACTACCATCACTTTGTTTAGAATTTCAACATATGGATTCTGGGGGGGGACACAAACATTCAAGCCATAGCAAACTGCCTTTTCAATGTGAATGAAATAGTGTTTTCTTTTCTCACGAAGTAGTGAGACAGGGCACTAAACCAAACTAGACATTTTTAAAGAAAACTTTCCATTTACTTTTTCATTTTAGTTCCAATTTATCCTACTTGCTCTTATTTTTGGGGATTTAAATTTAAATCAACAGCTGCCAACTTTTTTATTATAGCAACAGGATCAGAATTAACTTGAAAGTCAGTTTTTCTTGACAAAATGTCAATTTTGTCCATTTTTCTTTTACTCAATTTTTATTGAGTAAAAATCAATATTTGATGGAAGTTAGTGATGGCTGCCCAGAAACGAGAATGCCCTCAGGGGCTGAATAGAAATAGCATTTCTCTCTCAATATTAGGAAGTACAGGAAAAGTTTTATAAAGTTAGGGGATAGGAAAAGATAAAATACAACTAAAGGAAAAACATGGGCAATTTGAAATATATAATGAATATCAGAAAACTGCAACTAACTGTAATAAAAAGAGAAAGTCTCCAGGAGTAGTTAATATAAAAAAAAGTCAGATGAGAAATATGCAAAATAGCTGTTATTTTTCAACAAAATTTACTCATTTCCCTCTTGTCTTTTTGAATTGGAATGATCCTTACCCATCAATCCATTTTCCCTCTCCTCCTTTGAAACTCAATGTAAATTTTAGGTGTACCTGGCCATGCTGTAGATTAAACTGTATGAAATTATGAAATTGTAGGTTTAAAAACTGTCACATGGGCCAGGCATGGTGGCTCACGCCTGTAATCCTAGCACTTTGGGAGGCCAAGGCGGGCAGATCACAACATCGAGACGTTGAGACCATCCTGGCCAACATGGTGAAACCTCGTCTCTACTAAAAAATACAAAAATTAGCTGGGCGTGGTGCCATGCACCTGTAGTCGCAGCTACTTGGGAGGCTGATGCAGGAGAATTCCTTGAACTCAGGAGGCATAGGTTGCAATGAGCCGAGATCACACCACGGCACTCCAGCCTGGCGCCTGGAAACAGAGCGAGACTCTGTCTGAAAAAAAAAAAAAATACTGTCACATGTTGGCAAGTACATATGATTTAACCTGGATTCACCTCTTTATTTTTTATGTGCAATCAGCATAGGTATACAAATATTTTATAATGAAGAAAAATAAAGCCCATTAGGTCACAGGACTTGTTATTGGTGAGGCTAGTATTTTAACACTGATGTGTCTAATTCGAAAGCGTGTACTATTTTTGCTGCAATAATGAATGAATATTTGTTAAATGGAATATGTGTATGCTCTATAGACACCAAGAAGAATGCCATATCAGCAGAGTGCTCAGTAACAATTGAATGAATGAACAGATGAATGAATGAATATGTGTTCAATCATATCACAAATGAGCATTTATTCTTCCACAGTTGATTGTTAAAGCAAGTAAAGAAAGACAACATAAAACTTTATATGGAGAAGTAAAGAAGTAGTATCCTATTTCTTATTTGATAATTTAAAGTAACATTTAAATAACTCAGAACACTTTAACAATTGATCAGTTTTGCTTTCATATTTTGTTTTATAAATATTTAACTCTATTAGTGACTTCCTAGTATGCTGCAATTGGTATAAGTCGTATTTATTAATGAATATACAAGAAGGATCTCATTATAACAGTTTAACACATTACACAGATCCTTGGTATAATTCTTTTCAAAGAACATAAAATGACCAGTGCTTTCATTTTTCAAAGCAAGTCTTCTTTTGAATTGTGTTTGGAAAAAAAAAAAAACTTGTTGGTCTCCAAACCCTAAATTGATTTTCTCCTTTCGTAGTAAAAGTAAATTTAGGTAAAAAATTACCCACAAAACTACTAGTTGTGGTCCCTTTAAAAACCAGATACAGTGACTGTAACCATAAGTCATAGACTTCCTGCTACCATTTCCGGCCAAATTAAAGAGGCCGCTTGAGTTTCAACTCACCCCTGCTGATTTGGGTAAGGGGATTCCTGTTACTTTAAAATCATCATCAGCTGGGAACTGGGACTGAAAAAGAGTTATCTTGGGGTGGAAATCTTATTAAGACTTTTAAAATAAAATGCATCTACTATCATGCCTAATGTCTTGGCATTTGTTTTCCAAGGGTCCACCTGGTCCAGCAGGTATCCCAGGTCCGTCAGGGAAGAGAGGTCCACGGGTAAGTAGATGTGCTACATTTCCTGCTGGCAATGAGAATTTGTAACTTTCTAACATGTTTTTTCTAGTATTGTACAGTATGTACTTCCTTTGGAAACCTGCCCTGGATCTTCAAACTTAGCCCTACCTTAGCCAATTCAAGAGGAGCTTAAGAACACATGCAGCCTAGTTTATTTTGAATGTAAACACACAGCCAAAGCATTCTCTGTGAAAATGTCCAACAAAGATCATCAAATTTGTAAATTAGTGGCTGTTCTGATGCTACTAACAACATTATTCTTACTTATAAAGTGATCTCAATGGTGTAAGGTGAGATTCATTTGTTTAGGGAAATGAGGAGTGGGCTGCCTTAAAATAGTACATTCCTGGATTACATAGTGGAAAATACTGCAGCTATTGACTAGAAAAAAACTGCCCTGAGGAAAAAAGCTGCCTTAAAGTTCAGTAGTTTTTCACATTACACAGGCCCAACAAAACATTTATTGCTGTGTTAGAATTAGTTTCTTTCAAACTTAAATAAGTGTGGATTTTTTTTACTATAGAAAGTCTTTGTTCAATGAATTAGAAAAAGAATTCTATGACAAATGCAAATACCTTTTATAATCCACTTTGTTTTTATTCTGATTTTTATTTAACATACAAATATTATAAAGAAAAATTACCCTAAAGTATTACTTTAAGTTGTCTGTGGTCACATCAAACTCTTGTCCATTTAAGGCCTAAGATAAATTCTCACTGGGCTCTAGCTGCTTCGTGTTAAAAAAAAAAAATTCTCTGTAGTTGATGACCTATCACATTTCTCCCATAGCCCCTTTTAAACCTTTCTCATTCTCCTCTAGCCCATGAACTATTTCCATCCTCCTACTTTGTGAGAATTTGGATCCTACTTTTCTGAGAAACTGGGCCCATCTTTGTACTCATTCTATTCCCTCTCCACTGCTAAGGTTGTTCTCTCAACAGCATGAACTTCAGGTTCAGAATCTCCATCTATTATCTAATACAGCAGTTTCCTTCCCTAATTTCTTTTTTATCCTCCATTTATTTGTTTAATTCTCATTCCCTTAAGGAAGAGTGGTTTTTGTTTTTTTCCTCAAGGCTAATTATTTTACTTGTGTTCCTAATTTCGTCTTATCTAACTTAAAAGTTGCAACTTCACATTTTTTCTCTCCCTAAATTTTATATTACTTGGCAACAACCAACAAGTTATCCCTTTTTCATAAATCCCAAACTTTCATTGATATTAATTTTTCCTAAAGCTGTTGTTTTGGCTCACTGTTGGTTGCACTACTGAGTTTTGTGAAATAATAATTTATATCCATTGTCCTTACTTTTACATCAGCAACTCATTCATTAATCCCCACAAATGCTTGTTCAAATGTATTTTTGTAAGACTACCAATGACACATGTCATAACATCTATTCTTTTTTTTTTTTTTGAGACAGGGTCTCATTCTGTGACTCAGGCTTGAGGGCAGTAATAGGTATCATAGCTCACTGTAGCCTTGATCTCCAGGGCTCAAGGCATCTTCTCACCTCAGCTTTCTGAGTAGCTGGGACTACAGGTGTGGGCCACTATGTCTGGCAAATTTTTTTGATTTTTGGTAGTGATGAGGTCTTCCTGTTTGCCCTGACTGGTCTCGAACTCCAAGCACAAGTGATGCTCCCACCTCAGCCTCTCAAAGTGCTAGGATTACAGGTGTGAGCCACCACACCTGGCCAAAATTTAATCATTTTTCTTTAGTTTTCATCTTGTTAGATGTATTTTCAATATTTGCATTGCTGACACCTCTGTCTTTCTGAAGCATTCTGCTCTATTAAATCAGAATTGAAGAGACAAATAATTATTAACTCTATGTTATGTGTTAAGAGGGAGGCATGGCTGAATAGCACAGAAGTAGGATACAAAATTGAAATAAGTATAGGGAGCCTTGACACATGGACGGCTTTCTGGAGAGAGTGATCTTTTCCACTATTTACTGGTTGTACGAGCTTAAGTTTCCTGATTTTTAAATGGGAGTAAAAATAATAACCTTGCAGGATAGTTGTAAGGATTAGTAATGAGAAACACAAAGCATTAACATAGTTCCTAGCACATAGCAGGTACTCAGAACGTAGAATCAAGTTTTAAATTCAGATTGTATAATTTATCAGTGATACAAAATCAAATTACTAAATATTAATCGAGTGTAGCTAGTCAATGTGTTAAGTACTACACTAGTAATCTTTTTAAGAGTCTCTTTTCAAAGAATTTATAATCCTGGGACTAAATAGAACATGTCATAAGGCAGTTAAAATAGAAATAAAGTATTTAAGTAACAGATTAGAACAGTGTAAGAAATGCCCCAAGGGAATATACAATCAATTGGTAAATGAATTTTACATGAAGAAATTTCTATGTAAGTTAGTAAGAGAGATATATTACTTCATGTTGTTGTGGCTAGGATTTAAAAGTGACTTGAGAGCTAAAGAATAATTTGGGTAGGTATAGGGGACAAGCTAAAGGAAGTAGATCTTTAAGGCATACTTAATAACAGCAAAAACTCAAGTGCAGAAAGGGATAACACATGTTGAGAGGGAAGTAAGCAATTGTACTTTGTCCCATTCCAATATGTTCCAAGAATGATGACTTTTTGTTTTTTTACTACTTGCAGGGCATACCAGGGCCACATGGAAATCCTGGGTTACCTGGATTACCTGGTCCAAAGGTAAGTGATTACTAATGAGTATCACATGATTTTCCTGAGATTAAAAGAAGATCCCTAACATTTAAGGCCAGCCTTGGTACATCAAGGATCTCTGTCATCTCCAGAGCATGATTCTTCAACATGATTGTCTTAGCCTGGCGATGAGCTGAGTTCCTCTGAAAGCCCACCATACTTGGATTTGTATTCTTAGTGGTAAAATCAGGTACAGGCCTGCTTAGTATTCCAAAATCATTATTGTCAAAAATATGATGGCAATGTATGGAAACCTCTGAAATATAAGATTATGATTTGAGTAATTTACCTTACATTAAGGCCATTTTAATTTTTAAATAAACACCAAGGAAATAAAATATAATTTACCTCCTCCATACTTCCCTAATTATTTTTACCTGAAAAATTTCAGAAGGTGTTTAAAGAATGATCAAATACTTATGAAAACAACTAACCTGAAATCTATATACAGTATACATAGTTATATGTACATAGTTGAGTGTACATAATTGTATGATAGTTACATGATAGATAATAGTGTGATAAATAGTAGTGAAAACATAGAAGAAAGTGTAGAAGATACAGATACACGGGTTGATTAGCTTGAGAGAGAGTATGGGCATGGAAATATCACTAAATGTAAATATAAAATATTTAATGGTATCTGCATTCCCATTAAAATAAAATATTCCCATTTCCATTATATATATAATATATATATTAAATAAATATACATAAAATATTCCCATTCCCTTAAAATATATAAAATAAAATACTTCCATTCCCTAGATATATATATACTTAGTTTGTTCAGGCTGCTATAACAAAGTACCATAAACTGAGTAGTTTATAATCAACAGAAATTCATTTCTCATAGTTCACACAATTCCAGAGCCTGGGAAGTCCAAGGTTAGAGCACCAGAAGATTTGGTATCTACTGAGGGCCTGCTTTCTGGTTCATAGGCAGAGGCTTCTCAATGTGTCATCACAAAATGGAAGGAACTAGCTATGTCTCTGAGGTCTCTTTATAAGGGCACTAATCCCATTCATACAGGTTCCACCTCCAATTATTACATTGGGGATTAGGGTTCAACGTATAAATTTTGAAGTCTATTGCATTAGGAAGAGAAGGAGAGAAAAAAGTGTGCATATGAGTGATGACAGAGTTTGGGGAACAGATTAGATAAGTATTAGGATTTTGGTTGCCAGTAACTTCATGAATCTTTTAGGGTCTCACCCCTCTGCTTATCAGAGATCACATTCAGAAGTAAACATGTAATCATATCGATTGGGGTTAAGAACAGAAGTTTTGGAGTCTGACAGATGTGGGTTCAAGACTCAGCTTTTTCAATTTGAATGACTAAAAGCAAATTGCTTGCTAAGGCTCATTAAGCTGCTTTTCTTTCTGTCAAATGGGGAGAACCACGATACCTACTCACAGTGCTATAGTGATGGCTAAGTACATTAATGTGAGTAGAGCTCTTAACATGGTGCTACCATGTCATAAGTAGTATCATTGTTATTAATAAGTAATAATAGCATATAGCAAGGGTAATTCAGATCTAAATTTCCTAAAATTTCTCACCTGTGTTGACAGTTTTTTTGAGTTCAATAAAAGTGCCTCAGAGAGGAAAAGCAGACTCTTTAAAATCAAGTCTGGATAAGTAGTAGAGAAGAAGATAGATGGCTTCTAAGGAAATTAGAAATTTGTTTTTCAGTTTGTGGTTCCATGGCCCTTTGAGCTTTTATTTGGGGACTTTATAATTAGTCTAAAAGGTTAAAGTAGCTGTAAAGGCTCAGATTATATTTCTCCACAGGGCTGAATTTATACTGGGTGTATATTTCTGCTAATTGCCTCCTCTCCACAAGACCCAGGGAGACATAGAAAAAAAGGAGAGGGGGAATTTCTACCCGGCTTATATTATTTTCCCTCTTCTAGGTTGGTGCAAAAATAATTCTAGTGTTTGCCCATTAAAAAGGCAGAACCCACAATTACTTTTGCACCAATCTAATATTTCAGCCAGTAGCAAACAGTTAGGCGCTCATAATTTAACTCTCAATCTGCAGTGGGAAGAACCAGTTTACTCCATGTAGAGAGTCCTTTCTTAATAAGCACTGTTGCTGTTTCAGAATAGAAGCAAATAAAAACAAAAAAATTGGAAAATAGGGTGAGGAGACATTAAGCTAGAGATGGTGGAAAGCATTTTATTTCATTGACTTCTTAAAATGTGTATACATATTTAGAAGAAAATATTTGAGAGAATGAAGAACTTTGTATCAAACTAAAATTATCCCTGTTCCAAGATTGAACACATTGTAATGGAGATACCAATTACCCTGATTTGATTATAAGAATGTAACAAAGTATCTATCACATGTACCTGGAAAATATGTATCAAAAATAAAATTTAAACATATTAAAAACAGTGTTTTAAAATACCATTTGGTATTAATATATGTCTATGGCAAAATGATCTAGGAAAGAAGAAAATGTAACCTCAAGAGTCTTATTCTTCAATATTACATTTAGTAGGATGAATTTAATTTTGACTATAACTATTCATCAATAAGATATTTTATGAACCCATATATGGAGGATTGAAAAACCTCCATTTACTTTGCAAAAAATTAGGCCTATTGGGGGATTTAATTGTATAAACCTGAACGATAGTCTTTAATTAATATTTGGTTTAAGGATTTGATAACTGTCCAAACTAGCCAAAATTGACCATGATTTAACTGCATATATTTGTGGAAGGTAGAGATTTGTGACAGGTGTTAAAAAATCACCATTGTGTCAAAAATGTATTATATAAAGCTTGTAGTGTTTGATTTAGTGAAACTGATTTTCTTAGGTACTTAACATATATTTCTAGAGTAATCAGGATTAATAGAACATTCAAGTTTTATGCTTTATAATCCTCTTTTATCTAATATCTGCCACTTATTTTATGTATGATATCTCATTTAGTTTTATCCCAATCGTAAGTACTGTGAAAGCAGACTTTATTACCTTCTGGTTTACACAGAAGAAAACACTTGAGAGAAGTATGCACTTAACCAAGGTAACACTGTAAGTGGTAGAGGCAGAGACAAAATTGGAAATGTCTTAGTCTTTTCCTTACACTAGGTTGTCTCTCCTGACACAATGAGGAATTCTTTTAAAATAAAATATTACCATTCCCATTATATATAATATATATATTAAATATATATTGTATATATTTAATATATAAAACACCTTAAAAAGAAAGGTCAGAGATAGGGTTACCTAACTTAAAGAAATTATGAATTTGTTTATTAATAGTAACAAAGTAGTTATATTCCAAGGTTCCAGGTTATCCTGTGGATAATGATAGTAATATAAAAATTCTATGAGGAGTGAAACTGATGCCTAATCCCTGAGGACTGTTGTTAAATTGTTAAACAATAGAAGTATAAAGTGCCATACAAAAATTTAGTGGATATGCAGCAATTTTTTTCAGCATGATTTAAAATAGAGAAAGACTATTGAGATCATTAGCTGAGATCAGGAGACTGATGGTAGAAATGAAGTTCTTTAAAAAAAAAAAAAAAGGAAAGAAAATAAATTCCATTTCCTGTTTGCCAGAGAGAATGGCCTTTTCCTTCTTATCAAATGCCACCTAGGTCCATAGTTTATCATATTTATCTATTAAATGAACTATATATCTATTTATTTGCAGGGTGATGGAAATGTTTATTGCTATGAATTAAACACATGCAATTATGCTATAGATCTTTGAACATGACTAATGAATACATGTAGAGTTGATATGTTCAGTCTACCATGTGCTTACAATTCCAGTCCAGGCAATCTGTGGTCAAGACAGTTCTTCTCCAAAAAATGCTTCACAGAAGAAGCCTAAAACCTTCCCACAAACATTCACATCTTATGTTAATTTAATTTACCAATACTTCCTTCAAATTTAATCCAGTTAAATGAAAACATCTAGCCTTAACCCATAGTAACAATGTTTCATTAATAATATTTAATATATTAGTATATATATTAAGTGTTCAACACCAAAGAGTAGTATCTTAATGTTACATTCTATCCTTGGTTATGACTGTCTTCTCCTATGTCTCCATCATGTATTTATCTTAACTAGAAGTACAATTTCTCCTTCGATGTGAATGAAATAAAGATCTTAAATAAAGATGCTTACTCACACTAAAAACTTTTTAGTGGGTCAGATTGCCATAAAAAATAGTCAGTCCAACATTATGAAAATGTAAAAAGTGATATGGGAGCTGGGCAAGATGACCAGCTAGACACAACCACGTGGAACAGCTGCCACTGAAGACCGGGGATTTCGCACACTCTTAACAGATCTGTAGAGAAAGGGCACTGAAAATGGACAGAGGGAAGACACAGAAGCTGGACTGAAGAGGGAGGAAGCTGGGAACCCTGCATGGGGCTACTTCACATCAGGACTCATTCATGAACCCCAGCGACTCTCGGGGAACAGGTGAATTGAACTGGCAAGGCGCGACCCACTTTCGCCATAGGCCTCTGGAATTCTGGCAGGAGGAGACCCCTTAACCACCACAGACACTTGATTGGCAGAGAGAGCTGCTTAGGTAAGTGGTAAGAGCAGCACTCCAGCCAGTGTGACGCCCAGAGGGTTTGGTGCAGGAGCATCTATAGTGGAGCATGGCCAGGGATGCCAATCCCCCTATCCTCTGCTTGCTCTCATAGGAGACTTTAGCCCTAGGGGAACTGTTCCCCCTAGGGGAACTTTAGCCCGTATGTAAACTCTGCAGGGTGGTCTTCCCTATCAGATTTGCCCGGTCTGATCTGAGATATCCTTGATCTGCTGGCCTCTCCCAGGGCACCCAATGCTGCACTGCAAACAGATCAACCTGGGAGCCTGCATTATAACTCCTGCACTGTTGGACTGTGCCTGACCAGCAGAGTGGCCCTATGGACATGCAACAGCCTACCTGTTCCTTCTCCCATTGCAGCATCCCTAGGCCCCATGGCCACTCCTCATATTGCTTTGCCAATGTACGTGTGTGCAGTCAGATCTTGCCTTCCCTGTTCCACCGGTATGCATGTGCACCCTGCCCTGCCACTGATGCTGGCATGTGTGCACTCCACCTCCCCTCCCTCTGCCATACCGCTATTGCAATCAGGTCCTTGGTAGGCACAGAGCCTTCCAGGCCTGCCCCTGCCAGCACCCTACCCCTGTACCAACACTGCCACTGGAATGAAACTAGGCATGAAGAACAGTGGACCCTCTCCCACCCTGAGCAGCCACCTTCACCTGCATAAACATGCACAGAGGGCACACACAATCCTGCACCTGCCAGTACCTCACCCCTGTGCTAACACCACCACCTGTATGACCCCCACCTTCCTGAGTCATGCTACCTCTGCCACTGCTGTAAATGCCTGAATGAAGGCTAGTCCTTCAGCACCTGGCAGCACCCTGCCATGCTGCTGCTGCCGCTGCCATGTGCAAACAAGGACAGATCCCACTGTTACTACCCTATAAAGCACTTTGTCTGGCACCACCCATTGGAGTGCTGTGACCAGAGGTCCAGGAACTCACCTTCCCTCAGTGTAGTGGGTTCCTAACCTTGAGGAGCCAGAGAACAAAGTCAAGGCCCAGTATCGGTTATTCAAAGTTAAAGCACATATGTCAGGGTTGTGAGTTGAGCCTTGGCCCCTTAAAATCTTCCAGAAATGAGACCAGTTGACTGAGCCAAGCTTATACCATGATAAAACCCTCAAGTTCATCAAATAGGAGTAAAGAAAAAATCCATTCAAAGGACAGCAACTTCAAAGACTGAAGGAACATCAGCCCTCAAAGATGAGACAGAACCAGTACAAGAACTCTGACAACTTAAAAAGCCATCGTGCCTTCTTTCCTCCAAATGACTGCACTAGCCCTGCAGCAAGGCTTCTGAACTGGGCTAAGATGGCTGAAATGACAGAAATAGATTTCAATATGAATAGGAACAAAGATCATTGAGATGCAGCAGTAAGCTGAAACCCAACCCAAGGAAGCTAAGAATCACAATGAAATGATACAGGAGCTGACAGACAAAAATAGCCAGTATAGAAAGGAAGGTAACTGACCTGACAGAACTGAAAAAAAACCATAAGAATTTCATAATGCAATCACAAGTGTTAAAACAGACCAAGCCAAAGAAAGATCTCAGAGCTTGAAGATTGACTTTCTGAAGTAAGACAGTCAGACAAGAATGAGAAAAAAGAATGAAAAGGAATGAACAAAGCCTCTGAGAAATATGGGATTATGTAAAGAGAACAAATCAATGACTCATTGGTGTTGCTGAAAGAGGTGGTAAGAATGGAAACACTTGAAATATATTTGAGGATATCATACATGAGAAACTTCCCTAACCTAGCTAGAGAGGCCAATATTCAAATCTAGGAAATACAGAGAACCCCAGTAAGATACTTTACAAGAAGATCATCCCCAAGACGTATAATCATCAGATTCGCCAAGGTTGAAATGAAAGGAAAAATATTAAAGGCAGCTAGAGAGAAAAGTCAGGTCACCCAGAAAGGGAAGCCTATCAGACTGACAGCATACCTTTCAGCAGAAACCATACATGCCAGAAGAGACTGGGAGCCCATGTTCAACATTCTTAACAGTAATTCCAACCAAGAATTTAATATCCAGCCAAACTAAGCTTTGTAAGCAAAGGAGAAATAAGATCCTTTTCAGACAAGCAAATGCTGAGGGAGTTAGTTACCATCAGACTTGCCTTACAAGAGCCCTAAGGAAGCACTAAATATGGAAAGGAAGGACTGTTATCAGCCACTACAAAAACACACTTATGTACACAGACCAGTGACACTTTAAAACAACCACACAAATAAGTCTGTGTAAAAATCAGCTAACATCATGAAGGTAGGATCAAATCCACATACATCAATACTAATCTTGAATGCAAACAGGCTAAATGCCTCAATGAAAAGGAATAGAGTGGCAAGCTGGATAAAGAACCAAGACTCAATGCTATGCTGTCTTTAAGAGATCCATCTCACATGCAATGACACCCATAGGTTCAAAATAAAGGGATAGAGAGAAATCTACCAAGCAAATGGAAAACAGAAAAAGCATGGGTTGCAGTCCTAATTTTTGGACAAAACAGACTGTAAGCCAGAAAATACCAAAAAGACAAAGAAGGGCATTATATAATGGTAAAAGGTTCCATTCAACAAGAACTAACTATTCTGAATATATATGCATTTAACACAGAAGCAACCAGATTCATAAAGCAAGTTCTTAGAGGCCTTCAAAAAGACTTAGATTCCCATGCCATAATAGTGGGATACTTTAACACCCCACTGACAGTATTAGACACATCATTGAGGAAAATTAACAAAGATATTCAGGACCTGAACTCAGCACTGGATCAAATGGACCTGATAGACATCTACAGAACTCACCATCCAAAACAACAGAATATACATTCTTCTCATCACCACATGGCGCATACTCTAACATCGACCACACAGTTGGACATAAAACAATCCTCAGCAAATGCAAAAGAATTGAATTCATACCAACCACTCTTTTGTACTATAGGAAAATAAAATTAGAAATCAAGGCTAAGAAAATCGCTCAAAACTATACAATTATATTGAAATTAAATAACCTACTCCTGCATGACTTCTGGGTAAATGATGAAATTAAGGCAGAAATCAAGAAGTTCTTTGAAACTAATGAGAACAAAGATACAAATACCAGAATCTCTAGGACACAGCTAAGGCAGCCTTAAAAGGAAATTTATAGCACTAAACACCCATATCAAAAAGAAGTATCTTAATTTAGCAACCTAATATCACAGCTAAAAGAACTGGATAACCAAGAGAAAAACTAACCTCAAAGTTAGCAGAAGACAATAACTAACCAAAATAAGAGCTGAACTGAAGGAGATTGAGACATGCAAAATTTGTTCAAAAGGTCAACGAATCCCAGAGCTGGTTTTTTTGAAAAAAAATAAAATAGACTGCTAGACTATTTAAAAAGAAAAAAGATTCATATAAACACAATTAGAAACAACAAAGGGATATTACCACTGACCCCACAGAAATACAAGTAACCGTGAGGGAATGTTATAAACACCTCTCTGTACAAAATCTAGAAAATTTAGAAGAAATGGGTAAGTTCCTGGACATACATACCTTCCCAAAAATGAACCCAGAAGAAATTTCATCCCTGAACAGACCAAAAATGAGCACCAAAATTGAATCAGTAATAAATTGCCTACCAACCAAAAAAAAGCCCAGGACAAGGCAGATTCATAGTCAAATTCTACTAGATGTACAAAGAAGGGCTGGTACCATTCCTACTGAAACTATTCCAAAAACTTGAGGAAGGACTCCTTCCTAACTCATTGTATGAAGCCAGCATCATCCTGATACAAAAACCTGGCAGAGATACAACAACAAAAAAAGAAAACTGTATGCCAACATCCTTGATGAACATTGATGCAAAAATTCTCAACAAAATACTGGCAAACTGAATCCAGCAGCACATCAGAAAGCTTATCCACTATGATCAAGCAGGCTTTATCTCTGCGATGCAAGGTTGTTTCAGCATATGCAAATCAATATGTGATTCATCACATAAACAGAAATAAAGACAAAGACCACATGATTATCTCAATAGATACAGAAAAGCCTTTTGATAAAATTCAACACCCCTTCATGTTAAAAACTCTCAACAAATTAGGCATTGAAGAAACATACCTTAAAATAATAAGAATCTTCTATGACAAATACATAGCAAACATTATACTGAATGGGCCAAGGCTGGAAGCATTACCCTTGAAAAGCAGCATAAGACAAGGATGCCCTCTTTCACCACTTCTATTCAACATAGTATTGGAAGTCCTAGCGAGAGCAAGCAGGCAAGAGAGAGAAATAAAGCGCATCCAAATAGAAAGAGAGGAAGTCAAACTATCCTTGTTTGCAGACAACATGATTCTACATCTAGAAAACTCCATAGTCTTGAACCCAAAGCTCCTTCAGCTGATAAACAACTTCAGCAAAGTTATTGATCATCTTTTGATGATGCTAGGTAATTATATCTGTAAGAGCCTCAGATCCTCTGAGAGCAGTTAGATATCCAACAATTCAATTTAGTTCTGACAACGGCTTACCAGAGTTAGCATGAGCCTCCACAGTTTTTAAGACTGAGTCCCACAAGACTTCCCACACTTCAGATGCCAAGAAAAAATGAGATGCTCAGACCATGCACACTTCTGCTGGGCAAACTATAAACTCAGGGGTTCCCATGACCCATCCTCTCAGATTTAATATTTTACTAGAACTGTTTACAGAACTCAGGAAAACACTTTACTTACTTTTACCAGTTTATTGTAAAGGATACAACTCAGGAGCAGCCTAATGAAAGAGAGACATAAGGCAAAGAATTGGAGATGGGCAGTGCAGAGCTTTTATGCTCTATCCTGCCATACCACCTTCCCAGGAAATCAATGTGTTCACCAACAGAAGCTCTTCAAATCTTGTTCAAGAGTTTTTATAACCCAATTTCCAGTCCCACTTCCCTCTCCTCTGTGGCAGAGGCGGTAGGGAAAAGTTTTGACCACTTCTCCCAACCTCAACTGCTGACACCTTTACCCATGCCATCATCACCAATGGCATGGACTAGGGAAGACCAGCAGAGCAGACTCAACTGGTATCCCTGTTTCCCCTTGTCTCCAACCCCAAACTATTCTCCACATGACAGCCAGAACTATCCTGCAGTATAACCAGATGATGCTATTTGCCTGCTTAGAACTCTTCAATGAATATTCAACACAATCAGAATAAAATCCAAGCAAAATCTTTACCAACGAGGCCTGACAGAATTGGCTCCTATTACCTCTCTGATCATACTCCTGACACTTAACCTCATTCAGCTATTTCTCAAAGATTGAATCAAGGCCTCTGGATTTAGTGAACTGTTGTTTTTTAGTGTTTTCATCAGGAATGCAAAAGTAGTGATTTTTAATTCTAGCATTCTTTATTTAGTAGCTCTTTCTTTAAAAAGAAACTTCCATTTATCAACTATTTTGTTATCCTGAAGTTCAATTCTGTAAGGAAGGGATACATAAGGATACATTTTGAATTACAGTCAATATGATTTGCTGATAGATTACATATATAGTGTGAAAGAGAAGAGTCAAAGGTAATTCTAAGGCTTGAGCAGTTGAACAGCTGGTATTATGGGAGCTCTCATCTGCTGTAATGAGAAAGAACTCGTTTTCAGGTTTTTCTTTGTATGTTTTGTTTGGTTTCAGCTGGTAGGAGATCACAACTTTTCATTAGTCCTTTTAAACACTCAACATTTGGCTTTGTTAATTTTCTCTATGGACCACATTATATTTCATTGATTTCAACTCTATTATTTTCTTCTTTCTGCTTATTCTATCTGTAATTTGTTCTTCATTTTCTAGCTTAAGGTGGAAAGCTAAACCACTGATTATTAGCCTTTTTCTATTCTAATATTAGCATTTAAAATTATAAAATTTTCTTTAAAAACATTTAACTGCATCTCACAAAATTTGATATGTTACATATTCATTAGGACTCAGAAATATATAATTTCTTTTTTGACCTGGTTCTTTAGAAGTATGTTGTTTTCTTTATAATTTTTCTAATTTAGTTCCATTTTGATCAGAGGGCACAATGGTAGAATTTAATCTTTTAAAATTTACCAAGGCATTTTATGGCCCAACATGTGACCTATTTTTGTCAACATTCTACATATAATTCAAAAGATTGTGTTTTGCATTTATTTGGGGTGATGTTATATAAATGTCAACTAGATTATGGTGGTTAATGGTGGTGGTAACCTCAGGTCAGATTTCCCCTTCCTCCCTGTATTTTTGTATGTCTAGAAGGTTTTGTATATACTGGATGTTGTGGATATGTTGAAGGATGTTAGATTCTGTTACATCATTTGAAACCCTTTGAAGATTGTTCATTTTTGTTCTGTAGGTAGTTAAATAACTGGTTCATCACCTTAAATTTACGGGTTTGGTAACTTTTTACCAAAAAAAAGTCACCTTAAATTCATAGGTTTGGTAACGTTTTTAAAGGACAGATTTGTTTGTTTTGCTCTTAGTGTGAGTCTCAGTCCAAGGATCTCATATTTACTTCTAAAGCATGGGCCTTCCATGTTCTTCCAAAAGGATTTGGCTAAAACCCCAGACTGTTTCCCCTGTGGTGACCAGCAATTGATATTTATGTTTAATTATGTCAGCCTTCCACCTGCTTCTGCTGAGCTCTTTGGAGACTACCTCATATAAGCGCATGTTAGTGTTAGCCAAGGATTGAAGAATCTATATCCAGCATTTTGGGGAAACTCCTTTCTTTTCTTCCTCTCCTTTTCTTTCCTATCCTCTGCTCTCCTCTCCTTTTCTTTCTTTCTCTTCCTTCTCTCTCTCTCTCCTTGGTTTCTTTTCCTCTTGCTTTTAATTTTCTTCCTTAATTTACAGTCAATCTGGCAGTACCTTACTCTGACCTCTGACACTGTTAGCAAATGGTCTATTTCTGCTTTGAGTGATTTTAATAATAATTGTTTTTAGTCCTGTTATTTTTAGTACTGACTACTAATACCTTTGTAATCCATAGAGAATTTGGTCCTAAAGCTCATTATTATTAATCCGATTTTACAGAGGTGAAATCTCAAATTAAGAGATTAAATGAATTGTTTGGTGTTTTCACTCCAAATCCCAAGGCTCTTTTGATTATATTGAGTGGACTCTAAGATAAATCTGTTCTAACGTGTTCATGGGTCTTAATATCTTGGGGAGTTTCCCTCCCTAGACCGAGGGCCCTCTGGAGAGTCAATAACGGTCTAAAAGACTTAACTCTGATAAAAATGATTTTAAACTCTAGCGGATAAGTGGGATATTTGGAACTTTCAGTAACAAAGAATAGGCAATTTCCTTTTCCTCTTACTCATAGTCAAAAGGGTATATACTTCCTTTAACAAAAGTCATGTAGAAGTAAGTGGAAGTCAGTACTGAGGTTCAGAGTCAGTTATGATTAATTAGTGAATTTATAAGAATTGCATAAAATTCCAAAGAGGATTTGAAAAACTAAGATGAAAAGTGAGATAAGAGTCCAACAGTTGATGTAAAAATGGAAGAAAATAAGAAATTTTGGAGTTTTCTCCTTCAATACAGAAAAGTATGCTCTACTTCCTTGATATTTTAGGTCAGGTTCACATTATTCAATAGTCTTTGCTGCATGCATTTTATATTAGGATCAGCCCACAATTAGCCAAGTTAAGAGCATTTCCTCCTTATTGACTTGAAATTCCCATTCTAAAACATGAGTTGATCAATTAACTCAATCATATTTGTGTAGAATAAGAAGAAATTTGACATATATGTGTCAAATGTGTTGCCCAGATCTATAAAACATGTGAATAAGAAAAAGGACTCTTTTAAAATCTAATTTTTATTGCTCAGTTGCTTGCTTTTGCCCACTCTATCAGTTTTTATTGTATTTTTTCCATAATTAATATATATTTTTTATTTATACTTTAAGTTCTGGGGTACATGTGCAGAATGTGCAGGTTTGTTGCATAGGTATACAAGTACCATAGTGGTTTGCTGCATCCATCACCCCATCATCTACATTAGGTATTTCTCCTAATGCTATCCCTTCCCTATCCCACCACACCCTGCTATCCCTCCTCTATCCCCCAACCCCACGACAGGCGCTGGTGTGTGATGTTTCCCTCCCTGTGTCCATGTGTTCTCATTTTTTAACACCCACTTAAGAGTGAGAACATACAGTGTTTGGTTTTCTGTTCTTGTGTTGGTTTGCTGAGAATGATGGTTTCCAGCTTTATCCATGTCCCTGAAAGGACATGAACTCATCCTTTTTTATGGCTGCATAGTATCCCATGGTGTATATGTGCCACATTTTCTTTATCCAGTCTATCATTGATGGGCATTTGGGTTGGTTCGAGTCTTTGCTATTGTGAACAGTGCCACAATAAACATACATGTGCATGTGTCTTTATAATACAAGGATTTATAATCCTTTGGATATATACCCAGTAATGGGATTGCTGGGTCAAACGGTATTTCTATTTCTAGAACCTTAAGGAATCACCACACTGTCTTCCACAATGGTTGAACTAATTTACTCTCCCACTAACAGTAATACATGTGCATTGTAATGTTTTGGAAAATATTTAAACTTTGAATGATATCTGAGAATTTTAACGAGTATTATAAGCAATTTTACTAAAGTAATAGTCTTTCAATGCTAAAAATAACTCAATATGTCACAAAAATGGAATAGATAATATATCTTTACCTAGGTCCTTCAAGAAAAATATTTCAATAGTAGTATAACTTTATATTTATTAGATTAAAAGATCAACTATGTTTAGGGAATTTTTAGGAATATTCTCATTTAAAAATAAAAGTATACATTAAAAAACTAAATAACCAGTGCCTATCTCAATGTAAAATTATTTTATTTAACACCATATAATATATATAACTTCTGGCAATAAATACCTGAAGATATATGATATATTATATGCAACTTATGCTTCACCAATTGTTTTGTAACTATTTTATCTAGGGTCCCAAAGGAGATCCAGGATTTTCCCCAGGTCAAGCCATTCCTGGAGAAAAGGTAATTATTTGTCCATGAAATGAAATTATGGTAATATATTTCAAGCATTTTAAACATTTTAAAATGTAGATTTTACTAATCAGACAGAAGAAAAAAACATAACAGAATTAATTATTGGATTTTAATGAAGGAAGAACTATTTGAAGAATTAACTAAATTATATCATCAGGTTCACTGATTTAAATCTTAACGTTACTTTTATTAAATGTCTGCTTTGACCTGCCCTGCTGTCTACTATCTGCCAATGAGGGGGTGGATGGGGTAAAAAATTAGGGTAGGATATAGTCCTAACTGCAAAGATTTTGTTGTTAATACATATGCACACAATAATATATAAATTTTAATGCCAATTTACATCTTTTTAGAATAGTTTCACATACTTTATGATGTTTAAGTACCATGGTAACTCTCTGTGAGAGAAGCAGTCATCATTATCTTGTGTTCCCATTGAGAAAACAGATTCATAGATTTTAACTGACTTATCACATGGACAGTAAATGGCAGAGTTAATGATGTATCAAAATTTTCTGACTTCTCATCCAATATGCTTTTCATTTCATCATAATGCTGTCAATACAAACATATACATATTTAGGTAAAAACTAGTTTTAAAGCAAAGATAACTGCAAAAACTTTATTGGGAGAAGGATGCTGATTTCTAGTGGGGATAAATACAAATAGAGTCTTAAGAGGACATCTGGGAAGTTGTGTTTAGACAGGTACTTTATAAATATAATGTAATTATGGATGTTTTTGTTTTTGTAGTATGCTTTCACAAACTTTAAAAATCCCTGAACAATTTTGGTGGTTCCAAAATGGGTCTGATCTTATTGGCTTACAGAAACTGTCATAAAGTTTGAAATTTGATCTTTTTATTGGCTTACAGAAACTGTTGTAAACTTTAAAGAAAATCATATAATTACTCTACAGATACTATATGAAAGAATAACTCCTCAAAAAATTATTTTATTTTGTTTTTAAATTTTTTACTGGTATACAATAGATATACATATTTTGGGAGTACATACTCAACATTTTTTAAATCTAAAATTTTAATAATTTTATTATTGTGGTGGAACTGAGTTCACTGAGTCTAAATAACTTGAAATAGAAGATTATTACTATAAACACAGTATTTTCATTACTGTCTTAATTATTGCAAAGAAAAAATTCTGCAATTTGAGAAACACAAATGCCATATTTTAAAATATCTAAATATAATGCATTTGATTTCTTAACTTAAAATTTAGAAATTAGAGGCCCACTCAGTTTTGGTGACTATTTTAAGTAAAACACCTAGATTAAACCTTCATATTTATATAAAATGCTTGGTTTTTTCTTTCCCTGTGGCTTCTCTGAGCAAAATATAGGGTGATTCAATATGGGAGTTCAGACTTGGAAGCATGACAGTCTTCTTTTTACTTTTTTAGTTACTTATACACTAACTGTGGTTAAAACTGTAAGAGAAACATACTAAGATATAAAATTTAGTAGTATGTTGCCATAGAGCTTTAGTAAAATTCAACTTTTAAAATTAATAGGTATTCCTAAAATGGTAAAATTTAAAAATGGTCTCTTAGAAATTGTACTTACATTAAATTGGATTCAAATATACTGAGGAAACAGGCAACTGGTTCTACACATAAATATGAATACAAATAAAATACAAACATTAACTTGGTGGAAGTATAAGGGGATTGGCAAACAATTTTATTTTAACCATTTAGCCATTTTTAACAGTAAATATATGGTTAATGGTGAAAGAGAAAAAGAAAGGGAGGGTTTAGTACTTCACCATGTAACATTCATGAAGTAACATCTGTAATAGACCATACACAAGTTTCTAAAGCCTTTTGGTGCTTAAAAAGAGCATGCATAGTTTTTAAATGGTGTACATTTTTGCTTTCCCGTAAGACAGGTGAGATGACATTGACATCACCATCATCACTATCATCGTTATCATCCTGATTTTCCAGATGGAGGCACTTGAGGAGAAATTAAATGATTCCTTCATGACTAAAGCTAGTGGAAGAGGACCAGCCTCTAAGTCTCTCCTCTTCCTGGTGCAGTTTTTCTCTTCCTTCTATCAGAGTAATAAATGTAAAAAAGGCAGTGCTGATCGGTAAAGCCTAGCCTGTTGGAGCCAAGCACATGATGGACTTCCCAATCAATTTTTGCTCGTTACTCCGTTCTGTGGAGCTGGCACGCCAGAGGGAAGGCACCAGCTCAGCTCCGGAAGCGGAAGTACCCTCTGTGTGTCACGTGAACCTAACTGGTCCCACCACAGCCCATGAAATTCTCTCTGGGCCTCCCACCAGGCTGCAGGTCCTCACAGAAATGGAGTAGGGGTGACACCTCAACAGCTGCTTCACAGAGCACTTGTAGACTTTTTAAGGAAACTACTTTAATTCTTTTTTTTTTTTTTTTTTTTTTTTTTGAGACAGAGTTTCACTCTTGTTGTCCAGACCGGAGTACAGTGGTGCAATCTCGGCTCACTGCAACCTCCGCCTCCCGGGTTCAAGTGATTCTCCTGCCTCAGCCTCCCGAGTAGCTGGGATTACAGTAGCCTGCCACCATGCCCAGTTAATTTTTTGTATTTTTAGTCGAGACAGGGTTTCACCATGTTGGCCAGGCTGATTTTAAACTCCAGGCCTCAAGCAATCCACCTGTCTCGGCCTCCTAAAATGCTAGGATTACAGGCCTGAGCCACCCTGCCTGGCCCTACTTTCAATTTTTAAGATATGGTAGATCTTAGACTGAGGTGAAGTTTGATATCAAGGGCATTCTTACAGAAAAGAGTATCAGAGAAAAAACATCAAGTATATGGAGGTGGGAAAATATAGTCCAGTTATTAGGCCCTAGAAGAGGTAACAAAGTACGTGAAGCCTCAGAAACAGGCTCAAAGATTGTGAAGACTGGAAATGACTGTAATAGGAGCTGAAGTCCAAGATTAAAGGGAGCTTTAATTCTCCAGAGAACTCTAATTTTCAATTCTCTTTCATGACATTAAACTTCTGTGTTTTGTTTATAGGGCGATCAAGGCCTTTTTGGATTAATAGGCCCCCCTGGTATGCAAGGTGATAAGGTAAGACGGAATTTTACTTATTTGTCTTTTTCTTCAGGAATGCTTGTTCTGAAACATAATTGGATAATATATGGATCTTGGAGGTCTTCAACGACTATGATCTCATTTTGAAGTTGAGCCTATAAGTAATGTTTTAAAATTCCTTTCTCGGCAAAATTGGGATGCCATCATCATCCTGGAAAGTGTGCCAACAAAAGGCAGAATCTTATGAAAAATAAAAGAAGACCCTTCAATTAATGATGGGCACAGAATTCACATGCGAGAAAAAGTCAGTCATTGATAGAATATTGAAGCTTTCCTTTTTTAAAACTATGTTAGGGAAATGACCTACTTCTGAGACCTTGAAGTCACTTAGTAACTTTTATATACCTAAAGGGAGGTTTACTTGCTTGTAGGTAATACATATGGATTTGTTAGGGGTTCTCATTTTATTGGGAAATAATCTCTATCTTGATGTATATACAGATGTGAGGCTTGAAGGGTAGGATGGAAGTGAGGGTTGGGGATAGCTAGTAAAAAGCAGTAGTCATGTGCATATGACTTAGCTTTTTGTGAGGTAGAAAGGAGTACTGACACAGCCACAATAATTATTTTATAAAATACATCTTGTAGTTTCCTGGCTTAACAGAAGTATAAATTATTTTTCATCTGTTCAGTTTGCATTTTTCCCAAACACTAAGTTATTGATTTTCTACAGGGAATGAGGAAAACAAAAAAATTTCTTTCTAAGGTGTTAAGAGCACCAAAATATTATAGGGCAGTATTTGAGTTGATGTGGATATCTAAATACATATAATAATAAGCTGTGCTGTTGTCTTAGTGTTTCATATTATTTTCCTCTTGGGAGGCTTAGGTTGCAAGTGGTATTCAGGCCCTGGTTGCTTGGTTCAAATCCCATTTGCCATTTTGCAGGTTCCATCAACTGTGGGCAGGTTGCTTAAATTTAAGCTTCAGTTATCTCATTTGTAAATTGTGAAGATAATACTGCCCATTTCATAGGGAGTTTGGGGGAAGATAGAATGAGATAATCCTTGCAACACAGTGTCACATAAGTAGTCATCCTTAATAAATGTAAACCATCAGCTATTTATCTGGTTTTGGAAATAATGCTGACCTCTTTGCTTTCCTTCATGACCCCTGTTACAGGGCTGAATTGTAAAATGCTGAAAAAGTACTAATGAGAATATTTTATCTTCAATGACCACACCATTATTTTAATGTCCTTCAGACTAGTCTTCATCTTAGAGCTTGGTTAGAATCTGGTAACTCCCTTTAGATTGTTGCTTGCCCCCAAGGAGACATGAAACTGCAGAGTGATCATTGCTGACAGAATTAATCTTGATATACTGTCATGAACTCTTTATTTAGTGCTACTGAGTATGCATCTGACTACTCACATCTCTTAGGAGATTGTACTGACATAGACCATCAAACAAAGAAGACCTCATAATATGGATATGATCTCAATTGCTTTAGTTGATATTAAATATACAGTTATTGCATCCTATGTAGTGACACTGTACATGACAGAAGAATAAACCAATCATTACTTTTTGTAGTTAAATGACATCTGTGGTTCATGAAATTAGCACTCCAGAAAGGGATACACTAAGTAAATGTTGAGTAGTTTTTGTGTAGAAGAAAATATAACATGCAATCTCTGGGCATAAATATTATTTACAGACAAAAGAAAAAATACTTTGATTTTAACTATTAGAGCAGATTATCATTTTAACTTCAAAGATGTACTTGCTTAAAGCAGAGTTACTAACTTTCAGAGACCTGTGTACATGTTATATGGCCCATCAGTATTTTAAAATATTAAGAATATATTCTTTTTGGTCTATGTAATATTATTTTGAATTCTTTTTTCTAGTAAAGTCATATAGCAATATACTGGGCCATGAATTGAATATCTTTTACAGATTTCTTGTTTCTCTTATATGATTTTTTAAAACCTTTTCAATTTGGCTTTCATTGTTGGCTGATAGAAATAGACCCTATAGAAGTCAGGGTCTTGGTGTGTTATCAATTAGGAGCTATTGCAGGATCTTCTCTAGGTGAAGTTTAGTTGAAAGTATTTAGAAAGTGACTTACTTTCTGATAAAGGAAGAATCCCTGGCTCACTGTGATCTGACAGTAGTTCAGAGTAGTGTTGAAATATTTGAGATTATTTTGCAATATTTCTTGGAATATTTTCCTCCTTTTCAGAGTGTCTCTATTAATGGAAACTGTATACAAATTTTTGAAAAACAAGTATAACTAGGAAAAGGATATAATGGCTCAATTGAAACCTAAACTAATTCTCCACCTAGCAGGCTTGTGACAAGTTCGTATCATACTCCGTATGGTATGTCTTACTTTAATATGAGTATACAATAGAAGTACATTCAAAATGAACTTGATATACTATTCCCATGGTTTGTATAAAAGAGGAAAGGACAACACTCATTATTAGGTAGACTGTTCAGGTAAATTGTGAGCTATTTATTTTTTATTGAATTAACTAATTTGATTCATTTTTGGACCACTCAAGGCCCTCACAGAATTTCATCCATGCTAGGAGAACCAAGAACAGCGGCTCCAATTAGCTGTAACCTGGGGGACTCCTTTTCCTTCATCCTTGCAGTTCTCCCCCAAAGTGCTGGATGAATTCTTAAGATTGATACAAAGATTTAACTTATTTATTTTCTAAGTGAGAAAACCAAGATAAGCCCAGAGAGGTTAAGATAATTCTTCAGGATCACTTTGAAAGTGATAGTAGAATCCTGAAATCACTGTGCTTTTAACTGTTCAGTGCATATTATACGAGATGGAAAGGTACTTACGTTTTGGGTAATACCAAGTAATTATATCTTTTTATCTGTTAAACTGTAAATGAATTACTAGTAAATGAATTACTATGGTAACTATTACTACTAACATTAAAAGTAGCTATTTTATTTATTTATTTTTGTTTGTGTGTATATGTCTTTTTTTTTTTTCTGAGGGTGGGCTTTGGAGACATGACAGACCTGGGCTTTAATCCTTGCTCTGTCACTTAGTAAGCAGTATTTCTTCAGTAAAGGACTTAACCTCTGAGTCTACATTACTTTTTCTGTGAAATGTGAGTAATAATACATATGTAGCAAAGCCAACATGAAAATTGGATGAAACAATATGTACGTGCAAAAGTAGTTTACAGATTATAAAGTGGTATCCGGCAGAGTCTCAACAAAAAAAGGAAAACTTCAGGCCAATATCCATGATGAGCAAAAATCTTCAATAAAATACTACAAACCGATTGCAATGGCATATCAAGAAGCTTATCCATCATGATCAAGTAGGCTTCATCCCAGGGATGCAAGACTGGTTCAATATATGCAAGTCTATAAACGTAATCTACCACATAAACAGAACCAAAGGCAAAAACCACATGATTATCTCAATAGATGCAGAGAAGGTCTTCAACAAAATTCAACAGCCCTTTATGCTAAAAACTCTCAATAAACTAGGTATCGAAGGAACATATCTCAAAATAATAAAAGCTATTTATTACAAACCTACAGCTAATATCATACTGAACAGGCAAAAACTGGAAGCATTCCCTTTGAAATCTGGCACTAGGCAAGGATGCCCTCTCTTACCACTCCTATTCAATATAATATTGGAAGTTCTAGCCAGAGAAATTAGGCAAGAAAAAAAAATAAAGGGTATTCAATTAGGAAAGGAGGAAGTCAAATTGTCTCTATTTGCAGATGACATGATCATGTATTTAGAAGACCCTATCATCTCAGACCAAATCTCCATGTTTGTGTCCTCTCTTATTTCCTTGAGCAGTGGTTTGTAGTTCTCCTTTTTTTTTTTTTTAGAAAGAGAGAAAGAAGGAATGAAAAGAGAATGAAAGAAAGAGAAAAAGAAGAA
Source organism: Ateles fusciceps (assembly GCA_036589455.1). NCBI lineage: Eukaryota > Metazoa > Chordata > Mammalia > Primates > Atelidae > Ateles > Ateles fusciceps. Next base: position 267,143 of record JAZHEH010001331.1, on the reverse strand, counting down.
GAAAAGAGGGAGAGAGAACGGGAATCTTGCTCTATTGCCCAGGCTAGAATGCATTCTAGAAATGGATATTAAAAAGCTCTTTTATGCTAATAATTGTGTTACACAATGGAGACAGGAAGGAATAAGGGAGGAAAATAACAAACAAACAGCCAACCAATATTTCATTTAAACCTATAAATGCTATGCAATTGCTGGGGGAGTGATTTACTCCCAACCATGTGGTCTCTTTTAGAATAAATGTGATGTGTTACTGAAAAAAAATGTATCTTTTGTGGATATGGAGTAGAGAGTTCTGTAAATGTTTATTAAGTTTACTTGTTCGAGGTCTAAGTTCAAGTCCCGGGTATCCTTGTTAACCTTCTGTCTTATTAATCTGTCCAATATTGACAATGTAATGTTAAAGTCTCCCCACTATTATTGTGTGGGAGTCCAAGTCTCTTTGTAAGTCACCAAGAAATTGCCCTATGTATCTGGGTGCTCCTATATTGGGTGCACATAGACTTAGGGTCGTTAGTTCTTCCCGTTACATTGATCCCTCTACCATTATACAATGTCCTTCTTATCTCTTTTGGTTTCTATTACTTTAAAGTCTATTTTATCAGAGATGAGAATTGCAACTCCTGCTTTTTTTTTTTTTTTTTCTCTCCATTTGGTTGGCAAATCTTCCTCCATCCCTTTGTTTTGAGTCTCTGTATATCCTTGCATGTGAGATGGGTCTGGATGCAGCTTACCGATTGGTTTTTTGGAATGGCTGATACTGGTTGTTCCTTTCTGTATATAGTGCCTCTTTCAGAACCTCTTGTAAAGCAGGCCTGGTGGTAATGAAATCTCTGAGTACTTGCTTGTTCGTAAAAAAATTTATGTTTCCTTCACTTATGAAACTTAGTTTGGCTGGATATGAAATTCTGGGTTGAAAGTTCTTTTCTTTAAGGATGTTGAATATTGGCCCCCACTCTCTTCTGGCTTGTAGGGTTTCTGCTGAGAGATCTGCTGTGAGTCTGATAGGCTTCCCCTTGTGGGTAACCTGACCTTTCTCTCTGGCTGCCCGTAGTATTTTCTCCTTTGTTTCAACGCTGATGAATCTAATGATTATGTGCCTTGGGGTTGCTCTTTTTGAGGAATATCTTTGTGGTGTTCTCTGTATTACCTGGAGTTGAGTATTGTCCTGCCTTGCTAGGTTAGGAAAGTTTTCCTGGATAATATCCTGAAAAATATTTTCCAACTTGGATTCATTCTCTTCGTCACATTCAGGCACACCTATCAAATGTAGATTAGGTCTTTTCACATAGTTCCATATTTCTTGGAGACTTTGCTCATTCCTTTTTACCCTTTTTTCTCTAATCTTGTCTTCTCGTTTTATTTCGTTAAGATGGTCTTCGACCTCTGAAATCCTTTCTTCTGCTTGATCAATTCGACTGTTAAAACTTGTGCATACTTCGCAAAGTTCTCGTATTGTGTTTTTCAGCTCCATTAGTTCACTTATATTCCTTTCTAAATTGTCCATTCTCGTTAACATTTCGTCAAACCTTTTTTCAAGGTTCTTAGTCTCCTTGCATTGGGCTAGACCATGTTCTTTTAACTCACAGAAGTTTCTCATTATCCACCTTCTGAAGCCTGATTCTATTGATTCCTCACATTCATTCTCAATCAGGCCTTTTTCAGTTGGTGATGAGACACTGCAATCCTCTGTAGGAGGAAAGGCATTCTGATTTCGGGTGTTTTCAGCCTTTTTGCGCTGGTTTCTTCCCATCTTTGTGGATTTATCCACCTGTCATCTGTGTAATTGCTGGCTTTCAAATTAGGTCTCTGAGTGGACGTCCAGCTTGTTGGTGGTAAAGTTTTTTCTGTTTCTTAGTTTTCCTTCGGTGGACACCCCCTCCCCCACAGAGCTGGACCTTCCCAGGTTCAGCTGTACTTGCTGTGAAAACTCTCAATCCTCAGCAGTGCCAACTGCTGTTTTTTGTGTGTGTGTTGGGGGGGGGGGGACCAGCCTTCCCCTGCGGCGACCCACTACGCCGGCTGAAACAGCGGCGTTAAGATTCATGGCGCTTTCTGCCTGGGAATCTCCCGGTCTGGTTCCCCCACTTCAGTCCGTTTTTCAATCAGCTAAATGGGAGATTGTCTTCCCGGAGCTCCAACGCCAACCAAAGGGCACTCAGTCCCGTATACTCTGGACTGAGAACCGCCGCGCTGGGGCGCCTGCAAAACGGCCGCGCCGGCAAAAGAGTCGCGCTGGCGACCCGTGGGGCTCCTCCGCCGGGAATCTCTTGGTCCGTAGGCAACAAAAATTCGTCTGAAAGTGTGGCATCCACTCACTCCCTGCGCTTTCAGTGGGAGCTACAATCCTGAGCTGCTGCTAATCGGCCATCTTGGATCTCTCTCGTATATGTCTTTTTTTAAAAATATATTTTATTGCACTTTAGGTTCTGGGGTACATGTGCAAAACATGCAGGATTGTTGCATTGGTACATACATGTCAATTTGGTTTGCTGCCTCCATCCCACCCATCACCTATATCTGGCATTTCTCCTCATGTTATCCCTCCCCAACCTCCCTACCCCCCGCTGTCCCTCCCCTATTCCCCTACAACAGACCCCAGTGTGTGATGCTCCCCTCCATGTGTCCATGTGTTGTCATTGTTCAACACCCACCTATGAGTGAAAACGTGGTGTTTGATTTTCTGTTCTTGTGTCAGTTTGCTGAGAATGATGGTTTCCAGGTTCATCCATGTCCCTACAAAGGACACGAACTCATTGTTTTTTATGGCTGCATAGTATTCCATGGTGTGTATGTGCCACATTTTCCTTGTCCATACTATTATCAGTGGGCATTTGGGTTGGTTCCAGGTCTTTACTATTGTAAACAGTGCTGCAGTGAACATACATGTGTATGTGTCTTTATAATAGAATGATTTATAATGCTTTGGGTATATACCCAGTAATGGGATTGCTGGGTCAAATGGAATTTCTATGTCTAGGTCCTTGAGAAATTGCCACGCTGTCTTCCACAATGATTAAAGTAATTTACACTCCCACCAACAGTGTAAAAGTGTTCCTGTTTCTCCACACCCTCTCCAGCATCTGCTGTCTCCAGATTTTGTAATGATTGCCATTCCAACTGGCATGAGATGGTATCTCAATGTGGTTTTGATGTGCATTTCTCTCAAGACCAGTGATGATAAACATTTATTCATGTTTGTTGGCCTCATTTATGTCTTCTTTTGGGGTGTCTGTTCATATCCTTCGCCCACTTTTGGATGGGTTTGTTTGTTTTTTCTTGTAAATCTGTTTTAGTTCTTTGTAGATTCTGGATATTAGCCATTTGTCAGATGGGTAGATTGCAAAAATGTTTTCCCATTCTGTTGGTTGCCAGTTTCACTCTAATGATTGTTTCTTTTACTGTACAGAAGCTCCACAGCTTAATTAGATCCCATTTGTCTATTTTGGCTTTTGTTGCCAATGCTTTTGGTGTTTTAGTCATGAAGTCCTTGCCTTTACCTATGTCCTGAATGGTTTTGCCTAGATTTTCTTCTAGGGTTTTTATGGTATTAGGTCTTATGTTTAAGTCTTTAATCCATCTGGAGTTAATTTTAGTGTAAGGTGTCAGGAAGGGGTCCAGTTTCAGCTTTTCTGCACATGGCTAGCCAGTTTTCCCAACACCATTTATTAAACAGGGAATCCTTTCCCCATTGCTTGTTTTTGTCAGGTTTGTCAAAGATCAGATGGTTGTAGCTGTGTCATGTTGCCTCCAAGGCCTCTGTTCTGTTCCATTGGTCTATGTCTCTGTTTTGGTACCAGTACCATGCTGTTTTGATTACTGTAGCCTTATAGTATAATTTGAAGTCAGGTAGTGTGATGCCACCAGCTTTGTTCTTTTTGCTTAGAATTGTCTTTGCTATGCAGGCTCTCTTGTGGTTCCATATGAAGTTTAAGGTGGTTTTTTCCAGTTCTGTGAAGAGGGTCATTGGTAGCTTGATGGGAATGGGGATAGCTTTGAATCTATAAATTACTTTGGACAGTATGGCCATTTTCACGATATTGATTCTTCCTAACCATGAGCATGGAATGTTTCTCCATTTGTTTGTGTCCTCTCTTTTTTTCTTGGGCAGTGGTGTGTAGTTCTCCTTGAAGAGGTCCTTTACATCCTTTGTTAGTTGTATTCCTAGGTATTTTATTCTCTTTGTAGCAATGGTGAATGGCAGTTCATTCTTGATTTGGCTCTCTTTAAGTCTGTTATTGGTGTAAAGAAATGCTTGTAATTTCTGCACATTGATTTTGTATCCTGAGACTTTGCTGACATTGCTTATCAGTTTCAGGAGATTTTGGACTGAGACGATGGGGTCTTCTAAATATACAATCATGTCATCTGCAAATAGAGACAATTTGACTTCCTCCTTTCCTAATTGAATACGCTTTTTTTCCTTGCCTGATTGCTCAGGCTAGAACTTCCAATTCTATATTGAATAGCAATGGTGAGAGAGGGCATCCTTGTCTAGTGCCAGATTTCAAAGGGAATGCTTCCAATTTTCACCCTTTCAGTATGATATTGGCTGTAGGTTTGTCAAAAATAGCTTTTATTATTTTGAGATACGTTCCATCAATACCTAGTTTATTGAGAATTTTTAGCATAAAGGGCTGTTGAATTTTGTCGAAGGCCTTCACTGCATCTATTGAGATAATCATGTGGTTTTTGTCTTTGGTTCTGTTTATGTGGTGAATTGTATTTATAGGCTTGCATATGTTGAACCAGCCTTGCATCCCCAGGATGAAGCCTACTTGATCGTGATGGGTAAGCTTTTTGATGTGCTGTTGCAATTGGTTTGCCAGTATTTTATTGAAGAGTTTTGCATCTATGTTCATCATGGGTATTGGCCTGAAGTTTTCTTTTTTCATTGAGTCTCTCCTGGGTTTTTATATCAGGATGCTATTGGTCTCATAAAATGATTTGGGAAGGATCCCATCTTTTTGGATTGTTTGGAATAGTTTCAGAAGGAGTGGTACCAGCTCCTCTTTGTATGTCTGGTAGAATTCGGCTGTGAACCTATCTGGACCTGGGTTTTTTTTGGTTGGTAAGCTATTAATTGCTGCCTCAACTTCAGCCCTTTTTATTGTCTATTCAGGGTTTCAACTTCTTCCTGGTTTAGGCTTGGGAGGGTGCAAGTGTCCAGGAATTTATAAATTTCTTCTAGGTTTACTGGTTTGTGTGCATAGAGTTGTTTGTAGTAATCTCTGGTGGTAGTTTTTATTTCTGTGGATATGGTGATGTCATCCCCTTTATCGTTTTTTATTGCATCTATTTGATTCTTCTGTGTTTTCTTTTTTATTATCTGGCTAGCAGTCTATTTTGTTGATCTTTTAAAAAAAAACCAGATCTTGGGATTTATTGATTTTTTGAAGGGATTTTTGTGTTTCTACCTCCTTCAGTTCTGCTCTGGTATTAGTTATTTCTTGTCTTCTGCTAGCTTTTGAGTTTTTTTGGTCTTGCTCCTCTAGCTCTTTCAATTTTGATGATAGGTTGTCGATTCAAATCTTTCCTTGCTTCTCATGTGGGCATTTATTGCTGTAAATTTTCCTCTAGACACTGCTTTAAATGTGTCCCAGATTCTGGTACGTTGTATCTTCGTTCTCATTGGTTTCAAAGAACATCATTATTTCTGCCTTCATTTCATTGTTTCTCCAGTCAACATTCAAGAGCCAGTTGTTTAGTTTCCATGAAATTCTGCGGTTCTGAGTTCGTTTCTGAATTCTGAGTCCTAATTTGATTGCACTGAGGTCTGAGAGACAGTTTGTTGTGATTTCCAGTGGTTTGCATTTGCTGAGTAGTGATTTACTTCCAATTATGTGGTCAGTTTTAGAGTAGGTGTGATGTCGTGCTGAGAGGAATGTATATTCTGTGGATTTGGGTGGACAGTTCTGTAAATGTCTATTAGGTTTTCTTGGTCCAGATCTGAGTTCAAATCCTGGATATGCTTGTTAATTTTCAGTCTTGTTGATCTTTCTAATATTGGCAGTGGAGTGTTCAAGTCTCCCACTATTACTGTGTGGGAGTCTAGGTCTCTTTGTAGGTCATTAAGAACTTGCTTTATGTATCTGGGTGCTCCTGTATTGGGTGCATATATATTTAGGATCGTCAGGTCTTCTTGTTGCATTGATCATTTTACCATTATGTAATGTCCTTCTTTGTCTCTTTTGATCTTTGATGGTTTAAAGTCTATTTTTATCAGAGACTAGGATTGCAACTCCTGCCTTTTTTTGCTCTCCATTTGCTTGGTAAATCTTCCTGCATCTCTATTTTGAGCCTGTGTGTGTCCCTGCACATGAAATGGGTTTTCCCAGATACAGCACATGGATGGGTTTTGACTTTTTATTCAATTTGCCAGTCTATGTCTTTTGATTAGGGCACTTAGCCCATGTACATTTAAGGTTAATATTGTTATCTGTGAATTTGATCCTGCCATTTTGATGCTAGCTGGTTGTTTTGCCCATTAGTTGACACAGTTTCTTCATTGTGTCAATGCTTTTTACCATTTGGTATGTTTTTGCAGTGGCTGGTACTGGTTGTTCCTTTCTATGTTTAGTGCTTCTTTCAGGAGGTCTATTAAGGCAGGCCTGGTGGTGACAAAATCTCTCAGCAATTGCTTGTTCGTAAAGGATTTTTTTTTTGTCCTTCACTTATGAAGCTTAGTTTGGCCAGATATGAAATTCTAGGTTGAAAGTTCTTTTCTTTAAGGATGTTGACTGTTGGCCCCCACTGTCTTCTGGCTTGTAGGGTTTCTGCAGAAATCTGCCGTGAGTCTGATGGGCTTCCCTTGGTGGGTAATCTAACCTTTGTCTCTGGTGGCCCTTAGCATTTTTTCTTCATTTCAACACTGGTGAATCCTATGATTATGTGCTTTGGGGTTGCTCTTCTTGAGGAATATCTTTGTGGTGTTCTCTGTATTTCCTGGACTTGAATATTGGCCTACCTTGCTAGGCTGGGGAAGTTCTGTTGGATAATATCCTGAAGAGTGTTTTCCAGCTTGGATTCAATCTCTCTGTCACATTCAGATACACTTATCAAAAGTAGATTAGGTCTTTTCACATGATCCCATGTTTCTTGGAGGCTTTGTTCATTTCTTTTCACTCTTTTTCTCTAATCTTGCCTTCTCATTTTATTTCATTGAGTTGATCTTCCATCTCTGATATCCTTTCTTCTGCTTGGTCGATTCAGCTGTTGAAACTTGTGTATTTTGTGCTAAGTTCTTGTGTTGTGTTTTTCAGCTCCATTAAGTCATTTATATTCCTCTCTAAGCTGTTTGTTATTGTTAGCATTTCATGAAACCTGTTTTCAAGGTTCTTAGTTTCTTTGCATTGGGTTAGAACATGTTCTTTTAACTCAGAGAAGTTTGTTGTTATCCACCTTCTGAAGCCTGTTTCTGTCAATTCATCAGACTCATTCTTCATTCAGCTTTTTTCCTTTGCTGGTGATGAGTTGTGATCCCTTGGAGGAGGAGACGCATTCTGGTTTTAGGTGTTTTCATCCCTTTTTTGCTGGTTTCTTCCCATCTTTGTAGATTTATCTACCTGTGGTCTTTGTAGTTGGTGACTTTCAGATGGGGTCTCTGAGTGGATGTCCTTTTTGTTGATGTTGAAGTTATTTCTTTCTGTTTTTTAGTTTTCCTTCTAACAGTCAGGCCCCTCTGCTGTAGGAGTGCTGGAGGTCCACTGCAGACCCTGCTTGCCTGGGGATCACCTGGGGTGGCTGCAGAACAGTTAGGGTTGCTGCCAGTTTCTTCTTCTATTAGCTTCATCCCAGAAGGGTACCCGCCATGTGTCAGCATGAGCTCTCCTTTATGAGGTGACTCTTTGGATATGCTGGGGTCGGGGAGCTGCTTGAGGAGATGGTCTGTCCCTTGTAGGAGCTCAAGTGCTGAGCTGTGAGCTCCGTTGTTCTACTCAGAGCTGATGGGCAGGTACATTTACGTCTGCAGCAGCAGAACTCATAACTGCCTTTTTTTCCCCAGTGCTCTGTCCTTGGAAGGTGGGGCTTTATAAGTTCCTGACATGCTGCTGCCTTTTTTCAGAGCTGCCCTGCCCAGTAAGGAGCTAGCCTAGTCACAGTCTGCCAGCAAAGCGCATTGCTGGGCTTCCGTGAGCTCTGCCCAGCTGCTGTGTGAACTTCCTTGTGGTTTTGTTTATAGAGGTGTAGTTAGAACTGCCTCAGTAATTGCAGTCTGCCTCGGTAATGGTGGTCTGCCTCGGTAATCGCGGACTGCCTCGGTAATGGTGGACACCCTTCCCCCAACAGAGCTGGATGGTCCCGGGTCCAGCTGCACTTGCTGCAAAACTCTCAGTCCAGAGCGTTTCAGATTGCTTGTCTTTGTGGGGCTGGCACCTGCCAAGCCAGATCCCCTGGCTCCTTGTTTCAGCCACCTTTTTTTTTCAGTTGAATGGGCGGCTCTATCTCCCAGGCGTTCTAGGTGCCAGTTGAAACGGCGGCCCAGATTTGTGAGTTTGTGCGGAGACTCACTGCACTGGCTGAAACAGCCGTGCTGGAAACTTGTAGCACCTTTCATCCTGGGAATCTCCTGGTCTGTGGGTAGTAATAACTTGTTTGGAAATGCGGTTTTCACTCACCCTCTGCATTGTTCTTGCCTGGAACTGCACTCCAGAGCTGTTCCTATTTGGCCATCTTGGCTTTTTTCAAGTAGCTATTTTATTGTGTGCAGTGTTCTAGTCTGTCTGCTGAGCAGTTTCTTTTAATCTTTGAAACAACTCTTTGAAGCCAGGAGTAGTTGCACACACCTATATTTCTAACTACTTAGGCGGCAACAGCAGGAGGATTGCGTGAGCCCAGGAGTTCCAGGCTGTAGTACAGTGTGACCCTCCTATGAATAGCCACTGCACTCCAGCCTGGGTAACATAGTGAGATCTTGTCACTTAAACAAACAACAGCAACAAAACAACCCATTGAGACAGACCATGTTTGGTATGTCATAAATAAATTAATTGAGGTGCATAAGGGTTAAATCACTGTTTCAAGGCCATGCAGCTATTATTTGGAAGATTCAAGACTCAAATCCAGGCCTGTTTGACACATATGACTGTGCTCTTAATAATTTGGACCCTGCTTCTGTATTAATTAATTTATTATTTAACACCCATAATGCAAATATTTGTTCACTTAATGGTGCCTCATAAATTCTGAAGGCTTGCTTTTTTGTTTGTTTGGTTTAGGTCGGCCTCTATTATTTCAAATGACCTATCTTTAATAGGTCTTCTGCTTGATCTAATCCATTGTTCAGGCTCTTGATTGTGTTTTTTATTTCATTCATTGAATTCTTTAGCTGTGGAATTTCTGTTTGGTCTTTATTATGAAATCTGTCTCTGTTGAATTTCTCATTCAGTTCATGAATTGTTTTCCTGATTTTGTTGAATTGTCTGTGTTCTCTTGTAGCTCACTGAGTTTCCTTAAGATTATTATTTTGAATTCTTTGTTCTGGTATTTTGTGCATTTTTTTTTTACTGATGCCTGTTACTGGAGAATTATTCTGTTCCTTTGGAGGTGTGATGTTTCCTTGCTTTTTCATGTTTGATGTGTCCCTACAATGATTTCTACATATGTGGTGGAAAAATTACCTCTTTTAACTTTATGTAGTGGGTTTTCTAGGGAAGGACTTATTCATATGAATGAGTCTTAGGGTGTTGTTTTGGTGGGGTATATTGGCTTTGGTTCTAGATGGACACAGTAATGTAGTCTCCATGTAGTTTCCTCAGTTGTAATCCATGCTAGTAACATTTATGCATGTCTCAGTATCCTAGGCTAAGAGAGTTTCTGGTGGTGACGGTGAGGCATTGTCAGGGGTGGGCTTGCCAGGCTATTTCTCAGGTCAGGAGAATGTGCACGTAAATGGTAGGGCAGCCAACTTGGGGCTGGGGTTGTGGCTTTGGGTCTGTTACTCTGACCAGAAGCATGTTAAGTCAGTATTTGTTAGATACTGGTATTAAGTAGATCTGACTACCTCTAGCATGTTGCAAGAGGAAGTAAAATACTGTTTTTCATGAAAGCCAAGGGAAGAAATATAGTTTTGGATGACAGATAACAACGACTTCATTATTCTTTTTCTCTGGAAAGTATCTGTAAATATTAAACATTTTCTAATATAAACCAAACTCAAGTAATCCTTAAAGTTAAAATGTCTGCAAGAAAGTTATGTGAAACACACTAACAACTCATAGAAACTGTTGAGGTAAATAAATAGAAGATTAATATAAAAAAAGTCTTGAAAACTAAAAGTAAAATTGAGTTAGAGAACACAAGCAAATTAGTAGCAGTATTCTCTTCAGTCTTTAATAGATTTTTTGGTTTACTTCTTCGTTTTTCCCCTTTTATCCATGCATTCCCATTTTTTGAAACTAATATTAACATTTTTAACAAGCAGTATGTTTTCTCCTGATTGGTTATATTGCCTTTACTAAGCCAACTTCATGTAACTCTTATTTTCCTAGAAACTGAAGTATATTTTTACTTCTTACTGAGTGTCTGAATTTTTGCCAAAAAACAGATAAATTTGATCCAGAGTGCATGCTTGGTTGGATGGAAGACAAGAGTCCTAATTCTAAGTTTGGAATGAAGATGGATTTTTAAGTTTTTTAATGTAGCCAATCAGTTGCTATATTAAAATGGGAAGCCTTTTATTTATAACTATCGGAACATTAGCAATCCAATCAATTGAGACAGTTTTTCTAGATTCAAGAAGATAAGCCATATAGAAGTTAAGCACCTCTTAGCACACAGCTCAGGGCAGTTGTGAAATAAGATGCACCACATTTTAAAACAGATTTTTGTAAATAATATATGACAGTATTTTTCTGAATATTGAAAAATCCTCTCACTTTAGTGATAATTATAAATCAGTGTGAATTTTTATTTTGTTTTGAGAGAATTATTTCAATTTTTTTAAAGGAATCTTTCCATTGCATAGGAAGTACACAGTAAATATCTGTATAAAGTTGGACAGAAATAAAGAACCAAAAGCATCAAGTGGAATGCACTGTGACTTATCAGTCACCCAAAAAGTATACAGCTCTTCATAAACTTTTTAAAGTAAGGATAGTACTACAGAGCTCTACCAATACTGAATATAGATAAGCACAATGACAAAAAAAAATCAGAGTTGGCATAAAAATCAGCGCCTGAAGAAAGAAAATGAAGAATTCTGCTCTTCTGTAGCCAACTCTATAGATCATCCCTCACTGGCTCATTATTCCTACAAAAATCTGTAGAGCTGTGTTTCACTTTGAGTTGTTCCCAATTCAAGTGCAGTACTGAGTCTAATACAAATGCTGCTGCTTGGGGGTTGTGCTGCCACCACTGTTCCCGTCTCTGCAATCTGCCATTCACTAACGGTAGGAGAAGCTGAGAGCAAGGTATTACAATACTGAACTCTCCAACAGGCAATCCAGTGGTTGCCAAAGTGGGGTAGTTTTGGGGACTTTGCAAACTTCCCTGTGTCCAAAGATATTTTCCTCAGTCTGGCTCATATGATTGAAATTCCAACATTAATGACAAATTCATTTGCCTAAAAGTATTTCAGTTTCAGGAAGTCTTTTTAAATGTTTCTGTGTCCTCAGAATAAGCTGTTATCTGTGATTTAGCATCATTTTGAGAATTCATCTATCATACTGTTTTTCTATGTGAGAGTTAGTTAAGAGGGACTAGAGATAGATGGGACCAAAGAAAAAGCCAAGTACTACTTAAAAGAGATTAGCAAGTCAATATTGTGAGGAGTTTGAGACTAACATTGGCATGAGTCTGTTGTATGCCTGAGGGAACTATGTTCTAAGTGAGAAGGTAGGCAGAATAGAGAGGTTTGTGTTGGGTTCATCCTGTAACTTAAGTGTCCCCCAAGTTTTCCAGCTATCTGGGATTATTCTTTTATTTAATGTTTTTAAAAAGGTAATTAAAATGTTTATTCTTAGAACATTAGGAAATTATGGCCTTACCCCAAGAAGTGCTTACGTTATTGTGGTTGCTGATTTTCATCTTGTTCTACATTCTTGCTTAGTGATTCTTTTTTGATAAATATACCATCCTATTTTATCACTGTTCCTCAACTTTGCCATAGTTTTCTCTGGTTACTTTGGTCAAACCATGGTAATAGGCCTTTGTTGTATTCCTCAAGACATTGCTGGCATGAGTCCTGTAATAGTTGACAAACTTTACTAGAGAGTTGTAATTACCTAATCTGTAGAATAAGGCTATTACATTGCAGAGAAATAAAATTTAATGTTGGCTTTCAGACAATAATGCAGTAACAGTGGCTAAAGGAAAATACATGGATTTATGAAATATTGTATAAGTTGCATAAGTGTAATGTAAAGACTGCATTTCATTCACTGTGGTATTGCAGTTCAGTGTCTGGCACATAACAGGCACATATTATGAGTGAATGAATGAACATTGCTGCTCTTAAATTCAAGTGACTGTGCCCCTCATGTGAGCTGCTTCTCAGAGCACCACCTCCTCTCTGCCGTCTTATTTTCACTAAGTCCTCTGGCTCTAGCCACCCCTCGTTTTATTTCAGGTTGGCTAAGTAGAAATAGTTAACCTGTTACTCCTCACTCAGTGACGTTGCCTTTTACATGATTATGCACAATGGTTAGTTCACCTGTGCCTCAGCTTCCCGAGACCAGACACAGGCAAAAGATCCAGGAAAGTTGCCTCAAACAGAAGAGCAGTTTTCTTCCTCAGATACATTCTATAACTAACCCTAAAATTCTGCAGTTATTGTAGTCACATCTTTTTGTCCTGCGATTTATTCCGTAAACCAGTATTATGTAAATGATGTATAGTTCCTGCCTTTAAGTAGCTTACTGTCTTAAAAAGGAAACAGATACAGACTGGGCATCTTAAACCTAAAAATTCGAAATCTGAAGTGCTCCAAAATCCAAATTATTTTGAGCGTCCACGTGATGCTCAAGGAAATGCTTATTGGAGCATTTAAGATTTCAGATTTTCAGATTTGGGATGCTCAAGAGATATAGTGCAAATGTTCCAAAATCCAAAATGCTTCTGGTCCCAAGCATTTCAGGTAAGGGATACATAACCTATACAAAACTAATCAATAAAGTATTATAATAAATTATAATTATTGTATATTACACACATATATATAAATTATATTATGTAAATATATAAAATTATTATAGTATATTTATATAAATAGATAAGTTAGTATATTTATGTTATATACGATATCATTATATTTATATGTTATATAAATATATAAATTATTATATTTATATGTTGTATAGATATGTTATGGCAAGTGTGATTATGAAGATATGAAGGGATTATTATAATACATAGTAGCTTCTTAGATAGAGGGTCACATAAACTTCGTGGAGGTGAGGGGTGGATGGATACAGGAAGCAGGGAAAGAGGTGACATCTAAGATGATTCTTGAGGATGAGCAGAAGTTATCCTGATGATATTGCACCTAGTGGACAAGTATGCTATCTACACATAGATGATGCATAAGCAGAGGCTGAGAGGTAAGAAGCACTTCTTTGTTCGTGAATCATGAAGTGTGAGGAAGGAGAAGTCAAGAGATAAAGCTTGAGGAGTATTGAAGGACCAAATTATAAAGGGATTTATATGCCATATTAAAGCATGTAGAGTACACTATTGTGTTGTAGAGAGCTACAGCAGGATTGTAAGAAGGGGAATGCCAGAGGCAAATCCTTTAGTCTCCAGAATTTCTTTAGCATTTTTGTGAGTTCTAGAGAGATAGGCTTCTACCTTTCTGAAACCTAAAAGTTTGTGAAAAGAGACTTGTTATAGAGAGTGGGGGTGATTATACAGTAGCTGCCTTGTGCCATGTAGAATACTTTCTCCTATGTTGGAAAAGTCTTAATCTCCATGAATGTAAGTCCTTCCCATTTAGTGGGGGAAAAGAAAACTATTGAAAGGAGCAAACCATTGATATATAAAGTGGATAAAAAATGGAAATTATGGCATTGAGAGTAATTCTCAATATTTATATGCAGGCAGTCCTTACTTTATGTGGTTCCAATATACATATATTTTGATTACCACAATTTAATTACATAGCATCAGTTCCTGAATAACACAATTCATATTTCGTTTACCACAGTATATTAAGTATGACTAACTAAAGTACAGACTTTGCTACTGCCCTTTAGTCCACAAAGCACGTCATAAGTAATAGAGTGCATCATGACCGATGACCAGTCAAGTAATTTCATTGAGTCTGTTGGTGATTGCTCACTTCATGTCTGTTATTAATCATGCACAGACAGTAAAGTTGCGTTGCTTCCTTGTTTTCCAGTGATAAACCCATGTGATATTTTACACAGATGAATAATCAAAAGAAATATTAGCTAACAAAGATGAAAGAACAGCAAGTAAAGGAGTAGTGATAACATAGGAGTTTTAAAAGAAATAGCTGACCATGAGACACTGCTGACATTTAAAACTCTACATATGCAGCCAAGGAAATTTATTACAGATGAACTTTTAGATAAAGATGAGTAAAGTGGTTGTGAGGAGTAGGACAAGGATGTTTCAGAGAAAGTGACACTTTCAGAAAAAACTTCACATTAGAAGAACTCTTGGAAATACTTCATGACATTGAAAGTGCAAAGGATAAAATGTTGGGAATTGTTCCAAACTTAGAAGCAAATATGACAATTTGCCAAGGCGTAGGAAATATGCTTGCTTAGTATGGTAATTTAGACAACAATAAGAAGGCAAACACTTTCAAACTAATTTCGATAATTTTTTTCAAATAAATAATGCTTTAATTTCTAATGTTTCCAATTATACTAAATTAATATTAGTAGAATTTTTTTATTTCCCCATGCAACTATAACCAACAGTAAGAGAGTTTTTAATACTTTGACAAAAATATTTAAAGGTCATGGAACAATTGTAAATTTTCCCACTGGTGATTAAGATTGCTTTGTACAGTTTCAGCTTGCATGGTTATTTCATGGTCCTATGCTACTGTGCAAAGTGAGAGGATCTGTGTATAAAGGATACTACTGTTTTCCTTATGATTAAACATTTTATTTATAAATTCAAATCTTAATTACTGGGAGAATTTTGAAATTGGTTTCTTTTGTAATCACTAATCTTTCTGATTTTGATTCAATTGTATCTTTTTTTTGTTTTGTTTTTGTCCTGTCTGGTCACCCATTGATAACATATTTTTAGGGCTAAAATTTTTGTTAACATTTATTACAATTAAAGTGTGTATAAAATTAGATTATAAGCTCCATTTATTATTGGAATTCTTGCTGAGGCAATTTATGTATTTTAATTTTTGTAGGTACATAGTAAGTGTATGTATTCATGGGGTACATGAGATATTTTGGTACAGGCTGCAATGCATAATAATCACATCATGAAAAATTTGGTATCCCATCCCCGCAAACATCCTCTGTGTTACAAACAATCCAATTATACTCTTTTAGTTATTTTATATTGTACAATTAAGTTATTATTGACTATATTTTCCCTGTTGTGCTAACAAATATTAGGTCTTATGCTTTCTAACTATTTTTTTGTACTCATTAACTATGCTCCCCCTCCCTACCTCCACCTAATCTCCTATTCCCCTCCTAGCCTCAACCATCTGTCCATTCCCTGTCTCCATGAATTCAATTTTGTGATATTTAGATCCCACAGATAAGTGAGAAAATGTGATGTTTGTCTTTCTGTGCCTGGATTGTTTCACTTAACCTAATGACCTCCAGTTCCATCCATGCTGTTCAAATGACAGAATCTCATTCTTTTTTCTTATGGCTGAATAATACTCCATTGTGTATATGTACCACATTTTCTTTATCTATTTATCTGTTGATGGATACTCAGGTCACTTCCAAATCTTGGCTATTGTGAACAGTGCTGCAACAAACATGGGAGTGCAGATATCTCTTCGATATATTTATTTCTTCTGGATATGTGCCCAGTAGTGGGATTGCAGGATCCTGTAGTAGTTTTATTTTTCGTTTTTTGAGGAATGTCCAAACTGTTCTCCATAGTGGTTGTACTAATTTACCTTCCCATAAACAGTGTATAAGGGTTCTCTTTTATCTACATCTTCACCAGCATTTGTTACTGCCTAACTTTTGGATATAAGCCACTTTAACTGGGGTAAGATTGTAGTTTGGATTTGCATTTCTTTGATGATCAGTGACGTTGAGCACTTTTTCATATGCCTGTTTACCATTTCCTTGTTCATTTTGAACAATATCTATTCAAATCTTTTGCCCATTTTTAAATTGCATTATTAATTTTTTTTTCTATAGGGTTGAGCACCTTGTATATTCTAGTTATTCGTCTCTTGTGAGATAGATAGTTTGCAAATATTTTCTCCCATTTTCTGGGTTGTTTCTACACTTTGTTGACTGTTTCCTTTGCTGTGCAGAAACTTTTTAACTTGATGTGATCCCATTTGTCCATTTTTGCTTTGGCTGGCTGTGCTTGCGGGGTATTACTTAAGAAATCTTTGCCCAGACCAATGTCCTGGAGAGGTTCCCCAATATTTTCTTGCAGTAGTTTCATATTGAGGTCTTAGATTTAAGTCTTTATTTTGAATTGATTTTTGTACAAGACAAGAGATTGGGATCAAGTCTCATTCTAATACATATGGATATCTAGTTTCTTCACCACCGTTTATTGAAGAGTGTCTTTTCCTCAGTGTATGCTCTTGGCAACTTTGTTGAAAATGAGTTCATTGTAGGTGTGTGAATTTATTTGTGGGTTCTCTATTCTGTTCCTTTGTTCTGTGTCTGTTTTTATGCCAGTACCATGATGTTTTGGTTACTATAGCTCTGCAGTATAATTTGAAATCAAAATCCTCCAGTTTTGTTCTCTTTGTTCAGGATAGCTTTGGCTATTCTGGGTCTTTTGTGATTCCACATAAGTTTTAGAATCGTTTTTTTCTATTTCTGTGAAGAATATTACTTGTATTTTGATACAGTTTGCATTGAATCTGTAGATTGCTTTGGGTAGTATGGATATCTTAACAATATTGATTCTTCCAATCCATAAACATGGAATATCTTTCCATTTTTTGGTGTCCTCTTCAATTTCTTTCATCAGCATTTTATAGTTTTTATTATAGAGATCTTTTACTGATTTGGTTAATTCCTAGTTTACTTTTATCTGTGGCTATTGTAAATGGGATTGCTTTTTTATTTCCTTTTCCAATTGGTCATTGTTAGCATATTGAAATGCTACTGATTTTTGTATGTTCATTCTGTATCCTATAACTTTACTGAATTTGTTTACCCGTTCTATTAGATTTTTTTTTTTTTGGTGGAATCTTTAGGTTTTACCAGCTATAACATCGTATCATCTGCAAACAAGGATAATCTAACTTCTTCCTTTCCAATTTGGATGCCCTTTATTATTTTTCTGTTGTCTGATTGCTCTGTTAAGATTTCCAGTACTATGTTGAATAACAGTGGTGAAAGTGGGCATCCTTGTCATGTTCTAGATCTAATAAGAAAGGCTTTCAGCCGGGTGCAGTGACTCATGCCTGTAATCCCAGCACTTTGGGAGGCTGAGGTGGGTGGATTATGAGGTCAAGAGATCGAGACCATCCTGGCCAACATGGTGAAACCCCCATCTCCACTAAAAATACAAAAATTAGCTGGGGTGTTTGGCACACACCTGTAGTCCCAGCTACTCGGGAGGCTGAGGCAGAAGAATCGCTTGAACCCGGGAGGCGGAGGTTGCAGTGAGCCGAGATTGTGCCACTGCACTCCAGCCTGGCGACAGAGCAAGATTCCGTTTCAAAAAAAAAAAAAAAGGCTTTCAAGTAATTTCCCCATTCAGAATGATACTAGCTATGGGTCTGTCATATACAGCTTTTATTATGAAGGGATATATTCCTTTTATATCCAGTTTTTTGAGTTTTTTTTTTTTAATCAAGAAGGGGTGTTGAACTTTATCAAATGCCTTTTCAGCATTAGTTGAAATGATAACATCATTTTTGATCTTCATTCTGTTGATATGATATACCACAGTGATTGATTTGGGTATGTTGAATCATCCTTACATCCCCTGAGGTAAATCTCACTTTGTCATAATGAATGCTCTTTTTCAGGTACTGTTGAATTCAGTTTACTAGTATTTTGTTGAGAATTTTCGTATCAGTATTTATCAGAGATATTGGCCTGCAGTTTTCTTTTTTAATTTTTTTATTATAATTTAAGTTCTGGGATACATGTGCAGAATGTGCAGGTTTGTTACATAGGTATACATGGGTCATGATGATTTGCTGCACCCATTTCTCCTAATGCTCTCCCTCCCCTAGCCTACCACCCTCTGACAGGGCCCAGTGTTTGATGTTCCTCTCCCTGTGTCCATGTGTTCTTGTTGTTCAACTCCCACTATGAGTAAGCGTATGCGGTGTTTGGTTTTCTGTTCCAGTGATAGTTTGCTAAGAATGATGGTATCCAGCTTCATCCATGTCCCTGCAAAGGACATGAACTCATCCTTTTTGATGGCTGCATAATATTCCTGATATATATGTGCCACATTTTCTTTCCTGTCTATCATTAATGGGCATATGGGTTGGTTCCAAGACTTTGCTATTGTAAACAGTGCTGAAATAAACATATGTGTGCATGTGTCTTTATATTAGAATGATATATAATCATTTGGGTATATACCCAGTAATGGGATTGCTGGGTCAAATGGAATTTCTGGTTCTAGATCCCTGAGGAATTGCCACAGTGTCTTCCATAATGGTTGAACTAATTTACACTCCCACCAACAGTGTAAAAGCATTCCTATTTCTCCACATCTTCTCCAGCATCTGTTGTTTCCTGACTTTTAATGATCACCATTCTAATTGGCATGAGATGGTATCTCATTGTGGTTTTGATGTGCATTTTCTAATGACCAGGTGATGATAGCTTTTTTCCATGTGTGTTTGCTGCATAAATGTCTTCTTTTTGAGAAGTGTGTGTTCATATCCTTTACCCACTTTTTGATAGAGTTGTTTTTTTCTTGTAAATTTAAGTTCTTTGTAGATTGCAGATATTAGCTCTTTGTCAGATGGATAAATTGCAAAATTTTTTGCCCATTCTGTAGGTTGCCTGTTCACTCTGATGATAGTTTCTTTTGTTGTACAGAAGCTCTTTAATTTAATTAGATCCCATTTGTCAATTTTGACTTTTGTTGCCGTTGCTTTTGGTGTTTCAGTCATGAAGTCTTTGCCCATGCCTAAGTCCTGAATTGGTATTGCCTAGGTTTTCTTCTTGGGGTTTTACAGTTTTAGATCTTATGTTTAAGTCTTTAATCCATCTGGAGTTAATTTTTGTGTAAGGTGTAAGGAAGGGGTCCAGTTTAAGTTTTCTGCATATGGCTAGCCAGTTTTCCCAACACCATTTATTCAACAGGGGAATCCTTTCCCCGTTGCTTGTTTTTGTTAGGTTTGTCGATGATCAGATGGTTGTAGATGCAGTTGGCATTATTTCTGAGGCCTCTGTTCTGTTCCATTGGTATATATCTCTGTTTTGGTACCAGTACCATGCTGTTTTGGTTACTGTAGCCTTGTTATATAGTTTGAAATCAGGTAGTGTGATGTCTCTAGCTTTGTTCTTTTTGCATAGGATTGTCTTTGCTATACAGGCTCTTTTTTGGTTCCATATGAAATGTAAAGTAGTTTTTTCTGATTCTGTGAAGAAAGTTAATGGTAGCTTGATGGCTATAGCATTGAATCTATAAATTACTCTGGGCAGTATGGCCGTTGTCACGATATTGATTCTTCCTATCCATAAGCATGCAATGTTTTCCATTTGTTTGTGTCCTCTCTTATTTCCTTGAGCAATGGGTTTGTAGTTCTCCTTGAAGAGGTCCTTTACATTCCTTGTAAGTTGTAATCCTAGGTATTTTATTTTCTTTGAAACAATTGTGAATGGGACTTCACCCATAATTTGGCTCTCTATTTGTCTATTATTGGTGTGTAGGAATGCTTGTGAGTTTTGCACATTGATTTTCTATCCTGAGACTTTGCTGAAGTTTCTTATCAGCTTATGGAGATTTTGGGCTGAGACAGTGGGTTTTCTAAATATACAATCATGCCATCTGCTAACAGAGACAATTTGACTTTCTCTCTTCCTATTTGAATACCCTTTTATTTCTTTCTATTGCCTTATTGCCGTAGCCAGAATTTCCAATACTATGTCAAATAGGAGTGGTGAGAGAGGGCATCCTTGTCTTGTGCTGGTTCTCAAAGGGAATGCTTCCAACTTTTGCTCATTCAGTGTGATATTGTCTGTGGGTTTGTTATTTTGAGATACATGCCATCAGTACCTAGTTTATTGAGAGTTTTTAGCATGAAGAGTGTTGAATTTTATTGAAGGCCTTTTCTGCATCTGTTGAGATAATCGTGTGGTTTTTGTCATTGGTTCTGTTTACGTGATGGATTACATTTATTGATTTGCATATGTTGAGCCAGCCTTGCATCCCAAGGGTGAACCTGACTTGATTGTGGTAGCTAAGCTTTTTGATGTGCTGTTGGATTCAGTTTGCCAGTATTTTATTGAGGATTTGTGCATCGATGTTTATCAGGGATATTGGCCTGAAATTTTCTTGTTTTGTTGTGTCTCTGCCAGGTTTTGGTATCAGGATGATGCTGGCCTCATAAAATCAGTTAGGAAGGAGTCCCTCTTTTTTATTGTTTGGAATAGTTTCAGAAGGAATGGTACCAGCTCCTCTTTGTACCTCTGGTAGAATTCAGTTGTGAATCCTTCCGGTCCTGGGCTTTTTTTGGTTGGTAGGCTATTAATTACTGCCTCAATTTCAGAACTTGTTATTGGTCTCTTCAGGGATTCGACTTCTTCCTGGTTTATCTTGGGAGCATGTGTATGTCCAGGAATGTATCCGTTTCTTCTAGATTTTCTAGTTTATTTATGTAGAGGTGTTTATAGTATTCACTGGTAGAAGTTTGTATTTCTGTGGGATCAGTGGTGATATCCCCTTTATCATTTTTTATTGTGTCTATTTGATTCTTCTCTTTTTTTCTTCTTTATTAGTCTGGCTAGCAGTTTATCTACTTTGTTAATCTTTTCAAAAAATCAGCTCCTGGATTCATTGATTTTTTTTTTTTTTTTTTGAAGAGTTTTTCATGTCTCTGTCTCCTTCAGTTCTGCTCTGATGTTAGTTATTTCTTGCCTTTGCTGGCTTTTGAATTTGTTTACTCTTGCTTCTCTAGCTATTTTAACTGTGATGTTAGGGTGTCGATTTTAGATCTTTCCTGCTTTCTTTCATGGGCATTTAATGCTATAAATTTCCCTCTAAACACTGCTTTAGCTGTGTCCCAGAGATTCTGTTATGTTGTGCCTTCATTCTCATTGGGTCAAAGAACTTATTTCTGCTTTAATTTCGTTATTTACCCAGTAGTAATTCAGGATCAGGTTGTTCAGTTTCCATGTGGTTGTGCAGTTTTAAGTGAGTTTCTTAATCCTGAGTTCTAATTTGATTGCACTATGGTCTGAGAGACTGTTTGTTATGATTTCCATTCTTTTTCATTTGGTGAGGAGTGTTTTACTTCGAATTATGTGATCAATTTTAGAATAAGTATGACATGGTGCTGAGAAGAATGCATATTCTGTTGATTTGGGGTAGAGAGTTCTCTAGATGTCTATTAGATCTGCTTCGTCTAGAGCTGAGTTCAAGTGCTGAATATCCTTGTTAATTTTCTGTCTCATTGATCTGTCTAATATTGACAGTGGGGTGTTAAAGTCTCCCACTATTATTGTGTGGGAGTCTGAGTCTCTTTGTAGGTCATTAAGAACTTGCTTAATGAATCTGGGAGCTCCTGTATTTGGTGCATATATATTTAGAATAGTTAGCTCTTCTTGTTGCATTGATCCCTTTACCATTAAGTAATGTCCCTCTTTGTCTTTTTGATCTTTGTTGGTTTAAAGTCTGTTTTATCAGAGACTAGGATTGCAACCCCTGCTTTTTTTTTTTCTTTCCATTTGCTTGGTAAATATTCCTATATTCCTTTATTTTGAGCCTATGTGTGTCTTTGCACATGAGATGGGTCTCCTGGATGCAGCACACCAATGGGTCTTGACTCTTTATCCAATTTGCCAGTTTGTGTCTTCTAACTGGGGCATTTTGCCTATTTACATTTAAGGTTAATATTGTTATGTGTGAATCTGATCCTGTCATTATGATGCTAGCTGGTTATTTTGCCCATTAATTGATGCAGTTTCTTCTTAGTATCAATGGTCTTTACAATTTAGTATGTTTTTGCAGTGGCTGGTACTGGTTTTTCCTTTCTATATTTAGTGTTTCTTCCAGGAGCTCTTGTAAGGCAGGCCTGGTTGTAACAAAATCTCACAGCATTTGCTTGTCTATAAAGGATTTTATTTCTCCTTCACTTATGAAGCTTACTTTGGCTGGATATGAAATTCTGGATTGAAAATTCTTTTCTTTAAGAATGTTGAATATTGGCCCCTACTCTCTTGTGGCTTGTAGGGTTTCTACAGAGAGATCCACTGTTAGTCTGATGGGTTTCCCTTCGTGGGTAACCCGACCTTTCTCTCTGGCTGTCCTTAACATTTTCTCCTTCATTTTAGCCCTGATGAATGTGATGATTGTGTGTCTTGGGGTTGCTTTTCTTAAGGAGTATCTTTGTGGTGTTCTCTGATCTTGAATTTGAATGTTAGCCTGTCTTGCTAGATTGGGGAAGTCCTGGATAGTATCCTGAGGAGTGTTTTCCAACTTGGTTCTGTTCCCCCCCATCACTTTCAGGTACACCAATCAAACATAGGTTTGGTTTTTTCACATAGTCCCATATTCTTGGAGGCTTTGTTTGTTCCTTTTCATTCCTTTTTCTCTAATCTTGTCTTCAAGCTTTATTTGATTAAGTTGATCTTCAATCTCTGATATCCCTTCCTCTGCTTGATCGATTTGGCTCTTGATACTTGTGTGTGCTTCATGAAGTTCTTGTGCTGTGTTTTTCAGCTCCATCAGGTCATTTATGTTCTTCTCTAAACTGGTTATTCTAGTTAGCCGTTCCTCTGACCTTTTTATCAAGGTACTTATCTTCCTTGCATTGGGTTAGAACATGTTCCTTTAGCTTGGAGTTTGTTATTACCCACCTTCTGAAGCCTACTTCTGTCAACTAGTCAAACTCATTCTTTGTCCAGTTTTGTTCCCTTGCTGATGAGGAGTTTTGATCCTTTGGAGGAGAAGAGGCATTCTGGTTTTTAGAATTTTCAGCTTTCTGAGCTGGTTTTTCCCCACCTTTGTGGATTCATCTACCTTTGGTCTTTGATGTTGGTAACCTTTGGATGGGGTTTTTGTGTGGACATCGTTTTTGTTGGTGTTGATGCTATTTCTTTCCTCCTCTCCTTTCCCTCCCCTCCCCTCCCCTTCCCTTCCCTTCCCTTTTCCCTTTCCTTTCCTTTCCTCTTGCTCTGTCACCCAGGCTGGAGTGCAGTGGCATGATCTCAGCTCACCACAACCTCCACCCCCAGGGTTCACGTGATTCTCCTGCCTCAGCCTCCTGAGTAGCTGGGATTATAGGTGTGCACCACAATGCACAGCTAACTTTTGTATTTTTAGTAGAGACAGGGTTTCACCATGTTGGTCAGGCTGGTCTCGAACTCCTGACCTCGTGATTTGACTGCCTTGGCCTCCCAAAGTGCTGGGATTACAGGCATGAGCCACTGTGCCCGGCCGATGCTATTTCTTTCTGTTTGTTCATTTTCCTTCTAACAGGCCCCTCTGCTTCAGTTCTGCTGGAGTTTGCTGGAGGTCCACTGCAGACCCTGTTTGCCTGGGTATCACCCTCTGCACCAGCGGAGGCTGCAGAACAGCAAAGATTGCTCCCTGTTCCTTCCTCTGAAAGCTTTGTCCCAGAGGGGCACCGACCAGATGCCAGCCAGAGATCTCCTGTATGAGGTGTCTGTCAACCCCTGCTAGGAGGTGTCTCCCAGTCAAAAGGCACAAGGGTAAGGGACCTACTTGAGGAGACAGTTTGTCCCTTAGCAGAGCTCAAGTGCTGTGCTGGGAGATCTACTGCTCTCTTCAAAGCTGGCAGGCAGGGACGTTTAAGTCTACAGAAGCTGTGCCCACAGCCACCCCTTTACCCAGGGGCTCTGTGCCAGGGGGATGGGAGTTTAATCTATAAGCCCCTAACTGGGGCTGCTGCCTTTCTTTCAGTGATGCCCAGCCCAGAGAGGAGGAATCTAGAGAGGCAATCTTGCTACAGCAGCTTTGCTGAGCTGCAGTGGGCTCTGCCCAGTCCAAACTTCCCAGCAGCTTTGTTTACTTGGTGAGGGGGAAAACCACCTACTCAAGCCTCAGTAATGGCGGACGTCCCTCCCCCCACCAAGCTCCAGTGTTCCAGGTAGACTTCAGACTGCTGTGCTGGCAGCAAGAATTTGAAGCCAGTGGATCGTAGCTTGCTGGGCTTGGTGGGGGAGGGATCTGCTGAGCTAGACCACTTGGCTCCCTGGCTTCAGCCCCCTTTCCAGGGCAGTGAACGGTTCTGTCTCACTGGCATTCCAGGTGTTACTGGGGAACAAAAAAAAAAAGAAAACCTCTTGCAGCTAGCTCAGTGTCTGCCCAAACCACCACGCAGTTTTGTGCTTGAAACCCAGGGCCCTGGTGGTGTAGGCACCCGAAGGAATCTCCTGGTCTGTGGGTTACAAAGACTGTGGGGGAAAAGCGTAGTATCTGGGCCAGATAGCTCCATCCCACAAGGCACAGTCCCTCATGGCTTCCCTTGGCTAGCAGAGGGAGTTCCCTAAACCCCTGTGCTTCCTGGATAAGACATCACCCCACCCTGCTTCTGCTCACCCTCTGTGGGTTGCACCAACTGTCTAACCAGTCCCAGTGAGATGAGCCAGGTACCTTAGTTGGAAAAGCAGAAATCACCTGGCTTCTGTGTTGATCTCGCTGGGAGCCGCAGACTAGAACTGTTCCTATTTGGCCATCTTGCCCAGGTCATCTGCAGTTTTCTTTTTTTGATATGTCTTTGTCTTGTTTCAATATCTTGGTAATACTGGCCTTGTAGAATGAGTTTGGAAGTGTTTCCTCATCCTCTGTTTTTTGGAACAGTTTGAGTAGGATTGATATTAATTCTCCTTTTAATGTTTGGCGCATTCGCAGTGAAGCCATGGGGTCCTGGGCTTTTCTTCTCTGGGAGACTTTTTATTAAGGCTTCAATCTCATTACTTGTTGTTGGTCTGTTCAGGTTTTCAATCTTGGTTTGTGGTTCAATTTTGGTAGGTTGTATGTGTCTAGGAATTTATTTTTTTCTAGATTTTCCAATTTATTGGCACATAGTTGCTCATAGTCAGGTTCGTCAATTTTTTCTTTTCAGAAAACTAAGTTTTTGTTTCACTGATGTTTTATATTGTGTTGAAATGAATTTCAAATTTATTTATGTCCAGTCTGATCTTTATTATTGCTTTTCTTCTACTAATTTGGGGTTCAGTTTGCTGTTGCTTTCCTAGTTTGTTAAGACCCATCATTAGGTTACTTATTTGAAATTTTTCTTCTTTTTTGATGTAGGCACTTATAGCCATAAATTTTTCTCTTAGTACTGCGTTCACTGTATCCCACAGGTTTTGATATGTTGTGTTTTCATTATCATTTGTTTCAAGAAATTTTCCAATTTCCTTCTTAATTTCTTCAGTGACCCACTGGTCAATGCAAGAGCATATTGTTTAATTTTCATGTGTTTGTATAGTTTCCAAAATTCCTTTGTTATTTTATTCTATTGTGGTCAGAGAAGATGGTTAATATTATTTCAGTTTCTTTGAATGTTTTAAGACTTGTTGTGTGACCTAACATATGACTTCTACTTGAGAATGATCCATATGCTGAGGAGAAAAATGTGTATTCTGCAGCCATCGGGTGAGATGTTCTGCAGATGTCTATTAGGTACATTTGTTCTATAGTGCAGATTTAGTCTGATGTTTCTTTGTTGTTTGTCTGTCAGGACTGTCTGTCCAATGCTGAAAGCGGAGGTATTGAAGTTTTCATCAATTGTTGTATTAGGGTCTATCTCTCTTTTTAGTTCCAGTAACGTTTGATTTTTTTATCTGGGTGCTTTAGTGCATATATATTTACAATCATTGTATCCTCTTGCTGAATTGACCCCATTATTAGAATATAATGACCTTCTTTGTCTCATCTTATAGTTTTTGTCTGGAAATCTGTTTTGTCTGATGTAAGTATAGCTATTCTTGCTCTTTTTTGGTTTCCGTTGACATGGAATACCTTTTTTTATCCCTTTATCCTCAGTCTATGTGTATATAGGTGAGGTGTATTTCTTATAGGCAACAGATCATTGGGACATGTTTTCTCATTCATTCAGATGCTCTATGTCTTTTGATTGGAGAGGTTAATTCATATACATTCAATGTTATTATTGATAAGTAGAGACCTATTCCTGCCATTTTGTTATTTGTTTTCTGGTTGTTTGTGGTCTTCTCTTCCTTCTTTCCTCCCTTCCAGTTTTCCATTTAGTGAAGGTGATTTTTCTCTAGCAGTATGCTTTGATTTCTTGCTTTTTATTTGTTATGTATCTCTTGTATGTTTTTTTGATTTGAGGTTACCATGAGGCTTGCAAGCACTATCTTATATCCCGTTATTTAAACTGATGACAACTTAGCACTGATTGCATAAACCAACAAACATGCAAAAGGAAAACTGATTTTAAAAAAACTCTATGCCTTAACTTCATCCCCGTTTGTAAACTTTTTGTTGTTTTTCTTGTCTTTTTATACTATGTCTTGAAAAGTTATAGTTATTATTTTTGATTGATTTATCATTTAGTCTTTCCACTTAAGTCAAGAGAAATTTACATACCACCAGTACAGTGTTATGTTAGCCTATGTCTTTCCATGTGCTTACTATTACCAGTGAGTTTTATACCTTCAGATGGTTTCTTCTTCTTGCTTACTAACTTTTTTTTTTCTCATCGAATGACTCCCTTTAACATTTCTTGTAGGAAAGTTTTGGTGTTGATAGAATCCAGTAGCTTTTATTTGTCTAGGAAAGTCTATTTCTCCTTCATGCTTAAAGGGTATTTTTGCTGAATATACTATTCGAGGGTAAAAGTTTTTTTTCATCAGCACTTTAAATATGTCGTGCCACTCTCTCCTGGCCTGTATGGTTTCCACTGAGAAGTCTACTGCCAGATGTATTGCAGCTCCATGGTATATTACTTGTTTCTTTTCTTTTACTGCTTTTGGGATCATTTTTTAATCTTTGACATTTGAGAGTTTGATTATCAAATACCTAGTCTTTTAGGTTAAATAGGTAGTCTTTTTAGGTAGTCTTTTAGGTTAAATCTGCTTGGTGATCTGTAACCCTCTTATACTTGAATCTTGATATCGTTCTCTAGGTTTGAGGAGTTTCAATAAACCTCCTACCCCTATCTCTTTCTCTACTTCCTCTTTAAGGCCAGTAACTCTTAGATTTTCCCTTTTGAGGCTATTTTCCATCTTTTAGGTGTGCTTCATTGTTTTTTATTCTTTTTTTTCTTTTGTCTCCTCTGACTGTGTATTGTCAAATAGTTTGTCTTCAAGCTTACTAATTCTTTCTTCTGCTTAATCAATTATGCTATTAAAGGACTCTGATACATTCTTCAGCATATCAGTTGTATTTTCAGCTCTACAATCTCTGCTTTAGTCTTTTTAATTATTTCAATCTCTTTGTTACATTTTTCTGACAGAATTCTGAATTCCTTGTTTGTGTTATTTTGATTTTCTTTGGGTTTCCTCAAAACAGCTATTTTGAATTCTCTGTTTGAAAGGTCATATTTCTCTGTTTCTCCAGGATTGGCCCCGTGCCTTATTTAGTTCATCTGGTGAGATCATGTTTTCATGGTGGTGTTGTTACTTGCAGACGTTCATTGGTGTTTGGGCATTGAGGACTTAAGTATTTATTGCAGTCTTCACAGTCTGGGCTTGTTTGTGCCTGTCCTTCTTGGAAAGGCTTTCCCAGTATTTGAAGGGACGTGGGCCCCACGCCCAATAACACTGTTGTTTTTGTAGAGGTACTGCCTTGGTGGTCTTACATAAGATCTGAAAGAATTCTCTGGATTACCAAGCAAACACTCTTGTTATTTTCTCTTAATTTCTTCCAAAAAAAATGGAGTCTCTGTCTCTCTCTTTGCTGGGCTACCTGGAACTGGGGGTGTGGTGATGCAGGCACCCCTGTGGCCTTCACCACTGGAACTGTGCTGGGTCAGACCTGAGCTACTGGGCCTCGCCCAAGGCCCTTCCCTTCAGACTGATGAGTTTCCCTCAGGCCCAGGGTGTGACCAAGGATGCTGCTTGGGAGCCAGGGATTGAAGTCACATACATTAGCAACTTACCTGCTGTTCTGTTCTACTGTGGCTAAACTGGCACTCAAACCATAATACAGAGTCCTTCCTGCTCTTTCCAGTAATTTCCACAGGTAGATGAGCCCTTCCCTGTGGCCACCACCACCAGTCAATGGGGGTTTCTGCTAGGCTTTCACCAATGTTTACTTAGAGGCCAAGGGCTGTCTTCCATCAGCTTGTGTTTAATGCTGCCAGTCCTGGAACTTCAGGGCAGTAGACTAGGTCCAGAAATGCTGTCTAAGATCCTAGGCCTAGACTCAAGGACCTCAGGAGCCTACTAATTGCCCTACCCTACTGAGGCCAAGCTGGTACATAGGATGCAAGACAAAATCCCCTTTTTTTCCCTTTGTTTTTCTCAAACAGAAGGAGTCTTTCACTGTAGCCACCCCAGCTGGGAATGTACTGGGCCACCCCTGAAAGCTAGTATGTCTCAGAGCCCAAGGCCCACAGCATACTCACTGGGTATCGTTGGTGATCATTCAGGGTCCAAGGGCTCTTTGGTCAACAGGTGATGAATCCTGCCAATACTGGATCCTTCCTTTCAAAGCTGCAGGTTCCCTTTTGACCCAGGGTGTGTCTAGAAAGGTTATCCAGGAGCCAGGGCCTCAAATGGGGGTTTGCACCCTATTCTACTGTGGCCGAGCTGGTATCCAAGATGCAAAACAAAGTCCTCTTTACTCTTCACTCTTCTCTCCTTTGCAGAAGGAAAGACTCACTTACTTTCCTTGTTCTGAGATGCACTGCCTGGGCTTGGGGAAGGTATGGTGCTCACATTCCATTAGCTATGCCAGCTATTGTCTCCCTAGTTCACTGACTGTAAGCCCAGCCTAGCACCAGGAATTGACTAGGAATTGTAGTCATTGTGTTCTAGACAGCCTTTGAAGTTTACCTAGGACCCCAAAGTACTTCAGCCTGTTGTGATAAGGCTTGCCGAGAAACTCAAGTACCTTGAGGATGTGTGATTCCCTTCTAGCTAGGACTGGTCCAAATGTTCCCGCTGTGACAGGGCAGCACTGAGTTCAATGTAAAGTCTCCCAGTCGCTGAGCTTTCCCTTCCTAAAGTGCACCTGTTCTCTCTCCACACTGAAGGGCTGCCGCAGGGGACGGGGTGGGGAATGGCATTCACTATTCAAGACTCTATCTCTTGTCCTCCTCAGTGCCTCTTTCCACCATATGAAGTTAAAACCAGGTACTGTGATTGTTATTTCTCACCTGATTTTTGCTTCTTGTGATGGTGGTTTTCTGTATGCAAACAGTCGTTAAAATTTGATGTTCCAGCAATGGGGATGAATGGCATAGGCTTCTATTTTGCCATCTTGCTCTGCCTTCTTTGGTAAACTGATTTTATACTACAACAAAAATTAAGACAACTCTGTAATTTATTGTAATGTGTTTTAAATCTTTTTTGAAACAATTTGTAAGTTTTCCTATTGCCATGCCTTAAGGAATATATTCAGTTTTTTTCAGAATGCTAATGAGAGAAAAATCATGTGTTAGGGAATCTTTTTTGTTATTCTTCCTATATGAGTATAGAAAATAATGACTCAAATAATATTTTCAAAAGACTATAATATAAACTAGTTTTTAAAAATAAAATCCCTAGATTGGAGCTATGCCAAAGCTTGAATGTAGGAGTTTTCCAAGGAATTAATCCCCTTTGCTTTTAAAAACTTTACAGACTGGTGTTTAAGTAGAAAATAAATGAGGCATATGGGAATAAATGAAAGTCTTTATATAATAGTCGAGGTAACTTCAGTGTATTACAAACATGTATTTTAAAATAACAAAAAGGTAGTCTTTATTTATTACATTTCATTTTAACATTCAGATAATACAGTTACCATATTAAATACTTAGAATCTATTTTCTACCCAAGTGATTCTCAAAATCATCCAAGTCTTTCCATTTATTCATTCATTCATTCACCCAAGTCTCTCCACCAGTTAATTACTAAGCAACAACTATGTACCAGGCACTGGGGACACAACAGCGAGTAAAATAGAGAGCTTAAATTAAGCTTAAGCTTTTTGAAGGGCTTATGTATCATCTCTAACTCTACCACCCAGGCTAACTTATAATTATCTTTGACCTAGACTGTCATAATAGCCCTCCTACCCAACCCACTCTCTTCCATTTTGCCAACTCCAGAGTCCCATCTTTGTTTTAGAGCATTTAAGGAAGTGCTCCATGGGAGCCTGAATCTGGGTTTTCTCTGATATGCACATTGACCTTATGTGAATTCTTCCTGTGTCTCCGAGCCTGAAGTGACTCTTTTTTTTTTTTTTTTTTTTTTGAGGTGGAGTCTTGCTCTATCACCCAGGCTGGAGTCCCAGTGGCACAATTTCGGCTCACTGCAACCTCCACCTCCTGTGTTAAAGTGATTCTCCTATCTCAGCCTCCCAAGTAGCTGAGATTACAGATAGATGCCACCACCACACCTGGCTAAATTTTTTGTAATTTTTATAGAGACAGGGTTTTGCCATGTTGGCGAGGCTGGTCTTGAACTCCTGATCTCAGGTGTCCACCCACCTTAGCCTCCCAAAGTGCTGGGATTACAGTCATGAGCCACTGTACCCAGCCATTCTGAACAAATACTTATATCTGCTTTGTTTTTTATTCAATGACAGCTACATTAAAAAAAGTAGTGACTTTCTTATAGATTCCAGTATTCACAGAATTTAAGCAATAAAACAATTTAGCAGCTGGACGCAGTGGCTTACGCCTGTAATACCAGTGCTTTGGGAGGCCGAGGCAGGAGGATCACCTGAGGTCTGGAGTTTGAGACCAGCTGACCAACATGGTGAAACTCCATCTCTACTTAAGATACAAAAAATTAGTGGGGCATGGCGGCACGTGCCTTTAATCCCAGCTGCTTGGAAGGCGGATGCAGGAGAATCGCTTGAACCCAGGAGGTGGAGGTTGCAGTGAGCCAAGATCCCACCATTGCACTCCAGCCTGGACAAAGGAGCAAAACTCCAACTCAAAAAAAAAAAAAAAAAAAAAATTAGCAATAATTTAATTGAATGCTGTCATTTTACAAATTGAGACATTGAGGTTAACAATATGGCTAGTTTGTGGTAAAACTGGATCTAGAACAGATCAGGATGGCTTGATCTGTTCATTGGGTTATTGTAAAACAAAAATTGCTTTACTTAGGTTCTTCGGGTTGCCTAGAAAGGGAACTTAGGATATCTCAAGGAACGAAGTGAATTATTTCAATCCTCTCTGCAGCAGTAAGGAAACAGGGATCCCATGGAATCTAAAACTAGGTACTGTTTTAGATGTACCAGGCACTGGAGATACCATATGAGACTTGGTCTGACATACACACTGATTCAAAGCAGCTGTATCTTAGCAGCATTAGTTTGTGAACCTTGTATTGTACTTTTCTATCAGTACTTTTCTACTTTCTCTGAGTTTGCTTTTTTGTGTTATCTTGTCCTCTGACAACTGTCTTAACATAATTTCTACTTCTAATTTTTATGTAGACTTTGGCTTTCTTATAGCATCTCAGCAACCCTACTCTTCCTCTTAGACTTTCTTTGTGAATCTTTCCAGCTTCCTCCTACCCCCACTGTTAAGTACTTGCATTTTTCTATTGTTGTTGTTTTAATCAACTTCATTTTTTAAAAAAAGAGATTTTTATTGGCCCAGGTGTCCTTTTTTTTTTCTTTCAAAGAGGTTGCTATGATGCCAATACTGGACTTGAGCTCCTGGGCTCAAGCAACCCTCCCACCTCAGTGTCCTGAGTACGGGAACATCATTTGCCTGGCTCAGCTTGTTTTTATTTAAATAAAACCCTTTATTCCAAGTCCTTTTATAGGCTACTGGCCTATATTGTCCTCCCTTAGATTAAGTGTCAAGTCCTGGGGCCGAGGTGGGGAAGGAGTGAGTTCACTAAAAACAAATCATGACTGCATGGTGCTGCCACCTTATCAGAGTCTCTGAATGAAGAATCCCTTTAGAGAGAAGCATACATACAGAAGATACCATGATTAACATATATACACATTGTTCACGCTTATGGAATGATTTGGGGAAAATAAGCTGAAGAAGAAATTGTGCCACCACTGCATTTTGTTTCATTATAGCCTAGGGAGGAAACTAACTCTGCTCAGAAAAACGGGTGGTGGCCAAAAAAATCAAGCACGTGGTTAGATTCAAGGGTTCGCAGAATTTAAAATAAACAAACAAACAAACACACACACACACACACACACACACTCTCTCTTTAAAAAAAAAAAAAAAAAGGAAAAGGAAATAGGCTCATGGGAGAGTCTCTGTAACCTATGAGCCTGCTATCCTGGATCTTTATTTTTCATCCTCCAGGAACCTTCCAGCTCACACCCTCATAGAATTGCTGCCTCATCCCAGGGAGCCACCACCACTGTCTTAGTCCTGAGGATGTTTCTTATCTCCTGTTGTAAAAAGTGAAAAAATTTAGTTTTGTGTATATTTTTATTGTGGAATTTTGTGTAAACCTTTAGACAACTGAGCAGAGTATGTATTATGTAATTAAGCTAATCATCTCTCTTTAAAAATGTAAAAACAGTTTTTTTCAAGTTTAACATAAATTGTTTTAAGTTTAACGTCGCAAAAGCTGTTGAAAGCATTTCTTTATTTTTCAAATAGGCATCTCTTCTAAATGACATTTTATAACCAAAGCATCATTTCCTTCTCTAATCCATTAATTCATACTCATCTCTTCTGATAAACCCTCAGCGATTAATACTGAATAATTCTTTCACTCCATTAGGCTATATTCTGAAACTGAGGAAGTTTGTCTTTAGTTTGCAGTATATTAATTGGAAGTTTTGATATTTGTAAGCTATGATTTATTTCAGGTTTTTGGGTTATATTTTAAGTCCTTAAGAAGAAGGGAACTTCTTTTGTTCTTTTATGTGCATCAAAATCCTTTGATAAACAGTAGATGAAATCACTGATTTTTATTTAGAACTATACAAATAAGCTCCAGAATCTTTATTTCATTCTTCCTGTCCTTTCTTTTAGTTTCCTTCATTTTGCTCCTACATCTTTCTTGAGGAAGAAGGATATTGCTTATTTTATAGCTTTGGGTGCTAATGCTAGAGATTAAGATTTTCTTTTGCTTTATTATTTGGAAAATACTTTTTGTTAATAATTCCCAAGATGATTTGATAGAATCCCTTTTGATGAACCCGTGAGCAGCTCATTCCTGAGGTATTATGACAATGATTTGGGTTAGAGGAACTGCCTGGATATGATCCAGGGTTTCAATACTTACAAACAGATTATGTCTGAGGCCAATTTGTCTTAGCATTATTCAACTAAAACTAACTTTTTTAAAAGCTTCAGCAAACAACATATCCATTGCTAGATATGAACTTTTTATGAAAGATATTGTACATTAGTCTCTATTCAGTACTATACTATCATTTTAGTTGATAGTAACGTCATTCAAATAACATGCAAGATTAATTATTAAGAATTAATTTGTTATTTAATAAAAAATTCTTATTAAATAAAAAAGGTTAGATTTAATAAGAAATAAATTAGTAACAATTAAATTTGTATTGATGAGAAAACCAAAAGTTGAGATATAAGGCAGCTTACAACCTCTGTTTCATTATTTGGCTTATATGAGTTTATTTTTCATAGCATGTCTTCACTTATTCTTTTGCAGGGTCTCAAAGGACATCCTGGACTTCCAGGACTTCGAGGTGAACAAGTAGGTACTTCCTTTATAAGACTTGTATCATGTGTGAAAAAGACACATGTTAGAGAACTCCATTGAGAGATTATTTTCCCCCCACTTTTTCAATTTTTCTTCTCATTGATTTTTACTCTGTTTAGTGCAGGGCAGCCTTTTAATTGATTAGCTGTAGATCTTTTTATTTAAAAAACTATAATGGATAACATTTCACTGTTAATTCCCTCTTGCTTTTGCCTCATATGTTTCAGACCACTAGCTCTTAAACTTCTGCAGTTCACAGACCCCTTTGAGAATCTCATGAATACTGTGAATCCATACCAGGAATCCTTTCCCAGAAAATATACAGGTCCATGCGCATGTGCACGCGCTCACACACACACACACACACACACACACACACAGAGACTTGATTTTTTTTGTACAATTTCAGGAGCTTACCAGTTCACTAATGCCTAATCCACAGCTGTTTGTTCCCTGACCTTTTCCTGAAATGCAAATAAATTTCAGTAACAGTCCAAATTAGAATGGTACATCTATCATTGTCCATAATACACATACACAATATTTAAAAGTCAAAATAGTTTTGGAACTATTTAGTTTTGATCGTGTTACTGCTTCTCTCTTATCAGAAAATAATATATTACTATGTCATAGAAAAAATCATATCTCTTATAGTGTGTAGTATATTGAAAATATAGTATAAATATAAAAATGAAAAGAGTAAGATATTAGAAACTGATTAAGGTGATGGATATCATTATTAAAGAGTCAGCACAGAGACTCAGGAAGCCCTAAAGGGAGATCCAGGAAGAAATGTGATGGATGGTGCCTGAGGGGAAAGCTATAAATGAATAAACAAAGCCAATTTTCCCTTTCATTCATGTGAAGTTAGACAGCACACTTCAGTCCCTGAAGCACAACTTTTCAAGATTACTAATTACTAGACGTGGCAAGCAAAGTGATATATGTATCTGTAACACATGTAATATTGGTTTCCTGCAAATCAAACATGTACTGAAAAGCATTTGAACATTTATGGAGGAAAAAGATGAGAAGGGTAAGTGAGATTAGTCCTTGAGGAGAAGAAAATTTGTAGGATACTGCTTTGGCAGAAACGTGGGTTCCAATGGAGGAAACCTGATACTTCACAAGTGAAAAATTGGCCATGTGTCATTACTGATCAGTTCACTCTCAAAACTGCTCCCTAAGCTAGTGCTGGTGGTGTATATGTTATCTCTGAGGGTTATATACTTATTAGAACAGTCTAAAACCAGTTTTAAAAGTTGGAAAATGTGTATTGTAGTCCGTTCTTGCTTTCTGTTCTATTTGTTTCCAGGAAAAAAAAGAGGCAAAATTTGTGTTAACTTTGAGAAACAACTAAAATAATTTTGCATTTTAATTGTGAAAATGCTATGGACATTAAGAAGGCATAACTGACTTGCTGGAAGACATTCGTGTCTTGAAAATTTGTAAATATCTATAAATTGGTCAGCAAACATTTGGAAGGCAATTATATCATTTATGTGAGCTCTAGTAATAAGAACTGTCATCTACTTAGAGCCCTTATTATTTGCCTAACTGTATTACTGTCAACTACAACTTCTAGTAGTATAGTCAGTTTTACATATGTTAATTGATTTGATGCCCAGCAATACTAAGAGTTATTATAGTTACTTCCACTTTTAAATATATTCTTAAACATCGTTCTCTTTTATCCACAAAATGAGTACTGTTACTCTATTTTACTAATGAAAAAACAGAAAAACCATAGTAGCAGTGCTGGAGCAGTGCTGGGATTCTGAAGAAATCTAACTGACTCAGAACATGTGTTTGAAGTGAGATTAGGGCAGGCTTCCTAATTTTCTGTTCCTGATTTCTCAAGGGGCTGCTGAAATAGCTGTATCTCTATTACTCCATCCAATCTGCAGATTTGAGTGAGCCAACTTAAAAAAAAAAAAGTCTGTCTTTAAGTGCAGGGTGACTTAAGTCATGCTGTTTGTTTTGAGTTTCTTTTGAGTTTCTGTGGTTGTCTCAGTGATTTTAGGGTGCAGTTGGCTCAGAATATGTTTACGCCGTATAAAGATTATACTGAAGTTTTACTTGTTTATTTTGTTTACTG
Source organism: Ateles fusciceps (assembly GCA_036589455.1). Taxonomy (NCBI): domain Eukaryota; kingdom Metazoa; phylum Chordata; class Mammalia; order Primates; family Atelidae; genus Ateles; species Ateles fusciceps. Next base: position 230,948 of record JAZHEH010001331.1, on the reverse strand, counting down.
ATGTTCTCGTATAGCAGAACTTAGATACTGAGTGGAATTCTTTTGTGCCTTTCTCTGCATAGCTAAAACATGTCAGCTAGATCTCTACATGTTGCTTTAACACCCGCTGTGACAATTCATTTGAAATAGGATTTCACTTATGTTCTATAACAGATTGCCTTTTTATTGATGTCAGTTAATTTAATTTGACTAGGAAAGAAACGGAAAAGGAATGGTGGTTTTCATTAGCCAGATAGATAGCGACCTACAGAATAAAAACAGCCTTTTACATTTGTTTTACTCCTTTCAGTTGGCATACCTAAATAAAGGTTTTGTAAAGGCATACCTAGAATGTAGGTATGTGTGTTTGGGAATTGGATGGGGCATAAAGGAAGGCAATTGTAAATATACTAGAGCAAAGCTCATAAATAGAGGACTTTCCTTGGAGTGCTATTGGACGTTTTTTGCACTTCAAAACCACAGTAGGGAAACGGGCCTTTGAATGGTGGTCTCTGGAATTAGACTTCCTGATTTAAGTCCTAACTTCCTACTTATTAGCTAAGTAACCTTCCGTTGGTGACATAAACACCTTATGTCTCATTTTTTCTCATCTTTTATAGAGGAATAATAATATCGATCTTACAGAGTTTTTGAACAGATTGAATAAGATAATACATATAAAAATACTTGAAATAGTGCCTGGCACATGATAAATGCTCAATAAATATAGGAATAAAATATTATGTAAGTATGTAATATCTGATATCAATAGGGGGAATATTTAGTACATAAAAATGGTTTCTGAAATTCATAGCATATAATCTCTCTACATGTAGACAAGAATTTCTTCTGTAATCCTCAGAAGGCTACTGTTTATTCACATTCTCTTCAGTTGTCCATTGTCATAACTTCTGTGTATCTTTGTTCTTTAAATGTAGAATGAAGAAAAGAGTATCTTATAGACGAAAAGCAGATATAAAGTGTTTAGCAAATAAAGAGTGCCCAGTAAATGTTAATTTTAGGTCAAGGGAAGGGAAGGGGAAATGGAGATAGAAATGAGAGACAACGAAAGTGAGAGATGGATTCTGAAGCAGAGAGAAGAAACTCAACTATTATCCTCTATTTTTCATTTGCTTGGGCTGTTCTTTCTCCAGATTTTCCAAATTTTTACAAGTTTTAGCCTATCTATACTTAAAGTGGAGGAAACACTCTTCCATCTACTTCAAAGCAGAAGAACCAAGTGCAATTATCGTTCATTGTATCATTTATAAACAAGCAGGAAAAGAATTTTGCGTAATAAATAAAATATCTAGACAGCATTGTTGTCATCAGCTCAACATACCTTTTTCTGACATTTTCTTGGTTCGAGAATTATTTAATAGACCTAAACTCTGAATCAACTGATGAGTAAATGAATGAATGAATTGTGTATCAATGAAAAAAAGTATTTAAAAAAAATAAAAGAAGTCATAGTATTTTGTCTCACTTTTTTCACCCAGTTCAAGAGCAGTTTTCCTTTCTTATGAGTTTGGGTCTCCATCTATCAGCCCTCCCTGAGCAAACCTTGTTTTAAATCAAGAATACAAAGTTGCAAATTCCAAAGAAGTTTACCATCTATCTAAGTCAGTTTTGCGCTGTTAATAGCAAAAGACCATAGACTAGGTGGCTTATAAATAACAGAAATTTCTCACAATTCTGCAATTTCTCACAAATCTGAGATCAGCATGCTAGTATGGTTAGGTTCTGGTGAGAGCTATCTTTTGGATTAGAGACTGCTGACTTCATATTGTATCCTCACATGGTAGAAAGAGGGCTAACTAGCTCTCTGGCTTTTTATAAGGTCGTTTATCCTATTCATGAGGGCTCCACCCTAATTACCTTCCAAACAGCCACCGTCTAATACTGATAGGCATTGTCAGCAGGGTTAGGATTTTAACAGGAATTTTGAGGCACACAAACATTCAGTCCACAGCACCGTTCAAATTTACTAGATCAGACCCATGTCATGATAAAGGTATTTGCCACTTAGTATCCATTTACTTAATCAGACTTACTGTAAGGTTAAGTTTAGGAAAGTAGAGGTTGGTTTTGTGGTTAACTGCCCCTCAGTCTTCTGGGGCTCATGCTCAGAGAGTTAAGGAGTATTGCAGGATAATCGAGACAAGAAAGAATTCAGTCTACTGGTAAAAAAGTTACTGCTAATTAAGAAATATACCAGCTCTTCCTCTAGAATAAATGTCTCTTTAGCCATGGATTTTTCCTTCCTAGACTGTCATTATTAATGATCAATAATATATCATTTAGGGCCCTAATCTAACAGCTTTACTTATTTCTATTTAGCAGTTTTTGTCCTTCACATAGTATTTTAAGTTACATAAGCCATGTATAGGACTCAGTATTTTTATGGGGAAAAATTATTTCCAAGCTTGTGTCTTATAAATACACCAAATATGTTTCCTTGGGCCTCCTTTGGCTTTGTTGTACTGTTTATTTTATTTATTATTTCAGGGAATTCCAGGATTTGCTGGTAATATTGGTTCACCCCGGTTACCCTGGCAGGCAGGTGCAGTAACTATATTTAGACTTCTCTCTTTATGTTCCAATTTATTAATACATTGTATTTCTGATTTTGAGAATTAATGTTCAAATAGTTGTTTTTATTAAATGAATAACTCATAGAGAAATAATTTCAAAATCAAAGTTGTAGAAATCCATTAAAATTTTTCTGCAGAAAGTTTTATTTAAAATAAAAATGGGACTTTTAAATATTTGATGTGATATACAATGGAACCTTCAAAATTAAATGCCCAAGTGTTAATAAGTTCTTAAAACAGTCCTGATTGTGATTTTACAATACTGTCACTGAACAAAATGAAGTAATTGTAAGAGTTAAGACTCCCTTTAATAAATATCATTTTTAAATAACACAGTTATGAAAACTTGAGAAACAGTATACCACTACCAAACACTTTTATCTGAACTGAATTCAGTTATTTGCATACTGTTTTAAAAATTCATTGTAATCATTTTATATGTTTTCCCTTTTAACTTCTACCTTTCTCTACTTCATGTAGATTAATAATAGAACAAGGTTTATTTCCTAAGTTTTCATGAATTGAATACTTCTAAAGTTAATTAATTTGGCCAGGCACGGTGGCTCATGCCTGTAGTCCCAGCACTTTGAGAGGCTGAGGCAGATGGATCATGAGGTCAGGAGATCGAGACCATCCTGGCCAACATGGTGAAACCTCGTCTGTACTAAAAATACAAAACTTAGCTGGGCTTGGTGGCGCACGCCTGTAGTCCCAACTACTTTGGAGGCTGAGGTAGGAGAATCACTTGAACCCGGGAGATGGAGGTTGCAGTGAACTAAGATCGTGCCACTGCACTCCAGCCTGGCAACAGAGTGAGACTCTGTCTCAAATAAATAAATAAATAAATGTATAAAGTTACATTTTTATCTTTGTTATTCTTAAGAATGAGGGAAGTAAATAAGCAAAAAAAAATGTTAACAAAATTCAATTTTTTAGGACTTTAAAAACATTTGGAGGTATTCTATATTAGACTCTTACTATCAAGTGACAATATGTTATATGAAAAATATAAAACATGAATATGTAAACATTAACATTGATCTAAAGTTTAAAATATATTTATCTTTTTAAAAATGTATGGGAATGTCTTTTAGAATAAATTAATTAGAAATGTTTTAAAACAACACAATCTTCCAATGAGAAATAATGTAATGAAAAAAATTTTTTAAATCTGACAGTGTTAATGTACTTTATTTATATATCTAAAATATACTTGTGTATAGATTATTTCTGATGCCTCTTTCAGTTCAGAAATTCTAAAATTCCTCAACCTTCGTAATCTGAATTCTATAGTTTTGAAAATGATACCTCTTTATATGCCCTTTTATTAATCTATTTATTAACAACTCTTTAAAAAGTACTGTAGTATGATGACAATGTCTTTTGTTTACACCAGGGTTTAGCTGGACCAGAAGGTAATCCAGGTCCTAAAGGTGTACGAGTAAGTAGGCATTTCCATCGTTTTGTTAAGCATGCTTGCCTAAAAGTAGAAGGAAATATATAAAATGCTTATCATTTTTACACTCTCTTAGTAGCTTTGAATTTAATTCAAATGTAGCCTGAATACACTTGCTTACTACAGTAGTTACTTTCACTTCTATGGTGACAGAAAGCAGTTTCATTGTGGTAGATTTTGCATCATTATTTTATATTTATTTCCATAGCATAATGTCTGACATGTTAGAATGTGCTCTATAAACATTTGTGGTATTATTTATATGTGAATGGATACAGACCTAAGGAAGTCATGATATAAAAAATATGAAGAGGTAAAGAAATTCATAGTAGTTCAAGGCTGAGATTTTATTATACAAAAACTATCAGGAGTAAAGAAATATCTGCAAAGAAGAAAATAACGTTATCATATCCAGAACATCCCATTTTACTTCCAAACCATTAAAGAATGTTAGCCATGTTTAATCAATAAGGAAGCAAAATACAAATTGCTATATTACATTGTATTTGTCACTTTTTACGTCACTATAAATACCTGAGACTGGATAATTTATGAAGAAAAGAAGTTTAGTTGGCTCATAGTTCTGTAGGCCATGCAGGTATGGCTCCAGCATTTGCATCTTGTGAGGGCCTCAGGAAACTTACAGTCACAGCAGAAGGTGGAGAGCAGGCAATGTCACATGGCGAGAGTGGGAGCAAGTGAGAGAAAAACAGAAGGTCCCAGACTCTTTCAAACAACCAGATCTCACATGAGTTGAGAACTCACTTATCACTAAGGGGATGATGCCAAACCGTCCATGAGGGATCCACCCCCACGATCCAGTCACTTCCATCAACATTAGAAATCACATTTTAACATGAGATTTGGAGGGGAAAAACCTCCAAACCATATCATATATATAGTGTATAAAATTTAAAAAATATGTTTTAAAAATTCTTTATTTTTATTAGCGAAATATTTTCCAGAGTCTACATTTGTGCTTTATATTATCTAAAATGCCTTTTTAAAAGAAGTAAAGCATAAGGTATTTAAACAATATGTGCAATAATGATATCTTACATTTTTAAAAATTATTAAATGTTGCCAAATACTTTCATAGGTATCTTATTCTTTTATTTTGCCATCAGCCCTGTGATGTAGGAGAACAGGTCTATCATCCCCACTTTACCGACGAGAACAATAGTAAGCTAAGGAACTTAATTGATTTAGCAACGTTATAGCTGGCTAGAACTAGAACCAATGTCTTTTCACCTTTAGCTCTGACCTCTTCCACCAGCTCATGCTGTCTTTGTTCTTGCATTAAGTAACCATGTAATGAGGAAATGTCATGTATTTTTTATTAGAAATTGCACTTAAAACACATGTTGACTTGGATTTGGGAAGCAAGAAGAGATTAGTGGCCAAGAACATGGGCTGTGGAGTTAGATAGGCTTTTTTTTTCCTTAATACTTCTTTTACTAGCTTTGTGACTTTTGATGTTATTTCTATCTCTCTGTGCTTTTTCTTATCTCATTATTTATTAAATGGTCATGATCAAACTTACTTAGGTAGTTGTGAAAAATTAAACAAGATTAGCATTCTTAAGGTATAGTGTATAGTATATGGCATGTATTTACTCTATGGATTCTATAATTGTTATTTGAATTTGAGAGTTTCTTCTGTTCATGAACCAATAACTCCAAGAAATATATGCAAAATATATTTGGCACTGTTCAACTTACTCTTACTGCATTTTGTCGTCTTGCTTCAGTGATTCATATAACTATGTTCTTCTGTGTACCATTTTTGCATTGTATTATGCATCCCTTTGTTTTTTCTTTTTCCCATTTATATTGAAAATTGTTGTCTAGGCTGTAGCCCTCTTAAGTTGTACTTTCAGTTAAGTTTTCACACTTTAGTTAGGTTTCACACTTGGGCGTATGATTGGAATAAGTAGAGAGTTTCACATTCATAAAGGCTCCCAAAGGTAGATTAAAAACTTATTTTAGATTCAGGGGTATGTGCAGGTTTGTTACATGGGTATATTGTGTAATGCTGAGGTTTGGGCTTCTAGTGATTCTGTTGCCAAAGCAGTGAACATAGAACCCAATAGGTAGTCTTTCAACTGCTGCCTCCTTCTGGCCCTCCTTCCTTAGGGAATCTACAGTGTTTGTTGTTTCCATCTTTGTGTACGTGTATACCCAAGGTTTAGCTCCCATTTATAAGTGAGAACATGCAGTATTTTGTTTTCTGTTTTTGTGTTAATTTGCTTAGGATAATGGCCTCCAGCTGCATCCATGTTTCTGCAAAGGACATGGTTTTGTTCATTTTTATGGCACTGTAGTATTTCATGGTCTGTATGTACCACATTTTCTTCATGCAGTCCACTATTGATGGGCACGTGGGTTGATTCCATGTCTTTTCTATGGTGAATAGTACTGCCATAAACATATGAGTGCAATTGTGTTTTTGGTAGAATTTATTTTTCTTTGGGTATATACCCGAGTAATGAGATTGCTGGGTCAAATGGTAATTCTATTTTTAGTTGAGAAATTTCCAAACTTGTTTCCACAGGGGCTGGACTAATTTGCATTACCACCAACAGTGTATAAGCATTCCATTTTTCCTGAAACCTCATCAATATATGTTATTTTCTGAATTTTTAATAATAGCCATTCTGACTGGTATGAGATGGTATCTCCTTGTGGTTTTGATTTGCATCTCTCCGATTAGTTATGTCGAACATTTTTTCATGTTTGTGGGTCACTTGTATATCTTCTTTTGAGAAGTGTCTGTTCATGTCCTTTGCCCACTTTTTAATGAAGTCATTTGTTTTTTCTTGTTGATTTAAGTTCCTTATAGATTCTGGATATTAGTCCTTTGTCAGATGCATGATTTGAAGATATTTTCTCCTATTCTGTAGGTTGTCTATTTACTCTGTTGATGGTTTCTTTTGCTCTGCAGAAGATCTTTAGTTTAATTAGGTCACAATTGCCAAATTTTGTTTTTGTTGCATTTGTTGCTTTTGAGGATTTAGTCATAAATTCTTTCCCTAGGCCCATGTCTACAAGGGTATGTCCTAGGTTTTCTTCTATGAGTTTTGTAATTTGAGGTCTTACATATTAAGTCTTTAATCCATCTTGAGTTAATTTTTATATATTAACTCAATCAGAGGTAGGGGTCCAATTTCATTCTTCTGCATATGGTTAGCCAGTTTTCCCAGCACCATTTATTGGATTGGGTATTTTTCCCAATTATTTATTATTGTCAGTTTTATCGAAGATAAAGTTGTTGGAGGTTGTAGGGCACAGCTTTATCAAATGTAGTTTTTTGATACTAACTTCAAATCTAGTTAAAAAGATGAAAATCATAGAAACACACTTACAGGATAAGATGTTTTTCACTTAATTTGTGTCCTGTTATTCATAAACACTAAACGATATGCATTGTACATGAATATTTTCATGAATCATGATAAATTAGCTTTTCATTGGCAGTTATTTGATTGCATTGTTTAAATTAGCAGAAATATTTGGCAAATGTAAACATTTAAAGCAAATCTTAATTTTTAAACCCATCTTTGACGTTTCTCTATGTAATAATGTGCTAGCTGCCCCCAAAAGTAAAAGTGTATAGAACCTCTCCCGGCCCTTCAGTGCTCCTGCTGGTGATACAAAATTGCTTCTAACTGAATCTACAAACTTCAAACCAAAAAGCAAAAATGTATTATTATTTTTAATGTTTTTTTGTTTCATTACACAGTAAACTCTAGTTTAATGGTGGTATTTTGAGAATGACCTCAACTCTATGTGGTTTCTTTGTTGGGTACTGCTGACATCTTATTTCTGTTAGAATCAGTGTAATGATGATCAAGAAACCTCTATAATACATCTAAGCAATTACTTATAACATTAGTCTATTTAAAATATCTAATTTTAAAACGTTCCCCTTACACTGTATAGGCTATGTTGGAGTTCTGACTTCAGTTCTTGAGTTATTAATTGATTATTTAGTTCACTGATAAGTATACACCAGTTAGGGTGTCTTTTCTTTTTATTCATAACAAAAACTCCTGTTGGATGTATTAAAAGTGAGATGACTTTACACTTGAAGTCATCAACAGATAATTCTCAAAATGTACACAACTTGTCGTCATAAGCCTAAATGCTTACTTTTGTATGCTTCACTTTAAAAGAAATATTTCCCGTTCTCCAGCTGCTTGGCTTTCAAGTGAGAAAATTATAGATGTTTTCACTTTATCAAAGTTGTGTATAAGGGAACAAATTATCTCTCACTCTTTCCTTTTAATTTTTGCTTGTTCATACAATCTGTAGAACATAAGGCAATTTTAGGCATCTTTGACAAGGAAAAATGCCTAAAAAAGTTTTCAAGATAGTTGGTGGCAACTTTTTTAATGGCAATACTTAACTCTAAGGAACTAAAACCTTCCAAAAGTTTTTATTACAGGCAACTTAGATATGATTCTTGACACATTTTTCTCTTTCCTTTTTTTAAAAAAAGATAAAACATAAATAGCATAAAATTTTCCATGTATAAACCCTCTTGAAGTATATAGTTAGTGGCCTTAAGTACTTCCACATTGTTGTACCACCATTGCCACCATCCATCTCGAAAACTTTTTTCATCTTCCCAAACTGAAACTCTGTACCTAATAAACAATTCCCCATTCTCCACTCCCAGTCCCTGGCAACCACTATTCTACTTTCTGTCTATGAAATTGACAACTCTAAGTACATCATGTAAGTGGAATCATACACTATCTGTGCTTTCATGACTGGCTAACTGCACTTAGCATAATTGTCTTTAAGTTTCATCCATGTTGTGGCAGGTGTCAGAATCCTTCATTTTTAAGGCTAAATAGTATTCCATTTTATATATATACAACACTTGTTTATCCATTCATCTGTTAATGAACATTTGGGTTGCTTCCACCTTTTGATATTTGTGAATAATGCTGGAATGGGTATACAAATGACATTTACTTTTGTGATGCTTGAATTCTTCAATGTTTGTTATTACGGAAGCATTTGCTCTGAAAAATCACCCATTCTGTGTTTCAGAATAAGTAGCTTTTATTTAGAACTTAGTAAAAATGACCAAATTCTTTTATACTTTGGCTTTTCTCTGTATCCATAAAACTGCTCTTCTCTCACACCCCTATTTCACCCTCTGTCTGATCAGTGATAATTCCTATTATTTTCTCCTCAGAGCTTTTGTCTATCTTTAAGACTTCAGACATATCTGTCCTTCAGACTTTTTTCTCTAAGAGCTTTTCCTATGAACCCCACATCTCCCAACTCCCTGCCATAATAATTACATTTGAATACCTCATTATAATCACAAATTCGAAATAACTAACAAAACTCATCCTTTTTATATCAAACTCAATTTTCTATTTGTTTTCCATATTTCTATCAGTGGTTACCATTTGCCTATCAATCCAACCATAAACTTTAGAGTCATCTTTCTCTTCATTCTTATAGACAGATAAAGACCTGTTTGACTCACTGTAATCTAAGTGAAAACATGATTATATCAAAACTGTGTCTAATTTTTTTAATGACTCACAGCGTAAATTGCAGATTTTCCATCATAAAAAAAAGACTTCATTATATGACCCCTGCTACCCTTTCCAAAGTCACCTCTTGTCCACCAGTCACACAGACTATTTGCAATTTTTTGTAAATGCTCTGTCATTTCATTCCATTTGATGACTGATGGCATATTGTTATCTTGCCTTTTCTTTTCTTCAGGACTTAGCTCAATGTTGCTCCTCAGTAAAATAAAGCACCATTAATCTTCCCTCTAGGCAAAGTCGGTCATTCTGCTTCCAAAGTTCTGATTGTCTATTTGTCATATCACCTATTACTTAATCATGTCACAATTATCATATGATATTACAATCATATATTTGTATGACCCTCTTTCTAATAAACCGTATACTTCTTGAGGGCACTGATTTTCATATGCATCTGTATAAACCCAGTGCCTGACACAAAATGGCTACTAAAATAATATTTGTTGAACCAGTGACCTGGACCCCATAATACTTCAAATGTAGACCGCTTACAGAGCCTTCTAACAGATTTGCCAACATTCACTGTTTCCTGTCATGGCCGTATGGTGTATCCTATCAACAGATTACTATTTTAGAAGTACAACATAACATCAGTGCACTACCATCCTCCCTAAAATCAGTAGCTTCCGTTTGCCTAATATATGAAGTCTAAAATTTTTATTCTGAAATTTAAGGCTCCCTCTTAGCCCCCAAACTACCATATACTTTTATCTGTAAAATTGATGAAATGGGTTATTTGCTACAGTGAGATATAACTAAATTATGTTAGAATGAAGTGCCTTGCATTATTATTTATATGTATCGCTTGTTTCTCAGACAAGATTGGAATCTTTATTAAGGCAGGATGGGTCTTACACATAAAGCATTTTACATATAAAACCATCTTACACACAAAGCATGTTATATATAAAATGTGATCAATTACTATTTACAAATACTCCCCAATTGTTACCATTAACAAAATCATCCTATTACATCTCTATTTACCCTAATTGCTGTTGGAGCATTCTTTCTGAAGCTTCTGCTTGTCAAGATTTTACTCTCTAGACCTATCTCAAGTGACAGTCTCCTTTGAAGTCGTCTTTGATTGCCTTTGCCTCCTGCCACACTGAAATGTGTCTCTTCCTCCACTGTACTTCTTATATTCTTTTGTTACCTCCATTCTGTCTTAATTTTAGCTAACTGTAGTCATATATTTTCTGCCCACTACAAAATTTAGTGAAGGAAATTATTTGGGCTTATTTTTATTAGTCACCATTTCTTAAATTATATTTTGTATATTTTTTTAATGGAAAGATTGATCTGTAACTTTTGGATAAAAAAGCAATTAGGTGAGGAGAAGTTATTTACACTTGTGTCATAATTTCATACTACTACAAATAAAATTTTTAGTACTTCTATTTAGAATCACTTATGGGGAGAATAATCAAATGAAATAATATACAGATTATTTTCTTGTTTTAAGGGTTTTATTGGCTCTCCTGGAGAAGCAGGACAACTGGGACCTGAAGGAGAAAGGGTAAGTCCATTCCCTTCAAATAGTATTTCTAAAGTGACATACTTATGATAATGTAAAATGGTGGTCAAAAAAATCAGATGTCAGGGAAGTAATCTTACTGGAGTTAGCAAGCCAAGTTTAAGAAAAATCACCTACCAGAAATATAATTTGACTTTTGAAAATCTTACTGAATTTTGTTAAAAGAAAGTAACATGATAGAAATATATTTTAAATTCAAATTTAAAAAATACATACCAAAATCTTAAAATATCTAATTATGAAATTTTTATTTTGTAATTCATTATCTTTGAGTATAAATACTTGACAAGTCTTGATTTTGAGAGCAATGTACAGTAAAGAATTTAGCCTCAGAAGATATATTTTTGTTTAAGAGTGGGAGACAGCTGTTCATAAAGATGGGTACTTATAAGTAAAGGTGGAACCTTTGCAAAATGGTTTGTTGTACTTAAAAACATTAATGAAATTATTTATAAGAGTTATGGCATTGCAGCTTCATCATATCTAGTTTTCAGTGCTATGTGCAATCTACATGCAGTGATTTCTCTTTGATATCTTAATTTACATTGCCAGTATTAATTGAAAACAGTAGAATTGAATAATGTTATTATATTGTCATAAAATTCGAAAGTAGAGAATCATATTCGGAATTCAGCCTTTGCCCCTATCATTATAAGAATGCAGTTCAGGCCAAAACGTTCATTTCTGGACAGTGATTTTTGCAAATGAAGGTGAACTAGATCCTTTGCTAAATAAATTTTTCAAATATATAGTTTTTAGTGAGTGAATTAAACTGTATTTTATTGTAATTACTTGCGAATGCCCCTGCAGAGAAAAATAATCAAAGAGTTTAAACGTGCTATAATGATAATCAGTATGTCTAGCCATCTTTGGTGAAATGAGGTAAAGATTTTCCCTTGGTGAATATAGCAAGTTATTTTGTTCAATAGCAAAAAATATCTTCAGCATAATTCCACAACTAAGCCACCTAACCTTCATGTACTACAGCAGACTAACAGGTGATGTATCTCATTGACCAGGCAAAGAATTCATCTTGACCCAATAATTCCAGTTTACATTGTTAATTACTCTGCTGCTCATGATACAATCCTTTTCTGATCCTTTGACATGAACTTATTTCTCATAAATTATTTAATAAACCAAAATTGTATGTCTTTGTAAAATGTTGTCATCTTGGATTTAATAATCTTAAGCCCAGCATTGACACTGGCCATCAATAGGCACAGTGCTGTAATCACACTCACTAATTTTTACCAGTCTATATGAAAATTTCAAGATGTGTCTCAATGTATGAATATAACACTAGTTCGTGATATTGGGCCCATTATAGGTACCATGTCCTAATATTATTTGGCTATGTCAAAATTCTTATTAAAACCATAAATAATATAGCTATAAGGGTGTTATGTTATAAAGCAGTTAAGTACAAAAAGGCAGAAGACAACAAGATACAATAATGCTAAGCACTCCTGAAAACAAATGGAAAGAAAAATTCATTTCAGGAAGTCAATATTATACATATACATGCATATTGTGTGTATACACATACATACATATGGAACATGTACACATATATACATGTATATATATGAAAAATGCTTATATAATTCTGTCTGTACTATTTGGCTTCTTAATGAGATTTAGGAAAGCTACTGAAAATTTAGAAATTAATTATTCTTTTTTTTCAAAAAACGGTTGGTTGTATTATGTAAATATACATAAAGTCTTAATGAAATGAGTCCTCTTTCTCACCTGTGAACTCTTTCTTGATGGTCAGATACATTAGTATTTTTTAAACACTATTGACTTGAAAGTGAATGGATTACTTCAACCCAATGATGTCTTCTAACTTGTCTGTATGTAGTGTTAATCTCAAGCTACATGGTTGTTATACACTTCTTAGTCTACAAGTCTCAAAGTGATTGTATCAAGTAAGATGCTTTAATCTGCAAACAACAGAAAATCACAATTCAGACTGGCTTAAACATGAGGATATTTTTCATGATGATAATAGCAAATGATTTAGTAAATGTTTTCTATATATGTACATTAAATGTTTTAAATATATGTACATATAGAGAAAACATTTAATAAATGGTTTATATGCATGAATCAACTTATTTATATAGGTATGTATACATGAAGTTTTAAATAAGCTTTTAAATATACATGTGTATGCATATATATATATATATATACATGAATTAACTTCTTTATGTATAAAACCATTTATTGAATGATAGGTATTGTTATTCTTCTCAACATAGGTGAAGAAAATTAGGGGCACAAGGAGAAAATAACTTGTCTTAGACTATTACTATACAGGTAGTAAGAGAAGAGCCAGGATTTGACAAAGGTTGTCTGGCTCCAAAGCCTGGATGCTTAAGTACTGTGCCCTACTGCTTCTTACATGACCAGAAATCCATATGTTAGGTGGGCTCTAGATTCATCTCTCTGCTTTACCTTTTCTAATGTTGTCTTTCACCTAAGGCTCATTTCCCATATTACTGCAAGATTGCCAGTATACAGGTTAAATGTGAGAGGAGGGCGTTGTCCCTTAGATATGAAAAATAAGACCTTTATGTTCATCTGGTTTTGCCAACTTTGGTAATATGCCTATCTCTGGACAAATAACTATCTCCAGGGAAATGTCAGGATCCCATTTGGAAGTACAGATGGGATGGATTCCTGAATAAAAGCAGAATTTTGTTTTGAAGAAGGAAAGAGGCTGCCTCAGTTAAATTAATATATTGAGACTTTTCTCAATATCACATCAGTTTATAGAACAATTTGTTTCTGTCTTTTGCATACTTTATTAATTTACATTTGGAAAAAAGATCTATAGTGCCTAATTCATTCATTCAACAAATATTTTCTTTTTCTTTTCCGTATTCTAGGGCATTCCTGGGATCCGTGGAAGAGAAGGGTTTTAAGGGGAGACAGGTATCTCAACTTGTGTTTTTTGAGGTTCATTTTAAAGCAGTATAACCTAGTTATGTGTTCTTACCTATTAAAATATGGAGATACTTTTTGCTTTTTGTTACTGTTGTTTATAATCATTCCATTTTAATTTTTGCCCCTTGGATAGTATATCAAATAATACTTGAGAATATAAAGGAAAATTTAGATTAAAAAGTAACTCAACTTTTAACACTTCTAACCTTTTTACTATACCAGTGGGGCAAACTCTTATCTCTATGGTAAGGAGCTGAAATGTCACAGAAAATATGTGAACAACTTGAAACACGAATGGTAGTACTATTCAACCTATTCTACATGACCAGATGTTGTGGAGGCTCAACCTCATGTTCTAGAGATTTTTTAAATGCCTGCTTCAGCTGTTAACTCAGAGATTAGTTTGCTACAGCTTCTTGTATTTTCAGGTTAATAAAATCAAGGAAAATTAATTTTACTAGGTAATATAATAATTTCAGAGATGGGAGGAAATTCTGACATCATCCAGTACCCCATTTGTTAGCAAATGAGAAAAATGTCGTCCAGAGAAGCATCCTGAGGGTCTCCTTGTTAAGCTAGTATAGTCTGTAAAGATAAAAAGTGAGGTTTTCATAACAGCTTTTCTAAAATTGGTGTACCTGAATAAAATCTTAATGATAAAACTAGAGGACCACAGCTCTCACCAGAATATTCAAATCATTTTGAAACATTTTATCCTTCAAGCTTAGCAATATTTCTTGAAGGTAAAACAGGGTAAGTATTAATGTCACCATAATATAGGTGAGGAAAATAAAACTTAGAGATGTTAAAAGACTTGCTCAGATCAATTAGCTAAAAGTAGTAAAATCAGCAATTGAGCACAGCTCCTCTGAATCTAAATCCAGAATTCTTTTCCTTACTGCTTAGATATTTCTGCTCTTTCTACTCACACTGCTTAAAAGAGGCATGATTTGTTTTTTCATGACATCTAGCCAAAATGAGATACAGTTATTTTAAAGTTTAAAGATTTCAATGTATTAAGATAAACTTCCAAACTAAAGATATACAAAATAAGTTAGACATTTTGTTTCCCTGCATTTATATTCAACTTAAAAGCTAACCTTATGATGGTTATAACAGTAGAAACTGCCATCACCATTGCTATTATCACCATTTTTAAGTTCTCAAGCACTGTGATAAGTATTTTGTATGCCATCTCATTTAACTAGACTCTCTTGTACTTGAATACATTGGTATGTTGATTTTTTTTTTAACATTTTAGCCCTCATACACATACCCCAACAGAAAATACCTTCTATTTATTAGGTATCCAATTTCTAATCTAAAATTCTAAAGATTGGCAATAGGTGGTTTGTCTACTTTAGTCTTATTTTCTTCATTCTGTATCTTCAAATTTTCATCCTTCTGCTATCAATGTATGCTATTAATAAAAGAACCAAGAAAATCATTTGCCGTAATATATAAATTACTTCCAATGCTTGAAATGCTACCTTACCCTTTAGTAATTATTTTGAGTATATAGAGTCTGAAGGCTGGGCGCCAGTGCCTCATGCTTGTAATCCCAGCACTTTGGGAGGCCAAGGCGGATAGATTACTTGAGGTCAGGAGTTCAAGACCAGCCTAGAAACAGGGCAAAACCCCATCTCTACTAAAAATACAGAAATTAGCTGGGCTTGGTGGTGAGTGCCTGTAATCCCAGCTACTCAGGAGGCTGAGGCAGGAGAATCACTTGAACTCAGGAGGCAGAGGTTGCGGTGAGCTGAGATCATACCACTGTACTCCAGCCTGGGCAACAGAGTAAGACTCCATCTCAAAAAAATAAATAAAATAAAATAAAATAAAAATAAATAAATAAATAAAATAGAGTCTTAAGGCAAATAGCTAATCTGCAATGGTGAAATTTTAGACATTGATGGGCAAATTGAGTATTTTCTCAAAGCCCTGTTATCATTAGATAACCACCTGTTATTTCACTTGCTAATATTGCTGATCTCATGTAGACATTAACTTGATTTTGGCTTTGGCAATGTATAGGTAATTTCTAAGTTTCCTACTCTATAATGAACTATAAAATTATCCAGAGAACTTTATAGACAACTTCTGGTTTTGTAATCCAGAGGCAATTAGAAAATTATCGAACAGGAGTCTATTGAATTTTAAAAGGTGTTTAAGAAAACAGTGGAAAGATAGTGAATGAAATGACTATGGGGCCCTTGTTTTATTGCACTCTTCTTTTTTATTACAAAATTTGCAAAGTTTTATTGCTTTTAAAATATACACATTTGTGGTAGATTTATATCTTTAGAAAAATTGCATTTGAAAAACACATATATTCATTTTTTCTGACTAATGTTTACTATAAAAAGTTTTTCTAGTGCTTTATTGTGTATGCTGTATGTACTTTTTATCATTTTTACCACAAAACAATTTGTCTATATTTATAAGGAAAATGTGAATACTTAGAGTGAAATGCAGTTCCAGCCACATGTCAAGTTATGGCAAGGCTGACCCCAGATACTGTCCCAGAATATATTATCCTATGTTATAAATGCCCCCCCTTATTCTTTTTCTTTATTATAAGTAAAATCACCTTCAAAAGATATTATGCATCATAGGATTCTTGTATTTCAATTTAGATGGTTAAAATTCCATGAGAATCATGGCCATTTATTACTGTTTTAATAACAGTAAAAGGAAAAGATCTTTTGATAATCTTTTCACTCACTTTGACGTAGAAAATAATAGGTATGTAGAATATGAATATGGTCATGTTCTTGTAATTTATTAAATTACATGTACTGTTGTGAAATACAGTGGCAGAACTAAAAGATTCCAGGCTACTATGAAGTACATGGGTGACACCTATACATTTGAAAGAATGTGATAGAAACCTAAAAATGCTGAAATCTGAACGTGCCAGTATCTGAGAAACTTTTGGCTTTGCATAAGTCAAAGACTTTTAATTTTCTGTTGGTTTGAGAGGTATTTAGAAGTTTGGAATGATATTTCATTATAGTACTTCTATGTAGATACCACATTATTTCATTTACTATCAATAGTAGAGTAGTATTCGAAGATGTACTTTATCACGAGTATCACCTATGCTTAATTATTTAAAGTGATATTTTCTAAATTTTTTATTTTTAATTTTTGTGGGTACATAGGAGGTGTATATAATTATGAGGTACATGATATGTCTTGATTTTGGGGTTTAAATTAGCTGGTTTCCTTAAATTTTAGGTGGAGCGATATAGTCAGTCTTATAAGCATGGAGTATGATTCAGTTTTAATAATTACAACATATAATTTATATAATAATAGTAGTTATTTTTAGAGAACTCTATAAAGCTTTATTGACATTCTACACTGAGATTTTTTAAGTCTCTGAATTTAAGTCCAGAAATTAGTAACTTACTTCACTTTCTGTTTTACGTATTATATGAAACATTCTGACAGTCACTACAGTGAAAGCAATAGACATGAAAAACTTCAAAATCTGAGTTCAGGTCTTTCTACATATTGATCAGGGTAAGTTTCTTTGGACTACTGAACTGAATTCTCAGCTGTGTAGTAAAGCTTCATGTTTTGTATGAATAGTTTACAAAATAGTAATCATATTATATATACATATAGTCACAGAAATGAAGTAAAAGCCTTGTCTAAAATTGTCTAATAAGTTAGTAATGTTACTAATTTTACATTTGGAGGCTGTTGCTATAAATCATGTGCTCATACTGCTAGCCAAATGATCACTTATTTCTCTGAGTAAACACAAAGCATGGAATTAAGTTGTTGTGAATGAGCTTAGTGGTATCTGTGTTTTTCTTTTAATGAAATTATAGACTTATAAATAAGTGCTATCTTCTCTTAGTAAAAATATGAATGTGATTGAAATTGACAGACTTTAGAATGGCATATTATTTTGGTTACTTAAGAGGTAATTATTTGTATGTTCAAATATAACATTTGTGTTAACATTTATTTCCACTTAAATCTTATTTCCCAGAAAATTCTTTCTTCCCAAAATAAAATGTTTATTCAGTGTTTATAGTTTTGATATTTATAACACACTTTCTTTTTTCAATCAGGACCATTAGTTTGAAGTAGGAGAACTGTTTTTTGTGAGGAATTCGATATATTTTAGAACCAAAGATTATTTTGAAATAGTTGTGTTAACAAATTCACTTGTTCCTTGGTCTTATATTGTTCGCATTTGAAATGTTTTTTTCTTGCTTGTATTTTAAGCCATTTTTGATTTCAGGATTTTAGCATAAGTACTTACTAATCACAACAATTATTTTTAAAGACCTTCTGTAATCACAGTTAATATTAGTCAATATATGTGTGTACTCACGCTTTTGAGTACACACTCCCTACATGTCACAACTGGATCAAAACCCTTATTGTTAATTAATATTAGAGGATATCCTGGGGCTCTCTTTTCCTTCAATAAAACTAACCTTTGATGATAGAGAAGCCCAAGAGGCTATTATTGATTCATCCTTTTGCTCTCTATCTATGGATATTTGAGTTCAACTCAAGTTCATTCTCAAGAGATTTCAGGAAAAAACAAGATAGTAGACTATCTTTATTGGTCAAGAGCCTTTAAATACCATAGAACTACTACTGTTTTGTTTTACCTGCTTTAATGTCTTTATCTGAGAATCTTCATGGAACATATCTGATGTGAGCCAGATTCTTTAAAAGTCTGTACACTGATTCATAACAGAAAAGAAGAATCCTGTTTAAAAAAACATAGGGGAGGCAGGGAGAGAGGATTTATGTATTTGTTCACTTCAGATTTCTTATACCTCACTCCAAGTAGCTTCCTTTTTAGTGCAAAGTTTCCAAACTTTATTTTGTAGCACTCAATTGGGAAATTCTATAGTACCTTTTTTAAAAAGCATTTACAGAGCTCTCAGCTTGATGTAATCAGTAGTCTCTGTCTTGTACCAAGTTAGCCATGCAAATTTATATGGCTCCACAGATGTAAAAATTTTATGCCAGAACTGACTTGCCAGGATTGAAAAGTAAAATGAAGTTGGAGATGGCAGTTACTTTCAACAACACCTGAAAAACTGTTCTCAAAATACTGTTGCTTTTCAAGGAATTTTTCAGACCCTTAGAAATGGATTATAAATAATCAAATCACATTAAAGTTTGACAAAACAAAACTGTACTTAGTTTTCTTCCTATGAAGATAAAAATATCACAGCCTAGAATGGTGGGCAAAATAACACCCTTAAGGCACCCAGACTTCAGAGATGTTTACTTTGCTAACTATAGACAGGAGTGCCTGCTCCTCTTTTCTCATGTGTTTTTCTGTTACAGGAGTGTATTTGACATAAACTGTATTTTGGCTTCTAAATCTAGAGTTAGAATTTCAGAATATAAAATCCTGGTGTTGGACATCTGTTATTAGTTTTTATCTTTAGCCCAAGACAGTCTTAAATACATAGTGCATAGTAGCATTTCAGATGCATACATTTGGTGGAGAATTTAGAGACAGTGCTTTTTTGTTGTTTTGTTTTGTTTTAGGAAAAGAAAGCAGTTAGTTTGATCATAAAGTACAACTCTCGCTAGAACATTATGAAAAAATTCTTATTTCTTAAGTGATTCTGCCTCCTTCAGGAAAAATGTATTTTCTGGATTCTACTTTACTGGGCATAGTCTGTAGTAACTATTTTTGGCTAACTATAATATGACAGGATGTATGGAAGTTTTCAGGACTTTGAATTAACCCCACCACAGGGTTGGCATAGACACTAACAAGAGGGGCACCCAGTGAACTGCATGTTACGATCTGGAGGAAGTCCAGGCAGAACATGATTGATATTATAGAGATGTGACACCAGTGGGTGCGAATTTAGGTAGGTAATTATCTTCAGGGTGGATAACATAAGAGATAACTCGGAGAGCCTTCTAGGTTATCAAAATCGTAAGTGTGAGTGCATATATGGCAGTTAGGTCTAGGTTGGGCTCAGGGATTATATTCTCTATGTGGGCAAATCGCAAGAATACGGTAGGACCCTTATTATTGAGAGGCAGAACATGATGTTGTCTGCCACATCTTGTTTTTGAACACAAGAGAAAGGGCACAACGTGATAATCAATCTTTAAGAACAAGGCCAAAACTTGGATCTGGGAACTGAGGCCCAGGTTAGCTTTAAGCCTGCCTTGATGCCAAATCTCCATGAATTGGGCCAGACCTACTCACATTTCTACTGAAGTTTAGAATTAGTCACAGTTATGAGGACAGGGTTTACCCTGAGAATGGATCAAATTGTCTTCACTGCGAGGAAAAGAAGGGTGCAGAGATTAGATCATCACAGAATACTTATTCTTAATGCCTGTTTAGTGTATAACCTTCTATGATAATTTTTATTCATCTCTACTTCAGATTAAATATGTTGTTTCTAAACCTTCCTCTAGAAAGAACAAAATATCTTCCCCAGAAGGATTTTTACATTGCTTTTGTTTTTTGAAAATTCCGTAAATGTGGTCATTGTGACCATTTTATGGTTATCTTGGTACTTTTTATTTTCCTAATTATTTTATATACATTTAAAAAATTATTTGTGGAGCTAGGAAAATAATGCTTTTACTGGACACACTAAGCAAGAAGTTTTCCACTGTTTAAACATATTTAAATATACTACCAAATGTAATATCTGTGAGTGATCTAAAATATTAATATCACGTACTCAGGCCTATCAAGTCTAATAAACTTCTTTTGGTCTTAGTGTTTAATAACTACCATGTTTGATAACAGTACCATTGTTAGACCCAGGCAACAGAGAAACTTGCTCTGGGCTCTGAGTTTTAGAGGGCCCTGCATATCATATATTTAAAATACTTGAGTTTTTAAAATATACTTGAGTGCCTCTGTCATTCAGGATGCAGCACTTAGCACTGGCATCGCATGCTCTAAATCCTAGACATTTACTCTTGTTACTATGTATTAGCTATCTATTGCTGTGAAACAAGTTGATGGTTAAAAATAACAATAAATCTATATTATTTTTATAGTTTCTGTGGGTCAGGAATTTGGTAGTGGCATAGTTGGGTGGTTCTAATTCACGAGGTTATAGTTAAGATTTTGGTTAGGGCTACTGTCATCTGAAGGCTTGACTGGGGGTTGGAGGATCTGTTTTTAAGGAGGCTCACTTGTTGGCCAAGTTGGTGCTAGTTGTTGGTGGGAGGCCTCACTTACTCCCCATGGAGATCTCTCCACAGTGCTGCTTGAGTGTATTCAGAACATAGCTTTGGCTTCCCCCAAAGTGAGTGGTCCATGAGAGCAAGGTGATAGCTGTAGAATCTTTATGACCTGGCTGCAGAAATCACACATTGTCACTCCTATATTCTTTTGGTCACATAAGCCCACCATAATTCAAGGTGGGTCTGGAATATATAAGAGCATGAACACCAGGAATCAAGGATCACTGAGGTCCATCATTGAGTCTGGGTACCACAGTTTAATGATGTTTAGGCCTCAGAGAAATTCTTCTCCACATCTCTTGCCGGTATCTTCATGTCTGAATGCCATGAAGGTTTGTAAGTGGTACCATTGCCGATACTGGCAACAGAAACTGCTTAAGGTTGTGGTAAGAGTTCAAGCAGGCAGTAGAAGCATTTAAATAAGAGGAAAGAGAGATTGATTACCCATTTTTTCTCTCAGCATGAATGCAATAGAATCTTGTATGATAAAAATATTGTTTGCTGGTAATTCAAAGCTTGTATTATCTTTTCTTTCTGTTATGATTTATTGTTCCCGAGGTAATAGAATTAGTGTGATATTTGCAACAGATGCCACTGGAGACTGACAAGCATTTTGCATTATTAAAAAGTTCATATTATTATGAAATTTGTCTTTATATAGGTATAGACACAAAATTCATGAAGCAAGATAAGATTTTTTTACATTGGCAACAGATAGACATGAAATGCTAGGATGATAAAGTTTAAAATATAGATATTTAATAAGACTAAGTCAAATTTTTTAAAAAATACAAAAATTTTAATACTTTTTAATTTATTATAATTTGCAGTAGAAAGTAGATGGCAGTAGAAAATCTTCAGAGATTATCTTAAGTTTTTAAAAACTAGAAACAGCAGTAGACTTATATTGAGCGTTACCTACAGTAAAATTTGTAAATAAGACTTTCTATATTCTCTGAAGAAGATTTAATTACCAATTTAATTAGTTTTCTGTTTCTATTGATACATAACAAACATCACAAACTTAGCAGCATAAAACAACATTCGTTTATTACCTTGCAGTTTTCATGGGTCGGGAATCTAGCTGTTACTTAACAGAGTCTTCTGCTCTGGTCTTAAGTTTACAATTGAAGTGTCAGACAGGCTGCATTATCATCTGGAAGCTTTACTGGGGAAAAGTTTATTTGCAGACTCATTCAGGTTGTAGGAAGAATTTATTACCTTAAGGTTGTAGAATGGAAGGCTCTGGCTTTTTGCTGGCTCTTGGCTGTGGGCCACCCTCAAGTCCTATAGCCTGTCCACAGTTTGTAGAGGTCACCCACAGTTTGTAGAGGTCAGCCACAGTTTTTTGCCACATGGACTTCTCCAACACAGCTGCTTAGTTCATCAAACTCATGAGAGAAGTCTCTATCTCCAGGCTGCTAAGACAGTCTTATACAGTGTAACATAATCATGGCAGTGATATCCCATAACCTTTGCTATCTACTATTTGTTAGATGAAGCAAGTCATAGCTGCTAGCTACACTCAAAGGGAGGATGTCATAGAAAAGTGTGAACACCAGAAAATGGGAATCCCTGGAAATTGACTTTGAAGTGTCCACCACACTGATCATTGGAAATAAACAATAAAATTATTCACAACTTGAAGAGATGAGTTGAAATCCCTGAAACATCATGCTGTTTATCACATAAAATGTTTTAACTGATCAAAATAATCAAAATGTGGAAAAGAGAACTACATATAACACAGAAGCAACAATGCGACTCTCTGGCATGCTCATTAGAAGATGAAGGCCACATTCATGAAACTGACAAACTGAACAAGAAAAGCAAAAGCTCTTGAGCTTTCCTATCTCTGTTGTGTGATAATCCTGGAAAATGGCCATTATGTCCTTTGGCAATGTGAGAGTATTTTTAGGAATACACAATTTGATTTAAATTAGTGATTATAATTTTCTACCAGGCAAATATAACAAAATATTTCATTCTTTCAACTGGAGAAGGAAATTATAGAGCCCATCTTTTGTATTCTAAGATTAAAGGGAAACATATGTATTTTGTCACTACTGTTCCATGTTTCACAACCACCTTGAAGACCATTTTTTGGCAATGAAGCTATGTGGCTACAAACATTTAGGCTCATGATTGAAACAATATAGAACCTCACCTGTCTTAAAAAATATTAATGCAGCTATTAGCATTTAAAAAAACTGAATAAACAAGCAAGGAAATATTCAACAATATAAAACATTGGTATGATATTCTTTAAAAGAAAATGTTATGTCTAATAAAGAGCCAAATAATGCCTTTGTGGCATTAACTGTACAATATTTCATAAAACAAGCATCTAGATTTTATAGGAATTATTTCAAAAATCGATGATACATGATCAACATATAAGAAAGATTAAAACAATAAATTATCTCTAGAATAGAGAATTACAATGAAATGTTTAATGAGTAATAAAGTGAGAAGAGAAATAATACACAAGGGCTGGGTACAGTGGCATATGCCTGTAATCCCAGCATTATGGGAGACTGAGGCAGAAGGATCACTTGAAGCTGGTAGTTTGAGAACAGCCTGGACAATAAAGTGAGACCCCATCTCTACAATGATAATAATAATGAAAAATACATTAAAAATTTAAAGTAGATATTACTCATTCAGCTAAATTATTTCAGGGGTAAAGTCAAGGTGAACAACTAATACACATGTTTGTGAATTACCAGAGGAATAAGAAGTTAAAATTAATTTCAATGTTTTTATGCTGGTTGTAGAAAGTACCTATTTTGTGATAAGTCACAGTTCTTTCCCCCTCTTCTCTCTCCCATCTTCCTTCTCCTAAATGGG
This sequence comes from Ateles fusciceps, assembly GCA_036589455.1. Lineage (NCBI taxonomy): Eukaryota > Metazoa > Chordata > Mammalia > Primates > Atelidae > Ateles > Ateles fusciceps. The sequence continues at coordinate 206,781 of JAZHEH010001331.1, read as the reverse complement.
GATAAATTACTAATTTTGAGGGAAAGTGAGCCAGGGAGAAGTTTCTCCCACTGGATGCAAGGGACTGGGAAGGACTGGGGAGAACAGCACATTCTTTAAGCAATCCTTAGCGAATTCCCAAAGATGTTTTCAGCAGTCCCACTCCTTGTTCAGTCTGATTCTTTGTTTTTCAAGAACTATTTTATTGAGATATAATTCACATGCCATAAAATTTACCTTTAAAATGCACAATTTGGCAGTTTTCAGTCTATTCAGAATTGTGCAGCCATCACAGTATCTGATTTTATAACACTTTCCTCACCCCCAAAAGAAATCCTGTACTCATTAGGAATCACTTTCCATTCCTCTCCCACATCACCAGCCACAGGCAACTTGCTACTAATCTACTTTATGTCCCTGTGAATTTGCCTGTTCTGGACATTTCACAGTAATGGAATCATGCAGTGTGTCCCCTGTACTTTATTATTTCACTGAGGTTTCTGGAAAACCTACTTATGATCTCTCTTAAAAAAATCAATCATCTCTTATGTTTCAGACTTATTGTAGTGTATGTCCTCTACTTTTTCCATTACCTGTGCATCATAAATACTTTCAAATATCTATGTTAGCTCATACTGAATAGGATAATGTATTGCAGATTTCCAAACTTGTTGACAACAGAATTTGACTTCCAAAGACAATGAAAGTAAAAACGCTTGCTTGAACTTCAGCTGATGTTGCAGGGAGTATGTCTACAATATGTTTGACTACACAGATGGTTTTTACATTATCCTTTGATTACAGAATAAGAGAAACTTTGCTTCTAGTAGGAGTTAACTATATTTTAGAAACACTGTATATTTTTTCATTGTTAAACTATATTTTAAGTTTAACCTACTCATATTTGTTCTGGGAACCAGTAATTTTTGGCAGTCTATTAAACATAATATTTAATACTGACTTGCCTAAATAGATTATAAGAATCTAATGATAAACTTTTATTTTTGTTTTTCCTAGGAATTTTTATAAATGAATATTATGAAAATGTTTATAATAGTAAGTCTTATAAACATTTTTATAAAATAGCCTCTTAAGTGAGCTTTAAAGTTGAGGAATGGTAAATCTTTAGAGAAAAATTGTAGTTATACAAGGTAAAAATGGCTGATCACTGTGTTATTCTACAATAAAATTTATAATGAGAAGGTTTGTTATTTTACCATCCTTCATAGTTTTACCATGCAGAATTCTCACTAGGCATTTGGGAAGCTTTTAATTTTCACCTCATTTTAAGTTTGTAGTATTTATGCATACTTAAAGGACTTTTTGTTTTACATGTATGTCTTGGAATGATGATTTAAAGTATTCAGTATATAGCACAGTAGAAAACACATGCACTCTAGAATCAGTCTGCCTCCATTCACATCTCAGTTCCACCCATCTTCAGTGTCTAACCTTGAGAAAGTGACTTACACTGTCTGTGCTATACTTCCTCAAAGACAATGTGAGAATATTAGTATCTACTGAATAGATCTTTTATGAAGTTTAAATGAAGTGTGTATATATGTATATAAAGCCTTTAGCACATGGTAAGTGCCTAATAATACTTGCTAGTTTATTCTCTAGGGGGTGAGTATAGGAACAGTTTGTAATAGCAGAGATAACTGAAGATTAGTCAGCCAGAAATCTTCATCATGTTTCCTTTCATTTGGTGATTCTTTATGTATGATGAACAAACTTCTCCAATTTAGCTTTCTGTGTATGTTACGTGGCATATAAAATAATTTTTATAAAATATAGAAATACTGTGTTTACTATTTGAAATATTGTATTTAAAATCAATTAAGTGTGTTAATGCAAAAGAATGTTTGTTTTAGGTTAGGTGGTAGGAAATAAACATTTTCTATTACTAAATTCTTTATTAGAAAACACAGCAAAAATGAATTATTTGTATATATTGACGTTCTTACTCTTTCCCTGTGACAGGGTTTTCCAGGTGACTTTGGAGACAGAGGCCCTGCTGGTCTTGATGGCAGTCCTGTGAGTACATTATGTTGGTCCAACCTTGCAGTCTTCACATCATTCATACTTCATGGCACTGCACTTACAGTCCTTATTGTATTTGTGAATAAACACTATTGGAAAAACAACCTCCACACCACTATGCTCATTCCAGTTTGTGATTTTTCACCATGAGAAATAAGCTAAAAATATTTCAAATTTTATCATGACAGTCAATCATTAATTATTTTGACAATGTTAGGTCAAAATATTTTATTAATATTTTAATAAAATATTAAAAATATATTATCACAATGCTGACTCTTACACATGAAAGTGTTAACAAACCTTATGTAAAAATTGTATACTCAGTGATTGCTCTTTGGATTCAGATCTGTCATTGATCCACGTTACTTCTTAGTGTTTTATAGAAAATTTTTCTACTTTGGGATTATTCAGCTGTCAATGTTCAGACTGAGAAAGAGTTATCATTCTAAAATTGGTTTAATTATATCATCAAAGAATGATGATGGATTGCTATTTTTTGGCACTAGGTAGAAACAGCTTAATTTTTTGCCCTTAAAAAGCACCCAATTGCTGTTCCCCAATCTATGACATTCACATGTTCTTTTCATAAGATTTTAAAGTGAATTAGAACCAAGCACAAAATCTCTGTAGCCTAAATTGGGAATAGTTCTAGTCATTACACATAAGTAAATTACTAGCATAAAGAGTTTAAAATTGTTGTTTTTTTTTGCTTCTCTTTCCAAATTAAAACTATATTAGCTAATTCAGTGAATTTAGCCAAGGTTACATTTGTTATAAAGCATAGCAGATAAGAGTAGAACTGATTTTGAAATAAGTTGTTAAAAACTTGAATGATATGTTAAGTGGAATGTTTACCATTTTTTTCTTGCACATGATTCTAAGAAGCTTCCCATTTCAAGCATAATAAAGTAAACATTATTTAGTCATTGATTTTAATGCCATTTGTGTACTTGTATACCTAGTGTGAAGCCATTTTACATAATTTTGTCAGTTATATATTCATAAACTCTGTTAAGACTCCCAGAATATTTAAAGTTTTTTTTTGAAATCTGCTCTTCATTTAAAATGTAATATAATAATGCTTCTTCAGGAGCAGTTTGAGTTTTTAAAATCTTTAAAATGCAAGAGTCAGTTGGATATATTTAGTTTACTGGTTTATAATTCTCCATAGTATATTCACTGCCTTTGTTTTGAAACAGAATTTGAAATGCAAAAAAGAAGGCCGTTCATGTACCTTGTGCCTTGTAAATAATGTGACAGTGACACAAAGTGAATTAGGAATTATCTTGAGGACTATAAAGTGTAATGACAATGGGTTCAAAAGACCAATCACAAGTCAGCTGGAAAAATTAATAATGATCATTAAAATATGATGCTTATATACATACTTTAACAGTGTTGAAAATTTCAAACATTTTTATAGTGCTTTTACATACAACAATTTTTATTGTGATTTTTTACGATGAGAAAAAAGATTGGTATTTGTTTTAATGAGAAAAGTGAAGCTTAGAGAATTTACATAATGTACTTCAAAAGAGTCAGTAGTGTTTTAAACTGTCTGAAAATATTTTTCTAATCCTTCATTCTGACCACTTGTCTTTTCATAGAGTAGAGAGCCTAATTATGTCTAATAATGTTGATTATTGATGGGGTTTACTTCCTTGGTTAAATACACAGCGAGCAGAGAGAACTCTAATCTTAAACTAGGTGGTAGTTCTGGCATCCAAAAGCGTGGAGCCAAAGGTACTTGTGAAGGACATAAACTGCCACCGTAAGTTTGTACTTCTCAAGAGGACACATAAGATGAGGGGAGTTTTAGAAGTTAGCTGTAGTAGAAGGTACATGTATTCTTAGCTAGAAAGTTTTGTCTTTATCTTCAGAAATACCCTTAGTAGGTGGGAATCAAATTTAATAAGTATTGCACATTTCTTTTACAATAGGGACTTGTAGGTGGCACTGGTCCTCTGGGGTTTCCTGGGCTTAGAGTAAGTATCACTAAATATCATCATTCTTAAGAAAATATTTTATTGTGCAATTTATATGTGTTAGATGTGTTTTTAAAACTTAGGAAAATGACAAGTTTTACTGTCATTGTTGGTTATCAAACTTGATTAAATGTGTTTTCAACCAGATATGAATAATTAGACCAGTAGTATAAGTCAAAAAATTAATTATATTTTATGAGAAAAAAAGATATATTTTTATAGACCCATATGTATGTATGTATTTGTACCTGTGCGCTAAAGGATACTTAAGACAAAGTTTCTTCCAAAGCATAAGACATAGAAGACCCACTTCTTTCCTTTTTAAAAAATTTTTATTTTTAATACATAATAGTTGTACATATTTATGAGGTACATGTGATATGCTGTTACAAGCAAAAATGTGTAATGATCAAATTTGAATAATTGGTGCTTGTATCACCTCAAGCACTTATTATTTCTTTGTGTTAGGAACATTCTAATTTCACTCTCTTATTTTGAAATCTTTGGTCAACTGTTGTTAAAAATAGCCACTCTGTTGTGCTATGGAATACTAGATCTTATTCTTTCTAACTGTATTTTTGTACCTATTAACCATCCCTTTTATATTCCTTACCCCTACTCTTCTCATATATTTAGCTCCCACATGTTAGTGAGGTCATGTGTTAGTTACCTTTCTGTGCTTGGCTTATTTGACTTAACGTAATGACCTCCAGTTCCATTCTTGTTGTTGGAAATGACAGAATCTCATTCTTTTTAATAGCTGAATAATATTCTATGGTGTATATGTACCACATTTTCTTTATTCATTCATCTATTGGTGGACACTTAGGTTGCTTCTGCATTGTCAATAGTGCTGCAATAAACATGGGAGTGCAAATGTCTGTTCAGTAAACTGATATCCTTTCTTTCAGTCTTCTCTCCCTTACCTTTAGTTGTCCCAAAGCACAAGGTGACAGCTTGGTCAAAGAAATCACACCTGGGCATGGTGGCTCATGCCTGTAATCCAAGCATTTTAAGAGGCCAAGGCAGGAGGATTACTTGAGCTTAGGAGTTTGAGACCAGCCTGAGCAAGATGATGAAATCCCAACTCTACAAAAAAAAAGAAAAAAAAGAAAAAGAAAATTAGCCTGGCCCACTGTGGTAGCATGGCAGCTCTGGTGAAGCCCCCTCCCTGCCATTTGGTTCCCTCTGCCAAGTGACTGCAGACTGCCCCTCAGATCTACATTTGTCCCTTTTCACTACTTGCAGAGCAAACCTGGGGTTGAAGGTCTGTTGGAAAGGGCCTTTGATGACCAAGGATACTAGAGTGTGTGTGCTTTGTCATGTTCTGTGATGAATGAGAAATGTGGACTTCCAGCTCTTTTGTGAAAAATGAGATGGACCTAAGAAGTAGGTCATCTGGGATAGGAGTGGTTCAGTGTTGGGGATAGACAGTCACCCAGCCATGCTCCACCAGGCCACCAGTGCACATTTGGCTGGTGGTCTTCCAGGTGCATGAGACCTGCTGTTCACTGATTCTCCACCCCAGTTGGTGGCCTCCAAGATGGAAGCAGCACCCCCCAGGGCCATGTCTTCAGCATATTACAAATCCTCAGAGTAGAAATTCTTGCTGAGGCTCTTTGTGGATGCTTTCTCACATGGCTTAAAGGGGACACTACTCTAAGTTTTGACCTTATACCTGTGTAGTAAAAAAGATTTCGGGGTTTTTTTTCTTTTGTTCTTGAGAGGGTTGCATTTTGTTGTTGTTTCCTTTTGTTTTTGTGTTGGCCTTTCCTCTTTGTCTTTTCAGGTAGACCAGATATTTGAAAGGGCAAGTGATGGCTAAAGGTATAATGTGCAGCTTATTTATATATTATTTGGGAAACTTACCTTGGATAGGAAGTGGAATTGTAGATTCTCCAAGCTGGTACTGGCACACTCTGCCTTGGCCCTTTCCCTCGGGTTCAGTACCTATTGTTTCTCCTTTCAAATATGTGATTGTGCTAGCTCTTTCCATAGGAAAGAATTCTCCTTACTTAAATAAAAAAAGTCTTTAAAAAGTAAAGCTGAAAATTTTTTTTTAATTAGCTGAGTGAGGTAGAGCACACCCGTAGTCTCAGCTACTTAGGAAGCTGAGGCAAGAGGATCCCTTGAGCCCAGGAGTTAGAGGCAGCAGTAAGCTATGATTATGCCCCTGCACTCCAGCCTGGGTGATGAAACAAGACCCCATCTCTCTAAAAAAAATCAAATAAATAAGTCAGGAGCTCAGTTATTGGAACTATGGTAAAATTTGAGTCAGCATAAGCTTTAACTTACCAGCTTAGGATAACATCAGTATGGGATTTAGAGTCAAAGAACCTGTGTGAGTCTGAAACATTTAAACTCTTCTCTAATATCATAATAAGATTTGAGTAATAGCAATAATAGAATTACTGAGGGTGCCTCACATTTATTTACTATTTTCAGTGGGCTAGCCACAATTGTTAAGTCATTCCATTCTCAGACCAGCCCATGACTCCTTAGCTTCTAAGTGTTTGAGCCCAGATTTGAAGCCAGGTGATCTAAATCCAGACTACAGAATTCTGTTGGGCTGTACCACTTCCTTAAAACTTATACTACCTTAAAATGTATATTATCGACCTTATGAGATTTCTTTAGTCTTTTCTGAGAAACTCTGTGTGATAGTGGAACACTATTGACTGTTTTGTTTTTGTTTTCTTCTGAGAACTTAGAATGGGGTTAAACCTGTAAGTATTAGTCAATGCATAGAGAAAGGAGTAGGCAGAAGAAGTTAGATTCCAAAGACGCTCTTAATGCAGTTTTCATTTAATCTATTAATATGGAGTTGATTAGCTAAAAAGCTTCTGTTATTACTCTCTAGATTAATACCAAAATTTTTAAATATGGCCCAAGTTGTCTAGTCTGGTTTGGTCTTATCCACATGTTCATGACATACTATTTGTATAATAGCAAAGCTGTTTATTCTCAGATGGCATGCAGCATCTTCACTACAAGGTCTTTGCACATGTTTGTCTACCTGAAACACTCTACCTCTACTTTTCTGCTTGTTCTTATTTATCTTAACTGAAAGCAAGCTAATTACTTCCTAGATATAATGGGGGTACAGGCATTGGGTAAATACTCCCATTGCAAATACGATAAATTGGCCAAAACAAAGGGGCTACAGGCCTCATCAAAGTCCGAAATCCAGAAATGATCTCAGTTTGACTCCATGTCTCACATCTAGGACACACTGATGCAAGAGGTGGGTTCCCACAGCCTTGAACAGCACCACCCTATGGCTTTAAAGGGTACAGACCCCCTCCCCCGTTGCCTTCACAGGCTGGCATTGAGTGCCTGTGGTTTTGCCAGGTGAACGGTACAAGCTGTTGGTGGATCTACCATTCTAGGGCCTGGAAGATGGTGGCCCTCTTCTCACAGCTCCACTAGAAAGTGCCCCAGTGGGGACTTTGTGTGGGCATGCTGACCCCACATTTCCCTTCTACACTGTCCTAGCAGAGATCCTCCATTAGGGCATCACCCCTGCAGCAAACTTCTTCCTAGACATCCAGGCATTTCCATACATCCTGTGACATCTAGGCAGAAGTTTTCAAACCTCAATTATTGACTTCTGTGCACCTGCAGGCTCAACACCACGTGTAAGTTGCCAAGGTTCGAGGCTTGCACCCTCTGAAGCACCAGCCTGAGCTCTGTGTTGGCCTCTTTTAGCCACAGCTGAGATCCAGGGCACCAAGTTCGGCAACTGCACAAATCGGCAAGGCCCTGGCCCGGCCCAAAACCCATTTTTCCTCTCAGCCCTCTGGGCCTGTGATGGAAGGGGCTGTTGTGAAGACCTCTGACATTCCCTGGAGACATTTTGCCCATTGTCTTGGGGATTAACATTCAGCTTCTCATTACTTATGCAAATTTCTACAGCTGACTTGAATTTCTCCTCAGAAAATTGGTTTTTATTTTCTATTGTATTCTCAGCTGCAAATTTTCCAACCTTTTTTATGCTTTGCTTCCCTTTTACATAAGTTTCAATTCCAAACCATCTCTTTGTGAATGCATAAAACTGAATGCTTTTAAGAGCATCCATGTCACATCTTGAATGCTTTGGTGCTTATAAATTTCTTCTGCCAGATATCCTAAATTATCTCTCTCAAGTTTAAAATTCCACAGATCTCTAGGGCAGGGGCAAAATGCCGCTATTCTCTTAGCTAAAGCAGAGCAAGAGTCACCTTTATTCTAGTACCTGATAAGTTTTTTATATTGCTCTGAGACCACTTCAACCTGGACTTCATTGTCAAAATCACTATCAGCATTTTAGTAAAATCCATTCAATAAGTCTCTAGGAAGTTCCAAATTTTCCCATGTCTTCCTTTCTTCTTGTGAACTCTCCAAACTCTTCCAGCCTCTGCCTGTTACCCAGTTCTAAAGCACTTCCACATTTTCAGTTATCTTTATAGGAGCACCCCATTCTCTGCAGCACTAATTTACTGTGTTAGTCCGTTCTCATACCATTATAAAGAAATACCCAAGACTGGTTAATTTATAAAGGAAAGAGGTTTAATTGACTTACAGTTCTGCATTACTGGGGAGACCTCAGGAAACTTACAGTCATGGTGGAAGGCACCTTCTTCAGAGGGTGGCAAGATGGAGTGAGTGCAAGCTGAGGAAATACCAGCAACTTATAAAACCACCATATCCTGTGAACCTCACTAACTATCAAGAGAACAACATGAAGGAATCCTCCCCCATGATCTGATTATGTCCACCTGGTCCTGCCTTTGACACGTGGGGATTATGGAGACTACAATTCAGATGAGATTTTGGGTGGGGACACCGCCAAACCATATCAGATACTAAGAGTCATCTTTGTAATCTTCATCTGTTCTAAATTGATATAGATGGTCCTTTCTACTTTTCAAAGTAGTTTCACATTCGTATCTTATGTGCTCCTCAATGAGTTGTAAAGTAGATAAAGCAGTTATTGTTACTTGCATTTTACATTCATTACTTCTTAAAAATAAAACAATGTGAGGACCTACTAAATAGCTGAACTAGCTGCTAGGCCTAATAATATGAATAAGTTAAGATCCCTATTTTTGGCAACATTACAATCTAATGGCATAGAAGAAAAAATAAGTAGTGTCATGTAATGTGATTACTGCTATAATGGACTAAATGTAAAACCACTGAGAAAGGAACAATTTGTGTTATCTCAGAAAGTCAGAGTAGGCTTCACAAAGGAGACCTTTTTGGGGCTGTATCTTGAAGATTGTATATGAATTGGGGTGGGGGGAAAAGGGTTCTTTAGATAGAAAAAAATGCTGTGTTCAAATACAAAGAAGATAAGGGGAAAATGAATGTTTTGGAAGGAAAGAGGAGTAGTGGGATTGTAGCATAGGAAGTAGGGGGTTGGGAACAGAATGGAAGGAACTGAGGTTTTGAAAGTAACTGGGAAGGATTATGAAGAGTCTTTATATTTCATAGTAAACAGCTTGTCTGCTTGCCCAGAGCAGCAGCCTCTGCTTTATCTCTCAGTTGTTCCTTTCCAGCAGGTATAGTTTCTGCTAAGAGATGATATTGCTTTATCTAAATTATTTCCTTCCATACAGTTGGTCATCATTGTCATATGCTTTCCTAGATTAGTGACAGTGCATATCACGTGTAAGTATGATAGGTGTGAGTAAAAAGCACCAGGTAGAACTCACAGTTCTTTCTACAGTGTACTCATATGAACCCTTAATTGGCCAGTGACTGCTCCTTTTAATACAAATAACTTTTCTTTGGGTCTATTTCTTTGACTTTAACTCAGAAGTTCTCAGAGGAACTGTGTGGGAGGCTCCTCTGTCTCTGATGCTATATCCCAAACACCCTCAACAAAGTTCCCATGCACGAAAGTATTTCTTCTGTCTGTTCCACATTCTCATGGAAAATGAGTTGGTAGGTAGGGAATGCTGAAGGACTTTGAGGTTAGCTTTGTAGAAGTGAGAACTGAATTGCTTTCAGAAAGCTATAGTTTCTCAGGACTAGGATTTCCACTCCATTTGTGACATGCTGTTTCTTGGAAATTTTGATTTGTAGTATGCAATTTTACTTCGTAATTCTTTATTTTTCTAAGTTCATTATGATATATTTTTATGTATGCCAATGCTTACTATTATGTGATTTTTCTTGTAGTCACTGAAAAGTAAAAATAAGATATTATACATATAAAGTACATTCATCTGAAGATGCCAGTAATATACTTACTGAAAAAAGTTAAGAATATTATATTTTCTATTAAAAAAACAACAGGGCATAAAGAAAGATTTTCTGTGTGTAAGATATTTCTTTCCATACTTACTTGGATTACTTTTTGCATAATTTCCAAACAGAGATTTTTTGTATTTTTCTAACCTATCATACGTTTAAAGCTATGAACTTTGAACAAACGAGCTACTGTAATCATAAGCATAACTTTTCCTATTGACATAATTTGAAATTACAAGCATGATGTATTAATATTACATATCTATTAAGTTGGAAAGTATTACCCTTTGCCTCTAACAGTGTCATATACTTCAGGATTAAACATGTTGGAAATAATTTATCTTAGCTATGTTTCACAGACTTTAAGACTCATCCGTAGGATGTCATACTTTCCATTCTGAAATTTGTATTATATAAATGTAGACTGTTAGAAATACTGTTATGTTAGGATATCAAGCTCCAGAAATCATCATTTCAAATTAATCCCTTCAGTATTTATTCTACATTTTATTTCATAACTATTATGTGCCAGTTATTATGTTGGGTCTGGGAAATTAAGAATTAAACATGATTCTACTGTCACAAAATGCATAGACTAGTAAGAAAGAAAAAAAATTACAGTGCCTTGTACTAAGTAGTGTAGTAGAAGGGCATTCTAGTACTGGTAACTGTCTCATCAAAGGTTCTGAGCATTTGATAAGGGAGAGCATGTTCAGAAAATGGAAGACAGTCCACTGCAGCCAGAATGTAGGATTTGGGGGAGGGAGAAGTAAAGGGAAGGGAAATGAGGACAATGGAAGGAAAGGAAACTGGAAAGATTGATGGAAGCCTGATAGAGAGGGCCTAGGATGCTATCCTAAGAATTTAGAATTCTAACTACAAGGGGCAACATTTTTAGCATTTCACAAATGCAACCTTAAGAGTTCCTTAACATTTGGAAACTAAAAAGAGAAGTGTGAACTAATTTATATTTCCAGTATAAACAGTGATACGGAAGCCAGGCAAAGAAAGGTAGTGAGAGAAAGAAGAAAAATGAAACCTCAATGACACAGAAATTATAACTGATCCCAAACCACCAAGAAGTGCCATTTCTTTTTTCAAATTTTTCTTTCATACCCTTATGTTGCTATTGCCCTTTGTCTTCTAAGATGACATATTGAGGGGAGTGTTTTCTAAGTCTCTTGCTTGCAGGAGATAATAGTGGTAATGTTTTTAAGGAATTAGAGCATTCAATTGAGAACCTTGATGTTACAGATTATGTCTTTTTCTCTTTTCTTCAACAGTGTGTGGTACATATTATGCTTAGTAAATATTAAATTACGAATAAACGAGATAAGCCCAGAAGAGTAGAGCCTTTTGTTTGCCTCTGAGTTTATCCCTGAAGTTACGATAAATTTTCTCATTCTGCAAATTTGAAATCATAAAATCAAATCATTAGGATGTCTGACATATAGTAACTGCTCAATATTTACTGAATAAGTGGGTGAAATAAAACTCAAAGACAATCAAATGAAGTATCTGTTAACTACTTCCTGGGAGCATGGCACTAAAATAATTTTTAAAGATGTCATCTAGTTGGAGAAATATTACAAGATGAATGTCATGGACAGTATTATAGAATCTGAAAGGAGGAAAGAATTTCTGTGGACTAGACAAATTTGAAAAGGTTTCAGAAAAAAATGATGGACTTCACTAAAGCTTGAAAGATTGGTATGATTTATAAAGGTGGAGAGGAAAATAAGTTCTTAAAGAACACGGCATGTGTAGGAGCTTAGTGAGATGACTGGTTTGGGTTCATTAATTTATTAATTCTGCCACGTTTTCTTTCTAATCCTAATGAATGCTTAATGATGCATTTCTTTCTGACTCCTTTTCAGGGCAGTGTTGGCCCTGTGGGACCAATTGGACCTCCTGGAATTCCTGGCCTAGTGGTATGGTTCTATTTGTATAATGGATATTTCCCTTTACTATCTCTGTGATATCACAGAATGTCACCTTTTTTTGTAGGGCCTTTCAGGGAATAAAGGACTACCTGGAATCAAAGGTGATAAGGTGATTTAAATATTAATATTATCATAAAAATAATTTTTATGACATTTGTCTTTTGCTTTTGAGTCAACACAATTTATGAAATATTTTGTTTTTATTGACGGGGTCTAATTTGTGTTATCAGTTATATTAATTTTCCTCAGAAGTAAGAAAAATAGAGAAATTATTCTTCTATAATGAAGATTTGCTTTCTTACAATATTGCCATGTTTGTGATACATAAGTATCTTTGCATGAAATTGTGCTTTCTAGGGTGAACAAGGCCCTGCAGGAGAGCTAGGAGAACCAGGGTATCCTGGAGACAAGGTAACGTTTATACCATTAATTTTATGTAAATATGAAAAAGTGTAAATTCAAAAGAAAGAAGTGCTCATTATTTTATCCATGTATTTTGTTAGAATATGGTATCAATATGGTTTTAAGTTCTTGTTTGAAACTTTTTTCTCAATGTTTTAGCATACTTTCATGAATATTTTTGGCAGTTTGTAAATAGTGGTATATCTGCCTTTTGTGGTATAATAACTTTCTCTTCTCTCTATTATTCTCTTCTTTTAGGGTGCTGTTGGTTTGCCAGGACCACCAGGGATGAGAGGAAAGCCAGGACCTTCAGTAGGTTTGAACTTTTGCTCTGTTCTTTCTGATTGACAGAGTGCATGCCATGGCATGCGTCTTGACACTGTTGATCTAAGTAGGGTATAAGCCTATTGACTTTGCATTTGTCTCGTCAGTTTTAGAACATAGAAAATCTCAAGTTTTCAGTTGACATTCCGTAGACTTTTGTACCTCCCTCTACTCCCAACAACAGGCCAAAGCCAAGTTTCTAGGAGTTCTAAAGATCTTGGTCATATTATTCTGCTGAATAATCTATTATAGACAATATTTAAATTAAACAGTAGGGTTTTAATCCAGAAAATATAAAGCATCTTAAATAATACTTAACTTTTTGAAAGATCAGTTTTTTTAAGGAAACAGTCTTAAGAAAAGACAGCATGTTTGCACTCTCTTGTGGACCCAAATATTCTAAATGTTTTTTTTTTTCTAACCCTTTGACATCAATTAGATGAAAAAAAAAGATGCCTTATATTACTGTTAACATAAAATTCAAAAAATTATAAATCTAAAATTACTTAATAATTAAAGCTATTTAAATAAAATGATTTAAATAGCTTTAATTATTAAGTAATTTTAGATTTATAATTTTTTGAATCATTTTATTTAAATAGCTTTATTAAGTAATTTTTAAATTAATTATTAAGTAATTCTTTAATTATTAAGTAATTTAATTTTGTAATCTCTTGTCGGCCCAAATATTCTAAATCCTTATTTTTTTTCTAACCCTTTGACATCAATTAGATGAAAGAAAAAGATACCTTATATTGCTGTTAAGATATAAGTCAAAAAATTATAAATCTAAAATTACTTAATAATTAAAGCTATTTCAATCATATATAAGGTATCTTTTAAATAAAATATATATCTGAATATTAAAAATCATAATTATTATTGCTAACATTTACTGAATATCTACACAATACCAGGCAGTATTCTACAGACTATACATCTAAATTAATCCTCACAACGATCCTATGAAGTTGGTACCATTATTATTCCTATTTTATATATTAAGAAAATTGAGACACAGTGTTAGAAAATGCCTAAGGTCACCTGGGTGGCCACCTACTTAGTAGGTGACCATTCAGAAAAACCTAGGCAATCGGGTGTGTCAGAGCCCGTGGTTTTAGCTGCTGTGCCATAGTGTTTTAGAGTTTAATATTTTAAGAAGGTTTTAGGATTTTAATAATGATTATAACTACATGAAGGTAAAAGTGATTGATTATAGATAGAAAAAAAATAGATACAGGATTCAACTCTATGAAAAAGGTGAAGATGATTATACATAGAAAAAATAGATATAGGATTATAATTTATTAATGTCACCTTAAAACATACATTTAAAAATGAGTGTTGTTTTCCTGAGCAGTTTATTGTGTTCCCTCTAACTCTACCCTTCCATCTCAGGATTGTTTATTTTTTTTAATCTCAGGAAGCAATATTAAATTATAGAACTTTGCCCCATTCTTTGTGACTTCTAACAGTGACAGCATTTTATATACATCTCTTAGGAATTGATTAACCCAAAAAACAATTTTTGGCATCTATTTGATGAAACGTTAGTGGTGACCTTTGCTTATACTAGTTTTTGTGTCCTCGGTTTATTGCCATAAGGGCTTAACCTAGTAAGCCATGTGCCCTCCCTTGTACCTTTGAGTCTTAGAAACTCCAGAATGCATAAATTGGATCAGGAGAATAGGTCATGAAGCTAACAAAAAACTTCTGTTTTTCAAGGTTAGTTCTAAACCATATAAAGACATTCTGATATTTTCAGTGATTGGCAAAATAAAACCCTAACTTTTTACATATTCATTTTTTATAATGTTACAGTTTTCTAGCCCTCGATAATAATAAGATGAGATGATACAATACATGCTCTAAGGGCACTATTAACTAATAAATGATATAAGTATTATTCTTTTGTGCTTTACAAATAATTTTTTTGAGAAAATTAGAGTCAATTATTTTACTTAAACAAGGCAAACTATTTTGGTGTTCCTTACTCTTTGATTAAATTTATGTTTATAACATGTTTATGGGAATAGAAAAGTCACTAGTTTGAGAGACAAAGACCTGAATTTCTGGTCCCAGCTCTGGCACTTAACCTGCTTGCTATGACCTTGGGCATTTAACCACCATGATACCCGTTTCTCATGTTTAAAGTGAAAGTTAGGCCATATCATATTTAAGGTTCCTTATAGTCCTGTGATTATGATGCTTTTCTCTTTTAGAAATAGTACTTATTACTGTTCCCCTAGTGTAAGCTAAAGAAAAGGCAGAGAGCCTCTTTCACCTTTAACACATTATCTGAAAACCCTTAATATTTTTTTCCTGAAAGAAGTCACAATAAATGCTAATTATGTTCTTTTAGGACAGGGAGCAAGAGATAGTGAGAGTGAGGCTTTTACTTGCTCATTTTATACCTTTCTGTACTATTCTAATAAAGAAAATGTCAGCAGGGATTACTTAGGTAGGGAGATAATTGATTATTTTTTATTTGTTTTATCAAACTTTTGAAAACTACTTTGGGCTGAAGATAAGGTTGGCATTCATGAATTAAAATTAGTGAGATGGCCTTGGGCCTTGTCTTTAGTCTCTTATTGTATTTATCACTTGTTTGTGTCTTTTTTTAATTAAAGAAATGTTTTTAGAGATAGGGCCTCTCTCTGTTGCTGAGGGATAGGGTGTAATGGCGCCATCAAAGCTCACTGAAGTCTCCAATTCTTGGGCTCAAGTGGTCCTTTCACCTCAGCCTCTCAAGTATCAAGGACTGCAGGTGCCCACCACCATGCCAAGCTAATTTAAAAATATATATATTTTTTGGAAACTGGGTTTTGCTTTGTAGCCCAGAATAGTCTCAAACTCCTGGCCTCAAGCGATCCTCTCACCTCCCAGAGTGTGAGATTAGAGGCGTGAGCCACTGCACCTGGCTCTATATGTTATTAATAGAAAAACTGTAGGTATTTGACCAGAAAACCTTTCCTTGTTATGGAAGGAGACATCTGTTTGATAAAAAGTTATTTGTGCAGAATCAGTTATTATATTAAAAAACAAACTTCCACCCTCAATTATATAAGTTAATAACTATCTAAAATATTTGTTTACTGTCATGGAAAGAATGCCAACATCACAAGGATGTCTTCTCTATTTAATAGATCCTACTTTTGATTTTCTGTTACCTAAGAGGTTGGTGTTACTAACTAATATTGTTTCCAAGTGGATCTAAGTTGTAACATGAAATAATATTTTCAAGATATAAGAAGGAGTATCCTGATTTGGAAAGTTGTTACAAGTCTGGAATAGGGAAGCTTTTGCTCTACAAGTCTTAAAAAAAAAAAAAAAAATAGAGAAAACTATCATTCTAAGGTTGTTAGTAAATACCCTTTCCTTGAGACAGAGAAAACAATCACAATTGTTTTGTCCTATCCATTTTATTTAGCTAGAGGCTTTTATCGTTTGTAGAGGTTTATTTCCTATTAGTTATCTAAAAGTTACTTAAAATGTCAGCTTTTATAAAGGAAAATTGATATTCACAGGAAATTTGCAATTGTAGTTTTACAAAACAAAGAATAACTCTGAAGAACAAATAAAATCATTACACGATTTCTGTTTTTAAATATCTGATTGTCAATCAGCTTTTCTGAAAACAAAGCCCTAGGGTATTTTATCCTCACTGCTTAGAAATTTAGCTTTGTGTTTGGATTTTGCCACTAGAGGGCTACAATGAGAGCCCCTCGCCCCTATCTCTATCTCTTTAAAGAGAGATGCTTGTCATCGTAAGAACTCCAGTATACGGATTTTGACGGATCACAGATTTTGTTTTTGTTATTTGGAAAGGGAAACTTAAATGAGCCTTTCAATAATATTTCACTGCCTTTCTCTACATTTGATTGCAGTAGTTGTATTGTGTCATGTTTTATGTCCAGGTACCTCAGCACTGAGAATGGATAAAGTGCATTTGGGGAAACTGCTTTAGGTTTTGGAAAATGGGCAATCCCTTGTTGTAATTTGCAAGTTTAAGTGATCTGAGGCCTATTTTAATTAAATTTGAAGTTCATATGGAAAATTAATGTGACAGAAATAATGAATTCAGTAGTTTTTCTTATGAAAATGGGTATCATCCGACTACTGACCTCCCTGTTGCATGCTTTCATCTCTCGAGAGCATTGCCAGCCTTCTCTAGTTTCGGGCTTTATACGTACTTCTCTCTCCTGTCACTTTCTCCTTTAACCCTGATTTCACATCTTTATCATGAATGTCAGAAACTAACTTCAGAGAGATGGAAACTGAATCCTCAAAACTTCAATTAAAGGATACAAACAATCTAGGAATTCTATGTATGAGCCAGGAAAGCAGCAAGGGTTTGAAGACAAGGATTAATGGCTGTAAAATTGGTCGACATTTAATGAGTACTTCATATGTTAGGCACTGTGTTTAGCACTTTACATAGATTATCTAATTTAACTCTCCAATGACTCTTTGAGAATGTTAGTACTTTTGTTATTATTTCTATTTTATTGATGAGAAAACTTGAGGCTTAGAGAAATTGATCAACAAGGATTTCAATCTGGGTGAGTCTTAATTACTAATTCAGGCTACTTACAGTAAACAGTATCAAAGGGGAAAGGAATTTTCTGAGACAGCCCTAGGAATATAGTTATTTATAAAAGCAGTTTCTCATCTAGAATTCCCTATCTTGCTGAGTCCAGCTTTATTGTCTTATCTCTGTGAAACACACCTTAAACACACAAATTTTTTTCTTGATTTGAGCACTTGACTCATTAATTTGTTTATATCACTAACACTTAAAAGTGAATGTATGTTAAACCCATAAACATCTTATTTAAAAAGTTTTACAGTAATGATGGTTACAAGTTGTTTCTAAAACGTCATTACAACCTTGTTTAACGTAATAATATGATGACTGCTGTTTACTTCCATATGCCTGTTTCTTCTTTTAATTGTGTTTATTAAGTTAATGTTTGTACTTTGATCCTCTTCCCCCATTTTAGGGACAAACAGGTGACCCAGGACTCCAAGGACCATCCGGCCCTCCAGGACCAGAGGTAAGATATTGGTGGAAAGATAATAAATTTGAAACAAAATGGTGGAACTTAAACTTGTTTGGCAAAACATTAAGGAAGATCGTCTTTAAAGTTTATATCTGTGTAAATAGTTTGGACTAAATGTTTTCTGTATGTCACGAGGTACACAACAGGGATCCTAAGGAAACAGAAAAATGCATTAGCCATATTTTCACACTGATTAGGATCATAGCTGATTTATTTGTTCTGCATAGCTATTGATAACAAGTACTTGAGGCTTGTAACCAAATTTCAGGACAGAAACTCCACTGAATTATTAATGCAAAATATTTCCCATTATTGCTATCTCCATATATCATTTAAATCTCATACAGTATTCTAAAATAAATATAATTAAGTCTGTAGTACATATATCAAATTTGTTTGTATGTTCTTTAAAATTTTAATGCTTGATATAGAGTGGCTTTCTTTTCTAAAAGTCTACATAGAACGTAAGCTTCTGAGATGAACCATTTGGATTTTTAAAAATCATACTATAAATAAGAACTATAAGTCAATGATATACTACATGGAGATGAAACTTTTGAAGCTCACTCTAATTTCAAAAAAATATGCCTATATTGATATGCATGTACCTGTATGTGTACACACACACACACACACAGGCACACACATAGTGTACATATTTAATTCAGAGTCATAGATTCAGCAAAAAGCAGAGAAATTAAATTTGGCATCAGAATAAATAAGTTACAGCAATAACGTCATACTGTCAGAGTAGCAGGCAGAGTTTCTAAGACTACTATGGTACTGATGCTTTCTCCCTCTCTTTGTAAACCATAAGATCTACTTTCGCAGCCGTCCTTCTGGGTTGGCTGATTTCTTTAGAAAATGCCTATTCTTACGTACTGTACGATTTAAAAACACATTTGGTATTGATAGTTTAAAAACCTAAAAAACAGACTGGGCATGGTGCAATCCCAACACTTTGGGAGGCTGACATGAGAGGATCGCCTTGAGTCCGGGAGTTGGAGACCAGCCCTGGTAACTTAGTAAGACCCTGTTGCTACAAAAAAAATTGTTTTAATTAGCCAGGCATGATGGTCACACCTGTAGTCCCAGCTACTCAGGAGGCTGAGGTGGGAGGATCACTTGAGCCTGGGGTGGCACCACTGTACTTCAGCCTGGGTGAGAAAGCAAGACCCCATCTCAAAAAAAAAAAAAAAAGAAAAAAAAGAGTCTTTGAAACTACATTGTACCTACTTTTATCAATAGAGAGGTAACTGGAAGTAAAATACAGTAGTATATCGAAGTCAGCATTCTGAAAAGAAGGAAACTGAGAATTAAAACTTCAGATTAGTATAAGCTTCTCCATATGAGCCTAGAATTTTTATTTTAATCATTTTTAATGAAAGCTTTCCTGGAATGAATAGTATTTACTGGCTTGTCATGCTGAGGATACAGAATCTATTTTAATTTTCATTATCTTTAAAGATTATTATTATGACTGAGTTGTCCTATTATTACTACAGTTACAGATGGTACGTACCCTGGAAAGGGCTGTGTTGCCTCCTTGCTGTCAGTATGGTTTTGTGTCATTTTTCTTCTTTCTCATAAAGCTTGGTTAAAGGATGCATGAGCCATGTTTTGACTTACTGCTTGGTCTTCCAAAGATGCTTCTTCATTTCTCTCTTCCTTTAAAATTTTATAATATCCATCAACACTGAAAACATTGTCTCATTAACTTTGATTTCAGCATCACTAATACAAGGTACTGAGCCCCAGTCTTTTCACAGTACCCATTCTTCCTCTTCACAAGTATTAAATTTTTTCATGGAACTAAAAATGTAATCTGTACTCTCAAGAACTGATGCTAGATTCTTTTGGGAAATGGGGCCTAATCCAAGGAGCATAACTTTTTCTTGATCATAAAAATATAATAGATAAGCAACTATATATGAGACAACACTTTTATCCAAATCCTTCTCAACATTAGGCTTTTAATAAACTTGCAGGTCCAAGAATTTTAAATAGTGTATGTAGCAGTAAATCAAGCCTGAAAAGTTTCTGCTTGCACAGTGGATGAATTTCTCAGGTAAAGGGTCTTGTGCATTATGCTAAATTTAGACTTTATCCATTACGCATTAACCAAAGATATTTAAGCAAGAGAATGGAATTATCAGACTTGTGTTTTATGCAAGGCAGCTGGGTGAAGGATAAAGAGAAGGAGAGAGGGGAGGGGTGCCAAGGATATGAACTAAAGGTTATTTAGAAGGATAGTACAGCAGAGTGGGGAATTGATGATGGGGTCCTGTGACAATAGAGAGGAAAGGATAGCTTAAGAGAGAATTAGGAAATACAATTCACAACGCATAAAACATTCAGTTTAGCTCATCCCAATTGTGAGGGAGAGTAATAAAAGGCAATTTTAATACTTCTTGCTTGAAAAGTTGGGTAGAATGTGAATCATCATTCCAAAAATAGAAAATAAAAGAGGAAGAGGAAGGGGACGAGGAGAAGGAAGAGATTCAGGGTGGCAGTAAATGTTTTGGCTTTGAATCTGTTAGGGTTGAAAGGCCTTTAGGAGGTATAGAAAATTAGAATGATAAGTGTCTTAAAACTGTAGACCTAAAGTTGAGAAAAGTAGACTAGAGATACATATTTATATAATCATCTGCGTAGAGGTATTAGATGAAGCAATGTAATAGATGAATTAAAACAAAGTTTAAAAATACTACACCTGGAAACTCACCCCTAGAAGGCTACATTCCTTGTCTACAGTGCAGTTAAGTTTTAAGTTGATAATAAAAATACAGTAAAATAAGTTTTGGTAACTGAAAAAATACATTCCTAAGTAACTTATGGTCTGGAGAGAAGAAACATCACTATGGAAATTAGAAAATATTTAGAAGTGAATGAGAACAAATCACTATAAAAACTTGAGTGTTGCACCTGAAGCAACATTTAGAGAAAAATGTATATATAAATGCATTTCTCTTGAAAGCAAGGAAGTTATAAAATAAATGAGGGTTTTTTTTTTACAGCATAAGTATATGGATTTGTTTCAAAAGAAGAAAGAAGTTTAAAGAGGTCAAATAGGATAGTCTCTGTTTTCTTAGTCTTGAGACTAAATCTCAAGAGTAAGGGGACTGTGCAGGAGAAAGGAGGTAGAGGAGTTCTGTGAAAAATAAGTGAGAGAGTGACTGCGGACTAATAAAATAATTTCTGAGTTGTTGGTTAAGGTAATTTTTGGGGTAAGCCTTTTTTTTTTATTTTTGAGACATAGTCTCACTCTGTCACCCGTGATGGAGTGCAGTGGTGCCATCTCGACTCACTGCAACCTCTGCTTCCCAGGTTCAAGCGATTCTCCTGCCTCAGCCTCCCAAGTAGCTGGGATTACAGGTGCCCACCACCACACACAATTAATTTTTGTATTTTTAGTGTAGGTGGGATTTTGCCATGTTGGCTAAGCTGGTCTCAAACTTCTGACCTCAGGTGATCCGCCAGCCTTGGCCTCCCAAAATGCTGGGATTACAGGTGTGAGCCACCATGCCCAGCCCAATTTTTGGTTAGTTTGAAATGTAAGAGGCTTAATGCCTGAAATACAGCCACAAAGCCCTGTACATTTTGTTGTAAGGAGATTTCAGATTTGAGCACGAACTTCCTACTGGCCAAAGGATGGCACATGAGCAGTGATATGATCTTTTCTCTCTTGGATTAGAACATATTAATTATTCAAAAGGAGGGTAACAATTCATTGAATTAAGTCATTTCCATGTTTCAATATAGATGGATGTTATAATGTGAAAGCATAATTCAGTAAAAGTAGTTCTATTAGGGGCCAAAATAATAACTTTCATTAGTAACTAGGTGATAAAAGGTTTAAGTTAATATCTCGAAATTACAGAATTTTGGGGTTAACATCTCCTGAATGAGAATTGAGGATTTAGTCTCAGTACCTTGAGCAAATTACTTCAACTCCCTGGGCCTTTCCTCATATGTAAAACAGAAATAACAATAGTACCAACCTCATAAAGTTATTTTCTTACACACATTAATATATATAAAACACTTGAGCATGTAGTTAATAGAAAACATTCAATATGTGTTAGCTGCCACCATCACCACCACCGTAATTGAAGGCGGGTCAAATTGTCTAGACCCAAGGCAGAAAAGCCTGGGCAGTTCAAGATCAGAAAGAACGCCAGTGTAACTGGAGTGAGCAGAATGAATGAAGAGGAAAGTGGTATACAGTGAAGTTGGAAAAGTAGAGAGGGCTATATCATGTATGCCCTCATAGAGGGTAATGAGAAGTTTGGAATTGTTTCTAAGTGCAGCAGGAAGCCATAAGAAGATTTAAACAGGGCAGTGGCATGATTTGATCTGATTTATGCTTTTCAGAGGTTGCTCTGGCTGCTGTGTGAACGTAAGACTGTGGGGAGAAACAATGCTGAAAGTAGGGAGATGATTTAAGGAGATTATTTTACTTATCAAGGCACACCTTGATGGTATCTTACACTGGGGTTGTAAGATTAAAGAACTTATTTGAATGAATAGTAATTTTAGTTTTTTATAATAAAACCATGCCAGCTATAGAATAGTGATTTTTCAACCTTAACTGGGCATCACTATCACCTGTAGCATTTTTTTTTAAGGTTGGGCATGGTGGCTTATGCTTGTAATCCCAGCACTTTGGGAGGCTACAGTGAGAATATTGTTTGAGCCCAGGGGTTCAAGGCTAGCCTGGGCAACATAGTGAGGCTTCATCTCTATTGAAAAAAAATACAGATGTCCAGGGCCAATCCCAGAAATGCTGAATCAGAATCATTGGGGGTTGCTCCATAGGTGATTAACAGAAATAATAAAGAACCACATCTTATTTTTCTGTTCTTTATGGCAGCAGAACCTTTACCTAACAGAATGAGAGTGTTTCAAACCAGTAAGATACAAGATCACAGAAGAAGTCAAAACATTCTCCTTGTTCTCCGCATGGAAATTATTGTCCGATTCTGTTTAGCAACCTGGGAAAATTATTACTACCATTTACTGCAGCATAGCACCACACA
The DNA here is from genome assembly GCA_036589455.1 of Ateles fusciceps. NCBI lineage: Eukaryota > Metazoa > Chordata > Mammalia > Primates > Atelidae > Ateles > Ateles fusciceps. The sequence continues at coordinate 183,763 of JAZHEH010001331.1, read as the reverse complement.
GAGATAGCATTCTGTGAATGTTTTTTCAAAACAAAGTGGTAAAAGAAAGGCACTAATCCGCTTTGCTGTGAATTTTTTCCCATTAACATTTAATTTACACAGGAGCTGGAGCAGAGAAGGAGAGCTGGATTGCCTTTACAGTACAAGGTGAATGTGATTCAAAAGCAGAAGTTTTATAGTACTCAGAGCATATATAGGAGCCTGAGATAAGAGTAGGAGAAGGGCAGGTAACTTAGAAGATAGTCTCACAGACAGAAAAAATAATCCGAGTTAGCACAGCGAACTGATTATATATGTTGACAACATTGTATAGTCATAAAATATCTTGCAATTGTATTTATTAATCATTATTATTTCCACTGAGTAATTAGGTTAAATTCTACAAGACTAAAATCAGGGGCTAAGCCTTCCTCAGTAGCTGCCACTGTTACCACTTTGGAATAGTGTAATTGGTGGTAAAGCTGAGTTTATCCATGGATAACTACAAGGTATAGAAAAATAGTTCATACTTTTTCCTTTAAAACCATGTAAGGAAACTCATATTAAAAGTGTACTTATATTAAACAATAATTTTAACTGTATATTTTCTTCCAGAAAAGTTGGAGAAATCATTCTACAAGGCAAACCTATATAGGACAAAGTTAGATAAATTTACTACCCTCCCTACTTTTCCTCATCCTCTTATTATTTTTCAGTGTTCTCACCTACCCCGTGAGTTATCCAGTCTCAGTAGTTTCTGGTTAATGTTTCTCATATGTTGTGTATGTATGTTTTGCTTGTTTAAGGGACAGATGTATGTGTATTTTCTTATACTTTCTATTACATAAAAGGTTACATACACTATAGATACTTTTTTGCACTCTGCTTATTTTACTTAAAAATATATCCTGGAAATCATAGCATATCAATTCATGGAGCTCTTCTTTATGTAATTTTGTAGCTTCATAGTACTTCGCTGTGTGGATGTATCGTAGTTTATTTAGTCATTCTCCTACATATGGAAATTTAGTTTGTTTCCAGCATTTTGAAATTACAAACACAGCTACAATGAATAAACTTGTGCTTATGTATTTCTGTACAGCTAGAGGTGCGTCTTCATGGTGAATTGCTAGAATTGGATTGCTAGGTCAAAAGAAGACATTGTTAGATATTGCCAAATTCCTCTTCAAAAGAATTGCATCCTAACAATACTTCTCTAATTATGACACTTCTCTCACCATGAGTGAGACTGAACATTTCTTTATGTTTGAGGACTGTTTTATAATCTTTCGTGCAAAAAGTCTGTGCTTTTTGCCCATTTTTCTACTAGGCATTCGATCATTTTACTCCAAATGTTTAAGAATTATTTGTATGTTAGGGAAATCAGCCTTTTACCTTTGATAACTATTGCAAGTAATTTTTTTTTTTTCCCAATTTGTCACTCGTCTTTTTTTTTTTTTTTTTTTTTTTTTTAAGATGGAGTTTCGCTCTTGTTGCCTAGGCTGGCGTGCAATGGTGCAATCTCAGCTCACCGCAACCTCCGTCTCCTGGGTTCAAGCGATTCTCCTCCCTCAGCCTCCCACGTAGCTGGGATTAGAGGCATGCACCACCATGCCTGGCTAATTTTGTATTTTTAGTAGAGACAGGGTTTCTCCATGTTGGTCAGGCTGATCTCGAACTCCCGACCTCAGGTGATCCGCCTGCCTCGGCTTCCCGAAGTGCGGGGATTACAGGTGTGAGCCACCATGCCTGGCCAATCTTTTGACTTTGTTTGTAGTGTTTTTTTGACATAAAACAGCTTTACAATTTTACATAGCCAAATTTTTCAGTCTTTTAGGGAATTTGGATTTTGAGTCATCATTAAATAATCTTTTCCTGTTTCAAGATTTTAAACAAATCACCTATGTTTCCTTCTGATTATTGACTAGTTTCCTTTTTTATATTTAGGTCTCTGATACATTAAAAGTTTTTGTGTATGTGTGAATGTTGTGATTTCTGTATTTCATTTCACATTTTTCTAAATCGCTACTTAGTTTTCCCAGAATCATTCATTAAACAATCTATCTTTGCTTCAGTATCACAGTTTATTTTAAACTATGCTACCTATATCATACACAGTCACACACTGCATGCATCATTTCGGTCAATGATCGGCCTCATATATAACCCTAGTCCCGTAAGATTATAACAGAACTGAAAAATGTATATCACCTGGCGATGTCATATAAAGCCTTTGTAGCATCATTCCTCACGTTTTGTGGTGATGCTGTTATAAACAAGCCTACTATGTTTCCAGTCATATAAAAGTGTACAGTCATGCCCTGGGCCTTCCCATTCACTCACTACTCACTCACTAATTCACCCAGATCGCCTGATCCTGCCGGCTCCATCCATGGTAAATGCCCTACACAGGTATACCATTTTTTGTCTTTTACACTACATTTTTGCTGTACCATTTCTATCTTTATAAAGATTTAGACATACAAATGCCATGTGTTACAGTTGCCTACACTATTCAGTACAGTAACATACTGTACAGGTTTGTAGCCTAGAAGCAGTGGGCTATGCCATGTAGCCTAGGTGTGTAGTAGACTATATTATCTAGGTTTGTAGAAGTGTAGGCTATGAGGTTCACACAATGACAAAACTGCCTGGCAAAATATTTCTCAGAACAAATACCCATCATTAAGTGATACATGACTATACTAAATTTCCACTTCTTGTGTCTATATCTGTACTTTATTTTCTATTCCACCTGAATGGTTGTCTGCTAATGCACAAGTACCACCTTGTTTTAATGACAGAAGCTTTATGGTGTGTTGAGATGTCTGGAAAGGTTCTAAGTCCTCTGAGCTTTTCTTTTTCAGTGTTTTCTTGGCTACACTTGCATTCTTGTTTTTCCATATAAACCTTAACATCAATCTATCTAGCTTCGTTAAAAAATATTGTTAGTATTTTTATTGGTTTCAACTTACACTTACAAATTAAGGGAACACTGGCATCTTTATGATGTTGACTCAGTGTTTTCAAGAACAATGGTTGTCTTTCATTTGTTCAAATATATTTTTGTGTTTTTCAGGAGTGTTTTAATTTTTTCTTTAGATTTTACACATCTTTTGTTAAATTTGTTCTTAAGTATTTTATATATATTTTTTGTTATCGTAAATGGGGTTTTCTCTGCCATTATATTCTCTAATAGATTTTTGTTCATGTGTCCAAAGACTATTGATTTTTCAATGTTAATTTTATTTCCTGTTACCTTCATGCTTTCTTTTTTCAGTTAGTTCACCATTGATCTTCCAGAGTTTTCTCAACATGCTATCATGTAATTTTCAAATAGAGATCATTTTAGTTCTTCTTTCCTACTTTTTAAACCTCTAAGTTAATTCTCATGGCTAATTGCACCACTGCACTCCAGCCTGGGTGACAGAGCAAGACCCTGTCAAAAGAAAGAAACAGAGAAAGAGAGAGAGAAAGAGAGAGAGGAGAAGGAAGGAAGCAAAGGAGGGAGGGAGGGGGAAAGAAAAGAGAGAAAGAAAGAAAAAGAACAAAAAAGAAAGGTAAAAAAGGTAGTACCTCTAGTACAGTGTTAAAGAAGTGGTGAGCATCCGTGCTCTGTTCCTGATGTTAGTGGAAACATTATAGTGATTCCTCATGAAGTAAATGCTGGCATGAAGATGAAAATATTTATATTTTATTATATTAAAGAAATAGGCCAGGGATTGCTTGAGCCCAGGAGTTCAAGACTGGCCTGGGCAGCATGGCAAAACACCATCTCTACAAAAAAGTTACAAAAATTAGCCTGGCATGGTGGTGTGGACTTATAGTCCCAGCTCCTCAGAAGGCTGAGGTGGGAGGAACACTTGAGCCCAGGAGGCAGAGGTTTTGGTGAGCTGAGGTTGCACCACTGCACTCCAGCCTGGGTGACAGAGCAAGACCCTGTCAAAAGAAAGAAACAGAGAAGAGAGAGAGAAAGAGAGAGAGGAGAAGGAAGGAAGCAAAGGAGGGAGGGAGGGGAAAGAAAAAGAGAGAAAGAAAGAAAAAGAACAAAAAAGAAATATCCATTAATTTATATTTTCTTGAATGTTTTAAATCAGGAATGAATATTTTGTCAAATATATATACTTGGTTAAAGGTTTTGTATGTCCAACATGTATCGTTAGGGAAATTCAAGCCAAGAAAAACAGAGAGACCAAGAGACACAAGAGAATTTCTTTATTGGAGCTCTGGCTGATAGTGGCCTTAAGATACCTTGCTTATATTGTTTCTGGAGTGGGAAGATAGGGCAGGGACAAAAAAACAGACTTAAACAAAGACAGTCATTGACACATGACAAGTTTTACAACCTTGAGAATACATACCCTCTCTATGTGGTTATTTTGCTCTCATGACTTGCAACTAGGGGAAGAAAACAGGTTTTTACAGAAATATGCTTTTGAGCTGCAGGTACAAAGATATGCTTGGGTGCCTTATCTAGGAAGAAGGAGGCTATACTGGGTCTGCTTTAGCTAACTGCAGGCAATTTTAAGCTGAGAGGGGGTGACTTGCTTGCTCCTCTGTTCTTTATAATTCTTTTTGTGGCCTAGTCTTAAAGCTTATTATCTATTCTAAATTAATTTTCTATTTTTAATTTTATTTTTCCTCCTCAGTATGGAAATAATTTTGTATTTTTTCTTTTTGGATCTATGTATATGGTATATTAGTGGATTTTTTTGTTGACCCAAATTGCATTCTTGAAATATATTTTACTTGATTGTGGTGGTCCCATTATCTTCTATAAGAGTGATACATTTGTTACAATTGATGAAACCACATGGACATAACTATGACCCAGTGTCCATAGTTTACATTGGTGTTAGTGTTCACTCTTGATGTTGTACTTTCTATGGGTTTGGAAAAATGTATAACGATCTACCATTATATTATTATACAGAGTATTTTCACTGCCCTAAAAATCTTTTGTGTTCTGCCTATTCATCCCTCCTTTCACCTGCCCCTAGCAACCTATGGGCACTGATCTTTTTACTGTCTTAATAATTTTGCCTTTTCCAGTACATCAGGTAGTTGGATTTGTACAGTATATAGTTTTTTAGATTCGCTTCTTTTACTTATTAAAATGCAATTAAGATTCCCCCATGTTTTTTCATGGTTTCATAGCTCATTTCTTTTTAGCACTAATAATATTCCATTGTCTGGATATGTCACAGTTTATCCATTCACCTACTAAAGGACATCTTAGTTGCTTTCAGGTTCCGGCAGTTATGAAGCTGCTGTAAATAGCCATGTGCAGAGTTTTGTGTGGATATAAATTTTCAACACCTTTGGGTAGAATTAAGGAGTGTGGCTGCTGGATCACACAGTTAAAGTATGTTTAGTTTTGTAATAAACTCCCTGTCTTCCAAAGTGGCTGTTCCATTTTGCATTCCAACCAGCAATGAAGAAGAGTTCCTGTTGCTCCACCAGCATTTGGTGTCAGTGGTCTGGATTTTAGCCATTCTAGTGAGTGTGCAGTGGCACCACACTGGGTTTTGTTGGTGGTGGCGGTGGGTTTGTTTGTTTGTTTTTTGAGACAGAGTTTCACTATGTCACTCAGGCTGGAGTTCAGACTGACCATGGCTCCTCAGGCTGGAGTTCAGCAGAGTGACCGTGGCTCACTGTAGCCTCAACCACCTGGGTCTAAGTGATCCTCTCACCTCAGCTGCCTGGGTAGGTGGGACCGCAGCCATGCACCATTGCACCCAGCTATTATTATTATCATTATCATTATTTTTATTTGTAGAGACAGGATCTCACTATGTTGCCCATGCTGGTCTCAAACTCCTGGGCTCTAGCAGTTATCATACCTTCCCCTCCCAAAGTGTTGAGATTAAAGGCATGAGTCACTGCAACCAGCCCCACATTGCTGTTTTAATTTGTAGTTCCCTAATAACATATAATGTGGAACATCTGTTCATATGCTTTTTGGCATCTGTATAGTCTGTCTTCCTTGGTGAGGTGCTTGTTATGGTCTTTGGCCTATTTTTTAACTTTTTTTTTTTAAATTGTTGAGTTTTCAGAGTTCTTTGTATATTTGGGGTAACAGTTCTTTATCAGATGTGCTGTTTGCAAATATTTTCTTCTAGTCTGTGGTGTGTCTTCTCATTCTCTTGACATTGTTTTTTGCAGGACAGAAGTTTTAAATTTTAATGAAGTTCAGTATGGATTGTGCCTTTGGTGTTATATCTAAAAAGCAATTGCCATACCCAAGATCATACAGATTTTCTCCTATATTGTCTAGGATTTTATAGTATTGCATTTTACATTAGGCCTATGATCTATTTTGAGTTAATTTTTGTGACAGGTATAAGGTCTGTTTCTAAATTCATTTCTTTTTTGCGTGTAGATGTCCAGTTATTTCAGCACCATTTGTTGAAAAGACTATCTTTGCTCCTTTGTCAAAGATCAGTTGACTGTATTTATGTAGGTCAACTTCTGGGTTCTCTATTCTGTTCTACTCATCAACTTATCTATTCTTTCTTCATTACCATACTGTCTTGAACATTGTAGCTTTATGGTAAGTCTTGAGGTCCAGTAGTGTCAGTATTCCAACTTTGTCCTTCTCTTTCAAGTTGGATTGGCTATTTTAGATCTTTTGCCTCTCTGTATAAGGTTTCGAATCAGTTTGTCAGTATCCACAAATAACTTACGGGATTTTGTTTGGTATTGCATTGAATCTGTAGATAACATTGGGAAGAATTTATTTAATTCTTTTTTATTTCTTTCATCAAAATTTTGTAGTTTTCCTCATATAAATTTTGTACTTATTTTCTTAGGTTCATACCTAAGTACTTCATTTTTTGGTGCTGTGTTGTGTTTTTAATTTCAAATTTCACTTGTGTATTGTTGGTATATAAGAAGCCAATCAACTTTTGTATATTAACCTTGTATCCTACAACCTTGCTATAATTGCATATTCACTCCAGGCGAGTTTTATTCATTTTTTTCTGATTTTTTACAAAGCTAATCATGTCATCTGTGACAAAGACAGCTTTATATTTTCCTTCTCAATCTGTAGCATTTTTATTTCCTTTTCTTGTCATATTGCATTATCTAAGACTTCCAATATAATGTTGACAAGGAGTCATAAGAAGGGATATTCTTGCTTTATTCCTTTTCTAATTTCTTTTCATTCTTTTATTCATAAAATTATTAAGGTCTGTTATTTTTTCTCTGATCATTACTTTAAATGTCTTCAATAGACTTCCATATGTAGTGTATTTAATTAAAATCACTTTTTGATATTTTGTAATTTCACTTTGTATATCCCTTCTCACCTAAGAATTATTTAAATAGGCAATTTTTAAATTTTCAAGTGGGAGAGCTTTTTTAGTTTGGATTTTGTAAAATAATTTCTGGTTTCATTGCATGGTGATGAGAGACTGTTTTTTTAATTATTTTATAGAGCTTACTGATCTTTTTATTTTTTACCTAATGTGTGGTAACTTTGTGAATGTTCAGTGTCTTTCTGACAAGACAGTATATTCTTATTATCAGGTGTAAAGTTTGGTATGTGGTGATTTGCCCTTCCTTATTGATTATGTTGTTTAGATCTGCTGTGTCTTCACTTATTTTTATTTTACGTGATCTGTCTGTGCTAATAGGATGGACCATGGCCTCTGTCAATTCAGTTGCTCTTGGAGCCGCAACTCGTACTTTTCTCACTCTTTTACTACCTATTTTCCATACCCCTCACCCTTAGCTATCACCTCAGCAAATCTTGATAGCTTATGTAAACCTTCATTGCTGAAGGACATGTATGTTTGACAGGAGTACAAGAACATGCCCAGTGTATCACTTGAGTTTTACATGTATTCCTTCCTGCCTTTATTCTATAAAAGCAGTCTTGCTTCCTTTTGTTTGTCAAGGTCAATTAGTCATGCCAGTGTGGTGACTCTTCTTTTTATTTGCTCAGACCTTGTCATGAAAAGTGCAAAGTGCTTTGGTAGCAGCCACAACTTTTAGTTTAGCAAGACCTTTGTTATGTCTCCTGTCAGAAGAGACCTTGCTTTGGGTAACAAGATTTTCAGCCCTGTAGAGTTCAGGGTGTGGTGATACACTGTGGCACTGGGAGTGATGATAAATAGGACAGTACTGCTTCCACATCTTTGTCTTTAGACTCAAGCATTCATCCTGTTTGGGACACAACTCCATATATGGGTCAATGATTTAATAAATCCACTGTGTCATAAAGGGTGGTACACAATTTTTTCATATTGTTTTCTTTTAACTGGCACATCAGTTATAACTTTAGAAGGCTGTTCCAATGTTACCTGAGGCTAGATGCCTCTAGATTAGGCAGAACAAAAACTAATGGATTATATCATGGACCTACTCCTGGCATCTCCTTCAGTGTAAAGAGGGTCTCCATTTTGGACGCTGTGTTCTGTGAGGTTTCATGCCTGTGGATCAGGCATTCTGTAAGTTCCTAGATAGTAGTGCTAGTAGAACTTTAAAGACAAGAAAGGCAAACTCTTACCCAAAATAAATATCTATCTCTGTGAGGATGAACTGCTGATACTTCCAGGTTGGAAGGGGCCCAATGTAAGAAATTTGCCACCAAGTAGCTGGTTGTCCTGTTCAAGGCATGTTGCCATATTGGGGACCTTGCTGGTCTTTTTGCTGACAAATAGGACTTTCAGAGGCAGCAGAAGCTGGACAGCCTTGGTAAGTGATAGTACCTGCTGTTGGGCTCATATATAACTTTTGTCTCTGCTTCCATGTCTTCTCCATTCATGTGCCACTCATGTCAGTATGGGAGTGACCAAAGATGAAGGCTGGTTAATGTTAACTAGCCAAGTCATGTTGTCTGCTTGGTTTGTTAGTACCTCTTTCATGGTATATGCTTCCTGGTAGGCGTTAGTGTGTCAGATAGAACTCTTCACATTCTTTGCCTAATCCCACATGTCTGTTTATGTGACTGTATCTCAGCTCTCTGTCTCTTTTCTATTTCTTTTCCTCCCAGGTCCCTGATGAGATAGCCATGCCATTGATTACTGCCCAGGAATCCTCACTTCAGGTCACTTCTCTTATCACACAAAAGATGATGAGCTGGTACACTGCTCACATATCTACCCATTAGGATGACTTTTTTCAGGGTACTTGCGAGTGTGCCTTTTATGCTGTTGCTATCCATTTTCAGCTAGAACTGCTTACCAAGCTGACCCAACCATAAATCAGACTCAGGCTTTTTCTCCCCCTTCAGCTAGTCACATGGGAGCTATTTTCTCACCCTAATACATATTCCTTTAGTTATAAGCCAGGAGAAGGGAACTGCAGTGAGTGTGAAGGTGACATTGTGGTTTGGGCTACCTATTAATGCAGCTTACTTGTTCCCCCTGGTCCCACTTGGGTTCAGTTCTGTATATGACATTTCTCCCATGTAATGGATTGCTGCTTGGGCCCAAGAATTTATGTCTTGGCAGCCTGACAGAACCCAGGACATAATGGCAAGTTCTAAGTGTGTGGTTACTTAATGTCCCATAGTCAAGTGTCCTTCCTTTACCAAGTTACAGTAACACCAAAAGCTGTTTCTCAAAAAGCATATTTTTTCTGCTTCAGATGACATGGACTTACTCCAGAATCCCAGAGGCAGCGTTTGTTTCTCTCACTGCAGACTGCCATAGGCTCCATACTGCATCTTTCCCACCCTAATACCTCCAATACTAGAGAGTCTTCTGGATTAAATGTGCAAGTGGTAGGACTGATCGTACCATGACCTAGACTTATGATGTTGCCCTTTCCTGTTCTGGGTGCCTCTCAAAGTTAGCAGCTTTCACTGTCACTTGGTAGATGGGCTAGAGTATTCCTAGGTATAGAATGGTTTGCTCCCTGGACCCCAAAAGGCTTGCCTTTCCTTTTTTGTGGTGGAGTGTGTAAGACTGTCAACTTGCTCTTGCCTTAGTGGATCTGTTCAAGTATATCCCTAACCCCTGGGATCCTAAATCTTCAGAAAGTTGGCCAGCTTATGAATCTTTGAAAGGTGTGTATCCTACCACCTTGAGTGCATGTGTCTTGCCAAATTCTCTATTGTGCTAACCATCTCTTGCTCATGTTGTTCAATCAGCATGACATCATGTATATAGTGGCTTGGGGTGACGTTCTGTGGCATTCACTGAAGGTCCAGATCTCTTCAGACTGGACCTGTATCATATGACAGAGGCAGGAGAACACAGGAAAACTAGTGACTATTGTCCATCCTACATGAATGCAAACTAGTGTTTTATTATCTTTTTTAATTTTAAAGGAAAAATGTACATTTACTTAATTGGTGACTATATACAATTTACGGGAAGACATAGTAGTCTTCTCTAGCAATGATACTACATCTGACAAAGCAGCTGTAACTGGGGCTGTGGTAGTCTACAGTCACTCTCCAGAATCTGTCTGATCTCTGCAGGGGCCTGCCTGGTGAATTAAGCAATGCTGTGATAGCGACCACCACCCCTACATCTTTTAAGTTTTTAATGGTGGTACTAATCTCTGATATCCCCCCACACACAATGTGGCTGACAATCATAGAGATGTAAGTGATTGATTGGCTGATCATCAGCACCCAAAGATCCACCTAGGGGAATAGTTCTGCTTTTTATGCTCTTCTTTAGACAATCCAATTCTTACTATTCATTTTCAACAGATCTTTTGGGATACCCATTATATATGCCAGTCACTAAGAAAAAAAGTGCTGCAGTGAATTAGATTAGGTTCTGACTTCAGGAGCTTAGAGTCAAGAAATCAGTATTCAATTCTCATACCATGTCAAACCCTCTACTGTCTCTGTCTGTCTTTTTCCCAGGGATTAGGTTTGATTAGGTTCGATAAAATTAAAGATCAGATCATCTCTTGAACGTCTAGAATCAGTGCAGTCCTTAAAGAAAGTTGTAAAATAGTCAAATAATTTTTTTTCTGAGGCTCTTAGTCTCTCCTTTATGTATACACATTTTTCCCCTTGGGCATGTGTTCTTTTTCATCTCAAACAATCGGTGTGCTCTGTTTTTCCCTATAATTTCCCCTTCCCATCAAAGCTTGTTTTTATGGAAAGACCTGATAAATGTATTTCACCCCCAGCAGTAAATGATTAAAAGCAAACTGTAATGTATTCTTCTTTCGAGGATATTTACATTTCAGCACTGAACAGACACCTGAAACTAATGCAAAATGTTGTTAATCAAAGAATTTAAGGTGTCATTTAGTGAGCAGGGAAAAACTTACAGATGACTAGAAATTTTCATACCTCTCAACTTAATCATACCATGCAAATGGTCATCTACTCAACTAAAAAGGCAGGACAGGACTGGCCACCATTTCTTGCTAGTGACTTAGTAATATGTGCCTAGTAATCACTGTAAGATATATTAAAAACTAAAATGTTATTGATAATTTAGGAAAATTTACTCTAGTTGGGAACTCTCAAGTTTCCTAACTAGAAGTCACTAGCAAGAAATGAGATAAGAGTTGATGGAAAAAAAAAAAAAAAGGAGTTGGTGAAAACAAAGAATTCTGAAGTCTTTGTTGTAAATGCTATTTGCCATTGGCATTGAAGAGAACTGTTCATCATTAAAGACCAGCTGAACAAATGTCACTTCAAGCCACTTCAAAGCTTTTCTTCTCTTCTTAATGTTTTACTTATTCTAGGCAATGTAACAGTGATATAACACTTGCATATGCTGTAACAATGAAATGAAAAGATCTGTGTATTTAGCTTTTCACAGAATTGTAAATATCAGAGGTGTTTCAAGATAAAACATCATTTGCCTTAATGCATAAGATTTATTTTTTCCATACTGTGTTTTTGTCTCCTTTTAATAAAAACATGGAAAATGTTCTACAGGAATCTTTTCTATTTCTTTAAGCATAGTAGTATCAGTTTTGAGCACTAATCTCCTGTATCCTCTCAGTTCTGGTAGCAGAACACCTTCTATTATGGTAGCAGGATGGTTAGAATGTTTGTTGATTCAGCTGTTAAGCCTCCTGGGCTACAGAGATTGCCAAATATTTGAATTTTGGATAATGTGCTTGGTATATGGGGCCAGTTGTTTATGACACAAATGAAAGAAGACCACTAATCACAGCATTGCCAGAAGTCACCAAGCAATGGGCCCTCTATTTCCATCAGGGTGGTCTTCATTAGAGTCAAAGACTGAAGTGAGTTTTGAAAATCTGGCTATATCAAGTAAAAGCATCCTTTTAAACTCCAATTTTAGTACTTCAGTGGACTCAACTGGAATAAGCTAGCCTGTGGCCAGCTGTATTAATTGATTAAAATGTAATGGATTCCCTTCACCTAAACGATTTACTTCTTTGATAACTTTTATGACTTGGATTTGGATGAGAAATTTCATGTTTTTAGTTGTCACTTAAGTCATGCTGAAATAGTACATGTGACTAAGACAGTCGATAAAAAAATTTATTAAGTTTCTACTGTGTGCAAATATGTGCCTAGTAATCACTGTAAGATATATTAAAAAATAAAATGTGATCAATAATTTAGGAAAATGTAGTCTAGTTGGGAAGAACAAAATATAGATGTAAACTGTTAGGTAATGGTGACGGCATCATGTGAAAATTAAGGAGTTGTTATAGTTCAGTGTTAATAGACATAGATTAACATCAAATGAAAGAATAGAGAAGGGTTCATAGAAAAGATGGACCGTGAATTGGATTGTTTATTAATAAATTGCAGGAAAAGGGAGAGGGCATTCCAAGCACAGTGAACCACATAAGCAGAGCCTAGAGATCTAGGTTACATGCATGATGGATTTACAGAAGTGGGTAACACTGGCTAACTGATACAGAATTTTTGTGTGTTGGCACAGAGTGACAAGGTTGTAAAAGTAGGTTGGCATCAAATTGTATAAGACCTTATATTTCAGGCTATTTCGGAGGCAATATAGTCAGTGGTTAGGTAATCTGGGCTAATGTTGCAATTTTTGTGTTGTGAAAAAATATGAGACCTCCCCTCTCATATCCCAGGTGAACCAGCCAGCGTTCTATTGCTTTGCCTGGTTTTTGCCCATAGTGGTCACAAATTTTCATCCTTTTATGCTCGTTGTAGATGGGAGTCGCTGTAACTATTGTCTACAAGGTGGTAGAGTCTTACGCCTACCCAGGATGAATCTTTTTTTTTTTTCTTTTCTTTTCTCTTTCTTATTTTATTTTTTTGAGACAGCATCTTGTTCTGTTGACCAGGCTGGAGTGCAGTGGCGTGATCATGGCCACTTGCAGCTGCAACTTCCCAGGCTCAGGTAATCCTGCCACCTCAATCTCTCAAGTAGCTGGGACCACTTGCATGTACTACCACACCCAACTAAGTTTTTTATTTTTTATTTTTGTAGGGACAGGTTTTCACTCTGTTATCCAGGCTAGTCAAGCTATCTATCCTTTAGGCCCACCTCAGCCTTGCAAAGTGCTGGGACTACAGGTGTGAGCCACTGCGGGGCTGGAATCTTAGTACTGGTTGTTACAATGTTGCAAACCTGAAACTGCTCACCAGATTGATGAGAAAGTCTTTCTGCTCAGAAGAGAGTTAGCAACAACTAGGGCAACTGTGTTTTTTTTGTTTTGTTTTGTTTTTTTTTGAGACATAGTCTTGCTCTGTCATCCAGTCCGGAGTGCAGTGGCGCCACTGCAGCTGACTGAAACCTCCACCTCCTGGAGTCAAGCAATTCTTCTACCTCACCTTCCCGAGTAGCTGGGACGGTAGGTGCATGCCACCATACCTGGCTAATTTTTGTTTATTTAGTAGAGAAGGGGTTTCACCGTGTTGGTCAAGCTGGTCTTGAACTTCTGACCTCAATTGATCCACCCACCTCAGCCTCCCAAAGTGCTGAGATTATAGGCGTGAGCCACCACACCCAGCCGGGCAACTGTCTTTTAACTTATTTCCCTGTACTTGGTCTGAAGCTGTCTCCCCCAAGTTCCTCCTCTAAACAGGCAATAAAGTGGAGGACCACTTATTGCCTGGTTGACCATAGATTTGGTTGCCATTTCATTGCCATTTTCCATGGCCTTCGGTCAAGTCCTGTGAATCATCTTGTGAGGCCCTAATACTTCCTCCTTCAGAAAGCTATGTCTCCATCAGTATCCATCCTCATCACCAAAATTGTCAGAATCTGAGATTTTATCCTATTTGCAAGCCAACAAGTTAGCCTGACAGTTTCAATGATTCTGGTAAAAGACACAAGCTCCTAGAACAATGACAAAAGATAGTTTAATTATTCTTGGCAAAAGCAGTTTCCAGAATATCAACATTTTTGCACTGATTCACTGAGCCCCACTTCCCACAGGGTGACAAGAAGAGGGCTAGATGATACTTGCAAATTCACTAGGTTGCTGAGAGGTGGGGAGGGATAACATGGGGAGAAATGCCAGATATAGTATGCACCTAAAGTAAAATAAATTTTTTTAAAAAATTTTTTTCTCTTGTAAAAAAAAAAGCAAAAATTCAGTAGGTTGCATTACATAAGAAGAATCTGAAGTTTAAGAAGACTAAACCTTTTATAATGGGCAGTCATAAAGGATAATGTATTCCAAGAGATATTATCTCTATTATCTTGGACAGTAAGCATTCTTTCCCGCCCTTTGCTTCAGGAAGCAATACAAAAATCTCTGAAAAGATTGACTGGAATACTGCAAAGTCAATTTCTCATTTGTATAATATGTGGAAATACAAGGGACCAATGAAGAATTGTCTCTCATATGAAGTTAAATATTGGAGGTACAAAAATGGGTCAGATACATTCTTTTTCTGCATGAGCTCACATTTTATTGGAATAGAGAAATATGCCCTTAATTACAGTCTAGTATGAATAGTGCTAACTAGCGATATTAACAGAGCTCTGTATGGATATAAAGCAATCAACTACTGATTCCGACTGAGGTGAATCATGAAAGTTTTCATAGATCATGTTACATTTGAGTTGGTAACAAGTTCCATGATGGAAGAACCAGGGGCATGGAATACATGGAGTACATGGGTGTTTGAGCAGTGACTTGAAGCAATAGAAGGGATTTATCAAGTAGAAACAGAGGGCAAGGGCGTTCCAGCCAGAGGGAGCAGCATTTATAAAAAAGCACAGATGTGTGAAGAAGCTAGATGTATTTAAAGAACTACAAACGGTTCAATGTTGTAGTCAGGTCTCTTGCCATTGCAAGTGACAGAAGCTCAATTTGAATAGTTTTAAGAGAAAAAAAAATAAGAACTGGCTAATATAATCAGGAAGTCCAGCAGTGTATGTGTCTAGAGATTTGGCTAGGTACAGGAACTTGATGAATATAACCAAGACACTCTGTAAATCTTATCCTGGCATTTCTCTGTTGGCCACATTCACAGCAACACATTGTAGAAAAAGTGGTCATTGGCAACTCTAGGTTTTTATGGCCCTCAGAGTTAGCAATCTAAGCAAAAGGAAAGCACTCTTTTTTTCCTTATAGCTCTAGCAAAAAATTTCCAGCCAATCAGGCTTTGACAACATGATCATTTTTCTTTTTCTTTTTCTTTTTTTTTTTTGTGAAATGAAGTCTCACTCTGTCATCAGGTTGGAGTGCGGTGGTGTGATCTTGGCTCACTGAAGCCTCCACCTCCCGGGTTCAAGCAATTCTCCTGCCTCAACCTCCTGAGCGGGACTAAAGGCGTGCGCCACCACACCCAGCTAATTTTGTATTTTTAGAAGAGACGGGGTTTCACCATGTTGGCCAGGATGGTCTTGATTTCCTGACCTTGTGATCTGCCCACCTCGGCCTCCCAAATTGCTAGGATTACAGGCATGAGCCACCACACCCAGCCCACATGATCATCTTTCAATCAATCGCAATAGTGATGGAATCGGAATAATGTAATTTGCAAGATTTAGGTCATTTTCCCACCCCTGGAAACTGGGGTGGGGACTAGTGTACATGAACTAAGAAATGGGGAATAGTGTTTCCCCAAAGAGATTTTTAGCAGATTGAAGAAATGTCCTCTGCATTTCAATATCTTTAGTGCCCAGTATCTACTTACAACGCTCTTACCACTTACACAGTTTTAACCGTGCCTTTGCTTAACATAGTGCAGGCACCTACAAAGCTGAAAATGCGTTCTCCTTTCTCCAAAGGAAGGTAGCTCAGTGTACTGGCCAATTATTGCTTACATCTCTAAGGCCAAGTTCTCAAGGTAAGGTGCATTCTTTTCAATGAGGCCTAAATATATGCCTACATTTCAACTAACTGGTATATATATTTTAGAAAGAAAACAAGATATCTCATTTGAAGAAAGAATGTAAAACAATATAGAGTGTGCCCAGACCCATAGCTGTGTATCTAGAACAAAAGTAGATAATTGAGACATGCCAGTTCCTCATAACAATATAAATCTTTTTTAATCACCTAACTTCCCACTCCATGCTGTAAACATACACACATGGAAAGGGAGAGAATCTTTGAGATAGAGAGTCTCCAGAATATGCTCTCTGTGAAGCCAACATATTTTTTTTGTTTTCTAGTATATGATCAATGCCCAGAACAGTGCCTGATACATATAACTACGTGTTGACTAAGTGAATTGATATTTTTTATTTAAGATATTTGTAAGAATTCTGAGACAGAAATATAGATACTCAGTACCTAAAATTATACTTAGCCAAAAATATGCATTAAATAATGGTTATGCTGTTACCTTCAAATAATTCAAAATCTGAGCTCCACTGATTTTTATTTTATATATTTTTTATTGTACTTTAGATTCTGGGGTAAATGTGCAGATCATGCAGAATTGTTGCATAGGTACATACATGACAATGTGGTTTAGTGCCTCCATCCCCGTCACCTATATCTGGCATTTCTCCCCCATGTTACTCCCTCCCCAACCTCCCTACCCCCCCACTGTCCCTCCCCTAGTCCCCCCACAACAGACCACAGTTTGTGATGCTTCCCTCCCTGTGTCCATGTGTTCTCATTGTTCAACACTCGCCTATGAGTGAGAACATGCGCGGTGTTTGATTTTCTGTTCTTGTGTCAGTTTGCTGAGAATGATGGTTTCCAGATTCATCCATGTCCCTACAAAGGACACAAACTCACCATTTTTTATGGCTGTATAGTATTCCATGGTATATATGTGCCCACTTTCCATGTCTAATCTATCATCAATGGATGTTTGGGTTGGTTCCAGGTCTTTGCTATTGTAAACAGTGCCACAATGAACATACGTGTGCATGTGTCTTTATAATAGAACAATTTATAATCCTTTGTATATATACCCAGTAATGGGATTGCTGGATCAAATGGAATTTCTATTTCTAGGTCCTTGAGGAATCACCACACTGTCTTCCACAGTGATTGAACTAATTTACACTCCCACCAACTGTGTAAGAGTGTTCCTATTTCTCCACATCCTCTCCAGCATCTGTTGTCTCCAGATTTTTTAATGATCGCCATTCTAACTGGCGTGAGATGGTATCTCAATGTGGTTTTGATTTGCATTTCTCTAATGACCAGTGATGATGAGCATTTTTTCATATGTTTGTTGGCCTCATATATGTCTTCTTTTGAAAAGTGTCTGTTCATGTCCTTTGCCCACGTTTGAATGGATTTGTTTGTTTTTTCTTGTAAATCTGTTTTAGTTCTTTGTAGATTCTGGATGTTAGGCCTTTGTCAGATGGGTAGATTGCAAAAATGTTTTCCCATTCTGTTGGCTGCCGGTTCACTCTAATGATTGTGTCTTTTGCTGTACAGAAGCTCTGGAGTTTAATTAGGTCCCATTTGTCTGTTTTGGCTTTTGTTGCCAATGCTTTTGGTGTTTTAGTCATGAAGTCCTTGCCTATCCCTATGTCCTGAATGGTTTTGCCTAGGTTTTCTTCTAGGGTTTTTATGGTGTTAGGTCTTATGTTTAAGTCTTTAATCCATCTGGAGTTAATTGCTCCACTGATTTTTATCTGGGGACAAGTTCAATGAATAATTTCTATTTTCTCTCTAAAGATCTTCAAATTATTACCAACTGTTGCCTACCAAAAAGGAGTATCTGAAACACATAATACCAATTACCTTTTTTTGTTACAGCTTTATAGAGGTATAGTTAACATACAACAAAGTTATATGTTGTGCAATTTGATAACTTTTGACATATGTATAAATTGTGAAACCATCACTGTATTCATCTGTTCTCACACTGCTATAAAGAAGTACCTGAGACTGAGTAATTTTTAAAGAAAAGAGGTTTAATTGGCTCACAGTTCTGCAGGCTGTACAGGAGGCATATGGCTGGGGAGTTGCCAGGAAACTTAACAATCATGGTGGGAGGTAAAGGGAAAGCAAACACTTTTACATGGCCAGAGCAGAAGGAAGAGAGAGAGGGAGAGGTGCCACACACTTTTAAACAACCAAATCTTGCAAGCATTCACTATCATGAGAGCAGCACTGAGGGTTAAATCTACCCCCATGATTCAGTTACCTCCCACCAGGCCCTACCTCCAACATTGGGGATTAATATTGACATAAGATTTGAGCAGGGACACAGTCCCAAACCATATCAATTAACAAACTCAGGATAGTGAACACACACATCAGACCCGCAAATTTCCTTTTTCACATTTGTAATCCTTCTTTCTGTCTCCTCCCTTCCCCCTCCCTCCTCAGGCTTCCACGAGGGGATCTGCCTTTTGTCATTGTAGCTGATCCAATTCTAAATGTCAAATAATGGTCAGAACAGTTTATTTTTGAATTATAACTTAACTATAGTTTTATGTAGACTTTAGAGGACTAAAAGTAGACTTTCCAGTAGACTTTGTTGGTTCCTTTAAAAGTGATGTCAAAAATACTGTGAATATCTGGCTTGTGTCTGTAATCTTCGCTACCTGGAAGTCTGAAGCAAGAGGATCACTTGAGGCCAGGAGTTCAAGACCAGCCTGGGCAACAAAATGAGACCACATCTCAAAAAAAAAAAAAAAGATTTTAATTAGCTGAATGTGGTGGTGCACACCTGTGACCATGCCACTGCACTCCAGTCTGATTGACAGAGCAAGACTCCATCTCTTAAAAAAAATACTATAAATACTATTTAAACAAAAGTTTTGTTTGGAACACAGAATGTATGTTTTGTCAGAAGGAATTTTATTGTGTTTGTCGTTTTGTGGATTTTCTCTGTTGAGTTTTCAGGATGCTGTATATATGGAATTCAGCTGTGCCATATTTTCTGCTCAAATATATAGAGTTACAGAAGGGAAAATATATGAATAGCAATAATCACTACATTTCTCAGCAGTATCATGATGGAAAATACCTGGTTTTGATGGCGTTTAGATCTAAAACAGCAAAAGAAAATGAGAGAGAGGCAGATACCTTGATGGCTTATTTTGCATTTTCCAGAAACTATTTTCTGTTTGTGGTTTTCTCAGAAGACAGAATAGTTTCTTCATTTGCAGTTTTCATGCTTCCCTGTGCTAAAGCTTAGTTTCTATAGTTTACTGGGGAAGTGAATTTATTACTTTCGCCTTTTGAAATTTTTTTTTTTTTTTGGCATTAACTTTTGGATAGCTTATTCTCACTCAGTAAAAGCTATTTTAATGTTTTTATTTTTTATTATTACTTTCCTACCTGGACTTACTGACATGACATGTGCTTCCATAAATGTTAGGAAACAAAATTTTGTGACTGTAATCTGGATCCTTGTCTTAGACCAAAGTATCCTCTTACAAAACCTCTCTCCCTCTGGATGCATTCTTACTTGTTTGAGTATGTAAAATTTCAGTCCAGTTTATAGAAGCTAGACTAGCTTTTTTTTTTTTGATAACTTTGAAACTGCCTAATCAAAAAAATTATTATTAAATAGAATTCATTTTTAATTTGGTCATCAATTCAAGCCATCAAATGTTTATTGAATGTACTATATGTACACAACACCAGATGAGGCTTTGTATAACTTTGCCTTCAAGAATTCATAATTTACGTGTTGCCTTTATTAATTTTGTCTTTTAGCTTTTTTAATGATTGTTTTTCCCAGGGCTATATTCATCTCCACTTTGTTCAGACTTATAAACTACTCAGAAAATACATTTAAGCCAAACTTTACTGTGTTCTTGTATATTTGAAGCACAGTGGATATTAAATCAATAACTGGAAATTTTCCATGAGAGTTAAATGGCCTAAGTGTCACTCTTATCTGTAACAACAGGATATTTTAAAGCTACCTTCCAAAATATCAGAAAAGTTTCAATTTTCCAAAATGTGTAATTTGTTTTAAAGCTATTATTATAATTTAACATGCTGTTACCTCTAAAACAAGCCAAAATCTGAGCACCACTGATTTTATCTGAAAACTAGTTCGACTAACAAATTATATATTCTCTAAAGATCTTTAAATCCTTGCAAATTGTTGCCTACCACAAAGCATATTATTATCTAAAATACCTAATACTAAATACCTTTCTTTTTACAGCCTTACTGATGTATAATTGACATATAATAAGCTGCCTATATTTAAATTTTACAGTTTGATAATTTTTAACATATGTACAACCTCTGAAACCATCACTAAGATCAAGATAATAAATATATATGTCAAACCTAATAATTTGTTCACCTTTTATATAATACCTTATTTTTGTCCCTCTTGTCTTCTCCCTTTCCATGCCATTTCTTTTTTTGTTTTTTGAGATGGAGTTTTGCTCTTGTTGCCCAGGCTGGAGTGCAATGGCATATTCTCAGCTCACTGCAACCTCCGCCTCCTGGGTTCAAGCAATTCTCCTGTCTCAGCCTCCCAAGTAGCTGGGATTACAGGCATGTACCACCATATCCAGCTAATTTTTTGTATTTTTAGTAGAGAGAGGGTTTCACCATGTTGGCCAGGATGGTCTCGATCTCTTGACCTTGTGATGCACCCGCCTCGGCCTCCCAAAGTGCTGGGATTACAGATGTGAGCCACTGCGCTTGGCCCCATGCCATTTCTGATCTGCTTTTTGTCACTCTAGATTAATTGGAATTTTCTAAAGTCTTTATATAAATGGACTCATATAGTATCTACTCTGTTTTTGTCTACTCAAACATATAGAATTACAGAAGGGAAAATATATGAATAGCAAAAATGGCTACATAAGCATAAGACATTTGAGATTCATCTAGGTTGCCACATCCAGGTTGTTCATTTTATAGATATATTGTAATTAGTTTGTCCATTGGATTTATTTATTTGTTGATTGTTTATCTACCATTTTTTAACTTGAGGGACTACATATTTCAATAGAAAACAGAGACTTGAACACATCTATTGGAAAACTACTAAAGTGCTCAATGTATATAGCACATAATATAATTTATTCTGTTAGGACACTGTAGCTTGCAAGCTTCTGGCTAGTGCCCAATAAGAATGACAATATTTTACTTTTTATGATTTCCCAGGAAACTAATGGAATTTGCTAATGCTTCGGTTTCCAGGTTTGTTTTAAAAAATGCATGTGAGTTAGTCTCCAGCCTCTAGTGATTACAGAATAATAAAACTGTTTTTACTGGAGAGGATGCTGAGTCACTCTTCTCAGTACAGCAAACAGATGTGAAGGGTCTGAAAATAGAAGACATATTTTCACTTATTATTTTTAAAACTACTTCTTTTTTCTGCTTGTTGGTAAAAATTGGTGGTCAGACTAGTTCTGTTAAGAAGGCACCAGAAACCAGGCTGCTGTTCCTTTCCTTCACTGAGGTATTATATTTTAAATTGTGATGGGATGACTTCAGTAGTAAAACACATTGTGGGAGAAAATGTTTGGACTTGTTAATGTTTTCTGAAGTATTTTAAATTTATAAAAATGAATTAGAGCATCTTTATCAGATTTTTGTTTTTGTTTTTCTTCCTGTATAGTTTCATGCTAATGTAGTTTTTAAAAATGAGAAGCATGGAGTCTGATGATGTATTTTTTGTCTTTCAATCTGTAAGCTTTCTGAAATTTTGCTGCTTGGAAAAGATGTCCATGTCATTTGATATATATTTTGAGCACTAAATTAATATGTTTAAAAAAAAAGATTATAGATGTTATCATTAAAGTTCAGTTGATACAGTTAACTCTGGTTTTAACATATTAAAATGTATTATTTAAAAGGCGAGATCTCTATTTGGTAGCAACCCAGGTATGAACTTTTAAATTAATGAAAAGTTTCTTTGACCAGAGTTCTAAGCTCTATGTGAGAAGGAAATAGAGATCTTTTTCCTCCTTTTAATAACTTGTGCTGATGTATTTGTTAGCTTTTCAATAAAGTTTTAATTTTAAAATATTCAGTTTGAATGACTACACTATGAGATCAGCTGTGCTGACGTCTTTTTCTCCTATTATCCTTGTCCTTACCACTTTGTCTTTTTAATATTTCTCCACTGATACTCTAATGAAGTTTTAAGGAGCAGAGCTTCACACATAAATTCAATATTACATGTTTATCCAGAAGTCACCTCAGCAGTTTTTTTCTTACCATTTTATTGTAAAGTAAAACATAGACACATAAAGCTATATAAAACAAATGTGTATCACAAACAATTATAAGACAGACTCTTGTAACTACCACACAGGTCAAGAGTAAAACTGCCAGTTACCACCAGAAGCCCTTATGTGTCCCATGAAACCACAAGCCCAGCTCTCCTCCCAAAAGTAAGCAGTTCCTCCTTTTTAAAAAACAGTTTATCACTCAAGTGTGCATCTTTAAAAAACCATAGTTTAGGCTTATTTGTTTTATTTGCTATGTCTTTCACTCTACAGGTTCTCTCTCTATTCCCTGTTTTCCCCCTTAAAATTTAGTTGTTGAAGCTCCCCAGCCATTCTGTAGAGTTTCCCACAGTCTGGATTTTGCTGATTATAGTCTCATGGTATAGTTCTGCCTGTTTCTTGGACCTGTGTGTTTCCTGTATATTGGTAGTCACATAAAGAGACCTTAACATATTCAAGTTTGTTTTTGGCAAGACACTCAGTGGTATTCTGTTCTTTTATCAGGAAGCACATAATGTCTGGTAATCTCTTTTGTGTGTATGATGTTAATAATAGTTGATTCTCAGTACCTAGATCAGTTAGATTATTTGTGGCACTGCAAAATGGAGATTTTTTAATCCTCTTATTTCTTTTTCACTTATTGGCTAGAATACATCCCCTCGTCTATTGTTTGGTTACTAGTGGTACACTAAGGCAGAATAAATGCTTGATTTTTCACCTTTGTTTACTATGTTTCAAGATAACGAGTTAGCCTCCTTTCATCCTTTGAACATGGACCGGTTTTGTTGTTATGTCATTATGAACTTATGAATTTAAACATTTGATGTGTTTCAATCCATCGTAGTTCTTATCCTTGCTGAAAGTCATATTGTCCCATATCTGACCCAGAGGATCCTCTTCACGCACCTACTAAGTGTTTTTAATATGACTCTAGTTTTGATACCTTTCATAGTTTTCTTGCTTTCTGGCATGATACTGTGGAGTCTCCCAACACCTGGGCTGTGGACCTGTACTGATTTGTGGCCTGTTAGGAACTGTGCTGCACAGCAGGAAGTGAGTGGCAGGTGAGCAAGCATTACAGCCTGAGCTTCACCTCCTGTCAGATCAGCGGCAGCATTAGAGTCTCATAGGACCACGAACTTTATTGTGAACTGCATATGTGAGGAATATAGGTTGCATGCTCCTTATAAGAGTCTCATGCCTGATGATCTGAAGCAGAACAGTTTCTTCCCAAACTACCACCACCCCCCACAATCTTATGGAAAAATTGTTTTCCATGAAACTGGTGCCAGAACGATTGCGGACCACTGTGATAGTGTGTTCCAGGCTTATCTGGAGGATGGACAGGACTTTTTAATTTATTCATGCAGATGCTATGAATCAGTGCTCTAAATTGGCTGAAAACCAGTACTGAGGAGCTAAAACTAGCCATGAAATATCTACTTTCTTTCAAAAAAAAAAGAAAAAACAAACCAGTTATTCAACAGCAGCAGCAGCAACAACAGCAACAACGACCAAGCATTTTTTAGGCACTTACTGTGTATCAGGTGTTGTACTGGTTGCTGAGAATATGGAAGTGAATAATGTAAAACTGCACTCAAAGAGTTTACAATCTAATAGGAAAACAAAACAAGCCAGAACAGTACATTAAGGGACTTTGTAGGACCCCAGGGTGGTATGAGAGTTCATAGAAGCAATCTAATTCAAGGTATGGAGGTCAAAGAAAAGTTTGCAAATAAAATATTATTCAATCTTCTATTTAAAACATAAGTGTTCTAGATGAAGAAACTTAAGGGAACATTATTCAAGGTGGAAGAAACAGTATATGCAAAAGCTCAGAATTGAAAGAGAATGTATATTATCAGAATAAAAAAAATTGTTCAGTGACTGAAATGCTGGATGGAAGAGGGTAAAGAAGAGAAATAGAGACCACCAAATCACAAGACCCAGTAAACTACGTATTAAAGAATTTGGATTCTATTCTGAGGCTGGTAACAAAGTAGCATGTTCAGATTGCATAGAATGATCAGTCTGGCTACAGAGTGAAAATGCATTTTACAGGGGGGAGGAACATGAATAAGTAATAGGAAAATAGAGAAAGTGACTACTTGCCCCAGGGTTGTGGAGGCAGGTTTGTAGAAAAGTGATTCAGACTGACAGCGAATTAGGAGACGTAATGGATGGGGCTTAGTAAATGATTGGAAGGTGGTGGTGGTGGTGGTGGTGAGGGAAAAGAACTGCTCAGAATACATAAAAAGTATGAAAGTATTTGAAGTATATGAAAAATCTGTTATGCAGATTTTTGGCTTGGAAATTGGTGGATTACTTCAAGGTGATGTTCACTCAAATAATGAACACAGGATGAGGGAGGAACATAATGGAGAGTGTAGTAAGTTCAATTTTGGACAACTAGCTAGTGTTATAGCAGAAACTGGAAATGTCTTGATTAAAGTCCACAAGAATCTCCCCCTCCAAAACATATTAACAAAGGGTGTGTTCTAGAGAAAGGGTGTAAAATTATCAGGAAAAGGATCTAGATTTTTTAAAATTGCCATATATACAAATAATAGCATAGGTGAGCATGATTCCCTTTGATTAGTAAAGTAATCGACAAGTTTGTATTAAACTGTTCCAGAACATTCAGAAATCTGATCTTGTGATCATCTTTCTGTTTCCACTGCTTTTTCTTTTGCCAGAAATGTCCCCAAATTATATTTTTTCCTCACAGAATCCAAGCTTTAAATCTGAGTCAAGTCATTCATGTCCTAATCCAGACTGGATACGTTGGTATCAGTTTCTTATTTGTTTTTCTTTCCAGAATGAATATCCCAGAAACAACCTTTCTGTTCCATCTTACTTCATATTTTTTATTCCCATCACAACTTACCCCTTCACTGAACTACCTTTTCTTGTGGATGTTCATGATTTAATTTCAGTTTTCTTTACCTTTAAAGATGCTGATTCTTACACTTCTTTTACTTTTTTTCCTTCACTCATATCAATGGAAAATAATCTATGACAAAATCAATAAAATGAAACCACGATTACTAGCTTATTATAATTATTGAACCATAATCTGATGACTCACACTCTAAATATTTCAGCAAGAATTCTAATCTGATACTTTTAAAGCAACATTCTAGGCCTTTTCCCAGCACAGATTTTATTTAACACTGTGAAACATTTACATATTTTTTTGATTTCTTGAGCCAAGTATTTTATACTCCAAAAAAGTAAAATCGTGATTCTCATGCAAATTTAAAGTAAACATGAGTCAAAGATTTTATTCAACTTATTAATTAATGATAGAATCTGTAAGATAATGGTTCATAGAGTCCTTGAGAACTTAAGTATTTATAGACAAATATGGGGATGTTAGAATAAGATAGTTGGGTTAGATACAAAACTGATTAATCCTATATATTAAGCCATAATTTAGGGGGCTTTTTTTTTAAATCAAACAAAAGTTGTTTGCATCTCTACCTAACAAAAATCTGTAAGTTAACATGTAGCTAGTAAACAATGAGTCCAGTGAAGTACATTCACCTAATTTTTTGTAGCCCCATACCATATGACATTAAAAGAACATGTCATACACCTTTTACCATAATTTCCACATTGTGGATCATTTTGGACTAAGGCTTCTACTCTCTTAAACTGAACTAGGGGACCTCAGGATTGTTTGTGAATAACTGATGAAGTAAATTCTATTTTAGTACAGTTTATAAGTTCTATATTCCAATGTTAAACAACTTCCTAACTTAACTAATCTTTAATGTTGAATTTTTGAGGAGTATAAGCTGCTTTAACTGGGTATGAAAGAATGACAAAAGAAATTTTATATGCTAAATAGATTTAAAGTAATTTTCTATGCAATAAACTCTCTACCTTTTTATATTCTCTAGGGTTTTCCAGGAGATATTGGGATTCCTGGACCAAACGGCCCTGAAGGACCAAAGGTAAAAATAATGATAGTAGTAAGAGAGAGAGACCAAATAATTATGATTATCTAGAGATCCTGATTCTCAATAAATGGAAAAAATATTTCAGGAATATCAGAGCATTTCTAGATATTTTAAAGCTGTCTCAGGTACATTTAATAAACTCGAGGTTTCAGATAGTTGCAAGTGATTTTTCTAGTTTGGTATGAACTGAAGTTAAGGGTGACAATATTTGCAAAATCACTCAGAAGAATTTTTCTCGAAGAGATGGTGGGGTGGGGGACTCTAAAAAGCCATAGCATATAAATGGCAGAAAAATAAATAAATGGATGAGAATTTCCTGACCACTAAAACCCTTTAGGGACATAAGAGATCCATTGATTAAAATAAAAGAAAGCCTACGGTGTCCGTGAATGTCTACATAGCACAAAATACCTGAAGAAACCTAACCATTTTAAACTTACAAGTGAAACCACAATCATTAGCTTATTACCCTTATTGAAACTCATCATGGTGACTCACATGTTAATTTATTATTTTAGAAATGCTTTTAATCTAACCATTTTAAAGCAACATTCTGGCCTTTTCCCCACACAGGTTTTATTTAACACTATGGTATATATACAGACTTAGTGTTGGGAATGTACACTAGGAAATATCCCTAGCAAAACTTTAAATACCAAGATTTGCCATTCAGGCTGATGTGGAATGGGCATTGTAAGCAAATAAAGCATTATGAATTCACATGTAAGGATGAAATAGCCCGAAGTTGGGAAAATTGGCAAGTTATGAAATGCAACTGCTGTGGAGGTATCAATGGGAGCAGAAAGAGATGATAGAAGATGAAGCTGGAAAGAATTTGATGATAGCTGTATTTGTTAGTTTTTTAATGTTGAGTAGCACAGTACTCTAATAAATGCTTTATAGACACTATCTCACCTGTAGTCATTTAATTTTCAAAACAGCATTATGAGGTAGTTATTCCTGTTTTACAGATGATTAAGTTATTCACTCAAAGTCACATAATTTTAAGCTATATAGCCAGAATTCTAACCCACATATGATTTAAAAGTCTGAGCACTTTCAGCCTTAGCTTTGATATTAAATTATGTAGAGCATTCAGTACCATGCTGAAGAGTTTCTACTTTATCCATGGGCATTATGAAATAATCGCAGATATTTGAGCAGTAAGTATCTTCGATGGTTGCATTTTAAAAAGGTACCTCTTATGTCAGTTTAGAGGATGGTTTAAAGAGGGAAGAAACTGAAGACAGTAAACTAGGCAATAAATAATAGGGATATTTGAAACAGGACATTCATTCAGCAGATACTGGCTGCCTCTCATGGCAGCCATCATGCTAGAATGTAAGGGTACAAAGATTCCTACTTTCAAGAAAAGAGTCCTGATCCCCTGCTTTCAAGAAACTTAAAATCTAGAGAAAGATATTCAGGAAAACCTTGGTAATAATCGCAATGAATAATATATAATTAGCAATACTGTGAGAACACCAGGGTCAGGGAAGTCAAATTATATTTTGCAGGTAAGATAGCACTTGAGCTGATATGAATGAGTAGGAATTTATGAAGCAGACAAGTGGGATGTATGGCATTTAGGAAGAAGAAACTTGTGAAAAGATGGAGGTACGATATTTGGAAAATATTTATACTAGAAATTGTTGATCTGAATTTCAAATATAACTGAGCAGCCTGTGGTTTATTGGGCAACCCTACCTGTCACCTACAAACTTATACCTATATGCAGGGCTCTTTCTGCCTTCCTTTCTGTCTCCATAAAAGTATTCCCTCACCTCTTCAAGTTCCACATTATGTTTTGCATCAAATTCTCTCCTGACTCCTCAATGACCTTATGCCATCAATTATCACCTTTATTCCAACCTCTCCTTTGATGGAATTTTCCCCTTTGCCCTTAAAATCATTCTCACTGCCAATCTTGTAGTATAGGCCCCCTTTATTTTTCACCAGGATAGTGTAATAATCCTCCAATAGTTGTTCTCCTGCCTTCAATCTGGCATTTCTTCCTATCTGCCTTCAAGCTGCAGGTGGAATGATCTTTTAAAGTAGAGATCTCATCATGTCACTCTTTTGCTTAAATCCTTCAGTGACCTCCACAGCTTCCATGTTAAGGCTTATACTTTACTTTTTATACAGCGTTCTTTATGACCAGACTCTGCCTCTATAATTCTATAGTTACACAGTCATATCCACCATCACTCTTCCAAAAGTATCACTTCAGCCAAACTATTTAGAATGCCAAACCATGCCATACTTAATCAACTCTCACAGCTTCTTACATGCCATTCTTTTTGTCTGGATATATATGTTCCTGTGCCCTTCTTCATCTAGTTAATACCTACACATCACGTTTAACATTGTCCAGGAAATGTTTTCTGTCCTTCTCAAATCTAATTGGAATATTTTTCTATATTCCTGAAAAAAAAATCTACCAAGGACTTATCTTTATGTATTATAACTTCTGATGTGCTTATCTATTAGACTGTAACCTTTTTGAGAGAAAAGATTGATTTTTTATATATCAGAATACCTAGAATAATATGGATAGCACATATAAATAACTCAATGAGTAGTGGTTCAGTAGATGACCAATTGAATGACTTTAGTTTTGGAAGCAGAAACAAAACAACTTGGTAACTGATTAGCAGAAAGGATGGAATAAAGAGAAGTCAAAGATAAAGCAGCCTTTGACTTGGGTTACTGATGTCATTGAACTTAAATAGGTAACTCCAGAAGAGGAGCAGTTTTGGAAGATGGAGACAATAAGAAATTTGATTCTGATTACATTTAGTTTGAGGTACCGGTTTGACATCCAGAGGTAGAAATAATTAATAGTTAATAGTAAACCAAGTTGCAAAGCAGAAGTAGAAGCATGGGGGAAGTTGAGAGAGACAAATAGTGTAGAGAATGGAGTTGAGGATTTTTCCTGCCTACTTTAGCCCTTCACCTGGTGCACACATAGGAACTTGAACTTTATACATGTATAAATGCGTTTATTTATACATTCATTCAATAACTTGTTTATTCAAACTTTGTTGAGTTTCTTCTGTGTCAGGGCAAGTAATAAATGTGGGATTACAAAGATTTCTAACCTTGTTTCTCCCCCCAGATGAGGTTACAATTTAGTGAAAGAGATTAAAAAATAATAATTACAAAATATAAGAAGTTCTATATAAAAGAGTTGGTGAAGTTCTCTGAGAGCCTAGATAACTGAGCAATAGATTCTCTCCTGGGAAATTAGGAAATAGGTCCAATAATAGAACTTAATGTTTTCAAGTGTGCATATCATACTAGGTGAAAAGCCAGAGAACTCAAAATTCTCTTCAGTTTGGAAATTTTGTTTCTCTTGAAGTTTAAGTGTCAGAGAACTGAAGAAAGCCAACTGACCTATTTAGTGTCCCTTTATGTCAGTGATCTTTAGAACTTTCTTCTCACTATTTCTTTTAGTTTTGGAATTAGAATGTCAAAAGTGGGGCAAAAGACTTGAAAGCTAGACATTTCAATGAACACCAATGATAGTAATTACTACCCATTGGAAATTCAACCATTATCTAAGTTTATTCAATAAACATGAGTTCAGAGAATCGTTAGTACCAACAACGGAAGACTAATTGATGTTATACACATCACTGAATTTTAAAAGAATGATTTTATCAAAAGAACAAGAAAATAACTTAATTTTCTGTTTTGTAGATTCAGAAGGATCTGTTTTTGTCTCTCTTCTTGATCCTTCTCATTTTTCTTGAAATGGTTTCTAGAAACAGAGGGGAAAAGCAGCCAAACATATCCTGTTAACATGATGTGTTTCGTTAGCTGGGTGTACTGTATCATAGAAGCAAGCGTCTTAAAACTTCTTTTATTTTTATATACATGTCTGGTTTGGAAAATGAGAATGATAAAAGTTGCTAAAGCTATGTTGAGGCTATACAATATGGTCATCGACAAAATCATGTGCACTGTATTTGAAATAGATGGTTACCCCATTTGCAAACAAGTTGGGTTCTTTCCAGAGCAATTTGGCACAGCTATAAAGAAGGCTTTTATTTTCTGTTCATTTTCTGCCAATTCACTAAAAACCTCGAAGTAGGATTTGAAACTTGTGTTAATTATAGTTCTACTGATTATGGAGTTGTATGAGTATGTATATTTGTATTAAGATATAAAACATACATCAGTAAGCCTTTTTGAGAGCTACACAATTTGGGAATCTGCTTTCAAGAATCCCATAACATTAGGAAAACCAGATCCTTTGCTGCTTACTGCAGAAGGTAAGAGTAGGAAATAAATATTCTCTATTCTCCAGTAAACAGAGGAATAATTTATTTGTTACTATAAAGGTTTGTGTTTTTACTTTGGGTATGGAATTAGGGATGCTAAAAGAGGCTGTTATTGGCTCTTTCATAGCAGACCTGATAAGTTTTTAGAGAAAGCTTACTATTTGTGGGATTATGTTGCATAATATATGGAAATAGTTCTTGCACTGAATTAATATCATATGTCATGTATTTATCTGTATAGAGGTAAGCTAACTTGGTAAGAGGAAGATGTATAACTCTACACAGTTTACTAAGATTACTTTGACCTAGTCCTGAAGATTTATATTCTATATAATATACCAAGATTGTATACACCGATTTCTTATATAAGAACTTTGTTCTCCAGGTAGCATTTAGTCAGCTAAGAAATGTTTATTGAGTTTGTACAATGGACAGGGTACTGTGTTTAAGCAGTGACTCAAAAACAAAATTAAAACATGGTCTTCTGTTTGTTAGAAACTTGTAATTCTCTGGAAACATGAGCCCTCCATAAGTGAAAAGGTATAAAGCACAATAACCAGGCAACATATGATAAGTGAGTAGGAAGGAGTTCAGAGGAGACAATAATCTGTATGGTCATTTTTCTGAGAAAATAGAGAAAACAGGATTTTAGTCAGATTGGTTGGATTTGGCCAAGTAGAGCCAAGGGATGAGAGATTCTGTGCAAGTGGTACAAAGTGAATACTGGAATGGAAAGCAGAAGTAAACCTACCTGACTGAAAAAAAAAGGAGGTAGGAAGCAGATTATGACAGATGTTAAATAGAAAATTAAAGAGTTTAAATAAGAACAAGCATATAACATGAAATACACCCTCTTAGTAAATTTGTTTTACTCATTTGTTTATTGTTAAACTTCAAATTTATACACACTGTTGTACAACAGATCTGTGGAAATTTTTCATTTTACGTGACTGAAATTCTATACTCATTGAACAGCAGCTTCCCATTGCCCTCCTCAGAGCCCTTGGCAATTAGCATCCTACTTTTTGCTTCTATGAGTTTAGCTACTTTACATACCGCATATAGGTGGAAATATGCAATTTTTCTTTTGTGACTGGTTTATTTGACTTATTTCACATAATGTCATCAAGGTTCATCCATCTTGTAACATATGACAGGATTTCCTTCTTTTTATGGCTGAATAATATTCCATTGTTCATATATACCACATTTTCTTTACTTATTCATCTGTCAATGAACATTTGGGTTGTCAACACCTCTTGGCTATTGTGAATAAAGCACAGGAGTACAAATATCCAGTTTATATCAACAGGATATAAATATCCAGTTTTTAGCCTGTTTATATTGATGTAAGCAGGATTTTTGCACTCCTGTAAGATACTGTTTTCAGTTGCTTAGATGAATATTCCAAAGTCTTTTCTCCAATTTTTAGCCCAGTAATTTTGTTTTTGCTTTTTGAGTTATGAGTACTTTATAAATTTTGAATATTAACCCCATTTCAGGTTCATGATTTGCAAATATTGTTTCCCATTACATAGGTTGAACTTTTCACTCTGTTGTTTGTTTCTCTAGCTGTGCAGAAGCTTTTTAGTTTAATTAAGTCTCATCTATTTATTTTTCTTTTGTTGCATTTGCTTTCGGGTTCTTGTTCATGACTTCCTTGTCTAAGCCAATGTCTAGAGAATTTTTTTCCCAGTGTTATCTTCTATAATATTATAGTTTCAGATCTTAGATTTGCATGTTTGATTCACATTGAGGTGATTTTTTGTGTAAGGTGAGAAATGAGGATCCAGCTTTGTTCTTCCACATGTGGCTTGCAATTATCCCAGTATCATTTGTTATATAGGATGTCCTTTCTTTCCCCACTTTAGGTTTTTGTTTGCCTTGTTGAAGATCAGTTGGCTGTAAATATTTGGCTTTATTTCTGGATTCTTTTTTCTGGTCCATTGATCTATGTGCCTATTTTTTTATACCAGTACCATGTTGTTTTGGTAACTATAGCCTTGTAGTATAGTTTGAAGTCAGGTAATGTGATGGTCCAGATTTGTTCTTTTTGCTTAGTCTTGCTTTGGCTATGCAGGGTCTTTTTTGGTTCCATATGAATTTTAGTATTGTGTTTTCTAGTTATGTGAAGAATGATAATGATATTTTGATGGGAATTGCATGAATTTGTAGATTGCTTTTGGCAGTGGTAATTTTCACAATATTGATTCTGCCTATTTATGAGCATAGGATATGTTTCCATTTGTTTATGTCATCTATAGTTTCTTTCAGCAGTGTTTTGTGGTTTTCTTTGTAGAGATCTTTTACCTTCTTGGTTAGGTATATCCCTAAGTATTTTTTTTTTTATTTTGCAGCTATTGTAAAAGGGGTTGAGTTCTTGATTTTGATTGTCAGCTTGGTCATTTTTGGTGTATAGCAATGCTACTGATTTGTCTATGTTGATTTTGTATCCTGAAACTGTGCTGAATTCATTATCAGAGCTAGGAGTATTTTGGATGAATCTTTAGGATTTTATAGGCATATGATCATATCATCAGCAAACAGCAATGGTTTGACTTCCACTTTACTGATATGGATGTCCTTTATTTCTTTCTCTTGTCTGATTGCTCTGTCTAGGAATTCCAGTGCAATGTTGAATAGCAGTGGTGAAAGTCAGCATCCTTGTCTTGTTCCAGTTCTCAGCGGGAAGCTTTTACCTTTTCCCCATTCAACATAATGTTGGCTGTGGGTTTGTCATAGATTTTATTATCTTGAGGTATGTTCCTTCTATGCCAATTTTGCTGAGGGTTTTAATCATAAAAGGATGCTGAATCTTGTCAAATGCTTTTTTGCAACTATTGAAATGATCATATGATTTTTGTTTTAATTCTGTTTATGGGATGTATCACATTTATTGACTTGCATATGTTAAACCATCCCTGCATCCCTGGTATGAAACCCACTTGATCATTGTGTATTATCTTTTTGATAAGCTGTTAGATGTGGTTAGCTAGTATTTTGTTGAGGATTTTTGCATCTATGTTCTTCAGGGATATTGTTCTATAATTTTCCTTTTTTGTTATGACCTTTCCTGGTTTTGGTATTAAGATGATGCTGGCTTGATAGAATGATTTAGGGAGGATTCCTTCTTTCTCTGTCTTTTGGAATACTGTCAATAGGACTGATACCAATTCTTCTTTGAATGTCTCTGAATCTCTCTGGTCCTGGCCTTTTTTTACCAGCAGTTTTTAAATTACCATTGCTATCTCTCTGTTTGTTATTGGTCTATTCAGAGTTTCTGTTTTTTTCTGGTTTAATCTAGGAGGGTTGTATATTTCCAGGAATTTATGCATCTCCTCTAGGTTTTCTAGTTTGTGTGCATAAAGGCATTCATAATAGTGTAACTGGGGGGACAGGAGCAGGGCTGCAGGGATCCTAAAGCTGCTCACTGTTTCCCGATCGGATGTGTTTTCCCAGGTCCTTGGGCCTCACTCACCCAAGAATGGGAAAGGGCCCTTGTGGCATGGTGAGCTCATTCAAGTAAATATCGGACCCAAAGAGCTTTGCAGAAAAGCAATTTATTAGGCAGAGAGAGAGAAAGAGAAATAGGGAGAGAGAGCACGAGCTCCCACGCTGTTGTGGGAGGGGGGGGAATCCCAGAGAGGGGAAATCTGTATAGGTAAGGGAGTAGGGGGAATTTAACCCAGGAGTTACTCCTGACCTATTCAAGTTCTTTTCCAGTGAGCGGAGCTTTTCCAGACTTCCTCTGGAGTGATTGATCTTTGACTCTGATGCTGGATTAGTTGCCTGGCTTGCAATAGAGCCCCTCCTTCCAAGGCTTTTGGTGGTCTTTTTAAACAAAGGAAGCTTACCTGGGCTATCTACCTTCGCAGGAAAGTTAGACAAAGAACTCTAGGCTCCCGGATGGAGGGGGGGGCAGATAGAAGTATGGTGTTGGGAAGTTCTTGCCTTTGAAACCACGCCCCTTGTGGACCCCGGAAGAGAAGTTAACATAGTCCCTCAGTAGCCTTGAATGATCTTTTGTATTTCTGTGATATCAATTGTAACATCTCCCATTTCATTTCTAATTGAACTTATTTGAATCTTCTCTCTTCTTTTTTTTGTTAATCTCACTAATCACCTATCAATTTTATCTTTCAAAGAACCAGCTTTTTGTTTAATTTATCTTCTGTATTTTTTTGTTTCGATTTAATTTAGTTCTGCTCTGATATTTATTATTTCTTTTATTCTGCTGGGTTTGGGTTTGGTTTGTTCTTGTTTCTCTACTTCCTTGAGGTATGACCTTAAATTGTCTGTCTGTGCTCTTTCAGACTTTTTGATGTAGGCATTTAATGCTATGAGCTTTCTCCTCTTGCTGCTGCCTTTGGTGTATCCCAGAGATTTTCATAGGTTGTGTCACTGTTATCATTCAGTTCAAATAAATTTTTAATTTTCATGTTGATTTCATTGTTGACTCAGAGATCATTCAGGAGCAGATGATTCAATTTTCATGTATTTACATGGTTTTGAGGGTTCCTTTTGGAGGTAATTTCCAATTTTATTCCACTGTGGTCTGAGAGGGTACTCGATACAATTTCTTTTTTTCTTAAATTTATTGAGACTTGTTTTGTGGCCTCTCATATGATCTATCTTGGAGAATGTTCTGTAGCTGGTATAAAGAATGTATATTCTGCAGTTGTTGGTTAGAATGTTCTGTAAACATCTTTTAAGTTCATTTGTTCTAGAGTGTAGATTTAGTTCATTGTTTCTTTGTTGACTTTCTGTTTTGATGACTTGTCTAGTGCTGTCAGTGGAGTATTGACATCCCCCACTATTATTGTGTCACTATCTATCGCATTTCTTAAGTCTAGTAATTGTTATATAACTTTAGGAACTCCAGTGTTAGATGCATATGTATTTAGGATTATAACATTTCTCTGTTGGACTGATCCTTTATCATTATATAATGTCCCTCTTTGTCTCTTTTTTAACTGTTGTTGACTTAAAGGCTGTTTTGTCTGATACAAGAATAGCTACTTCTGCTCACTTTTGGTTTCTATTTGCATGAAATACCTTCATCCATCCCTTTACCTTAAGTTTATTTGAGTCCTTACATGTTAGGTAAGTCTCTTGAAGACAGCAGATACTTAGTAGATGGATTTTGTTTTTCATTCTACCTAAGTGGAGCATTTAGGCTATTTACATTCAAGGTTAGTATTGAGATGTGAGGTACCATTTTATTCATTGTGACAGTTGTTGCCTGAATACCTTGGTTGTTTTTTTTTTTTTTTATTGTGTTATTCTTTTATAGGTCCTGTGAGATTTATGCTTTAAGGAGGTTCTATTTTGGTGTATTTTAAGCTTTGTTTCAAGATGTAGAACTCATTTTAGCAGTTCTTGTAGTGCTGACTTGGTAGTGGCAAATACTCTTCACATGTTTGTCTGAAAACTGCTTTATCTCTTCTTCAGTTGTGAAGCTTATTTTTGTTAGATACAGAGTTCTTGATTGGTAATTATTTTGTTTGCAGAGGCTAAAGATAGGACCCCAGTCCCTTCTGCTTTGTAGGATTTCTGCTGAGAAATGTGCTGTAAATCTGATATGTTTTCCTTTTTAGCGACCTGATGCTTTTGCCTCACAGCTCTTATGATTCTTTCCTTCATCTTGACTTTAGATAAACCGATAACTATGTGCCTAGGTGATGATCTTTTTGTGATGAATTTCCCAGGTGTTCTTTGATCTTCTTATATTTGGATGTCTATATCTGTAGCAAGACCAGGGAGGTTTTCCTTGATTATTCCCTCAAATAACTTTTCCAAAGTTTTAGATTTCTCTTCTTCCTTCAGAATGTCAGTTATTCTTAGGGTTGGCCATTTAACATCATCCCAAATTTTGTGAAGGCTTTGTTCTTTTGTGTTGTTCTGTTCTTTTTTCTTTGTCTTTGTCTGATTGAGTTAAGTAGGAAGCCTTGGGCTCTGAAATTCTTTATTCTACCTGTCCTAGTCTACTCTTGACACCTTCCAGTGCATTTTGTATTTCTGAGTTTGCCTTTCATTTCCAGAAGTTGTGATTATATTTTTATGATATCTGTTTCTTTGGAGAATTTTTCATCTGTAGCCTATATTGTTTGTTATTTTAAATGTCTTTAAGTTGGTTTTCACCTTTCTCTGATATCCCCTTGAGTAACTTAATAATCAACCCTCTGAATTCTTTATCTGGCAATTCAGAGATTTCTTCTTGGTTTGGATCTGTTGCTGGGGAGCTAATGTGGTCTTTGAGGTGTAATAGAACCTTGTTTTGTCATATTACCAGAATTACTTTTCTGATTTTTTCTCATTTGGATAGACTGTTTCAGTGGAAAGATCTGGAACTCAAGGGCTGCTGTTCAGATTATTTTGTCCTACAGGGTGATCCCTTGATGTGGTGCTCTCCCGCTTCTTCTAGGAATGGGGCTTCCTGAGAGCTGGACTGCAGTAATTGTTATTGCTCTTCTGGGTTTGGCCACCCACAGGGCTACCAGGCTTCAGCCTGGTGCTGGAGATTGTCTGCAAAATATCCTATGATTTGATCCATCTTCAGGTCTCCCAGCTGTCGATACCAGCACCTGCTCTGGTGGAGGTGGCAGGGGAGTGAAGTAGACTGTAAGAGTCCTTGTTTGTAGATATGTTTAGCATGCTGGCTTTCTCCAATGCTGGTTATGCTAGCAGTGAAGTTGTCATATGGACAGACTCAGGACCTCTGGTTAGCCAAGATGCTGCAGTCAGTGGAATTAGCTGTTGTTTTCTTCTTCCTTGAAGTAGGGTTATTTTGTCGTGAGTTGCCATAATATCCTGAGTTGGTTGGCCTCCAGCCAGGTGGTAGTGCTTTCAAGAGAGCACCAGCTGCGGTAGTAGAAGGGGGATATAAGCTTGCCCTAAGTTGGCCAGAATAAGTATTTGGATTTCTCAGGTGATGGGGAAGGCCATAAAGCTCCCAAGAGTTTATGTCTTTTGTGTTTGGCTACTAGGGTGGGTAGAGAAGAACCATCAGGTGGGAACAGGTTAGGCTGGTCTGAGCTCAGACAGTCCTTGGGCAGGGTTTGCCCCAGCCGTTGGAGGAGTACTTCTTGGGCCAATGGGGTTATGTTCCAGAGAGTATTTTGTTCCATAATAACCTCTGTCATCAGGGAAGTAGGGGAAAGCCAGTAGCATTAGGCCTTACCCAGCTCCCATGCAGTTGAGGCTGGTTTTGCTCCTGACAATGTGTCCCACTAACACCGCTGAGTTTGTCTCCTGTGGGTACCTGTGCTCAGCATTCAGACCTTGCCCCAGGCTGTAAGCTTCCCTGCTGAGAAAGCAAGCAAGGTTTTAGGCCTCGCCCCTCCCTGCCTTCCTACACTATTGGCCATGGCAACAGTTCCCGTTCACCCTCAGATTCTGCTCAAGAGAGTTTACATTCAGTCAAAATTATTACAAAGTTCGGTCGGGATCTTTTTCAACCTGTGACTCCTCCCAGATTCTGCTGGCTGCCTTCCCTGAGGGCCCTAGTGAGATATAGTCAGAGATGGCTTCCCTTGGCTTGAGCTGGAGAATGGGAGTGCCTACAACATTCTTCTTGCTGCTATTTCTACTTTTATATTTCATGCTAAATCAGTTTCAGCTCTAGGTAAGGTTAAATCCTTCTCCTATAATCTGGATTTTCAGGGTCTCCAGTGAAGCTATGTATCTAGAGGCAGGTGTCCCCGCCTACCCACTTTGGAAACTCACAGTTTTTTGCCTGTCTTGCAGAATTTGCAGGAGCATGCCATTTCCTTCAAAGGATCTACGAAATCCTCAAGTTTTCCTGGTACTTTCCTGTAGTGGTTCTTGGAGCAAAAGTCCATGGTGTGAGTCTCCACACACTATTCTGTCTGTCCAAGTGGAAGCCCCTTTCCTACTACCATTCCCAACCTCTGCTAACCACCATTCAATTTATTCTCTACTTCCATGAGATGGATTGTTTTCTAGCTTCCACATATGAGTTGGAACATACAACATTTGTCTTTCTGCATCTGGCTTATTTCACTTAATATAATATCCTAACATTCTATCCCTGTTGTTGCAAATATAGAATTTCATTCTTCTTATGGTGGAATAATATTACAATGTGTATAATATACAACATGTTCTTTACCCAGTCATCTGTTGGTGGATACTTAGGTTGATTCTGTATCTTGGCTATTGTGAGTAGTGCTTCAGTAAACATGATTATCTCTTTGATATACTGATTTTTTTTTCTTTTGGATATATACTTAGCAGTGGGATTCCTAAATTATATCGTAGTTCTATTTTTACTTTTTTGAGGAAACTCCATACTTTTTTCATATTAGCTATATTGATTTACATTCCCACCAATAAATACAAGCATCACCCTTGCTCTGCATCCTCACCAGCATTTATTTTCTGTCTTTTTAATAATGATCTTTCTAACTGGGATGAGATAATATCTCATTTTGGCTTTGATTTGCATTTCGCCGATGACTAGTGATGTTTAACATTTTTTCATTTATTTATTGGCCATTTGTATGTCTCACTTTGAGAAATGTCTACTAATTAATGTCTTATATAAATGGAGAAAGGAAACTGGTGTTTATTAAGTCCCTGTTACATTCTAGGTATCATTTATTCCTACAGCAAACTTATGATGCTGATGGTAATGTCATTCTATAGATTAAGAAATAGCTTACATCTCTAGTAAACAACTGAAGAACTGGAATTCAAATCCACATTCAATTTCCAGTTCTGCACATTTTAACTTTTTTAAAATTTGTGTTTAACATATGATAAATATGAAACATATGTGCACAGCTTAAACAGTGATGATTTAAAAAAAAACCCTATTAAGGACATTAAATAGCACATTGGAAGCCCCTTGTGTATCACTCTCTAATTGTGTCTACCTCCTTTCTCCCTGTATTTAGAGGTAACCATTCTCTTGTTTTTGCCATGCTTTTATCGTCTATACGTATTCCTATAATATCTGGTGTTTTGCATGTTTTGGAAATTCGTGTAAATGGAATTCTAGTATACATATTATTTAGTGACTTTCTTCTTCCATTCAGTTTTGTCTTTTCATGTTAATCCAGATTGATACATATAATTATAGGTTCATTTTTAATTTACATTGTATAGTATAACCCACTATAT
This sequence comes from Ateles fusciceps, assembly GCA_036589455.1. Lineage (NCBI taxonomy): Eukaryota > Metazoa > Chordata > Mammalia > Primates > Atelidae > Ateles > Ateles fusciceps. The sequence continues at coordinate 143,920 of JAZHEH010001331.1, read as the reverse complement.
AGCTATACTATAATTTTTTAATTGATACTACTGTTGATAAACACTTATGGCCTTTCTTGTGGTTGGTTTGCACAAATGCTCCAGGTGCACCCGGAGACTATGTAAATTCCCTTTTGGGGATTCAATATTCTATAGATGACAATTAGATCAAGTTTTTTAATATTAGTGTTTAAGTTTTCTCTATTCTTGTGGTCTTCATATGCTTGACTTATGGAGAAAAATGTCTTAAAAATTTCCCTTTCTAATAGTGGATTTGCCCATCTCTATTTTCATATTCATCAATTTTCACTTTTTATACTTGGAGTTTATGTTATTAGATGCATAAAAATTGATGATTTTTATCTCTTCTTGATGACTATAGCCTTTAATCATTATTTAGTTACACACTTAAATAATGTAGTTTACCTTGAAGTCTACTAGGTCTAATAATAATGTAATTATATCACCTCTTTTGGGCTGGTAAATGCCTTACATATTTTATGTTTTAGATGTATTTCTTGTAAATGGCATATAACTAGATTTTTTTTCTCTTAACTCAGCTTTTATTTTTTCCTTAAGATTATAATTTGGTTTTGAAAGAAGAGAGAAAAAGTAGCCTAAGTTTGCCTGTTTCACTGAAAGGATTATTTCTGGTTCTGGATAGGTGGTTCCATCCCTGAGTAAATCGCTTCAGTGAGAGAGTTAGGGGGACCTCATTCTCTTTAACCGATCAGCCCTCTGCAGGATATACTCTGGATATGGAGCTGAGCCTGTTTGTCACATGCACACTCTAATCTTAATACTGTATGTTCTTAGAGCCTTTTGAGCCCTAGGAATTGTTAATAATTTTTTGTTGTATGCTTATTTTTATCTACAAGTTTTTATTAGCCTATCATAACTCAATAAAAAATATTTCCACCTATTAAAAATATTCTAATCCTCCCAGAAAGGATTTTGCTCCTTTTTCTAAATTCTTATTTATGCTTTGCATATACCTCTACTTCTATTACAACTCTTAATGTAATAATTTTTATTTTAAAGGATCATCTCCCATAATAAATTATGAATTCACTGGAAACAAGGACTCTGTCTTACTTGTAATTGCATGTTTAGGGCTTAATATTGTGCTGTTAATTGAGCCTTATACATAGTAGAAATTAATAAAATGTCAAATGAAAAATGAACAAACAGATGAATCAAGTGATTAAACACTAGCTGACAGGTGGTAGAATTCAAATATCACAACACTCGAATTCTATACCTTCAGTCAGTGTAGACACTTAAAATCTTTCACTTTGAATTCTAAAAGAGTAGTTTCAGGTATTGAAGGCAGTTTGGAATCATTGTATCAATCAGGATTATTTCAGTTGTAGGTGGTGGAAACCCGGCTTAAACAGGCTTAAATAAAAATGTGAAAAGTTAGGGGATTCAATTACAACTGAATTCAGGACCCTAAACAATATCAGAAGAGCCCAGTCACTCCCAACCTTCTCCATTTGTTAATTTATTGATTTCATTCTCAGGCTGTCCCCTGGATGATTTCTCACTCTTCAGTTTTACCTCATTCTTAATGCTATTCCCAGCAGTGCCCCTGAAGTTCAAAATGTGCTTCAGTTAGGCTGAGTTGGGTCCCTTACTCATTCCTGGACCAGTCATTTTTTCTGGAGGTGTACAATATACTGACTGACTTAGAGACTGTCACATGGTCACAGTTACAGTCAGAGGTGGAGTCACCTCCCCTCACACAACATGGACTAAGGGTAAGAGAACTTTTCCTTAAGGAAAATGAGGGTGCTTTTGCCTGAAAAAGGGTTAATGTATGTTGGACTGGCATAAGACACAATGTGTCCATTTCTGTAATCTAATCCATATCTTACTTTTAATGCAGAAAGCTGCATTAAAAAGTTAGGTTACTGCCTAAAGTAATACAGTTTCTTGAATGGTGTTGTTTATGTAACAAGCTTGCAATAGTATATTACAGACTTTTAAACTGACTGAGAGTTGTTTATTTTTTTTATTGTGTTAAAGTATGGCAAGTATAGAGCAAAATGTAACATGAAGGAAAGATTCCCATGTCATTCAAATTGTAATTCTAAAAAGAGATTTAGAACTTCGCCAGCATCTTGCATAGTTAGAACAGACCTTATGAAGAAAATGCTGCCATGTTGAATAGATGTCGTGTGGTGTTTTCTGATGTAGGACTTTTAAAAATAGTTAAAGCGTTTTCATTCAGAGAGCAATTGATTTTTAACTACATGTATTTTGCTTAACAAAATACTTTCTTAGTCTTGAAATTCCTAGTCAAATTCACACTCACTCACTTCTGCAAATTCTCCTTCTCTTTTTATCATCTTGTATCAAAAGGGAAATAAGTTAAGAAATATTCTTTAACTAATGAGTAATGAAGAACTAACGCATTCTTCAACTAACAAATAACGAGTTTCAGACTCTGCAGATCTCTTAATCGGTATTAAAACACTATTCGTTTCCTCCATCTGTTTTCAGACTTTGTGAACACTCTATTATTTGTTTATTGTACTATTATCAGTTTAACAATTGGACCCATTGCTTTAATTTTAGAATTACTTTTTCTGAAAAGGTGTCTGGAGGTTGAAGTATAAAAGACTGAGCAGATTATGTGAATATTAACTTACTGTTTAAAAATAAGTTTATCCTATGTTTTTAGATGCCCTGTTGTTTTCTGCTTGTCTATCTTGCCACCCATTTTGATAACCTCTCCATGAGAAATGAATGGTTTCCAAAAGTATCGTCCATCTCCACATTAATGCTGATTGGTCAAAATGTCAGTTGGTCTGAAATTTCTGTTGTGTGCATTTATATTGCTTTTATAGGGACTCCTTGGAAATAGAGGACCTCCTGGACCTCCTGGCCTCAAAGGAACTCAGGTATGGAAGAAGTGAATATCCAGTCAGCAAGGTTTTTACTTCAAATTTTCCCTTTTTATTTATTGTGGGACTTTAGTTTTTGCTTAAACACCATCAGATTTCCAGTTACCATTTTATTTTCTTTTATTTATTTATTTCTTTAGACAGAGTCTTGCTCACTTGCCCAGGATAGAGTGCAGTGGTACAATCTTGGCTCACTGTAGCCTCGACCTCCTGGGCTCCAGCAATCCTCCTACCTCAGCCTCCCAAGTAGCTGGGACTACAGGTATACCACCGTACCTGGTTGTTTTTGCATTTTTTGTAAAGACGTGGTCTTTCGACCCAGGGTGGTCGAAATTCTGGCCTCAAGCAATCCTCCCATCTAAGCATCCCATAGTTCTGGGATAACAGGTGTGAGCCACTGCACCCAGCCTTCAAATTAACACTTAATTTTGCCGGTTATGGAATGGAATTTAGAATCATTTTACAGTGTTATGAATTCATTTAATGATTTATGTCAGTGGTCTCCAGTGGAATGTCTCAAGAATCTGAACCCAGAATCTCACTCACTCATATGTACTAGAATTTATATTTACTATTTGTGACTACTTTATATTTTTGCTCAATTCACAAATAAATTAAAATAAATTATATTTTAATTGTGAATTGAGCAAAATGTTTACCAAACAAATAATATATACTATGTAATTCTAGGGAGATCTATATGTATTGTTCAGAAAAAAAAAACAACTTTTTTTTTTAAAGGTAAATCAGTATATTTAGTAAATATGTCCGTAAATGGAGTAAAACACTGCTTTTTTATTCTCTTAGAGAATTATGAATACATTTTTTCTGTGTTCATCTTCAGTCTCTATCCACTCATACAGCTTTTGGTCCTTACAAGAATGCACCAGATTCACACAAAAAAACTAAAGTGTTCTGGGGTGATAGAGTTCAAAGTACAAGAAAATAACAGCATTATTTTCATCACATCTCAGAATGAGCTTCACATTTTAGAATAAATAGAGAAAATAAGAGTTTACATTTTTAATACTCATTTTAGGCCATGATATGTTCTGATTTTTTTTTTTTTTTTGAAGGGAGAAGAAGGACCAATTGGACCCTTTGGGGAACTGGGACCAAGAGTAAGTATCATATAAATAATTTTCCACAATTGTTTTTCTTGAAAACAGCTGTTCTATAAATGTTTTTAACGTCATAACTTTTTACATTATGGTGAACAACAAAAATGAAAACAAACTGTAGTTATAAAATCCCCAAAATAAAATAAGCTAATGACTGGAAGTCTCAAAAGATATTTTGAATGATGTTATGGCTACTACGTAATTACTTATTATTTCAGTGGTCTATGGACTTAGTAATTTGTGCAAATTATTTATAAATTTCTCAACATGTAATAGGAAGGTAAATACTTTAGCCATTTTAGTAATATTCTGAGATTTCCTGTTTTCTAAATGTGTTAGTAAAATTATGAAAGGCTAATAAGATGCATTTTCTGCCAATTTTTTCATCAGATAATACCATGAGTGATATATGAATTATTTGTTTCCAAGTTCTAGAAATGAATTATTTAAACACTTTTGGTATGGGTAATTAAAGTTTACCTTATCATGGAATAATTAAGGTATATGTGTTACATTTAAGAGGCATTAGACTCACAAGAAATACATCTCATTTCTTTTCTTGACAGCATCATAAAGTTCTGGTTCTTTTCTTTTTGAGACAGCGTCTCGCTCTGTCATCCAGGCTAGAGTGCAGTGGCACCAATCTCGGCTCACTGCAACCTCTGCCTCCCAGGTTCAAGCAATTCTCCTGCCTCAGCCTCCCGAGTAGCTGGGATTACAGGCGTGTACTACCACACCCAATTAATTTTTGTATTTTTAATAGAGATGGGGTTTCACCATGTTGGCCAGGCTGGTCTTGAACTCCTGACCTCAGGTGATCCACCCACCTCAGCTTCCCAAAGTGCTGGGATTACAGGCGTGAGCCACCATGCGCGGCAGAAGTACTGGTTCTTAAAATGCTTTTACATTGAAAAAGATTGTAATTATTTCTTTCACATCTTTTCCTTACTAGCACATATATTGCTGCTATCCCTTGGGAAAAAAAGAGTTTTCATTTTATTTTTTGTGAGGAGAATTTTATAACAGAAAAGTTGTTATTTGAGCCCAATAAAATTGATCTTATTTAAAATTTACTTCCTTGGAAAACAGGAGAACCATATTCACCTCTGGTCTACTCAGTCTTAATATTAATTATTATTGTTTTGGCTATTAATCGAATATCGTTTTGGGGCATAATATTGCTGTAAATATATGAATCATCTTCAATTCTGAAAACAACTCTGCAAGATATTGTTTCCATTTTTAGGTGTTAAAATAAGATTTTAATATTACATGCTCAAGTATAACACTCTCAAAATCAATACTCTATGATAGAATTTAAGTAGGACAAGAAGTTATGGCCCTGTTACTGATACTCTGAATTGCTTGATTTCAAAGAGATTGAAAATGTGCTGATACCAGATTCCAGTGAGATTCTTTCCATACTATAAATATGCGTAACTATCTTAATATACTACACAGTGCTTAAAAGATTATCATTAAAGATGAAAGGAATGTCTCACTAAGGCTCTTACCAGCTGGTGGAAATAAAAAAAGAAATGATTTTGTAAATATCATAGAACTATCTAATAATTCAGGCTCTTAACTATATTTCTTGTTCTATATATCTAAATTAATTAGGGAACAATTGATATTTAACAATAATAGGATGGTTTTCAGTTATTTTCATTTTGCTTGGTAGAAAATGATTCGATAATTTCAAGCAGGCAAAAGCAAAACTTAGAATGTTTTGACTAGAAGTCCTAAATACAATTGTAAGTGGCTATAGCTTTTACATGTAGTAAAAACAGAATGTGAGCCAGAGGGTTGTTCTGTTTCACTTTATTTTGAGAAGAAAAAATATAAGAATATTTCTTAATTGACAACAGCAATAGAATCCAATATAACAGGGGTCCCTAACCCCCAGGCCATGGACTGGGAGCAAACATTACCTGCCACCCGTATTAGTCAAGGTTCTCTAGAGGGGCAGAACTAATAGGATATATATAAAGGGGAGTTTATTAAGTATTAACTTACACGATCACAAGGTTCCACAATAGGCTGTCTGCAAGCTAAGGAGGAAGGAGAGCCAGTCCGAGTCCCAAAACTAAAGAACTTATAGTCCAATGTTCAAGGGCAGAGAAACATCCAGCATGGGAGAAAGATGCAGGCTGGGAGGCTAGGGAAATCTCTCCTTTTCAAAGGTTTCTGCCTGCCTTATATTTGCTGGCAACTAATTAGATTGTACCCACCAGATTAAGGGTGGTTCTGCCTTCCCCAGCCCACTGACTCAAATGTCGATCTCTTTTGGCAACACCCTCAGATACACCCGGGATCAATACTTTTTTCCTTCAGTCCAATCAAGTTGACACTCAGTATTACCCATCAAACCACCTGAGCTTCACCTCCTGTCAGATGAGCAGCAGCATTAGATTCTCATAGGAGCTTGAACCCTGTTGTGAACTGTGCATGCAAGCGATCTGGGTTGCGCAGTCTTTATGAGAATCTAATGCCTGGTGATCTTCTGAGGTGGACCAGTTTGATCCCAAAACCATCCCCTGCCACCTCATCTGTGGACTTGCTCTCTCCCCGTGATCTTATCCTCTGTTCTTTTCAGCTACTCACTGGTATAGTCATATCCTTTACTTTGTCATCACCAGTGATAGCAACCTCTCATTTTCAGTTTTAAACTTCTCATTCTCCAACCACCATCTTTCTTTCTAATGCATTCTCTCTTGTTATCCAATCTAATGTCCCTAGTAGGAATGTCAATGCATTGATTCTGTTGCTTTTCCATTGCATCTTGTCTCCTTTATGATCCCAAATTCCCCATCCTGCTTAAAAGATTATAATTATTCCTTTTATTACATTCTGAGTTCTATCTTCAAACCCATTTATTCATTTGCTTTTCTAAATTATTACTTCATACTTTGTTTCTTCAAACTCTGTTACCTCTCATCGTTATTCTTAGCCTTTGCCTTGCATCCTACTTCCCTGAGAAAACTGAAGTAACCAGAAGAGAACTTACAGTTTTCTGCCATTGCATCTATCCACCTTCTTCTATCTATACTCCGCTTTCTCTCCTGTTGTTGTGGATGAACAGGCCATTTTTTAAGCTGAGGAAAACTTCCACTTGTTTACTACACACCCTGTCCTCTTGTCTACTCAACATCATTGGTCCAGCAATTCTGTCTGTCTCTCCTACATTTTAATTATTTTCTCTATATGGAATCATTCCTATCAGCATATGAAGCTGCTGTTATTCTTCTAGCTTAAAAATAAAAACTTTTTTGGTCTCAGTTTCCCTTCTAGGTGTTATCCTATTTTTATCTTTACCTTTTCAGTAAAACTCCTCAAAATGTTGTCTATACATGCTCTTTCAGTTTTTCTCCTCCCTCTGTCTGCTTAAACCACTTTTGTGCCCACCACTACAATACAAATGATCTGATAAATACGATCAGTGATTTCTGTATTGCTGAATCCAATTGTCATTTCTCAATCCTCAAAGTCCTCTTATTACTCAGTACTTACATTCTTCAGAATTTGACAAGATCACTCTCTCCTCCTAGAAACAATTTCTTTACTTCCATGATTTTCCTCCTAACTTTCTGGCACCAAATTACATATTTTTCTATTTTCTTCAAATTCTAAGTTTTGGAGTACCCCAAAGCTTGGCTTGTGGATGTCTCATTTCTCTCTATATTCACTAGCTAAATGAGCTTATCCAGCCTAGGGCTTTAAATACCATTCAAAATGCTGGTGATTGCCAATATTATTTCTCCCTATCAAATCTTTCTACCTGTTAAATTCTGGACTTGTGTAACTACCACAAGATCTCTCCACTGAGATGTCTAACAAATGTATCAAACTAAAATGTCCAAAACTCAGCTTATTATTTATCCTCCAACACTGTTTTCAGTCTTCCTCATTTCGTTTGGGCTATTACTCTTACATTAAAATCCTGAGATTCATTTTTGACTCTTCTCTTTCTCCCACATTTCACACATGACCCACCAGCAGTTCCTGGAAACTCTACCTTCATATTATATCCAGGATCTTACCACTCTGCTACCACCCTGATCCACACCTCCATCATCTCTCACTTGGATTATTGCACTAGACTCTTATTTGAACTTCTGCCCTAGAATCAAAGTGATGCTGTTAAAACTTAGATCTTATCAGTTTTCTCCTTAAAGCTTGTCTAAGGCTTCCTGTCTCACTCAGATAAAAGTCACAGTCCTAACTATGACTTACAAGGCCCTACATGACCTGACTTCTCATCCCCCATTTCCTTCTTTGACGTCATCACTTTTCTGGTCTTCTCCTCTCAATTCTTCAGGTTTTCCTGGTTCCTCCAACGTACTACACACATTTCAGCTGTAGTGCCTGTGCACATGCACTTTTTATCTGCCTGGAGTACTTCTCCTTTAGATATCCATACAACTTGTCCCTTTCTTTAGGTTTTTATTCAAATGCTACCAAACTGTCAACTGCCCCAGGGAGTGGCACTCCCTAGGCGAGGTTAAGGGTCATGGGTCACACTCTTCACAGAACTCTAGGATCTCTGTTCTCTCCTTAGGTCTGGGGACATAGCTCCTGTCTCTCTCTCTCTGTCTCTCTTATTGTCTCTCTCATTCTCATTGTCATCAAAGACAAGTCACTTCTTACCTTCAGACTCTCTGAAAACTAAAATAAGAATACAAGTAATCTGCAAACAACTTTTCAGTGAGGACTTCTTTCCTGAAATCTTACAAACACTTTCAATAAAACTCCCACAACAGTTTATATATCCCTTCCTTCTTAATTTGTTGCCTTTCATATTACCACTACCTAACATACTGTATATTTTACTTATTTTATAAGATGTTGTTATCCTCACTAAAATATAAGCTCTATGAGGGCAGGTATGCTCAGTGCAGTCCTCGATCCTCAGCACGTAGAACTGTTCATGGCACTTAGTAGACAGTTGGATATTTGTAGAATGAATGGTGAATTAGTATGTTGAAATACATTTATCAAATAATCTTAAAGTGTTTAATATTTTAGGAATAGTCTAAATTTCATATATCTTAGGAAATTGTCAAAAATGAGAGTGACTAAACATATATACTTTTTTTCTTTTATTCTGTTCTCTTCTAGGGAAAACCAGGTCAAAAGGGGTATGCAGGCGAACCAGGACCAGAAGGCTTAAAGGTAAAGCAGCTGACTTTATTATCAGTTTTAAAATATAATTTTTGTAAAGATAAAATTATGACTTGCATGCAGATATGAAATGAATACATCAACTTAAAAAGAACCAGTAAGATGTTAAAACTGTTACGAAAAGCAATTGAGAATCTGTATCTTTATATCTGTATCTATTTATATGCAGTTTGAGTATCCCCTATCTGAAATTCATGGGACTAGAAGTGTCAGATTTCAGATTCTTTTGGAGTTTTGAACATTTGCATTATACATGCTTACCAGTGGAGCATCCCAAATCCAAAAATCTGAAATCCAAAATGCTCCAGTGAGCATTTCCTTTCAATGTCATGCTGGTATTCAAAAAGTTTCAGATTTTAGAGCATTTATAATTTTGGATCTTCAGATTTGGGATGCTCAATTTGTGTATCTGTGATTATGTTTGTATCTATATCTATGTATGTGATTTAATAAAGAAATGTTAGATAAGATTTGTGGGTTACATACAGGCCAATAAACCATAACTTCTGGGGTTATTAGTTCTACTGGGTAGAAATCTACAAGTAAATATACCTTTACTAAGTCTGGATCTTTTAATCACTAGCAAACAGTGAGTCTGAGTATATTCACTAGATAATCACTAGGTCACCTTAATTATTTTATGATATTAAAAAGATACCTCACTCATTATTTAATTCCAAGGTCTTGGATAATTTTTTTATAGCACCAACAAATATAAAGTAATACAGTAGTTTATTATGTACAAAATTGAAGCCTGAAAAAAACTGGCTTATAAGAATTGGTAAGTTTTGCAAATTTAAAATGTAACTATAAATTGACATAGTCACAGCATTATTACTGAGTTTCCTAAAACTAAATCGTCTCTATTAAACTCATCGTTTTTATGTTGCTGGAATCTAAGGAAAAGCTAAACAACACTTTTTGAGATTGATAAAGAAATGTGAACTAAAATATTTTTTTAATGTGTCAGTATGTATGAGGCTGAAATTATCCTGGGGTGGAAAATGTGTACCTGACTCTTTCTCAAGTTACATACAAAAATCCTCAGAAAATAGAAGAGTAGTATTTATAGAGGCTTAATCACTTCTGCTTTACAGGAATTAACAAGTCTCCTTTACCGTACTGCCAAATAGTGCTAGGAAATCCAACTGTGAGGTACCATCCAGTAAAACCGGCAAGAAATGGAATCTTATTTATATACTTTCCCTAGAATCACTCCAAAATCTAGGTGGCTTCTGTGTTGCCTAGTAAATGGAAGAAATTCTGTAATGTTCCTTGCTCCCTAGCTGTCACTGAAGTGCATCCTGTAGCTATTAACTGGGACCTGACACTCCCTGGGGGAGTTAGTTAAGGGTCACACTCTTCACAGAACCCTAAATCTGTGTTCTCTTCCTAGGCCTGGGGAAGTAGCTTCTCTCTCTTTCATTTGTCAAAGACAAGTAGCTTCTTACCTTCAGACTCTGAAAACTAAAGTAAGAATGCAAGTAATCTGCAAACAGCTTTTGCTTTTTGACTGTTAACACAAACCTCCCTTAAAACTAAGTAGCACAAAGAGTTCATCTTTTCTGGAATTTAAGAAGGGTGATTTATGGGGAAGGAGAGAAAAATACTAGAAAATTAATAATCCATATATTATTCTTCCATAAATTTTCCATAAAAGCTGTCTAAAGAGCTGCCTGTTAAAATTAGTTATTACAACATACTGCAATGCTTCACTCTTTACTATTTATCTAAATACATACAGAAACTGAAAAGGAAATTTGTGTAGACTTTGAAAGTTTTTTTCAGTTATCACTCATGATGAATATTAGGTTCCAGTGCTTAACATCACCACTATCCAACAGAAATACAATATGAACCACAGATATGAGCCACATTAAACAGTGAAAAGAAACAAATAAAATTAATTTTAATAGTATGTTTTATTTAACCCAAGATATCAAACTGTTATATCCTTTCAACATGTAATCAATATTGAAATTATTAATGAGATGTTTTATATTCTTGTTTTGTGGAAAGTCTTTGAAATCTGATGTATTTTTTATATTTATATCACATTTCGATTCAGACCAGCCTATTTTACATATTCAGTAGCCGCATGTCATTACTGGCTACAATGTAGTTCAGTATCTTAACATCTAACTGGAATATAATTATTAACGTTTAGACAGTAATTGATTAATTTTAGACATAATGTATTTAATCTGTTTCTGTACACAAAATGTATATTGCTATTAGAGTCAGTCTCTGTTTGGTACTTTAAACTTAATCTTTTACCTTTCATCAGTCTATACCCTTGCAAATGCCATTCCTCACCAGGAGGTAAAAATGGCCCTTTTTCATTACCAGTCCAAGTATCGCTTACTTTTCAGGGCCCCACTTACAGCTTCATAATGCATTATTTAAAATCATTAATGTTTCGGATTTTTGAAAAGTAATATGTTACATATACTATATTTTATTTACCACTATCAGAAGGGTGTGGGATAGCATACCATAATTAGATATGTTAATATTTCTATAGTGAAACGTAAGTATGTTCAGATTAATTGGAATAAATCAAGACTATAAATAGCCTTGTTCAGAATAAAATAAGCTTTACTGCTAAATCAATCCAAGTTAGGTCAAGTTTGCCACCAAATGAATTGTGAAAAACTTTGAGTTTTCCGAGCTTTATGGACTGCAAAATTATGTTTCAGAGTTTATGAACATGCATTACTTCTCCAGTGATGTCAGCTCTAGCTGCTTGAGTTCACAGGGTGTCTGCTTCTAACACCTCCTTTAGCACCTAACCTGTGGCATGTATTCTTTTCTACTTGAGCAAATAGAACATCCCTGTGGGAAAGGCTTTAATTTTATTCTTCTTCATATCTTTCACAATGCCTACCACTCTGCCTTTTGTAGAGTACACCTCAATAAATATTTTATTTTAAAAATTTTATTTATAAAAGTGATTAAAAATCATGAATAGGAGAATATTTTTTAAGAAAATAGATTATTACTTGATATGGTATGGATTTATGTCCCTCCACAAATTTCATATCAAATTGAAGAGGGGCCCAATGGGAAGTGATTGGCTCATAGGGGCAGATTTCCACTTTGCTATTTTTGTGATGAAGAGTGAGTTGTCAGGAGATCTGATGACTTATACTTGTGTGGCACTTCCCCCTTTGCTCTCATTCTCTCCTGTTCCAACATGTGAAGTTGTGCTTGCTTCCCACTTACCTTCCACCATGATTGTAAGTTTCCTGAAGTCCTCCCCGTCATGCTTCATGTTAAGCCATGGAACTGTGAGTTAATTAAACCTCTTCTTTTCATAAATTACCCGGTCTCAGGTAGTTCTTTATGGCAGTGTGAGAATGGACTGATACACTACTATTTAAATGAAATTAGAAGGGTAGGCCACATTTCGTAGAAATACTGTAACAGAGTTTAAAATTTTTATTTTAAGTTCTGGGGTACATGTGCAGGATGTGTAAGTTTGTTATATAGGTAAACGTGTGCCAAACTATAACAAAGTTTTAAATAACTGAAATTTCTTTTGCCTTTTTCTAGCTTATGACTAGATAATTACATTAAAAATAATTGAAAGTTTCATGAATAATCTAGTTTGAGAAATATGTTTTTGCAACTTTATATTCTTTTTTAACAGGGAGAAGTAGGAGATCAAGGAAATATTGGAAAAATTGGTGAAACAGTAAGCCTATTTTATGCTCTTTTTTTAAATTAACTGTAAGCATTTTTAGGAATCATATTAGCCATGATTATGTTCGCTGTAATCGTGTTACTCAGAATCAGAATAATTATTATCCACTACAAATTTGAACTTACTTGTGATGTTTCCACTGACAAGTAAAACCTATTATACAAAAGAGAAATGATGACATTTTCATTCAATATAAACTATATTTGTGACCTCCGAAGCATTGTTTCTAATATTTGGATTCTACTTTATTCTGATAGCGTCAATGTAAATTTGACCTTAACATTTTTCTTTTTCATATATATATATATGAAATTTATATATATATTATATATATATATTTATATATATATATTTATATATATATATATTTATTTATATATATTTATATATATATATATTTTATATATATATATATATATAATTGTTTTTATTGTACTTTAGGTTCTGGGGTACATGTGCAGATCATGCAGGATTATTACATAGGTACATACATGGCAATGTGGTTTGCTGCCTCCATCCCCCTGTCACCTATATCTGGCATTTCATTATTTATTTTATTTTATTTTATTATTTATTTTTGAGATGGAGTCTTGCTGTGTCGCCCACGCTGGAGTGCAATGGCATGATCTCGGCTCACTGCATCCTCTGCCTCCCGGGTTCAAGCAATTCTCCTGCCTCAGCCTCTCAAGATAGCTGGGATCACAGGTGTGTGCCACCACACCCAGCTAATTTTTGTATTTTTAAGAGATGGAATTTCATTATGTCAGCCAAGCTAGACTTGAACTCCTGATCTCAAGTGATCTACCCGCCTCGGCCTCCCAAAGTGCTGGGATTACAGTCATGAGCTACCTCAACTAGTCATTTTTCATTATTGAAAAGCTTATTAAATCATAAAATAATTTAATAACTTGAGAGTAATTTTTCTTTAGATATAAAAAGTTGAGGTAAACTAAGAGATATTGAGTTGGAAAGTACAATTGTGTTCCTCAAATAAAGATTGAGTTGTTAAATTAATATTACTGTGGAAGAACAAAGCTTCATGTTGTATTTGAATCAGATTTGTTAGAAGTAATTTTATCTTTTACAATGAAGAAAGCCCACCAAAATATTCTCTAACAAAAGAATTTACATAACATATATAAAGTGGAAAATTAAATTAACACCAGGAAAGTGAATTTATTTACAGAGTGTGCTAAATTAATTGTCACAAAATAGATATCATTTCTTATGACTTAAAATTTTTTTCTATATGGTTGTTTTATAGGCTTAAATAAAGAATTATAAATCTTGGTCTTGTGATAAAACAATGTGATACTCATTTCTGATACTCATTTTTTGACATTAATTGTTAACAAAAATAGGAAGAGTATCTGTGTAGTCTTAAAAGATCATTGCCATACCCAATTAATCCTGAATCACTGGGAAAGTTTCAAGGAAGTATTTATCTGAATTAGATTATTAAAGGCTTCTAGTCAAATATGATTGTAACTTATATTTCCCTAAGATTACTCAAGTTCTGCCATTCATGAGTAACAAATTGTTTAAGAAATATATATAAAGTTGGCATCCAAAGTTAAAATGCTAAGGAAGAACATATTTTCTTAAAATAACGTCTTACATATTAAACTTTTAAGTGTTATTTACTTAATAGTTCTGGACTAATTCCACGCAATATAAGAACTCACTGCCAGTGCTTTCCAAAGAGGAAATGGATTGTCTTGGCAGGTAGTAGATTTTTGTCAGTGGAAGGAAAGTAATATTTATTGAACACTTGCTATGTACTAGGTATAATGGTAAGTGACATTTCAATGTGGTATTTCATTTAATTGTCAAACAGCTTTAAAAGATACATTTTGTTACTCCAGTTTTTAAAATTAGGAATCTGGAGCACGGTGAGTAACCAGTTCAGTTACACAGCTAATAAGTAACTGAACTGAGATTTAAACACAGAGCTCCAAACTCAGAATCCAAATCTCTGCATTATGCCATGCTTGGATGTTTTAATATTAGTTCAATAGTTATTTCATGTAAATGTTGTGGAGAGTATTTAAGCATCTGATAAGTTATTAGACAAAAAGACCTTTCCAACTTTGAGATTCTATCTTTCTTGTTAAGGATAGCACATGAAGCCTTCTTTAAAAAATTACTGACTACATCGAGTTGATTCAAATATATTAAATGTCTAAAGAATATTTTTGGCTCTCAGTAATTCCCAGCGTTCATTTTGTTTCCATTTTCCAAGTATTAGAAACATGCTTCATCTAATTCAGAGTTCTGTTTCCAAGAAAACTCTTGAGAGATATGAGAAGTTATGGTTGTACTTCATGACATCTATCTTGTAATTGTAGTAGCTGATTTTTATTTTGTTCAATCTTTTTGTATAGTCATTAATTGCCTTTAACTGGCGTTCCTCTAGGTTTATTTGTTTCTAGATTTATACCAATTAGAACTCAATTTGTGATAGAATACGTCAAGCACAGCAGTCCTACCTGTATTTCATGTCTACATCTGGTCATTATTTACTGTATACAAAGAATTAATTTCTATGAATGTGCCCCAGATGAGTCTCTAATTTCAAAAGACGTCCTCTTATCTTCCACATTCTAGCATTCAGATGTTTAGAAGTAAATCTAGAAATATCTAACCATAATTACCAGTCTTCTCTATCTTAAACTGTCTAGGCCGAACATATTCAAAGAGCTATAAAGGGAAAAAAAAGTACTCTTTCACTATTGGCCAAGAGACCAATACTGGAATCAGTGGATAGACATTATAAGAGAACAGCTTTTGGTTTAATGTAGGCAAGAATATTTTAACAAAATTTCTGGCACTCAAATAGGCTCTTCCATAGAGTGATTTAACACCTTATTATTGGAAGGTTTGATGGCTATCTTCAATCATTTATTAGACAGATATTTATTGATTATACCAGGCACATTTTTAAACATATTGTACCTACTTTCATGGACCTTACAGTCTATTGGAGGTTTGACAGATATTAAATAGTCACATAAAGAAATATATAAACTCTGAATCATTCTATAAATGAAAAGTAGAAAGGACTATGAAAAAGGGCGCAAAATTTAGATCAGCTGATGAGAGAAGGCTGTTTTGAGGAAATGACATATGGGTAGTAATCATAAAGAATGATATGGTTAGCCTGGGAAGGGGTGGGGAATATGGGAACTGTCCTGGAATATGCAGTATAATATAGTTTCCAACTTTGCTACTTACCTTGCTATGGAGAAATTACTTAATGTTTCTAAATATTTGGGTTTTTTCCAGCGGTAAAATGATGAAAATAACTATCTCATAGATTTTTGAATGATGATTAAACATGATAATGCACATAAAGCCTTACCGCAATGCCAGTCATGTGGTAAAAACTTAACAAATGCCAGCAGTTGTGGTGGAGGTTATTGTTATGTGTGATGGTAGCTGTTTTGAGGAACTGAAATAAAGTTGGTGTGGAAAGACTTTGATGAACAAAGGGAAAAGGTATGTGAGATGATACTATTGAAGGAGTCACTAGTCAGTCATTTAGGACCATGTTTATTACTTTGCACTTGATCCTAAGGTCAGTAAATAATCGCTGAAGGTATGCTAAGTAAGCCAATGTTATGATTTAATTTGGAGTTTAAGATCACTCTTGTTGCAATGGATTGGGGGAGTTAGAACACGACTGTGAAGAGCAGAAGTGGAAGAAGATAACCAGTGAGGATGCCACTGGAGTAGTCTATGAGTGGGTGGAGATAAAGAGAAGCACATATATTTGGAAAATATTTGAGGTCACAGATTAGAGGTAGGCTGCAAATCAGGGGAAGGACACTAGTCAGTCCCCATTGTACAATAGGCCTTTGACAAGTAAACTATTTAGGATTTATCAGGAATATTCTGGAAGCACAGGGAAATGGTATATATAATGTCTCAGAATAATCCCAATTCTAAGAATCCATGACTTTTTTCTAAGAATTTTGATGTTTCTAGTCTTCCCCCTCACCTACCAATTTGCCTTCTTTTCTCTAGCCCTTGTCTGTCTGTCTGTCTGTCTGTCTTTATTTATTTATTCTCTAAGTTCTGAATACATGTGCAAAACATGCAGGTTTGTTGCATAGGTATACATGTGCCCTGGTGGTTTGCTGCACCTATCAACCCATCATCTAGGTTTTAAGCCTTGCATACATTAGGTATTTGCCCTAATGCACTCCCTCCCTTTGCCCCCGCATCCCCCGAAGGGCCCCAGTGTGTGATGTTCCCCTTCCTGTGTCAATGTGTTCTCATTGTTCAACTCCCACTTATGAGTGAGAACATGAGGTGTTTGGTTTTCTGTTCCTTGGTTAGTTTGCTGAGAATGATGGTTTGTATCTTCATCCATGTCCTTGCAAAGGACATGAACTCATTCTTTTTATGACTGCATAGTATTCCATGGTATTTCTGTGCCACATTTTTTTTTATCCAGTCTGTCACTGATGGGCATTGGGTTGGTTCCAAGTTTCTGTGGCCCTTTTCTAGTTGCATTATATCTTTCTGAAGTTGGAGCAAACAGAACTAGAGTAAAGTGTTTTAGAGGCAGTAACATCACAGCTCTCTTCATGAATTCTATTATGTTTTCTTTACTGTTGATGATACTCAGATCAACCAGCTCTTTTACCAATAACAGGAAACTGGGGTTGTCTTTGGCAAATAATCAGTAGGGACTTCTAGGATCATATTCTGGTCTGATATTTAAATGTAAAATATGGATTTATTTTTTCATAGAGTTTCCTTGATTACATTAAGTTTCAGTTGCCACATTTCTGCCCACTTGAAGATAGTCAGATGATTGTCCGGTAGTCTGGCCACATTTTTTCATCTCTTAAAATATAACCCAACTGATTTGATCTACCACAATTATTCCTTGAGTTATAGACTTTGGTGAACACAGGAGAAAGGTATTCGAGATGATTTCATCATTTCCAATTCAGTAAGATTTCATGAGAAATCTATGTCCTCTCTGTTTTTCTGCCTCCCCTCTGGTGTGCTAATGTATACTAAATGACTGATGACCAGAGAGGAAGAAGAGGAAAGGCCGTGGATAATCCTCAAAATCAGGTACTCTGCTTCTCATTACAAAACCTTTGGAATCATAGCTGCTTCCAAGCTGGGTTATAAGCAATACATTCAAAAGCAAAAAAGGAGGAATCAGTGGAGGAAATAAAAAGAAATAAATATATTTACTGAAGGCCCTTTAATCTAATTTAATCTTTAAACAACTCTTATAAAGTAAATCTTATTGCATTCTGTAAATGAGGAAACTGAAATGTATTGAAGTTATGTAATATATCCAAATTCATACAGCAAGTAAGTAGCAGACCTGGATTTCAAATCCAAAATTTTTATCTCCAGTTCCATGTCTCTGTTTTCTGCATCAGGTAATCAACAATTTGTTCCTGTTTCTGTTTTGTTGTGTTTTGTTTTTGAGATGGAGTGTCTCTCTGTCGCCAGGCTGGAGTGTAGTGGCGCAGTCTCGACTCACTGCAACCTCTACCTCCTGAGTTCAAGCAATTCTTCTGCCTAGGCCTCCTGAGTAGCTTGGACTACAGGTGCGCGCCACCATGCCCAGCTAATTGTTTTGTATTTTTAGTAGAGACGGGGTTTTACCATGTTGGCCAGGATGGTCTTGATCTTTTGACCTTATGATCCGCCCACCTTGGCCTCCCAAAGTGCTGGAATTACAGGTATGAGCCACTGCGCCCAGCCAATTTGTCCTGTTTAAAATTTGGAGTGTGTCCTTGGGAAGTAATGGTTGGGAGATGTGAAAAAGGGTAAAATAAAATTTGCTCTGTAATATCTTTTTATTTTTATTTTATTATTATTTTTTTGAGGCAGTCTCCTTCTTGTCGCCCAGCCTGGAATGCAGTGGCGCCATCTCGGCTAACTGCAACCTCTGCCTCCCAAGTTCAAGAGATTCTCCTGCCTCAGCCTCGTGATCCCAAGTAGCTGAGATTACAGGCACATGCCACCATGCCCAGTTAATTTTTGGATTTTAGTAGAGATGGGATTTCACCATGTTGGCCAGGCTGGTCTCGAGCTCCTGACCTTAGGTGATCCACCTGCCTCAGCCTCCCAAGGTGCTGGGATTACAGGCGTGAGCCACCACGCCTGGCCGCTCTGTAATATCCTAAGCTAAGTTGGCAATTTACTTTTTAAAATATTGTCAAATGTTATTTGCCTCTGAGAAGTATAGAAACATGATGTAATGTATTTGTGATGGAACAGGTGGCTCACACCTGTAATCCCGGCACTTTGGGAGGCTGAGGCGGGTGGATCAGCTGAGATCGGGAGTTCAAGACCAGCCTGACCAAAATGAAGAAAGCCTGTCTTTACTAAAAATACAAAATTAGCTGGGCGTGGTGGTACATGCCTGTAATCCCAGCTACTCTGGAGGCTGAGGCAGGAGAATCACTTGAACCCAAGAGGCAGAGGTTGCAGTGAGCCGAGATCGCGCCATTGCACTCCACCTGGTCAACAAGAGTGAAACTCTGTCTCAAAAAAAAGAAAAAAAAAGAATATAAATTGTAAAAATTTTTGCTCTGACTTTTAAGACCACCTGCAATATATTTCTCACCTATCTTTACAGTTGTTATTCCTACGCTTTTCAACTTATTCTCTATGATCTGGCCACTCAGTATTCATTAAACGTCACTTACTTATTTATGCTTTTGTTTCAGACTGTTTCTGTCACCTCTAAAGACCTTCACTTTCCCACTCTCATTGACCACCAAGCGTCAGCTTTCAAGATCCATCTTAAATTACCTGCTCAACCATGTAGTCTTTCTAATAATCTCCATGCCCAGTTAGATTCCATTTCTTCCTTCTTTAGGCTTTTCAGCACTTTTATCTACATTATTATGGTTCTTAGCATGCATTGTTTGATTCACAGTAACTTTTTTACTTGAACTATCCATACAGAAAACTCTTCTACAGCAGTGACTACTTGCCTTATATGTTGTGCATTGACACTAAGTGTATGTTGAACTGTGACAAATTAAGAAATGAAAGGTAATTTTAAAAAATGTATTTGCTACTGTCTATATGCTCAGAGGATATTAGTGTGCTTGATCTAGTCTGAAAATGTGATCGATTCTTGTGAAGCCATCAGAATAAGGAAGGACATTTCAATGGGAACAACAGCATGAGAGTAAAACATGAGGCATGAAATGACCTGGAGTGTTTGCAGAACTGTACTGTAAGCAGTTCATGATAGCTGGAGGGAGGTAAGGCACAATGAGCCACAGATCACCTAGCTTCAACTCGTTACCTGTAATGTCCCACCCAACTTCTTGAGCTCACAAATACTTTTTTACACAAGTCAATGTTAGTGTCACTTCCATACTATACATCAAGTATTCTCTGTATTTTATACATGTTTCTATTACCACTTCTTGCCCTTTTTTATTTGCATATGTCTTTTCCCTTCTGGACCTTAAGTCCTTTAAGCACCATGGTTTGTGCAGCAAAAACTAAATCATGAAGGGTAACTTCTGTTTATGAAATCAGTAACAGATGAAGGTAAATCCAAAAGCTTCCCCTGATCTGTAGTTTTCAGTAAAGTTAAAACTTAAGCTTAATGCTTACTGGGTTCAAACCCGTACTCATCACCTTTCTTCTAAAATTCAATCCACCCCCTCCTCTTAGTATTTTCTGTAATTGATACCACATTCTCCAGTTACCAGGTGATGAAAGCTCAGCATTTGTTTGTTATTTGTACTTACTTTCAGTGAGTTACTAACTTTTCTATATATGTAACATGTTTTGCATCCATTCTTTACAACCTTAATCCACTGGCTCTTTGACACTCTCACTGCTCCACAGATATTTTTTGGATACCAGTTGTTTGTCAGACATACCGTTAGGTGTTACAGATAAATGGTTAAAAAATAAATTCTTCTTGCTTTGTATGTGTTGGGTGGGAGACAAGTAAAAATCCATTATGATACAATCTTTTATGACTATAATAAAACAGCACTGCAGTTTTTGTGGGATAATCAGGGGAAAGGCTTTGAAAAAAAGTCAGCTCTTGAGCAGGACCTTGAATAATATAGAGGAGTTTTCCTAAAAATGTAAGAAGGCCTTAGGCAGCACTCTAGATAACAGGACATGTACAGGGGCTGAGAATTGTGAGAGAACCAATATATACTGAAAAATGATTAGTTTTATACCACTGGATCATACAGTAAAAGGGAGGAGGGCGAAAAGAAAGTGTCTGAACAAGGAGTAGACAATGATGAAATAATGAGGAACCCTGTATATGTGCCATCTACAGTCATTAACATTGTATCCTATAGCAGTATGGAGATAATTGAATTTATAGTGATATTTTGAAAATCATATTTGCCAGTTAGAAATGTCGTACTGCTGCAAGATAAAAGATAAATTGAAGATAAAGGGAGACGGATAACAAAATTATTACAGTAATATTAAAAAGAGATGACAGGAAAATGCTTCAACTTGGACAATAATGAAGAGGAAAGTTATGAAAGGTATTTAGGAAATAAAGCAAAAGCTCCATAAATTCAAGGACTATATCTTATATACAGTGCCTGGCAAACAATATATATTCAATAAATATTGTTCAAAGATTAATGATTTGGATTGACTCTATTTCAATTCCCTTTTGAAATGCCCTAGACTTCCATTTCTGTATATATATACAAATTTTATCTATTCTTTAAAGGCCCAGCTCAAACGCTACCTGTGGAGTATTTTCCCTAAGTCTCTGAGCTGAAAATAAATCTTATCTCTTGTTAAATTTGATAAAATGTAGTCTTTTATAATTTGTGACACTTCCTTCCTTGTGTATTAGATATCCCTAAACTCTTTGATTATAAATGTCTTAGGGAAGAATCCATGTTTTCCTGCCTATTTATATTCCTCATACTATCTAGCACCAGTTGTTCAATAAATATTTGCTAAATGAAAAAGTGAAAATCATATCCAACTATGATTTTGGAAACAAAATATCTTAGAATAATATAACAGAGTGGGTAAGAGTAAGGAGTCTAAGACCAGATTGCTTCCACAGTATAATAGAAGATACCAATATTTAATGATAATGTAAATAGAAACAAAGATACTGAAAAGATGAAAAATTGTCAAAAGTGTATCAGGAAAGAATGTTAAGCAAAAGTTTCAGGAAACCTCATAAAGATTAAGTAATCGGCAGTTCTTTGTGTTTTTTAATGTCGTACGTCTCTTTTTGATTTGCTGCTAGATTCAGCTTGCCAGTATTTTGTTGAGGATTTTTGCATCGATGTTCATCAAGGATATTGGCTTGAAGATTTTTGTTGTTGTTGTATCTCTGCCAGGTTTTGGTATGAGGCTGATGCTGGCCTTGTAGAATGAGTTAGGGAGGAGTCATTCAAAAATATAGTTTTTTGACTCCTTGGTGTTGCTAAGTTGTGTTGGTTTACAGAAACATATGGTGACATTGCTTTTCTTAAGGATCATCAAATCTCAAAAAGTATTTACTTTATAATAGGAGAAACAGGGTAAGAGTGAGTGGTTTATTTAGTTACCAAAAAGTTCATGCTAAATAATTTAGTTACTAAAGAGGATAAGTGTAGTGAGAGTTTATGGTGGTTTAAAATAGTCAAGATACTTCTTTAAAAAAAAGTTAAGACTTGATTTATCACTTACAAAGTAAGAATAAATTGATTATTTTTATCTGGAGACATGCATGAGACTTCATGAAGTGATTGATAACAGTACAGAAAGTGATGGAGGCAGGGAAAAAAGAAATAAACTGTTTCAAAATACCAATTTCAAAGAAACACAATGGCCTGAGGGAGAAAGATAATGAAATAAATTCTTATAGCATACATGCATGACTGCCAAGTTCCATAAAACTTCTGTGATGGAGGAAGTGTCAGGGGATTGGGGGATTCCCATGTACTGCTGATAGAAATGCAATATTCTTAAAATTATTCTCTTTTTAATAATATGAGAAAAAATTACAAATAGTTATTAGCCTCAATTAGAATGTTATATTTTAGGAAGCAGTATAGTGTAATATCTTCTTAATGTGATACATGCCTCTTGATATTCAACCAGTTACACTGATTTTTTTAAGTCAGCTTTTTAAAACAAATATTTTGTTGCCCGTAACAGAATTATCAGGGGTTCTTTATTGTTAAAGTATCAGTTATTATACTAACAAGAGATGTCCAACATGAAAATATGTCCAGTAGTCACTTATTTTCATTAAGTTTCTAGTTAGAGCAGCATAGATGAAATTGAGAGAATATACATGTTCTGAATAAGGCAATTTGTTTGGCTTCAATTTTCCTTCTCCATGTCACCTATGCTAACCTCCATTTCTTCCACTGGGCCGGGGACACTAGATTGTAAACAGGGGGGGTTCGCATTTGTTTCCCCATTAACACATTCCTGGCATATGGCAGAAATTTAGTGAATAAGTGTTGGATCGAAATACTTGCCAATCTGGTGGCCACCAGGAACAGTAGAGTTCTATGTGTATTTGCCAAGACTAGTGTGTGCTCATCTAGTTTTTGGTAGGTAAATCTAAAATTGTATGTATGGGGGATGTGAACAAGGATGTTAAAGCACTGATTTAATTACCAAGATAATAACCCAGTAGCCCATGAGGAAATCGGGGACTAATACTTACTAAGCAGCTGTTCATGCCATGTGCTAATTATTTTACATTTAACATCTAATCTAATCCTAAGGTTTTGAAACTCAGGATTGTCCCTTTTGTTCTGTATGAAAAGCATGAAGTACACACTAACTGAATTTCTTTCTTTTTATAGTCACTAATTTCCCATATTGGCTAGCTGGTATGTGTGTGTGTGTGATATATATATATATATGTGTGTGTGTGTATATATATATATATATATATGTATATATATGTGTATATATATATGTGTGTATATATATATATGTATATACATATATATATATAAAAAACAGAACAATTAAAAATTTCAACAGAATAGTAGTTCTATTTCAGTTTGAATATTGAAAATTAAACAGACTGCCATATAAAAATGTGGTGTTTTTCATTAAATAATTGTTACATAAGAAGGAGAAGGAATGAATGTGTTATTTTAGAAAGTGCATGGGTTTTGAGGTAAGATATATTTGAATTCTGATCCTGGATTTCCACTTCCTCACTTGTAAAACTTAGGATAAAATGCCTTTTAACCATGTTCATTGTCAGGGGTAGAAAATAAGAACTGCTTTGGATGAAGCTGGCACATAGAAAGTGCTTATTAAATGGTAATGGTTGTATTTATTGTACTGCTGCTGCTACTGCATAAAGAGAAGGATAACAAGGCAGTTATATTTCTCCTTTTCCCCAAGTTTCTCATGAAGATACCTTAGGACACTGTTGGAGGGTCCCCGAATCACCTGCCAGGTTCAATGATTCACTGCTAGGACTCACAGGACTCGGCATATAGTGATACCCATGACTAAGTTTCATTACAGTGAAAGGACACAGAGCATCAGCAAAGGGAAAAGGCACATGGTGTGAAATCCAGAGGAAACCCCATGCGGTGCCCCAGAGTCCTCTCCCGGTGGGGTCACACAGTATGCACTTAATACCCTCAACTCAGAGATGAGTTGTAACATCTTAAATGTTGTCTACCAGGAAAGCTGATTACAGACTCAGTGTCCATGATTTTTATTGGGGGTTGATCACATAGCTACCCTCTGGCTATCATGTAAATTCCAGACTCCCAGAAGAAAAGTGCTTAGCATAAACCATATTGTTTGCGCAAACAGTTGAGGCACAATGAACCACTCTTGCCAGTTTTGGAAATGCTGGGTACTGTCTCCAAATCCAAATTCCCCAGATGCCAGCCAAGAGCCAGTCTTGTAAACAGGTCATTGTAAAGATGGCAAACTCAAGCCTGCTCTCTTAACTCTTTTTGCCCAGATGTGCAGATGCAATGTTCATAGGAGACGTTATTTGAGGAATTTTATCTTCCAAGTAACCAGTAATTTACCAAACAAATAAGTCTTGAAGAACTATATTAATATTCCTCTTGAGAACATTTCAAAGACTGAAAGATACAGTCACTCAAATTGCCTATAGGAAGTCTGAAAGTGGGTCCACTTATCTCACTCTCAAAAATCCAGAACCACCTGAAATTAGAACCATCCTCCATTCTCCCCACTCCAAGATCTAGCTTAGTGTATATATCTGGTCACTCCATAAGTAGACCAACCTATATGGCATCTGTGGCAGTAGTTAGCAGCAAGTCAGTTGCTGATGGTCTTAAGGTCTTAGTCATCAGTATTCTCAAGGATGAGAACATTGCTTGCTTTTTTCTCCTCTGTGTATTACAGGACTCCAGTACGAGAAAGGTCATACAAACCATACTCAAGGTTTAACTTAAGAAGTTACATAGAATTTTTTAAATAAAATTGTTTCAGCTTTTCAGTCAGTCAGGGCATCCTTAAGCTTCAGGATTTTCAGTACAATGTTGTTATGTGTTATTATATTTAAGAATCTCTTCTCAGCCAGACATGGTGGCTCATGCCTGTAATCCCAGCACTTTGGGAGGCCGAGGCAGGTGGATCACAAAGTCAGGAGTTTGAGACCATCCTGGCTAACATGGTGAAACCTCGACTCCACTAAAAATACAAAAAATTAACTGGGCATAGTGGCACATGCCTGCAGTCCCACATACTTGGGACGCTGAGGCAGGAAAATTGCTGAGGCAGGACAATTGCTTGAACTCGGGAGGTGGAGGTTGCAGTGAACCAAGATCATGCCACTGCACTCCAGCCTGGGTGACAAAGCGAGACTCTTAAAAAAAAAAAAAAAAAAAAAAAGAGAATCTCTTCTCTACACAGAGAAAGTGTCCCACCTGTGAAGTACTAATGAGAGATTTGGGCTATAACCTCAAAAGACCAAATCCAAAAATATAATTCTGGAAAGAATAATTTTAAAAATTATTTTAAAAAGATTTCTTTACATTGTTAAAAGAAGTTGTATTTGAGAAACATAAAAAACATAGAACACTTCATAGGCCACTTTAATAAAATAGGCAATGATAACATACATATTTCTGCAAGCATAAACACTCAAATATTCAAACAACAGTTGCATAGATATATCAGTTATAAGCAGATTAACTATATTCATAAATAGGCCAAAAAGTGAAATGTATAAAAACTCATATCACCTATGGTTGGTAATTGTCTATACCCAGCTTTATAACTGCAGCCATCTGAAATACTGTAATAGAGAACCTAAGTCTTTTGACAAGATCAACACAAAAGCTTCAGTGAGTCACCACTGCATATGCAGTTTCCCAAAGAATTGAGATCTTTAGAAATTTTATCTTTCACAAATGCAAATGTACAAAAAGGACATCTCTTCATTTACTGGGAAGGTTCAGTGTTTTTACTTATACACACAGTGCCTACACACACTGTCAATATTGTGACAATGCACTTTCATGAAATTAAATTCACAAAAATGTAAAATGAATTAGAATTTTCTAAAAGTCTTTTCCTAATTTCGACTTCCAGTTTGGAATGATATAAAGCTGAAACACATAGCATAGCAAATTGGTGCTATGTGTGAAGGGGTGGAAGTCACACATTATTGCATAATTTGGAAGGAGAGATTTCTTGTACTTTTAACCTGCGTTTTCACTTCTGTAATCTTTGAAACACCTGCTGCACTTGTAGTTAGAGAGTGGTTGTTGTCTACACATTTTACAAACATATGTTGTCTATTTGAAAGTCTCATTATTGCTCAACTGTTGCAATTAAGTGGTTTTCTGCTTTCACAATACCAATAGTAATTAACTTTTAAACTTTTTCACCATTAAGTAGCCTCATACGCTTATCACCCTCTTTTGGTGAGGGAACAATTTCACAGATCTCTTTCATTGTGTTGTAAGGAATAAAGTATGAAGGAATGATACTCGGCTTCCCCATAGCAAATTTGTGTTAGGTTTCTTCAGAGGGACAGAACCACAAGGTTATATGTAGATATGTGAAAGGGGATTTATTAAGAGAATTGGCTCACATGATTATGGTGGCTGAGAAGTATCACAATAGGCCATTTACAGACTGGAGACCCTGGGCTGCCAGTAACTTGGTTCAGTCCAAGTACAAAGGCCTCAGGACCATGGAAGCCAATGATGTAACTCAGTACAAGGCTGAAAGCCACAGAGCATGGTGTAAGTCCTGGAGTCCAAAAGTTGGCACGCCTGGAGTTCTAGTGTCCAAGGCAGCAGAAGGAAAGTCTGTCCCGCTCTCAGAGAGTGACCAATTTTAATTCTGTATTGGTTCTCTCCAGGCCCCGAGATATTGGATAGTCCCTGCTAACATTGAGGGCAGATCTTCCCCACCTAGTAGTCCACTCAGGGTTACATATTAATCTCCTCTGGAAACACCCTCATAGACACACCCAAAATAATGCTTTACCAGGTTCCTAGGTATTCCTTAGTCCAGTCAAATTGGCACCTGAAATTAAGTCCAGTCTGCCCCTCATCAATTTGGCACCCATAGGCAAATCCTCACACCGTATATAATTCCTAAATAAAGACAGTAACAAGGTAGTAGTTCACCTAATGTGATATAACTAACATTGCATTGTGATTTTCTCTTGTATTACCCTGCATACAACTGAAAACACACTAATCCCTTCTCCGGGTTTCAACTTTCAGGATTTCAACATTAGGGATTTTAATCTTTGAGGGTTATGATTTTTGGAAATTTAGACTTTAGAAATTTTGATCTTTTATGATTTTGATCTTTCAGATTATGACAGTCAGGACAGTGGCACCAACTAATGAGATTACTAATTTACCTAGCGTATTCTACAATGTAGCAAAGCCAAAATTTTAGAACTCCTGGTAACCAATAGTACTAAACTGGAAGGCACAGAATGAAGCCAAGGAAAAACCAATAACTTTCCTTGTTATTAGGCCAACACCATATAGGGTAGATATCCAAAACCAACAAGAGTAAGTGATACAAGAGAAAATCACAATGCAAGAAAAAAAATGAGAAATGTGACCCTGTATCATTTCATTCTGAAAATGTTGTCTTCACCTTTCAGAAAAGCTTTCTAGGTTTTTTGGAGCATATCTTAGTGATGCTATGCTATACTTGAGCTCTAAAAATGTCATATGTGTCTATCAAATGGTATTTCAAAAAACTGTAGTCTAGCTGGCAGAGAACTTCAAAAGGATTTATTATTGCCTAAAGAAAGAAGAAAGGCTGTTTCTTGAGAACATCTTTTTCCCTGTATGATCTCCAGTTTTCCGTCTTTATTTTTTCATAACTTAAACAAGTAAAGACTTTAACATTCCTATGTTTAAGTACACTGTGGGAACTTCTATAATTTCAATACATTTAGAAACTGGCATCTGATTTATGCTGTGCAATCATTCTATATATATTCACTGAGTACCTACTATGTGTCCAGTACAGTGCTAGACAATGATATGAGCATTGAGATGAGCATCACAATTAATGGAGCACAGCTACTACATTCAAAGAGCCCACATGAGTTTAGAAGATTAAACAAGTTTAGAAGATTAGACAAGTTTTTAGGATTAATGAAAACATTAAAGAAAGCTCTGAGCAGTCACAAAGTCTGCTTCCTGTAGATATGTCAGGAAATAGTTTCTTAGTGATACTGAAGATTCAGAATGCTGCAAACACCTTCTTCACTATGAAATAATAAAATAATTCCAATATTTTTTTAAATATACATGTCTCATTCTTACCTGTTCAAAACATTTTAAATACCCTCTAAATAGCTGAGTGCTTTTCATTTCTCTTATTATTAAAATCATAGAATTTCAGAGCTGAAAAGTATGAACAGAATTATCTAGTCCATCCTTTTTGTTTTTCAAATTAGGAAGGTGAAACCTAAATTAGTTCAAAGGCTTGCTTACAAATTGAAGATCTAAGCTGGAACTCTTGTCTTTAGACTAGTAATCCTCCATGCCAGCCTGTTATTTTCCTCATTTGTAGTTAGAGAGATTTGAGGGGAAGGGAATGTTGATGGTGAGGAGACTCATCAGATGGTAGATTTTCTTACTCTGACTTTGTCTTTAGATATAATCCGCAGAAGTCACAACACTTATGACGTCTGCATGGAAGAAATATAAAACTAATTTAATGATTTACATGTGAAAATAATGTTCTGCATATAAGCATATATTCTCTGAACACTCCTGCAATAAGAGTCTTGGGAAGAGCTTGCAATTCAAATGTTTTGCAATACAAGTGTCATAGCAAGAGAATTCTTCATATTTCTCATCCAAGCTGCTTTTCTTTGAAACTAGTAACACCCTAAGTTCAACTAAGTTAGGTAGATGATATTCACATTATCACCTTTGATTTATTACCAAGAGACTCATTCAGAAGGGCAGGCTATGTGAACAACATTGCCAGGCAAATTTAGTGCAGGGAGTACAACACAAGTTGCCTTTCTATTTTTGAGTTTACCATAACATAAGTGTGAGAGTAAAAGCATCTGTTGAATAGACATTCCAGGCTTATTCTCTTGATCATTGCCAGACCTCCCTAGGGCAAAACTTTGTTCTGAACTTTTATTTTATTACTACATTTTTGATCCAAGAGTCAAATAGTTGTTAGGGAAATGTTAGAAGCTGAAATCCCTATTTGGATACCAAGCAGACCATTCAGTTTTATAAAACCTTATGTATCCAAATGTCTGAAGTGGAGAAACTGTGACTCCAAAATAGACTATTGTCTAATCAGGAACCTCCAAAATCATGAAATGCTTGTCTTATATTCTAAATTTAATTGATAATACAAAACATTATACATTATTTAGTATACCTGGCATGTATTATGCTCTCAATATGTTTCTCGACTAAATAAATGACAATATATTTTATGGCACTTTTGTAAAGTGTTAATGAATGCAGGGTTTATATAAAAATTGCTTTTTCTTCCATTCATCCCCAGTGTTTGCAGGTAGTTTATCTTCAACTTTTGGAAACCTTAATAAGACAAATTAGGCACACTCTTAGGTTCAAAGACTAACTCAGTAAGTAGATAGCACAGGTGTGTAGTCATTATTTTTATTTACTTATATTACTACATCATGCCAGAAAAGGAATTAAGAGACATATCCTATGTTCAGTAACAGATGTGATTCAGCATAATCTCTGTACTACATCATTTCCTCACCTGGTTTATTTGAACTCCTTAGACACTATATACTGGTGTAGTAAAATTCTCCAGGTACAATATATAAGCACACTGCACATAGTGAAATAGAAATAGACCCAAAGAAATTTTTTGGTAAATATTCCAGAAAAAAATTATAATAAGCTATAATTTTGCTGCCAAAGTGTCTTCAGACTTTGGTGAGCTCTAAACATTTTCTTCTCCAGCCAATCATCAGGAAAGGATTTATTACTTAGTACGAAGGAGAAGGAGGGATGAGTATTTCACTCCAGAGGCTGTCTCAGAGTATCTCTATTAGGTTGGATTTGGGATACATACCAAATGCTATTTTCTTATACTTTGGACCTGGGAGCCAATTCCCAGAAACCACATGTATGTAATGAACAATTTTCTCCCTTACAGGAAGGCAGGGTAAAACATTCTGTGTTTTCTAAGTATAGCAACAGTTCTTACCCAAACATTGAAACTACGGTGTACAATAGGAGCCACGCTGCTAGGTTTGATAGTTGTGTCCATCAAGCATAAGTGAACATTGAATAAAGGTATAAATTCCATTTTTTCCCATAGCACAGATTTTGGTCAATAAGAGATTCTATCTTAGTTGTTTCCAATATTCACAACAATGAGGATCATTTATAATAGTTATGGTTGTGTGTATCTAGTCTACTCTGAGTGGCTGTGTATGACCTTGCTGACACCTTTCAGTATTCCCATGGCCCTCCGTGGATTGAGGCCCACAGTTAGGGAAAAACTGTGAGCACACACTGGATTTTCTAGAAGCAAATGGCTGAGATGGCATTTCACTACAAGGTATTTACTAGAAAGCAACAGTTGTGGAAAGGATGTAGAGGAAGAACTCAATGTGTGACACAGTCCCTACTAAGTTTCAACCACCCCTACAAGAAGCTCTGGCTCCTTTATGACCCATCTGAGTAGTCCCATGCTAGGCTTAAATAACTTGGCTTTTATAGTCTACTCCAAGCAGTCACTGTATAAGGTGTACCCAGGGAAAGGTGTATGTACCTTTGGTCAAGAAGGCTCTCTGGAACTAGGGCAAACCATGAAGCTACCGACAACTTGGGCCACACAAGTCCTTCCTTGAAGGAGTATCTTGGTGGCACATCTTGGTGTTCACCACAGTCTATCCCTTGTGCTACTTGGATCTACTTCTTCATATCCTTTCAGGGAGATGCTCTTCTAGGATACTAGTGGATTCTCTTCCTGAGGGAAACGTAGAAGAGGAATTAGTGATACAAATTACAGCCCCTAGCCCTGCAGCTGATTTTAAGGCTTCAGTGATATTCATCTTCTCCCCCTTCTGATGGGGGAGAGAAACAGGAATGAATTAACTGTGCCAAGAGAGTGACTTATTTTTGCCTCCTGGTGCATGGACATAGGGGAATTGAAGTGCTCAAGAGACTGCCATAGCGTATAGTTCAGTGAGACTGTCACTGTGTCACTTGGTGAAAATGTGTCTTCTTTGAGGATGAGGGCCTCGATTCTGCAGAGCTCACACTTTGTGGGAGTGGAAAGCACGGGGACATTGAGAGTGATAGTAAATGAAATTAATTCAGATTCCACACCTTGGTTTCAGGTCCATCAGTGTTTCCTGTTGGAGACCCAATACCATATAAATGTCTTTGGGTCCGTGTATATACTTCATTCTATAGGATAGTGCCTTATCCTCATAAAGCATCATCTCCTAGCTGGCATTTTAGCCTGTACCTTTAACACACCATTCCCACACTCTCCCAAGTTGGAAATTTCTTGGTGTGATATAATATGACAATTAGCTCTCATGGTCATAGGCCCACTTCCATGCTGTGTTTGCTATAAAATGAGTCCCCTGGCCGGGTGCGGTGGCTCACGCCTGTAATCCAGCACTTTCAGAGGCCAAGGAGGGTGGATCACCTGAGGTCAGGAGTTTGAGACCAGCCTGGCCAACATGGTGAAGCCCCTTCTCTACTAAAAATACAAAAAATCAGCCAGGTGTGGTGGCGGGTGCCTGTAATCCCAGCTACTCAGGAGGCCGAGGCAGAATTGCTTGAACCTGGGGGGGTGGAAGTTGCAGTGAGCTGAGATCATGCCACTGCACCTCAGCCTGTGCAACAGAGCGAGACTGTCTAAAAATCAAAATAAAAATGAGTCCCCTGCTCTGACATAGTATTTTGGGGATACCATATGATAAATTAGACACTTTGTAAGCCATTAAATACTGGTGCTAATTGAGGCCTCAGTGTGGGAAAGGCAACCCATTTTCAAAGCATGTATCATTTCTGCTAGAATAAATCTTTGTCCTTTCCAGAATGAAGTGGCCTCCAACTAGCTGGTTGGGCTTCTCAAAGAATGGCACCATATTGTGGGCTTAATGTTGTTCTCTGTTGTTGGCAGTTTGGATATTCAGTGCAAGCAATATTTATATTAGCCTTGTCAAATGGGAACCTATGATGTCAGACCCATGCATACCTTCCATCTCTTCTACCATGTCCATTCCATTCATATACCCATCATCTAGCACTGAGGTGACTGATGATCAAGGCTTGCTGATGTCAACGTTCTGAGTCATTATGTCTACTTCTAGGTACTCTTTCATGTTTGACCCTCTCTGATAAGTACTGACATGTGGTACAAAGATCTTCACACTTTGTGCCCACTCCAGTATGCCCTCCCATATTCCTGTTTCTCACATCTTCTTGGCCCCAGTCTTAAAATATTCTTCCTTTTAGGTGCCTAATCAACCAGCCAGGTCACTCACAAATTTCCATTAGTCTGTACAAAGTCTAACCTCAAGCAACCTCTCTTTCTCACAAAGTGAATGATCAGATTTGCCCATTAGGAAGATGTTCCCTGTTGCTGCCTTTTAGGGCACTTCTGGGTGAAGCTGTAGTGTAGCTGCCATCCATCTTCAGTTTTCACCTATGTACCAAGCCTACCATCCATAAACCAAGTTTAGGCTCTCTCCTTCTATGACAGCTGGTCATAAGGGATTCCCCAGAGAGCAAAGGTGTTATCTAAGGAAGAGGTACTGCCTGGGAATATGAACTGCTTGTTTATGCAGTCTGCTTGTGCCTCTGTCTTGCTCATATGCCATCCCAGATTGCACTGGAACTGCTTAGCCTTATGACTTGATGAATCTGATGGAACTCAGCTTATAGGAGATTTAGATGTGTAGTCATTTGGTGTCCCATGATTAGGTGCCCAGACTCTACCAAAGGCTACCAGCACACTGGAATTTATTTTTCAAAACATGTTTAAATCTCTGTTGCAGGTGGCATGACCTTGATACAAAATCTCAGGAGCCTGCACTGTGATCTTCCCATCAAGGCTTACCATAGGATTTGCATAACTTATTTTTCCACCATTGATGCCTCTAATACCATAGGGTCTGCCAGGTCATGTGGCCCAAAGTACAGGACTGCTTGCCTCACAGCTTGGACCTACTGTAGGAGCTTGTGCAGTCTCCCGGGGTCCTTGTCAGAGTGTTAATTCCTATATCTTAGAAAGTGCTCCCAAATTAATAAACTTTTCCATATCGAATTTTATGTTACTTGTGTTATATTACGGTTCTCTTGATCAAGTAGCTGTGCAACCAGATCCTACACATATGCCCTCTTCTCCTTCCAGTACTACTGATGAGATCTTTTATTCCCCTGGTGTGTAGTCTCTTCTGCCTACATCAGATCCAGCAAGTTCCCAAGTGAGTTATGCTGTGATTTAATCCTAGTTATGGCATAATGGCTAGAAGAGGAGGTGTTGTGAATTCTAACTGGGTTACATTTTCTTCCAGGGGAGAGGTTATGTCAGGGGAGAATACTAGATTATAATAAGAAGTAAGCCACTTCGGTAAGCTGTTAGAGTTCAGAGACTAGCAGTTCAGGGACCTCTGCCCAGATATTGTTTTCACAAGCATCAGAGTCTCATTTTATTTTTCCAACCAAGACCCTGACTTTGGCCTAACAGATTTGTCTTGGTTAGGAGTTGAACCTTCTCTGGAATTTGATCACTCTATTAAATCCTGGGCCTTTACTCAATCTTCTCAGCCATCCCCCAGAAGGAGAGAAGAGCCCAACCAACTGTTGGACCATCACAGTAGTCAGACATTGGGCCCAAATGGCCAGACTTTTTATACCCCTGCCATAATCAGGCTTTGGATATAGGCCTCTCTGGTAAGGCCTAAATCTTGAAGGAGCTTACTGCAGGGTTAATAAGATACTTCATTAAAAGGGAATGTGGGTGGCTCACCTCTGTTTCCACTACTACTGCTCTATCTAAGTTCTTAACTCATTCATTCAACATATATTAATTACCTTCTGTATCCCAGGCAATATGGTAGGCATCAGGAATACAGTATCAGGTAAGACATCATCCCTGCTTTACAGAGCATATAGACCAATGCACTTAAAGTCACATCTTCCTAAATGGTACAGGATGAAGCACAGTGAGCTAAAGTAACTTGCTGCAAGTCATGCTGTCAAATAAATAAATTCTTAGCTTACAGATTTCATTTGAAAATAGTAGTGAAGTGATCCAGAGGTTAACTATTTGGAAAGAGTGATGTATTTACAAATAAACAGAAAGGATTCATTCATACTTGTCAAGTGATAGAATTACCCTCCAATGAAAAGATCTGAAGAAACACTGTGGAAAAAAATAGACAGTATTCTCCTACTGACAGTTCACTTTGTTCCTATGTATAGTCAACTTTATGTTTTGTTTTTCCCAACCAACTTGCTAAATGTTATTATTATTAGCCTTTTCCTCTTTTTGGTCTACATACTTTTCTGGTGACTAATCTAAGGACTTTAATAAAAAATGTTTTAAAACATTTTAATTTCAAACAGGAAATATTCTAATTTAAATCAGTCTTTAGTTAATAAATAAGATATAGTTACTTCAAAAAATAAAAGGAGAGAGTATTAAAGTTTCTATAGACCATTTTGCAAAATGTACTATTTTGCCAAGAGCAAAATGTTTTCAATTATTATATGGTGGTCTGGCTCTTGAAACACAGCATATTCTGACTAAAACCTTGGTGTTTTTTTATTATTGTGTGTGAGATGTGGAATCAGTGTTTCAAAAGATTTTTAATGTAAATTCTTGGTATGTATTGACGATAATTCTGGCTATGGCTCAATTACTGTTTTGTGTTTTCTTTAAATATCTACCAGAAATGACCTGGGCTTTGTGGGCCATATGGTCTCTATTGAAATTACTCATTTCTGCCTGCATAATGTGGAGATAGGCATAGATAATAAGTAAACAAATGGGCATGCCGGTGTTCCAGTGAAACTCTTTACAGAACAGGCAGCCAGCTCTCAGGGCCATAGATTGCTCACTCCTGTTTTATCTGCTATTCTATAGTAGTTCATCTTCTGGCATTCTTGGCTATCTACTTCATATTTTAGTTATTAGTGATATTGAAATTGACTGCTATAGTATCTTATTCATGACAGATACTCAATAACTAATGAAATGTTATGCATTTCATCTGTAGGAAAATGTATGTTATTCCAACAACACTAATTTAGAGTGTTCCTGAAGAAGCATATAACTCAAAAATACATATAAAGAACTAAAGAAAACTATTGGGAGGAGTCAAAGTCTTAAAATATCAAATCAGGAGCTGGTTTTTTGAAAAGATCAACAAAATAGACAGACCGCTAGCCAGATTAATAAAAAGAAAACAGAGAAGAATCGAATAGATGCAATAAAAAAATGATAAAGGTGATATCACCACAGATTCCACAGAAATACAAACTACCATCAGAGATTACTACAAACAACTCTATGCACGTAAACCAGTAAATCTAGAAGAAATGGATAAATTCCTAGACACTTACACCCTCCCAAGATTAAACTAGGGAGAAGTTAAATCCCTGAATAGACCAATAACAAGGTCTGAAGTTGAGGCAGCAATTAATAGCCTAACAACCAAAAAAAGTCCAGGTCCAGACGGGTTCACAGCCGAATTCTACCAGACGTACAAAGAGGAGCTGGTACCATTCCTTCTGAAACTATTCCAAACAATCCAAAAAAAGGGAATCTCCCTAATTCATTTTACGAGACCAACATCATCCTGATAACAAAACCTGAAAGAGGCAGAACTGAAAAAGAAAAACTTAAAAAAAATAAAATTAAGAAGAATATATAGAAAGAAACAAAACCAGAAATCATCCAGGTCTCTATTTTAAGGTACCAAAGTAGTAAATATAAATAAATTATAACCATTTACACATGCACATAACTTGCCTTTGACCACTTCACAGTTGAAAATATAATCTTGCCCTGATTCTCACTTGCATGTATTGTAAGAAGGAAGAGAAGGTTATATGGTGCCTTTGCACAATACATGTCTTCCCTGCTCGGAGCCTTCCCAGTGTAGGGAAGCTATCTAGAAGTAGGGAGCTGGCTAGGAAATAGTCTTTGGGAAGAGATTAATCCTGCTGTCATCTTCTCTCTGTTACAGTGTGTTGGTTCCCAAACAATCATGATAAATTAGGCCATCATAATAGCTTGTTAAAAAATTTATTCTGTGAAACAGAGCAAAAATGTAGGTTTTTAATGTAATTTATTTGGCTGACAGGAAAAATTAAATTCTGAATAGAATAATTTTGCAACCATGCCCTTTTTCATACCTCCTCATTTTTGCTGCCAACTTCTTAAAATAATAGTCTACACTATACAAGATTTTTACTTTCTCTTCACCTACACATTCTTAACACTTTGGCAAACATATCCAAACACACAAAAGCTACTGAAATTGTTCCTAGAGGTTACCATCAACCTGGTGATTGCCAAATCCTATGACTGTGTCTTAATGTTCATCCTTCTTAAACCTTCCCACATCACACTGATTTCTTTCTTCTTGAAACTTTTCTTTCCCATGTCTTTCTTTGTGCATTCCTGGTTCTCCTCCTACTTTTTCTCTTGTTTTTTCTTCTACCTTTGCCTCCAACGAATCTTCATTAGATTATCTTCTTGTTCCTCTTTTATCATCAGTGTAAATACTACATCATTCTTATTATTTCAACAATTGATTTTTCTATGGAGGGACAAATAAATATTTCAAGATAGACTCTCTAAGAGGACACCCGTCTGTTGGCTTACTTCATCACCTTTCCTCTAACAGTGGCTTTTCTCCTGAGCTTACTGTTTCTTTTAATGATGATACCATTGTCCTCATACCAGTCATTACATTTAATCCAGACTATTATAATAATGGTAATTATTATAATTTCTGTTTGTCCTATTTTCTATTTTTTCCCATTTCTGCACATTAAACACAGTGATGTTAAATTACCATCCATTCAAGTCCAGGATATGATTACATTCCTCCTTTACTGAAAACCAATAATGATTCTTCTACACACACACATTCTTCTGCAAATACCACAAACACAAATTTCTCATTTGGTATTCAAAGTCCCTCAATAGTATAGAACCAATAAATCTGTCCCAGCCTATTCCCCTGCATATATTCTGTATCCCAGACAATCTGGATTAACTTTATATTTGCAAATGTTTGATCATTTGCTACTTCCCATCTTTAGTTCAAAACATACCCCGCCACTTGGAATACACTTTCACCATGTCAACGTAAAACCATACCTGAGATACTGCCTTCTCTATAAAGTCCTTTCTTATG
The DNA here is from genome assembly GCA_036589455.1 of Ateles fusciceps. Lineage (NCBI taxonomy): Eukaryota > Metazoa > Chordata > Mammalia > Primates > Atelidae > Ateles > Ateles fusciceps. The sequence goes on along the minus strand of JAZHEH010001331.1, from coordinate 106,177 downwards.
TTTTCAGCCAGGTATAATCTCCTCTGCTTTTTTGTTAGATATTATTTTACTTTTTCTTCTATTAACTTATAGAAAATGTACATTTACCTTAATCCAATTTACTGGATTTTGAATTGCTTAGTATGTTTCACTCATCTTTATATCCTTTCCAGCTCTTAGCACAGGATCTGTTACATGAACAAATAAATATGCTAAATTTATTTACTTCAGCTCAGTTTGCATTTATTGAAGAAATTGATTTGCAAGTATACTAAACTGGAAATTGATCAGTGCATTTTCTGTGAGATTAACTTTTGAATAAACCAATAGAGCTAGATTTCAGAGTTTTTCAATTTTATGTTAATATGTGAATTCACTCTATTTTTAGTGTAACACTAACTGCCATAACAAATAAACCTAAATATTTTTTGTTGGTTTAACACAACAGAAAGTTATTTTTGCCCATGCTAATTATGTGGTGAAGGTATTCCTAAGTAGCTCTCCCCTACAAGATGATTAAGAAAACCAGGTGCTCTCTCTTGGTTTTTGTTGTTGTTGTTTTTTATTTTTAAGAGACATGGTCTCACTGTGTCACCCAGGCTGGAGTGCAGTGATGCAATCAGAACTCCACTGCAGCCTCCAACTCCTGGGCTCAAGCCTCCTGCCCCAGCCCTCTGAGAAGCTGGGTCTACAGACACAGGCCACCACACCCAGCTAGTTTTTTATTTTTCTTTTTGTGTACAGACAGGGTCTCCCTTTGTTGCCCAGGCTGGTCTTGAACGCCTGGCTTCAAGCAGCCCTCCTGCCTTGACCTCCCAAAGTGCTGGGATTACAGACAGGCACGAGCCACCATGCTTGGCCCAGACTCCCTCTTTCTTGTGGCTCTATCTGCCTCTTAGGCTCATTAGCACTTGGGGTGAAAGTGAAGAAAACCACGTGCTTCTCCTGTTAATAATTGCTATGTCATATCAGTTTAAAAAGGCACATTGCATCAGTCAGTTTAGGCTAAATTATACTGCAGAAAGAAACAGTTTCAACATATTAGTGGTTTACAATAATGAAGGTTTATTTCTTACTTGCACTCTCTACACTGAGGGTTGGCTATGACTCTGTTACATGTCATCTGCATTCTGAGACTCAGGCTTAAGGAGCAGTGCCTGTGTGGGACATATTTAGTCCCATGGCAGAAGGAAAAAAGAAACTGACTTAAAAAAAAAAGTGGCACAGGTCACTTTCACTTTCTATTTATTCGAAATTACATAGAGAAGAATGATACTAGTAGGATGTGGAGTTATATTCCTCCTATGGTGAGGGGCGCTCCAAATTATATGGCAAGTCTGACATCAGTAGCATAGGGATGTATAATCCGTCAACAGAAGGGAGCAGTGAATGTTTCAAACGGTAAAACAATCTACCATACCATTTTTTCTCTTCACATTTTAACATTTAAAAATTAAGATATTTCTCACAATCAGTGGTAAATTAAAATTGCTTGGGAGATTTTTTTTCTATTCAGAGATTTTAAAAATATTAGTATATCTTACAATCAATGATATCTTAGATTTAATGAAATTTGGCAGACTTCAGCTTTAAATGTCTTTGTCTAATTCACCTATTGTTTCCAAGTGTGTGGACAGTTTCAAAGAGTAATAAAGACTTAAAGAGCAAATGAATTCTTTTACCTCTGATATAAACCTGTGTTGGCATGCTTATTTTCATGCTATAAAAACATTAGTGTTTTTACAGCTATAAAAACATTAGAAAAATTGAGTGAGAGAAATTTGCAAAGGGAGAGAAACAGAAAAATCATCAATAAAATAGAATAGAAAGCTTAGAAATAAGCCATGTATAAGACAAGAATGGCACCATAAACCAGTTGGTGGGTAAGAAATATTATTTAATATATAGAATTTGGAAAACTGGGTCTCTGTATGCAAAAAAATAAAGCTAGATCCCTGTCTTATACTATGTGAAAATTGAACTCCAGATAGATTAAAGATTTAAATAGAAAAGTTAATACCTATAGAAAAGAATGCCCATTATTTAATGACACAGAAATAAGGAAAGCCTTCTTAAACAAGATCCAGAAAATACAAATCATAAGACTACATAAAAATTAAGTACTTCTTATAAATGAAGGATATCAAACAAAATCTTACAGATGATTGATCACAAGAAGGAACTTAGAATATCTAAAACCAATAAGGTTCGGGCGCGGTGGCTCACACTTGTAAACCCAGCACTTTGGAAGGCCAAGGCAGTTGGATTACCTGAGGTCAGGAGTTTGAGACCAGCTTGGTCTACATGGTGACATGCTGTCTCTACTAAAAACTACCAAAAAATTAGCTGAACATTGTGGCACATGCCTGTGGTCCTGGCCACTCCGGAGGCTGAGGTGGGAGGATCAAGCTGAACCTAGGAGGTCAAGGTTGCGGTGAGCCGAGATCACATCACTGCACTCCATCTCAAAAATAAATAAGAAAATAAAACCAATAAGAAGGTTATACTTTCAATATATAAGAAGTCCTGAAAAAATGCTCATCATCACTGGTCATTAGAGAAATGCAAATCAAAACTACATTGAGATACCATCTCACGCCAGTTAGAATGGCGATCATTAAAAAATCTGGAGACAACAGATTCTGGAGAGGATGTGGAGAAGTAGGAACACTTTTACACTGTTGGTGGGAGTGTAAATTAGTTCAACTGTTGTGGAAGACAGTGTGGCGATTCCTCAAGGACCTAGAAATAGAAATTCCATTTGACTCAGCAATCCCATTACTGGGTATATACCCAAAGGATTATAAATCATTCTACTATAAGGACACATGCACACGAATATTCATTGCAGCACAGTTTACAATAGCAAACACCTAGAACCAACCCAAATGCCCATCGATGATAGACTGGACAGGGAAAATGTGGCACATATACACCATGGAATATTATGCAGCCATCAACAATGATGAGTTCATGTCCTTTGTAGGAACATGGATGAACCTGGAAACCATCATTCTCAGCAAACTGACACAAGAACAGAAAATCAAACACTGCATGTTCTCACTCATAGGTGGGTGTTGAACAATGAGAACACATGGACACAGGGAGGGGAGCATCACACACTGGGGTCTGTTGGGGGGAAATAGGGGAGGGACAGCAGGGAGTGGGGAGCTGGGGAGAGAGAGCATGGGGAGAAATGCCAGATATAGGTGATGGGGAGGAAGGCAGGAAATCACTTTGCCATGTGTGTACCTATGCAACAATCTTCCATGTTCTTCACATGTACCCCAAAACCTAAAATGCAATAAAAAACATATCTATCTATCTATATATATATATAAAGAATTCCTGAAAATCACCAAGAAAATATAGGAAATCTTAATGAAAAAACCTGAGCAAAGGACATGGATAAGAATTACGCAGAAAAAGTCCAAAATGTGAACACATATATGAAGTGAAGTTCAGACTCACTAGTTATCAGAGAAAGTCAAAATAAAAAAATGAGCCACCACTCTATACACAGACATCAGCCCTTGTCCTAAAGTTGTATATATTATTCCCATGTGCCTATGCCACTAAGAAATTAGATTATTATTGTATGTGTTTTAAAATTTTGCACAAAACACATAATGATATATCCTTTTGAAAAGGATTTATGCTGTTTCTCACTCAACATTATATTCCTAAAATGTTTATCTGTGCTGATACGTACAGATCTGGTCTATTAATTTTAGCTGGTGTTGAGGTTTTTGAGGGTTTTTTTGTTTATTTGTTTCTAAGTATTGGTCACACAAGAGTTTTCTTTATTGTATGAATACATTTCTGTTTATCTGTGTCCCTACTGATAATGCCAATGATTCTACCTTTGTACTTAAACAGTACAGCAATGACCATCTTTCTCTATATCTCCTAGTACATACATGTGAAAGTAGAATTCCATGTCAACAGCTAGAATTGCTAGGTTGTAGATTAGGTGAATCTTCAATTTTACTATATGTAATAATTGTTCTCCAAAGTGATTGTACCAATTTAAACTATTTCCTGCTATGTATGTATGAATTCTTCTTTCCCTACATTCTAGCCAACACTGTGGTATGATCAGATTTGACATATGTTTTTGGTTAGACTTTTTAAGGTAATGAAATAGCTTGGAGACAGGGTCTTGCTCTGTTACCCAGGCTTACTGCAGCCTCAACCTCCTGAGTCCAAGCAATCCTCCCACCTCAGCTTCGTGAGTAGCTAGGACTACAGGAACGTGTTACCACCCCCCAGCTAATTTTATTATTATTATTATGAATAGATTATTTATAGAGATGTGGTCTTCCTGTGTTGCCTAGGCTGTAAGGAAACCATTTTTAATCTATGTTTTATTAAAGATATCCCATGGGCATGGCTGGAAGCCTATGAACTATCTACTTTTTAGTGAGAACCTATATCTTCCAATTATGCCCTTTTGACTGATTGCACCTTATAACACTTACATGAAGTAAAAAACTCAGATGCCCTATTGGGACCAGGCAGATAGTATAAGCAAGTAAAATGGGCCATATACAAGAGACAATAGGGTAGCGAAGTAAAGAGTGCATCTGGATGTAAATAGTACAAGAGTTACTTAGTTCTGTCCAATATTTGCCTTTGAGAATGTTTGTCTACATTTGCTAGGTCATCTGAAGCTAATAATTTTATAAATCTTTATATGTATTTATATATAAAATATATAGATTTTTAAATGTTTTTACCTAGTTCAGTTTAGTAAATGCTATCGGCTAAGCAGAATACATTTGTAGATTAATTGTTCTAGTGCACATGGGATAAGCTAAATGAGCCTACTCCATTCATTCCCCTAGATCATATGTCTTAGAAGAAGGATTTTTCACTTTGGGAGGCCAAGGCAGGTGGATCACTTGAAGTCAGGAGTTCGAAACCAGCTTAGCCAACATGGTGAAACCCCATCTCTGCTAAAAACAAAAAGATTAGCCGGGCATGGTGGCATGTGCCTGTAGTCCCAGCTACTCAGGAGGCTGAGGCAGGAGAATTGCATGAACCCAGGAGGCGGAAGTTGCAGTGAGCCAAGATCATGCCACTGCACTACAGCCTGGGCAACAAAGCAAGATTTCGTCTCAAAAAAAAAAATAGGAAAAATAAAAATGATTTTTTTCCCCCATAGATTGACTAGTCTGTGTTCAGTTTCTGTTGTTTTGTTTACTGTCTCACAACAGAGAGCTCTACTTCATTTTTCCTGCTCAGATTTGGTCGACCGTATTAGTTAGGGTTTTCCAGAGAAACAGAACCAACAAGCTATAGATATAGATATAGATAGATAAGGAAATGGCTCACATGATTGTGGAGGCTGAAGAAAAAAATCCCACAATCTTACATCTACAAACAGGAGATCCTAGAAATCCAGTATCGTCCCAGCCCAAGTTCAAAGGCCTGAGAACCAGAAAAATTGACAATGTAAGTTCTGTCAGAGTCCACAGGCCTGAGACCTGGAGCACTGATTATTTAAACTCTATTTCAAGTCCAAAGGCCTGTGAACTAGGGGCCAATGGTGTCCTATAACAAAGGCAGGAGAAAACTGATGTCCTACCTTAAGCGGTCAGACAGAGAGGAAATTTTCCTTTTCTTTTCCTTTTCCTTTTGTTTTATTCAGATCCTCAACATACTGGCCAGTGCCCACCCACGTTGGGGAAAGCAATCTGCTTTAGTCTGTGTACCTATTTACATGCTAATCTCCCCTAGAAACAACGCACACTCAGAAATAATATTTAACCAAATATCTGAGCACTCTGTGACCCAGTGACCTTGACACATAAAATTAACCATGACAGTCGTCCCCATTGTCAAGTTGACACCCAAATGCATCTCTTTAAATCATACTTAACTTTCAATTAAAGACTATAACAAGGCCATAATTCTGCCTAACATATCATTATATTGCATGTAACCAAAACTCACTAACCTCTTTTCCAGAAGAGGACGTAAAAACCTTGAGTGATATTTACTCTTCTCCTTTATATCCTGTAACTTAAATATTATGATGTAAAATTAAATATTATGATGTTATAAGGTCAATACATCTTATGTTATATGATAAAGAAATGAGAGGCCAGGAGCAGTGGCTTATACCTGTAATCCCAACACTTTGGGAGGCCGAGGTGAACAGATCACCTGAGGTCAAGAGTTTGAGATCAGCCTGTCCAAAATGATGAAACCCCGTCTCTACTGAAAATACAAAAATTAGCTGGGCATGGTGGCAAATGCCTGTAATCCCAGCCATTCGCGAGGCTGAGGCAGGAGAATCACTTGAAGCCAGGAGGCAGAGGTTGCTGTGAGCCAGGATCGTGCCACTGCACTCTAGCCTGGACGACAGAGTAAGACTGTCTCAAACAAACAAACAAAAAGAAATGAGAAGAAAAGAACCAAAGATATTTGCTGTACACACACACACACACACACGCACATTCATGACAAAACTAGGACATACTCATGACAATTATAGTCATCATTTCTGTAACTGGTCACATGATCATAGCTGGTATTTAAAACTACCTTCTTTACTACCCATTCTTTATTCCATTTGCTATCAGCAGCCCTTCAGCTAGTTGGGATCTGTACCTGGTTGGGTATTATGAACTGAATGTTTTTATCCTCTGCAAAATTCATATGTTGAAATCCTAATTCTGATACGAAGTCATAGACTGCATAGCTATACAAGGAGGAATTTTACTCCAAGATAAAATTTAGGCTAATTAGAAAGAAGCATAGTGATTACAGGTGACTTAAGACCCAGGTACTAAAATAGCCATGCAATATGTGTGTATTTTCTGGTTTTTGTTTTGTTTTGTTTTGTTTTCTTAAAGGGAACTGTTGGCTTACCTGGAGAAGTTGGGATGACTGGAAGCATTGGTGAAAAGGTAATTTTTTTATTGTTTTGTTTTATAGGAAGAATTCTAGGCTAAATTCAAAGGACAGACTTTCATATGATATTTTATGTTAATTAGAAATCACTTATAACTTTAGCACATTACTTATACTGAATCTCTTAAATATATTGAAATATAGCTAATAGCATGTATGTTTGTAATTTTTAAAGGGCAGAGTACCCTTTTGATTATAAAGATGTGATCTGAAGAGAAAAGATGGAACAGCCTAGATTTCTAACTAGAAAGTATCTAAATCAACTTCATGAGAGCAAGCCTCCTATGAGAGGCTTGAGAGAAAGCAGGTTTGAAGAGAAGAATAAGTTACCATTTACCTTTCTCTCTCCCCTATCTTGTGTTTGTTCTATTCCCATTCTTACTATTTTCTTGGACCAAAATATCCTCTCTCTCTTCCCCTCTGTTTTTTCAAAACCAAACTGTTGGACTCAGCTGAATTTCCATCTCCTCTGTGAAGTCCACAGACTCCTTTTATTCTTCCTAATTTTTTAACTTTTGGACTTAGAATAAGTATCACATAGTCTAAAATTTACTTCCCCCTCTGGTTGTTTCATCTCTGTTAATATCATGTCTGCAGTTACTGGGGGTAGAATTTAAGTTTTTCAAATATCTCTTCTAACTCTCATGTACTACCTTCTTAATTACTTAAGTACTCCATACTTAGTATACACTTATTGATTTTTTACTAACAATGTAACAAAATATGAGTGCAGTTAAAAATGTTTAGCTTTATAAATGTTTTCACTCATTTAGTTATTTCTGTGCTGAGTTAAATCTTCTAAAATTTTGATACTCTTGAAAATTTTAATGTGAATCAGTTTAGTCTTTTTAAGCTGCTATGACAGGTTTGATTATCATGATCTTCCAGAATTATTTCTTATGGCACTTAATTATGGTAGGCAGACTATAAAATAAAATGTTTTAATGGTTATACAGATTTGTTAAATTTTAATATGCTTTGATACTTTTACTAGTCTCATATTTTTTATGTCTCATCAAATAGTAAGCATTTCTACTTACAAAACTTTAACATATGATACATGCTCACTTTTAAGTCTTATTTATCCATAATTTCTGTTTTCTTCATTTTAATATGGCCTTCAATATTTTTCTTCTGAAAAAAATCTTGATAATTTTATTTTATTAAAAGTCTAACAATTTTAAGATAAAATTGCCACATTTGTAAATTTAAAAGTTATTGAAAATAAGAATGAGGTATACATGTAAGATATGATTCTGACTGACAGTTTTCCGTTCTAGGCTTAGCTCAGTCATGACTAATTAATATGCCTCTATGTTACTCTTTTTCCTTTGTTCTTTTAAAAGGGAGAACGTGGAAGTCCAGGCCCACTAGGTCCCCAGGGGGAAAAGGGTGTTATGGTAAGAGCTCAGTGATTTGAAAAATATGTGTCCAAATAACTTAATAAAAGTAAGGCATTCCAGAGAGGGAATTGCCTGGGCTGGAATTTAACTGAGTGCAAAATGCTAAATTTCCCATAGAATTTTATTTTTAAGTGAGTTATCTCCCAGAATGCTGTGTGATACTAAGGTACTAAAAAGCATGTAAATGAGATGGCTTAATCAAATGATTCTAGTTTTAGGAGAAGAATTTAACCACCACAATTTGCTAAAATGAATGAAGAAGAAAATTCAATTAGAATTCTACATACTCTGGTTTCTCTTCAGATTATATAAATCTTCCACTTTTTTCAATTAGAATTCTGCTTACTCTTCTACAGCTTATCGTTGGTATGACACATACCATCATTGCCATTCTTCGTGAGTTTGTGGTCATGATGTAGTTTTTTGACATATGAGAGCTCAGAATCCAGAATTCTTCTTATTCTCTTATATTTTTAATATAGGAAATAGCTGAAAAATGTTATATCTGGGTTGCATCTTTTTAACTTACTAAATAGTTTCTAACTATGGCAGGAACTAGAGTGAATGATTATTATCAGTGAAAGGATCTTCCATACAGAAAATACCATGCAGTGGATCTGGTAGCACATAGTACTATCCACAGATTGATTTTAACTAAGTTATTGTTCAGTTTTAAGTTCTATATTATAAGAAAAGTCCTTTAAGTGTTTCGGTTTGTTTTTGTTTTTAGCTATTTCCAATTGCTGTCAGCTAGGAAATTTAGCATGCCTATAAGACTGATTAACTTCAAGAATCATGACTTCCTAAGGCATTTTCTGAATCAGTGTTAGTACCATAAAGTGTGTGGTCCTTCTCAAGTTTGAAATGCTGGAGTGTCTGTCCACATTTACATTCCTTCATTAGAGAGCTCCTAGACCTCTCTGAAAAAGGATATGGTTTCATAACCTATATAACATAACATATATCCATGGATAAGATAACATAATCTTCAGAAAAATGAAATGAATATTCCCTTATCAATAGGCTGTAGTATGTGATTTGGCTAGCAATTTTCTTGTCTAGGCAGAAACCTTCTAATAAATGGATATATAGTTTCTATGTAAATAAAACTATATAAAAATATATATTTTTTTATCTCTATGGTCTATCTGCAGAACATTTCCCATAGCCTTTCATATCTTGGTTAGAAAAGAAACATTATGTCAAATTATCCCTTTTTAGTATTGTTTATAATTTACTGGTTTATCTTCAATGAAAATAATTTAAAGTAATGAATATTTTATGTCTTTTATATTTTACTTAAATTATAGGGATATCCAGGTCCTCCTGGGGTTCCAGGACCTGTCGGTCCATTGGGATTACCTGTAAGTGCAGGAAAGACTTTATGATTCCATCTAGAATGTTTATATTAATTTAAACTCATCACTTGTCATGTTGTGTTGTTGGTTTTCATGCAAAGTAAGTCATCTATAAACTGGTGGAGACTGCTTCTTTCCCAACTATGCAAAACACTCTTGAATATGTCATGATATCTTGAACTTCCTCACCTCTACTTGGTCTATAACCAATTTTAGTTCTGCAACCTAAACAAAAAATGCTTTAAAGTTTCTTTTGAATAACCACATATAAAGGAACAGGATTAGTAAGATTAGAAGTTAGACCAATTGGATAAATAAGTCATAAGTTTAAGTTCCAACATATTTTCCTTAGAAATTTTTAAATATTATCACACGACCAGATAAAATTCATAAAATATATATTTATTAGACAAAATTTAGAGTATTGAAAATATTCCATTTATTTGCAAAAAGATAATGAAATATTTCCCCTAAATTAATTTTGCTTATCAGAATCTGACAGTTGTTGTGAACTTAAAATATGAAAAAGATCAGTCATTAAGATCCCTGAGCAGGACTTTCTTATCTGTGAGAACTTTTATTATTTGCGAAGCTTCTGTTTTAAAAATAAGCCTGATTTTCTAGTATATTTGTAAATATGTTGTTGGGTTTTAAAATTAGGAAAACTAGTCTTAGGAAGAGTTACTGATCTCTTTAAAAAATAATAAATTTGAAATCCCAGAGTTTACTTCATTTTTATCTACCTTAGGTTAATTGATAAATAAATTTTGTTTTCCAGTTGAGTCTTAAAGACTATAGCTATAAAAATAATTCGTTATAATTGACTTAATAATAAATAGCAACTTAATCTCCATTGCAGACATTTTTATAGCATAGTAATTTGGAACATTTTGTGGCATTTTTTATGGTAACAAAAGAAACCTATTTTTATGTGATAGGATTATCATAAATGTCTAGGATAATATTAAAGAAATATTACCATGATAGCCATTGTTTTTTTGATGGGCCAGGAAGATTAGGCTGCTCTGACTAGCTGAATGGATATCTCCTTCCTCCATCACACCGTATGTGTTCCTTCTGAAAACAACTTGGTCAATGGATATTAAAAGCTTTTCCATTTTTTTTCAGGGTATAAACACCCAGATATTAAATTTGCCCAAAAAGTAGAATATTTCAAAAGCAGAATATTGGTAGAGGGCAGTATGATTAAAGCATATTTTTAAGGAAGACTGATCAATTTTAAGAATGTTTTAGGAGAATGATATATGTTATATGAAAGCTTATGGCTATTGTTCTGATAGTATTCTTGTGACTTCTACAACTGATTTTTAAATTTGCAATATGTAGGGTCATGTGGGGGCAAGGGACCACCTGGAAGTCAAGGTCCTAAAGGACAAAGAGTAAGTAATCTAAGGAAAATTAACCCCCCAAATTAACCCCCCAAAATTAACCCCCCAAAATTATTTCATAAAAAGTGGTAAATGTGCAACAAAAATAGCATCACACCTTCTAGAATTTTGCTTAGATCTTGTCAGGTTTTTGTATTTTCATTATATTCTATGAATATCATTATATTTTATATTTTCATTATATTAGCTGAATCCTACATTCATTGAAATATGACTCATAATCATTTGTAGTTATAAAATCACACTTTTCCATTTTAACTTTTTACATATATCACTAACTCCTACTTATTCCCAACCTCCAATTCCATTCTTTGAGAGAATGGTAAATGTGAAGATCTTTAAATGAATTATTTCTCTACAGAATCACATAGCAAGGAAAAATAACATCATGGCAAAATAAAAGCAGTAAGAAATGGAACAGAGATACACAAGATGAATAAGAACTTATTAATTGTAAATCAGAGTTATAATCATTGTCTAATAATTATGTATACAGAGTTAAATAACATCTTCATCTCTTTAAGTTGTATCTTAAACATTAAATCCTTTTCAAAGAAATAAGAGCCACTCTAATACATGTCTGTCACATGCCAGGCACTTTTTCATATATTATCTCAATACTCAAAACCACCCAAGAGGGAGAGATATTATATCTTTGATATTACAGATGAGGTAACCAGGGCTCTCAAGGTTTAAGTATATGGCCTCTATAGACACACAGAGAAATGACACAACCAGTATTCAAGCCTTAGTGTGTCTGACTCCAAAGCCCATGCTATTCAATACCACATGGAATATCAGGGAGTATTTTTAAAGTTAATTTGGATATGTGGGCTTTGAGGACTCCATGTTATGGACTTAAGGACTCTTGACCTTACCTTGATTTAAATTTTAGAACTTAGGAAGAAAATATTTTAAAATTCTAAAAACATCCTCTACCTAACAATGGTTTAAAAAAAAAAACTATAGTTTTCCTGTTGGCAAATGGGAGAAGGGTGTTAATGAATTCCCAGTTTGAAGTAATGACTTTAAAAGTTATGTCCTGTGTTTTTGGTGAAGCTTGAAGAAAAAGAGCAGATTTGCCTTTATTATTGTTTCTTTTTTGAAAAGCGATTTTCCTTCCTGGATTACAGATTTATAGTCTGCAGTCACATCTATAATATATTAACCCAAATGAGATTTAAAATAAAATAAAAAATGATAGATGATTTGTACTCAAACTGCCGTTTAGTGATTAGTACCCTGCCAGCATTCAGTGTTTAGTTAGGTCAAATGTGTTTATTCAACTTCGTATTAGTCATAGTGGGAAAGCTCAACCAATTTGTGACAGATGAAAAAAGAAAGATGAAAAAAATACTTATTTGTCCCTTTTGTTAATTAAGTAATTTGGGTCTTTAGTCAGAAGCTGTGTATCTAAGCACAGTCTTTTCCCAAACTCCTTTGTGCTGTCTCATTAAGTCATATGGAAAGTTCATTTGTTCTCCAGTTTTCTAAGTTCACCATGATCCTATTACTGTTTCCTCATTTGTCACTTTGTCATCAATTCCTACCTCCCCAAGGATCTCTTTTCTCACATACTTCAAATACATTTTACTGATTCTCTCCCCAAATGGCTCCTCGTCACTTTTAAACAGGAAAGCTTTGTTTAGAAATAAGGGCTTTTGTGCCACTGCACTCTAGCCTGGGCAACAGCGTGAGACTCTGTCTTAAAATAAAAATAAAAATAAAAATAGAACTAGGACTTTTTTTCTTTACAAGCTTTCTTTACTGGAAGACTATTTTATGTGAACAATGAACACTGGGCATACATAAAACGACTGAAGACCAGAATATTTCAGGATATTTGAGAAAGAAAATAGTATTGGGAAGTTCCCTTGTGGTAGCCACTGACATATTCCTATTTTTACTCTCTTCTCTCTTCAGTCCATTCCCCACAAGGGCTGTAATCCCGATTCTTTAGATCCATTCTTCCTAATGTTTTTCACTCACAAAAAAAATGAGAATATTGGTCCAGCTTACTAAGATAAATGAAAAGGGTACCTAGCTGCGGATTCCTGTGTCTGGCCTTTCCTTGCTACCCCAGAGGTTGAGGAGGGTACTATTTTCAGCACACCTGTAATCTCTTTGTGGCAAATATGTGTCATAGTATGTTGGAGGGGGAGCTCTGCCCTAAGTACATTTGCACTGAGGCCACACAGAGAATTTTCATTATGGAACTAGTACTGTACTCTCTTACTGTTCTGTCTGTGATTTCTGCTGTTAACGTGTGACCACATGACGATCATGAATGGTAGGACTGCTCCCAGGAATCTGCTGCTATCTGCTTCTCTCCTGCCCATCCATCCACCATACAGCCATCTGACATTCACTGATTCCCTGCAATTTGTCAAACACTATTAGCTGAGAAACATGGCAGAAGATTAACAATATTATTATTTATCCTACATACTCTAAGCTTTGTTTCTCCCTGCATGTTTAGCTGAAGAATAGTTAAACAAATGAAAGAATATACCAAAGCTAATTAATATAATACACAAAATCATGTCCCTTGTATAGACAATATAAGCTAGCAGATTCTCTGATACAGTACCAGAAACATAGTGTTTTAGCCTTTGGGTCACTAGAAATCAGCACATCAGCTGCACATTGAACTCAGAGTTAGGCAACTGATTCCTTGGTATTACTCCATTACATGCCTCTGTGTCCACCTGCCCAAACAGGAAGATGACACAGAGCAAAGCTAACATCATCTTTTTCTTGACCATGAATTGGCAATGATCATGAGACACGTTTAAGTTTACACTCTTTCTCTAGAGGGGCAGTATAGAGGCATACAACTTAGTATTTTTATTCAGACTATGCTGCTTAAGATTTAAATGGGAGGGGAAAGATTAAAATAACTATATTAGAAATATATACTGTTTTAAGGTTTTCTATGAAGGAAGTAAAATTGATCTGCCTATAGAAATTCAGAAATTTGTCCCTTTCAAGGAAATGCTTACCATATAGGGAGAAGCAGTCCTCAGGTTTTGCATTTAGATTCAAAGCTAGATTCAATACCTGAAGCACTCCAAATGATAAGGCAGAGCTTCCTCTGTGGTTTCTTCTCCTGAAATAGTTTATAACAAGAATAGAAATCAAAAGATTTTTTTCCTTCAAATCACTGATAATGTTAGTTTTTGTTTAATAGAACGTTTTGTTTCGGCTGTGTAAATCAAGAGCCAGAAAAGACTGCTAGGCCTAATTAGTTAGGTACATGAGTGATTTGAAATTAATAAAGGGATCAAGCCAAGACGCATAATGGTTGGAAGAAAATATACTGAGTTCAAGTTACAGAGACATTTGTTGATGAACAAGAGCTGTTTTCTTCATTCATAGATACCTAGCCTATCAAAATTAATTATAGGGCTTATAAAGATGGACTCGGAGTTCTCATAAAAGTCTTCCTCAACAAAAGAGTGTGCAGTTTATGTTAATGTCTTAATCATACTTTTTTAAATGTTAACATTTATGTGAAGTAGTGATTCTGTACATTGATCATTCGTGAATTTAGTTATTGCCTATAATTCAAATAAAATTTATTTTATAAAACGTGCTTAGTTTATGTAGCCGAGCTATCAAATTTTTATTTCTGCTATGAGAACTTACTAATACAGCTCAGTGCAGCCAACTTTAATTTTCCTAAGAGGGTAAATATTAGATTTTCCCTTTAGCCAGCGTAGTTACTCCAAGAGAATATCCATGAGATATTTTTAAACAGTCATTTAAAAATGTAACTATGCCAGGTTTAGGTGCCTATTGTAATGCTGTTTGCCTAACTTTTTTATAGCCTGTCCTAAAGCTTATTTTTTGTTAGAAGTCAAAGCAGGCATATATACTAACCCATGGAACAACTTCTATAATCAATATCAGCATGAACATTAAAGATGTAGATAAGGCTAAGCTTTCAGTTAATTAGCTTACTCTTGCCTTAAACAGAGGGAGTACCAAGCTTTCCTAGAGTTCAGCTACCCTTTATCTCTTAACTAGCAACTTTAGGCTTTATTACCTTTAATTCATATAACTTAGACCTTTGTGGTGGTGGTTTTTTTTTTTTAACTAAATGCGGTTATCTTTATCATCACTGTAGGCACAGAACGTCTCTTTCTTCCTTCCCTTTGTTGTCTTAGAAAGTGAAATAATATAGTGAAATTATTTTTCTAATTAAAGGGTTTTTTAAAGAAGGATTCTTTTATTTTTATCAATACATATTTGTACATATTTATGGGGTGAGTGTGATTATTGTTACATACATAGAATGAATAGTGAATAAGTCAGGGTATTTAGGGTATTCTATTCATTACCTTTAGCATTTATCATTTCTATGTGTTGGGAATATTTCAAGTCCACTCTCCTGGTTATTTTGAAATATACAATAAATTGTGACTAACTACAGTCACCCTATTCTGTTATTGAACAAAAGAACTTATTTCTGTTTCATTGTCTATTTGTACCCACTAACATCCCTTTCTCTCCCTTTCCCACCCATACACCCTTCCCAGCCTCTGGTATCTGTCGTCCTACTTTCTACTTCCATGAGATGAACTTTTTTAACTCCCATATACAAGTGTGTAGGGCAGCCAGAGATCACCTCCAGCCACCATCTTAGCCTTCAGTGGGCTCTTCAGTGGGATCTGGAAACCAAATTGACACCAGGCAGATTAACAAGAGACAAGTATACAAATAATATTGGTTTTGTGTGTATATGGGAATCTTCACAAGAGAGTGAAGTCTAAAGTAGCCAAAAGAAGATGCTTTTATACTTCTTAGACAAAGAGTGATACATTAGAGAAAATGGCAGTACAAAGAAAATCTGACTAGAGTAGTAAAAGTTTCTAGGGAAATCACTAGGAGATATGTTGCAGGGTGGGGAGGAGCTTGTAAAACAGGTGGAAGATATGAGTTATTAAGTATGTTTATTCAGGTCCATTGCAGACTTCAATTCTAAGTCTCTAGTGATAAGGGCTATTTTTTCATACTGGTATGGAGAAGGTACCCCTCCCCAGAGGAATTTTTATTGCTTGCTGCATGCAGTAAGAAACAGATCAGCTCGCCCTTTTGGAAACAATTTCTCCAGTGTTTTCATGACATATTTTGGGATGGCATGTCCTTCACTCCTTCAAGTGAGAACATGAAGTATCTGTCTTTTTGTGCCTGGGTTATTTCACTTAACATAACAACCTCAATTCCATCTGTGTTCCTACAAATTAGCAAATGTCCCCTTGATATCTGATTTATTTCCCTTTGGATAAATACCCAATAGTGGGATTGCTGGATTGTGTGGTAGTTCTATTTTTTTTTTTTTTTTTTTTTTTTGAGGCAGAGTCTCACCCTGTTGTCCAGGCTGGAATGCAGTGGCACAATCTCGGCTCACCGCAACCAGCAACTCCCAGATTCAAGCAATTCTCCTGTCTCAGCCTCCTGAGTAGCTGGGATTACAGGTATGAGCCACCATGCCTACCTAATTTTTGAATTTTTAGTAGAGATGGGATTTCACCATGTTGGCCAGGCTGTTCTCAAACTCCTAACCTCGGGTGATCCACCTGCCTTGGCCTTCCAAAGTGCTGGGATTACAGGGGTGAGCCACCAAACCCAGCCTTTATTTTTAGTTTTATGAGAAATCTGCATACCCTTTTTTCGATAGTGGCTTTACTAATTCACATTCTCACCAACAGTATATAAGAGTTCTCTTTGCTCTTTTTCTTGGCCAGCATCTGTTGTTTTTTGCCTTTTTAATAATAGCCATTCTTACAGTGGTGAGATGTTATCTCATTGTGGTTTTGATTTTCATTTTCCTGATAATTGGTGATGTTGAGCATTTTTTGATATATCTGTTGGCCATTGGTTTGTCTCTTAAGAAATGTCTGCTCATGTCCTTTGCCCACTTTTTAATAGAATTATTTTTTTAACTACAGAGTTGTTTGAGTTCCTTGTGCATTCTGGATATTAGTCCCTTGTCAGATGAATAGTTTGCAGATATGTGCTCTCATTCAACAGGTTGTCTCTTCACACTGTTGATTGTTTCTTATGCTGTATGGAAGCTCTTCAGTTTACCATAGTCCCATTTGTCTATTTTTGGTTTTGTTTCCTGTGCTTTTGATGTTTTATTCCAAAAATCATTGCCTAGACCAATGTCATGGAGCTTTTCCTCTATGTTTTCTTCTAGAAGTGTTATAGTTTTGAGTTTTCATATTTAAGTCTGATCCATTTTGAGCTGATTTTTACATATGGTGAGAGATAAGGATTTAACTTAATTCTTTTTCATCTGGATATACAGTTTTTCCAACAATATTTATTGAAGAGATCATCCTTTCCCCATTGTGTGTTCTTGGCACCTTTGTCAAAAATCAGCTGGCTGTAATTGTGTAGATTTATTTCTATGATCTCTTTTCTGTTCTTTTGTTCTGTGTGTCTGTTTTTATACTAGTACCATGCTGTTTTGGTAACTATAGTTTTGTAGTATATTTTATTTTATCTTTTAAAGATGGGGTCGCCCTCTGTCACCCAGGCTGGGGTGCAGTGGTGTAATCATAGTTCATTGCTGCCTCAAATTCCTGAGCTCACAGGAGTCTACTGCCTCAACCTCCCAAGTAGCTGGTTCTGCAGGTATGTGCCACCATGCCTGGCTATATTTTAAATTTTCTGTAAAGACAGGGTCTTGCCATCTTACCCAGGCTGATCTTGAACTCCTGGGCTCAAGTGATCCTCCCTCCTTGACCCCCCCAAAATGTTAGGATTACAGGTATGATCCACCACACCCAGCCCAGTAGTATACTTTAGTCAGGTAGTGTGGTTCGTCTAGCTTTATTCTTTTTGCTTTGGATTACTTTGGCTATTTGGGCTCTTTCTTGTGTTCCATGTGAATCTTAGGATTATTTTTTTCTATCTCTGTGAACTCCTTATCTTCCACCACTCCTTCTCCACTTCAAACAAGCCTACATTTCTAATTTGTTTTCTATTGATACTGTTATCTTCTACCAATTACTCAGTAATAAAATATCAAAGAAAGACATACAAATTCCAGTTCGTAAAGGAGTTTTAAAGGCCCAATTCATTACCAGTGGACACATTTTCAATTTAGACCTTCCTTGTTTTTTATAGTATTTTAGGATGTTGACCACTCATTCCTTTTCACACTTTTTCAGCCTTCTTCTTTTGTTACTCAAAAAAGTTTAGCTGTGTTTCTTTTGAAGTAAAAAGAAAAGAATTAGGCATTGAAGATACTAGAGAAAAAGAATCAATACAGACTGCTGAAATTTCAAGGTGAGGGTTGAGGGTGATTATTAGAGCAAAGTCCTGAGGGACCTTCATGCTTAAAACTTGAATTGTCCTGGCCGGGTGTGGTGGCTCACACCTGTAATCCCAGCACTTTGGGAGGCTAAGGTGGGCAGATCACAAGGTCAGGAGTTTGACACCAGCCTGGCCAATATGGTGAAACCCCACCTCTACTAAAAATACAAAAATTAGCTGGGCGTGGTGGCGCACGTCTGTAATCCCAGTTACTTGGGAGGCTGAGGCAGAAGAATTGCTTGAACCCGGGAGTTGGAGGTTGCAGTCAGCTGAGATCACACCATTGTGGTCCAGACTGGGCAACGAGCGAAACTGTCTCAGAAAAAAAAAAGAAAGAAAGAAACTTGAGTCATCCTTTGAACATTGTTCTTTTTTCAGTTTTAGTTACTCAGTTATTGAAATTCTAAACATGCCCCCTCATCAGAACTTTGCTCTTTCTGTTTTTTCTGCTATAGTGGTCTTCCCCAAATTATTCACTTAGCTTACAATCTTACCTCTTTTAGGTGTCTATTCACATGTCACCTTAGAGAGACTTTTCGGGCCACCCTATCTAAAATGGTCCTCCCCACCTTGGGTACTTATTAATCCTTTATCTTTCTTCATTATACTTAACTACATATTTTCATTTTATAGCTTAGTTTTACATACTTATTTGCTGGTTTATGAATTTGGGGATTTGTCTTTTCTCCCTACCATGTCCTCTGGGCCTAAAACAATGCCTGGCTTATAGTAGGCACTCAGTATACATCTGCTGAATGAATAACACATGTTAAAGTTACTGATTGGACCATGCACGGTGGCTCATGCCTATAATCCCAGCACTTTGAGAGGCCGAGGTAGGCAGATCACCTGAGGTCAGGAGTTTGAGACCAGCCTTGCCAACATGGCAAAACCCCTTCTCTACTAAAAATACAAAAATTAGCCTGGTCTGGTGGCATGCAACTATAATCCCAGCTACTCGGGAGGGTGAGGCAAGAGAATTGCTTGAATCTGAGAGGTGAAAATTGCAGTAAGCCGAGATCACACCATTGCACTTCAGCCTGGGGGACAAGAGTGAGACTTCATCTCTAAAAAAAACAAAAAATTACTGGTCTATTAAATTAAGTCCATGCTCCTCAACTTGATCTTCAAGGTCTTGCACAATAAGAATGTAGTTCAGTTTTCCACTCTTTCATTGGAAAATAGAGCAGAAAGGAAGTTGAGGACAGATTGTGGAGTACCTTGAATATAGACTTAGAAATTGTAGGGCCAGAGCTATGGCTTTAACAGGACCCGTGGAGCTACAGATCCTCATGAAGTGTGTGTTCTGTCCAAATCATGAATGTGCCTCAGAGGATCAAGGAGTGCAGTTACCCTAAGAGTTCCCAAGAAGAGAGTCCTATTATAGTAAATATCTTTTAATAATACAAAGCTAAACCAAAGCTTATCTCAGATGGGATACAAGAGAAGATGCTGAAACCTAAAGGGCTCCTTCACATCTGCATGTTGTCCCTCAAGATTTGTATCACTGTTCCGTATGGAAATCGTCAGTGTCAGTTTTCTGCCAAATGACTTAAATGTGAGCTTCAGTCCTTTACCTTATTAATCCCGTCTTTTTTTCCACTTATGTCTTAATATTTCTCTACATGTAATCAATAGCCTAACCAAACAAACTACTTTTTTATTCTGAGTATCTTCTTTCACGCCTCTGTCTTTTTTTCTCATACTATCCCTCAGTGAAGAGTTTCTTCTGTTTTGAATAAGTCTATGAGAGCTTGCCCCTAGCTGCTAAAAATATCTTCAATCCCATTAAAAATGTGAAGGTTGTCTTCCTCTTTGAATTCTTGTTTTTGGACCTTGGATGTCTTATCTCTATATATATTATTGGCATTTGTATATTTGTATACTTTACTTTTTCATTCTATAAGCATCATAATAGAGAAACTCTCTCAATTAAAAATCACCATAACACTTAACATAATTCCTTTTCCACAGGTATTCAGTTAGAAGCTGTAGCATTGAATCAAGTCCCTTAAAAAGGACTTTAAGACCTTCCAAAGAAAATTATAATTTAATGGAAGACTATTCTGCCATTTTATTAGAGGATGACTTTTGCAACTAATTATTGGATGAACACAGAGAAGTTTTAAATTTCCACGAATATTTTCAGTAGTATTTTCTATATCTTTTCTGTGCCCCTGCCATCTCCCAGTAACTACTGGCAAGCAGTTGCATAGCAGGTACAATGCAGTCAACACTCATTTTCTTTCATTCTTTTCTTTTTTTTCATTCCAGCTAAACTTTCTTTTTCTTCAGTTTTTATTTTTAAGTTCAAGGGACACATGTGCAGGATGTGCAGGTTTGTTATACAGGTAGACATGTGACATGATGGTTTGCTGCACAGATCATCCCATCACCTAGGTGTTAAGCCCAGGATCCATTAGCTATTCTTCTTGATGCTCTCCCTCTCCCCAGGCCCTTGACAGACCCAGTGTATGTTGTTCTCACCATGTGTCCATGTGTTCTCATCATTCAGCTCCAACTTATAAGTGAGAAAATGCAGTGTTGGTTTTCTGTTCCTGCATTAGTATCATTTTCTAACAATGTGAAGAGAAGAGCACCATTTAAAAATATTAAAGTTAAGGAGACTGTTTAGAGAAACAAATCCAGAAACGTTTAAGTTAGAGTTCGTTAAGAATAAATTCTGGCTGGCTGCTGAGTAAATTATAAAGTGAACAAACTACCCAAATAACACACCTATATTATAACCACCTCGACTACTGAGTTAGCTATTTTTGTGCTCACTTGACTTACTATTTGTCATTAAATCTTAAAAACATGGGCTGATCTCCCATGCAGACAGATTGAGCCATATGCCCAGCTGTATTATTTTCTGTAGTCAGGGCATAAAAACAAACAGAAGGAGTTTATCAACTGAAGAAGGGCATAGCGTCTTCATCTGTAAGGACACATAACAGTAAAAAAACAAAAACAAAAAAAAACAAAAAAAAAAAAACATTTCAAATTAACAGGATATTTTTTTCACCTCTAGGGACCAAGAGGACCAGATGGTCTCTTAGGAGAGCAAGGTATACAGGGTGCCAAGGTAATCATGGATTTTTCTCATTTCATATGCAGTTAAATTTTATTGAGCCCGTATGTCCTACTGGTCTAAAAAATGATATATTTCCTTATAAAAGTATGGGTCTAAATTTTCTCTTTGCCTAAGTATGAAAGACATAAAGTTTTTAGTACACACACAGAGATGTTTTCTTTTCAGTATTAAACTATACACTACTATCTTTTTTGTATGTTAGTATATGCATTTTTTTTGTATGTGAGCATATGTAAGACCATAATTCACATTCTTACTAACTCACCTGGCTTCAATACTTTGTTAGGGTGAAAAAGGAGTTCAAGGAAAAAGAGGGCCTCATGGTCTTACTGTAAGTAATCGGACATTTCACATTAAAGATGAACATTTTAAATCTTTTTTTGTTTTTCTTACTATGATTAATATTTTCAGAGGAGACTACTTGACTCAAGCATTTTCTTTCTTGTATAGGGTAAGACTGGAAACCCTGGAGAAAGAGGAGTTCAAGGGAAACCAGTAAGTAATAAAAAAAAAAATCAGACTATGAACAATTTTTATCTACTATTTTTGGGGGAGAGGGGGCTGCTCAAAAAATGTTCGGGGGGAATTTTTTGACAATTAAAAATTATATATATTTGTAGTATACAATGTGATATTTTGATATATGTATAAGTTATGAACTGATTACCTCTATCTGCTTTATTCTCTGATACAACTATTATACAGTACTCAGTATATTGGACTAAAAGAACATAAGTTCTTGTTCTCCTTTAACCATTGGGTCATTGTTTTATTTGAGCAAGTTGCTTACCTATTCTGGGCCTGCATTCTACCTATCCATACTGGTGGTTATAACTGTTACTTTTACTTTAGTTATGACAAATTAGTTTTACTGTAAAACCCATTTCAAAATAAAATGATGTGACATATAAATAATGAGGCATTAATAAAGCTAACATAATAAGTACCTTTTTTCAGGCCTCTTGCCTACTTTTCTTTTAACTCAACTTGAATTCTTTTTAGGCCTTTGTAGTGTAGAGCTGTGTGTGTCATCATACCTTCCCATGGCACTGCTTAAGAGTTGTTAATATTTTATAACACTAGTTATTTTCCTACCATTAAAAATCTTACCAGGATTATACATTTTTTCCCTGAGAGGCAACAAGTTCTGTGGTTATCATCACTAAGTAAGAGGAAAACAATGTTAAATAAAGATTTACACGTAGACACATTTTAAGCTTAAGTATATGGGTATTTTTACTTTCATTCAGAATTTTGATTTTTAATGATGACATTTTGATTTGTTATATACACATATAAGTATAATATAAAGTTATAAAAATAGATAATAATATAAATAGATTGCAGCTCAGGAGACAGAAAAGGATAGGATAAAAATGTTTTAGCTGCTATAGTATTAATAATTGTCTGTGTAGTAAATGTCACTGCATTTGCTTGTTCCTTTTTGAAATCCGCTGCCCCCTGCCTGCTGTTTGCTACAATAGCATTGTATTTAACAGTGGTCCAACCTAAAATACCAGAGACCTAAGACAGAAAATAAATGACTATGTCTGGGAAAGAACTTGTATGTGGCATTGTATTATTGATTAACGTTATCCTCAAAGAATATTACTTGAGTTTTAATATTCATCATCTGAGTTTCTATTATATCGATGTAAATAGTGTTTGCATAGATTATGACTACTTTAATATGCTTTATACAGTGCTGATAGATTGTAGTGAGTGCAAAGTTTGGAGTTCAATTTCATTCCTCTCATTTAAAAAAAAATAAGGCCTAGAGAAATAAAATTTCTTATTCATTTTGTACATTGTTGACCTTCCCTAGAATTTTACCTTCCTTTTCAGCCCATCAAAGTAAGCTTGTATAAATGTGATATTTCATGTTTGACTTTCTCGATTAAATCAAGGACACTAGAATCATTTTGTAACATTACCCTATGGTGAACATGTCTCATAGACTACTGGAAGAATTAAGTTACCTTAATGCATGACATGGTTGGACATTAAATATGAGTTTATAATACTTGTTGAGGTTTACTTAGCTCTAGGCCTACATTGTTTCCTTCTCCTTGATTGAATTGAGATCTTGGGGAAGCTGGGAACACTCAATTGAAAAAAGTCAAACAGACCCCAAAGATTTATTTGATCTTTCAGCACAGTCGTAGTGTCTCTAGTCATTTATGTACTATCAACACCAGGCAGTGCCGTATAATAGAAAGATAAATTTGAAGTCAGATTGACCTTTGGTCTCGTGTATGCTCCTAAAACCAGTGTAACGTTGTTTAAATTGCTTAGGGCTGGGCATGGTGGCTCATGCCTGTAATCCCAGCGCTTTGGGAGGTAGAGGCAGAAGGCTCTCTTGAGCCCAGGAGTTCGAGGCCAGCCAGGGCAATGTAGTGAGACACCCGCCCCCATCTCTAAAAATATTTATTTTTTATTTGTAAAATGAATTTTTAAAAATGGTTGGGATAAGAGTTCCAAGATTCCCCTCCCTCTCTAAATTATCATAATTTTAAGCCAGGAATTAAATGAAAACTGGCAACACACAGTACTCTGGTAATCCAGATAACTAGTAGAAGTATATTTGTCTGTGGGCCAACACTGTTTCCTATATAGTACTTGCCTCCCGTATCTCTGACTCAAAAGAAAATCAGGAAGAAAGACCACAATCCATTGTGTTATTAAGGTGTTAAGGCCTGGATCACTATTTTAGGTTCTCTAAATAATATAAAAGCCATCATACATAACTCATACATTACTGAGTTTTTTATCTAGGTATTTTATCAATTTATGAGATTAAGGTGTAAAAATTCTCCAATTATAATTTTTGTATTTGTCTATTTCTTCCTTTTATTCTTTCCAATTTTGCTTTATGTATTTTTAAATTCTATTGTAAGTGTATTCACATTTATAATTATTATGTCCTCCTGATCAACTGATCCTCTTTTTGTTAAAAATATTCTTCTCTATGTATCTTCTGGTAATACTTTTTACTCCTAGTAATACTATTTGTTGTGAAGTATCTGATATTAATACTAATATAAAGTTTCTCCAACCTTCTTACGCTTGCTACTTACATGGCATATCTTTTTCCTTAATTTCCTTTCAACCTATCTGTGTCTTGATATTTAAAGTGAATATCTTATAGTTGGACCTTGCATTTTATTCATTCTGGCAATTTCTGCCTTTTAATTTGAGCATTATTGATGAGGATCTTACTCCCTTAGTATAAACAGTACTATTGACTTCCAATCAATAAGCCTCGATAAACTCGAGAGAGAGTAGTAAACTTACTATTAACTCTAATAACGAATATTCTTTTAGCTTGTTCAATTTCAATGTAATGTGGTTATTGATACGGTTAGATTTGGGTCTTCCATTTTATGATCTGTTTTTCTTTGTGTTCTTTTTGTTGTTATTGTTTAGTGTCTTCTGTTGGCATTGAATAATTCTGATAATTCTATTTTAATCTGTTTATTGGCTTTTTAGCTGCATTTCCTCTCATTATTATTTTCCACGGTTATTCTAAGTCAAGGGTCAGCAAAATTTTTCTGTGAAGTGCCACAAAATAAGTATTTTATGTAAATACTTAACACAAGTATAAGAAACTTGCCAACAATATAGGTCCATTTACTAATACCTTTTTATGCTATAATTGTTGTGTGTATTACATCTACATATATTTTAAACTACACATTGCAAAATTATAATTTTTGCTTTAATATAAGTATCATATTTTCATAATATAGATGAAATACATACTTTAGAGATGTTTAATGGGGAAATAATGCTTATCATTTACCCACATATCTGTCATTTCTGATGCTGTTCATTCCTTTCTGAAGATTTGTGTTTCCAAATGGTGTCACTTCCCTGTAACCTATAGAAAATCCTTTATGTTTATTGTGATAAAGTCTACTAGTACATGTTTCTCTTAGTTTTTGTTTATGAAATATCTTGATTTCTCCTTTACTTTTGAACTATAGTTTCACTGGATATAGGATTCTAGGTTGACAGAGTCTTGTGGGGTTTTTTTGTTTTTATTCAGCACTATAAAGATAACTTGCCATTTTCTTTTGGCCTCCAGTATTTCTGATAAGCAGTCCACAGTATGTGTGTGTGTGTATATATATATATGATATTTTATATCTATAATGATATTTTATGTATATATAAAATATCATTATTCCCTTGCATATAATGTCTCATATCGTATTGGAGTCAATCATATTGGAAGCCATATATTGGTTTTGCCACTTACTAGCAGTCTTGACTTTGTACAAATTACTTCTCTGAGCTTCAGTTTCCTATCTTTGATATGGGAAATCTTTCATAGTTATAATAAATGTATAACAAATGATATTTATTATGTTCCTAGCACAAGCTCTCAATAAGTAACAACCAAAATAGTCATTATTATCCTCATTATCATAATTACTAAGCTGAGGTCATGGAGTAGGGAGTTCTAAAAGCCTTAAAGATAATTTTTATTTTATTCCAGCTTGTGCTTTTCCTCTTTATCCCTAATAAAAATAGATTCCATTTAAATTATTTTGTAGCTTTGCAAAAGGGCTTTTGTGCACTATCAACAGCATTAAAAGTACATGGTAAACTTGATATTATTTGTAAACATACTACAAAGAACATTGGGCAGACATTATTTAAAGTTCTGAAGTTTTCTGTATATATCAGTTGGTCTGTTAGGCACAGAGAGATTCCTTATAATGATCCTATCTCTTAATTAAGGAGTCTGGAGTAAATAGGCAGCATATCATTTGCATGACTGAAACAGGGCCTGAATCAGATGGGAGTCCATAATTATACATATTTCCCTTTCTCTAGCCAGAGAAACTGAACGTAGCATTAATGATTGTAACTTAGAAGATAGTGTGTTGCTAACAACTTTGAATATCTTCTAATTTAATGTCATATTTTTTTGAAGCTTTTAGTTTTTAAGATAAAATGGTAATTTTATCTTTCCCAAGGCCAATAATGTAGAAGACGCAACTTACAAATGGGTCATCATGTTATGTATTGTCAGTAGTCATCACTGTCTTGCACACAGTAAATGCTCGATAAATCTGACTGAGCCAGAGAACACTCAGAATTTGGTTTAGTGTTCTAACGACTTCATATCTGAGAGTCTCTTTTATGGTACTACAAAGATTGTAAAGACTGGGAAAAAAGGAAGTTACACATTCAGTATGGTTATTTCTAGTTATCTAGGTTTTAATACTCCTGTGCCTTGCCAGGGTTTAAGGATATAAGTCATACTTATTAACATATCACAAGGACATTATTATTTTTGGAAAAAAGAAACTTTACATCAACAGTAAAACTATAAAGAAATCCAGATTTAAAATAATTTTAGATAGTTATTTGTCACAATATAGGAATGAGGATTAAATAAAAATAGAGGTGGATATAAAGAACTCCTACAACTCAAGAGTTTTTGGAAAAATCACCTAATGGAAAAATGAGCAAAGGACTTGAATAGACATTTCTCTAAAGAAGATATACAAGTGGCCAGTAAGCACATGAAAAGATGTTCAACATCACTAGTCATTAGGGAAATGTAAATCAAACCATGATGGGATACTGTTTCACAAACAGAATGCTGTTATTAAAAAAAAAAGAAAGAAAATATTGTGGCCAAGGATGTGGAGGAATTGGAACCCTTGTGCATTACTGGTACAGATATAAAATAGGGGATCTGCTATGGAAAACAGTTTAGTGCTTAGTCAAAAAGTTGAACAGAGAATTACCATATGATCTATCAGTCCCACTTCTAGGTAAATACCTAAATAATTGAAAAAAGGGACTCATACAGATACTCGTATACCCATGTTCATAGCTGCGTTATTCACAATAGCCAAAAGTTGAAAGTAATCCATATTCCTTGATAGGTGAATAGATTTAAAAAACGTGGGGATATGCATACAGTGGTCTCAGCCTTAAAAAGCAGGAAGTTTTGACACATGCTACAACAGGGATGAACCTTAAAGACATTATGCTAAGTGAAATGAGCCAGTCACAGAAAGGCAGATATTGTATGATCTCACTGATATGAGGTACTTAGAGTAATCGAATTCATAGAGACAGAAAATAGAATGGTAGTTGCCAGGAAATAGGAAAAAAAAGGAGTGATGGTAGTTAATGTTTAATTGGTACCAAGTTTAAGTTTGGGAAGATGAAAAAGTTCTGGTGATGGTTGTACAACATTGTGAATGTACTTAATGCCACATAACTGTACATTTAAAAAGTGGTTAAAATAGTAAGTTTTATGTTATGTGTATTTTACCACAAAAGAAAAAAAAAAAGAAAAGTTGGGTGGAAGGATCCATAAGGAAAACTAAGGTAAGGAAACTGTCTAAAACATCTTCACACACCACATTTCCTACAAGTTTTGCCTTTATTTGTCCAGGGTTTACAGGGACTGCCTGGAAGTACAGGTGACAGAGGACTTGCAGGAGAACCAGTAAGTTTATCTTTATACTTTTCTAATTGTGTATTTCTCATAATGTACATTTATGTTTATATTATTGCTCTGTTGTGCTGTAACTGGTATGTTTTAGAAAGCAACATTTATCAAAGACACCATAGACTAATTACATAGAATGAAAATTAATAGTTTTCGTGCCTTTCTGGTTTCACATAGTCAAATATGGTACTGTTTTTCTGGAGCTGTTAAGTCTGAGCATATTTCTGTTTTCAACAAAGAAAACTCTGTTTTATTGAATCTCAGAAATTCTCTTTCTGAATGGCTTGCTGTTCTTATAATTATTACATTGCCACACACACACAATCACATTTATGAGGCAATTTCTATAATTAGAAGACCGTATAGAGAGAAGCCAAATTCTACATCTGATGGGCCAAAATTTGCAAACATGACAGGAATGCGGTTACATCAACATTACAAAAACTTACATCAATACATAAACTTATGAAATTGTTATGAAATAGTTTCATAAATATGATTCAATTATAGAGTTTCCATGGAAGGTAAATTGTGACAAGGAAAGACCTTATCACACCTACTTTCTTACAATTTATTCTTTATTGCCAATGAAGTCATTCTTCTGGTTAATGGTGTTAGATGTAATGTGCTATAATGTGCTTCTGAGATATACAATACAATATAGTCTTTCAAACCATTTCATTGATTTTATCATCAGTTCACACAAAGGTTTATAGATGGCCTTTGTATAATTCATTTAGTTTGTAGCAAATGGATAATTCTAACAGTCAAAGAGCTATTTTTACCATAGCTTTTTCTTCATTTTTATACTTAACCTATGATATAAGCTTTCAAAACAATAAGTAAAGATTTGACAGTATATACAGTTCTTTCCAAATAAAGAATCTTAGATATGTTGTTGATTTTTTTCAGCTAAATCCTTCTTGGTTTTCTCTCCATTATGTATGTCTTAACCTGCCATTCCAATTCTGATATTTATCTGACCTAAAATAATGCAACTTTCTTTAGCATTATTTATTTAAGTATATTCCCTAAAAAGTCTGTAACTTGCTTGAAATCAGAGACCATTTCGTATATCTTTGTAATCCACTTTCCTGGTATAATGTCTGATATATATATATCAGACATTATATATATAATGTGTATGTATATATATCAGACATTATATATATAATGTGTGTATATATACACATTGTATATATAATGTGTATATATATCAGACATTATACCAGGGAAAGTGGATTATACATATATATATATATATATATATATATATATATATATATGTAAGATGGGCATAGAAAGGAGGCAGGTGACAAAACACACACAGCTTTATGAGAGCTATTGTCAACAATTTTTATTTTTATCCTTAGAACAAAGAATGTTATTAAAAGGCTGGGGCTAGCTTTATTATCAGATTATTTAGTTTATTATCTGATATCTATTTTGTAAATATCAGTCAAATCACAAAATGGAAGGAGCCAAGAATGATTGTCTATTGTAATAATCCAGATAAGAAACAGCAGTACCTTTTTCATAATTAGAGAAAAGAAGTGGACAGAATGATTCAAAAGGAGATAAAATCAATAGGAAATAAAGATTCTGTATGTGACGTGTAATTCTTAAATTTCTGGCTTATTAAAGAGTTGATGATGCTATTCACCGAAACAGAAAAAAAAAAAACAGAAAAGTAGGTCTAGAATGGAAGATTATAAATTCAGTTTAACTATGTTGAATTTGAAGTATCTTTGAGAAACATGAAGTTAGCAGTTGGATTCAGAGCAGAGGAATGACTGAAGTTAGAAAACATTGGATTCATTGCCAATAGGAAGAGTATAGAAGACAGAAAAGAAAAAGATCTAAGGCTGAGGCTTAAAGAACTACAACATTTACAAAATACTGGCAGAAAAGGATGAAACTGCACAAGAAACTGAGAGAATAAGAGGAAAATCAGATAGAAGTTTCAGCCATAACCATAACCTATCTTAAAATCTTCATGATAATATTAGATCCCCTTAGAAGTATGTAGGCATAAGGTAGGATAGGCAAACTACAGCCCTCTGTCCAGCTATGCTTCTGTAAATCAAGTTTTACTGAAACACAGCCATAACCATTCCCTTATACTACAACAGCAAAGTTGAAAAGTTTTGACAGAGACCTCATGACCCACAAGCCTAAAATACTTACTGTCTGGCCCTTGGGGAAAGAAAAAATGTTTGCTGACCCCAGATATACATTTTAATCACATATGTACAAAAAGAAAATGTCTAATCAATGCAAACCTGATAACAAATAATGTCCCTTGGTTTATGTCATGTACAACCTGCACAACTGTACCCAGTCGCCCTCAGTAAGAGGAGAATGGTGGCATTTGTTTATTCTTTCTTTCTTTTATTATTTTGTTCATTTATTCTTCCATTTCAGAAAACAAGTTGAAAAAAAACTCCTGAACTGAATATTGTTAATATCTCTAAGTATTGAAAACTGCCTTTAAAGAGGCAATGAGGGGAGTGCTATACTCTAAAATTAATTCTTCATAAGCTTGCTTTATAATATAATATATTATAATAAATAATAAATTTAAAAATATTATTTTCTAGCTGCTCTTTCTTAGATTCCAGAAGTCATTTCCACTTACCTCAAAAAATAGTTAATAGGATTCTCATGTTAACTAAAAGTGTATAATAAAACTTCACTCACTTTCCCATTAGATAAAGAGCAACAAAGTGGCAACAGTCTTAGAGACAAAGATAAGAGTACCCTATCTCAGCATCTCAGTAGAATTTTGCCAGTAACAAAGTCAAAGATAGCAGCCAAAATAAAGCTGAAGATGAATTTCACTGACAAATATAATTGTAAAAATCTAAACAAAAAATTAAGTAAAATTTTATCACAGATATAAAGAATTACTCACCTCAGTGAAGTAAAAGGAAGAATTACAATCAAGGAAAAGTTAGTTATTATTAAGAAATCTATTAATGTATCACAGATATAATGAAAAATACAAAAACAAGTAGTATAAAATTCAACGACCATTTTTGATTCTTTAAAAATCATTGTATGAAGTTCTTAAGTTTAATTAGATCCCATTTATCTATTTTGGCTTTTGTTGCCATTGCTTTTCGTGTTTTAGTCATGAAGTCCTTACCTATGCCTATGTCTTGAATGATATTGCCTAGATTTTCTTCTAGGGTTTTTATGGTGTTAGATCTTATGTTTAAAACTTTAATCCATCTGGAATTAATTTTTGTATAAGGTGTAAGGAAGAGATCCAGTTTCAGCTTTCTCCATATGGCTAGCCAGTTTTCCCAACACCATTTATTAAACAGGGAATCCTTTCCCTATTGCTTGTTTTTGTCTGGTTTGTCAAAGATCATATGGTTGTAGATGTGTGGCATTACTTCTGAGGCCTCCGTTCTGTTCCATTGGTCTTTATCTCTGTTTTAGTACCAGTACCATGCTGTTTGATTACTGTAGCCTCATAGTATAGTTTGAAATCAAAGGGCTAATATCCAGAATCTATAAAGAACTAAAACAGATTTACAAGAAAAAAAAACAACCCCATCAAAAAGTGGGCAAAGGATATGAACAGACACTTCTCAAAAGAAGACATTTATGCAACCAACAAACATAGGAAAAAATATCATCACTGATCATTAGAGAAATGCAAATCAAAACCACATTGAGATACCATCTTACACCAAGGCTAGTGGATCACATGGTTAGAATGGCAATCATTAAAAAATCTGAAGACAACAGATACTGGAGAGGATGTGGAGAAATAGGAATGGTATTACACTGTTGGTGGGATTGTAAATTAGTTCAACCATTGTGGAAGACACATGTAGTGATTCCTCAAGGATCTAGAAATAGAAATACCATTTGACCCAGAAATACCATTTGACCCAGTAATCCCATTACTGTGTATATATCCAAAGGATTATAAATCATTCTATTATAAGACACATGCATACGTATGTTCAGTGCAGCACTGTTTACAATAGCAAAGACTTGGAAACAACCCAGATGCCCATCAATGACAGACGGGATAAAGAAAATGTGGCACGTATACACCATGAAATACTATGCAGCCATAAAAACGGATGAGTTCATGTCCTTTGCAGGGACATGGATGAAGCTGGAAACCATCATTCTCAGCAAACTGACACAAGAACAGAAAACCAAACACTGCATGTTCTCACCCATAGGTGGTTGTTGAACAATGAGAACACAGGACACAGGGAGGGGAATATCACACACTGGGGCCTGTTGGAGGGTGTGAGGGATAGGGGAGGGATATCGGGGGTGGGGGGGGATTGGGGAGGGATAACATTAGGAGAAATACCTAATGTAGGTGTTGCGGGGATGGATGCAGCAAACCACCATGGCATGTGTATACTTATGTAATGATCCTTCACAATCTGCACATGTACCCCAGAACTTAAAGTATAATATAAAAAAAAAAAATCATTGTATGGAGGCTGGGTATGGTGGCTTATGCGTGTAATCCCAGCACTTTGGGAGGCCGAGGCAGATGGATCACTTGAAGTCATGAGTTCAGGACCAGCCTAGCCAATATAGTGAAACCCCAAATCTACTGAAAATATAAAAAAAAAGAAATAGCCAGGCTTGGTGGTGCACACCTGTAGTCCTAGCTACTCAAGAGGCTGAGGCAGGGGAATTGCTTGAACATGAGAGGCAAAGGCTGCAGTGAGCCAAGACCATTGCACTCCAGCCTGAGTGACAGAGCAAGACTCCATCTCAAAAAAAAAAAATTATTGTGTGTGAAGCACAATTTGGCTTGTAGCTGAATCCAGTCTCCCCCCCAGAAAAAGACTGAAACAATCATAGTGTGAAAGTTATCAGAATCAAAACGGAGTCACTGATGTTAAGAAAATAAAAGAAAAACCTGACAAATAGAGCTGTAGGCCATAAAGAGAATTCTCATTCTTAGATGCCTGATAACACAAACTATCACAAAAAATTGCAAAACCGCAACCTTGCACAAAGGACATTTACACCTATATACAAAAAATACTTCTGAAAAGACATCTGCCCAGCAACTGCCTGTCCAGCCTTGGACTAGTGTCACTATTGTTTTTCATATTTATATCCAAGGATAATCATTTCAAAACAATTGTATAATCCTCATTTTTCCTTTAAAAACCATTGTCTTCCTTTATCTCCCTGAATATGTTTATAGCTTACTAGGGCAAGCATATCCCCACTGCAATGCTCTATTTTAAAATAACTACCTTATTTCTTTTAGAGAGCCTCTTTCTCTTTGTTATTTAGGTTAACAACTGTAAATAAAGTGTCTTCTGGGCTGGGTATGGTGGCTCACACCTGTAAACCCAGCACTTTGGGAGGCCATGGCTGGTGGATCACATGAGGTCAGGAGTTTGAGACCAGCCGGGCCAACGTGGTGACACCGGTCTCTACTAAAAAAAGAAATACAAAAATTAGCTGGGCGTAGTGGCTCACACCTGTAATCCCAGCTATTCAGGAGGCTGAGACAGGAGAATCACTTGAACCTGGGAGGTGGAGGTTGCAGTGAGCAGAGATCGTGCCACTGCACTCCAGTCTGGGTGACAGAATAAATAAGTAAATAATAAAATGAAGTGTTTTCTGTTCTGAAATGTATGGAACTTGGAAGTCATCACTGCCATCCTCACTACAAGAAAAAAGATGAACACACTGAAAATCAACAACTCTTCTTAAATCTCTGAGAGAATTAAGGTCACAAGACAAACTACTGCCCCCAAAATGGAGAGACAAACAGGTGAACACATAGCCCACATCTGGACAGTAGGGACACTTAAAACTGTAATTAGCAAGTTATTAGAGACTCGGTGTAGACCAGCTTACGTGTTAAAGAACTTAGAAAGGTCCCAGTCTTTGGGAGGCCCCTACATGTTCCTGAGTTTTGCTTCCTCCAGGAGCCCTAACAGGTTCTCACTTTAAAGACAGAGAAAAATACCTCCTGCTTCCAGCAGAGGGAGAGAGATGGTATGATTTTGAAACATACCTAGAATTCTCTGATCTCCTAACAGTGCTTGCCCTCCAGAGAAATTATTTATCACAGAATAAACTGGTGCTTCACCAAAGACCAACTGACCTTTGAGAAAGGAAAACCTAATTTCACCTCCCTCTAGCCTTCAGTTGAAGGAAGAGAAATATTCCACTCCAGCCCCCTCTGGCCTTTGACATAGGAGAAGGGAAATATCCAACTCAGACTCACTAAAAGACAGACCAAATCATAGAACCGTAGAATGCTCCTCCTACACTCATAACTTACAATCACATCAGTGGGGCTCCTCTGCAATAACAGATTATAGCTAAAGGAACTGTGTTACCAACCCGTTTAAAGAGTCCCTCAGAAAGGTTAAAGAAAACAGGGGGAGTCAAAAACAATGACATTAGAGGACTTTTTAGCCTCAGACACCACAACTACAACAACCAGTAAACACAGCCTGACCCCCAGCCAGATAACAAAATACCACATTAAAGGCCTATTCACCTGGGCTTTATTTACATTTACATCACGTCTGGCTTTCATAAAAAGTTATAAGGCAAGCTAAAAGGCAAAAACAGTCTGCAGAGACAAATAAGCAGAAACAGATTCAAGGACAGCAGATATTTTGGAATTATCAAACTGGGGAATTTCAAAGTGAAAGAGAAATAAAGTCTTTCTCAAACAAAAATTTAAGGAGTTTGTCGCTCGCAGACCAGCAAGAAGTGTTAAAGAAGTTCTTCAGAGAGAAGAAAAGTGACATAGGTAAGAAACTCATCTAGGAAAGAAGAGTGTTAGAGAAGGAATAAATGAAGGTAAAATAAAATATTTTTATAATTCTTAATTGATCTAACAGATAATTTGTACAAAATATTAATAGCAACAGTATATTTGGTATTACATCTCATGGATAAGTCAAATGTTACAAAGAACCAGAGGGAGGAATTGTTATAAAGTACTAGCACTACTCATGAAGTGATATAGTGTTATTCTAAAATGGACTTGATCAATGGCCATAGCACCCTGAATGTTCTCAGTCTCGTCTGATGTTGGTTGGTAAACAGGGTCAGGACTGGTTAGTACTGGGATTGGAGATGACCTAGGAATACCAGGTGCTGTAGGGTTTTTTAAAAAAGGAAGAAAATGGACCTGGCTTAACTCTAAATATGTTTTGCAAACTCTAGAGTGTCCACTTTAAAAAGTTTTAAAAGTAGTATAGTTAGTATACTAAGCCAGGAAAGAAAATTAAATCATATTAAATGCTTAATTAAAATGAGAGGCCAGGCTGGGCATGGTGGCTCATGCCTATAATCCTAGCACTTTGGGAGGCTGAGGCAGGTGGATCGCTTGTGGTCAGGAGTTTAAGACCAGCCTGGACAACATGGTAAAACCCCGTCTCTATCAAAAATACAAAAATTAGGTGGACGTGGTGGGATGCACCTGTAATCCCAGCTCCTCAGGAGGCTGAAGTAGGAGAATCACTTGAACACAGGAGACAGAGTTTGCAGTGAGCCAGTATATGCCACTGCATTCCAGCGTGGGTGACAGAGTAAGACTTCATCTCAAAATTAATTAATTAAAATGAAATGGGAAGCCAAAAAAATATAAGAAGACCAAAGAAGCAGCAGCAATAAGGAACAAAGACAACAAACGAAAACTAACAACTATGGTGTATACTAACTCAACTATATCATAGTCACTTAAATGTCAATGGTCTAAGTGAAGCAGGAGTGGCCGCAAGAAACAGACCTCTCGGACACCGAACTAGGAAGGAAGAGGTTATTTATTTTGGCCGGTAGCAAGGCAACATGTTTGTCTAACAGCCAAGCTCCTCTAACAAAGAGAAGCTCTGCCTTTATATAGGCTTACAACTCTAGATATTACACATGAAAGGATTTTGTGTTTACGGCCTTAGAAATTACATGTGAAAGGGTCTTAAGTTTACAGTTTTAGAAATTTCATGTGAAAGAGTCCTGGTCGATGGAGGAGGAGTGGGGTGGGGTTTGATCTTGTTTAAGTGAAAACAAGGCTTCCAGAGAGATTCCCCGTACTATGCCTGCCATCTATAGGAAGGCGATTTATACATAATAACAAAACTGGGCAAACACATCACAAGGAGGGAAAACTGTAGATCGATACATTCATGAACATAGATGTAAAATCCTCAACAAAATATTAGCAAATTTAATCAAACAATGTATAAATGGAATTATGCATCATAACCAAGTGGAATTTTTTTAGGTATACAAGGCTGGTTTAACATTAGAAGGTCAATTAACATAATCCATCACCTCAATAGGCTAAATAAGAAAATATGATATGAAAAGATGGAGAAAAATCATTTGACAAAATCCAACACCCATTTATGACAAAAACTCTCAAACTTGGAATAAAGGGGAACTTCCTCAGCTTTTTGAAAAACATGTTTTTCTAAAAACCTTATAGCCAACACTATACTTACTGATGAGAAAACTAGATACTTTTCCCTTAAGAACAAGGGAATAGGGAAAACACATTTCTCCTTTTTTCAATTTTAACTCCTATTCAGCATTGTACTGGAAGTCCTAGCTTGTACAATAAGAAAAGAAAAGAAAAAGTATACAAATTTGGAAAGAAGAAATGAAACTGTCTTTCTTTGTAGATGGCATGGCTGTCTGTGTAAAAATCTTCAAGAACTGATTTTTTAAGCTCCCAGAACTAATAAGCAGTTATAATGAGATTGTAGCATAACAGGGTATAAGTTAAAATACAAAAGTCAATTGCTTTTCTATATTACCAGCAATGAATAATTGGAATTTAAAATGAAAAACACAATCCCATTTACATTAGCACCAAAAAGGAAAGAAAGAAATAGGTGTAAGTCTAACAAAATATAAACAAGATCTATATGAGGAAAACTTTGATGAAAGAAATTAAAGATCTATATAAATGGAAGGATATTTCATGTTCATGGTTAGGAAGATCAACATTGTTAAGATATTAATTCTTCACCAATTGATCTATCAATTCAATGAAATGCTCATCAAAATCCAAGCAAATTATGTTGTAGAAATTAACAGATTCTAAACTTTATATGGAAAGGCAAAAGACCCAGAATAGCCAGTGCAATATCAAAGACAAAGTTGGAGAAAAGACACTGACTTCAAGATTTACTATAAAACTACAGTCATCAAGACAGTGTAATATTGACAAAAGAATAGACAAGTACAACTGACCCTTAAACAACACAGGTTTGAACTGCAAAGATCTTCTTCTTTGTGGATTTTCCTTCACCTCTGCTATCCCTGAGACAGCAAGACCAACCTCACCTCTTCTTCCATCTCCTCAGCCTACTCAGCATGGAGACAATAAGGATGAAGATCTTGATGATGTCCCACTTCCGTTTAAGAATACAGCATTCTTTATTCTAACTTACTTTGACTTATTTTAAGACTATACTATATAATACATATAACATATAAAATATGTGTTAAACAACTGCTTATGTTATTAGTAACATAAGCAGTAGGCTAAAAGTGGTTACATTTTGGGGGAGTCAAAAGTTGTACTCATATTTTTAACTGTGCAGGAGGTTGGCACTGTAACCCTTATGTTGATTTAAGTGTCAGCTGTAGATCACTGGAGAAGAGTGGTGAGCCCAGAAATAGAACACAGATACACTCTTTGTTCTACACAAAATACACAATGTATAGTCACAAATTAAGTCAAGTGATCTGTGGCAAAGGAGCAAAGGCAATACAATTGATAGTCTTTTCAACAAATTATGCTGAAACAAATAGATACCCACATTCAAAACATGAATCTATATGTAGATCTTACACCTTACACACATGCATGTACACACACCCCGTCAAAATGAATCATAGACTTAATTGTAAAAAACAAAACCATGAAACTCCTAAAATATAAATATAGAAGAAAATCTATGTGACCTGAGGTTTATTGATGCATTTTTATGATGAGTTTTTAGCTACATCACCAAAAGCACAACCTGTAAAACAAAAAACTGGTAAGTTGGACTTCATTAATGTTTTTTTAAATCTGCATTGAAAAGACGCTGTTAAGAGATTGAAGAGAGAATCCACAGACTGCAAGAAAATATTTGCAAAACGTATATCTGATAAAAGACTTGTATCCAAAATACAGAAAAAAACATTTAAAAGTCAACAATTTTCTTTAAAAAAAATTAAAATGTTGACAAAAGATGTGAACAGACACCACACCAAAGAAGGTATAGAAATGGGCTACAACCATGTAAAACTATGCTCAACATCATATGACATTAGTGAATTGCAAATTAAAACAATAATGACATACCACTGTCCACCTGTAACTTTGATAATACCAAAGGTTGACAAGGATGTGGAGCAACAGGAGCTCTCATTCATTGCTGATGGGAGTGCAAAATGGTACGGCCACTTTGGAAGACAGTATGGTAGTTTTTTACAAAGCTAGGCATACAGTGATCACACTCCTTGGTGTTTACCCAAATGAGTTGAAAACTATGTCCACACAAAAACCTGTACAAGAATGTTTATAGCAGCTTTATTTATAGATACAAAAAATTTGAAGCAACCAATGTGAACCAATATGTTTGCTGTAATTGGACCATGTTTCCCCAAAATTTGTATGTTGAAATCCCAATCCCCAAAGTAATAGTATTACAGGGCAGGATCTTTGGAATGCCGTGCCCTCGTTGGGATTAGTGCCTTTATAAAGGAGGCCCGAGAGAGCTAGCTCACTCCTTCTAACATGTGAGGACACAACCAGAAGGCTCCATCTATGAAACAGAAAGTAGGCCCTCACCAGACACCAAATTATCCAGCAACTTGATCTTGGACTTTCCAGCCTCCAGAACTGTGGGAAATAAATATCTGTTGTTTTTAAGTTATAGAATCCTAAGTGAACTAAAACAATGTCTAATGAATAAATGGATAAACAAACTGTGGTATACCCATACAGTGGAATATTATTCAGCAATAAAAAATAAATGAACTCTCAAGCCACAAAAATGTATAAAGGAACCTTAAATGCATACTGCTAAGTTAAAGAAGTCAGTATGAAAAGGTTACATGCTATATGATTTTAACTATATGACATTCTTGAGGGGTAAAACTATAGAGTCAGTAAAAAAGATCACACATTTACTTCTTTAAGATGCAATTTTGTTTGTCACATATTTGCTAAGAATTTTAAGTAGATGAATGACTATCACATGAATTAAATAAAATAGTTGGTCAAAATGCTTAGCACAATGTATGATTGTTAGGAAGTGCTTAATAAATGTTGAATGAATAAGTAAATTAGAGAATAAAAGAATGAATACCACTCTTCTTTTAATACAAGAATAGCTTAGTAAATTTATTTTAAAAAAACACCCATGAGGCTGGGTGCAACTACTCACACCTGTAATCCCAGCACTTCGGGAAGTTGAGGCAGGTGGCTCACCTGAGGTCAGGAGTTCATGACCAGCCTGGCCAATAGAGCAAAACCTCCTCTCTACTGAAAGTACGAAACTAGCTGGGCGTGGTGGCAAGTGCCTGTAATACCAGCTACTTGGGGGGGCTGAGGCAGGAGAATCGCTTGAATTCGGGAGGCAGAGGTTGCAGTGAGCAGAGACTGTGTCACTGCGCTCCAGCCTGGGCAACAAGAGCAAAACTCTGTCTCAAAACACACACACACACACACACACACACACACATGAATCAACTAAAGATATAATTTTGTTTATACAGAGTAAAGTAATATCTTGATAAATGTATTATGTATTTATATAATTATATATTATATAAATCTGTGTTATAAAACTCATATCTAGTTGCATACATTTACTGACATAGACTAAACTTTCATTCTCATGTCTTAAATTTTATTTTAATATAGGGACTGCGAGGACTGCAAGGTGATGTTGGACCTCCTGGAGAAATGGGCATTGAGGTAAATTTTTTGTGACTCTTCCTCATAAATACTCTACTTTTTGTAAGGCTCTAAGGTAAAATTAATAATTAGATATATCTTATGAAGATAATTCTATAGTATTGTTTCATATTCAGAAAAAGCCTAAAATTTCTTTAAAAGCAGAGATGATTATTATATATCTAATTTTATACATATGAAGTTCTCCTCTAATAATTACTTCATTGAAATGACAGAACAGAAAGTAGATAGAGCTTTCCCTACACTGATTTAAAGTTGACTTGATAACCTTTCATTCTAAGATATGATATACCCTGTATAGAAGAATACTGAGACATTACCCAATATAGGATATATTTTGGAATTATAAGCCAAATTTGTTATAAATATCCAATCACTTTATTTCTTTTGTTTATAACTTTAGCGTGAAATAAATTAAACAAATTCTTTCCTCCCTTGGCTGCTGTGAAACTGCTCTCTCTTGATTTGCCACTTCACCTTCTCATTAGCCTTTCTCAGTCTTGACATGAAGTTGCCCTTTTACTTCCTTGGCTTAGTGATCCTATATCATGTGACTTTAATTCCCAATATCACTCTGATAGCTCTCGGCTTGTTAGCTCCATTGCATGCCTTTCTCCTCAGATTCAATTATTGATTTCTTGTTATCTTTTTAAATATCCACCTAGATATCACAGACATCTAAAATTCAAAATATCTAAACCAAATTCATTACTTTCCCACTGTTCTTCCTCTTTTTATTCACATCTCAATGAAAGATATCCCTTATACCCAATAACACAAAACTGAGAGTCATCCTAGACTCCTTCTTCTACCTATCCTCTCCAATCAGCCATCTTTTTATTTTGAATAGGCCTCTCCTTGCCCATTCTCTCTTGTCTACTCTTTCCTTTTTTATCCCTATTGCCAGTGCACTAGCCCCCCACACTCTCATTCCATGTATCCTCCCACTCCTAATATTCCATCATCTACTTGCTGCCAGTTTATCTTTTTTATATCATTTATTTCCTTTAAATGTTTCAAGAGCTCTCATGGCCTTTAGGATAAAATGCCAGTTTCTTAACATGATAAGTAATGGTTTACATAATCTAATTTCTGCAGACCTGTTCACCTGTGATGCCAATAAAATTCTTCTCCCCAAAGGGAAGGGAGGGGCACACATAGCGTGCTCACAAATAAAGTAAATCTCTCTAGGAGACAAAAATAATTGTAACATCAACAATTGTAGGAACTTTAGGCCTGGAAATAGCCAGAGGTTGCAAGAAGTTATATGTTCTCAAAGTAAAGAAAACTAAAAGCTTCCCAATGCAAATGAACCCACCATGAAAGAAGGCTGGGAAAGAAGCTCAGTGTGCGTGCGTGTGTGTGTGTGTGTGTGTGTGTGTGTGTGTCGTTTATAATATGAAAAATTAATCTCTTATTTGCATATTTTTTGTGAAACCAATAAGGAAAAATGAATTTTTTTAAGGAAGTAGATTCCCAAAGGCACAGCAGAAAGGGAAAGGAATAGCAAATCCCTTTGGATGAGGTTTAAAGAACGAGAGAAAGTATTAGAAGAAACAGGTCTTAAAATTCTTAATCTTAGGTGAAGTTGTTTTGACATTTGAACTATTAAAGGGTGTCAGAAACTATCTGTTCTTATGCTATGAAGTTTATAAAGGGACAGCAATTATGTCCTTTAGACACAGATAGCTCACCCTTGAGTTCAGTGTTACCACCATCTTCTTATGAGATTGTTATTGCCTTTGTAATGTATCAAATTATTCTCTTGTAGGGACCTCCAGGCCTTGAGGGAGAGTCTGGTCTGCAAGGCGAACCAGGTGCAAAGGTAACCTTCTAAAAAATAAAGGAGAGTCTCTAAACTTTCACTGTTGAATCCCCCAATATTTGCCACCATTGATTCCCCTACATTTGCCAATTTGAAAGCAGGTGGGAGCCCCCAGATAAAAACAAGAAGTGTTTTGGAACTCCTATTCCTTATGACAGCAGTCCCCAACCTATTTGGCACCAGGGACCGGTTTCATGGAAGACAGTTTTTCCACAGCTGGGGCGGAGCAGGGGATTGTTTGGGGATGAAACTGTCCCACCTCAGATCATCAGGCATTAGATTCTTATAAAGAATGAGCAACCCAGATCCCTCGAATGCACAGTGCACAATAGGGTTTGTGCTCCTTTGAGAATCTAATGCTGTCACTGATCTGACAGGAGGTGGAGCTCAGACGGTAATGCTGGCTCACCAGCTGCTCACCTCCTGTTGTGCAGCACAGTTCTTAACAGGCCTTGGACAGGTATCCTCTACGGCTCAGGCACTAGGGACCCGTGCCTTATGACATGCCCTCCATGATTAGACATGCAGTCTTAGTAGAAAAGAGTTTAATCTTTCCCTTTGTTTATTCAGGGAGATGTTGGACTTGCAGGCAGTGTTGGAGGAACTGGGGAACCAGGGTTACGGGTGAGTGCCCTTTGGAAACCTTTTTAATATATTAACCCGCTTCTTTCAGAGACTCAAAACTTATTAGTCTAAGCCCTTTAAAAAATAGCAGAATAAACCTTTCTGATACATTATAGAAAATGTTTGGTTTTATTTCATAATTTTAAATGCTGCATGCCAAACCTTGTCCCTATTCTAATTTAGTAGCATTTAGTCTTAACCTCATATCTCCTTTTCTCAAAATCAGGTATACTCTGTAGAACCCTTGCCAAAAATGCGGGGTCACAGTGATTGTCACTCATGTTAGCATTAAGAAGAAATTCATAAATACCAGTGATCAACTCTCAGGATAGTTCCTGACCTAACAAGACAGATAAAAGATTGAAATCTAACTTATAGATTTAATTTGGTCTAAAAAAATCAAACCTTTTAGCACACTGATTAGGTGGAGAAAAAAAATTTTTAATAAAAAATAAGAAAAATAAAAAATGAAAAAAAAAGATCATGCAAAGCTAACAAGATGCAAGGACATAATTGTAAATCATTGCAATTAGGTAGCTTTGAGAAGTTATGCTAATATGGACAGGCTTTATTTTGAACTGTGGTAAGGAGTTTTTTCCTGAGATAATTTTAAGAGACATTTGTTCACCAAAAGACGAAGTAGGGAGATAGGTTTTGTATCTGGCTTTTTCCTTTTGACTTTCCTTTTTTTTGTGTGGGATGGGGTGATTGGGAGGTGAGGATAATAGAAATGTCAGTGACAGTAAAGATGGAGCAACTATAAATAAGTACTAATTAATTTACTTTTAAATAATTTCAGTATCAAGAGAGCCAGTCTTACTTTAATAGCTTCATAAAGAATGACTCTGTATTTCTGCAAGTTCCATATCTAAAAAACAACTAGTTAATGTATCAGAGCTTTAATCTTTACCTCTCTACTGACAGGGAGAAAATATGGAAACTCTACAAATCTTGTAGAGTGGTCATAACTGAATCAAGTTATGTTAACCTGTGTAAATTCAATATAGCAAAGCACTATAACTTTATGACATGCAGTATTTACATTTCTTGAACTAGAAACACAAGTCTAGCTGTATAAAATTCTAGAGCTACCAAATGGATATATATCACCTTTAACTATCTAAAATTTATTAATATTCTGGGATCGTTTTATATTTGAATTTATAACACTCCGAATCATGAAATCATCTTCAGAGCTATCCAAGGCAAGCTAAATCATGCTCATTATACTGTCAAATACTCTTTAGAAATAAAGTAATAGAAATAAATGAACACAGATTTACTATTTTCCATACATGCTACAGGCTAAAAATAAAATAAGATAAATTATATAGCAAAAAAATTTAATTATACTGTTTCTGCTACAAAATAGGGTGAGCCAGGAGCTCCTGGAGAAGAAGGTCTCCAAGGAAAAGATGGGTTAAAGGTAAATTATACTTTTAACATTATACATAAAATAGATGTTTGGTAAAGTCTTTAAAGTGTTAGACATCATTATTTTTGTGTGCCAAACAAAACCCTGCTTATCGTGTAGCATAATTATTTCACTGCATTCCTTTATAAAAAAATTTTTATTGCATTACAGGGAGTTCCAGGAGGAAGGGGAATTCCTGGAGAGGATGGAGAAAAAGGAGAGATGGGCTTACCAGGAATTATAGGGCCCTTGGGTAGATCAGGCCAAATGGGCCTTCCGGTAAGTACTGCTGTGTTCACTTTCAAATACTAAGTGAATTCACTGCCTGTATGTGTACACATGCACACACCTACACACACTCTGACCTCCTTATATATCCAGTGGGTAATTGTATATGTGGAACTGTGGCTTGAGAGAAGGACGAGTCAAGAACTGATTATCAGCCCTCCTAAGATTCAGAAAGGAAAGATACTTTTTCCATAAGCCATAGAACTTCTGTCATAAAGTATTTATAAAGCAATCTTTTATGTTGTCTCAAACTTAGTTTTATTAAATATTTTGGCTCTTTATTCATATAACTGACACTATTACTATAGAGTAATATCCTAGCTCCAGGATGGAACAAGAAATTCTTTGCAAGCCTAATATGAGCTATCAGATCTGATCCTAAATTTCGGAATTACTTCAAGGGAAATTCTAAACATCATATTGAACAAATTCTCTTACCTCAAGGCAAATGGAAGATGTGAATAAATAATGAGATTTGCGACTGAGCAAGATGGCTCACGCCTATAATCTCAGCACTTTGGGAAGCCAAGGCGGGCGGATCACCTGAGGTCAGGAGTTTGAGACCAGCCTGGCCAACATGATGAAACCCCCACTTCACTATAAATACAAAAATTAGCCAGGCACCATGGTGCACACCTGTAATCCCAGCTGCTTGGGAGGCTGAGGCAGGAGAATTGCTTGAACCTGGAAGGCAGAGGTTGCAGTGAGTCAAGATCGTGCCAGTGCACTCCAGCCTGGGAGACAGAGTGAGACTCCATCCAAAAAAGAGAGAGAGAGAGAATAGCATCTTTTTTGCTTAAATGCTTAATTTATATTTGTTATG
Source organism: Ateles fusciceps (assembly GCA_036589455.1). Classification (NCBI taxonomy): domain Eukaryota; kingdom Metazoa; phylum Chordata; class Mammalia; order Primates; family Atelidae; genus Ateles; species Ateles fusciceps. The sequence goes on along the minus strand of JAZHEH010001331.1, from coordinate 61,279 downwards.
TTCTTCCAGATATAGCCTCTCTGGTCATTCTGCTGTTTCATCTGACTGTTCCCTTTTTCTTGTATCCTATCTTTAAACATGGATTCTCCTCAAAGTTACTGTCTTTACTTCTCTAAATGTTCATGACTTTGGAGATACTCTCCTATCTTAGAAGTCTTCCCTTTTGATGCTACCAGAAAATGGTTTCACTTTCCTCCAGACTCTGGCAGTTTTATTCTGTCTTTTAAAGATTGCAACATTTAAGCATATGGGTCTTTTCTCCAAGAGAAAACAGAGCTCTTCAAAACCAGATGCTGGGTCTTTACTCCTTTCCATAAACCACAGTACTCTGTGCACCAGTATTTCCACATGGGGGCTCAGTAAAGACTGAGGAACTAATTATGAGTAAACTGATCATACGGGTAGAGTGGAAGACAAAGCAGTGGTTTACAGAGTTTATAATTTTCAGCTTTTTTCTGTCCCTCTCTTTTCCTCTTGTTCCTAACCTGCAGATCACTGAATGGGCCCTGCCCCAATGAGCTCAATTAGGTTTGCAAGACTAAGAGGAAGGCTCTATCTGGAAGAATACAGCAAATATCATAAATGAAACACAAACCACCTGTCTTAACCATTCACATTTATCAATGACTATAATTTCTTTAGCAGCAATTAAACTAATGTTACAACACATCTACCTCAAAATAATAGCAAAATAACATTTGAAGAATGAAGATAAACCAGAAGTATCAGATATTTTTGAGCACTGGCAAATGGAATCTTTTTTCTCTTCAGTTTTATTGTAGTGGGTGCCCATTTCTTCTCTGTCCGGCCCTCTCAGTCCTGGAGAACTGTGGTGGGTGTCCCACCACAGCAAATACAAAGTATTTAGAAGTCCTCTCAAAAATTATCTTCTTTTTTTTTTTTTTTGAGATGGAGTCTCACTCTGTTGCCCAGGCTGGAGTGCAATGGCGTGATCTGAGTTCCCTGCAACCTCCACTTCCCAGGTTCAAGTGATTCTCCTGCCTCAGCCTCCTGAGTAGCTGGGACTACAGGTTCATGCCACCACACCTGGCTAACTTTTGTGTTTTTAGTAGAGACGGGGTTTCACATGTTGGCCAGGCTGGTCTTAAACTCCTGACCTCAGGCGAACCGCCCGCTTCATCCAAAGTGCTGAGAGTACCATGCCCAGCCCCTAAAAGTATCTTAAACATCGTTAGTCCAAACACTAAACAATATAATTTCACTTATATCCTGTCATAGAATCCTCCTAGTAGCCTATAGATGTTATTATTCCCTATTTTACAACTGGGAAAAAAACTTAGAAAAAGCTAAGAGATTTGTTCAAGATAATATAGCAGATGACACTGCTTTAAAATAATAAAGAAATCAATAAATTATTAATAAAGAATTTTTTTACACAGAGTCTCACTCTGTCACCCAGGCTGGAGTGCAGTGGCATGATCCTGGCTCACTGCAACCCCTGCCTCCTGAGTTCAAGTGGTTCTCCTACGTCAGCCTCCCAAGTAGCTGGGTGTACAGGTGCCAACCACCACGCCCACCTAATTTTTGTATTTTTAGTAGAGGCAGGGTTTCACCATACTGGCCAGGCTGGTCTCAAACTCCTGAACTCAAGTGATCCCCCCGCTTTGGCATCCCAAAGTGTTGGGATTATAGACGTGAGCCACTATACCAGGGCAATAAAGAAATTTTTTTTATAATTTCTTTATTTTGTGACCTTGTATCTCTAATTCTCCCTTGCCCATGTGGTAACCAGCTTTGGCCCTATATTTTGCCTTTGTAGAGTTCTTAATAATTTTCATCTTTGTTAGAAGACTCATCCTTCTTCCATTAGCATCAAGCCTGGACCCACAGGGAAGCCAAGGAACAAATGCCATGAAAGTCTGATTATCTTCCTGATAACTCTTGTCAGATTTGTTTTTATGTTAAAAAACCATCAGCAGTTATGCATACTTTAGCATGTATTTTTTTAAAAATCAACTGGCATAGTTCCCCTAGCAGAATCCTAAGAGTTCATAGGGAGGGGAAAACACTGAACTAAGAAAAGAGAAGATCTAAACATATACCATAGGCTAACACAGCAAGGAATCCCACAGAGGGATGATAACAGTGTGACAGCTGGTGACGGGTAGAGCAGTGATGAAAAGGGGCTCAAAACAAGGCATGGAAAAATGATAAATACAGGTTTCTTCTGCTTCATAGTGTTTCCCAGGAAAAATCATGCCTTGTACACATCTTTGGTGCCTTTTTTTAGTAACACCACATGTGTGTGTTTTTTATTCTTTTTGTTGTTCTCCTTGGAATTTTAAATGGTTTTCAGCTTATAAACACAATAAAAATACCATGGCATATTTTTTCAAAAGAGTTTTGCGATCCAAGGAACTATTGCTTAATCAGACAGCCTGATGCTGAATTTATTTTTACACTTTAAAAATTCTTCCTTAGGCAGTGTCACAAAGACGCTACCTTGGATTCATACAAAACAAACAAGAAAGAGAGTAAGAAAAAGAAATAACAGTTTTTTTTTCAAGAAAAGAAAAGATCTTACCTCCCAGAAGACTGAGGAATGAGATCTGGATTGAAAAATAAAGCAAGGGAAGCATCAGTATGAATTCCAAATCCAGGAGTTAGATTTCTTTAAACAGAAAAAAAAAAACTGTATATTTTATGCTTGAATCTTGTGCTAACATGTTCAGTTGCCTAAATACATAACTCTGTGTGAGAAAAGAATTGGGAAGCATCTGAAAAGAAACATCTGCCTGACTTACGGTCTGTTATCTATGCTAAAAATCTACCACTGTCTTATCTAAGATCTGAACAGATGTGCAACCATAAACTCCTAAGTTGGGTATATTAAAATGAAATTGTCCTGTTTTATATGTTTAGGCCAAAATTTGGTTGGATTTATTGAAATGTAGTTTTTACTTTCTGTTTAAGGTGGTGTGATAATAGGTAGAGGTGACTATCTTAAGAGAAGATAAAATGAAATAAAGTGCCCTTCTCAAATAAGTTTTTAAATAAGATTTTACAAGTGAAGTCATAAGATGAGAAGAATATCAATAGTTAGAAAAGATTGATAAGATATACCTGTCTCTTATTTCTAAGTTTCCTTACAAACAATCAGTTGGGTTAATGGCATTAAGTGACATCATGGAGTAAATGGTTATCTAAATCTTTATCATCTGAATGGTTTCTGGGACTCTGGTGTTAGGCTTGTTTATTCTGAACAGCCTAACACCATTTTATAACATACATTATAAAGCAACACAAATAGCAAGCCCTGCACTGACCACTGTGTCCCTGATATCCCACTGTACATTGTTGAGTGAGACGTTCTTTGGTTTATATATTCACACATGATACAAAATAAAGGGGTTGGAGCTAAGCAGAACTTCCTGAGATGGTTGTGTCAGGAGGGATGCTAAGTTAGCAGGGCCCTGTTTTTTCTATTCCTGTATCAGTCAGGAAAGAACCTTGTATGTCTTTTTAACATAGATTTTTAACATAGATTTTCTTTGGAAGTAAAAATTCCATGGCTTTTTAAAAAGCATTATCTTAGATTTTCTAAATTTTTATTCAGCCTTACAGACTGTAATTTTATAAAATGTTTTTGTTCATTTATAAATTTGATGAAGTTTTTGAGTACCTTCTATGAGCCAAGAACTCTTCTAAACAATGGGGATACAGTAGGGAACAGGACTACCAAGTTTCCTGATCCTCAGATGTCATAATCTAATGAAGAAGACTGACAGATTAAAAGATCATTGTAATGCCTATAATCCTAGTACTTTGGGAGGCCTAGGCAGGTGGACCATGAAGTCAAGAGATCGAGACCATCCTGGCCAACATGGTGAAACAACGTCTCTACTAAAATACAAAAATTAGCTGGGCGTGGTGGCGCACGCCTATATTTCCAGCTACTCGGGAGGCTGAGGCAGGAGAATTGCTTGAACCCAAGAGGCAGAGGTTGCAGTGAGCCCAGTTGTGCCACTGCACTCCAGCCTGGTGCCTGGTGACAGAGCAAGACTCTGTCTCAAAAAAAAAAAAAAATCATTGCAGATTGTGATAATGCAATAATGGAAATAAACATAGTAATGAAAGAGAATAACTTATTATGGGTTGAAAAGCCAACTAGTTAGAGAACATAGTTCAGCCAGGGTAGTGAGAGAAGTCTTCTCTGGATAGGGGACAATTATATTGAGACCTAAAGAATAAAAAGGAACCTATCATGCAAAGAACTGTGGGAAGATCCTTCAAGACAGATAAAGCAGCAAGGGCTGAGATAGAGAGGTGAGAATGAGCTAAATATTTTTAGAAAACCCAATGAAAACTATTACAGCTGCAGCATAATAAATAGTGAAAAGTTGTTTAAGATGATCTTGAAGAAATAGGTAGGGAGTAGATCATGAAGGACTTTTTAAGCCATGATAAGAAATTTGAGTTTTATTCAAAGTGTGGTTAGTGTTATTGTCTATCTCAAGAAATAAAACAAATTACAGGAAAAGAACACAATAAATTTCATTTAGAAAAGCACATCGTAAGCCAAGACAATTCAATGAGAGAAAGAATTGTCTTTTCGCCAAATAGTGCTGGAACAACTGGATAGCCACATGCAAAAGAATAAAGTTGAACCCTTCCTTATACTACAGAAAGAAATGAACTCAAAATGAGTCATAGGCCTAAATGTAAAAGCTAAAACTGTAAAAGTCTTAGAAGAAAACATAGGCATACATCTTCTAAGATCATTAAAATTAAAATTTTTTTATTCAAAGAACATAAGAAAGTAAAAGGTCAACTCACGTAATAGGAGAAATACTTGAAAATATCATAGATGATAAGGGACTTGTATCCAGAATATATTAACAGTCTGATAATAAGATAATTAACATAAATGAAAAATGGACAGACTTAAATATCTCCAAAGAAGATATACAGATGGCTAATAAGTGCATGAAAAGATGCTCACTATCATTGCAAATATCAGAAAAATGCAAATCAAAACCACAATGAGATACCACTTCATACCTACTAGGATAGTGTTCATGAGGTTACAGAGAAATTGGAACCCTTATACGTTGCTGATAAGATATAAAACCTGCAGTTTCTTTGTAAACCAGTTTGGCGTTTCCACAAAATGTCAAACATGGACTTACCATATGACCCAGCAGTTCCATTTCTAGATACATATGTCCAAGAGAATTGCATTCAAACAAAAACTTGTACATGAATGTTCACAGCACATGGTTTATAATAACTAAAAAGTAGAAACCCAAATGGGCAACACCTGATGAATTAATAAATAACATGTTAATTGTTCGACAATAAAAAGGAATGGTGTATAAGTACATAGTACAACATTGACAAATCTTGAAAACATTATGCTAAATGAAAGAAGCAATTCACAAGAAACCACATATTGTACTTTTATATGAAATGTCCTAAATAGGCAAACCTATACATACAGAAAGTGGATTAGTGATTGCCTAGGGATAGAGTGGTTAGGAAGAAATGGGGAATGACTTCTTATGATTATGAGATTTTCGGGGGAGTGATGAAAATGTTTTAAAATTGATTTTGGTGATAGTTGCACAACTATGTGAATATACCAAAAATCATTGTATTGTGCACATTAAATGGGCACATAATTCATATACATGATATCTGGATATCATGTATAATATATATGTATCATGTAACTATCACATATGTAAGTGTAAATTATTCCTCAGTAAAGCTGTTTTTAAAAACCGATATAATATGATACTTCTGAGACAAAACAGCTACTTTCACAAAGTCTATAATAGGGAATCCCAACTGGTTCCTCTATTTTATCAGTAAGCAACATCAAGCTGACTATTCTCAATCAACATGACATAGATAAATGACATATACAAATTGTATAAAGTAGCATTTTCTAAAGAGATGGGGGTCTTGCTGGGTTGCCCAGGCTGAGCTTAAACTTCTAGGCTCAAGGAATTCTCCTGACTCAGCCTCCCAAGTAGCTGGGATTATAGACACACGCCAAAAAAAATGGTGTTCTTGTTTCTATAATTATTGAATAAATCCTACATTGTAAAAAGAAAAAAAGTTGCTATTTTTCCTATATGCCCTGCAAGCCTCTAGATACACAAATAGGTTGCAGTGGGCAATGTTAACTTTTAAAAGCCAACATTTTGGAGCAAAATATTACTTATACATTTCAGAAAAAGCACTAAAATAAGCCAGCCTACTAGCAGTGAAAATTTACACTCCCTCCCAAAAAACCATAATAACAACATATCCTTGAAGAGAAAAATAGTGAACAAATCGGGGAGACCTTTCTGATTACAATAACAAGAAAATACAATATAGAATAAGGCAACCCCTTTTCTTGCACATGATGGGTTCTTTAAATATGTGCAGAAATTTACTGTGCAAAAATTCCTAATGATTCATATATATTGTTCCCTAGAAGCTAAAAAATATTAGAAAAATCTCTCACTATACTTTACCTTTTACTCACAAACCTTGGTTTTACTTTCAGTATTTAGTGCATATTCTTTAAGGTGTTATTTTCTTACTAGTGAATACCTAATAGATTAGCTTACCGTCTGATTAGGGTTAATTATTTTCAACTTTAGGCATACATTCTGTCATTCATTTATTCATTCATTAAATGTTTATTAAGGCAGACACAGTTATGGATGTTAATGTTACAGTGGTGAGCAAAATAGACAAGGTTCATGTTGTCATGAAATTTATAGAATTTATATTCTAATGTGGGAAGACAATGTAAGCATGAATGACAATTTTGGTAGTGATAAGTGTTGTGAAGGAAATAAATGATTGGGTGCAGTGGTTCATGCCTATTATCCCAGCACTTTGGAAAGCTGAGACAGGAGGATCACTTGAGCCCTGTAGTTCAGGACCAACCTGAACAACATAAAGAGACCCCTATGTCTACCAAAAATTTTTAAAATTTTGCTGGTGTGGTGGCTTACACCTGTGGTGCCAGCTACTTGATCTGCTTGAGACTACTGGGAGGTCAGGGCTGCAGTAAGCCATGATCACAGAGCAAGATGGAAGGAAGGAGAGGAGGGAGGGAGGGAGAGAGGGAGGGAGGGAAGGAAGGAAGGAAGGAGGGAGGGAGAGAGGGAGGGAGGGAGAGAGGGAGGGAGGGAGAGAGGGAGGGAGGGGAGAGAGGGAGGGAAAGAAAAAGGAAGGAAGGAAGGGATAGAAAGGGAGAGAAAGAGAGAAAGAGAAAGAAGAGCAAGAAGAAGAAAGAAAAGAAGGAAGGAAGGGGTAGGGAAGGAAAGAAGGAAAGAAAAAGGGAAAGAGAGAGAATAGAGAAAGAGAGAAAGAGAGAGAAAAAAAGAAAATATGTTGTTTGGATGTGGAGTGAATAGGTAAAGGGGCTGCCTACTTGGGGTGGTCACAGAAGTACTATCTGATACTGCATTGAGCCAGACACCTAAGCATGGAGAAAGCCAGCTATGTGATTATCTGAGGAAAGAGATTTCTAAGTAGAGGGAATATCTACTGCAAAGGCCCTAAGACAGAAGGGGTCTTGATCTATTTTTAAAAAGAGAAAAGAAAAAGGGAAAAAGCCCTATATCTACAGTATAGTAAATAATTGGAAAACATGATGCCAGAGAAATGTAGGAGCCAGATCATAAGGTATTATAGACCATGATAAGAGGTTGGGCGATTATTCTCATTGCAATGGACAGTCATTTGAAAGGTTTTAAACAGGGAGAAGGGTTTGATTAAAATGGTTAGTGATTATTTGGGCTATTGTGAAGAAGAGGATTATGGGGGGTAAAAGTGAACCAAATAACTTAGAAAGCTTTGGCAGTAGTCTAGATGAAAAATGATGGTGGCTTGGAATATGAGAAAACGCAGTATAAGTGAATAATGATCAGATTCAAGACATATTTTAGAGGCATAGCTGACTGAATTTGCTCCTGGTTTAGATTTTGAGAAGATGGGATAAAGTAATAAATAATAAACCCTATTTTAGCCTAGGCAACTGAGTGGATGATCATGTCATTAAATGAGTAACAGAGCGACAAATTTGTACTTTGAGATGTACAAATATATAACTGCTTTATTTCTGGCTCATGTGGTTTTCCTCACAAGCTCCTACTTACTGATTAGTGGAATGCAGTGGGGGCAGGAGAAATGGCAGCAGCCAAAAAGAAAATTTTAAATCTGATTTAGTTGAATGCTTGAACTTACTCTAATCATATAAGGTCGTTTCTTCAGGTGCACAGACTATCAAGATGCTTAGTCTCACAAATGTATGAGTCCTTGACTCTCTCTTTTACTCCTTTCCAACATTGAGTCTGTGTGTCTTGTGACGGCAAGGATGAGGATGCTTTGGATATTGATGCAGGTATTGTTCGTGCTCATTGGATGTGGTGATCTTCCCTCACTACCTACCCTGCTGGTTTCTGGTGATGATGTTTGCATCTAGTAGTTTCCTTATTTTTTTTTTATTTTTATTTTTTGGAGAAGAGGGTTCCTCGCTGAACTGGCCTCACATCAGGTCCCACTAATTGCTATAGATCTCTCTGAGGTCTGCTGTAGTTCTTGTTCAGTACTAGTCAAGGGAACCTGCTTCTAGCCCTTATTGTAGAGCTGCATATTCCTAGAGTAGTGATCACCCCATCCCTGCCATGAATTCACCAGCTGTTTTTGAGTTGCCATCTATGTCATATAGGAATTGAAGAGTAGCTCAGGAAAATTTAACCATGTGGTCTTCCTCATTTTGACTTTGTTGAGTAACCATATTGATAGGGCTACACACCAGGTGATATCTACATAAAGAGCTACATAAGATATCTTTCCAAATTCCAAACAGGTAGTTGGGAACAAAGATCTCTCTCTACAAAACTCAAAAAAGGGAAAATATGTCTCTCTCTCCCTCCTTTGCCTTCCCACATTCTCTTGTAGCCAAAACAAACAAAAACCTCTGTGCTTCTCTTTATTCTCCCTATGTCATATCCTCATCCTTCTATCATCAAGTAAAGCCTTAGAGTAATACATGGCAAGTGTCTTCTCTATCACAGGACAGCTTTGTGTGCTAGGTGTTCCAGACTCAACTTGTCAAATGTGAAAAGTTGGAAACAAGGAAAATAGGAACATCTTCTTTTAAGGCATTCAGCCTTTGGTCATACAGACACCTGAGGCTGAATAGGCAAAGTCCTCATATTCAAAGAGGCAAGAAAGAAAACCATTTTACTCTTTTTCAAATTATTGCCTCATTACAGTGAAGGTGGGAAAGAATAGGAGGAAAGCAGTTTAGGGATAGAAAGAGGGATTTTGAGACTTTGGTTTTGGACCATGAAGTCTAAGATACCTAATAAAAATGCAAAGAGCTATCATTAGGTAGAGTAATCAGAGGGTCAGTGATGCAGTGAGAATAGGTGATATAACTAAGGAATCCTTAGAATACAGGTCTCTCAAAACCATATCATTAAATGTAAATGAATGAGTCTTATTCTGAAAGATTTTTGGGTAAACAGTGAAATTAACACAGAAATCAAGACATTCTTTGAAACTAATGAAAGCAATGATACAATATACCAGAATCTCTGGGACATAGCTAAGCAGTGTTAAGAGGAAAGTTTAAAACACTAAATACCTACATTAAAAAGTTAGAAAAATATGTAATTAACAGCGTAACATCACACTTAGAAGAACTAGAAAAACAGGAGCAAAAACAACCCCAAAGCTCAAATAACCAAAATCAGAGCTGAACTGAACAAAATGGAGATGAGAATAAAACATACAAAAGATCAACAAAACCAAAACTTCATTTATTGAAAGAATAAATAAGATTTATAGACCACTAGCTGGACTAATAAAGAAAAAGGGGAGATGATCCAAGTAAACACAATTGGAAATGACAAAGGGACGTTACCATTAATGCCACAGAAATACAAAAAACCCTCAAAGATTATTATGAACACCTCTCTGCACACAAACTAGAAAACCTAGAAGAAATTCATAAATTCCTGGAAATATACAACCTCCCAAGATTGAACCAGAAAGAAACTGAAACCCTGAACAGACCAATAATGAATTCTGAAATTGAATCAGTAATATGAAAACCTACGAACCAGAAAAAGTCCAGGACAAGACAGATTGACAGCTGAATTCTAACAGAGATGTAAAGAAGAGCTGATACAAGTCCTACTGAGACCATTCCAAAAAACTGAGTCGGAGGGATTCCTCCCTAACTCATTGTATGAGGCCAGCATCATTCTGATACACAACAACAAAAAGAAGACTTCAGGCCAGTATCCCTTTTGAACATAAATGCAAAAATCTACAACAAAATACTAGCAAACTCAATTTAGCAGCACATCAAAAAGCAAATCTATCACGAACAAGTAGGCTTTATTCCTGGGATGTAAGGTTGGTTCAACATATGCAAATCAATAAATGTGATTCATCACATAAATAGAATTAAAAACAAAAAACACATGATTATCTCAATAGGTACAGATAAAGCTTTCGATAAAATTCAATATGCCTTCATGTTAACCCTCAACAAACTTGACCTTGAAAGTACATACCTCAAAATAATAACAGTCCTCTATGACAAACCCACAGCCAATGTTTTATCTAATAGGCAAGAACTGGAAGCATACCCTTTAGAAATGGAACTCTTACCACTCCTATTCAACATAGTACTGGAACTCTCAGTCAAAACAATCAGAAAAGAGAAAGAAATAAAAACCAACCACATAGGAAAAGAGAAAGTCAAACTCTTTTTGCAGATTATATGATTCTATACCTAGAAAACCCCATAGTCTCTGCTCAAAGTCTCCTAGATCTGATAGACAACTTCAGCAAAATTTCAGAATACAAAATCAATGTACAAAAATTAATAACATTTCTATACACCAATAACATCCCAGCTGAGAAACAAATCAAGAATTTAATCCCACTCACAATAGCCACGGAAAGAATATTTGGGAGGCCAAGGTGGATGGATCACAAGGTCAAGAGAGTGAGACCATCCTGGCCAACATGGTAAGTGAAACCCCGTCTCTACTAAAAATACAAAAATTAGCTGAGTATGGTAGGCATGTGCCTGTAGTCCCAGCTACTCAGCTGAGGCAAGAGAATTTCTTGAACCCATGAGACAGAAGTTGCAGTGAGCCGAGATTGTGCCACTGCATTCCAGCCTGGTGACAGAGTGAGAGTTGGTCTCAAAAAAAAAAAAAAAAAAAAAAAAAAAAAAATAATATATATATATATATATATATATATATATATATATATGTATGTATGTATATAAAACCTAGGAATACAGTTAACCAGGGAGGTGAAAGATCTCTACAATGAGAATTAGAAGAGACTGCTGAAAGAAATCAGAGACAGCACAAACAAATGTAAAAACATTCTATGCTCATGGATAGGTAGAATCAATATTGTTAAAATGGCCATACTTTCCAAAGCAATTTAAAGACTCAATGCCATTTCTATCAAATTACCAAGAACATTTTTCACAGAACTAGCAAAGGCCATTCTAAAATTCTTATAGAACCAAAAAAGAGTCCAAATAGCCAAAGCAACCCTAAGCAAAAAGAATAAAGCTGGAGGCATCATACTACCTGACTTCAAACTATACTACAAGGCTACAGTAACTAAAACAACATTGTACTGATACAATAAACAGTTACACAGACCAAAAACAGGTTAGAGAACCCAGAAATAAAGCCACACAACTACAACTATCTGATCTTTGACAAAGGCGATAATAACAAACAACGGGGAAAGTTTAGCCTGTCAGTAGATGGTGTTAGAATAACTGGCTAGCCGTATGCTACAGAAGATACCTTTCACCATATACAAAAATCATTTTAAGATGGGTTACATACTTAAATGTAAAGCCTAAAACTATGAAAAGCTTAGAGGAGAACCTAGAGAATACTATTCTGGACATCAGCCCTTGCAAAGACTTCATGACAAAAACTCCAAAAGCTATTGCATCAAAAACAAAACTTGGCTAGTGAACCTAATTAAACTAAAGAGTTTCTGCACAGCACAAGAAACTATCAAAAGAGTAAGCAGACAACCTAAGAACAGGAGAAAATATTTGCAAATTATGCATCCAACAAAGGTCTAATATTCAGAATCTATAAAGACCTTAAAACAATAAGCAAAAAACAACTCCATTAAAAATGGGTAAACATACACTTCTCAAAAGAAGACATACACGTGACCATCAAGTATATGAAAAAATGCTCAGTGTCACTAATCATTAGGGAAATGCAAATCAAAACCACAATGAGATACCATCTCACACCAGTCAAAATGGCTGTTATTAAAAAGTCAAAAAATAACATACACTGGTGAGGTTGCAGAGAAAAGCAAACACATGCTGCCTGTAGGAATGTAAATTAGCTCAGCCACTGTGGAAAATAGTCTGGAGATTCCTCAAAGGACTTAAAAAGAACTACGATTCAACCCAGCAATCCTGTTACTGGGTACATACCCAAAGGAATATAAACCATTCTTCCATAAAGACGCATGTACATTTATGTTCATTGCAGCACCATTCACAATAGCAAAGACATGGGATCAACCTAAATCTCCATCAACAGTGGACTGAAGAATATGTGGTATGTATGCACCATGGAATCCTATGCAGCCATAAGAAAAGAACAAGATCATGTCCTTAACAGCAACATGGTTGCAGTTGGAGGCCATTATCCTAAGCAAATTAGTACAGGAACAGAGAACCAAATACCACATGTTCTCACTTATAAGTTGGAGCTAAACCTTGAGTACACATGGACGCAAAGAAGGGAACAACATCAGGGCCTACTTGAGGGTGAAGGGTGGGAGGAGGGTGAAGATTGAAAAACTGCCTATTCCGTATTATGCTGCTTACCTAGGTGACAAAATTATCTGTACACCAAGTCCATGTAACACATAATTTACCCACATAACAAACCTGCACATTTACTCCTTGAACCTAAAAGACAGAAAAAAATAAAAAATAATACTCTGGTTACTGTGGCATGTGCCTGTACTTCCAGTAACTCAAGAGACTGAGGTGGGTGGATTGCTTGATCCTGAGAGTTCAAGTCCCACCTGGGCAACATAGCAAGACACTGTTTCTAAAATAAATAAAAGTAATATATAAAATAGGTTCCATTCTTTTTTCACCAGCAGTGAGCAGTTAGATATTTTAAAATGCAATTTCCAACACAATTAGCCACAAAATTAAGTACCTAGCAATACATCTAAACAAAATATTTGTAAAAATTATATTCATGATAGGAAAACTCAATAGTAAAAAATTATCAATCTTCCCCTAAATTAGTCAATACATTTAAGACAATTTCAGTCAAAATCCTGATGGGATTTTAATAAAACTTGATTGATAACAAGTGTTTTTAAAATTTGTGTGGAAAACCAAAGGGCCAATATTAAGACAATTTTAAAGAATAAGTTGTGCAGAGGTGGGATTGTTGTGGTGGAGGTGGGAGGAAGAACTTGACCTATCTAATATAACTCATTATTGAAGCTAGAGTAATTAAGTGGCGTATTCATTCACAAATAAACAGACCAATGGAAATTGAAGATAAGGTAGAATCGGATATATTTTGAAATTTGATTTTTGATAAATTTATTATGCACTACAGATCTATAAGGAAATGATGGACTATTTAATAAATGGTACAACTGGTTATCCAAATGGAAAAAAAAATACTCTCCCTCACACAAATGCACACATGCACGCACACATACAAACACATACCCTGCAAAATTAAATTCCAATTTGATTAAAGGCTTAACTGTTAAAATCAAAGCCTTAAAACTTTTAGGAGACCATTTAAGATAATATTTTATGACCTTATAAGGAAAGGGGAAGCAGTAAAGATTTCCTAAGACAAAACACTAAAAAAGCAACAGAGAAAAATGACTTTGACTGCATTAAAATTGCAAACTTGTGTTAATCCAAAGTCATAATAAACAAGGCGAGGAAAATAAGATACAGGCTGGGAGAAGAGATTTGTGATATACAGAATGAACAAAATATAAGTATGTATAAAAATGAATACATACAACTCAATAAGGACAGCCCAGTAGAATAATGGGCACAAGATAGGAACCAGAAATTCACATGTACATATAGCTGTCCAGTAACTTCATGAGTACCTATTCATTTTTTCATAATCAATAATTGAAATGATAAATAACATCATTCTGCACCCATTTTAAGTCTCATACAATCAAGCATTATAGGAAATAAGGAGTAAGTGGAACTCTTAAACACTGCCATTGAGAATGTAGATTGGCAAAACACTTTGGAGAACAATTTGACAAACATCTGATATGCTTGAAGATGCATATATCCTATAACCCAGCAATTCAGTTCCATAGTTCATATCCTATAAAAACTCTTGGCATGAGAGACATGTACAGGGTGTTTATTCCAGCATTGTCTGTAATAGCAAAAGAAAGCCACCAAAACATTAACCAACGGGGAAATGCATAAATACGTTGTGGTTTGATAATAACATGGAATCCAGTAGCAGTTTGAAAAAAGAAAAAAAAATGAATTAAAGACACAGTAATTTCAAAACCAAAATGTGTTAAAAAGAAGTTTCAGGAGAACACACAAAGTATGATACTGCTTTTTTAAAATTTTTAAAGATGCAAAATAACTACATATTGCTTGGGGGATACAAATGGAGTAAAATAATTAAGAAATGTGTGAGAACAATAAAATTCAACACAATGGTTGCACCTGAGTAGGGAAGAAGGGTGATGTGTTTGGAAAAGTATATGTTTAATGTGGGGCTTCAATCACATATATGTATACGTATACACACACATACACATATGTGTATATATATATACACACACACACATATATAGGTTCTATTTCTTAACGTAGGTGGTAGGTAAATGGGCTTTCGTTGTACTTTTAAACATCTTTACATGTACTTAAATATTGTGTAATACACTTTTAGTAAACAGCAGAGGCTAAACAACTAACATTTTTGAGCTCTTTATTATTCCTTTCTAAACTTTACATGCACTAAGATATTTACTCTTAGTCTTTGTAGAGGTTTTCTTATATCTCTTTTATTTAATAGGAATCTGAGGCCTTTACAAATTAAATAATATACCTATGGCCATATAGCTGTTAGGTGCCAGAGCCAAAATATGAAATGGGAGCAGTCTGACTTTTAAAAGCTCACACCTTTAATCTCTATGAAGTTTAATCAGCCTCTTTTTGAAAGGCCTCATTAACCTCAAAGAACTCCTCAGGCTGGTGCAACTATCATTTCTACCTCTGGATGCAGCTATAACTACAGCAATAGAGCACGACAGCTTTGGCCTCTAAATTCAGTGGTTTTCTGAGACTAGAAGAACATTTGCTCAGGAGCATAGCGTGTGAGTCATTTCCTTAGGTATCTGTTTATTCGTTCAACAAATATTTATCTAGAGCCTACATAGCACAGTGGTAAACCAGAAGTTATTTCTTGTCTACATCATTTTTGCAATTTGCCAAGATTTTGGGACACAAATTTGAGATTTCCATTTTCATTTCCAGCAAATGCAGGGAATGCTGTGATTAATAACCATTTTAGAACTTGCAACCTGGCTTACTGTGGAACTCACTTAAGCCTAACCATTGTTTACCTGAAACTTCTTATGGTGCCCCACTTTTTACTTAAAAAAAAAAAAAGTGTATATTGAAAACTTTTAAACTACTTTTAGCTAACAAAGGACAAACTTAAATGAAAATATTATTTTTAAGTTTTATATGACTACCTCCTTTTTCTCTCCATATTTCCTTCTTTTTCTTTTCACAGATCAAAGAATATCTCTTTAACTTTCTACTCCAATGAGATTTTGAGATTTTCCTTGACCCTACATTAGATATATTGAAATTTTCCTTGACCATGTACTAGATGTATTTTATACTCTATACTTTCTTTCGTATGTGTGTGGAGACTTCCTCGGATAGGCAGTAGTCCTGTACTTTCCACAAGATGCTGAGCTCCCAGTAGCTGAAAGAAATGCTGAAATGGATGCATTTGGGTTTATATTTTTTATTTTTATAAACATTTTTTTTACAGCCTGTGACATAGAAGGCATGAGTTAACTTTAATTCCATTCTTTCTAATTAAAATGGGTATACTGAATATAAGTAATGTTCCACCTAGAATAATGAACAGTGTAATTTCATCTGTCTTGGCCAGCTTGTGTGTGTGAACTTTATACCTAATAACAGCTGTACCTCTAAGTCATTGTGACCTCTTTTTAAATGATTATACAAACCTAATAATGTGAAAAGTAACCCTCATTTTTACTTCTTGTCCAATCCAGTGATTATCTGATAGAAGTATTCAAATACTTCATCTCATCTTTTCCTTAACCATTTATTTCCTTTTTTATATTGAATATTCTAGGGGCCTGAAGGAATTGTGGGGATTCCAGGGCAAAGAGGTGATCCAGGGAAAAAGGTAATTTTTTACATCTTTTTATTAAGGTTTTCTTTGTTCTGACGTGCCTAGCACTCCATAGACTGCTCTAATGTTTTTATTTGCACTAGATAGTAAAGTATTAAAGAATTATAAATGTTGCTTTTTATATAAATTAATATTTAATTTCAGTTAGGAGTACTTCTTATCCTGATTATTTGAAGGCAAATTTTCCATTTTGTAGTTTTAAAAATCTTGGCTTTTCCTTCTTTCTCTTGTATGCCAAAAATTATTTTAGTAGACCATGAGCAAGAAGAAAGATAAAAGGAAAATACTATACCATTTGTGCTATTCAATAGCAACTTTAGTAAAGTATTTGAGAGAAAAGAATGTAACTATAATTATTTGTCGTTAATGTGTTTTTCTAAGTTGATTTGATTTTTTCCATATATTAAGAACTACAAGAATATTTTTACCTACTTTATATTTTACTAAAACATAGTTGTATTCATAAAATTCTAGTATATTATAATGAAAATTTATATTTCTATAAATATGGAATCAATTATCTATTCAAATGTTGATGAAACATAGGAATGGTTTTCCCATTGGACTATGACAGTTCAGAATTATTTATTATAATTAACTTCAAATCACACCATAATTTGATTTTAAGAATCCAATTCCAGCATTTCTGCTAATATATACCTAGTCAGTCTTTTTCCAGAATTTTTAGACAGTAGATGGGGAATAAATAATAAAGAGAAATGAATTAGGTAATATTTAGTTGCCATTCTTATTCATTTAAAATAATTCCAATATTGAAGTTTCTTTCATCCTACATAGTATTATGTCTAAAATCAACATTAGTAGTGAGATAGTGCAAGTCTTTATGTAATAACAACCTGACCCCTGGAAAAATAAAATGAATCTTCTTAACTGTTATGAATCCCAAAAATTTCCTGACCAACTGTGTTCACAGTAGTTTTTCTTTGTGTCTTCTTGTTTATCAATAATAGAATAGGTTGGTTCTCACTTAAGAAAATGAAGAATAATGCAACGTTGTTTAAGAGCGCTGTATTTTGGTGCTCAAGAGGGGTCAGTTTGTTAGCCTGGCGCAGTGACTCACGCCTGTAATCCTAGCACTTTGGGAGGCCGAAGTGGGTGGATTGCTTGAGGTCAGGAGTTCGAGACCAACCTGGCCAACATGGTGAAACTCTGTCTCTACTAAAAATACAAAACTTAGCCAGGCATGGTGTTGGACTCCTGTAATCCCAGTTACTTGGGAGGCTGAGGCAGGAGAATCTCTTGAACCCAGGATGCAGAGATTGTAGTAAACCAAGATCACGCCACTGCACTCCAGGCTGGACAAGAGAGTGAGTCAGTTTGTCTAATAGAAAGCAGAAGATAATTAGCTTTCAGAAAGATGTAAAATGATATAAAAATGTTACAGATTTTTCAAAGCATACTCCAAGCCAATGAGTGATGATCCTGAATATACAGAACTGTACACCGGAGCTCTTTTTGTATTGAACAGACTTCGTTGCATTGAAATTCTCTATAGAAACAGACTTTTCAAAGAGCTTATGTTTTCTTATAGTAACAGTACATACATGCATACTTATATACATAGCAAAATTAAAAATTAAAAAATCATTATTTGGAATTCAACATGAGCACCAGATACGCCCTGCTTGTTTGGTCAAAATTATTTTTTTAATCTTTTTCCACAATTACTTTTATTTTTAAAATAACTTATGTGGTGACGGTCTGTTATTGTTGTTAGTGGTGGTCTGTAATGTTGTTAACCAAATATTCCTCAGGAGCTATTCAGGAATATCATATAGTTACTTAATATAAGTATAAACTTTTTTTTCTCATTTGTCTCTCTTACTAATGTCATTCACAGGGTGATAAGGGACAAGTAGGACCCACAGGAGAAGTTGGAAGCAAAGGTTTCCCTGGAAAAATTGGGAAAAGTAGTCCTAAGGGTGCCAGAGGAACGAGAGGTGCTGTGGTCAGTATTTGATTTGCTTCCAGAACTGAGTCACTGTGGATGGGAAAGAAATGTATCCATGCCCTGAAAGTTTCATCCCTTGATTAGCTTTACAGAGAAGCCAATAGTTCCATTGAAAATAATCTACCTCCATGGGATGTGGAGAATTGTAAGCATTCCACAGTACTTAAATGGCTTAGTGGTTTCTGGACATGACAAGGAGAGGGGGAAAAAAAAAACTGAAAATGGAAATAAAATATGAAATGAGGTTTTAAAAAACAAGATTATAACTCCTAACCAAAGTAGGGAATTTTATATGGCCAGCACTTAAAATTGGGATTTAATATCTGTATAAAACTATGCCATCATGGTGGACAAATTGCTTTGAAAATTAGGTTTACTTGAAATGGATTTTCTTTCTCTGGTTAGGAACAAACGTGCTTTATCTGGATATTATTTTTCTGACCAATTGTGATAAATCTAACATCTAATTCTATCTTTAATCTTTCTCAGGAACTTAGTATGATGTTAGGAACAAGTATAGCATGATACTTCTGAACTCATATATTATCAAAATTATATTGTGACTATATCTAGACCTGTTCATAAAGTCACAGCATGAAAGAGATGCAAAATATTTAAAAGATTATCTAATTGAGTCTTCTGTTTCATAAGCTTTTCTACAAAACGCCTGTGTATTTCCATTTAGTGTAGTCTTCATTTAAATGTCACAAGTGCTAGGCTTTTCACTATAAAGCTTCTTAGATATCATTGCATAATCCATTTGTTGTCTGAGGAAAGTTTCCCTCAGGCTCATTTTCAGTATTCCATTCCTTGCTGTGATCTAGACCTTTCTTACTTTCTTTTATTTAAATTACTAGTATTTCCCTGTCTTTGACCTGTGTGTACAAAAACATTTTGTATTATTATTAATTTTTAAATTCGATATGTTCCCCAACCTACCTTCCCAAGAGGTTTCACCAAATTTACATTCCCACCATCAACATTTCATAATACTTCTGTTGATATTCACCAGTTTGATAAGTGAGAATATGTATCTTATTTTTCTTCTATTTACACTTTCCCAGTTGCACTCTTTTCTTTTCTTTTTTTTTATTGCATTTTAGGTTTTGAGGTACACTTGAAGAACATGCAAGATTGTTGCATAGGTACACACATGGCAGTGTGATTTGCTGCCTTCCTCCCCATCACCTATATCTCGCATTTCTCCCATCACCTATATCTGGCATTTCTCCCCATGCTCTCTCTCCCCAACTCCCCACCCCCCACTGACCCTCCCCTATTTCCCCCCCAACAGACCCCAGTGTGTGATGATCCCCTCCCTGTGTCCATGTGTTCTCATTGTTCAACACCCACCTATGAGTGAGAACATGCGGTGTTTGATTTTCTGTTCTTGTGTCAGTTTGCTGAGAATGATGGTTTCCAGGTTCATCCATGTCCCTACAAAGGACACAAACTCATCGTTGTTGATGGCTGCATAATATTCCATGGTGTATATGTACCACATTTTCCCTGTCCAGTGTATCATCAATGGGCATTTGAGTTGGTTCCCAGGTCTTTTCTATCGTAAACAGTGCCACAATGAACATTCGTGTGCATATGTCCTTATAGTAGAACGATTTGTAATCCTTTGGATATATACCCAGTAATGGGATTGCTGGGTCAAATGGAATTTCTATTTCTAGGTCCTTGAGGAATCACCACACTGTCTTCCACAATGGTTGAACTAATTTACACTCCCACCAACAGTGTAAAAGTGTTCCTATTTCTCCACATCCTCTCCAGCATCTGTTGTCTCCAGATTTTTTAATGATCGCCATTCTAACTGGTGTGAGATGGTATCGCCATGTAGTTTTGATTTGCATTTCTCTACTGACCAGTGATGATGAGCATTTTTTCATATGTTTGTTGGCCTCATGTATGTCTTCTTTTGTAAAGTGTCTGTTCATATCCTTCGCCCACTTTTGAATGGGCTTGTTTGTTTTTTTCTTCTAAATCTGTTTTAGTTCTTTGTAGATTCTGGATATTAGCCCTTTGTCAGATGGGTAGTTTGCAAAAATTATTTCCCATTCTGTTGGTTGCCGATTCACTCTAATGACTGTTTCTTTTGCTGTGCAGAAGCTCTGAAGTTTAATTAGGTCCCATTTGTCTATTTTGGCTTTTGTTGCCAATGCTTTTGGTGTTTTGGTTACGAAGTCCTTGCCTACGCCTATGTCCTGAATGGTTTTGCCTAGATTTTCTTCTAGGGTTTTTATGGTATTAGGTCTTATGATTAAGTCTTTAATCCATCTGGAGTTAATTTTAGTGTAAGGTGTCAGGAAGGGGTCCAGTTTCTGCTTTCTGCACATGGCTAGCCAGTTTTCCCAACATCATTTATTAAACAGGGACTCCTTTCCCCATTGCTTGTTTTTGTCAGGTTTGACAAAGATCAGATGGCTATAAACGTGTTGTGTTGCCTCCGAGGCCTCTGTTCTGTTCCATTGGTCTATATCTCTGTTTTGGTACCAGTACCATGCTGTTTTGATTACTGTAGCCTTGTAGTATAGTTTGAAGTCCAGTAGTGTGATGCCTCCCGCTTTGTTCTTTTTGCTTAGAATTGACTTGGCTATGCAGGCTCTCTTTTGGTTCCATATGAAGTTTAAGGTGGTTTTTTCCAGTTCTGTGAAGAAGGTCATTGGTAGCTTGATGGGGACAGTGTTGAATCTGTAAATTACTTTGGGCAGTATGGCCATTTTCACGATATTGATTCTTCCTAACCATGAACATGGAATGTTTCTCCATCTGTTTGTGTCCTCTCTTATGTTGTTGAGCAGTGGTTTGTAGTTCTCCTTGAAGAGGTCCTTTACGTTCCTTGTTAGTTGTATTCCTAGGTATTTTATTCTCTTTGTAGCAATTGTGAATGGCAGTTGGTTCTTGATTTGGCTGTCTTTAAGTCTGTTATTGGTGTATAGGAATGCTTGTGATTTTTGCACATTGATTTTGTATCCTGAGACTTTGCTGAAGTTGCTTATCAGTTTCAGGAGATTTTGGGCTGAGATGATGGGGTCTTCTAGATATATAATCATGTCGTCTGCAAATAGAGACAATTTGACTTCCTCCTTTCCTATTTGAATACCCTTTATTTCTTTTTCTTTCCTGATTGCTCTGGCTAGAACTTCCAGTACTATATTGAATAGGAGTGGTGAGAGAGGGCATCCTTGTCTAGTGCCAGATTTCAAAGGGAATGCTTCCAGATTTTTGCCCATTCAGTATGATATTGGCTGTTGGTTTGTCGTAAATAGCTTTTATTATTTTGAGATACGTTCCGTCAATACCTAGTTTATTGAGGGTTTTTAGCATAAAGGGCTGTTGAATTTTGTCAAAGGCCTTCTCTGCATCAATTGAGATAATCATGTGGTTTTTGTCTTTGGTTCTGTTTATGTGGTGAATTACGTTTATAGACTTGCATATGTTGAACCAGCCTTGCATCCCTGGGATGAAGCCTACTTGATCATGGTGGATAAGCTTCTTGATGTGCTGTTGCAATCGGTTTACTAGTATTTTATTGAAGATTTTTGCATCTATGTTCATCATGGATATTGGCCTGAAGTTTTCTTTTCTTGCTGAGTCTCTGCCAGGTTTTGGTATCAGGATGATGTTGGTCTCATAAAATGATTTGGGAAGGATTCCCTCTTTTGGATTGTTTGGAATAGTTTCAGAAGGAATGGTACCAGCTTCTCTTTGTATGTCTGGTAGAATTCGGCTGTGAACCCATCTGGACCTGGGCTTTTTTTGGGTGGTAGGCTCTTAATTGCTGCCTCAACTTCAGACCTTGTTATTGGTCTATTCAGGGTTTCGACTTCTTCCTAGTTTAGGCTTAGGAGGATGCAAGTGTCCAGGAATTTATCCATTTCTTCCAGGTTTACTAGTTTATGTGCATAGAGTTGCTTGTAATAATCTCTGATGATGGTTTGTATTTCTGTGGAATCTGTGGTGATATCCATCCCCTTTATTGTTTTTTATTGCATCTATTTGATTATTTTCTCTTTTCTTTTTTATTAATCTGGCTAATGGTCTATTTTGTTGATCTTTTTGGAAAACAAGCTCCTGGATTTATTGATTTTTTGAAGGGTTTTTTGTGTATCTAACTCCTTCAGTTCTGCTCTGATCTGAGTTTTTTTTATCTTGCTCCTCTAGCTATTTCAATTTTGAGGACAG
The DNA here is from genome assembly GCA_036589455.1 of Ateles fusciceps. Classification (NCBI taxonomy): domain Eukaryota; kingdom Metazoa; phylum Chordata; class Mammalia; order Primates; family Atelidae; genus Ateles; species Ateles fusciceps. The sequence goes on along the minus strand of JAZHEH010001331.1, from coordinate 38,626 downwards.
GGTGTCGATTTTAGGTCTCTCCTTGCTTCTCATGTGGGCATTTATTGCTATATATTTTCCTCTAGACACTGCTTTAAATGTGTCCCAGAGATTCTGGTATGTTGTGTCTTTGTTCTCATTGGTTTCGAAGAACATCTTTATTTCTGCCTTCATTTCATTGTTTATCCAGTAAACTTTCAAGAGCCAAGTTGTTCAGTTTCTATGAAGCTGTGCAGTTCTGAGTTAGTTTCTGAATTCTGGGTTCTAAATTGATTGCACTGTGGTCTGAGAGACTGTTTGTTATTATTTCCATTCTTTTGCATTTGCTGAGGAGTGATTTACTTCCAATTATGTCATCAGTTTTAGAGTAGGTGTGATGTGGTGCTGAGAAGAATGTATATTCTGTGGATCTGGGGTGGAGAGTTCTGTAAATATCTATTAGGTTTGCTTGATCCAGGTCTGAGTTAAAGTCCTGGATATCCTTGTGAATTTTCTGTCTCGTTGATCTGTCTAATATTGACAATGGGGTGTTCAAGTCTCCCACTATTATTGTGTGGCAGTCTAAGTCTCTTTGTAAGTCATTAAGAACTTGCCTTATGTATCTGGGTGCTCCTGTATTGGGTGCGTATGTATTTAGGATCGTTAGCTCTTCTTGTTGCATTGATCCTTTTACCATTATGTAATGTCCTTGTTTGTCTCTTTGATCTTTGTTGGTTTAAAGTCTATTTTATCAGAGATGAGAATTGCAACTCCTACTTTTTTTTTTTTTGCTCTCCATTTGCTTGGTAAATCTTCCTCCATCCCTTTATTTTGAGGCTTTGTGTATCCTTGCATGTGAGATGCGTTTCCTGGATACAGCACACTGATGGGTTTTGGCTTTTTATCCAATTTGCCAGTCTGTATCTTTTGATTGGGGCATTTAGCCCATTTACATTTAGGGTTAATATTGTTATATGTGAATTTGCTCCTGCCATTTTGATGCTAGCTGGCTGTTTTGCCCGTTAGTTGATGCAGTTTCTTCATTGTGTTATTGCTTTTTACCATTTGGTATGTTTTTGGAGTGGCTGGTACTGGTTGTTCCTTTCTATGTTTAGTGCCTCTTTCAGGAGCTCTTGTAAAGCAGGCCTGGTGGTGATGAAATCTCTGAGTACTTGCTTGTTCGTAAAGGATTTTATTTTTCCTTCACTTATGAAGCTTAATTTGGCTGGGTATAAAATTCTGGGTTGAAAGTTCTTTTCTTAAAGGATGTTGAATATTGGGCCCCACTCTCTTCTGGCTTGTAGGGTTTCTGCTGAGAGATCTGCTGTGAGTCTGATGGGCTTCCCTTTGTGGGTAACCCCACCTTTCTCTCTGGCTGCCCTTAGCATTTTCTCCTTCATTTCAACCCTGGTGAATCTGATGATTATGTGCCTTGGGGTTGCTCTTCTTGAGGAATATGTTTGTGGTGTTCTCTGTATTTCCTGGACTTGAATATTGGCCTGCCTTGCTAGATTGGGGGAACTTTTCCTGGGTAATATCCTGAAGAGTATTTTCCAGCTTGGATTCATTCTCTCCGTCACATTCAGGTACACCTATCAAACGTAGATTAGGTCTTTCACATAGTCCCATATTTCTTGGAGACTTTGTTCATTCCTCTTTACCCTTTTTTCTCTAATCTTGCCTTCTCGTTTTATTTCACTGAGTTGATCTTTGACCTCTGATATCCTTTCTCCTGCTTGGTCAATTCGGCTGTTGAAACTTGTGTATGCTTCACGACGTTCTTGTGTTATGTTTTTCAGCTCCATCAGTTCACTTATATTCCTCTCTAAGTTGTTTATTCTCATTAGTATTTTGTCAAATCTTTTTTCAAGGTTCTTAGTTTCTTTGCATTGGATTAGAATATGTTCTTTTAGCTCACAGAAGTTTCTTATTACCCGACCTTCTGAAACCTGATTCTGTCAGTTCATCACACTGACTCTCCATCTAGCCTTGTTCCCTTGCTTGTGAGGAGTTGTGATCCCTTGTAGGAGGAGAGGTGTTCTGGTTTCGGGTGTTTTCATCCTTTTTGTGCTGGTTTCTTCCCATCTTTGTGGATTTATCCACCTGTCGTCTTTGTAGTTGTTGACTTTCAGATTGGGTCTCTGAGTGGATGTCCAGTTTGTTGATGATGAAGTTATTTCTTTCTGTTTCTTAGTTTTCCTTCTAACAGTCAGGCCCCTCTGCTGCAGGACTGCTGAGGTCCACTCCAGGCCCTGCTTGCCTGGGGGATCACCTGGAGCAGCTGCAGAACGGTAAGGGTTGCTGCCAGTTTCTTCTTCTGCTATCATTGTGTCAAAAGGATACCCGCCAGATGTCAGTCTGAGCTCTCCTTTATGAGGTGACTCCTTGGATATATGGGGGTCAGGGAGCTGCTTGAGGAGACAGTCTGTCCTTTATAGGAGCTCAAGTGCTGAGCGGTGAGCTCCGTTGTTCATTCAGAGCTGTTGGGCAGGTACGTTTAAGTCTGTTGCAGCAGAACTCATAAACCCGTTTTTTTTTTTTCCCAGATGCTCTGTCCGGGGGCGTTAGGGCTTTATTTATGAGTTTCTGTTGTGCTGCTCCCTTTTTTCAGGGCTGCCCTGCCCAGTGAGGAGGCAGCCTAGTCACTGTCTGCCTGCAGAGGCTTTGCTGAGCTGCTGTGGGCTCCACCCAGCTGCCGTGTGAACTTCCCTGCAGTCCTGTTTATATGGGTATAGTTAGAACTGCCTCAGCAATAGCAGCCCACCTCTATAATGGCAGACTCTCTCTGTAATGGCATGCTGCTTCCGCAATGGTGGGCTGCCTCAGCAATGGTGGACTACCTCCGTAGTGGTGGACTGCCTCAGTAATGGCAGACGCCCTTCCCCCCACAGAGCTGGACCATCCTGGTTTCAGCTGTGCTTGCTGTGAAACTCTCAATCCAGAGCTTTTCAGATTGCTGTTTTTTTTGTGGGGGTGGGACTAGCCAAGCCTGATCACCTGGTTCCCTGCCTCAGAGCCCTTTTTTTTTTTAGTTGAACAGTGGACTCTGTCTCCCCAGGGGTTCCAGTCACCTATTGAAAAGGCGCCAGGATCTGTGTGATTTCCCGTGTGGCAACCCACTGCGCCGGCTGAAACAGCCGCACTGAGATTTGCGGCGCTTTTTTGCCCCCGGAATCTCCTGACCTGGTTCCCTGTTTCAGTCCTCTTTTTATCAGTTGAATGGGCAACTCTGTCTGCCAGGAGCTCCAATCGCCAGCTAAAACGGCTCCCCGGACCCGTTTATTTTGTGCGGAGAACTGCAGCGCCGGCCAAAACAGCCGCGCTGGCCAAAATAATGCACCGCCCAAAACAGCTGCACCGGCCAAAACAGCCGTGCTGGTGACCTGTGGAGCTTCTCCACCTGGGAATCTCCTGGTCTGTGGGCAATAAAAATCCATCGGGAAATGCAGCGTCCACTCACCCTCCACCCTTTCGCAGGGAGCTGCAATCCTGAGCTGTTCCTAATCAGCCATCTTGGATCCGTCCTGTGCGCTCTTTTCTTATGAAAGTTGCCTATTCATATATACTGCACATTGAATTGTTGCCTTTTACTCATTGACGTGCAGTCACTCCTTAGATGCTTAAAATATTTATATCATTTTGTTAAATATGTTACAAATTATATTACAAATGTTTTTTCTCTCTGTAATGTATCTTTTAATTTTGTATATCTTTTGCTGTATCAAACATTTTAATTTTTATATAGTCAAACTCGTCAGTCTTTTCCCTTATGGTTTCTGTGTTTTATTTTATTAGAATTGCCTTTTCTACCTAAAGTATATAAGAATACTCTACCATATTGTTCTAATACTTTTATAACTTTGCTTTTACTCTTAAGTCTTAAAGATGTATAGAGGTTTTTTTTGGTTTTTGTGTTTTTAGTTTTTTTTTTTTTTTTGATATATGAGATGTAGAAGACTAATTTTATTTTTTCCAAACTAATAGTTTTCCCAATTCCATTTATTGAGTGGCCAGTCTGTTTTCTACTTTTTTATAATGCTATCGTTACCATAAACTGAATTCTCAAATATTCATTGGTCTGTTTTTATTCTGTTTTATTCTCTGAATCTGGTAGTTGATTTCTGGGTCAATATGACACCATTTTACTTACTATACTATTGTGATACCTTGTGTTAGGGAAAATACTTCATAATTCATTTTACAAAAAAATTTGACTCTTGCTATGACTTCCTCTCATGTGAACTTTCAATTTTCTTCAATGCTGAATCTTTCTATAAACACCATATGTCTTTTTTATTTACTCATATCTACTTACATATTCTTCAGTAAAATATTTCCCTTATCTCTGTTCTTTAATCTTTCTTGTTAGTTTTATTCTTAGGGTTTCTTTTGTTTTTTGTTTTGTTTTGCTTTGCTTTGCTTTTGAGTTTTATTCTCAGTGTTAATGTAATCCTTTCTCTGTTACATCAACTTAGTGACGCTGTTGGTACTATTATATTTTGATCTTATAGCCTCTTTAAGGAATGCAGATGATTCTCATTGATTCTTTAGATAAATAATATTACCTCCCCTTATTTGCTTCCCTAATTACTATGTTGATTAGAACTTCTACTATAGCAGTGAATAGAAGTCATGATGAGGAAAACCTTGTCTTGTGGGCCCATCTTTAGTGAAAATGCTTATAATGTCAAGTGTTGTTTACAGTCATTTTTTAGGCATACCATTTATTTGTTTAAAGAAATTTTTTTTTATTCTTTTTTTTTTTTTTTTTTTTTTTTTGGAGTTTTGCTCTTATTGCCCAGGCTAGAGTGCAATGGTACAATCTCAGCTCACCATGACATCCACCTCCCAGGTTCAAGCGATTCTCCTGCCTCAGCCTCCTGAATAGCTAGGATTACAGGCATGCGCCACCACGCCCAGCTAATTTTGTATTTTTAGTACAGATGGGATTTCTCCATGTTGGTCAGGCTAGTCTCAACCTCCCGATCTCAGGTGATCTGCTCATCTTGGCCTCCCAAAGTTCTGGGATTACAGGTGTGAACCACCATGCCTGGCCCGCATTTCATTCTTAAATGAGAGTTTTGATGAAGAGTAGATGATGAATTTTATCAAATACTTTTATAACATTTGTTTAGATAATCCCATGCTTTCTCTCCTTTGTAAATATAAGAAAATTCATTAGTAGATTTCCAAAAGGTGAACCAACCATGAGTTCCTAGGATAAATTTTACCTATTAGGTATAGTTATATTATTCCTTTAATGCAAATGGATTCAATATTTTTTAACATTTTATTTAAGAGTTTTATTTTAGCATATTGCATTTAGTTTATCTTAAAATTTTTTCATTTGTATTTGTAAGCAAAATAGACCTATAGGCTTTTTTTTTCTAATGTGTACTATCCTTATTGGATTTAGGTATAAGTGTTAAACAAGTCATATAAAATGGGTTGGTAAATTTTTCATATTTTTCTGTGCTGTGTAATAGTATGGAACATAGATATTTTCTGTTCTTCAAAGGTTTTATAAAACTTGCTATTAAAACAATCTGAGCCTAATGTTATTTTATTAGCAGTAGATCTTTGACTCTCTTTTCAAATTTCATATCTTCTTGAATAAATTTTGGAATTTTTTTAAAAATTATTTTATCTATATTTTCATATTTAGTAAGTGAAATTTGAAATTACTATTTTCTTGTAATTAAATTTTTTTCCCTGTGGTTATGTCCTTGTTTCTAATGTTGTTTTATTGTGTCTACTCTTTTCCATGATCAGATTTGCCAAATATTTTGCTATTTTATTAGTCAGTTCAAAGTGTCTACTTTGTTTTTCACTCAACTTTTTTTAAATGGTTTTCTGTTTTACTAATTTATGCTTTAATGTTAATCTTTTCTTGAATTAAATGTCTGGCTCATTTATTTAATAAATGTGTTAAGAAGCTACCTGTTTTCTTTTGGTTGCTACTTTGGCCATGTTTCCATATTTTTATGTTTGTGTTTTTGCTTATAAATACCTTGCAATTTTAGATTTTATTTTCTCCTGAAGAAGAGTTATCTTAAAGGATCTTTCTTTTTAAGTAGATTTTTTAATTTTTATTGCTTATTTTTAATTACATTGCGTTATAGCAAGAGATGTGACCTGTATGATTTCTGCTTTGAGGAAACTTATTAACATTTTCTTTGAGGCCTACTATGCTCAAATTTTGTCAAAAGATTATACATTCCTTTTTTGGGGGTGGCTAATAAACAGTTCTAAGTATTTCTGTTAAATAAAGTTGTTAGCTAAGTTACTTAAATCCTTACAGCTTTCTTACTGTTTTTTTTTTTTTTTGCTATTTGATTCATTGATTTCTGAAAACAGTTTTTAAGGTCTGCCCATCATGTTTTCTCCCCCACTTATTTTTGAGAGGTTACATATTTTGCATATATATCTTAGATACATTAAGGTTCATGTTTTCTTTTTTGAATTGCACATTTTATTTCTTGTTGTATTGGCTCTAGAGTCACTTGGAGTCAGCAGCAGCCTTCAGCACTGCCTGCTTTTTGGACAAGTTTCTACACGCATTCACTTATCCTCTAAGCAAATGCTGCCATCAGTTATCCAGCACAAGTAGAATACCTGACTCTTTTTCCCCAGTTAGTCACCTGAACCTTTCCTGCCCCTTCAATGTCTTGATTTCAGCATTTGAAATTTCCTTGAGATTATTTGCACATCTGCAACAATTTTTTTCTTTGCATATTTTCAGCCCTAGTTTTCTTTCTCAAATTACAAAATTTTGGTCCAATAATGACGTTTACTTATATCCAGTGTTGATATTACAAATAAATAGCTTTATTTTCTCTCTCTCTCTTTAGTTGGATGGGACTATTGAAACAATCATATGTCATTCAGCCATTTTGAGCTAATGAGTACTGAGTAGTTACATTCTAGTCTAGATTATTCACCTAGGTAGTGGCTGAATTCTTATTAATGTTTTAAAATTAATTTTGTGCAGTTTCTTTTTTAGACTGAAACTTGTTCTTAATTTACTGATCAACTATTAACCATTGATCAGTAAATTAAAACTCATTTACTGATCAATGAAAATTAAGACTCATTTATTGATCAATGAAACCAACTATTAACCATTGATCAGTCTTAATTTACTGATCAATGATTAATAGTTGCAATGTTAACTTTTTTAGAACTGTGACTTTAAAGAAATCATCAAATATAGTGAAACCGTATGATTAAAAGGGAAATACTACATATGCAGAAGCCAGTGACTTGGTTCTAGTGTGATATTTGGCAAGTCTCATGCCTGTTCTGTGCCTTAATTTTCTCATCCATTTGTTTTGAGACTCAAATAGGCGAGTCAATATGGAATGTTTTTGATAATATGAAATATAGGACTTTTTTTTTAACTTTTTTCAATTGTCTGAGCAATCTATTCATTAGGCTAAGGGCATTTGCTGATTAATCTTTGACTTACATGGTTTCACCATCTATAAAACATTGATAATAAGAGTACTTACAGGGTAACTATAACACGTAAGTTGTCAGCCATTTCTATTTTAACAACTTTGACCATGACTAAAACCATATTCATCAAAGCATCTGAAACTAACAATGAGTATGGAGTTGTGGATCCCGTAGTGACAATGTCAGAAACTCTCAGGTTGCGTTCTCTAATATTCAGTGACCCACAACTACCACAGACTTTGACAGATGTAAATCACATTTCCAATAATGTTGTCAGGGACCAGCAGGATTCTGACAAATGAAAGTATTTTTTAGATGTGATTCAGGATGTTTATATCAGAAGTAAACCAAAAAGACATTTGTTGTAGAACGTTTTGTTTTCAGAAAAAAAAAATAAAGACAAAAGTTTGGGTGTTATTTTTTGCTTTCCCTTTTCAAACTAGTCAAATTTCAACTATGAAAAATCTAAAAGTAACAATTTAAAAAATAGGAGTACAAGTCTAATGATTTAAACAATTACCTGCTTTCTCTATCTCACTAATATTTAGTTTGTTTTTTAGGGACATTTAGGATTGATGGGACCTGAGGGAGAACCAGGAATTCCAGGGTACAGGGTAAATATTTATAATTGAAAAAGTATATTCACATGAAAACATTTTTATTAAAGATGATATCTCAAATATGCAAATTATGATTAAATCTCTCTGTTAAACCTTTCTAACATATTTAGGCCTCATCCTACTAAACGGTGAATCCTGTTTTTCATTTCAGAATAGTGTAATATCTAATACCTAGGTAGAGCATGTATAAGTGTCTACTTGTCCTTTTGTAGGGCCACCAGGGTCAACCAGGACTCTCTGGATTGCCAGGACCTAAAGGAGAAAAGGTTTGTATATATATTGGCTTTTTAACCCTGAGGTTAAACATTGACTTTATGAATTATTCCTGAAAGACTGCATGGAGAAATTTTCAAGGAATAAAAGGAGCACTTTTAAAGTTGAAAATTTTACTAATTCTGGAAGAAAAAAATAAATATCAAGGAGCTAAAATTTAAATAAATTATTAAAATATCTTCTATGGTTTGTTTCAAGACTGAGCTGAAATAATATTGTGAAAATACTTTGCAATCTGTAGAGCTTTGTAAGAGTAAAGTTAATTAATTATTTAAATAAATTGTAAGGCTCTAGATTAAATGATTAATTATAGCACATTTATATTAGGAGTCTTTGGGGCAGCAGAGTCAGGATCAAGAGATCTTGACTGTTGCCCAAGCTGAACTCAAACTGATCAAGTAATTCTCCCCGCCCCAGGCTCCTGAGTACCACAGGTGTGTACCACCACATCTGACTAATTTATATTGAAGATTAAAATTTTTTGATGATTTAGGAATAACTACAGCAGTACTTTTAATTTATAATATCATTGAAAATCTGACATTTTAAGAAAATTTCTGAGCTTCTTCTTACATAATTAAAGCAGATTGATACTTCCAAGAAGAACTCTGTACAAATTACAGTTCTATATAAAATATCATATGCTTAGTTTCTTACATCAAAGTTTTCCACTTAAACAAGATAAAATCAAACTGCATTTCCTAATACATTAAAAAATAATATGTTATGTTTTTTTGAAGGTTATTTTATTTATTGAGTTTTTGTTTGTAAACCATTATTTTCATTTTAGGGCTACCCAGGAGAAGATAGCACAGTCCTAGGACCACCTGGACCTCGAGGTGAACCAGTAGGTCTTTTTCTAAAATAATTCTGATTATTCAAGATGAAATAAAATTATATAATAGATTCACAACACCAATTACATCTTTTCAAGGAGTTTTCTTTTGTTAGTTTTATAACATGGTTTGCTAGGAGAGCGATATTTATGGTCACAAAATCTAAATGATATGAAAGCTTTTAATATGAAAAATATTAAAGGTCAAGATTCTTAGCATAATATATAGGGTTACTATAGTGACTTCCCAAATCTAACTTTCTGCATTTAAGGCATGATAACTTTTACAAAGATTATCAGAAAACTTAAACACTCTAGACATTTTAGGATACGTATTTCTTTAATTATTCAGATTTATTTCTAAATATTAAAAAATCTTATCTATATACTTCTTATAGCAGTTTACACACAGTTGCCAAGTGATTTCTAAACTCCTCTAACCAGTTATTAGAACCAATAACTTTTAAAGATCACTGATCTATGGTTTCATAATCAAAATCTTAAGGGCTAACTATAACCATGGTTTCTAAAAAGTAGCTATTATAGCTTTGATTATCTGAATAACTGTCTCTGTGTTCATGTTTGACTAAAACAATGTCTAAAGACCATATGTAAATTAAATGGATTAAACGAAAATTCTTAGTTCATAGAAATAAATATTATATAATTGGCTATGTTTTCCATTTCTCATATAGTATTATATAGAGTAAAAGAATCCTAAGGCACAAGGATCAGAACATGTAGTCATTCCTGATATTTTACTCTTTGGAGATGGTTGAAAGCTATATTTTGTTTTCAAAATAGGAAAGATTCTAAAATTTTCTAATTAAATCAGGCCATCTCTTATAAAGGCAATAGGTATATAGGTATCTAAAGGAATATGTAAGCTTCTTTATCAAGTAATATTCTAGTCTCTAAACCACTAAGAGAGGGAAATATATGGAAATAATGTAAAAATGTTAAAGCAAATGGAAAATACTTGGCAAAAGGAGTAGTAGTGGTTGTTTTTCCCAGATTTAAGTGTGCCAGGATCAAAGAATGTCAGCTGAAATGTAATAAATATATTAACAGTCTAGCATAACAATAGTAGTTTTATCCAGTAGACACGGGATAGGCATGCAACTTAAACCACAAAGATTCTAAATAATTAAAGCAGAGTCAGGAATTATGGTATTGACATTATGTCTCTTACCTTTCTCCACAAAAGAGTAAGTTAAAATTTGTCAATTAATGCTCTATAATAAATTCTATGTTTTGCCAATTAATTTTAATTTAAATTTTTGTTCAGATGGAAGGTCTTAATGGGTGCTGATATTTCTATTTTGTTTACTAGTAGATAATTTGATGATTTATTATATTAAATATTTTCTGTTACAAATGTTCAGGAAGAGTAAGTCTGAGTTTATTAGGTTAATTTCTGGCTTAAGGATTAAAATTAATAACTGTAATTTTTAGGTTAATTCATGTCTTGAGAATTAAAAATTTCACAGATTAAATAGACTTTTATTCTGTGATTGTGTCTCCCTCTGTTGCCCAGGCTGGAGTGCAATGGTGCAGTCATGGCTCACTGCAGCCTCGAATACCTGGGCTAAGTGATCCTCTCGCCTTAGTCCTAAGTAGCTAGGACTGCAGGCTCATGCCACCAGCTAATTTTTATTTATTATTTTTTAATTTTTTTAGAGACAGGATCTTGCTTTGTTGCCCAGGCTGGTCCCAAACCCTTGAGCTCAAGCGATCCTCCTACCTCAGCCTCCCAAAGTACTGGAATTACAGGCACGAGCTATCACACCCAGCCAGCAATAGACTTTTTCATAAAGAATAGTAAAGTAGGATTTACTATATAAATATCATTTAAAAGATCACTTAAACATAATCTTCTGTAATCAGTGGAATTACATACTGAACTGTCCTACTCAAATCTTTTTCAATCATTTTAACATTTAGTAAAAATGTAAATTGTTTTAGCATCATTTATAACATACTGTACTCATTGACACGTTTTATTGTTTTGTTGTTGCTGCTGTTGTTGTTTGAGACAGGGTCTCACTCTGTTGCCCAGGCTGGAGAGCAGTGGTGGAAACATGACTCACTGCAGCCTCGACCTCCTGGCCTCAAGTGATTCCCTGCTTCAGCCTCCCAGGTAGCTGGGGCTATAGTCACATACCACAATGTCTGGCTAATTTTTAAATTATCTGTAGAGACAGGGTCTCACTTTATTGCCCAGGCTGGTCTCGAACTCCTGGGCTCAAGTGATCCTCCTGCCTCAGCCTCCCAAAGTGCTGGGACTACAGGTGTGAGCCACCACACTAGGTGAAAATATTCATATTTTTAATTGGGCCACCTTTTTCAATAATTTTCATAATAGAATCATTATAAGATTTCTTTATATAATTCAGTGGTTAGTGTATTTTGATGTTCTTGTTATCATTGAAATTCAGTATTTTGAAATTATTTAATTGAACTAAACAAATCATATATTTGGTTTTATTTTTTGACAAAAGAATAAACCACACTAATTGTATCACCTGCATTCACATATACTTTGATCCATCTGTAAAAGTGATTGTTTTGTGTGTGGTCTCTGTAGGGTCCAGTCGGGGAACAAGGAGAGAGAGGAGAGCCTGGAGCAGAGGGATATAAGGTAATTTCAAGTTATACCCTTTGCTTCTAAATTTAAATAGTATTCTCTGTGTTTCTATTCCATTTCAAGTGAAAATAAGCATTATTGAGATAATTAGTAATGTCTTTTTTTTAAATCCTAGAAGAAACGTCTATTTTCTCTTCCTCCTTCCTAGAATCATCTTTGTCTTTTCCCACTTCTGCTTTTTCTCATCATTCAGATCTCAACTGAAATGTTACCTTCTGAGAGGCCTTCTCTAACTGCCCTATCTAAAAATAGATCTAGAACAATCTCTCTGGACCATAATACTCGATTTCCTTCATGACATTTTGTGCTATATTTTCTTGTCACTTTTTAAATATATTTGTTTCTTTATTGTTTGCCTTCCTCCACCAAAATGTAGGATCCATGAAAATAAAATCTTGTCTCTCATATTTATCATTATATCCCCAATTTCTAAAACACAAAGTTCCTGGTGTATAGTAGGAATTCAATAAAGAGGTGTCAAGTTAGTCATATAATATCCCTCTCAGGAATGGAAAAGGATAAGAATTGACTTGAGCCTTAAGTCAATAAAAAGTCAATATAAAGGCTTAAGTCAATTCTTACCCTTTTCCATTCCTGAGAGGGATATTATATGACTAACTTAATCAGTTAAAAGTAGACTTTGTGTAGAACTTATTCAGTGTTATTTTTTATAGTCACATTTGTTTTGAGAATGTTCTGTGTCCCTGCCTTATATCTCTTCCCTCTCTATTTACATCGTCAATTGCTTTACAGAGTTAGAGGTTGTCTCCTGTCTCCCTATAGTTCCTGTCTTATTCCTTTGCTCAGAGCATTCTCTACTGGCCTATAATATTATGTAATCTTTACTTACATAAATCCCATCTGTCCTTCAGAATTTCGCTCAAATTCCCTTTTTCACTGATCCACTAACAGTAATCTTACCGTCTCCTGTAGTCCTATAATAATATTATTATTTAAATCATTCAACACAAATATTGTTATTCTTTTTTTGCTAATTGTTTTTTTATTTATTTTATTTTATTTATTTATTTTTTATTTTTATTTTTGAGACAGAGTATTGCTCTGTCGCCAGGCTGGAGTGCAGTGGCGCAATTTCGGCTCACTGCAATCTCCGCCTCCTGGGTTCAAGCAATTCTCCTGCCTCAGCCTCCTGAGTAGCTGGGACTACAGGCGCACGCCACCACGCCCAGCTAAGTTTTGTATTTTTTAGTAGAGACGGGGTTCACCATGTTGGCCAGGATGGTCTCCATCTCTTAACCTCGTGATCCACCTGCCTTGGTCTCCTAAAGTGCTGGGATTACAGGCGTGAGCCACCACACCTGGCCGCTAATTGTTTTTTTAATGTGTAGTGTCTTAGCTCTCCACTTTGCATATGTCTTCTTTCTCTCTTGTACAATGTCTGGGTCTGAGCCCTGTACATAATAAGCTTTTAATAATGAATTGATGAATTAATTGATGTGATACAGCTCTCTGTCAAGGTAAAATTTCTGTGATCATGTCTGAAATGCAGATTTATGTTAGCCAAACTAAACGGACTAAATGATTGATTGATTGATAGATAGTTAGGTAGGTAGATAGATAGATAGATAGATAACTATGATTAATTAGTTGATTTTTCTCAAGCCAGAGGAATCTGAAAAATTAACTTTCACTTCTGAAAACTCTCTTTGAAGCAGATGTTGAGAGTATTTCTAAATGTTTGTGAAATTATTGTGATGACCATTTATTTTTTCTGTTTTCAAAGAGACATTTTTAGTAGGTTATATGTGTTCTGTTTCCAATTTACATAACATTTGTATCTACAAGTGTTTCCTAACCCAAGGAACTGAGTGGATTTACTTGAAAGTTACTTTTCTCTGAGTTGAGAAGCCAACCCAACTGCTTCCAGCGTAATTTGAGAAGCCTCTTAAAGTTCCTCAGCTTTTTCTGCGCATGACTTCTTCACACAGTCTCAGACAAATCAGGTTCTCGCGTTACCTCCTTTTGGCCTCTGCCAGCTACAGAACATTCAGTAGCTAAATCAGCATATTTACCAGCAAATGAGCAGTTAACTATTCACTTGAAAGGAAACAAGAATATCCTCACCTGGCTAGCAGAAGGAAAACCCTGCCAGCATTATTCTGGACAATCAGTCATTCACTGTTCCCTAGGCTCACTGTCTAATCTACTTCTTTTCCTTCTTTGTATGCCCCTGATTAAGTTTTCGACTGTAGATGTTTTATAAACTAGTTTAATCTATGTCTTCCTTTCTGTCTTATTTCTTCCTCAGTCCTTAGGCTTTAGGGATCATTTTATTTATTGATGATTCTATGCTAAACAGTTAGCCATCCTGTGCCAGACAACTATGCTACCTTGTTGCTTAGATACCTCAGAATCATGAAATATCCACCTTTCTCCCAGGCCAAGTTTTCTCCCAGCAAAAGTTTGATTTATACAAAGGAACCATGCTTTATTTAGAATTAGGTTATCTTGTTTTAGCTTCAGAAGGTATTTTTAAATGTTTGCTTTTCTTTATGGATAGTGTATATGTTATGATTTCACTCTTCTTAACTGGTGGTTAACATTATCACCAAGCTTCTTTATTATGATATAAATACATGTAACATAAAAATTACCATTTTAACTATTTTAAACTTTACAATTCAGTGACATTTAGTACATTCACATTGTTGCGTGCAGGGGAGGAAAAACAACTTTTTCTTCTACTCTTCTGAATTCTTGGCTGGGGACCCTGTAACAAAAGACAGATTAACAAAAGAAAAGCATACAGATTTATTTTATGTAAGTTTTATGTAATATGGGAGCCTTCATAAAGAAATAAAGCTCCAAAGAAACAGTTAAACCTGAGTGTTTTCATGCTAGGTTTGATGAAGAAGTCTCAGAAGAATGTGATAGGCCAAAGGTATGGGCTAAGATTGGTAAACTGGGGAAAACTTAGCAAGGACTGTTCCTTCGAATTATTCTCTGTGTTCCTTCTTTTTGGAGATAAAGATTCTCCTTTCCTCCAGGTATAGGGAGGGCACCTCTCACATGAGGGTCTTATGATCTACATCAAGGGAAGTTAAGAAAGTCCTTTCTGCACATGCCATTCCTCAGATTCTTGCAGCTTAAAATATTCAGTATTCCAGGATGTCATATTCTGGTAGTGTGTCTTGAACCCCGTCATGTGCAACCGTCACCACTGTCTGGTTCCAAACATTTTCACCACTTCCAAAAGGAAGCCCCAACCCATTAACCAGTCACTCCCTATTCCTCCCGGTTCCTGGAAACCACTTTTCTTTTTTTTTTTTCTGTATTTGCATATTCTGGATATTTCATACAAATAGAATCATACAACATATAGCCTTTTGTGTCTGGTTTCTTTCACTTAGCAGAATGTATTAAAAGTTCATCCATGTTATGAAATATATCAATATTTTATTCTCTTTTATTACTGAATAATCACCTGGCTTTTACAAAAACATGTTTACAGTCACAAACGTCTTTACAGTCATGGTGAACTCATGATTATCCTGCAGGAGAAAAGAAATGGAATGAATAATGCATATTTTGCTTCTGTTTGGTTGTGAAGTATTAGACATTTTTAAATTCTTCTCACTAACCTTTGTTCTTTTTTCCCCCTTGAAGAAACTTAGAATGACAAAAGTCAAGAGTTGTGCTCATTATTAGTAATGCATACTTGTTTGTAGTGACACACTTTATGTGTTATGTATGATAACCTTTCTAAAACCTTGTCTCTGGTCATTAAGCTTATATTTGAGTGTCTGCCATGGGCCAGGAGAAGAGCTCGGGGCCATGAAGATTACACTGGACATCCCAGACACAATCTCTGCCCCCATGGACATCACATAGATATATAAAAAATAAAGAATAAGAACATTTCATCAGTATAAAAACAGACATAGTGAATTTTAGCTTTAAAATTTATAAAGTTATTTCATAGAAGGAAAAACAATTATAGCTGTCATCCTACAAACTAAAACTATACATCACATAGATCAAGATAAATTTATTTGAGGCTTGAGAGAGCCAGAGGACATGGAGGGAATAAATGTATTATCTTGGCAACAGCCACTTTTTAAAGCTATAAATGGAAACATTTTATTTCAAGGTATAAATGGAAACATAAATATCCAAGATTAACTCGAGCTAAACTTAAGAGAGAAGAAGTCCCAGAAAAACCTTGAATAAATTATGTTGCAGCTCAAAGTTCTTTTTATTTGGGTTTGGCAATGGTCATAGAACTTTTACACACAATGAAATAACTAAATCCCAACTAGGCCTTCACTCCTTAGCATCTGACATGCATATCTAAATAGCTATTGGACATCATCACAGGCACCTCAAACTCAGTATATGCCACACCATAGTACCTCATCCTTTCCAAATCTGATCTGATCCTACTCTTGTTATGTCCTTATTTCAGTGAATAATATCCAGTCATTCAGGTGTCCAGGCCAGTAGATGAATCCTCTTTCTCTCTCTCCGTCTCTGTCTCTCTCTCTATCTCTCTCTCACTCACTCTATCTCTATCAATCTTTTTCTTCTCCATACCCCTACTCATCTCTCACATTCAATCAGTGACTTCTTTTGACTCTTAAATGTTTCTGGAATCTAGCTACTTCGTCCTACTTTAGTTCAGGCTCTCATCATTTTTTGACAAAATTATTTCAGTAGCTTCCCAGTTAGACTCCCTGTCCCCAGTGATAGCTCTCTCAGATCTATTTTCTACCTAACGTGTTCTGTCAGATGCATCCCTTTATTTCCCATGCTATTCTCTCTGCCAGAATGTCCTCAGTAACTCATTCTTCAAGATTGAACTTATCACTTCCCTTATAAAATCTTCGGTAAGTTGCTTTGGCCATTCAACTCATCCCACTAATATTATCTGACAAATTCCATCACTTTCCATAACCTCTCCTGCATAATTTTGTAATAACATTTACTATGGCATATTTAATTTTTACCATTACAGAAGAATGGTCATAGTCAATTTTTGGAGGGATAGAATGGACCAAAGTAATAGTAATGAAACCCTTAGAATGCAGGTTTTTATCTTGGTGAGATTTACATTCATACTTCACAAAACCAGGAGAGGCAGTTGGTTATTCTATGATCATTCTGAAAGTATTTCTGTAAAAGTACACATAGGGATGGTGGAAAAGCCATAATTTGGCATGATAGTTCAGAGTTTTATGGTTTGCTCATATTCTCACTCTCACTTCAGCTCCAGCTTTTCACCAGCTACTGCTTTCCGGAATCCTGTTGGATAAGTGACCTTCAAGTAGTCATATTTACTTGTACCACACTCTCTCTTGATTGACCAGATTCTGTTCATTGCTGGCTCTGCTCATGTTTTGCTAAGGGTCATGTGTGATCATGGTTTTCCCTTTAGTGTGGCCATGTGCTATATAGAAGCTTATAGAAGCTTTCCAGACTAGCCTTTCTTTCTTGCCACTGTTCACTTTTTTTTTTTTTTTTTTTTTTTTTTTGAGAGGGAGTCTCCCTCTGTCGCCAGGCTGACATTCAGTGGCACGATCTTGGCTCACTGCAACCTCCACCTCCCAGGTTCAAGCGATTCTCCTGCCTCAGCCTCCTGAGTTACTAGGACCACAGGTGCATGCCACAATGCCCAGCTAATTTTTTATATTTTTAGTAGAGACGGAGTTTCACCATGTTGGCAGCATGGTCTTGATCTTTGACCTTGTGATCCACCTGCCTCAGCCTCCCAGAGCGCTAGGATTACAGGCATGAGCCACCACACCCGGCCTGCCACTGTTCACTTCCTTAAACAGGTTTCATTTCCTTTATCAGGAAGTTGAAACTTAAACTATAAACATTTGCCTCGGAATGCAAGCAGAAGACTTCAATTGACCTTTCTGTAAGAATAAATATTGTAAGCCCATGTATGCAATCTCATCTTCTAGCCCAGGAGATGGAACTGATAACTCTTTCCTAAGGCATTCTTTTTGTAATATACAGAAAATAGAAAGAAAGAAATCTGATTGAGTAGAACAGCAGGAAAGGGGATAAAAAAGATTACACGCAGAATTCTTCCTGCATAACTCTCATCTGAACACACTTCTGGGTTGTTGCTAGTTTCTATTTACACAGTTGAAAAGGGAAATGTGGTAGGTCAGCATTCCTTCTTAGGAGAACTAAGGTGATGACAGATTGCCGAATGTCAGAGTCATGTGATGTTTCTTGGTATTATATCAAGTAACTGCTCCCAGTCTTCAGCCCAGTAAATCTACTGTCCAAATAGCTGTGAACTTAGTTTCAGCTAAGTAAAATGGAGACTACAGTATACTTTCAGAGGAGGAAGAAGTTGAAAAAGAAATGTATTCTCAAACTCTGTTCCGTTGGTTATTGACTCTATTAGTTTCCTGAGGCTGCTACAACGAATTACCACAAAATGGGTGGCTTACAACAATAGAAATGTAATTTTCTCAGTTCTAGAAACCAGAAATCCAAAATCAAGGGATCAACAGGGCCACACTCCCTCTAGAGGCTCTAGGGCCACACTCTGCCTCCTCCAGTTTCTGGTGGCTGTCAGCATTCCTATGACTGTATCTCTCCAGTCTCTGCCTCTGTCTTCACCTGGCCTTCTCCTCTGTTGTCTGTGTCAGTCTATCTCTGTGTGCTTTTTAATGGATTTAGGGCCCACGTGGATAATCCAGGATAATCTTATCTTGAGATCCTTATCTTAACGCCAGCTACAAAGACCCTTTCTCCAAACAAGATCACATTCACAGGTTCTGGGGATTAGGACATAGACACACATTTGGGAGGCTACCATTCAACCTGCTACATTAATTCACATTTAAGAAAAAGAAGAAGAAAGAAAGAAAACCTAACTTGTTCTTGGTCGCCATAATATCCAACAGCTATTATGTTCTTTTCTATTTCCAAGAAGAATCATAAGCTATATGACATTAAAATTGAGCTTTGCAACACTTTGCTACCATTTTAAGTAATAGTATCCTATTCTCTTAAATCACATGTCTCTACTTACTCTAATAATGCAATCTTTTCTATTTCTAGGGACATGTGGGTGTGCCAGGACTAAGAGGTGCCACTGGACAACAAGGACCACCCGTATGTTTTGAAAGCATTATTTCTAAAAATTGCCATTAATATAACTTATTTGGTCTCTGCTTCATATGTGATTTTTATTTTGGTTTCTACTAAAGGGCGAGCCAGGTGACCAGGGTGAACAAGGACTAAAAGGAGAGAGAGGATCTGAAGTAAGTTTAAATTATTTAAGACAATTTGAGATTTATTGTTAGCAGTTTTAGAAAGCAGGAGCACAAGAAGTTGCTATTTATTATAATTCAAATTATCATTTATCACTGTAGAATATGGATCACCGTAGGTCTCTAAATAAGGTGTTTTTCAATAATTATGCTAATACAAAATTATTGATTGAGTCCTTTGTTTTGACTATTATCCAAATTTTTCTTTACCAGAAGCCTATTCTGGCTTTGTGAAAATTGCCTAAGTTGTCTCAGATTAATAATATGTTCTTGAGGTTTCAAACAGAAATACCAACAAGCCTTAAAACTAATATTATAAGGTAAAGAAACATATCAGTCAAAACTATATGATTGTTGTAGAGAGTATTAAAGAAAAAAATCATTAAATGATAATTGTTAAAGCATGGTAAAGAAGACTTTGTTTACGACCATTGCAATAGGTATAGTGCCCACTGCAATGGGATTTTGCAGTGAGGAAGAGAGATTGGACTCAGCTCCAAATATAGCATGGGCAAGTAGAAATTCATAACAAAGGAAGAGACTGAGTATGAGTGAATGGAAAATTACTTAAGAGGAAACACCAGGGGCAAGGGGAATTTTGGTTAAACCAACCTAACAAGATTTTTGCTGAAGATAGGCCAAGTTCATCAGACGTCAACTGCAGGATAATCAGACATCAACTGGGGGGATGGGAGAGGATGAGGAATCCAATTAGATATCAAATATCAAGAGTGATCAGATATCAAGAGTGAAGGTTCTTGCTAACCTGACTTGGCAGAGTTTGTTGCTAAAACTGGATTTTACAAGGAAGTACATGGAGGGCCTAGAAGGTTCAGAAGCCTGACTAAAGTTCAACCAAGTAAAGAATCATTGTCGTAAGAGTGGAAAAAGTTGTTTAACTATGTGACACAGACTCATAATTGGTTTAAAAGATGTTTTTTCATAAAGCAAATCAAGTATCTATCAAGCAAACTAAAAATCTGTTGGTTTACTGAATTTAGTCTTCTCTTTCCATGTGGCCAGATAGACATTTCCTCAATCTTACATAGCAAGTGGCTTTGTCATTTGCACCTTCAATTCATTGCTGCCCTGTTTTTCAGGCATTCTGACTTCACAAGCTATTGATTTCAAATTAAATTCTTAAGAAAATGCACTCTACAGTTAATAATAAATTAGATGAGAATGGTTAAAAAGTGGTGAATTTGAGATTGTGTTTCCCTGATTTGTTAAGCAGTCTTCACCCATGCTTGTTTGCCACTTATGGGAGTAAGTAATAAAATGGGGTGGAATCGATTATGTTAAATAAGCATTCACTTACCTAGAACCCGTTTTGAATAGCCTTGGCATCTATTCAGTCACTTTCTGTTAGGTTCTCTAATAAATAATATTTATAAATAAAAATATCCTATCAAAGATAATCCTAAACAAGAAAAAAAGCAGAGAAAGAAGACAGTTAACTCATTCACTTAGAATTTTTAATATCCAAATTGGAAAAAGTCATGGAAAACATTGGAAACCTGGAACACTGCTACTGCTGTCATGCTCCTTATATTTGCAATAAGTGCCTAAGAATGCAAGTGCTATCCAGCATTTGATCCTAAAATGTCTACTTTTTTACAATTAATACTTCCATATTTACAGGTTTTCTTTTACCATGTTGAGAGATCTCAGGATTAAGACATTTTCTGATGCTTATTAGCATATGTTAGAATTATGCTAATAAATATCAAATACTCTTACTAGTCAACTGCCTTCCTAGCCTGCATGGTCAGCTCTGCATATTGGAGCTGAAAGATGCTAAGAAGCCATAGTTTAATTTGTATAATCCAGACGAGCTAGTTCTTTCCTACTTTGGGTAATACTAGCATACAATCCAAGGACACATTAAAAAGCCTCTTAGAATTTAAAAAAGTATTAATTGCTACAAGAATAATGACTGTGTATTATTCACTAGGGACACCTTCAGTGGCCAGGTGGGTCCTGTCCAATTGCTGTCATCTTGTTTTTGCAAAGCTTTAAATTTATTTTTTAGATTTGGAAATGGCCCTTTAAAATCATCTGGATAACCCTCTCAATTTTCAGATGAAGAAATTTAAATCCCAGGGAGATTATGAGTTACCTAAAATCACAGAACCATTTAGCAACAGAAGCAATACTAGAAACTTTATTTCCTAGCTCCTGTTATTATGCAGAAGCCTATTATTTGTAATCTTTTAAAAATTAAATAAAATATGATTAATTTAACTTAACCATTCAGTTCATTCATTGGACATAAGACTGTGGGCAGCTGTAAAGAAAAAGTTAGAGCAAGTCAAAACCAATTGCTGAACCACTACATTTTCAAAAAGACTTTTAATGCAAATGTGAGCAAACTGTCCTATAATGATTCTCAAAGGCCAAGACTCAAGCCAAAACCTTTTTTCTCCCAAAACAAAATTCCAGATTTCAATGAATTGAAATTTCTTGGTTAAAAAAGAGAGAATCATTTTTGCTTAACTTTCTAAATCTATTTTTACTTTATAAAGCTGCCTTCTCAAAGAGTGTTAGAACTAGTGAAGTATCTAGATAACTGTCCTTCAGCCTCATTTACACAAAAATAACAAGGGTTTGGATTGACATTGCATATTAAAAAATATTTTCCTTATCAAAAGAATTAGATTACTTTCTCTAGTAGCCTGTGAGCCAGTATAGTCTCAACGAAGAGAAGCCTTTTAAAATGGATCCGATTTCAAATGGGCCATTGTACATATTTTTTAGTGCTACACAGGCAAAAAAGAAAGCACAATTTTATATGTACTGTATATCTAATCCATTGACTGCCTTTAATTCCATTCACTCAAATATCCTACATTTGATTAGAGTTTTCTCCATTCACTGTCTTCTCAAATTTGGAGTTACAGATAGTAGGGAAGGTGGGTGGAAAATAAGTTCAGTCTTCAGTCATCATCTGTTCACAATAGTGTCCCCTGAAATGCACATCATCCCTTTTGGCCCACAGTTGCTATCATCACACCATGCTGGCATCTACCTTGGCCCTCCTGGCAGAAGTACTTTGACCTATGCTGGCATGTGCAGCTATTTTCTCATCTCAGGTACAAGACTCCCTCAGGCCTCTAAGGGCCATCTTCTTCTGTTCTTGGTCACATATAGATAACATTCTCTGTTCCCCACATCATACAGGCTACTTGGAGGACTCAGAAAGACATTCTTAAGCCCATTGTTCTAGACATCTCATGCAGAGATTTTTATTCTAATTATGACACTCAGTATACTTTATGTGGACTTCTCAATGAGGATTTTAGTCTCCCTAGCCATCACCTTTGAGCCCAGATCCCCAAACTTATCTGAGAGCACTAGTGTTTCTATCTACCCTAAGAAAGACTCAAGAGCAGGCAGGGTATGGTGGCTCCGACCTGTAATTCCAGCACTTTGAGAGGCCGAGGTGGGCAGAAATCCCGAGGTCAGGAGTTTGAGACCAGCCTGGCCAACATGGTGAAATTCCATCTCCACTAAAAATACAAAAATTAGCCATGTGTGATGGTGCATGCCTGTGATCCCAGCCACTTGGAAAGCTGAGGCAGGAGAATTACTTGAACCTGGGAGGTGGAGGTTGCCGTGAGCCGAAATTATGCTGCTGCACTCCAGCCTGGGTGTCAGAGTAAGACTCTGTCTCAAAAAAAAAAAGGAAAAAAGAAAGACTCAAGGACAGGATGAGGGGCAAAGGGCTCTTTTCAGAGATCGCTGTCAGTATCTGACAGTCTTGCTTCTCTTTTACTTCTTCTTTTCTTTTCCCTGACTTGAGGATATTTATTCCCTTATGTGAGAAAAACTCTGTTACATTATTGTTATTGTTTTAAATCTGTTCTTTACAGCATAAATTTTATTATTTGAGTCCTTTATAACAAACCCTAGTTTTTAACTCAAAGATAGACTTTTAATATTTAGGAGTCAGGCTTTTGTGTTTGAAAAACATGATTTTGAAACTGAAAATATGTTTTTTTCAAACTGTTACCTCCATTATGAGTTTTGTTGGACTATTTTGAAATTCATAAGCCAAGGAAAAGTCTATTTTGAAAATCAAAAATATAGAACAGATATATCTCTTTGCATAAAAAGAAATACTGTAAAGGAAAAATACACACACTGATTAACATAATTGCATATTATCATGATTCATATGCCATTTAATAAGTATTATTTAAGATGACTGAAATTACAACTTTTTCCAATGTTTAAAGTAGTCTTTATTTTGCTTTTTTATTGTCCTAGGAAAGACATATTTTACTTATAGGGATCATATGCTCTAGAAATGTGTATACTTTAATTAAACCTAGGTCACCAACTGTCCCACTTTCTGATTTCCTCATCTTTAGAAACACTTTGCATTAGTGACTTCTAAGACAATTACAATAGTTTTCAAAGTTGGAAGTACAACCCACAATCCTTATATCTTTCCATTATCAAATCCTAAAAAAGTTGGATTTTTATCTCTTAGAGAAGATCCTCTTTTTCTCTGTGACAACATATACTATTTCTTCATAAAATGTTTAAGCTCATTGTCCAAAAACATAACATGTCTTAAAGTTGTTTCTTTGTTATTGTTGTTAAACTGAATCTTTAGCACAATTTGTCTTCAGAACTGAATAACTTAACATCCTATTTTAGTGGGATTATCCTGTTTATGAGAAACTTCTGATGGTTTCTGAGAAATGTGTCTGGTAATGACAATATGATTGTTTTTCTTATTTGTGAACCAAGTCACTCTTTTCCACATTTTCTTCTCTAAATACTTTTAGAATATCATCAGAACAATGGCATGATTTGCAAGAGCAAAGTTCCTGACTATCCTGGCAGACCCATTACTGCTGAATCAATTATGACTTAAAACATCTCACACATGGAAAAACAAACAGTTCCGTGGGAAATAAATATCTTTTCCTTGAATCACAAGTATGCTCTTCTCTGTTCTTCCAGAGAGGCACATTTTAGTCTATCAGTTCATGTTCCTTTTACCACACTATAAGTGCCTTGCAAGGAGGAACTTTGCCTTTGCCTTCCAGGCACATAACAGAGTCCCTGATACATGATACTCAATAAATGTTTACTGAATTAAGTAAGTATGTAGCCATTTTCTAAAGGAGATCAAGGTCCTTCCTGAAATATGGACATTTATTAAATAATCTTCAGTTCCTTTTAGAAGTACAATTTAAATTCTTAAATCACGTAATTTAGAGCTGCAAGGAAATTCCTAGAGGATCTTGTCAAAGTTTCTCATTTTCAGATGAAGAAGCTGACTCCCAGGAAAATTAAATGGCAATCCCCATGATATACAACTAGTTTGTGCTCGTTCTTGCTGCAGCATCCAGGTCTCAGTGTTCTTTTCTATGGCTTCAGTTTAAGTAAGTTTATTATAGTCTGTTGACAACTGTCCTTTCCATTTTTAGGGTCATAAGGGGAAAAAAGGATCTCCTGGTCCTTCTGGGAAATCTGGGATTCCTGTAAGTAACAGGACTCTTTATCTTTCTTGCTTTTCTAAATGGAACTGGCAACTTTAGCAAGCAGAAGAGTTTGGGGCCAATTATGTCATCATGTTGGATAAATCAGATTGTCTTTTTAAAAACTTTAAACCCATGCTGGAACACGGAGGGAACAAAATATGACCATTAACTTAAAACCAAACTTACTGTTTAAATGTAAGTCCCTGCAGTAAGTCCCTGCAGTTAGAGGATGCTATTTTCCTGAAGCCCTCCCTATTATGAAGCCCTCCCTATGGACTCAGGCTTCTGACAGTGAACCACTGAAAAACAGGGAACTTAGAATCATAACATGAATGGTGACAAAGGTCAGAGATCTTCAAGCTTAATTAAAATGACATGAGCTAGATTTTAATTAGAGGACTCAGCCTCTCATTCTCTAGTCAAATAAAAAGTCTTTTAAAAATGTTAATCTTTTCATCACAGACAAAGATCAATTTTTACCTCACCATCAGTTTCCTCTTCTAGCCAGGCAGATATATATAGACTGGCTGTTTAGCAAAGACTTCTACTGATTTCTCCTAGCCAAGGATTAGATGTCTGCTTTGGGTGACCTCTGTTGGTTTGAAAAAAAAAAGAGAAAATGAATGTAAATTATAAGCACACTCAGAGATCCTTGCATATAAAATTCAGTTGCCCAAGGGTAGAAACAAAATGTTCAGACCTTGCTTCAGTCATATAATTATCTGATTCAAAGTGGCAGATACAAAGTCGTAATTTATTTATTGGGAAAATAACACAATACAAGGTTTGGCCAATGGGAAATGATAGCCTGTATCCTAAGCTGACAGGTGCATATAGCTGACCTTTTCTCCACAGTTATGTAAAGTATTGGTTGACACAATGAGAAATAGCAGGGAATTATACTAAGGCCCATAAAGTTACACAGTAAATTGCTGATTATCTTGGCATTTTTTGGGGGGGAACTTTTAAAGACTTTTAAACTTTTAAAGTTATCTGTTGAATCCAAATAGTAAATTGTTAAAGAATCCAGGAAACAGGAAAATTTGTCCTAAACAGAATATGAAAATGTTAACTTCCCCAACTCAATAAATAAAAAAGTATTTGTCATCTTAACATCTTTTCAGCATATCTACAATCCAAATAATTTTTAATTATCAAGGGACTTCAAGGCCCACCTGGACCAAAAGGCATACAAGGATACCATGGAGCAGATGGCATTTCAGGAAACCCTGGAAAAGTTGGGTCACCAGGAAAACAGGGACTTCCTGTGAGTAGTATGGATGTCTCTTTGCTTATTATTTCTTATGTATGTGTCTTCTTGCTGGCCATAGGTATTTTGGCTATTTTAGCTTTGGCATTGGCTCAGATTAATCAATTCATTTATTTAATAGTATTTTGCAGTTGTATATAGGATTTCCAGGAAATGTCAATAGGTACATTCTCTTCAGTATTTTGTATCTACTAACTCACAGTATTAATATTTCATGCCATTTTAAAAATATAAAAGCTGTTAAAGAAGAACTATAAAGAAACAAAAATTTAAGGACTACACAACCTGGTTGTCCTTTGAGTTTATCTAATGTTTTAAGCCACCTTTGGAACATTTAGGCCTGCACAGTAACTCAAGGCAGGTTCTTTGAAAAATCGTTTTCCCTTTACTTTTATAGCCTCAGTATTTTACAAGAATTGTGTGAATATTTTCTCTATGTTCATCTAATTCACTCATTGCGATAGGTCCATCAGCTGTTTCTCTTCTAACTCATGTATAGTTCTTCATGTATATATTAACTGTATTTTAACTACCAGAAGAACTTTTGGTAGAATAGCAAATCCATGTCTAGAATATGCGTCTATCCCTGTGAGGACAATCACAGCTAGCTCTAACTGGTCCCCCAAGGAGCATTGCGGTGTTGGGAGCTCAGTGTTGGCCTCTACTTTGGGCAGGTTTGGCAGTCACCAGGGGTGGTAGCCAAATCAGCCTTGGTGAAGAAAAGTCCACATTGTTGGATTTGTGCCAGCGGGCCCATTGAGCAACCACCATGATTATTATGGAAAAAAGTAATGTAATAATGTAAATTCACTCTTATTTTTATGCAGATTTCTATCTTATTTATTTGATCAGAAATTTAAAAATCATATTTTTGTTTTTGCTTAGCTATTTTCCTTCTTTCCTTCCCTAATGTCATCCTAATTGAGACATTTTTATTCCAGGTTGTTTTTATTTTAAACATTAGAAATAAACACATACTTTTGAGAATACAGCAAAACTTACCCTTTTAAATTTCTGCTATTTGAATATGACTATCTACTGATTTGTTGTTCTTTTCTTAGGTAATAAGTCAATCCTATTGTTTATTCAAATCTAGGATGGTGCTATACCTAAACTCAAATACAAACTAATATTCTTTTTCACTACAATGAGTTATCTCATTTGTTTAAAAAAATGAAATAATGACATAATTATTTCACTAATAAACATCTAGTCAGATTCTCTGAAAATATGACTACTGTTAAGAAGCCTTAACATGGTTTCTATTTGTTTTGGAAGAAACATATGAGAGCCTCACAGCATTAGGTTAAGGCCTAGAAAACTTAGCCAGGCTGAATTTTTAATTAAAATAAATATTGTATAGACTTTTGCTAGTAGTATCAGTCTGGTTAAAAGAGATTCATTTGGTATCCCAGTCTTAAAGGGAGCTCATGCACTGGGCTTCCATCTTCATGCTAATCTCGACTCACCATGTGATAGTCTTATAATGAGATTGTGAAATTTTTAAAATACAACAGTAAAATCCTTTGAATTGGTCTGAGAGTCTATATTTTTGTGGATTCAGTTTTACTGGGAAATGTTATAGTGAATCTTTTCCTATTGCTTTGAATAAGACTTTTGAGAATTCAAACAAGGAAAACCACATGTGAAAACATGTCATATTTGTTGCTGCTGTATACAAGTATAATCATGGAGGTGAGGTGGATGGACCCAATAGTTTATAAGGCTAAACAGTAAATTGTAAGTACCAGTAGTAGTAAATAAATTTATTTAGTAATACATTATTAGTAATTAACTTATTAATTAATAGGACCGGGAAGTCATTTGTTCTCAGGCTAAAATACTACTAATCCAGATGTTAATTCCCTACATTGATGATAGAAACCAGTATCGTACATATGAGTTTAAGAAAAATTTTACCTGTTCAGTTTATGAGATACTCATCAGAACATTAGTAACACATCAAAGTCATTAATTACCTTTTACTCACGTCATTTAATGGTTCATTGTGACAAATAACTTCTTTCTAGCAATATGTAATACTTAGAGATCCCTCAGGAAGGACTGAAAATTTCATGGAATGAAAACATTGATATGGATTATAAAATTAGGGACCATTTTCTCTTGAGATCAGATATTATGGTAATCTGAATTACCTGCTTACACACTTTGTCTTGCTTTCCGGACCTGGTAGGTAGCCTCGTCTCAATACATGCCATTTTTATCTAGGAAAATTGTAGTGTGGCACTGATTGTCTGTTGCTTGTTTCTAGCAAGAAAATAGACGTTTTCTAACAACTCTACATTTTTCTTCAATATTGAGGTAATACTTAAAGGACAGCAATTCAATGGCTAAGAGAAAGCCAATACAAAAAAATACTGAGTTAACACAAATAAAATGTTGATTTCATTCAATGCCACTCTAAACCTTATTCCTAGAATTTGTCACACTGTTTTATTTGCTGTGTAGGCAAAGGCTCATGCCTGAAAACAAAACACTGGCTCTATCTAAAATACACAAGAATGAGGAGGTCTTAAGGCCAGATGATGAGGCTATTTGCATTCTAGAACCCAATTAGGACTTTGGGATATCAGCCAAGTCTGTTTGGTTTAAACAAAAATCTGCTCTGGCTAACCTAAGCAGAAAACAAATTATAAGATAGAAATTGGGTTGCTTAGAGAATCAGCTGAAAAGCTTGAAATCCAGGGTCAGAAAACCGTCTGAAATTAAGGATTTCTCACAACAGAACACCCCAGGCAAGAAGTAGTCTAGTTAGGATGCCACCAATGACATTGGCACCAGTCAACACCACTGGACTCTCGGTGCCAATGCTACTGTGCTATGAATAATTTCTAAACTGTCATGCATCTTCATGCCACTTTTTCAGGATTCAAAGACCTGAATGAGACTGTCTAGTAATTTGACCTGTATCACCCGCCAGAGTCCTGGATGCCAGAGGAGGCAAAAAACAGTCTTTTGACTTTGGCTTCTTCTTTTTTAGGGTTTTCTACTCCCTCTCTTTGTCTTTTACCTTAGGTACAGAGTTGTTGGGATAATCATATTAATGATTTTATGGCATATTATCATCCTTCAGTTTTTGCATGGACCTACTCTTAGGCTGACTTCCTTTTATCCCCACTGTTATTGCCCTCTCCCTAAGATAGCCCACTATTTTATATGTTTTAATGTATATTTTTATCTGTTATGTGTTTTTCCAAAAATATGCTACTGGTATTTATGCCTATCTTTAATTATGGAAATGATATTAGGTCATTCTGCATCTTATTTTTTTCACTTACAACTGGGATTTAAAGATACATTCATATTGCTATAGGTATATCAGCTCTGTCTCTTCTAACTGATCATGCTATGTATCAACTACACAAGAACTTTTGGTAGAATAGCAAATCCATGTCTAGAACATGTATCTACTCCTATGAGGACAATTCCAGCTATTATAGCTCCAACTAATCTCCTAGGGAGCATTGCCCTGCTGGGAGCTCAGTGTTGGCCCCTACTTTTGGCAAGTTTGGCAGTCACCAGGGATGGTAGCCAGATCAACCTTGGTGAAGAAAAGTCCACATTGTTGGATTTGTGCCAGTGGGCCCATTGAGCAACCCTACAATTATTACGGGAAAATGTTGACTGATATCCACTGAAGGTCCATCTTGTTTACCTGATTATTGAGAGCCTACTCTATGGAGGATGTTCTCTGTTAAGTATTTACATGGAATATAATTATCTCCATATTGATTCCATTTTGAGAGGTTCATCTAAATTTATCTTACTCAGACATCCTTATCATTAGTCTTTCAAACCCATCATTTCCAAGTGCCTGGCCAGCTGGCCAACCTCTTAGCCACTGCTCTCTGAATTAGTGTAGATCCACAGTTCTAGACATCTCTCCTTCTAACTATATTGCCTCAAGTTCTACCTACTAGAAAGAGTTCGCTTTACTAACATCTTTCAAGCTCTAATGCAGCCTGCAACTGTACACTTCTGACTGATGTTGACAATCAATGCAGATCTATCCATAAATCAGGCCTGAGCTTTTCCTCCTTCATTAACTGATAAAGGGAATTCTCTAGGAAAGCTGAAGGAGCAATGTCAAAGCAATGGGAACAGGTGTCATGGAAATCTGAATTGCCTGCTTACACATTCTTTTTTTTTTTTTTTTTATTGCATTTTAGGTTTGGGGGTACATGTGAAGAACATGGAAGATTGTTGCATAGGTACACACATGGCAGTGTGATTTGTTGCCTTCCTCCCCATCACCTATATCTGGCATTTCTCCCCCCATGCTATCCCTCCCCCAACTCCCCACCCCCCCACTATCCCTCCCCTTTTTCCCCCCCACAGACCCCAGTGTGTGATACTCCCCCTCCCTGTGTCCATGTGTTCCCATTGTTCAACACCCGCCTATGAGTGAGAACATGCGGTGTTTGATTTTCTGTTCTTGTGTCAGTTTGCTGAGAATGATGGTTTCCAGGTTCATCCATGTCCCTACAAAGGACACGAACTCATCGTTTTTGATGGCTGCATAATATTCCATGGTGTATATGTGCCACATTTTCCCTGTCCAGTCTATCATCGATGGGCATTTGGGTTGGTTCCAGGTCTTTGCTATTGTAAACTGTGCTGCAATGAACATTCGTATTCTTTCTGTGCTTTCTAGACCTGCTAGGGCCCAGTTTCAATACAAGCCATTTTGATTTAAGAGTAGAATGCTGGGGTATACAGTCAATTTTGCAGTTCAGTGGATTAGATTATCACCCAGTTCATAATGGGCAAAACAGAGAACATAGCCATTTGACATTCCAGGTTCAGTCATTCAGTTTCAACCAGAGCAAGCTCAGAGCTGCATTCCAAATGGTAAATTGCATTTGACAGAGAGGGCATGGCCTATCTCCAAAATCTTATGGATACAAGCAGCATTTCTCTTATGGGAGATGATCAAAGTATCCATATAGCATCTCTACCAGTTACAGAGCCTTCTGATATAATTAGAGTTGCTCAGTTATGAGGTCCAAATATTAATAGCATTGTAACCTACATTCTGAATCTGCTACAGAGCCTTTTCTTACTTCAGGGTCCACTCAGAACTAGCAACCTGGCAAAAGACGTAAATAGACATTTCTCCAAAGAAGATTTACAAATGATCAATAATCCCATGGAAAGATGTACAGCATCACTACCATTAGGGAAATACAAATCAAAACCAAAATGAGATATCACTTCACACATGTTAGGATACTATTATAAGACAAAAACAAACAAGCAAAAAGAAAATAACAAGTGTTGACAAGATGTCATAGAAATTAGAACACAGTCACATTACTTCTGGGAATGTAAAATGACACAATACTGTAAAAACCAATATGGTAGTTCCTCAGAAAATTTAACATTGAATTACCATGTAATCCAGCAAGTCCAATTCTGGGTATATATGCAAAAGAACTGAAAGCAGGGACGTGAAAGATTTTTTAAAATAAATTTTATTGTGTAAATTGAAGATATGCAATAAGAATTTATAGGATACACATAGTAAAAAGACTGCTAGAGTGAATCAAATTAACATATTCATCATTAAAGGTATTTTTACACCAATGTTCATAGCAGCATTATTCATAATAGCCAGTTAGTAGAAACCACCCAAATGTCTATCAATGATTGAATGAATAAACAAATTGTGACATACAATGGAATATTTTTCAGCCTTAAAAAGGAATGAAAGTCTGACACACTACAATATGGATGAGACTTGAAGAACATTATGCTAAATTAAACAAACCAGACACAAAAGGATGAATATTGTGATCTCACTTATATGAGAAATCTATGATACTGGCAAACCCCAAAACTGGGGCTTAGTCAGGGAGGGTTCTTGTCTTCAAGGAATACAGGAAATAATTCAGGAGGGAGCTGACAGAGTAAAGTGAAGGCAAAGAGTATTAGGTCATTCTTGCACTGTTGTAAAGAAATACCTGAGACTGGGTAATTTATAAAGAACAGAGGTTTAATTGGCTTACAGTTCTTCAGGCTTTACAGGAAGCATGATGCTGGCATCTATTCAGCTTTTAGGGAGGCTAGAAGGTGAAGTGGGGGCAGACACATCACATGGCGAATGTAGGAACAAGCAAGAGAGAGAGAGAAAGAGTGAGAGTGGAGGGGGTGTTGCCATGTATTTTTAAATAACCACATATTGTGAGAACTCACTCTCATAAAGACAGCACCAAGCCATGAGGGATCCAACCCAATGATCCAAACAACTCCCCCCCGGGCCCCACCTTCTACATTAGGGATTACAATTCAACATGAGATTTGAGCAGGGACAGATATCCAAACTATATTACAAAGCTAGTTTCTCAGAGCCACAGAGTATAGGAAAATAGCTGTTCCATACATAGAGCAGGGCTACCCCATAAGCAGAGTAGCCCTCATAGATTGCTGGCTAGCTTGCTTTATAGCTATTCCTTAATTATATGCTAAATAAGGGGCAGATTATTCATGAATTTTCTAGAAAAGGGATGGGGCATTCCCAGAACCAAGCAAGGGTTTCCCCCTCCACTCTTAAACCATAGAAAGTAACTTCCAAGTATTGACATGGCATTTTTAAACTATCATGGTGCTTGTAGGAGTGTCTTTTAGCATGCTAATAAGTTATAATTAGTGTCTAATGAGCACTGAGGGCAACTAGAGTTCACTTTTTTCACTATTTTGGTTTAAGCTGGTTTTGGTCAGTTTCTTTCCTGTATCCTATTTTAACCAGATCCTGTTTTGATCACCAGGGTCATAACCAATGCTTGGAAAACAAGCCCTGCTGACCTCCTACCTCACCTAGAATAATCAAATTCAGAGAGACAGAAAGTAGAATGAGGCTGCCAGGGTTTGGTGGAAGGGGTAATGGAGAGTTATTGCTTAATGAGTATAGAGTTTCAGTTCAGGAAAATAAAAAGTTCTGTAGATAAATGGTAGTGACAGTTGTACAGCAATGTAAATGTACTAGTGCCACTGAAATGCATACCTAATAATGGTTAAAATGATTTTTTAATATATATATTTCTTTAACAGATAGAAACATAAATATTTACATATTAAATATATATTTATATATTAAATGATTTTATATATATATATATATATATATATATATATACCACAGTTTAGAAAAACCAGCATCCTTACAGGTTAGTCAGAAAATGGATTAGAGCAAAACACCCAAATCTGGTATAAGTTGACTCCAAAGTCACAGAGGCTCACCAGAACTATACCTCTTTTATTGTGATGGTCAGTCAGTGCAAAGTACAACAATTTATCTCTACTTTAGAGGAGGTATCCTGATGTGCCCCCAAATCATTATTCCTGGAACTTCACCCATGAAACTGCCTTTTCAAAATTATGACAGTCAGAGGATCTTGCTTCTGACCTCCAAGCTGTCCTTGATCAAGGCCAAGCTAACTTTGGGAAGAATTTAGTATATAGTTTAACTTGAAAGCAAGGATGACAATAGTCCCACCTTAAAAGTATCCCCTTCCTTGCTCAGGGAATGAAAACTGACTTTGTACAACTAATTAAAGCCCACAAGAATAGGATTATGGGAGAGACCTGAACTCTACTAAGATGTAGGTATAGTTTCTGTAATTCCTTGCTGCTCAGGAGTCATATGGCCAGAGATTGCACAATAGGTATAGTTTCTATAATCCCAACTGCTCAGGAGTTATATGGCCAGAGGTCACAAGATTTGTGACTTCCCCAATTGCTTCTATAGATAATATCACTATTGTAGAACCTAAAATTGGTTTTTCTGAGGTATCTTTTTGACTGACTCCACCAGACTCATGAATCATGACTCAATTGATCCTGTGGCCCCATCCAGAGGGAAACAGCACACAAGGACAGTTTTCCACACTCCTATGATTTCATCCCCAACCCATCAGCAGCACCAATTCCCTAGCTGCCTGCCCACCAAATTGTCCATTAAAACCCTAACGTTTAAGCCGTCAGCAAGACTGATTTGAATGATAACTCCAGTTCTCCCATGTGGGCCAGGCTTGCATCCATTAAACTCTACCACAATGCTGTAGTCTCAATGAATTTATTTTTGTCTGTGTAGTAGGCAGGAAGAACCTGTTAGGTGATTACACCCATTTATCAGGTCCCTGAACTTTTAAATTCTATCCTCTGGTACACCTTTAGGGTGCTTGTTCTTTTCTATTCTCCAAGTCCAGTTTAATGGACCTGAATGATATTTTGTGAGTTATCCAGACTATAAAGATATCTGCTCAGTCTGTTTTGTGACAGAGAAGAAAATTGAATTGCATAGCATGAGGTAAGACAGGGAAGCGATGCTGCTTTTCTTGCCACATGAAGACAAGAAAACTGCTTCTGATTATCTTGACTGATAAGAATGCGGATAGGAAATATTTTTCCCAGGTTAGTAGCTGCTCTTGCCAGTGGCTATATTGTTTAGTAAAGATACCATATCAGAACCTTCAGCTGTAATTGGCATCATCTCCCAACCCATTAATTTTGTAATACACTACCAGTTTCTTCAAGGTTTATCTGTTGTTTGCTATAGCCAAACACATGAGTTAAATGGATATGGAATACAGTAGGAATTACTACCCCTGTATCTTTCAGGTCTTTACAGTAATAATATGTACAATTTTCCACAGGGATGGCAGTAAAATGTACAGTTT
The DNA here is from genome assembly GCA_036589455.1 of Ateles fusciceps. Taxonomy (NCBI): domain Eukaryota; kingdom Metazoa; phylum Chordata; class Mammalia; order Primates; family Atelidae; genus Ateles; species Ateles fusciceps. Next base: position 4,112 of record JAZHEH010001331.1, on the reverse strand, counting down.
TTCACAAGGGTGTGTTATTACATTAGATTTATTATTGGTGGGGAGGGGACAGGAAGAGATAGTTGTAGGAACATTCATTTGTGTCTTCCCATCTTACCAAAATAGTAGCCTTTATAAGTTAGGAACTTTCACTATACTCTGAGATTGGAGGTGAGAAAAAAGCTGAGCTTACAGTCCTTACTGGGCCCACCTGGAAAACAAATTGGATCAAAACTCCATTTATCACTTGGCCCTCATAAGCTTCTACTCTGACCAGAGTGCCCTAATGATATTTTTTTTATTTCCAAGGATTGTCTTCAGGTTATAGCTAGTATCTTAACAGCTCTAGAAAGGCGTGGAATTTGTCTTTTCCCAATGTTCAGTCACCAAGTAAATGACCATAGGTCTCTCTCAAGAATACTTAGGGGAGGAGTTATAACATACACCTCTGACCACATTGCAGTGTTTTTTCTCAAAGAGAACCTACCTCCTTCTCAATCAAGGGATTCTGATCTAGGAACTGGCTTGAGACTGAGAACTGAGTGAGAATATGTGAATCCCAAGCACAGGGGCTTAAGTAAGATTTCTGTCTATAAGACCTTCAATTTTTCCACCTATATGTGAATATATTCTAGTACACTATGATATATTCAATTCCTATGGCTCCTGTGTTCAATTAACCATCGCCACAGATCTGTGCAGGTCAAAACAGTCTGATTCCAGTCCATCCTTCTAGCTTATTGTGATAATGCTCCTACCTTCTCTCTGATAGCGAAGCACTGTAACCTGGATTCTGCCACCCAGGGATTCCAGTGTTCCCATTTATATCAGAGAACCTAATTCCAGTGATATTTCTTAACTATGTGGTAAAGAACGTTCTTTGAGCCCTTCTGGGGACTGTGGTTAGAGGGTAGCTGATTAGATTGCAGTAAGAGTCATTTCCACATTTTCATCTTCCTGAGCTTTTGAATCCCTTTCTATTATGAGGGAAGTTGTAGTGTTTCAGCCCCATTGACTATAGGCCATAATTGAGTCCAGGCTTCAAATTGCCAATCTACTGGACTATTAATGGTGTTCCCAGGCACTTGAGTAGGGGCTGCCTCCACAGGCAAGGAAGATTGAGAGGGATTACAGGTTCAGAGTTCTTAGTCTTGCCCATGTCTGTTCAAATGTCCCCATTTCTTGTCTTGGGGTTCTCTTCTCTACCAGTACTCTTATATTAGCATAGAATCTAGCTAGTTGAAGATGTATTAATATGCAAATTCTGCAAGCCTTACAGTGGGTTGGGTCCTCAGTCATATCTGCCTTGTGACTACAGGAGACTTTATTCCTGTTTATACCCCTTTGGTAAGGCAATGACCAACAGCTAGAATAAAGGAGCCTGCTGGGTCATAGAGCAGGGTAGAGATTGGATTTCAAAAGGCAAACAGATGAAATCCAGCCAACTTGTTCAAAAATTCTCATTCATGCATGAGTCAATATCAGCAGTCCATTCCAGTATTAGCAAATCACATTTGGTGAACAAATCAGCCTGTTCTTTTTGTATGGCCCATGAGCTAAAAATGGTTTTCCCATTTTTTTAATGGTAGAAAGTAAAAATCAAAAGAAGAATGTTTTGTGAAAAACATGAAATTTGAATTTTGGTATTTATAAATTATTTTATTGGAACACAACCACAGTAATTTATTTACATATGGCTACTTTTGCACTAAAACAGCCAAATTGAATAGTTCACACAGAGACCATATGGCCTGCAAAGTCTAACAGATATACTGTCTGGCCCTTTTACAGAAAACATTGGCTGACCTCTGCTCTATTTATATCATCACACTGTTCTTATTACCATGCCTCTGTAGTATGTTCTTATATGTAGTGGGCAAGTCCCCTTATTTAAACTTATTTTCTTAAAGTTGGTTACCTAGTTACAGACTTTTATTCTTCCACATAATTTGAGATTCAGTTTGTTGAGTTTCTCTAAAAATAAAACAAAAACTGGAATTGTTGTTAGATTTCCCTTGAATTTACAGATTTCTTTAGAGAAAATTTGTATCTTATAATTTTAGTTATCTAATATAAAAGCAAGAAATATCTATTTCTATCATTTTCTAACAGAATTTCTTCATAATAGTAATGGCAAAATTCCTACAATACTTCGAACGTGCCAGGTAACATAAGTGTTTTAATGCGTTAACAAGTTTAATCCTTACAACCCTATGAGGTAGGCATAATTTTACTTCTTATTTTATAGATGCAGAAATTGAGGTACTGAGAGATTAAGTAATTTCCAGCCACTAACTACAAAAGTGGTCTAAAACTCCATGTTGTTTATCTTTACAAATTGGCAGTATTGCTACTCAGTAAAGGCTTTGTGTATTCTTATTTTTATTTTATTTTCTACGTAGTTATTACTTATTTAAATAAGCACTACTGATTTCTATCAGTTATAGTCTAATATGGCTGAATTTTTTATTTTGAGTAATTTACTGTTATGATTCTATTGGGCTTTTAGGTAGATAATATCATCTGCAAATAATGGCAGATTTATCTCTTTCCTTAGAATCATTTATTTTTCTTTCCACATAAGTTGCAAGTAACCTTGAATATTATATTAGACAACAGCAGCAATTGTGCAAATTCTTCTACTGCTCCAGATGTTAGAGGGAATGCATCTAATTTGCCACCCAGGTGCAGTGGCTCATACCTGTAATCCCTGGCTCTTTGGGAGACCAAAACAGAAGGACCTCTTGAGGCCAGGAGTTCAAGACCAACCTGGGCAATATAGCAAGACCCTGTCTCTACAACACATTAAAAAATTATCTGGATGTTGTAGCATGTGCCTGTAGTTACTCAAGAGACTGAAGCAGGAGGATTGCTTGAGCCCAGGAGTTAGAGGCTACAGTGAAGTATGATCATGCCACTGCATTCCAGGTTGGGTAACAAAACAAGATCCTTAAAAAAAAGAATATTTGCTATCTGAAATCTGTATCTCCTTTGACCTGTTGATATGGTTCGGCTCTGTATTCCCACCCAAATCTCATCTTGTAGCTCCCATAATTCCCATGTGTTACAGAAGGGACCCGGTAGGAGATGAGTGAATTATGCTATCCCCGTGATAGTGAATGGGTCTCACGAGATCTGATGGCTTTAAAAACGGGAGTTAGCCTGCACTTGCTCTCTTTTGCCTCCCTAACCATGTGGAACTGTAATAAACCTCTTTCTTTTGCAGATTGTTCAGTTTCGGGTATGTCTTTATCAGCAGCATGAAAATGGACTAATATACCTGTCCAATCGTTTTTTTCTTCTTATTTCCTAATTTCCTTTGGATGACTAAAGTTTCTGCTGCTGGCTTAAAAATTACTTCTTTTGTTGTTCCTTTTGTGCAGTTGTGCTGAACGTAATAACCAAATGTGTATTTATTTAAATCTATTTATTTGTTTAACATATCACTAGCTGTATCTTCCCTCTAACAAAACAAATACTTTCACATATTCTCATGTCCCTTTGTTTTTATAGACCACTCCCTCTCCTTCATCATTTTTGTATTTTGCCTCAATTTTTTACTTTTAGTCTTTATGCATTTACTTTCTCTTTTTATTTCTGTTATTTCTAGCCTCTTTTTTAAACAGTAAACTTAATAAAGCTATTTGATAACCATTATTTTCAATATCCTTTATAGTATCTCCTAATTTGTTTCTATTATTTCGATGCTTTCTCCAAAAATTATTTTAATATAGGTCTTTGTGAAGCAGACCTTCTGATGTCTTGAATATGAGTATTACCTCCTCATATTTATATGACATGTTCAATATTGTCCTGGAAATTTTAGTCAATTCAGTGAGGTTCTAGCCAGTGTAATAATAAGAAATAAAAGATGTCGAAAACCAAGTCCAAGATGGCCGATTAGGAGCAGCTGAGGATTGCAGCTCCCAGTGAAAGCGCGGAGGGTGAGTGGACGCCGCATTGCCAGACAGATTTTTATTGCCCACAGACCAGGAGATTCCCAGGGGGAGAAGCCCCACGGGTCGCCAGCGCGGCTGGTTTGGCCGGCGCAGCAGCTTTGCCTGCGCGACTGTTTTCGCCGGCGCTGCTTGTTTCGGGCGGTGTCCCGGCGCAGCGGTTCCCCATACAAATAC